>CAMRHE010000026.1:2067500-3316666 GCA_947044405.1 Leptodactylus fallax | reverse complement strand
AAAAGCCATTCAGAGGTAAAAACAACAAAGTTTTATTATAATGATCTGTACAAATATTTATAAAGCTTTCTTCTGTATTTCTTATTTCACTTGCATTTAAGTAAATGGAAAATACATATATTGGTTGGTAGTCACTGATTAACCCTTTCAGGACCAAGCGTCATTGATGCCCCAATGCTCAGGCCAAATTTAGCACTTTTGTATGCATTGCTTTACAATATCTTTTTAATGGTTTTGCATATCTCAATTATTTTTACCATGCTTTTTTCAGGACAAACAAGGCTTGAAATAACTAGCCTTATTTGTTAAATAAGTTGAATATTTTTTTCGCTAGAAGTAGAATTGTATAAAATGTGAAAAAATGTAAATTTTGCTAGCTTTACCTAAAAATTGTTTATATATATTTTATTGCTCGTAAACATTTAAAATTTGCTTTCCTAGTTCTTCTGATCACAGGGGCTACACATTTTATATAATTTTTCAACAAAAAATTAGGTTTTATATGATTTTATATCTAGCATGGCTTCGTTTCTGGACCCCTAGTCCATGTATAAATTAACCAGTAGTTTAGTATAGTAGATGGCTGTAAACTGCTTGTGTTATCTCTAGCTTCTCCTTTATCTTTAAAATGAGTCCAAGATCATCTTCATAGCCCTAACCAATCCTGAGATATAGGGCTGTAAAGTGTTCCTCCCCTCTCCTGCCTCAGGTAGCATCTTAAGAGCTAGTAGGAAGAAGGAGGAGGGAGGAGCAGCCCTACAGAATGCACAGAGATGATAAATCATAATCATCATCTGTACATAACCTGTATATGACCCCAGTGGGGGGGGGTAGCAGGGACTTCTGTTCATGTTATCCCCTCTCCTATCAATCAGAGAGCATACTATACTTCTGCTCTCTGATTGTCACATAGAGGGATAATGTAATACCCCTCTGAGCCTTATTAGAGGGGTATTCTTATATAATACCCCTCTGAACATAACCAGGAAGTTTTTTGGCGCTGTGACCCAGATGTTTACCATTGTCTAGGTCACAGTGCAAAAAGAGTTGCACCAAACACTTACACAACACATGCACAAAGTCATCAATAAAGTTTGCATTTCACCCTGTCCATACCTGATCTTTATAGAGTAAAATACCCCGACCTCCTCTCTAGCGATATCCGTTACACGCTAAAATAATAGTAATAACGATTATCACTAGAGATGAATGTATAAATTGCTACAATCTTTATAGGGGGATAGAAAATTATATTTTTATGTAAACGCCTATTTAACTTGCATGCACAAAATTGGCACATTTCTGTGATTTTGGCGTTTCTTTAACACCTGTAAATATAAATATATATATATATATATATATATATATATATATATATATGGCATATTTGAATTCCTTACATATTGCATTTTTTGATTGCAGAAAGGGACTGCTTGAGCATGCACTTTAGTGGCAAATTTGAACTTTTGTGCTATTTTTGCTTGTAATCTCTGTTTACTGCAAAGTTGCATGAAGGTGGTTGTATAAATGAAATATTAAGCTGTGCTTTTATATACTGTGTGCTGTACAATCTCAAAGTTAGATTTTGGTATTACAGTCACAGTTTGCTAGGTGCAGTATAGATTTTAAACATATTAACAGAAAAATCTTGCTTGTCTTCTGTATCAGTGTTTTTGAGTACAAGCTCTTGTTCTAGCTGATATTTGCAGTATATATAAATTGTGTACACCTTGATCTTTTATTTTAAATGTATTTTGTGTGTGAATGTAAGATTGAATATGAGTTTTTGGTGCAAATATGTGTGTTAGTGTATTTTTTCAAAAAATGTGTTGGTCACAAAGTTACATGAAGGTGGACATGACTATTGATAACCCATTAAGAAACATGTAATCTTCAGGTTGTCTACTTTTAAGAAATATATAGGGTTTAGGGGTTCACTTGCTTTTCACGGTGTGTAATCCCTACATTTTATAGGATGAAACTTTAACATTTCCAGCTTCAAAGCAGATTTTTGTTACTTCCAGTTCTAGTGATTTTCTGAGACATGTGCATGCAGGTGGCGGCCTTAGTGATATGAATGAACTCTGCACATGTAGAACTCTTCTTTTTAGGAGGTTTGGTGCATATAACTTTTTGTTTGGTTTCCACTTTTAACAACTAATATACATTTATTTGCTTTTTTTTTTTTTTTTTTTTTAAATAAAACATTCAATTTAAATCAAAATTGCATGAAGGTGCCTGTTCGCATACAGTACCAAGTGGCATTCTGACAATGCTGCAGGTGTCTACTTTAAGAAAATATATAGATATGGGGGGTTAGCATGACTTCTTAATGTTGCAATTTAGGTTTTATTTGTCCATCTAAAAACTATGAAAATTGCTCTGGCATCTGGTGGTGCCAAATTTCTGGAGACCCCTGGCAGTGAAAGGGTTAATCATGTTTTGACTGCCCTACCATCACCTTTTATGAGACATTTTACATCAATTCAATCTAAATTTTAAACTGTTTTGAGTTAATTGTTTTATTATTAAACTACATTTGTATTAAAAATGTGAAATTCTGCTGGTTTCCTTTTACCATACTGCAATGTGTTCACAGTGCTAAGTAACCATTACACAGTTGGAACCAAGTGGTCTCAGAAGTTCCCACAGTGGAACTGGTGTCTGTTTCCAAGGGTTTTGAAAACCACTATGGATATAAATGGAGAAAACTTTAAATCACTGGATCTGCTCTCATTGTTTTGTTATAGTTGCTTGAAGCAGATGGAAGAAGATGGGAAGTCTGTTGATGAGCTCTTTCAGGGCCTTCCTTATGTTGAGGATGAGAGGGATATGATTCTGAGAGCAATTCGGCGAGTTATACCAGACTTTAAGCCTCCCCCTAAAGTACAGATTGTATGCTCCTCCCAACTTGTCAAGAATTTCTATAGTAAAGTAAGCAAGAAGATTTTTCTTCTGTTAATAAAAAAAACAAACAAAAAAAAACGGACTTTATTGAAAAATCATGACCATGATTTGTAGACTTAGGATAAGCTCTAAATGTCTGATTAATGCTGTCTAGCGCCCCTACCTATCTAAGTGGGTGCGTTCTTTCATCTGGTGAGGTGGCAGTTATTTACTGCTTCCAGGCAGAGACTGATTGGAGAAGTGACTGTGCATGTCTGCAACCCTCTCCGTTCAGCTCTATGGTAGTCACAAAAACATTCAACCTACTAGGTGGTCCACTAGGTGGAATGGGGGTTGGTGGGTCCTGTGCCTGTCAGTCATTTAGGGTTTATCCTGTGGATGTGAATATCCATTTATGAAGAGTGTCTGCATGACCGCATAGATATGTTGTCTATGTACGTAAGGTTATATGAAGTCTGAATATTCCGTTTTCTCTGTCAGGAGCCGCTACCTTCCTATCCAAAAATGGGGTTCACAGTGTCTGATATGCAAGAAAGATTTGACGAACAGTTGAAAATTGAGAGCTGTGAAGCAGTAACTATAAACTCAGTAGAGGCTGTTAAACCAGTGCATGAGGAGAGAATAAAAGCGGTAAGATAACCCAACTTGTTGGTGATTGACAAATTCCAGATGGACCTACAATATTTACTAACCTACTGGTACTTTTATTATTTCAGGAACACTGATCATTAAGGTATTACCCTTTCATAGAGGACAAGGGAAGTGGTACTTTGCTATTTCTGGGTCAGAAGTGTGCAAAGACATTTTTCTTTAGGTCTCTCTCTGTTACAGAGCTTGAAGACTGGATGTCTGATGATGAGCTCTTTCAGGGTGTGCTTTATGTTGACGATAAGGATATAGTTCTGAAAGCCATTTGGCAAAACACTAGTCTTTAAACTTTACCTCCAGTTATAAACTACTTTTTATAAGTAAATAGTGGATTTGAATATAAGAAATTTATTAAGGTTATTTGTTTCCTTCTCTACATATTAAGCAGTTCTCCTGTTCCTTATCTTCAGTCTCAGTGCTTGATTTGTTTCTGTGTATTCAGCTTAACACATAGTGTTCTATGGAGAAGGGAGGGGTTAAGCAGGAGGCTGCTGCTGGCTGGTTAATTGATTTATTTCTTCATTCTGTGCTTTCCTAGCCTCTTCTCTACAAGCCTAGCAATGTTAAAAGAGCACAGAATAGCAGGGTGTAACACGCAGCTTGATTGTGTTTTCCAGCAGCCTCTTCATCCCCCCTCACCTCTTCATAGACTAATATATAGAAAGTAACTCAGCCTGAAAAGTGAAGAAGAAAACCTATTTCTCACTTATTTCACCGGGGGACACAGCACCATGGATATAGACCTGGCCACTAGGAGGCTGACACTAGGAGAATGAAAAGCTTTTGGCTCCGCTTCTGGGCTATACCCTTCTCACAGACACTGTGCTTAGTCAGTTTAAATCTAGTGTCTGTAGGAGGCAGAAATGACCTGACTCAGGTTTTTCTGTCTTACATAGTTTTTGTTTTTCTTTTTCTTTCAGGTGCAGGGGGGTCTTCAGCGTGTACGCCACACTAGTTGTATCCCCCTGCGGGTGCAGCGCTCTGCAAAAGAGCGCCTCGCCAGTCGCCGCTGCCCAGTCAGCGCACCGGCGGCTGGGTTACCGGTGACCCCACTCCCACGTGCGAGGTCCTACCAGGGGGGCGACCCTGCGGCACCTGAAGACGCCAGACAGGTGAGTATTAGAAGATGGGTGAGTATGAGAATTCCTCATGGTACCCTTGCCAGACTTAACCAGTCTGAGGTGGAAACTTTGGAACTGCTGCCTTCCCAGATTGCTGCTCAGTCGGCGACTTCTAGACCCCTCCCTGGGCGCCCTCATTGTTCCATTTCCAGGAACCGTCCTTGCATAAGGACCAGGAAATCATTCTATAGGCCACGGTCCTCCTTCCCTTCCTCTGGGCATTCCCCAGATAGGGCCACAGCTCATGGCTGCACTCCGACAGGCGAAATCCTGCCTCCTCCTGTACGGTCTGCTTCTACTGGGGACGCCTCTGACTCCAACCCGGAGTATCAGCTAGGCACATATACAGGTGAATCTCAGTAAATTAGAATATTTTTGAAACGTTCATTCATTTCAGTAATTCAATTCATAATCCGCAGTCTTCCATGATTGTATGTCCTACTGAAGCAGACTGAGGGACCATTTAAGGGCTTAAGAAACCTTGGCAAGTGACACACTGAATTTACAATACTGAACTTTTTTACAGTATTCTAATTTTCTTAGATTTTGGTTTTCATTACCTGTAATCCATAATCAACATTTACAGAAATAAAACACTTGAAATAGAACACTGTGTGTAAAGAATCTAGAAAATATAGGAGGTCACTTATTTAATTTAATTACTGAAAGAAATAAATGTTTCAGAGATATTCTAATTTATTGAGATGCATCTGTATATCCGCTGATACGCAGGGTCTCTGCCATGCGGTCAGAGAGACTCTACAGATCTCAGAGGACCCTGATCCTACTTCCACCATAGTCGCCTCCATCCTCTGGCTTCCCCCAACCTTGGAGTGTGGACCATATCTTGATGGAATAATGGCTTCACTCGAACCATCCCCTTCCTTCCTATGGAAGTCGAACATCCTTTTTTTCCAGCAAAGCGTGCCTCCATGTGGTCAGTGCACCCCGCGATAGTTTGGCTCTCCCAGGCTACTATCCTGCCTTTAGTAGAGGACTCCTCCTCCCTCTAATCCTCTGAGGGTGCCCGGTGAGATGCACAACATAATATCAGTTGTGACGACCTCCAGCGAGGGTTGACAAGGTCAGTCTGCCGAGTGCACCTATTTTCCCGAGGGTAGACTCTCCCTCTGCTGGAGCTGCTAAGGTGGCCTTCATAGCGGCTGGCTCCTCCCTGCGTCCTTCATTTGTGCCTTCTTGGCATCAAGACCTGTTTTTCCTGGGAACGGAAAAACAGCTCCATAGGGGTCTCTCCTGTGTTAACCCCTCCTGGGGCATGGACGAGGACATTGAGCTACTTGTCTCTCAAATTCTCAATGCCTCCAGTTTTTTGTGCAATGCCTATGCTGTGACATTGCGCTGTTCCTTTTGGATCCGTTCAAGACATGCTGTATCCTCTAGAAGGTGGTTGTGGCCTGTCCCTTCCCTTGGGAATTACATGGCTGGCTTTTTGTTTACTCTCTGCCTAGTTCATCTCTGGCTTTTTCTCCAAGCTGCCTCCATTCTGCTGTGGCTAGGCGTCATTGTTCCCGTTTCAGGAATGACGGCTCCTTCCCTTCCTGGACCTGAAGAGACTCAACATGTGTGTCCATATCTGCAGCTTCCACATGTAGCCCTACGGTCGGTGGTGGCATCCCTGGAGACTGGCAACTTCCCGTCGCTCATTGTTTTCCGCAACGCTCTCCTCCCTGAGTTTTTCCCAGGTGATGGTGTCCCTTCTGGCCCTCCATTGCAGAGGAGTTGTCGTGATTATGTTCCTGGATGTCCTCCGGGTGCAAGCCTCCTCCAGGATGGATATTCTGATCAGCTTGCAGATCACCTTGGGCCCCCTGATTTCGCTGGCTCATCCGCAGATAAAAAAAGTCCTGCCTCGTGCCTTCTCAGCTCCTGGAATCCCTTCAAGGGTAGTTTTGCACTGTCATATAGTTGCACTTTTTTCATCTTTAAAATGAAATACTGACTCAAGGTACCTTTTAAAGGGGTGCTCCAGTGGCCAGAAACCGCCCCCCCCCCATGAATACAATGAGAAAAGGATTTTATGGTGAGTAAAAAAAAAATCCATTTATTGCTCCACTTCTGTTTATCCACTTAATTAGAAAATGTTCATCAGTACTTTTAGACATCTCTATCTCTTCTGGTTTCAGTGTGCAGATCCATACTGAACTTTTGGTGAAAATTTATAATCATACTAATGTTTTCTATTTTTCAGAGGGAAGTGCTGAATGGTCTACGTTCTGGATGGGTAAAGAACCTGCTCCATGCTTTTCGTGACTCAAAGAATCACCTGGCAAAAATCAGCAGGAATACACGTAGAATAAACCTATACCCCTATCTATGTTTGTTGGATGAGGAACATTATGTAGATATTATGCTACAGGTTTGTAGAAATAGATATATGTGTATGGGTGTAGGTAGAGTGAGAGGGAGAAGTTGTCTAGAGTAGACAACATACAATATGCCTATGCCTGTAAAATTATAAATCATTCCTTAGGAAGGTCCCATAAGTCTTATTGCTCTCAGCCTATATGCACACGAACGTGTGTGTGTGTATGTATGGGTCTGTGAGAAAATGGCAGGGACAGCACATGATACCCATGTGCTATCCATGACCACCATGGATCTATACACTTCATTAGGCATGGGCCAGGAAAAGGACCTGTCCTTAGTTTTACCCCAGGGCAAAACATATTCCTGTCCCCCTGACTTAGGAGCCTGGTCGCAAGGGTGACTGTTTTGACCCCATAGCTGTTTGTTCTATCTTTGGCGGGAAGGTCCACAGCACTACCCAGCTGATGAAAGAATAGAGTGTTGTCATGTGATGCAGCTTAAATGGGCCCAGGCAGCTGTACTGTTTGCTCTATTATTAAAGCAGCCCTGGGCCACAGGCCTTGTGTTTGACACCTGTGCTGTGCATGCTGTATCATATGAAGCAATAGTTCCCTGCTGTAGACCTGTAGTGCCCTATAGTATGTCTTTGTGCTTAGTTGGGACATAGTGTTAAAAAGGCCTTGTGGGGCTCCTCTCAAGCCAGTATAAAAGATATCTTTAAGTTTGGCTACATAAAGGCCCTGTGAGACTAAAACGTTATATTTTTTGCCTTGTTAAAGGATAAGTTTAATGCAGGCTCTGATGCTTTGAAATATTCTTTTTACCTGAGATTATTATTGATACTTGGTGGACTGTCAAGCCAAGGGAAGCATGAAACAACAAGTAAATATCATAGAGGTATATAGGAATGCTTTTGCTTCCTATGAACCCTTAAGCCAGCCACCCACTTTAGAAAGCTGGTGTTTTTTATCTTGCCTGACTGCTCCATACATCAGCATGTATTGTCCATGTACTCTGCTGGCAGTGGCTTATCTCCCTGAATACTAAACTATTGGTCTTAATCTTCCCTGAAATTGCTATCGGTAGAGATTCAGGACACCTTCATACACATTAGATTGTTGGCCAAACCCTTGAAGTTCAGGAGGTTGATGATAGACATCTAATGTGTATTGTTAGCCTTATTTGAACTTGTTTGTCTTGTTTCAGACCATTAGTACTAGTGTATTGTTGCTTAAGACAAAGGAATGTCAAAGGCAATTGAATCCTAGTTTTATGTATATTTCCACAAAAAGGAAAACAGCTGAACTGTGGAAGCTAATAATGATGATAATGAATTTTATTTGTATAGTGCCAACATATTCCGCAGCACTGTACAATTTGTAGGGTTCAAGTACTGACAAAAAAATTACAATACAAAGAAATAGTCAATTCACACACTGGGACTGAGGGCCCTGCTCACAAGCGCTTACAATCTATGAGGTAGAGGGGGTGTCACAAGAGGTAGCAGTGGCGGCAACAGACGTAGCATTGCTTGTACAATGGTCAGACAATTTTGTAATAGAGGTTACTGTCATTACACATATATAAGCTGTATGAGCCGTCACCAGTCGTGTCCTTTAACGTGCAGATGGTGCCTGGACTTATAAAGTTAGTCTGATACAACATCATATCCTGTGAGGTAATGTTGGAGCATCAACAGAGGAGTGTACGTTTTAGGGATTCTAACTACGGAAGGGTTTACATTAGGAGTTGTGATAGGCCTGTCTGAAAAGATATGTCTTTAGTTTATGCTTGAAGTTGAGGAAATTGGGGGTTAATCTAATAGTCCGGGATAGAGCATTCCAGAGAAGTGGTGCAACTCGGGAGAAGTCTTGTATATGAGCGTGGGAGGTTCTGAGCTTTTATTCTTTTTATAAAACAGACTCTTCAATGCTTGTCTTAAATTATTTTATATTGTCTTATATCAATATATCTATTTATCTATCTATCTCATAAAGCTTTTTAAAATGTACTGTTTGCGTCTCCATAGACCTTGTCCAAGATTCCACCTACAGGAGAATCATTCTTATTGCTGTCACAAGATCTTGGAATGAAGATATACAATAGGTTTTCAATCCGCAGACAATTGCAGGGAAGTCATATGGACAGAATTCGCTATTTATATAAAAAGTACAGTCAGCTGTTATCCAAAGAGGGACAGGTAAGATTGATTTGATGATGAAATGTAGAAAATCTTGAGTTAAATTTATTGTTCTTTTCATAAAGCACATGATTGTAAGTGTTTATTTATTTACTTTTTTAAACCAAGCATTCATGACATCCCTATGTTTCACATACAGATCTCTTGCCTGCTCCCAAGGGAATTGTGGGAGAACTTGGAACATGAAAATTTTGGAGGCTCCTGTTCACTACATGTACACTCCTCATGGCCACGGTCTCTTCTAGTACAGTTGGGGACACACCTGGTAGAGTTAATGGTCCAAACCATAAAATTGCAAAATAACTTGTTCAGCCCCCGGAGTGAACAAAAACTCATACCGGTACTGTACCACATGTATTCTTTTCGCAGCACACGCCAGGTACATTTGTTTTACTATGTAATTGGTTAGTAATTATGATAAGCATGTTATGAACAGGCAGGCTTTTTTTTTTTTTAGTTTTGTTTTTCTTTTTGAGAACACTAAAAATACATAATGGCACCACAAAACATTTAAAGAATACATCTTGGCAATTCTTCACTCAATATCTTCCTACCTAACTGACAGATCTCTTTAACCACATACCACCATAGCCAGTTTTGGCCTATATGACACGCTATTTTTTTTTCAGTCCCTTTCAGAATGTTGAATTTTTTTTTATTTTTTTTTTTTTTTATATAATTGCATGAGGGCTTCATTTTTTGTGGGATGAGTTGTATGTTTCAAAGTTGTCACCATTTTGTGGTACATACGACTGACTGTACATATAATATATCTGCTCTTTATTCTATGGAATTGGTAAAAACAGCAATTCTGCCATTGTTTTTTTTTTTTATTTTTTTGTTTTGTGTTCACCTTACAATGTAAATTACATGCTTACTTTATTCAGAGTTTTTGTCGCCATATACCAAGAACCATAACTTTTTTTAATTTTTTTTATTTTACTATAGTCAGAGCTATATGAGGGCTTGTGTGTGTGTGTGTGTGTGTGTGTGTGTGTGTGTGTGTGTGTGTGTGTGTGGTTTTTTTTTTTTTTTTTTTTAGGGACCTTTTTTGTTTTGTTTTGAGAGGGTTGTTGTGTTTTTGACTTTATTATTCTTATTTATTTATTTTACTTTTTGTTATAGCCCCACTACAGGACTTGAACATCAGTTACATTACATTGTTACTATAATATTTACCTTGTTACTCGAGGAATACAACTGCCCCATATTAGGAGAAAAAAAATATAATTTCTCCAATATCACAAAACAACAATCCCTAGGTCTGTTTCATTTAGTACTAAAATCTTGTACCCATACTTTAAAGAAAGACATCCAAGCCCCCCTTGAATTTGTACAGTGTATCAACCAGCACAACATCCTATGGAAGCGAGTTCCATGGTCTCATCACTCTCAGTAAAGATTCCCTGTCTATGATGATGTTAAAACCTTATCTCCAGACATAAATGCTGCCCTTGTCATGATTACAGGCCAAGATCATTACACTATATAGGGTCTATTTAAATGTTTGTACATTGTAAGTAGATCAAGATGAATAATCACAAGCTTAATTACCAGTCTTTGTATGGGTTATAGATTTGTATACAGGCAAAACTGTGTTCTTATCATTTTCCTCTCCTTATCTCTCTGCATCCTATTATTTTATTTGCCTCCAATAAAATATCCCTAAGTCTTTCCCAGTGAGAGTTTTTCTATTTAATACACAATTGTCAAACCTGTGTAACCTTTAATATTTATCTACATTTAAACTACATTTGCCATGTCTCCGCCCAACTTTCTACTTTTCCCAAAGTCTTTTTGTAATATTATATTGTCTACTCTGTGATGATTCCTTAACACACAATCATTAATAAAAGTATTAAAAAGAGGTCTCAGTACTGGCCCCTGTGGCACTCCACTTGTGACCCAATCAGAATATTTGCGAATAATTACCACCATTGGTCTCCTACCAATGAGTCAGTTATTAACCAGTTTACTCGTATTTCCCTTAGACTCATCATTCTCATTTATATACCAGCCTTTTCATTGATCACTTTTATCATTTTATCACTGCAGTATACCTGTATCGTAGTGTATTTGTCATTTTTACACTGATGTACTGCCTATTAGACTGCCTCAAGCAGAGACTAATAGGCTTGTAAAGTTGACAGACCCAGAGGCCATTGCCGCGGGTGAGTGAAGGCACCTGCCCAAGAGCCCCCATCCATGATTGTATTCAATGCTGCATTGACTGAGTCTTCTAAAAGGTTAAACAGATTTGTTTCTGTCCTGGTTTTTACAGCATGACCGCAGTTGTCAGTTAAGGTGGTGATCACATGGGCACAGCTTCTGTGTCTGTGCGATCACTGTGATGTGGGGAAAAAAAGTATTTAGTCAGCCACCAATTGTGCAAGTTCTCCCACTTAAAAAGATGAGAGAGGCCTGTAATTGACATCATAGGTAGACCTCAACTATGAGAGACAAAATGAGAAAACAAATCCAGAAAATCACATTGTCTGATTTTTTTTTTAAAGAATTTATTTGCAAATTATGGTGGAAAATAAGTATTTGGTCACCTACAAACAAGCAAGATTTCTGGCTCTCAGAGACCTGTAACTTCTTCTTTAAGAGGCTCCTTTGTCCTCCACTCATTACCTGTAGTAATGGCTCCTGTTTGACATTGTTATCACTATAAAAGACACCTGAGCCCAGAGAACAGAGACCGAGTAGGATCAGGAAGCAAGCAGGTAAGGAATGAGCTAATACTACTGCATGGGGGACCAGTGAAGGGGCCCATGTATGCCCATACAGTGGTCCCTTCACTGACCCCCCTCCCCCCCGCATACAGTAGTCCCTTCACTGTTTCGTCCATACAGTGGTCCCTTCATTGTTCCCGCCATACAGTGACCCCTTCACTGGTCCCCTCCATACAGTGGCCCATACATGTTTGATCTCTGTCATTGCCAACAAAGGATATATAACAAAGTATTGAGATGAACTTTTGTTATTGACCAAATACTTATTTTCCACCATAATTTGCAAATAAATTCTTAAAAAATCAGACAATGTGTTTTTCTAGATATGTTTTCTCATTTTGTCTCTCATAGTTGAGGTCTACCTATGATGACAATTACAGGCCTCTCTCATCTTTTTAAGTGGGAGAACTTGCACAATTGGTGGCTGACTAAATACTTTTTTTTTCCCCACTGTACATGTACAATGTTTTGCTGGAACACTCTTTTTTATGTCATACATGCTGAATATAATCCTGACTTTTCCCTGTTCCTCTCTAGTTTCCTGTGTTCTCTTACTGACCACTGATATACATATATGTTGCTGTTTACAGATTGGTCTCATTAAACCACACCCAGTTTACAGCCAGATATTGTTGGATGCAGGAGAGACACTTCTAACTTTTGAAACTGCTGTACTGCCAATGCGATGCCCCCCATTGCCTTGGACTTCTCCCCGTTTTGGAGGCTACCTGCTTTCTCCTGCCAAGCTTATGCGATCTAGTGAGGGAGCAGTACAACATCAATTGCTTCTGGATAAAAGTTCCCCAGGACAACTTTTTCCAGTGCTAGATTCTCTCAACCAGCTTGGAATATGTGCATGGCAGATTAACCAACCAGTTCTTGATATTATTGTGTCCATCTTCAATGATAAAGGCAATGAAAAACTGGACATTCCTCCACCTCTCTCGGAAGCTCCTGCACTTCCAGTTCAGAAGCCAGGGGCACTGAGCTCCTGGGATAGGTTATTTTTCCAGAAGGAGCAGGTACGGTGCAGAAAGAAAGCAGCTGAAATGTTTAGCCTGCGTATGGACTCTCTTTATAAACTGTCGATTGCAAATCACCTGAGAGATCAGATTTTTTGGTTTCCTCACAACATGGACTTTCGTGGCCGTACCTATCCTTGTCCTCCATATTTTAACCATTTAGGAAGCGATGTGACACGGGCTTTACTGCTGTTTGCTGAAGGTCGGCCACTTGGTCCAAGTGGCTTGGATTGGCTGAAGACTCATCTTATCAACCTTACTGGGCTCAAAAAGAAAAACTCCCTCCAAGAAAGGAAGCAGTGTGCAGATGAAATCATGGATGAAATACTGGACTCTGCTGATCAACCTCTGACTGTGAGCTTATTATTTTTTTCCATCATCTGTTGTAATTTTCATTGCCTTCATTGTTTTGTTTTTGTTTTGTTTTTTTCACTCAGGGTAGGAAATGGTGGATGGAAGCAGATGAGCCATGGCAGACATTGGCATGCTGCATAGAAGTTGCAAATGCATCCCGCTCTCCAGATCATACTAAATACATATCTTATTTTCCTGTTCACCAGGTAAAGTTGACAGCAGTGACTTCATTTTGCAACCATTGATGTTTGGGGATGCCGGGGGTGATTGCGCTCCCTTTGTGGAAGGCAGTGATCTGTCACCTTATGTAGTCTTACTAGTGCCATGATCTGAAAATACCAAAAATAGCTAAGCAGTGTACCACAGGTTGTGAGTTGTATACTGTATGAAATGGAGAAAGATATTTCATGCTGCTGACTTCATTGACCTCTACATTACATGACCTTTATTCATTAGATTACCCTGCCTTTATGAATAAGTATAGTTTGTACTATGCATTGTTATGATTTTTGTTTGATGTCCTTGACTTCTCAGCATTGCATGACTGGCGTTCAGGTAGTTTTAAGCTAATAGCGACCAACATGTAGACTTCCTACGTCAGTCACTAATGGACCTTATCCCACTGCAATTGACTTTCTAAGCAAGTTGCAATGAAATATTGCAGGCTCTCCTGCACTCTAAGAAGCAAATGCCAGGAACTGCTCCTAACACCCGGGATCGGCAAACCACAGCATCTAAGATGTTTTGGAGGGAGAGAGCTCCCTGCTGTAAGCATCAGCACCCCTGCAAACAAGATTGCAGGGGTGCAATGCCTTTTACATGGCAGCCCGGGGAATAATGACATTGCACAGGGCTGCCTCTGTACAATTCTATTAGGCTGTGCATTAAATTGTATGTTGGAATGACAAGCAGTATAATACATTGCACTACATACGTAGTGCAATTATTTTACATGCGATCAGAAGATTGAAAGTTAAAGTTCCCTATTGACCCTACAGGTATTTCACTAAATTTTTTACCATTGGGATGTGAAAACGAGGGGTTGAAGCCCACAGTTCCATTACTCAATTTCTCCTGAATGCAATACCCCACACGTGGTTGTAAACTGCTTTATGGGTAAATGAAATGGTGTATAAAGAAACACTGAAACATAACTTTAAATAATTATAGATATAATTGTTAGCCATCACAAATAAATGATTAGTGAAAAAAAAAAGATATTCTAGTCATTGGAGATTTGAGGTATGCAATGATTATGAATAACGGTGAATCCCCTAAAATCTCTAATAGAATGTTGTAAGTGGAGGTATATCAAACTCTAATCACAGAAGCGGGTTTCCACAATAATTGTATTAAATTAAAATATAACTTTTATTTAGAACACTAAAACAATAACATAAGGACTGACATAGATCAATCAACAAATTGTCTATAGGAGATAGTGGACTGCACAGAGGAGCCTCCTAAATAAACACGTATACCCCCAGTTCCTACAGACACAGAGGACAGCAGTATATTTATATTTAAACAACCATCCCTCCTAACAGGTATATTATAATGGAGGAGATACAAGGGTTGCTTAAAGCTGTCATTAAACACCTACTGGGAACTGGGGAAGATAATACCCCACTAAATAATATGTAAACAATGATAGGTTTGGCTATGAGAGAGTGTAATGCGGAAATATAATATATCTGAGCCTAGTATATCTAGGTAGCAAGCACCCAAAGTGGCCAGGGGGCTCTAGATAAACTATATAACCAAGCTACAGCTGGACGATACAGGGAAAATATAGCTTCCGTCTCCCTCCAACTGAAGCTCCAGAAGCCCTCACTACTTGCTCCAATATAAATAAAAAAAAAAAAAAAATAATATATATATATATATATATATATATGCACCATACACCGGGTGATAAAACTATCCCCACATGATGTTCCCTAAGTAAATGAATGAGCCAGTATAAACGTTGTAGGCTCTAGGAGTTTCTCAGATAGCCCTATATATACGAGCCCTAGAGCTCTATCTCAACGCGTTTCTTTTGCCCTATGTCCTAGCAAGTTCATCAGGAGATTTAAATGTTGATGATAAAAAAAAAAAACGAGGTATGATGCAGTAAAAACCCACAGTTCCTGGAGCCCTGATGGTGGGCTCCGGTACTTAGAATGACCGACACCAAATGCTAGCGCCACAGCCTCTTATAAAGGTTTGTGCGCTCACATGTCGCCCTGCCCACCGGCACGCCCCCTCCGGAGCGGACCAATCCAGGCCAACGTCTTAACCCATTCCCTTTTTATGGTGACACCTAGGGGACTGGGACTTCAGGTTTCATTGCTGTGCGCTTCTTAGTATACCTTCTAGGGCCGGGGTCAGCAACCCTCGGAACGTGTGATAAGAGTGGCACGCGAGGCATATTTCCCTGGCACGGCAGCGCGAGTCCTCAACCAGCACTTTCGCACGGACTGAACACGGCCGAAACAAAACTGCTATTATTATACTCGGGGGTCTATAATAAGCGGAGCCTCAGGAGAAGTGATGAAACCTCAAAAAACAATGTACTCACCATTCCTACGCTCCGCAGCCGCTGTGTTCTCTTTCGGGCGCTTCTGCCTGAAGTCAGCGACCACTGATTGGGTCTCAGGGGTCACGTTGCGTCATTATGCGACAATTGGAACATTATAAAAGTTGGAACATTATACTGTGTGCAGGGGCCGCTATGGGACATAATACCATGTGCAGGGGCCGCTATGGGACATTATTCTGTATAACGGTGTGTTATCTGTATTAAGGATGTGTTTTTGCACAAAAAACGCAGGCATTTTTTTTTGTGAAAAAACGCACCATGTGAACGCAGTTTTACATCAAAGTAAAAGTTCCAGTGGCCTAAGAATATAGCTGAATCCAGATACATAATGTGTATTCACCATAAGGATGCTGCTATACGGTGCTCTTGGACACATTTACCACTAATTGGGGGCTGCACATGGACTTTCATTGCTTCTAATCGGAAAGTATAGGCACGTCCCAAGAAATAGCAGTAAATGCATGCGTCCTAAAGCATCTGGTGGCAGCACTTCTGTGTTATGGTTTGTGGTATATGACTTTAGTTTAGTGGTTGTCAGACTTACAATTATTGACCGGCACTCAGAGAACCTCATCTTTTGATTTTTTTAATTAAAATCGGCACGCTGAACAAAAAAGGTTGCCTACCCCTGTTCTAGGGGGATGGGATGGTTATGCCCCCTCGGCAATACGACGAGATTTTGCATCTGATGGTTTTTACCGCCTAGTATACATCTGGTAGTGCAGTCTTTGGCTATATTTTGTTGAAACGATACTTGCCTAGTCCATGGTGAACTGCCGCTTTTCTCTAACAGCTATCTGCCGTGTGTTTACAACTGTAACCCCTCCCACTGATGCACGACTTCTTGATTGGCTGGAGGTTGTGACATTGGCCTGGATTGGTCCGCTCCGGAGGAGGGATGGTTGTTTAAATATAAATATACTGCTGTCCTCTGTGTCTGTAGGAACTGGGGGTATATGTGTTTATTTAGGAGGCTCCTCTGTGCAGTTCACTATCTCCTATAGACAATTTGTTGATTGATCTATGTCAGTCCTTATGTTATTGTTTTAGCGTTCTAAATAAAAGTTATATTTTAATTTAATACAATTATTGTGGGAACCCGCTTCTGTGATTATATTTACTTCATACCTGTATCTCTTTCACTCTCTTTGACGAGTATATATACTACTACTATAGAGTGCAATAGATGAAGTTAAGCTCTCCTCTAAAAATTGTTTGCTCCTCTGCGTGTTTCCCCCTTCTAGGTAGATATAAGGGGTTCCTCAGGTGGGTGACTAAGGTAGGGAGATAAATCTAAGCCCTATCCAGTGACTTATTGCAGTTAAAACTGCATTTCCTGGAGCTCTGCTGGTGGGCAACGATACTCAGATAATGCCAATTTCTGAAAATGTGTATTAATGAAAAAGGGATTAACTGTCACACCATGGGAGTAGTCTACTTAGCCATGTGTCCTTACCCTCTCAACTATGTTGGGAAGACGAAAAGGGAATTTAGACAACGCATATTAGATCATGTAAGTAATATCCTACGAAATGAGGACCGTTCCTTAGGCTAAGGCCCCATATAGTGGGTCCCAGCAAGAAATTGCTGCGGCTGCAGATTGCGCTTTTTCCCGCAGCACTTTTCACAGAAGCATTCTTTGTAATTCCATTATAACTATAGGGAAACCATCAATGTTTCCATAGGTATAATTGACATGCTGCTAATTCCAAAGCCGCAACGGTTTTGGAAATCGCATCATATTCGCTGTGCGTATTTTTTTTGTAATGTGTTGATGGGACTTTGCGGAGACTGTAAAACGCCACAATTTTTTTTGCGGCATTTCCTCCACTACCAAAACGCAGTGTTTTGGAAGAGACCCCAGGACGTCACAGGTATTGATATCATGTGCCCTTCGCTGATTGGCCTCAGCGGTCACGTGTGGAGGGGACTTCCGCTGGAAGATAAGAATGGACTTGGAGGACCGGACTGTGCTGGGAGGCACCAGAACACCGGGAAAAAGTGAGTATGATTCTGTTTTGTTTTTTTTTTTTTTTTTTTTACCTCTCCTGGCCAATTTAACACAACAATTTAACCCCTTTAAAAGGGTTGTCCGGGATCAATCAAGAATTTGTAAATTAGTCCCCCATGCCCCCCACCTCCAGCTTTCTAATATATCTTGTTTTTCGATATTCTATTATTTTTCAGTTATATATGTAGATCATGTGACCTACATATATGACATTTTTTACCTTTCCGCTGATGTGACGGGTCCTCGGTCTAATCCATATCCTGACCCGATACGTCAGTGTAAAGAACTCACCTCCCTAAGCCAGTTTGTACTTAACATTTCCTCTGGACCCAGGCTGACATGTCTTCCTGTGAAGACCGTCTCCTCTTCTTTGCGTGTGCCACCCTCCACCACCACCGACGCACACGCAGTAGTGCCGGATCGTCTGCGTGCGCAGTGCGTTGGAAAGCCGGCACACACTACTTACTCAGCTTCTAGATTTTCCAGTCGGGACTGGAGCCGTGACGTCGCACACGGCTCCAGGATGCACCGCCTTCAATATAGTCTGCTGGCAGAGTGGAATACTGGCTTGTGAAGGCATTCTCTGGAAGGAAGGGGGAGGGGGAATGTTGAGAAAGGGAGGGAGTGAGAAAATGAGTGAGAGAGAGGGAGGCGGAGTGAGGCCTCATGGAACTTGTAGGAAACACACAACAGGAAGATAGGGATGTATACAAATGCAGAAGATGCCAGGAGCTCACAAAGAACCCCAGAAATCACTCAAAACACTGGTAAAGGTATTTGGTTGCACTTATTACCCTATTAATAGCACTAACGGACTTGTTTTCTCTCCTCTGATTGCCAAGACAATTTTCATAGTTTTGAGATGGACAAATAAAACCTAAATTGCAACATTAAAAAGTCATGCTAACCCCCCATACCTATATATTTTCTTAAAGTAGAATGCCACTTAGTAGTCAGAATGCCACTTGGTACTGTATGTGAACAGGCACCTTCATGCAATTTTGATTTAAAGTGAATGTATATTAGTTGCTAAAAGTGGAAACCAAATAAAAAGTTATATGCACCAAACCTCCTAAAAAGAAGAGTTCAACATGTGCAGAGTTCATTCATATCACTAAGGCCTACACTTGCATGCATATATCTTCATAACATCACCAGAACTGGAAAGAACAAAAATCTGCTTCTGAAGCTGGAAATATTAAAAAAAAGTCTCATCCTATAAAATGTAAGGATTACTCATCGTGAAAAGCGAGTGAACCCCTAAACCCTATTTATTTCTTGAAAGTAGTCAACCTGAAGATTACATGTGTCTCAATGGGTTCTCAATAGCCATGTCCACCTTCATGTAACTTTGTGACAATCACAAATAATTTTTTGAAAAAAATGCACTAAAACATATTTTCACCTAAAACTCCTATTCAATTGTACATTCACACACAAAACACAAAGAAAATAATAGATCAAAGTGTACACAATTTATATATACTGTAAACATCAACAATAACAAGTATTCTCAAAAACCCTGATACAGAAGACAAGCAGTATTTTGCTGTTATTCACTAATATGTTAAAAATCTATACTGCACATAGCAGACTGTGATACCAAAATCTAACTTTTTTGAGATTGCACTGTATACGTATATAAAAACACAACTTAATATTTCATATATACAACCACCTTCATGCAACTTTGCAACAAACAGATTACAAGCAATAATTGCGCAAAATTTCAAAATGTACTTTCCAAAAAACTGCAAGATGTGAGGAATTCACACATACCACACACACACACACACATATATATATATATATATATATATATATATATTACAGGTGCAGGTGTTAAAGAAACTGCAAAATCGCAGAAATGCGGCAACCAATTTTGTGCATGCAAATTAAATAGGAGCTTACATAACAAGAGAATTTTCTATCCCCCTATAAAAATTGTAGAAAATTATACGTTCATCTCTAGTGATGATCGTTATTGCTATTATTTTAGCTTGCAACGGATATCACTAGAGAGGTGTATTTTACTCTAGAAAGATCAGGTATGGACAGGGTCAAATGTAAAGTTTTTTGATGACTTTGTGTAAGTGTTTGGTGCAACTCTTTTAGCGCTGGGATCTGAAAAATGGTAAACGTCTGGGTCACAGTGCCAATAAATAAATGTTCGGAGGGGTATTACATAAGAATTTAATCTTTAAAATGATACCAAGAACATCATTCTAGCCCTTACAGATTCGGAGCGATCTGCTGTTAAAAACGCTGTGGGGAATTGAGATCTGCATTGGGATCTCAATGCCGAATAGAGTTTTCAATAGCGAATCGCTCTGGCTCTGTAAGGGCTATCATGATGATCTTAATATCATTATAAAGATGTGATTCTAAGATCATCTTCATAGCTCTAACCAATCCTGATATATGGGCATTAGTAGTAAGGACATATTTGATACATCCTTGGCTAGTAAAGTGCCACCCTGTTAGGATGTATAAATATGTGGGTGGCAGGGTAAGGGTTAAGCAAACACATGTGGGAAATGCATCAGGGAAACCCAATGGGTCTGTCCTTACAGGGCATTGAGAAAATCTGCCCCTCAATCCGGAAAGGTAACTGGGATCACAAGATCGTACAGAAAGAGGTTCCTTTAGGTTACTGTGTGTTAAACCCACAGGCCTGGTTGATATCTCTTTTTACATCATTCATTTAGGGATCTATGAGAATAATATATCTGTGATTTATTTGACCTCAATTTATATTTTGCTTTTTCTGTTACATATGCATATCTGGGATATTGGGGAATATTTTTACAGGGGCTCATCTCTCCTTATATGGGTCAACATCTGTACTTTTCTATCTATATTCAGCTGATCTATGGCATAATAACCCCTATATTGTATAGGTGGGATATATCTTGTTTCACATTTATCCCATTTGCCTTATAGTTTTCTCACTTAGTTCATTGGGGGACACAGCACCATGGGTATAGAATCAGCCACTTATTAGGAGTATCAAAAGATGTCTGCTCCGCCTCTGGGCTATACCCTTTCACAGACACTGTGCTAGTCAGTTTTAACCTAGTATCTGTAGGAGGCAGACACAACCTGACCCAGGTCTTTCTGTCTTGCATCGTTTTTATTTTATCTTTCTTTTTCAGGTGCAGGGGGGTCTTAAGCGTGTATGTCACACTGGCTGCACCCCCTGCGGACACAGCCGCTCTGCAAAGAGCACCTCACCGATCACACAATCCCTACTCTCTGCATCGGTGCCTGGATTGCAAGGTGACCCCACTCCCATTTGTGAGGTCCACTGACTTTTTTTTTTTTTTTTTTCTTGGGCCCTCTCCGCTATATTCTCCCGTGAATAGCCAACCCGCCCCTTGGCCACCTCTGGTGCCATAATATTTTATACGTGCGCCCGCTGTAACAACAAAAAGTTACCAGGTTGCCAGCCTGAACCAATCTGCTCTCTCTGCCTTCCACCTAAGCCAGTTCAGGATCCTCTTGACACCTATCTGGCAGATCCTTCCTTGAATTGGGTGACATCCCTTACATGGGCTATAGGTGAGCTTGCCAGACTTAATTAGTTTGTGGTGGAAACTCTGGAACGGCCGCCTTCCCAGATCGCCACTGAGTCGCGGGCTTCTAGATCCCTCCCTGGGTGCCGTCAAAGTTCCCCGTTTCTCCTGGGGACGCCTCTGACTCCGACTCGGAGCATCAGCCAGGCACATCTATATCCGCTGCTACACGGGAGCTCATCCATCCAGTCAGAGATACCCTACAGATCTCAGGACCCGATTCCTGCTTCTTAAAAAGACATCTCCTTCTGCCACAGTCGCTGGCCGCCTCTGGTCTTCCTCAACCATGGAGCGTTTGACCATATCTTGAGGGAACAATGGCTTCATCTGGACCATCCCTTGTGTTCAACCTGGAAGTCGGACGTTTCTCTCCCTTTCCAGACCAGTATGTCTCGAAGTGGTCAGAGCCTCCTGCAGTGGACCCCATGATAGCTAGGTTCTCCAAGACTACTATTCTGCCCTTAGCAGACTCACCTCCCTCCGCAATCCCTCGAACAAAAGGGCAGACTCTGTCAAGGTGGACTTCATAGCGGCTGGCTCCTTCGCTGCTGCTTGGGTCAGCAAGGCATGAATTTCCTGGACCAAACCTCTCCAGACAGGTCTCTTCAATGAGGCTCCCTTCCAGGACAACCAGCTGCTCGTCTATGAAATCCTGAATGCTTCCAAGTACCTGTGCAATGCTTCCCTGGGAGCAGCTCTCCAACATGGCTGCCAACGCAGTGGCAATCCGCCGTACTGTTTGGATCCATTCGTGGAACGCTGAATCCCCTTCCAAGAAGACAGCCGTTCCCTTCTCCTGGGACGAACAGGACCGGCTTTTTGGCAAGGGACTAGAGAGACTTATCTCTGTAGCCACAGGGGGAGAAGCTCTCTCCTTCCCTAAACATGTTCTAAGCGCCAGCCATCCTCCTCCAGCCGCTCTCAGCGTTTTCGCTCCTTTCATGGCTCCAGGTGGTGTTCAATCGTCTACTCCATCAAGTTCTCCCTTTTTTTCCGTCCACCTTGCCTTCTTCCCCACTCAAGTTGCTGCTTTTCTCCAAGCTGTATTCACTCTCCAGCGGCGGAGTCAATGATTTTCAACTGCTCTCTTTTTCTCATCCCAGAATCCTGGCTTTTCTCCAGTCTGGTCTGGACCAAGGTCAGGACAGGTTTCGACTTTTTCCATTCTTTTTCAAAAGACCCTGGCCTTCTGTCCTCAGGTGAAAAACTTCCTGTGGGGAGTGGCACATTGTGCTCCTCCCATAGGACCTTTAATCTAGTTTTTGATGTGCTTCAGGCTCATCCCTTCGAGCTTTTACGGAATATTTTTCTTCGCCTTCTTTCTTGGAAGGCTGCCTTCTTGGTGGCTATTACCTCTGTACGCAGGGTCTCCAAACTTGCTGCCCTGTTCCAGACCCTTCCTTTTCTTGTTCTTCACAAAGACAAAGTCATCCACCACTGTCTCTTCTGCCTAAGATGGTTTCTTACCATTTTTCTGCCTGGACTCCAAGCACTTACACACGTGGAAAAAATTGTTGGTACCCCTCGTTTAATGAAAGGAAAAACCCACAATGGTCACAGAAATAACTTTGAATCTGACAAAAGTAATAATATATAAAACCACATGTTGACAAGCCACAAAGCTTCTGGGAGAATGTCCTATGGACAGATGAGAAAAAAAAAATCAAAATTTTTGGCAAGGAACATCAGCTGTATGTTCACAGACGGAAAAATGAAGCATATCTTCAAAAGAGCACTGTCCCTACTGTGAAACATGGAGGAGGCTCTGTTATGTTCTGGGGCTGCTTTGCTGCATCTGGCACAGGGTGTCTTGAATCTGTGCAGGGTACAATGAAATCTCAAGACTATCAAGGAATTCTAGAGAGAAATGTGATGCCCAGTGTCAGAAAGCTTGGTCTCAGTCGCAGGTCATGGGTCTTGCAACAGGATAATGACCCAAAACACACAGATAGCTAAAAGGAAAACATTGGACTATTCTGAAGTGGCCTTCTATGAGCCCTGACCTAAATCCTATTGAGCATCTTTGGAAGGAGCTGAAACATGCAGTCTGGAAAAGGCACCCTTCAAACCCAAGACAACTGGAGCAGTTTGCTCATGAGGAGTGGGCCAAAATACCTGTTGAGAGGTGCAGAAGTCTCATTGACAGTTACAGGAATCGTTTGATTGCAGTGATTGCCTCAAAAGGTTGTGCAACAAAATATTAAGTTAAGGGTACCATCATTTCTGTCCAGGCCTGTTTCATGAGTTTTTCTTTTTTTAAAAATTCTGTTGAAGCATGGTTGAAAAGCAATGTCTGACTTTCATTTGTTAATTTTCATAGAATTTTTATATATTATTACTTTTGTCAGATTCCAGTTATTTCTGTGACCATTGTGGGTTTTTCTTTCATTAAGCGAGGAGTACCAACAATTTTGTCTAAGTGTGCATTCTCTTCACTGCCTGGATGTTGTCCGGTCGATCCAGGTCTTTGTCTCTCACTGACCCTTTCTGTCGTTCTGACGCCTTGTCATTCTCCCTGAGGGCCCTTGCAAGAGCCTGGCTGCTTCCAAAGGCTTCCATCTCCCGATGGATCAGGTCTTCTATCAGGGAGACCTATCAGCTTAAGGGTAGGGCACCGCCCCCCGTGTGACGGCTCACTCCACGAGAGCCGTAGAAGGCTCCTGGGCTGTTTGGCATCAGGCTTCTGCCAGCCAGGTCTTCAAAGCTGCCACCTTGGCCTCTGTCCACACTTTCACCAAGTTTTACCAGTTCTATTCTGCGGTTTCTGCTGATGCCAGTTTGGGTCATAAGATTCTGCAAGGGGCTGTACGCTTGGTTGTCTGCATGGTTGTATAATTTCCACCCACTGGGACTGCTTTAGGACATCCCTTGGTACTGTCCCCCCCCAGTGATATAAGCGAGAAAAACTTTTTTTTTTTTTGTACTCACAGTAAAATCCTTTTCTTGTTATATTCACTGGGGGACACAGATCACACCCTTGTATTTTTTGTTGTTTCTGCCCGAGCTATTTAGGTTCTTTTTGGGTTCAGGACATGCTGGTGGTGTTGGTTCAGTGTTCTCTTTTTGTTTTTTTGTGTGTCGCTCCTACTGCTGCGGTACAAACTGACTACCACAGTGTCAGCCTCTTAGTGGTCGGGTCTATGCCCATGGTGCTGTATGAAAAGGATTTTACAGTGTGAATGGAAAAAAAAAAAAAATTAAAAAGTAGCTTTAGAAAGGAGGAGAGTGAAAAATTAAAATAAAAAGTCTGCATAAGGAATGGGTTAAAGATGAATTTAATAAACTGTTTTCTATAGGATGGATCATGTAATGGCCTCCAGCATTATGCTGCTCTTGGAAGGGATGAAATTGGAGCCAGATCTGTAAACCTTATGCCCAGTGAGACTCCACAGGATGTGTATAGTGGGGTTGCTCAACAGGTAATATAACAATTGACTAGCGTCATGTGAATGCTACAGTACGTATAAAATTGTTGATGCCAAATTGTCTCTTTCTGCCTCATGCCCTCAGGTTGAGGAATTCCGTAAGATCGATGCTATAAAAGGAATTAAAATCGCTCAGGTTCTTGAAGGGTTCATTGGACGTAAAGTGGTAAAGCAGACAGTAATGACTGTGGTGTATGGAGTGACTCGATATGGAGGGAGGCTTCAGATTGAAAAAAAGGTTAAGAGAGTTGGATTCTTTCCCACAGGTTTGTGGTGGACAAGAGAGTAAAAGGTTTTATGTACAACCACCTTCTCTGGGTTACTGAGTTTTCCTATATGTTCCTCACAGATAGGTAAACTAAAGTTTTTTTTTTGTTCTACTAGGAATATGTCTGGGAGGCCTCCCATTATCTTGTGCAGCAAGTATTCAGCAGCCTTAAAGAAATGTTTTCTGGCACCAGATCCATTCAGGTAACAGAATCCTCCAAGTCAATCAAAACTAAAAGCAAAATAAAGTGACAAGAATGCATTGTGTTCAAATGGCATGTCATTCTCAGAATTTCACCATTGTTAATAAATAAGGGATGACCCTGGAGACTACATAATCTAAATGATTGCAGTCTGCATATCAATCTATAGGTACTGTATAATTAGATGATGAACAGGCAGTTTATATGGTCAGGTACCTATTTGACAAGTCCATCAGTACATACAAGTGGGTGGGTAGCATGCAAATAGGCTATTGGTGTAAGAATTGAAGTAATGTGACCCACACTCTGTTACTGCAATTTCTCTTATTCTTAGCACTGGCTGACTGAAAGTGCTCGTATGATCTCTAAATCTGGAAACACAGTGGAGTGGGTGACACCCCTAGGACTGCCTATTATACAGCCTTACCACCGTAGCAGGAGTATGACGGTGAGTGGATTCTTTTATTGCTTGTTACCTATCTAAAAAGCTATGGACCATTAATGTTATGAGCCCATGTAACCACTAGTCTCTAAACCACTAGTAGGTTTGATTAATTATTTTTTTTGGCCAGTGAATTATGTAAAGAGCAAATTCCTACAATTTTCACACTTCCAAAACACACATTATATCTGACATTATAACACCAAACTCGTATGTTCTACAAATGTTAGACATTTAGCACATTGTGAAATTGCCACCTGGCACTTTATAGTCATGATCATTTTCTTGCATTTTGCATCAAAATATAAAAAGTTGTCCATGAATTACAAAAAGTTCACGGGCAGCCAATTGTTTGTAAAACAAACAAAAAAAAGGCATACTCTCCTATCTCCAGTGCTATGTTGTGTATTGGCAGTCCCCCTTTCTTACATGTTGGGGCTTGTTAAGCTGGGAGGGTTACACAACCCATGGAGCCCCAGAGCTTTAAAGGGAGTTTATCATTAAAAAAAACACCTTTTAAACTAATGTCACGTTGGAATGGCCTTTAAAAAGGCCATTCTACTCCTACCTTTCATTCTTTTCTTCTCCCAACCGTTTCTGAAAAAATTTGTTTCTTCAGTTATGCTAATTACCATCACGGAGCACCTTGGGTGTTCCTTCTGTGCTGCGAGCACCGCCCCCCACGTCATGGCTTTCCACCGCCTTCGTCCGTTGTGTTCACTCCCCTCTTCCTGTTTTCTGTATCTTCTGCCTTTCGTAGGCATCGGACGCAGCACTGTAACAGACCACCGGAAGAATGGAAGGTAAAAATGTCCAACGTGACAATAGTTTAAAAGGTGTTTTTTTTGTTTTTTTTTAATGGTAGACTCCATTTAAGTCCACCCCATGATTCTGAACCTTTTGGTTACTGGTTGTTACCATACAGATGAGATGTATAGTAACATGTACTACTCATTCCTGCAATAACACACTGCATACAGTTCAATAAAGTAACAGAAGTGCAGTGTAAACAGCCTTACTGAAAAATTGCATACAGCTTTTAATTGTATTTATGAGTAGCACATTTCTACTATTCCAGTAAATCATAGGTTTTTAATTTAATGGCCAATAGTATACCAGAGAAATGCATAGTAACATGAGTTTAATTTTATTTGTTGTTTATTTGAGGCCGTATTTGCCGAATTGTAAGACCTTTTTAAGATCCGGATGTTTTTTATGTCGTAATGCATAAAACCATAGAATTAGTTCTTCAGTTCAAGTGGGTTGCCCAGGAATTAGAAATAGCTTGTTAGCTTTGTCATTCAAAAAAGAGCTCCACACCTATCCATGGTGTGTGTCCATTATTGCAGTTAAACTCTACTTAAAGGGGTATTCCCATGAACATAAACATTTTTAAATTTGTAGATAATTAAAAGTTAAACATTTTTGCAAATATAAGTATAACATTTTGTTGAATTTTATAGATTATGTCTAAATATCTTGTAGTCACAAGTAATTGTCTTGATCGGTTGCCAGTGGATACGACCATGAATGCAAGACCTTTCTAAAGTCAGAAAATCAGCCATGAATTCCTTATTGTGGGTGGGATATCTTCTGATACATGTAGTGTCCCTGCCTGATAGCCCAGCTACAATAAGAAAACCATGGCTGGGTTCCTGACTAGTCCCAAACCATAGAAAGTTTCTGCATTTGTGGCCGTATCCATTGGCAACAGATCAAGACAACAGACGACCACCACTAAGAGAAAATCTTTAAAACTCTGCAGAATTTTTAACTACTTATATTTGCAAAAATGTTTAACTTTTAATTCTCTACAAATATAGATATGATTATGTTCATGGGAATACCCCTTTAAGTGAATATGCCTGAGCTGCAATACCAATAGTTATTTACAGATGTGTAAATACGTATGTCCTTTCTTTTTGTAAGAAAGTGCCATGTTGTTCTAACCCTGAACAAACCCTTTAAAGTGTGTGTATAGACACTCTTTAACATTGAAATTGCAACACCAAGAGGGAATAGTCTTGGATTTTAGAAAATTACAGGATGCATAGATAGACATGCCAATGTTACGCAAATTATAAAAAATGAAAACTCATATTAAAAACTAATCGATTCATTCAATATTGATTATGAGCTTCATGTGCAGAAATACATGCACTTTACAAGCCTTGGCATATGCTGTGAGTGAGGTTATGCCACACTGAATCCACTTAGGCATGCAAATCATGAATCCACTTAGGCATGCACCCTTTTGTATTTGCCAACCATTCACTTCCCAGATGTTCTTGATAGACAAGTTTGAAGACTGTACAGGCTGCTCATACTAGCACAAGCAGCTGTCAGGAACTGAGCTCGCTGGGTTTTGAACCCCTGACTTCCCGGCCATGTTCTGCAGCCTTGACCATTATGCCATTGTAGAAACCTGTTTGTTCTTTGCTTTGGGGAGCCTGGTCCTTTCTGTTGGCGTGATTAGCTTATGGATCTCACCTGCTCTGTGGCCAATCACAGTATAGCAATCCCTATATAAACCCACAGCTTACTCCATCCTCTGCCTGATTATTCTGGCTGCATGCCCTGATCCTCTCCATTACTCTACTGCTCCTGTGTACCAAACTCTGCAAACGTATGACTACGGTTTCTTCTACTTCTGAGGTACTACTCTTGCATCTCTTACTATTTAAGTACTGTACCGTTTGCCTCACCAGTTGGACTCCAGATCTGAGAACTAGCATTGTTACAGCAGCATCAGTCACTTTGGAGAAATAGTCATACCATTGGTTTCACGACCAAATCAATGTAACATCGAGCTCTTAGTGTACCCTGAAATGAAGACTAGAGGGGTCTGGTTACTGTACATTGACACCCCACACCGTAATCTTGGGAGTAGGACCAGTGTGATGGCCTCTTGCTGGCATTGCCCACATGGGTCTCCAGATCAATTTCTGACTATCATTGCATCCAAGACCAAACGGAACTCATCGCTGAAGAGGATGGACTTCCATTGCCTTTTTACTGTGCACCATGAGAGTAGTGGCAGTAGGTTAGGTTAACTCCTCTAGCTGGATGTTTGGCTTGTAGCCCTATGCAATGGAAACACCTTCTGATTAGTTTTTGTCAACACTGTTTGACTTGGGATGTGACATTCAGTTTCACTTGCAGTATAGAATGTATCACTATGCACCAATCTTCCAATCAGATGATCTTTCCTTGCAGAAGTTCGCCTCCATGCACCTCTTGCTGTCGTTCCAGTTTGTCATTGTTCTTCCAAACACTAGGACACATAACGTTGAACAGTGCTGACATTTCAGTCTAGGTGTGTAGTGATCTGCAGGAGTGATAAACCAATGCCTCTCAGTTCAATGATTCTGTCCCTCTAAGGCAGGGTTGGGCAATTAATTTTCCCATGGGGCCACATGAGAAATTGGGGCCAGACTAATCTACTTCATTCAGTTCTACCCAATACCTATATACTGTATACAGTATATATACTATCCCTTCATAAAAAACAGTAAATGAAACATTACAATGATTCAATGAAAATGTGGAGGACCTAATTACATCATTATTTAATGATGAGATGATGAACTTATGATGAACTTTAATGAATTTGTGATTATTCAGTTTAGAAAATTGTAAACTTTTGCAGTGTTTAACCCCTTCCCGCCGGAGGAATTTTTCGATTTTCATTTTTGACCCCCCCCCCCCCCCCCCAACCTTTCCAAACGCCATAACCTTTTTATTTTTCCGCTCTGAGCCATATGAGGTCTTAATGTTTGCAGGACAAATTTTTCTTTATGATGCTACCATTTCATTATTCTGTACAATGTATTGGAAAGCTGGAAAAAAATTCAGAATGGGGTGGCTTTGAAGAAAAAGTGCATTTGTGCGACTTTCTTACGGACTTCGTTTTTACAGCGATAACAAAAATCCAAGTTTCAGAAGCAAAGTAAAATCAGAAATCCTGGAGAAACAAAAGAAACAGGCGCATAACCTAACCCTGCAAGAACAGAAGGCTATTACATCACTGAAAGAAAATCAGGACATAATAATAAAACCAGCTGACAAAGGGGGCGCAATAGTCATAATGAACACCTCAGACTATATCCAGGAAGCAAACAGGCAACTGTCAAATCCCATCCATTACTCCAAACTTGAAGTGATCCCACAGAGGCCTATATGAAAGAACTAAAGAATATGATCAAGGAGTTTCCAATCCAGGTCCAGAATCAGGTAAAAGGACTTATCCCCCAAGATCCCAGGCCGGGCTGCTTCTATATGCTCCCAAAGATACACAAAGATGGCAACCCTGGGAGGCCTATCATTTCTGGCATTGGGACACTGACAGAAAACATCTCAGGTTGGGTGGAAAATCTCCTAAAACCCCTTGTCAGGGATACTCCAAGCTATATCCAGGACACCACTGACCTTCTTAACAAACTGAATGCCCTGGGCCCTCTACCTGAGGGTACCATTTTGGCCACCATGGATGTGGAATCCCTGTATACCAACATTCCCCACAAGGATGGAGTTGCAGCATGTCGGGTACACCTGGCAAAACAAAACCTCCCAACAGAACCAGTAACGCAGCTCATACAATTCATCCTTAGCCACAACCATTTTACCTTTGGAGAGGATCTATATCTACAGCGAATGGGAACTTCAATGGGGACCAGATGTGCACCCCAATATGCAAATCTCTTTATGGCAGAAATGGAAGGAACATATTTATCAACATGCGCCACCAAACCTATGATTTACCTTCGTTATATCGATGATATCCTTGTCATCTGGACTGCAGGTGAGGAGGCCCTACTTCAATTCCATAATGACTTCAATGACTTTCACCCGACCATCAACCTTAAACTTAGCTATTCAGGGAGTGAAATTCACTTTCTGGGTACCACAATATACATTAAAGACCACCGGCTACTCACATCAATATACCACAAACCCACAGACAGAACGGCCTACCTGAGAAACGACAGCTTCCACCCCAAGCACACAAGACAATCTATAATCTACAGCCAGGCTATACGATACAATCGTATTTACTCCAATAAAACAGACCTGGACAAGCACCTCCTGGATCTGAGGGCGAAATTTCTCAGATTGGGATACAAACCAAAAGTGAGAGACAACCAATTAAACAAAGCAGCAGTCATTAACAGAGACAGTCTGCTCACATATAGAGAGACCCAGAAAGATGCCCGAGTACCCCTAGTTGTCACCTACAACCCACAGCTGGAGATCCTACGAAGGATTGCCAAGTAGCTCCAACCTGTGCTACATAGGGACAACAGACCCAAGGACATATTTCCAGTCCCCCCTCTCCTCTCCTTTCGACAACCACCAAACCTGAGGCGCATTATCGTCCGGAGTGCCCTGAAGGCCCCAACTGAAAATGGCACCTCACCTTGCCTACATAAAAGGTGCATGACCTGCAAGCACATCCACACCGCTGACAGTGTACCTATCCCACAGTCACAACAGGTGCACAGAATTAGGGGGACATTTTCCTGCAGGTCTTCCAATGTGGTGTACCTCATAATGTGTGTGCAATGTCCCACCACAGGCCTCTTTGTGGGTGAAACAGGGCAGAGACTCAGTCAACGAATGAACTCACACAGATCCACCATTAATAACAGCAGAACAGATCTCCCAGTGGCCGCACATTTCTCCGGAGAAAACCACTCTATTGAAGATTTGCGGGTTGTGGTTTTAATGGGACATTTTAAGACACAGGAGGAAAGGAAAGAAATGGAGTACAAATTTATGCAAAAATTTCAAACTCTGCAATTTGGACTTAATATTCATGCCAGCTTCATGTCACACTATGTTTGAACCATGAACTGAACTCAATATTCATGCCAGCTTCAAATCACACTATGTATGAACTGTGAGGGACACAAATCACCTCCTGATAGCAAACAGATAACAGCAAGAATTACTGATCCCTCCGTCACGCACCACAAGTTTCCAGACTGTTTTTTTGACCTGTTGTAAATAACTTCTCTACTTAGATTGCAAATTTTTTTAAGGACTCTAAAATGCTTTGAAAACCATGTGTATAAAAATCTGTTAATTTTCAGTTCTTGTATCACACCATGTCTGATGAAGGGAGCGAGTACTCCTGAAAGCTTACTTATAAATATACTCAGTTAGCCTCTAAAAGGTATCGCCTGATTTCTTCACTCTTCCACTACTTTCAATGGCTAACACGGTACAACATTATACTACTAACAAAAATCCAAAACTGTGCAAAAAAAATTTTTTTTCTAAAAGTTGCCATATTCTGACACCCATAACTTTTTTATATTTCCGTGTACGGGAATGCATAGGGCGTCTTTTTTTTACAGGACCAGGTGTACTTTTTAATGATACCATTTTGGGGAATTGCTATTGCTTTGATCACTTTTTATTCAAATTTTTATCAGAGGCAAAGCAGTGAAAAATGGCAGTTTGGCACTTTTGTTTTTTTTTCCCCGCTACGGCGTTTACCGTATGGGAAAAATATTTTTATAGATTTGTAGACCGGACGTTTTCGGACTCAGGGATACTTAATGTGTATGTGTTTCGCAGTATTTTAATCTATCATTGGGGAAACATGTTTTTAACTGAAGCCACGTTGTAATAGCCTTTATAAAGGATATTCTTCTCCTACCTTTGTTTCTTCACTCCTCGCCGCCGTTTAGAAGAAATGTTGATTTTCATCTTTATGCAAATGCATCTTCAGAATGCACAGGGGGCGTTCCCCCAGTGCTGAAACTGCACAGGGGGTGTCCTGTGCTCTCCTCAGGCGCATTTTTGAATTTACCGCACCGCCTCTCTTCTTTAGTAGACGCCTCTTCTTGACGTCATCCTTGTATGAGTAATAGGCTATTACAAAGTGGCTTCAGTTAAAAACATGTTTCCCCACTGATGGAATCCCTTTAAGTACTTTTATATGTGTTCTAGGGAAAGGAGGGTGATTTGAACTTTTAATTTTTATTTATTTGTTTTGCATTTATTAGACCACCTAGGGGAGGGGTCTTGAACCCCAGGGGGTCTGATCACTAATGCAATGCATTACAAAAAAACGGCATTTCTATTGTAGGCTACATAGAATAGCCTGCAATAGAAACTAATGAAAGACAGGCCTGGGAGCCTTCACAAGGCTCCCGGCTGTCACAGCAATGGGACGCCGGCCCCGGAGCTTGCTTCGGGTGCCAACGATCCCAGGCAAAATGGCGGCCCCCTTTCTCCACTGGTAAAATGACGCCTCTGTCAGCTTTGACCAAGGTGCCAGAGGGGTTAATGCCCGCGATCAATGCAGGCACCGATTGCGGACATTAGCCCGACATCCGCTGTACTGTTACGGCAGATATCGGGAAGGAGTTAAAAAACTAGCATCACATCCTGACATAAAGTTTTTCAAAGACCAGCATCCCTTTAACTTAATAAAGAACAGTAAATGAAACATTACAGTAACATGAAAATGTGGAGAATTATAGCACAATTTAACAAACATTTTTTTGAAAATGAGCATCTTCTGCAGCGTTTAAAAAAGCTAGCATCGCAACTTTACACAAAAAATCTAGTTTTTCAAAGACCAGCACCACATTAACTTTATACAAAAATGTTCAATGAGAGAAATCTAGCCTGTTTTGGGCTTGAACAAGTGCATTGAAGTCAGGTTGAATATCTGAGGTGGATATGCGAAGGACAGCACACAAGTGATCATCACTGAGAGAGGATCTGTATCTGGATTTGTTGAACTTCATCACTGAGAATGTTTGTTCACGTAGGTAGGTAGATCCAAAGAGAACTAACATCCTCTGAGAATGCCTCATTATTTACCCCCCCCCCCCACACATCATATGATCCCCCTATTTATGGCCCTCACGCAGTTTGACACCTTTTATACCCCCCGCACACAGTATATGACCCCCTGTTATCTCCCCACCCCCACACAGAGTAGTGGCCGATAATTTTTACTCACCTGTCGATGCTTTAGACCTGGACGCCCTCCGCTGCCACCTCCAGGGTGCGCTGTTGCCGACACTGAAGAGGGCCAGGACGCTGTATGTAGTGTCATGACGTCAGTGTAGCACTGCGTAGAGGAGGCAGCGGAGGGTGGCCAGGACAGGAGCGTGGACAGGTGAGTAAAAATTAATTTTCCAACGATCTCACGCGGGACGGTCAGAGATAGTTTAGAGGGCCGGATGTGGCTCCCCGGGCCGTACAATGCCCAGGTCTGCTCTAAGGCAAGGTTCACACTAGTGCTCATTGCCTGTTCTGGGTTTCCGTCCCCAAACCTGCTTAAAAAAAATGCGGAGAGAAAAGTCCTGCTTTCTTCATTTCACAGTGGGTTTGCTTGATTTTCAGTTTGTTGCGCTTCCCTTTAGGCTGGCCTCTTCCCCCTGGGTATTCACCAAAGTGATGGTGTCCCTCATGGCTATCCTCTGCTCAGGAGGAGTCACTGTGATTCCATACTTGGATGACCTCCTGGTGAAAGCCCTCTCCAGGATGGACTATCTGACCAGGTTTTGGATCACCTTGGACCTCCTTCGCCGGTTCGGCTAGCTCATCAACGAGGAAAAGTCCTGTCTCATGCCCTCTCAGTGCATGGAATACCTGGACGTGATCCTCGATACACACCAGGGCAAGATTCTCCTCCTGAAGTCCAAGATCCTTGCCTCTCCGATTCAGTGTCTCCCGCCTTCAGAGGAACTCTCCATGTTCTTTTTGGTTCTGCATGCAGGTCCTGGATATGATGGTCTCGACCTTTTGAGGCCATCTTTTATGCTCAATTCCACTTGCAATCCTCTGCAATTTGGCGATTCTGGCCTGTTGGGACAAGTCTCCATCCAGCTTCGATCTGATCCTCCTGCCTACCTAGGTTCACAGAGAGCTTCTTTCGTGGCTCTCTTCTCCAGGGATCTCCCAGGGGAAGTCCTTTCTTCCCCTCCATTGACAGGTGATTGCCACCGATGCCAATCTTTCTGGTTGGAGAGCAGTCTTTGGTTCTTTGACCATTCAGGGCCTGTGGTCTAAAGCTGAGAGCTCATTCCGGATCAACCTACTGGAGCTGAGGGCCATCTTCATGGACCTTTCTCATTAGCCCGCCCTCCTACAAGGGTGTCCGGTCAGAGTCCGGACGGACAATTCCACTGCTGTCGCCTGCTTAAACCATCAAGGGGGCACCAGGAGCTGAGCGGCCATGCAAGAAGCCTCCCGCTCTCTTCTTTGGGCGAAGCATCATATTTCAGCCCTGTCGGCAGCTCACATTCCAGGTGTGGCCAGTTGGGCAGCAGGCTACCTAAGCCGAGAAAAGCTTGACCTAGGCAAGTGCTCGCTTCACCAGCAGATCTTTCTCCTGTTGTGCTCCCGGTGGTGGCACGCCGGACATGGACCTCTTTGGCCTCTGCCTGAACTACAAGGTCCCCTACTACGTGGCCAAGTCCCAGGACCCTCGGCCATCAACGCCAACGTTCTTGTGATCCCCTGGTTGAACTTCCACCTCCTATATCTGTTCCACGTGCTCTAACATCTGCACCCTGCTTTGTGCCCAAACAGCAGTTTATGCCCATATGTATGACACTGTTCTACCCCCGGATAATGGACTTAACAATGCTGTACAGGTGCATCTCAATAAATTAGAATATTTTTGAAACGTTCATTGATTTCAGTGAGGGACCATTTAAAGGCTTAGGAAACCTTGGCAGGTGACACACTGAATTTACAATACTGAACTTTTTCACAATATTCTAATTTTCTTAGATTTTGATTTTCATTACCTGTAATCCATAATCAACATTTTACAGAAATAAAACACTTGAAATAGAACACTGTGTGTAAAGAATCTAGAAAATATAGGAGGTCACTTTTTTAATTTAATTACTGAAAAAAATAAACGTTTCAAAGATATTCTAATTTATTGAGATGCACATGTATGTGGGTGTAAACTGCTGTTTGGGCACAGAAGGGAAGGAGCACTATTTTGGTTTTTGGATGTCATGCCACTTTTGCCGAGCTCCTGTATTGTAGGTAAAGTGGAATTTGCAGACATGAGATATTGATCAAGTGGCATAGTGAGCATTTTTAACCCTTGAGTATTGCATTAATTTAATTTCCAGAAACGAATGCGCAGCTGATAATGAAAAGTGAAAATTGCAATTTTTTTCAGAGATACGCCATTTCAGTGTCCGATATGTGGGAGTTCCTGATACAACAGCTTATGGAGCGCTTATTTCTGATATAAGCCGGGCACGACATATTTCGCACTGAAATGACGAAATTGACATTTTCACCTTTCTCAGTCAGTATTCATTTCTGTAAAGTAAATTAATGGAACCCTTTGGGCTTAAAAATGTGCACTGTACCCCTGGATAAATTCCTTCAGGGATGTAGTTTCCAAAATGGGGTCACATGTTAGGGAATTCCACTTTACTGACATTTCAGGGCTCTGAAAAAGTGTCCACATATGACATTAAGTACGTTATCCTGGGTACACCAGTGTCGTACATGTGGGCATAAACTGCAGTTTGGGTACACAGCAGGGCACAGAAAGGAAGGAGCTCTATGTGGCTTTTGGTGTGCAGATTTAGATTTTTTGTATCTGGAGGCCATGTTATGTTTGCAGAGCCTCTAAGGTACCAGTAAAGTGGAATTCCCTAGGGAGTGATCATTTTGAAAACTGCATGTTTGCATTAGTATCCCAGGCGTGAATGCGCAGCGGATGGTGAAAAGTGAATATGTAAGCTGTGTGGAGTACATTGGGAACACCAAATTCCCTACTGTGATGATGAGAGACCCCAGTATGTATTTTTTGTATTGCTACTCGCTCATATTACTCCTATACAGTGTGGTGTTCAGGACTGTTATCAAACCCTTGTATCCAAACCCTTTGATCCCCATAGAGTCACTTACACAGGCCTTTGTTTGCATACCCTTGTTACGCTCATCTCCGCAGGGGTTTACTGCAGAGATGTGGTTGGGAGAGCACTGGGCAAACAATCAGCAGCCAAGCTGGAGCCAGCCAAAACTACAAATGAAATATGGGTTTATGATAATATTTTCCCAGGGAACCCCCCCCCCCCCACAGTTGCACCGCTAAATTCCTTGAGTGCGCATGGCGGAGACTAACGCTCCCAATCCAAACACCGTACTGTGGGGAGCACGGAAAAGGTCCAGACACTGAACTCATTACTCAAAGGGGATTGGGGTGTCCTTCTTGGTGTCTACCCGATGGGGATCTCGCCATGAACCTCATAATACCCCTTGCTTTACCCTACGGTCCTCTGGCGAGGAAATATGACGATTCATAGTTAGTTGATATCAGGAAGGAGGGCTGGAATTCCCCTCCTAGTGACATCACTCAGGGAGAAGATAGTATATGGTCTCACTGGAGTGACAAAGGGGTCTTCTTGTGGCTGGACAGCATGTAGGGGACACATGCTCTATGAGTGACTTAAGAATGCGCCCTAGGCCAAACTGCTGAGGCTTAGAGAACCAACTACAAACTTGCTCTTGTATTTTTCTATCTTTTATTCCCATTATATTTTCTGTACTGTATAGTGCTTTTACCTGTATTTGCTTGACAATACATTGATATGTATTTCCGTATATGTTAGTGGCTAGTACCGACCCACTCGGGTTAATACATATATAAAACTTATAAAGCTTGTTTCATATTATCCTATGAACTCGGACACTCACGGAGCGTGAGTGGAAGGTAAGGAGGTATCCTTCACACCTACTGTTTCCCCAGTACCTCCTATGATTGGATGGGTCACTCTGTGGGTCACTTCTGGTTTCTTTTCCCTTGTAAGATAAATCTGAGGTGTATCCTGATATTTACTCACACAGCTTATACATTCCCTTCCTGCCGCAGCCAGCTGTATTCTAATGATTAGGCGTTTTTTGGGGTTTTTGTCTTCACATTGTACAAGCTACATACATATTTTTCCGGCGATGTAGCCATATGGGGGCTTGTTTTTTGTGATATGAGATGCATTTTGTACTGACACCTTATTAACAAATTTTGCATCATTTCTGTGAAATTCTGTATTTTTTCACTTTTCCCCTGGCTTCTGTATTGAGAGCTGTTCCTGCCTCTCACTGAATTTTACTATGTATGGGAGTAAGGACTGTAATGGGGGGGGGGGGTCACTTCAAACAGTTACAGTCATATGAAAAAGTTTGGGCACCCCTATTAATCTTAATCATTTTTAGTTCTAAATATTTGGGTGTTTGCAACAGCCATTTCAATTTGCTATATCTAATAACTGATGGACACAGTAATATTTCAGGATTGAAATGAGGTTTATTGTACTAACAGAAAATGTGCAATATGCATTAAACCAAAATTTGACCGGTGCAAAAATTTGGGTACCCTTATCATTTTATTGATTTCAATACTCCTAACTACTTTTTACTGACTTACTGAAGCACAAAATTGGTTTTGTAACCTCACTGAGCTTTGAACTTCATAGCCAGGTGTATCCAATCATGAGAAAAGGTATTTAAGGTGGCCAATTGCAAGTTGTTCTCCTATTTGAATCTCCTCTGAAGAGTGGCATCATGGGCGCCTCAAAACAACTCTCAAATGATCTGAAAACAAAGATTGTTCAACATAGTTGTTCAGGGGAAGGATACAAAAAGTTGTCTCAGAGATTTAACCTGTCAGTTTCCACTGTGAGAAACATAGTAAGGAAATGGAAGACCACAGGGACAGTTCTTGTCAAGCCCAGAAGTGGCAGGCCAAGAAAAATATCAGAAAGGCAGAGAAGAAGAATGGTGAGAACAGTCAAGGACAATCCACAGACCATCTCCAAAGAGCTGCAGCATCATCTTGCTGCAGATGGTGTCACTGTGCATTGGTCAACAATACAGCACACTTTGCACAAGGAGAAGCTGTATGGGAGAGTGATGCGAAAGAAGCCTTTTCTGAAAGCACGCCACAAACAGAGTCGCCTGAGGTATGCAAAAGCACATTTGGACAAGCCAGCTTCATTTTGGAAGAAGGTCCTGTGGACTGATGAAACAAAGATTGAGTTGTTTGGTCATACAAAAAGGCGTTATGCATGGCGTCCAAAAAACACAGCATTCCAAGAAAAACACTTGCTACCCACTGTAAAATTTGGTGGAGGTTCCATCATGCTTTGGGGCTGTGTGGCTAATGCCGGCACCGGGAATCGTGTTAAAGTTGAGGGTCGCATGGATTCAACTCAGTATCAGCAGATTCTTGAGAATAATGTACAAGAATCAGTGACCAATTTGAAGTTACGCCGGGGATGGATATTTCAGCAAGACAATGATCCAAATCTACTCAGGCATTCATGCAGAGGAACAATTACAATGTTCTGGAATGGCCATCCCAGTCCCCAGACCTGAATATCATTGAACATCTGTGGGATAATTTGAAGCGGGCTGTCCATGCTCGGCGACCATCAAACTTAACTGAACTGGAATTGTTTTGTAAAGAGGAATGGTCAAAAATACCTTCATCCAGGATCCAGGAACTGATTAAAAGCTACAGGAAGCGACTAGAGGCTGTTATTTTTGCAAAAGGAGGATCTACTAAATATTAATGTCACTTTTCTGTTGAGGTGCCCATACTTTTGCACCGGTCAAATTTTGGTTTAATGCATATTGCACATTTTCTGTTAGTACAATAAACCTCATTTCAATCCTGAAATATTACTGTGTCCATCAGTTATTAGATATATCAAATTGAAATGGCTGTTGCAAACACCCAAATATTTAGAACTAAAAATGATTAAGATTAATAGGGGTGCCCAAACTTTTTCATATCACTGTATATCTCGGACATTATAAAACTTGCTTTTTGTGTGATATGAAAGAGTAAATTCTCTTCTTTCATACGGCACTAAGGCTGCCACCTACATTATTTCCCAAGATTGAAAACACAGTTGGGATTAGGATATTTATATGCAGCTCTATATAATATATGATATAAAAATTCCAATCCCGAATATGCTTTCAACCAGTGATATCTCTATAAATAATTTAGATAGGACTGCAGCCTTGCTAACACTGTAGTGTAACTTAAAATAAGAGAATCTCCTCTTTCATATGACACAAAAGCAAGTTTGTACGTTTTATAATGCCCGAGATATAACTGTTTGAAGTGACCCTCCCCTACCCTCATTCTCTCTACATGTTACACAGCCCCGTACTACCATACACAGTAACATTCAGTGAGAGCGAGGAAAGGCTCTCAATACAGAAGCAAAGGAAAGAGTGGGAAAAATTGCAGGATTTCATAGAAAGGATCCAAAATTTGTTAATTTGAAGTATATTAAAAAAAAATAGATATAAATCAGTTCTGGCATAGCTTTTTACTGTGCAGCGTACAGTATAAGTAACATGTTACCTTTATTCTGCGGGTCGGTACGATTACGGATATGCTAAATTTAGATTGTTTATGCGTTACTAATTTAGCAGAACAAAAACCCATTTCGGGACATAAAGCAATTATTTTTGCATCACCATCTTCTGAGAGGCGTAACATTTTTATTTTTGGTGGTTTGGTGATTTTTTTGCATGATGACTTGTGCTTTTTATTGATACTGTTCTAAGGTACATATGACTTTTTTTTTATCACTTTTTATAGCAGGTTTTTTTTTTTTTTTTTAATTCTTGATGTTCACCAGGCAGGTTAAATAATGTTTCAGTTTTTTTGTACATATTGTTACGGACGTGGCGATACCAAATATGTATCTATTCATTTTTAGGTAGAGAGGAGAGAGAGAGAGAGAGAGAGTGTTAGATTTTATATATAGTATGATAGAGATAGATATAGATGGTGGAACCCATTGGTTGCAGTGGTCATGTTAAAACCCCTCATCAGAGACATCTTTTGTTATTCCTAGTGGCCGGGTCTATACACATGGTGCAGTATCCCCCAATGAATACAACGAGAAAAGGATTTTATGGGATTACAAAAATCCATTTTTCTGCTATAGTTGATCATAATTTTGCACAGTAATAAAGTGGGGCATGATGATTTGGTCACCAGATGCTGCTTCTTCTGTAAGCTGTAAAAACACAGCTGATTGCTTTGGCTGATGGATAGCAGAAAGCACTATGTCCTTTTAGGACATATGGATGTAAAAAGTATTATTACATGGTCACATTTATTTCAATGGATGCTGTGTATTGCTATTCAGCAGATAAACATGTAACTCTAAACATTTCAGTTGTTGGTTCATGCTGACTCATATATCAATTTTTTTTCTGCCCATGCCCTCTCTTTACATCAACCTGTTGGCTCATTGTCATTTTCTGTTATTTATTGCAGTTCCAGAGTAACTTGCAGTCGGTGTCCTTGGCAAATAAAAACGATGCTAATGAGTGAGTTTACTGTTCCCCTTTCATACTGTTTATCCCTCCTAATATATTACCATGGAAGTTGTGAAAAACTACTTGTACCAGCTATCCTGCCCTACATAGGTCTGGACAGCTTATTGTATGTATGTATGTGTGTATGTATGGATCTATCTAATCTATCTCTGTACACACACACACACACACACACACACACACACACACACACACCTTGCAACTAAAATAGACACTTGGCATTTATTATCATACACACCATAAAAGTGGTGTAAATGACGTTAGACTCTAGAGTAGCTCCAGCTCCACCATAGATTTGCGCCCTAGGCATAAGGGTGCCAAGGGGAAGCGCTTAATTCATGATGTACAGGGGACCTCAAAACTAATTCTCCCAAAAAAGTCAGTACTTCCATTGCAAAATACATTTACACAGATACTGTACAGGACCGCTTCTGATTCACATGCTGCACATAAGACTGGGCCGGAAACTGTTTTCTCCATGCCCTGTATAGTGGCCAGTTACCAGTACTGCAGCTCCCATTGAAGGATAGGCCAGCAATAACAAATTTCTGGACAACTTCTGTTAAGTATATGATGTTTTAAACTGCATTATTTCTATAGCCATTATTAGTGAATATAAATGAGAGGTTCTTCTAGCACCCTGTTCAATCAAATTGTGAGGACCCATCTGCCCCAATATGGTGACCTCCTTCAGATGGGAACCTACACTATACAGATGTACCCCTTTTGGACCTAGGCCATCGGACTGATGTTGGACTAGAGGGCCTGGTTTGCAATCTCCATCCTAGTTCATGCCACAGGTGGCTCATGGTGTTGAGGTCAGGGCTCTGTGAGAGCCAATTAAAGTTCTTTCACATCAAATTCACCCAGTCATTGCTTTATGGACCTTGCTTTGTGCACCGAGGCTCAGTCCTACTGGAACAGAAAAGGGCTTTCCCCACGTTAAGAGTATAATTGTCTACAATGTCTTGGTATGCTAATGCATTAAGATTTCCCTTCATAGCAACTAAGGGGCCTATTCCAAAGATCAACCACATAACATTACCCCCTTCTACCAAACTTTACGTTTGGCACAATGCAGTTAGGCAGGTAACATTCTCCTGGTATTTGCAAAACCCAGACTCTGCCATCAAACTGCCAGGTAAAGAAGTGGGATTTGTCATGCTTTAGAACATTTTACCACTTCTCCAGAGTTCCGTGGTTGTGTGCGTTACACGCTACATCTGACGCACTCTGCAATTTTACATGGTCTGTCTCTTTGTGGTTCAATTGTTTTTGTGATTCCTAAATTCTTCTACTTTGCCATAATAGTACTCACAATTGATTGTAGAATATCTGGGAGGGAAAAAAATTCAGAAACTGACTTGTTTCATCCTATTACAGTACCATACCAGAATTCAGTGAGCTCTATAGATTGAGCCATTGTTTTACAAATGTTTATAAGGGCAGACTGCATGGCTAGGTGCTGGGTTACTTCTGTAGCAATGGGTCTAAATTAATAGGTGTGCCCCAAAACATTTCTCCACTTTTTAGACCAAGTGACATAGAAAATATTTTGCTATTCGATTATAGAACAATAAGTAGAAAACAAATACAGAGTGTTTTGTGCCTTAAATAAATTGTTCAAAAAAGTTAGGGGAGTCATTCCCTAACTATAGGGCTTATTAAAAATATTTAATCTTTATTGTATTCTGATTAAAACTAGTAACACCTTAGTTGAGAAACCTGTAGATAAGGGGGTAGAGCAATGGAACACATAAAACCATGTCGCTAAGCCTCTACTTCCCCTGTATTGAAGGATCATAAGTGCCCACAGTGCCAGCGGTATTATAATACCGTCTATATCCAATGTATGGCCAGGGAACTGACGATCCTACTAGCAAAGGACAATTTTAAGCACCCACACTGCTATTAAAATCGTCAATAAAGCAGAGGTGCTGCAATTGAGAAGCCACCAGTCCACCCACTTATCGCTTATACTGCCTAGAAGTACCAAACTGCGTGGCTGATATTGACTCTCTCAATCAGAATAGCTCACCCCAAAGGAGGACAGTCAGATTACCGCCCCCACATTGGTATAGTGACACATCTAACGCGTTTCTAATGACGGTACCAGGAGAGTATCGACAGAGTCATCAGAGGCTTGTGTCTCAAAGTATAGAGCTAGGGTAAGTGTGTTAGTGTCGTTTCACAGGATTAGCGCCTTTCCCAGCACACCTCCCCGCTCCCCCATCGGCACTAGTATATGGCCGTCTAGTATATATGGCCATATACTAGTGCCGATGGGGGAGCGGGGAGGTGTGCTGGGAAAGACGATAATTAATCCTGTGAAACGACACTATAACATACATATCCTAGCTCTATAGCCTCTGATGACTCTGTCGATACTATCCTAGTACCGTCATTAGAAACACGTAAGATGTGTCACTCTACCTATGTGGGGGTGGTAATCTGACTGTCCTCCTTTGGGGTGAGTTATTCTGATTGAGAGAGCCAATATTAGCAACACAGTTTGGTACTTCTAGGCAGTATAAGGCAGGGTTCACACTACCGTTGGATTCCGTTATGAAGGTGTCCGTTAAAAAACAAAAACGGACACCTATCATAACAGATCAGTTAAAAAAACGGACACGTTAGCATCAGTTAGTGTCCGTTTTTTAACACTGTCCGTTTTTTTTTTTTTTTGTTTTTTTTTTTTTGGTTTCTGCTTTCTGAGCATGCGCAGAAAAAACGGACATAAAATAACGGACAGTAACTTATAGCTATCAGTTACTGTCCGTTATAAGTCCGTTACCCATAGACTTCAATGTTAAAAAAATAACGGACACTTGCTGTCCGTCAAGAATCCATTTTTCCAAAAGGATAAAAAAGTCCTGCATGTAGGATTTTTTGTCCGTGGAAAAAAACGGATTGGGTGTAAACAGACACGGATTTCTGATGGATCAGCTAGTGTCCGACTCTAAAATCTTGTAACAGACAATAGCTACGGACACTACTGACGGTCACCAACGGTAGTGTGAACGCCCCATAAGTGATATGTGGGCGGACTGGTGGCTTCTCAATTGCAGCACCTCTGCTTTATTGACGATTTTAATAGCAGTGTGGGTGCTTAAAATTGTCCTTTGCTAGTAGGATCGTTAGTTCCCTGGCCATACATTGGATATAGACCAGTGATGGCGAACCTTTTAGAGACCGAGTGCCCAAACTGCATCCCAAAACCCACTAAATTATCGCAAAGTGCCAACACGACAATTTAGCCTTAAATTAACCAGGATCTGTTTTATATTGACCGTGCAATGTTATTACAGTCTGTAATAATATCACATGTCTGCTATAAAACACATACTGTGTGATATAAATAGTGAAGGGCCCCAACACAGTACAATGTTCTACGAAGTGGCCCCCAGACAGTACAATGCGCTCCACCATGGCCCCCAAACAGTATTATATGCTCCAGAATTTCCCCCACTCAGTATTATATGCTCCAGAGGGGCCCCACTCAGTATTATATGCTTCACAGTGGCCCCCACACAGTATTATATTCTCCTCTTTGGCCCCCCCCAAACAGTAGTATATGCTTCACAGTGGGCCCCCACACAGTAGTATATGCTCCACAGTGGGCCCCCACACACAGTAGTATATGCTTCACAGTGTCCCCCACACAGTATTAGATGTTTCAGTGCCCCCCATACAGTATTTGAAGCATCTAATACTGTGTGGGGGACACTGAAGCATCTAATACTGTATGGGGGACACTGAAGCATCTAATACTGTATGGGGGACACTGAAGCATCTAATATTATGTGGGGGACACTGAAACATCTAATACTGTGTGGGGGACACTGAAGCATCTAATACTATATGGGGGACACTGAAGCATCTAATACTGTATGGGGGACACTGAAGCATCTAATACTGTATGGGGGACACTGAAGCATCTAATACTATATGGGGGACACTGAAGCATCTAATACTGTATGGGGGACACTGAAGCATCTAATACTGTATGGGGGACACTGAAGCATCTAATACTGTATGGGGGACACTGAAGCATCTAATACTGTATGGGGGACACTGAAGCATCTAATACTGTATGGGGGACACTGAAGCATCTTAGGTGCTTCAGTGTCCCCCCCATACAGTATAAGATGCTTCAGTGTCCCCCACACAGTATTAGATGCTTCAGTGTCCCCCATACAGTAGTTTATTCTCCACAGTAGGCCCCCACACAGTAGTTTACATTACTTACCCAGTCCCACGAAGAGCGTCCTCCTTCTTCTTCTTCTGTTCACAGGCGCTGATGAATGACGTCATCGTGCCTGCGTCGGGGCAGAGGTCACACTCTGTATGCACATACAGCTGAAAGAAGCGATCGCTTACTAACCGGGAATCCTATACCGGATTCCCGGTTAGTGAGCCGATCATGGCGACGGTGCGTGTGCCAACTGAGAGGGCTCTGCGTGCCCTCTCTGGCACGCGTGCCATAGGTTCGCCATCACGGATATAGACGGTATTATAATACCGCTGGCACTGTGGGCACTTATGATCCTTCAATACAGGGGAAGTAGAGGCTAAGGGACAAGGTTTTATGTGTTCCATTGCTCCACCCCCTTATCTACAGGTTTTATCTCAGCTAAGGTGTTACTAGATTTAACCATAATACAATAAAGATTAAATATTTTTAATATGCCCTATTGTTAGGGAGTAACTCTACTATTCGATTCACTATGTAACACAAATTTTGTTCCCAGCTTTTAAATGTTATATTCCAATTGCTTATGTCTAAAACAAATTAAAAATTGCTTACATTCATCATAAACTTCGCTTTTGTGACCACGGCAACGAAAATTATGCATTTTTACTATAGAAACAGACGATTTTGCATCTTCTCATTTATACAGTCAGACTAAGAACACTATATGCATTGCAAATTTACACAGATTACCCAAAACTGTTCGGAAGTGTGCGGTTTTCCGAGATTTACGACTATACTGCAAATCAGTTTCACGAATCAATCCCCAAATATAGTCGCCCATCATGTTTTCGTTATATTGTCCTTGGTAACGGCGTTCAAAGTTCATAATGTCCTGGTGAAAGCGCTCGCCTTTCTCCTCTGAATAAGCTCCCATGTTCTCTTTGAACTTATCAAGATGAGCATCAAGGATATGGATTTTGAGTGACATCCTGCAGCCCATTGCAGCATAGTTCTTTATCGGAGTCTGAACCAGTTGTACATAGTTTTCATCTTTATGATTGCCTAGGAAGCCGCAAACCACTGCGACAAAACTGTTCCAAGCTGCTCTCTCCTTCCTATTCAGCTTCTTGGGAAATTCACTGCACTCTATGATCTTCTTGATTTGTGGTCCGACGAAGACACCAGCTTTGATCTTTGCTTCAGACAGCTTAGGTAAAAGATCTTGGAGGGAATTGAAAGTTCTCGACTCCTTATCTAGAGCCCTGACAAATTGTTTTATGAGCCCCAACTTGATGTGTAGTGGTGGCATCAGCACCTTGCGTGGGTCCACCAGTGGCTCCCACTTTACATTGTTCTTCCCCACAGTGAACTCTGTCCGCTGAGGCCAGTGCCGCCTGTGGTAGTGCGCTTCAGTATCCCGGCTGTCCCAAAGGCAAATAAAGCAAGGATACTTAGTAAAACCACCTTGGAGGCCCATCAGGAATGACACCATTTTGAAATCTCCGATAACTTCCCAGCCGTACTCTTCATACTTCAAGGCACCTAGCAACATCTTGACACTGGTGTATTCCTCTTTCAGGTGCACCGAGTGAGCTACAGGAAGAGACGGATACTTGTTCCCATTGTGAAGCAGCACGGCTTTGAGGCTCTTGCATGAGCTGTCTATGAAGAGGCGCCACTCATTCGGGTTACAGGTGATACCTATAGCCTCAAATAGACCGGCCACATTGTTGCAGACGCACAGTCCATCTTGATGACTGAAGAAGATGGAAAAAACTTGGTGACGCTCTCTCTGATCTGTGACTTGGACGCTTTCATCTAATAAGTTCCATTGCTTGAGCCTTGATATCAGAAGCTCAGCGTTGGACTTGGTGAGACCAAGGTCTCTGATCAGATCGTTGAGGTCTTTTTGGTTAGGGTAGTATGGCTTCCGCTCCTCATCTGCATATGAAGAGAAATCGTGATCTTCAACGTCTTCCTCGATGTCTGGCCTGCTGCTTTCTTTTGTAGGTGGTGTAGCTCTGTCTGGAGGTGTTGGTACAGGAAGTTCAGGGCAGTGTGGTACTGGGGCAATAGATGACGGAATGTCAGGATACGTTACAGGCGGTGCATTTTTGCCAGTGCGACGTTTGGAAGGGTCCACCATGCAGAAGTAGCAATTTGTTGAGTGATCAGTCGGTTCACGCCAAATTCTTGGGATAGCAAAATGCATGGCTCTCTTCTCTCCCCTGTACCAACCTATAAGCAAACAAAACAATATTTGGATTGAGAATTTGATTTAGGCCTATTTCACACTAATGACTAGTGATATTTACAATATTTAAGAGAGTAGCATTTATCCACTAACCTTCAAGAGTTTTCTTGCAGTGCTCACATGTGAAATGAGGAGCCCATGGTTTGTCTTGGTCACCAACAGGCATGCCGAAGTATGCTTTGTAGGCCTCACACATCTTAGCAGATGCTTCCACAGAGTACTTTTTCGCTCTCGTCTTTATAAACTGGCCACATACGTAGCAAAATGCGTCTGCTGGATGTATGCAACCTCTTGATGCCATCTAAATTGACTAAATTGCTGTGAACTGTAAGGAAAAAGGATGTCTCTCCAAACTTGATAAAAATGGTCTTTATTCCATGCAGTATTAAAGTTCAAGAGTGTACTGAGGATTCAGCAGAGCAAGATTGATCACCCGGTACCAGAGTAACACACAATATATACATTTACATTCCTAAGCTCCTCCTGTAATGGGTGTGGGGTGAAGTGTGAATACTGTCATTATCAGAATCTGAATAGATATTGAATTCACACCTGTCTGTCTAGGTCAATTCCCCTTTGTCTGTGATGGCCATTGCCCACTTACTATGCAATCCCAATCAATTAGATCCTGTCTCTCCGTCTCTCAGGAAGGGCTATAGTGGCCCTATATAACTGTAGTTATACAGCTACCTACAATTCTGTACAGTCCCAGAAAGTTCTAGATAATTCTGGGCAGTTCTAGAAACTTCTTGATAGTTCTCACAATTCCAGAAGCTTCTTAAGTATCTTGAAATATTGCGAATATCCTTAAAAATAGATCAATTTCAAAATATCATTGTGCTGACCACAAAAGCAAAGTTTACAGGGAATAATAACTTTTTTCTATTCATTTAAGGTACAAACAATCAGAAAAACACACTTAACAACTGGGAACAAATATTTTTTTGAAAATTGTTACATGGTGTTATGCTTCACTCATTAGAAGAGCCCTCTTAGCGGCTTATTTGCCAATGACTGGCAGCTGCTGTGTGTATACAGGGATATACATGGCAGCTGTAAAGTCACTGGTGTGATAGACATGAGAATGCTCTTCTTATGAATGGGATAGATTCATAACTGAATCTCCTGTATTCTTTCTAAGCAGTTATTAACCAAACTGAACCATTATTTTTATGTGCTGTTTGGTATAATAGCCTAGTGAACCTGTCAGTGATATATCAGATTGAAGGGGTTGTCTGCTGAACGAAAAGAAAAAAACACACTACCTTATTGACTGCCCTCTACTCCATTTACCAGGTCAATATTTCCTGGTTCTGTCTCAACACACGATATATATATGTGAAAATGCCCATTTTCCCAACCCCTGACTACAGAGATGACCCACCTAAACCAGTGATTGGCTGAGCAGGCAATTCCTGTGTGAGAAGATGGGACAAGGATGTACGGACTAGTACCCAGTAATCATTGGAATGGGGGAAATCAATGACTTGAAGGCAGCCTTTTTTTCCTTCTGTAACCCATTCTGAGCAAGGTTTACTTTAGATGGATAATATTGATTACTATTATGTACTATATATTTTTGTTTACTATTACTTTTCTTTTTACTGTCTGTCTTACTACCATGAAAAGTGAAAAAAAAGGTTGTGGATATTTTTATGGTGTGAGAGCACTTTGTGTGTTTTGGGAGGAGCATTTTGTTTGGTGTTATGCCATGTTTATTTATCTTATCAATGTTTCCACTTCCAGACGTCCAGATACAATGAAACAGAAGAATGCTTTCCCTCCTAATTTCATCCACTCTCTAGATTCTACGCACATGATGCTTACTGCCTTGCACTGTCACAGGTAGGCCTGACATATTTTAAGGCCAAACAATAAATTAAGGCTAGGTTCACATTTGTGCACAGGTTCACCCGAGAGCCGAACTGCTAAAACAGCAGTTACACGCGGATCCCATATACTATGATGGGGTCCACCGGGTGTCCGTTAGATGTGAACCTAGCCTAACTTATATTATTGGGGGTTGTGTCAGAAGGATGACATTTGCTGAAGAACTTCAATATTCCATTTATTATTACAGGCGTGGAATAGCGTTTGTGTCTGTTCATGACTGTTTCTGGACACATGCAGATACTGTGGACATGATGAACAAGGTTAGGCATTTTTATATTATGGACCCCTATTTATTGAATGTTTCTTGATAATCATAACAAATACAGTTAATAATTGAATACTTACCATTTTACATAATATACCATAGGTTATACAAATGCATACTATTTTGAAGTGTCTCAGGAGCTGCATCTGGCATCAGAGGTTGTAACATTACTAGAACTTGGTAACAGAGTCAAAGTCAAGTTGACCCATAAAAGCCATATCACGTAGTCGTATATGTCATATAATTCTTCACTTTTACTATTTAGTGTGTCTCAATTCCACCATATTGAGGTATTTCAATGTGGCTTGCAACCTAAAACAGTGGAATGCAAAATGTAAATATAATGTGGAGGTACGCTACTACCCTACACATTGCCAATGTGCATACTTCTATTGCTGTAGCATATACCTCCAGATGCAGCAAGATAAATATAAGTGATCTTTAATGGCAGCTGGCCACCTTAGCAACCATGAGCAGAAACCTGCAGAAACTTTTCTGGCTGAACTATGTCTACTGTTATGTGTATGGCTGTCTTTTATGGGTATACATGGTGGTATAGGAAGTATTATCCAGAGTCAACAATCTTAAAGGGGTTATCCACTTTCACACCTATATTAAGAGACAAATGTTATTGTTTGTGTAATAAAAAGTTGTACAATTTTCCAATATACTTTCTGTATCAATTCCTCCGAGTTTTCTAGATCTCTGCTTGCTGTCATTCATTCTGCTTACCTTTAGTGGATCAAATTCTGACCATGGTCATGTGATTTACGGTCCATGGTCATGTGATTTACGGTCCATGGTCATGTGATGGACACAGGTGCACAGCTTGTTACCAAGCAGATGTCTGATTAGTGTGCAGAGACTGAGTGGTGCACCTGTGTGCTCATCACATGACCATGGACCGTAAATCACATGACCATGGTCAGAATTTTATCCACTGGAAGTAACAGAATGAATGACAGTAAGCAGAGATCTAGGAAACCAGGAGGAACTGATACAGAAAGTACAGTGGGGAAATTTAGTCAGCCACCAATTGTGCAAGTTCTCCCACTTAAAAAGATGAGAGGCCTGTAATTGTCATCATAGGTAGACCTCAACTGTGAGAGACAAGATGAGAAAACATATCTAGAAAATCACATTGTCTGATTTTTAAAGAATTTATTTGCAAATTATGGTGGAAAATACGTATTTGGTCAATAACAACAATTCATCTCAATACTTTGTTATATATCCTTTGTTGGCAATGACAGAGGTCAAACATTTTCTGTAAGTCTTCACAAGGTTGGCACACACTGTTGCTGGTATGTTGGCCCATTCCTCCATGCAGATCTCCTCTAGAGCAATGATGTTTTGGGGCTGTCGCTGGGCAACACGGACTTTCAACTCCCTCCAAAGGTTTTCTATGGGGTTGAGATCTGGAGACTGGCTAGGCCACTCCAGGACCTTGAAATGCTTCTTATGAAGCCACTCCTTTGTTGCCCTGGCGGTGTGCTTGGGACCATCTGACCATATGACATTCTCCCAATACTCTTCTGGAACATCCAAATGCTCTCTAGCAAACTTCAGACGGCCCGGATATGTACTGACTTAAGCAGGGGACACGTCTGGCACTGCAGGATCTGAGTCCCTGGCGGCGTAGTGTGTTACTCACGGTAGCCTTTGTTATGTTAGTCCCAGCTTTCTGCAGGTCATTCACTAGGTCCCCTCGTGTGGTTCTGGGATTTTTTTCTCATCGTTCATGTGATCATTTTGACCCCACAGGTGAGATCTTGCGTGGAGCCCCTGATCGAGGGAGATTATCAGTGGTCTTGTAGGTCTTCCATTTTCTAATTATTGCTCCCACAGTTGATTTCTTCACACCAAGCTGCTTGCCTATTGCAGATTCAGTCTTCTCAGCCTGGTGCAGGTCTACAATTTTGTTTCTGGTGTCCTTCCACAGCTCTTTGGTCTTCACCATAGTGGAGTTTGGAGTGTGACTGTTTGAGGTTGTGGACAGGTGTCTTTTATACTGATAACAATGTCAAACAGATGCCATTACTACAGGTAATGAGTGGAGGACAGAGGAGCCTCTTAAAGAAGAAGTTACAGGTCTGTGAGAGCCAGAAATCTTGCTTGTTTGTAGGTGACCAAATACTTATTTTCCACCATAATTTTCAAATAAATTCTTTAAAAATCAGACAATGTGATTTTCTAGATATGTTTTCTCATTTTGTCTCTCATAGTTGAGGTGTACCTATGATGTCAATTACAGGCCCCTCTCATCTTTTTAAATGGGAGAACTTGCACAATTGGTGGCTGACTAAATACTTTTCCCCACTGTATTTTGGAAAATTGTAATTATACAAACAAAACATGTCTCTCAATATTGGTCTGAAAGTAGCCAACCTGTTTAATTAAGCAAAATATGAAGAATTACATCGGTCTCAAATAAAAGAATTGTGGTTGTGACATTACTGTGTCTCCAAGACAGCTTGTAGGATGAAGTGGTGATCCTTTCTTATGCCAGCATGTACTCCTTCAAATGATCGACTACTTTATAAAACAGTACCAAACAAAATTGCTATTGGATCACTGGCACTCTCTGCCAAGGGAGGGACAAGTGAATGTGTACATATTGAAACTGTTCAGGACTAAGCATATTCTTCTGCTTCCTTTTCAAGTGCAGTTTTGGGCTGTCAACCTGTTACTGACTAGTATTTTTGAACTTCAGAATTGCTTATTCATAGCAGTCCGTCACCATGGTTTCAGCTGAATGTGTATGAAAGTGGAGCTTTTGTGTGCTAGCACCCTAGTACTTAAAGCAGATGAATCAGAACTCTAACCGTAGTGCTTGTCCACAGGTTTGTCGGGAACAGTTTGTGTCTCTGCACAGTGAGCCCATATTACAGAATCTCTCGCAATTCTTGATACAAAAATACTGTCACAAGTAAGTACAGAAAAACGAAGGGGGGTAGTTCATCTACAAAGGGGCTGAGTAGAATGCGGTCTCATGGACAGCAGTAACTGACATTTTCACTTTCTGGCTTCTAGTACACACGCTCATCACTCAGAGAATATGAAAATGCTGAATCTCTTCAGAGATGTTCCTGAGACAGGTAAGGAATTTATAAGATTTATCTGGCGCAGACAAGTAGTGGAGCAGTTGTCCATAGCAACCTATCAGACCTTAGATAAAGGCAGCTACTCCACTGCTCTAGCACCAATTTTGATGGATATCACACAGTGTACTTTGTGTTTACATAGCTTGGGAATTGCCATTTCAATCTTGTCTTTTTTACTCCTCCAGGAACCTTTAATCTAGAGCATGTAAAGGATTCTACCTATTTTTTCAGCTGATCATACTGCTTGTGATCTGGATGAAGTACAGCAAAGGACATGTACAAATACCTGATCTAGAACTGTATATGTTATGCTGTGTGTGTCACAGCGGATCCTGTCTGTCTATCCTTCCTGTGGAAGCTTCATTACCCGCTTGCATACTGGGAGCCTTGTGTACTGTGGTCTGAAGAGCTGCTATATAAATAAATCATGGGGGGTTTTTTGTATTTTTTAAAATATGCTTTCAGCTTCTTTGTCGACTTTTGAATATATCATATGTAAGATATGCCCATCAGTCCCATGGCTTGGTATTGAGTAAATGATCGATATATCTATATCAATCTGCTGCCGTCTGTGCACCTTCTAACTCGCTGCAGAATTTATTCCTTCAAGTGTCCTCTGAATAACCTTCATCTATTAAGCAACACATTAACCATGTGTCAGGACTGCTCCGTGCAGCCGTTAAAAGGCACGAGTGGTCTGTACAGACACTGTGGGAACATTGGAGATAACTGAAGTCATTTTGCAGATTATCTCCTTGCTGACCAGTAAAACAAGACACCATTCAGAAATATCTGTTTATTGCACACACAGAGAAGCTGGAATCATTTGCTTTGTAAAGTGCAGCTTCTGCAGAGACAGGAGACCCTGCACTCTTATATCAACCCCCCTGCCTCCAAAATACATTCATTAATGACATTGCTAGCCACACATGGTGGCACTGCCACCATGGAGTAGAGGGGTGACTCTTATTTCTTCAAATAATATAAACATGTATATTTCTTTCTTGGAACTGGGAAACTTTCATTAAATGAATTAAATTGCATTATGTGTGTTATCCTACAGGGGCAGTCCCATTTATATCACAAGTCACTTCCCCAGACAAATTTTTTGGTAAGCTATTTAGTTTTCAAAAATTTTAAGTCTCGAGACAAATGGAATGTAGGAATATTTTTCAGTCTATGCAATGTTGACACAAGCTGCTATAGTAAGTAGTACCTGCTGTATTCTGTCACAATTAAAGCCACAAGCCAGCGGATGGCGAAATGAATTTTTACTGCCGATAAAAATCAAGTCACTGAAACAAACGATATTAGTCCAGATGGGACTGCCCCTTACTAGGATGTTTCTTAAAGCAGCACTCCAGTGCTAAGGTCTTGTTCCCACATTGTTGTTTACCTGTAGTGTAGGCGCAGACCATCTAGTAAAATAAAGGACTACAGTGTACTTGGATGTGGAAGACATACACAGTATAAAGCTGATTTAAGACTGTCACATCTTGCCTGAGACATCCTCTGGCCACATACACATGCACAGCTTAGTCCCTTACAAGCAATGTAGAGCTGTCAGGAGCTTTTCACTACTGTCTCTATGTGCAAACAAGTCAAAGAACACAATTGTAGTCCATCTCGAACCAGCTTTCAAATTGAGTCTATAGTGGTAACTGGGAAAACCTTACATTCCATCTCTAGGCACCAAACTACAGATAAATCACAAGATGTGAATAAGTCCTAAATGTACTTTGCCACAGCATTCCTCCGTCACAACACGTGAAAAGTCCTGAAGTGTAGCTTCTACAACTCTACAGTTATAAGATAGACACTCAACCCCTTTCCTGTTTTATAACAGGACATATAGTGTACAGATTATACAGGTATATATATCTTAATATACAGCTGTGATATACATAATATGGCTTTCTAAAATACAATCCATGGAACGGACAAACAGCAGTGAGATATAGAAACAAAATAAAGGAGAGAGAGGGGTAAAAAAAAAAAGCTTTACATAGTTGATAAACACACACAGGTCCTTTGGTGCAAGGGATCTGGCAGATCCATGATCATTGGAGTGCCCAGGAGAGGTGAAGGGCTGCTTGGCACCACAGATAAACCAGGAGCAAGTTGTAAACTAGCAGCTGCAATTACAGAGCATGCGTGTCAGTACTGGCTACCAGTGTTTGCCTTTTTATTTTTGGATTTTTTTTTTTTTTTTAATTTTTATCTTTTATATTAAATCAAGTGTTGACACATCACATCCTCATGAGTTATGTGTAACCAGTGGAACGGTTAGCCAATCTGGTTGGCATTTAGCTGTAGACAGTGGCTGCATTATTGCTGTAAGGATACACCTAAAACCACACCAGCCACCAGCAGAATTGTTGCTATAGTATAATGTTTGTCTCTAGGACTTGTTTTTTATGATAACATTTTGGTGGTTTGACTCATTAAAGGGAAAAAAGCAGCATTAACTCTGCTTAACTAGTGTTCATACCTGTTAAATCACATATAAAAGGTGTCTCACCTTTAAATAAAAATGATTATAAATTAAATTGCTTATGTAAGATGATCATATAAATATAGGTGCTTCACATGATATCCATATGTGACACTGTCACTGGATTAAGGTAGTCCAGGAGGACTATAGCGGACACAAACTGCCTGCAGCTTGCATAGTATTATTGGCTTAGTATGTTTTGGGCTTAAGTAGTAACAAACTTGTAGCTTTTAAATTTTTGTTCTCGGAATGAGGATCTATCATGCAAACAAGAACCCTAGATTTTCACATCCAACAGCCTCTTCCTAATGACAGGCAGGCCAGCTGCCTTGGTCCCATTAATTGTAGATTTACGCACTCTTCCACTTCATGCAGAGCTCTTCACAGATCTCTGACATGGAACAGTGCCACATTTTCCTACTCTTGTAAACAGCAGAGGAGTTGTGTGGTAGACTGCTGCTGTCAGAGGTGGCATTTACTGAGTTAACTACTAATTTCCCTGACATTTTCACAATTTAATACCTCCACTACTTGAAATGTTGCTCATCGTGAAGCAGTGAAAATATTAGGAAATTAGCAAAGGACAAGGAGTGACTGACTACAAGTGCACGTTTTACTTTCTCGGAGTTATGTATCACCCAAAACAGATGAAGTTAGGCGTTCTCACTGTCACAAGTTTGCAGACAGCCTCCCTCTTACTGGGTCTGTGTCTGGGGCACTAACCACAGAATCTTTCCTGCCTCCTAATGATGATCCCACTGCAGAGTCTGAGACAACACCAACTGTACCAGAAGAGGACAATTGATGGGAGAGGGCAAGTCTAGCAGGGGCAGGCACCCTTGGGCCTGCCTGTGGCCCCAAGCTCCCCTTTGCCGTAGAGGAGTTTAAACTGCCAGTTGCTTGAGGGGGAGCTGGTGGACTTCGAAGCTGTGATGCTCCCTGAGGCAGTGAGGGCTGCGAAGCAGAAAGAGGGCGAGACTCACGTGTTAACGTAGCAGACTGCAGCGAGTGTGTGCTCTTGTGTACAGAGAGACGTTGTGGAGAGGCAGAAGCCCCAGACTGGGCGAGAGAAAGTTGGGAGCCTGTTTGTTGTTTGGCTGGGTAGGCAAAGTTCTGAGACACTCTTGGTGATTGGTTTGGAGGACTGGGCACTACTGCAGACTGACGACGTGGACTTTGATGGGGAGGTGGGTGATGCTGTAAGAGCTGCAGGGGTGGTTGGAAAAGAGCTGGAGATACAGAAAAGGCTCCAGGCCCTCCCTGGGCATATTGGAGCCGTCTCATGATTCGGGGAGACCCCACTAATGGGCTAGCCATCGGAGGACAAAAACTCATAGCCACGGCTTGTTGTAAGGTTGCAATAGCAGATGTTACTTGGGGTTGTGGAGAAGGAGGATTGCATGTGGCATACATTCCTCCACTCAGCTGGTTTAGCTCAGCTTGATGTACCATCTCACGATCATATTTGACTATTTCCTGGATGATTTCATTTTCCTGGTTGTTAAAAACACCCGAGTTCAAGTCATGCTGAACCTTGTGCATTAATATGGAATTCTTCTTCCCTGTGGAGAAAGACAAATGTGTCTATGTAAACATGTTATAAGGATTTCTCACTTTTATTTAAAAAAAAAAACCTCTTCCATTTCACTCTAAATTCAAAGCAAAGCATTCTTACAGCCTAACTCATGAGTATTAATTCCAGTGGTCATCTCCTGTAGTGCCAAAGTATTCTGTAGCACTACATGCAGATTGTCATTACAATGGACCTGGACCTTGGTGGGAATCACATTTCAATTTCTCAGAATTTTGAGAACACTGGAGGAGGAACAACACAGACAGAATTAGGGAGAGCATATAGACTCCATACAAATATTAGCCTGTTTAGACCATATTTCTAAAATACCTTATTTCTACAAGACTGATTTGGTTCTTCAGGTACACTGTACATTTCTGTACTACAAATTGCTGTTGTTCAGCTGAAGAAAGTTATGTGACTCCCCAGTCTTTCAGCCCAACTATTGCTAAATAAAGATAATGGAGGAGGTTTTTTTTTTTTAATTACAATACTGTCCACCATTAGAGCAATGCACTACAAAGTGCCTGACTTTTTTTTCTTGCCATATTTGTTATCAAAAAGTGTAACGGAGAATAATAAATTGAGCCATGTCCACTCTTCCTGACACATTTTAACATGTTGCAAAAAGTGACACTGTGCCTTTAAAAATATGGTTTCTGGCAAATGCTGTATTATGTATATATAACGCAGTTTTTGGAAGTCATAATAAAAGCTAGCTTCCATTCAGAAGCCAGAGTCATGGAAAACAATGCCAGTTACATAGTAAAGTCCATAAAATAATCACTTTTTAATGCTCATTCAAATGTGCCAGATATAGCCCAACTATTAATAGAATACACATGTCTCCTCCACGCTCTTCCTGCAATGCTCTCTATCAGGAAACTTGCATTCAGCTATGGCATTCTCTCTGTCCTAATCTTTTCAGCCACCCATCAGCACTGGAAAATGATGTCTAGTAGACGTTATCTATGATTGATCTCTTCTATCAGGGCAGATGTATGGTGTTCCAGGACAGTATCAGGAATCCATGACTGTCTCACTGACACGTTGTGGCTGTCCTAGTTCTAAGTGAGCAGGGATTAAATTGATGGCAGCTGCTGAAGGCACAGATAAGGCACTATACCACCACTGGGGCAGATTAATGAAGACTGGCATTACTTACACCAGTCTTCATAGCCCCTGAACCGGCAGAGGGTGTGCCTCATATACGACAAAGCGCACTCTCTGCTGCACTGTGCACCTGGGGAGAGATATATGCTAGTGTGTAGCTGGCATCCATTTCTATAATCATTTCCGCCAGATTTCTAACATACATGATGATAAGTTTGGTGGGGCCGATGGCCCTGCCACGACCACTTTTCAAGAAAGTGGTATAGAGTTGAAAATTATTTTGCGCAAAAATTAGCAACTTTTTATGCTTTGTACACCAGGACACTGCCGTATAAATCTGGGCAGCTATACACACACTCTGTATTCACCTTCCTTGCCACTCCCTAGCCTCTGGAGGTTAATCAGTTCCTGGAGATCATTAAAAGGGTATTCCAAAGCCATAGACTAGACCAGAGGACTGTACTCAGCTTCTCTTTGGCATCTTCATAGAGATGAATGGAATGGCAGTACACATGCTAAAGCGTTGCTCCAAATGTTGAGATACAGGACCTCCATTTTCGTGATCAGTGAAGATCCCAACAGTTACCCTACCTATCCATCATAAATGATGGCTGAAATCTATGCCAGATACAAGTTGGTGTAGATTTCAGGCCTGCACCGCATCAGTGGTGTAGGCATTATTAAGACTAGAATATAAAATGCTGGTTTTGATATAAAGCCCTGTATGTCTAACTACTTAATACCGATTTTCCAACCACATCTGCTGGAAATTTATTCCAAGCATCCATTCTTGATTTTATTTCTTCTTATGTGGGTGGGTAAGGGGAATCAGAATTAGCACTTATTTCTCATATAATTTACAAAATGTGCTAAATAAAGAATCCAATATATGATAACTGGACATGCACAGGCCTTGTAAAAACAATACATAAAACTCATGAAAAAGATGTGTCATTCATTTGTGCACTTTTTAGCATACTATATACTAAGGTTTGCTTTGACTTTCACAGTGTTCATTGTCCAGTAAACAACAAGCTGTCACTGAATCAGGAACATCACTGTTATTATTCAATATCCTTTTATGTGCAGGTGTTCTAAAATTCTAAAGACAAATGTTAGTAGTCACTATCTCTATTAAATATGCTGTAGATGGCCAGCCAGGGCACCATACTGTCCCTCTATGAAAATGCTCCAACGCAGAACTGCTTTTAGAGAAGTATACAGTGGCAACGAGGATTGCACTCTATGCACTGCTGTGTGAAAGGAGGTTTTTGACAACAAACAAGGTGTTTGAAGTTCTCTCACCTATTCTGTCCAGTCTGTCTATGGCAACTGTCTCAAATGCACGTCTCATCATGGGATATTCTTCCAGCACCTCATTGAAATGATCCACGGAAAGAGAGTATAATCGGCAGTATGTGTCTGCTCGAACACTAGCTGTGCGTCGTCCTCGTGTCAGCAAGCAGATCTCTGTACAAAAAAAAAAAAAAAAAAAAAGAGCTAGTTAAGCAAGTCTTCTGGACTCAAGTCTAGACTGTATTAGAAAGAATTTGGCTAAGACAACTCCCAAACTTTTTCATGAAAATGCAAGGCTGGGCCGCATTAAAATCCATGTTCACCTCTGCAACATCTAGAATAATTAAGCAATGAAATTAAATCTTAATTATTCTACCATTTTTGTGCATACAGCTCCTATGCGGAGCTGTATGCACCAGGTTGATGCATCTGCTGCTTCATAGTTGTAGACTTCAAGTAAAACCCTGTGTGCAGTCTTTGTGTAGTCATATATAACTTCTATATCTTGCTGCTTGTTAACCTAGTTTTGAGCACTGTAGAGAGCAGGTTACTGTTATTCACAAATAGTATGTTTTATATTCCCATTTTGACTTCTGAGCTGCATTTTCTCAAAGAAGCCTGCACAGCTATCTCAGTGTCAAAAGAGTGATACAGAAGACAAAAGCACACAGGTAACAGCACTGAGAATGGAGGTAAGATATACAGTTGCATCTCAAATTAGAATATCTTTGAAACGTTTATTTCTTTCAGTAATTAAATTAAAAAAGTGACCTCCTATATTTCTCGTCTACTTCACTGGGGGACACAGCACCATGGGTATAGACCTGGTCACTAGGAGACAAGACACTAGGAAAAAGCAAAAGCTGTTGGCTCCGCCTCCAGGCTATACCCTGCCACAGCCACTGTGCATGAATCAGTTTGAAACCTAGTGTCATAGGAGGCAGACACGACCTGACTCAGGTCTTCTGTCTTGCATCGTTTTTTTTTTTTTTTTTTACCTTTCTTTCAGGTGCAGGGGGTCGTCAGCGTGTACGCCACACTAGTCGTACCCTCCTGCGGGCGCAGCGCTCTGCAAAAGAGCAGCCTCGCCGGTCACCCAGTCCCCACTCACCATTCGCCGCACCCCGAAAGCAGCCGGAATACCGGTGACCCCACTCCCACGTGCGAGGTCCTACCGAGGGGGTGACCCTGCGGCGCCTGAAGACGCCAGACTGGTGAGTATGAGAAGAATAGAAGGCAGGTGAGTATGAAAGTTACCTCAGCCCCTCTCCATCTCCCCTTCAGGCCCTCTCCACCTCCCCTCAGCCCCTCTCAGCCCCTTAGTGCCATTTCCCAGGGGGACAATAGCATGGGTCCTGTTTAGTGGGGGCATCACAGGGTTCCCCTGAACTGGGCCTTAAATCTTAGTAAATAAGCCCCTTTTTTCTGGGGCGTTTTTGGGTTTTCTGGTCGCTCCTACCGAGCGGCCCCCGTCGGGGGGGGGGGGGGCACCCGGTTCCACCCCCCGCTCGTGTGGGGACCCCCTTTCCTGGCCCCCTGATACCTTTTCCCAGGCCTCCGCGGAACCTCCGGAGTTCGAACGCGAGTCCGAGGCCTGGCCGGGAACTAGGCCGCAACGGGCCCGTCCCTTTCCCGGGCTTTTCTGGTACCCAGACTCTGCCTAGGGCCTTCCATTGGCCAGGGGGCTGTCCTGGCAAGCCATCCAGCCTGCCCAGTAGCTACTGAGCCTGTATTTACCAGGGGAAGAGCTTTGCTCTCCTCATATTCTCAATTTATTTATTTATTGGCTTATTTATTTATTTTTTGGCTTGCTGGGACAGCAGGGATTCTTCCCAGTTCCCTGGGAGACATTGCACCTGCGGAACCCTTGCTGCAGCAGTTTGTGAGCGGCCATCTTTTGCAGTCTGGTAGGCTAACCCCCTGGGTTACCCTAATTTTCTTGGGCTCCCCCTCCGGCCCCTCTGGTTGCGTCACGTTTTTATACGTGAACCCGCTGTATCAAAAACAGTTGCCATGCGGACAGCCCGAGCCCATGTGCTCTCTCTGCCTTCCGCCTCCTGGCCCCTCTCCGGTTCTTCCATCCCCGGATTGGGCGGCCTCCCTAACCTTGGCCATGGTGTCCTTACCAGACTTAACTAGTCAGTGCTGGAAACTTGGAATGGCTGCTTTCCCAGATCGCCGCTCAGTCGGCTGCTTCTTGGGATCTCCTGGACACCCTCATAGTTCTCTTCACAGCTCCAGGAGCCTCAAAAGGACCAGGAAGTCTTCCTACGGTTCCCGGTCCGCCACCCCTTCCTCTGGGTACTCCCCAGATAGGAACTCAGCTCACGGCTCCACCCCGACAGGCGGATACCTCCCTCCCTCTGCTCGGTCTACTTAACTGGGGACGCCTCTGACTCCGACTCGGAGCTTCAGCTAGGCTCATCTATATCTGCTGCTACGCGGGAGTCATCTATGCGATAGAGACCCTACAGATCTCTGAGGACCCGGACTCATCCTCTCAAGTGGACATCTCTTTCTGCCACTGGATGTTTGATATCATCTTGAGGGCACAGTGACTTCTCCCTGGACCATCTTCTGTCTTCGACTAGGAAATCGGACATCCCTTCCCTTGACCTGTGTGTCTCTAAGTGGAAGGTGAGCTCGGGCAGTTCTGCCAGGCTATGCTGTGACACACGTCTCTAGCTCTCCCTGGCTGGCAATGATGAACATCCGAGGTAAGGGAAGCAGGTTGCTCCAGTGGTGCAATTGGTTAGCGCACGGTACTTATATATCAGTAACTAGTGAGCACAAGCTGGCCTGTCTTGACATTTTGTCAGCGAGCCGCCCCATGTGTCCCTTCCTATCACTAAGAGCCTCCCACGGTGGATCCCATGATAGCTAGGCTCTCCAAGGCTTCTAGTCTGCCTTCAGCGGATTTTGCCTACCTCAGTGATCCCTCAGAGTGAGATCGGATCGCATCTGTTGTATTGTTTGCAATGCAGAACTGATACATTGCATTGCCCTAAATGCTGGCTATTGTATTGCTGCAAGAAGGTGGCTTCCCTCACCAGGGTGGCCTTCGTAGTGGCTGGTTTCTCCCTGCGGCTCTCCTTCGCTGCCTCTTGGGTCATCAAGGCCTTCTTTTCCTGGGCCAAACAGCTTCAGTCAAACCTCCCTGATGCAGTTTCCCTCCAGCCGCTCGTCTCTGAGATCCTGAACGCTTCCTAATAACTAGAGATGCCTCCCAAATCTGCTAAGGCGGCCGCCAATGCAGTGATTATCTGCCATACCGTTGGGATCCGTTGTGGAATACTGGGTCCGCCTCCAAGAAGTCGAACGCAGCCCTTCTCCCTTTCCAGGTCGTCCTGGGCCAAATTTTTTGTTAAGGGCGTCGAGAAGCTTATCCCTGAGGCCACGGGGGAATAGATTCTTCCTCCCTCAGAGGCGTCCTATGTGTCAGCCGTTCTCCTGCTCCAGAAAGCTTCTTTCAAGTCCAGGCCTCCCTGGCGGTTCTGCACCAGGTCGTCCAGGTCTTCCTCTTCCTAGCCTCCTCGGCATGAAGTTTTTTCCCCTCTCTGGGCATCTCAAATGGCGGGACGTCTGGAGCCTGGGCCTGAGAGGCGGTGTCGTCCGGCTACTCCAGTTTTCGCTGAAGTCTCTTTGCCTTCGCTATGTCGGACAATCCAGGCTGTCTCCAATCTCCAGCGGCAGGGAGTCAGCGTCCCTGTTCCCGTTTCAGAGTGTATCTGGGGTTACTATTCCTACCTGTTCCCCATTCGCCTAGAAGGACGGCTTCCTCTGTCCCATCATGGACCTGAAAGGGCTCCACAGGTTCTTCCATGCCTGCAGGCTCCGTTGTAGTCTATGCAGTCTGTGGTGGCATCCCTGGAGATGGGCGAATTCTTCGTCCATCTACATCATCTCGCTGTGCCGTCAGCGGTTTCTTCGTTTTGCTGTGGATCCTTGACCTTTCCAGTTGTCTCCCCTTCAGGCTGGCCTCTGCCACCGGGGGTTTTTTCCCTCAGTGATGGCGTCTCTCATGGCCATCCTCTGCGTGACATGATCCTCTGCTCGCTCCAGGGTGTGATTCTCCCTCCGGAGGCCAAGATCCTGAGTGTCCCACCTTCGGAGGTTCTCTCCTTGCTGTCTTTGAATCGGCATGTGGGTCCTGCGCACGATCGCCTCAACCTTCTAGGCTGTACCTTTCATTCACTCTGTCGTTCTCTCCTCTTGAAGATTACGGCCTGCTGGGACAAATCCCCGGACAGCCTCATCTGCTTGGTTCTCTTTCCACCTTGGTTCACTGAGAGATTCTTTAGTATATATTCCTCCCCAGGAATTTCTCAAGGGAAGTCCTTCTTCCCCTCTGTTGGTAGGTGATTCCCACTGCCGCCAATTTCCCCGGCTGGGGAGTGGTCCTCGATGCTTTGATTGTTCAGGGCCTGTGGTCCAGGGCCGATTCCTCCCTCTGGTTCAACCTGCTGGATCCCAGGGCTATCTTATTTGCCCTTACTCCTTGGACCTCTCTTCTCCAAGGACATCTGTCACAGTCCAGACTGACCTCTCCTCCATGGCCGCCTACTTGAACCCTCAGCGTGGCACCAGGAGCCGTGCGGCCTTACTAGAACCCTCACAATTTCTTCCTTTGGTGGAGCACCTTGTTCCAGCTCTTTCGGTGGTCAACCTTTTTCTGGGTGGCAGACTACTTGAGTCGAGAAAATATTGCTCCGGGCGAGGGTCGCTTTATCTGCAGATCTTCCATCCACTGTGCTTCCGCTGTGGTGTGACAAACGTCGACCTTTTTAGCCTCCGCCGGAACCACAAGGTCCCCGGCTAAATTGCCAGGTCTCTGGATCCTCCAGCCATCACCGCTGGCGCTCTTGTAAGTTCGGTTTTTCACTTCCTCTTCTCCCTTGGGTCCTCCAGAATCTCAAGACCAAGGGGGTTCAAGCTATCCTGGTGGCACCAGATTGGCCCTGCCGGGTCTGGTATGTGGATCTCATTTTCCTGTTGGCGGATGCTCCTGGCCTCTTCCTCTGCTGGTCGACCTTCTGTCTCAAGGACTGCTGTTCCACCCCACCTTGACTCAGCTGCGTTCACGGCTTGGCTGTTGAATCCGAGGTTTGAGGCATCGTGGTTTTTTCGGAGTTTGTTATTCTAACATACTCAAGGCCCGGAAATTCCAGATAGCTTAGATCTGCCATCAAACGTGGAAGGCTTACGTCCACCGTTGGAAGAGTAACGATTCTCATCGGATCTTCTCCAGTCTGGTCTGGATAAAGGTCTTAGTCTTCTTTCTTTTTAAAAGACTTTCCTACAGGAGTGCCACTCTGTGCTCCTTTGGAACCCTTGGATCCGTGGGATCTTAACCTCATCTTTAAGGTGCTTCAGGTTCTCCCCTTCGAGCCTATGATATCCCTTTTTTTGCCCTCTGTCCTGGTAGAATGAGTTTCTGGTGGCCATTACCTCCATCCGCAGGGGTCCCTAATTGGCTGCCCCTTTTTTTCGGCAGCCTCCCTTTCTGGTCCTCCACAAGGATAAGGTTTTCCTCTGTCTGCCACAGTCTTTTTTTCTTAGGGTGTTTTTCCTGCTTCCACTTCGAGGATTTGGTCTTGCCCTCTTTCTGCTCGGTCCCCAGGCGTCAATGTGAGTGTTTGCTCTTCCCTGCCCGGTTGTTGCCCGGGCAATTTGAGTGTATACTGTTCCTCACGGATCCTTTCTGTTGTTCGGAAGCTTTGCTCGTTCTCCCTGAGTGCCCTTGCCAGGGCCTGCCTGCTTCCAGAGCTCCCATCTTCCGATGGCTTTGGTCTGAGATTAGGGAGACCTATCGGTTTAAGAGTAAGGCTCTGCCTTCCCGTGTGACGGCTCTCTCCTCTAGAGCTGTTGGAGTTCCCGGGGCCTCCTGCATCAGGCTTATGCTTCCCAGGTCTGTAAGTATCCCACTGGGCCTCCATCCTCTTTCTCTAAGTTTCTCCAGATCCATTCTGTGGCCTCTGCTGATGCCAATTTGGGTTGTAAGTTTCTGGAAGCGGTTGAGTATTACAGGTTTGCATGGCCGTATTATTCCCATCCTCTGGGACTGCTTTAGGACATCCCATGGTGCTGTGTCCCCCAGTGAAGTAGACGAGAAAGTGGGATTTTTGTGTACTCACCGTAAAATCCTTTTCTCGTTGTATTCACTGGGGGACACAGATCCCTCCCTTGTTTTTTTCAGTGTTCCTGCCCGAACTGTGTTGGTTCCTTTTTGGGTTCGGGCATTGTTGGTGGTTGTTGGTTCCATGTTCCTTTGTGTCTCTCTCCTACTGCTACGGTACAAACTGATTCATGCACAGTGGCTGTGGCAGGGTATAGCCTGGAGGCGGAGCCAACAGCTTTTGCTTTTTCCTAGTGTCTTGTCTCCTAGTGACCAGGTCTATACCCATGGTGCTGTGTCCCCCAGTGAATACAACGAGAAAAGGATTTTACGGTGAGTACACAAAAATCCCACTTTTCTAGATCTTTACACACAGAGTGTTCTATTTCAAGTGTTTTATTTCTGTAAATGTTGATTATGGATTACAGGTAATGAAAACGCAAATCTAAGAAAATTAGAATATTGTGAAAAAGTTCAGTATTGTAAATTCAGTATGTTACCTGCCAAGGTTTCCTAAGCCTTTAAATGGTCCCTCAGTCTGGTTCAGTAGGACACACAATCATGGAAGACGCTGATTATGAATTGTATTACTGAAATGAATGAACGTTTCAAAGATATTCTAATTTATTGAGATGCACCTGTAGCATGCTTCATCTGGAATGCCCACTGTGCTCTGAACATGCAGTTACACATGCAGTCAAGAAGGAGAAAGCAATAAAGAAAATCAGCCAGCAAGAATCTTTCAAGATACACAGACATATCTAAAAACATGTTTTCCATGACAACATGGTTTATCTACAGAAGGACCATCCAAATAGAACTGCCATACAGGAGCTGAAAATTACTAAGTGGTCTAAAGAACTTATACAAAATATAAAATAAGAAACAAAGAGTAGTTCACAGAATTTACTTGCTCACACAGTGTTCTCGTTTCTGGAAGTGGCTGTTAAGAGGCCCCCTATTCATTAAGACACCTAAATGGGATCATTGCATATTTTCAATATAGTAGGATGCCGTAGATTAGACCAGTCCACATGCAATTCACTTGTGGTGCAGGTCTTCTACTGTATTACAATAGGACAAATAAAATAACACAGTAACTATTCATTAGTCTCTCTCATTCAGCACATCAATATTATCTGAGCTTCAGCATAGCAACAGAAGATGCAGCCTGTGGGTGACAACACCTGACCTACATTCTCTCACAGAGGCATGGCATTGTCACTCTCAGTGAACGAGGGTTGGAGAAGCCAACTAGCCCAGTAGGGAAAGATTGTGGATCACATAATACATTTGGGTTCCTTATTTTTGATCTACTGTTTTTGGTAGTTACTATGGGAAAGTTCAGTAGTGGACTATGTAACCCTAGTGGAGGTTTTCTTGAAAAAGATTACCTAAGATTTCATAACACAACAATATTCAATCAATTACCCTTGCTTACCTCCAAAGTAAGATCCATCTGAGAGTTTGACCTCCTTGTTGCCCTTGGTAAGCACACTAACCACACCATGTTGGATAAAGTACATCTTCTTGCCAATGGTTCCTTCACGAATGATATAGTCAGTAGGTTGAAAAACCTCAAACTTCAGCTTGGTAAGCATCGCAGTGACAAAACAGGGGTCAGCATTGGCGAACAGTGGCATAGACGCAACCAGTTTCCTACAATTAAAGTTGACGATCTCCTAAACACATAGAATTGAAAGCCAAAACAAGGAACAAAAATATAAAAAGGACATGGAAATTGGTTAGTATAAATATTATTATGAAGAAATATTTATTTTTAAAGTTAAGCTTTTCTAATTTTACCTTAAAATGACAAATCTGGCCAAACGTTTGAAACCACTCTTTTCCAGAATAAAGATGCCCAATCCCAAGGTTTGAGTTCTAGTTCTAAGCTGCTACTAGGGTGGGAAACTGTTATCTAGGCATAAGGCATTACTTCCTTAACAGGCTTCCCAGGCTACTGCTCACAACCTGAGCAAACTTAGAGACTACAAAATCAGTGTACAAAATGGACCAAACTGTAGGGACGAATACTGGATTTTCAGCTTTTGCCCTGAGTGTCAGTTTGAAGACACTTTAGTAAGTTTTAATAGAATTAAATAACATTTGCTTACACTAGCAATCCTGAAGCAAACACATCAAAATCTATGTAACATGCGCAATCATTCTACCATGTAACCATCACTCTACAGCACCAGTTCTATAACTACTAAAGATCTACCACTACTGGGAAAAACTCGCTCTACAGGGGCCCTACACACACAATTGAAGACTGCAACATTGGAAGTTTCCATCGCCAACTTTTTCCAACAATCGTTCTTAGACAGTGACTCCTTCACTGCCACCTGTGGACAGCTTCCTCTTAAATACAGTATATCCCTAGATGACCCCCCTGGTTCATTGTTTAAAAATCTGCTCCAGGTTTTTCTGGCAGACAATTTATTAAATATTTAGGAGTTAATGTCCTGTCGGATTTATCTCAGACCTTCATGCATAATTATGCACCCCTGTTGCATGCAATCCAAGCCGACCTTCATAAATGGACAGGCAAACATATCTCATGGGTTGGGAGGATTAATGCTGTTAAGATGAATATACTTCTCCGCCTGTTGTACTTACAGATGATCCCCTACACTCCACCAAAAAGCTTCATTACCTCACTCTCCACGTCGCTCTCTAAATCGTCAAGGATCGCATGAAACACCCTTATAAAGGAGTAAATCATGGGGAGGTTTGGGCATGCCTGACTGCCTTCTCTATTATATGGCAACTATGGCCACGCGACTCCTTGATTATTGTCATGCCTATGAGTACAAAAACTACGAGCCAAAACTACGAGTTCAGCTGGAAAATATCCAATTCCACGTTTCCAATGGTCCCTGGGCGTGGGGTGGACCCATGTTGTGGTAGAAGGGATGCCTTGTGTTATGGGTCACATGATATACTCCTGTAAATCTTTCTTGCGACAAACTAACATTTTCCAGAGATTGCCCCCTGACTCCAGTTACCCACAATCCTTCCTTTCCTTCTGGACTAACCCAACATTTTTTGGGTTGCTCCTCTGGAGGAGCCCCCTTGCAGTTTAGGGACGTGCTAGCTCCAACGGGACTTAAACTATATCTCAAACTGTTCCCTGAGAGTGGGCGGTTCATAAAGGCGCAATGGGAATATACCCAACTTGGTCATTACTATAAATCATGTCGCAGACACTTGAATCTCCACCGTGATTTAACCATATTTGACAGCCTCTGTGTTTCCTCATCACCTCCGGGGAAGAGGATACTGTCATTTATGACATTCTTCTCGGGACAGGTGTTTCATGTTATGCCACAAACTCACAACCTCCTGCAAAGCTCAAGAAACCAATTATAAAGTGTTGACAAGGGGTTATAGAGTCCTTTCTATCCTTCATGTGCTCTACCCCTCAACATCTGACAGGTGTTGGTGATGCGGGGTACTAAGTTACATATTTGGCAGTGTCCCCAGCTTCTACAATTTCGGTCCTGGGTTGTCGACCCGATCAGGTATCTGACGGGAGTCCCCTTGCATAACGAACCAGCCCCACTGCTCCTCTCTGATACCAAGGAAGATTAAGACACACACAAACACAATGATAAGCTTTATGCTAGTAGCGGCTAGGTCGGTCATACCCAGACTGTGGAAAACCTTACAAGTCTCCTCGATCCAAGTCTGGTTTCAGGAAATAATGCATCTAAAACGTATGGAGGAGCTCTTGGCGACCTCAGATCTGGCATATTCTAAGTATGGCAAGGTATGGAGACCCTGTATAGCATTCCATTACTTGAGAGAGTTTACTACTTATACCTGAAACATTTTTATTTGCTGCTTTTTTTTTTTTTTTTTTATATATATATATAAATCTTACACGCCTAGGGATCTACTGATCCCTTTGGAGATGATTCATCTTGCGTTACACCTCTGCGAGCTCCCCCAGGCTACAGTGGGGGTCCATCTCCCACACCTTCCCTCTGTTCTCTTCCCCTCATCCCCTGTATATTGACTTTCTTATGTAACTCATCTGGATGCTTTTTATTTTTATTTGCTCTGCATATTTATTATCATATTATGTATTGTTTCTTGGAGTATATATTTACAACTAGGCAAAACTGTTGCAAGCTGATAAATATGACATATCATATCTGAGGCCTAAATAGAAATGTAACTTCATCTAATGTACCTAAATAAGTTCTTTTCTCCTTGCCCCATGAGGCTTCTTAATTGAAAATAGTGTATAATGATATTCAAACCACATTGTCCCATAGCAGCTTACAGCTTTTTCCTTATAAAGCTGCATGAAATCTGCTGTACTACTTCACTTTTTATATACAGACACTCAAACTTGTGGAGAATGAGGCTAAGTAAAGTAATAAAAAAACCTTCAACAATTATGGACAATTGTTGTGACAAGTCTGTCTCTTATGGTATATTAGCATTAGTATTTATAAGACTTCTGCACATCTGTAGCTACACAAAGAATAAAGTCAATAATTTGTATATTGCTCTCAGGATATGTTCACATCTGCATTAGAGTCCCTGTAGGTGTCCATGGGGGTAACCGCTTTTAAAGCAGACATGCTCTCAGTCTTTCAGGTCCCCATGCGGACTCGAACTACCGAGAGCCGAACACTAGTGTGAACTTGGCATCAGGAGTAATATAATGACATTTTCTTAATTTTACTGCTAACATTCACATTATTATATATATATACATATATACACACACACACACACACACACACACGTGGACAAAATTGTTGGTATCCCTCGTTTAATGAAAGAAAAACCCACAATGGTCACAGAAATAACTTGAATCTGAAAAGTAAATAATATATAAAAATTCTTTGAAAATGATCAAATGAAAGTCAGACATTGCTTTTCAACGATGCTTCAACAGAATTTTAAAAAAAAGAAAACTCATGAAACAGGCCTGGACAGAAATGATGGTACCCTTAACTTAATATTTTGTTGCACAAACTTTTGAGGCAATCACTGCAATCAAACGATTCCTGTAACTGTCAATGAGACTTCTGCCCTTCTCAACAGGTACTTTGGCCCATTCCTCATGAGCAAACTGCTCCAGTTGTCTCGGGTTTGAAGGGTGCCTTTTCCAGACTGCATGTTTCAGCTCCTTCCAAAGATGCTCAATAGGATTTAGGTCAGGGCTCATAGAAGGCCACTTCAGAATAGTCCAATGTTTTCCTCTTAGCCATTCTTGGGTGTTTTAGCTGTGTGTTTTGGGTCATTATCCTGTTGCAAGACCCATGACCTGCGACTGAGACCAAGCTTTCTGACACTGGGCAGTACATTTCTCTCTAGTGTCTTGAGATTTCATTGTACCCTGCACAAATTCAAGACACCCTGTGCCAGATGCAGCAAAGCAGCCCCAGAACATAACAGAGCCTCCTCCATGTTTCACAATAGGGACAGTGTTCTTTTCCAGATATGCTTCATTTTTCCATCTGTGAACATAGAGCTGATGTGCCTTGCCAAAAATTTCGATTTTTATCTCATCTGTCCATAGGAGTTATTTCTGTGACCATTGTGGGTTTTTCTTTCATTAAACGAGGGGTACCAACAATTTTGTCCACATGTGTATAAAGAAATATGTATAGAAGTTGAGAAAAAGCTATAAAAAAGTACAAAAACCTCTTTTGAGCTTCCTTTATTCCCCACTATGGTAAGTTCAACATACAGTGTATTCAAATTTGCACAGATATGTTATATTACCACCTACACCCCCCCCCCCCCCCAAGTACAAACTTTATAGGGGGCCTCTCAGTTCAGGACATTTCTGTAAGAGCAACTCTATGCATTTTATGCTATGTACTATTTCCCCTGCAATGGGAGCCAAATATAAACGTGCCTGCCAGGGCTAAAAAAGCTGTGTGAGGAACAAGTACTGATAGTGAATATAGATTGTGAGCCCTATATGGGACAGTGACTGTCAATGTCTGAAAAGCGCTGCGGAATATGATGGCGCTATATAAGCAAAATAAATAAAATAAAATAAGTAATAAAACAAAATCTATAAATATTGTAATAGAAGTTTTTGGCATATCCTGAATGTCTTTCAGGCTCCCTGTCTGGTGGAAACATCATCTATTTTTACATTGTTCATAGCTAAACATATTTCTACAACATACTGTCTTCTAAATAAGCAAGTTTTGGTCACGCCTGTAGTTTTTTTTTTTTTTTTTTTTTTAAGGATGTCGGACAGAATGTTCTCAAGCCTGCAACTGTTAGTGCTGTTGCCAAAAGACTTGAACAAGGACTAAAGTGAGCAAAAGGGACATCTGAAAATCATGAGGAACTGATACAGAAAGTTTACTTGCAAATTGTGTAATATTTCATTATAAAATAAATATCTTTTATTTCCTTATACAGGAATACCCCCCTTCCACTGCCAATGGCTAGAACATTAGCTATTGGTAGAACTTTGAAGCTCCAGATCATAGCTCTAGATACAATATTCACTTATTTAAAGTCAAAGAGCACGTTGAAAAGTTTTACTTCTTGGTTTTGTGCAGGGGATTGGGGTGGGCAAAGGAAGCTGAAAGGAAGAGGGGTCATGTATGAATTTTTATGTTAATCGCCCCATTACCATTTAGAGAATATATATGCCTTCTGACTGTCACATTTTCTTTTCTTTTTTCTACTTAACAGGCAAGATGAGCAGCACCAAATAAGACATGTGACTTATATACCTAGTTTTCTATCCACCAATCATGGAGATTTTTACTGTCTTCAGTTTTTGTGATGTGAATACATGTACTAAGTTGCATATATAATCTTTTCATACTGTACCTTGAACTTTAATTTTTTTGGCTCTTCTTAGGTCTGACTCTTGGGCCACAAACAGGATATTTTTGTGTTTCACAAAATGCTAGCTATTGATGCAATATAGCATGAAGGCATGAAAATACAGTGTTTCAGTTAAATATAAGACTGTAAGGGATATATATATATATATATATATATATATATATATATATATATTTTTTTTTTTTTAATATATATATATATATATATATATTTTATTTTATTTTATTTTTTTTTTTACACAGTTCAAGTGTGCAAAAGATGTAAAAATTGTCTTGGTTAGCATCTAATATCCTCATTTATGAAAATCACCTTCTCCATTTAGTTTCTTACCTCTCTTAAAGGTTCATTCAATTCCTCCAAGATACTATCTTCATCAAACATCTTCCCTTGGTATCGGTGCTCATAATAATCATGTATCCTTTGGCGAAAATCTGCAGGCAGTTTATGGAAGGACATGTACTGTTCTACTTGCTTGTACTGTGAATATGATCAGATATAATATTATATAGGGGACACTGGGAAAAAAGCAATCACAAAAAGCACAACCTTCACAACCACAACCTTCTAGAGAAGCATTGGCTAGTTACTTAAAGGTATGTTAAAGCCTGAAAACCGAATAAAAACAAAGATATGCATGATATAGTTCATCTCTAGCTCTGTCTGCAGGACTAACTACTAAACTGCAGCTCTGAGCAATTTAGCAGAAACCCTGCAGACAAAGACTGGGCAGACAGTGCTTCCTGCCTTCGTACAGTCCCATTACGGTAGATGCTAATGAGTAAAGTCAGGTGCTGCCTGGAATGCCATGGATCCAGTAGGTGGTGCTGCCTCCAGTGACTGATAGTATGAGGCAATACCTGCTGTATCCACATCAAATGAGGTGGGTTAGAGTTGCATATAGGAGAGGCATAAATGAAACACCAAAAATGCTGAGGCTCCAGGATTCACAACACCTGATTTAAACCACTCCATCCTAGCCTCAACCGTACCATTACCAGTTGAAGACCATCTACAAACACTAGCATAACATCACAGGAAGTTTGGGAGGGGGCAGGGCTTAGCTCCCATCCAGTCTAATGATGCAATGGAGTGTTATTGAGTGTAATGAACAGTGCACAGAAAGGAAGATTACATGTGTGTGGTTTTAACCCTTTCCCTGCCGTCCATGTATTTATATGTCCGGACAGGGTAGCACTTCAGTGGCAGAGGACGTATGTAGTCCTTGCTATTAACGCCGATTTCTCAAGATCCGTTAAGGCTATGATGCAGACCTTGGATTCTCATCTCATGATAATCTCATCTTTAAAATGATACCAAGATCATCATGACAGCCTTTACAGATGTGAAGAAATTCGCTGGTGAAAATGCTGTTCGGCATGGAGATCCCAAGGCAGATCTCAATCCCGACAGCATTTTTAACAGCAAATTGCTCCGAATCTGTAAGGGCTCTCATGATGATTCTCATATTAAAAATGGATCCAATTTCATCTTCATAGCCCTCTTGGTTCCTGATACAGTGCTTTTGCGAAAGTATTCGGCCCCCTTGAACTTTTCAACCTTTTGCCACATTTCAGGCTTCAAACAAAGATATAAAACTTTAACTTTTTGGTGACGAATCAACAACAAGTGGGACACAATTGTGAAGTGGAACGAAATTTGTTGGTTATTTTAAACTTTTGTAAAAAATAAAAAAACTGAAAAGTGGGGCGTGCAATATTATTCGGCCCACTTAAGTTAATACTTTGTAGCGCCACCTTTTGCTGTGATTACAGCTGCAAGTCACTTGGGGTATGTCTCTATCAGTTTTGCACATCGAGAGACTGAAATTCTTGCCCATTCTTCCTTGGAAAACAGCTCTAGCTCAGTGAGGTTGGATGGAGAGCGTTTGTGAACAGCAGTTTTCAGCTCTTTCCACAGATTCTCAATTGGATTCAGGTCTGGACTTTGACTTGGCCATTTTAACACCTGGATACGTTTATTTGTGAACCATTCCATTGTAGATTTTGCTTTATGTTTGGGATCATCGTCTTGTTGGAAGATAAATCTCCGTCCCAGTCTCAGGCTTCAAACATAAAGATATAAAATTTTAATTTTTTGGTGAAGAATCAACAACAAGTGGAGCATAATTGTGAAGTGGAACGAAATGTATTGGTTATTTTAAACTTTTGTAAAAAATAAAAAACTGAAAAGTGGGGCGTGCAATATTATTCGGCCTCTTTACTTTCAGTGCAGCAAACTCACTCCAGAAGTTCATTGAGGATCTCTGAATGATCCAATGTTGTCCTAAATGACTGATGATGATAAATATAATCCACCTGTGTGTAATCAAGTCTCCATATAAATGCACCTGCTCTGTGATAGTCTCAGGGTTCTGTTTAAAGCGCAGAGAGCATCATGAAGACCAAGGAACACACCAGGCAGGTCCGTGATACTGTTGTGGAGAAGTTTAAAGCCAGATTTCGATACAAAAAGATTTCCCAAACTTTAAACATCCCAAGGGGCACTGTGCAAGCGATCATATTGAAATGGAAGGAGTATCAGACCACTGCAAATCTACCAAGACCCGGCCGTCCCTCTTAACTTTCATCTCAAACAAGGAGAAGACTGATCAGAGATGCAGCCAAGAGGCCCATGATCACTCTGGATGAACTGCAGAGATCTACAGCTGAGGTAGGAGAGTCTGTCCATAGGACAACAATCAGTCGTACACTGCACAAATCTGGCCTTTATGGAAGAGTGGCAAGAAGAAAGCCATTTCTCAAAGATATCCATAAAAAGTCTCGTTTAAAGTTTGCCACAAGCCACCTGGGAGACACACCAAACATGTGGAAGAAGGTGCTCTGGTCAGATGAAACCAAAATCAAACTTTTTGGCCACAATGCAAAACGATTTGTTTGGCATAAAAGCAACACAGCTCATCACCCTGAACACACCATCCCCACTGTCAAACATGGTGGTGGCAGCATCATGGTTTGGGCCTGTTTTTATTCAGCAGGGACAGGGAGGATGGTTAAAATTGATGGAAAGATGGATGGAGCCAACTGCAGGACCATTGTGGAAGAAAACCTGTTGGAGTCTGCAAAAGACCTGAGACTGGGACGGAGATTTATCTTCCAACAAGACAATGATCCCAAACATAAAGCAAAATCTACAATGGAATGGTTCACAAATAAACGTATCCAGGTGTTAGAATGGCCAAGTCAAAGTCCAGACCTGAATCCAATCGAGAATCTGTGGAAAGAGCTGAAAACTGCTGTTCACAAACACTCTCCATCCAACCTCACTGAGCTCAAGCTGTTTTCCAAGGAAAAATGGGCAAGAATTTCAGTCTCTCAATGTGCAAAACTGATAGAGACATTCCCCAAGCGACTTGCAGCTGTAATCGCAGCAAAAGGTGGCTCTACAAAGTATTAACTTAAGGGGGCCGAATAATTTGGCACGCCCCACGCTTTTCAGTTTTTTATTTTTTACAAAAGTTTAAAATATCCAATAAATTTCGTTCCACTTCACGATTGTGTCCCACTTGTTGACTCTTCACCAAAAAATTAAAATTTTATGTCCTTATGTTTGAAGCCTGTAATGTGGCAAAAGGTTGAAAAGTTCAAGGGGGCCGAATACTTTCACAAGGCACTGTAAATCCTCATTGTTTGTGCATAACCTGTATGTGACCCCGGGGGGGGAGGGGGGGGGGTTTGCATGGACTTCTGTCCATGTTATCCCCTCTCCTATGAATCAGAGAGCATACTATACTTTTGCTCTCTGATTGTCACATAGAGGGATAATGTAATACCCCTCTGAGCCTTATTTTTTATTCTTATATAATTCCCCTCTGAACATAACCAGGAAGTTTATTAGCACTGTGACCCAGACGTTTACCATCGTCCAGGTCGCAGTGCCAAAAGAGTTGCACCAAACACTTACACAACACATACATAAAGTCATCAATAAAGTTTACTTTTGACACTGTCCCTATCCTGTCCATACCTGATCTTTATTGAGTAAAATAACGCCAACTGCCTCTCGAGTGATATCCATTACATGCTAAAATAATAGCAATAACGAATATCACTAGAGATGAACGTATAAAACATTTCTGACAGGCGGAAAAGTTCCATCAGTCACATTACACATTATCACTCATTGAATGACACCATATAAAATCCCAGTTTTGGGATTTCTTTAACATCTGCACCTGTATATATATATGCGTGGTATGTATGAATTCCTCACATCTTGCAGTTTAGATTAATGTTAGTTTTTGGTATCAGTGTCACAATTTGCTATGTGCAATATAGCTTTTTAACATATTAGTGAATGACTGCTAAATCTTGCTTGTCTTCTGTATCAGTGTTTTTGAGAGAACAAGCTCTTGTTGTAGTTGATGTTTGCGGTATATATAAATTGTGTACACCTTGATCTATTATTTTATATGTGTTTTGTGAGTGAATGTACGATTGAATAGGAGTCTTAGGTGCAAATATATGTTTTAGGGCATAAAAAAAAAAAAAAAAAAAAAAAATAATATATATATATATATATATATATATATATATATATATATAAATATATATTTATATTCATGGCTATTAATAACTTATGGATACATATGTAATTTTTAGGTTGTCTATTTTCAAGAAATATATAAAGTTTAGTGGTGCACTTGCTTTTCATGGTGTGTAATCCTGACATTTTATAGGATGATGCTTTTTAAACATTTCCAGCTTCAAAGCAGATTTTTATTCCTTCCAGTTCTGGTGATTTTCTGAAGACATGTGCATGCAGGTGTAGGCCTTAGTGATATGAATGAACTCTGCACATGTAGAAGTCTTATTTTTAGGAAGTGTGGCGCATATAAATTTATTTGCATATTTTATTTTATAAAACATACACTTTAAATCAAAATTGTGTGAAGGTGCCTGTTCGTATACAGTACAAAGTGGCATTTTGACAATGTTGCAGGTGTCCACTTTCAGAAAATATATAGGTATGGGGGTTTAGTATAATTTTTTAAATGTTGCAATTTAGGTTTTATTTGTCCATCTTAAAACTGTGAAAATTGCCCTGGCAGCCAGAGGCGCAAAATATCTGAAAACTCCTGACAGCGAAAGGGTTAATCTACTTTGTGCAAAAAAACCATGGCTACTGCCATAGAGAAGAATATATTGTTTATCTGATTTATTTTCATGCTTTGTAATTATGATGATATAAGAAAAAAGAAGAGCAAGGACAGTCAGGAAATGATGTGGTGTGTCATCTAGGGAATTTATTTTTTTTTTTGTTTGTTTGTATTCTGGGTTTAGTGGTCATTTAAGGAGTCAGTGTCTACTTCATCTTTGCCCCCCATGTACAATGATTTCAAATATTTTTGACCCATTTATAGCATTATGTCCCCACCCATTGTTCTTACCAGTTGGCCATGTTCCCAGCTATTGTATCGTCAGAGGATTAGCAAACACTCAACAACTATGACATTAGAGAGCTAGCAGGAGACACCAGGATTATAAGAATCCGAAAAGTATGAATGGCCCTGACTCAGACTATAAATTATGTAAAAGACTCACTAATCTTATCTAAACGGGATAAAGTCCTATGGAATCTTTTGTATACATTCAGCTCTAAGTGAAGATGGTGAATCTACTTGTATATTAAAGATCTGTATGAACAGCAACCTATTATAAACTTTACTATGTTGCTAGACTCACATAAAAAGCGAGGAAAGGTACATGCTATTAAAATCATGCACAGGAGAACATTTGGTGTTCTCTATACTTTATTAGTATAAAAGAATATGTAACATGCAATTCAGCGATTACAGTACGCAACATAGCAATGCATATATAACAAAAACAAATACAGGAACATGGAAGCGGTAACAATGGATGCTTAGTATGAAATTACTCAGCCATAATAGTCAGTTATAGTGGTAAACAAAGCAATAAAAAGAGCAATTTTAAAAAAGCATATTGCATGCATATTACAGACAAGTGTTTGTGGGTGTACTGATCCAAACTCACAACATCATAGGGATCTATAATGCTGTCAAGAGACCAAGATGGGACAAGGACACATGCATGTAACATGCTTTGCAATAGCAGCATCTGAAATTGGACTTACAGTGCCTTGCAAAAGTATTCGTCCCCCTTGAACTTTTCAACCTTTTGCCACATTTCAGGCTTCAAACATAAAGATATAAAATTTTAATTTTTTGGTGAAGAATCAACAACAAGTGGGACACAATTGTGAAGTGGAACGAAATTTATTGGTTATTTTAAACTTTTGTAAAAAATAAAAAAACTGAAAAATGGGGCATGCAATATTATTTGGCCCCTTTACTTTCAGTGCAGCAAACTCACTCCAGTAGTTCAGTGAGGTCTCTGAATGATCCAATGTTGTCCTAAATGACTGATGATGATAAATATAATCCACCTGTGTGTAATCAAGTCTCCGTATAAATGCACCTGCTCTGTGATAGTCTCAGGGTTCTGTTTAAAGCGCAGAGAGCATCATGAAGACCAAGGAACACACCAGGCAGGTCCGTGATACTGTTGTGGAGAAGTTTAAAGCCGTATTTGGATACAAAAAGATTTCCCAAACTTTAAATATCCCAAGGAGCACTGTGCAAGCAATCATATTGAAATGGAAGGAGTATCAGACCACTGCAAATCTACCAAGACCCGGCCGTCCCTCTAAACTTTCATCTCAAACAAGAAGAAGACTGATCAGAGATGCAGCCAAGAGGCCCATGATCACTCTGGATGAACTGCAGAGATCTACAGCTGAGGTGTGAGAGTCTGTCCATAGGACAACAATCAGTCGTACACTGCACAAATCTGGCCTTTATGGAAGAGTGGGAGGAAGAAAGCCATTTCTCAAAGATATCCATAAAAAGTCCCGTTTAAAATTTGCCACAAGCCACCTGGGAGACACACCAAACATGTGGAAGAAGGTGCTCTGGTCAGATGAAACCAAAATCAAACTTTTTAGCCACAATGCAAAACGATATGTTTGGCGTAAAAGCAACACAGCTCATCACCCTGAACACACCATCCCCACTGTCAAACATGGTAGTGGCAACATCATGGTTTGGGCCTGCTTTTCTTCAGCAGGGACAGGGAAGATGGTTAAAATTGATGGGAAGATGGATGGAGCCAAATACAGGACCATTCTGGAAGAAAACCTGTTGGAGTCTGCAAAAGACCTGAGACTGGGACGGAGATTTATCTTCCAACAAGACAATGATCCCAAACATAAAGCAAAATCTACAATGGAATGGTTCACAAATAAACGTATCCAGGTGTTAGAATGGCCAAGTCAAAGTCCAGACCTGAATCCAATCGAGAATCTGTGGAAAGAGCTGAAAACTGCTGTTCACAAACACTCTCCATCCAACCTCACTGAGCTCGAGCTGTTTTCCAAGGAAGAATGGGCAAGAATTTCATTTTCTCGATGTGCAAAACTGATAGAGACATTCCCCAAGCGACTTGCAGCTGTAATCACAGCAAAAGGTGGCGCTACAAAGTATTAACTTAAGTTAATATTGCACGCCCCACTTTTCTGTTTTTTATTTTTTACAAAAGTTTAAAATATCCAATAAATTTCGTTCCACTTCATGATTGTGTCCCACTTGTTGTTGATTCTTCACCAAAAAATTAAAACTTTATATCCTTATGTTTGAAGCCTGAAATTTGGCAAAATGTTGAAAAGTTCAAGGGGGCCGAATACGTTCGCAAGGCACTGTAGGCTAGGTATTCACAGCAGTAAGGGGACGCCTGCGAGTCATGATTTGAACTGCAGCATATGCGACCTGTATGCTTAGGAAAAAAAAAGTCACAGGATGTTTATAATTATTGAAAAAAATGTATCCATTCCAGAATTATTACAACTTCTTATAATTCTTGTTTTATGACTTTTTATTAAAGTTGAAGATTTCAGTGCAACTCATGGGTGAATCCATGTTGCTGTAGAGTCACTCAGGCTAATACACATACCTCCCTATTCACAGGATATTTTATGTCTGTCCCAAATTTACCTCCTACAAGCACCCATTTTGGAATACACTAACAGAAGCCCTATCCCGTTTGAGATCGATCCTGTGAAAAATGGGATGGCTGGGAGACACTCCGTACTACGGCAAAGTTCAATACATAATAAGAGTTTATATTCCTTTATATTCCATTGCACACTGCAAATACGAAAGCGGGAATTTACACAGAAGAAGTTTAAAGAATGAAGTCATCATACAAACGGGATTCATGTAGAAATGTGTGGTTGTAAGTCGTAGAGAAAGACTCACCTTTTCTTGATATTGTCTGCGAGAGGAGTCCAGTGACTGGATAAGAGCAGTGGCATGTCCAATGAACATGGCATAGCACGTGGCACCTACAATCATGCTCAGCATAGTGAGCCAGATATCAGACATGCTTTCTGGAGCCTGGCGCCCATAACCGATGCACAGCATGTGGCTCATGGCCTTGAAAAGGGCGAAGGAGTACAACTCACTCCACGAGTCATTCTGTGCAAGAGCATAAAAAGCAAAATTAAACACCCTCTTAAGTGCTGCCCATCCCCATCCTGCTAACCAGGCGGAAAATGAGCCGTTATATGGCATTTCAAACCCCATCTTATAATTAAAATAACAGTGCATATCCCAATTTTTTTCGTGCCCGTGCTGAAAGGTGGCATGGATGAGGCATGCCACAGATGTGTACATATATGTTTTGTGCAAGAACATGAGCTTCATGTCCCTAAGTAACTATGTAACGATGCATGCTGCAACCATCAAGGAGCGAGCATCAAAAAAGTGCACCCACGCACGTGTGCAAACACTGTGCTACACATTCATGCACCATTACATTGCATTTCTAAGCCGTGTCCCATAAACAACCCTCTAAAACACATACAGACCAAAAGATCCAACTACAGACACTGCTTAGAATACACTTTACCCCAAGTAGCAGAACGAAGAACCCTCACTTGGGCTGAAAGAAGAGAGAGCCAGAGAAAGTAGAGAGAGTGAGATGGCGGTAAGCAGATCATGCGAGGACGAACAGGATCAGACATCGTGGTGAACATGGACTATATATGTATTATATATATATATATATATATATATATATATATATATATATATATCTTAAAATTTAGCCACAATAGAAAATGGTAAATATACATAACATAAAAGGGTGCAGGAATGGAAAATTGAAATTAAGGAAACAATAGACATCTGAAATGGAAGCTCAAGGGAGCACAAGCATATCTTATAATGAGAAAGAAATGGGAAGAAAATGGAATACAATCAGATAACATCCAGTAATAGGAGACAGAAACATATAACAGCAGAAAGGACACAACAAGGAGGTGAAGTGCAGAGAGACAGAAGAGAGAAAAATCTATTATTACTCCTGTGCTGAGCCATGCGATTCCAGCTGACACACAAACCAAGTCACTGATCCCTCTGTCCTGCCCCTCCGTGGTTTCTCTTGTGCCACTTTGCGGCCAACTGGCACCGACCTTCTGTGCCAAGCAGAGTTATAGAGAAGGCTTCAAGGACTTAACCCCTTCTACTAATTTGTTAATGATAAATGATCTAACCCTTCATGAGAAATAGGAAACTAAGGATATACAGTATTCAAAATGGAGTGATACCATTGGATTAACCCTGTGGTAAATGATGAACACAAGAGCTGGGTATATAAAAGTCATGTGCACATTTGAAACCATTTTATTACTCTAAAATAAAAACCTTTTCAGGTAATCTTGATAAAAATATCCTACTCCTTTGTGTATACGGCTTCTATGCAAACCTGTGTCTCCATATATCCACCCCACTACAAATTGTATGTACAGATTTCTCTTGAAGTCACGTGTTATTCCATGAAGGTGAGTAATCCATGGCTGTAGGATCAGACTAAACACATTTTGTATGTACTATGAAACCATGGAGACATATCTTAGCCTGGTCTAGGAGCCAGCATTGTAGGGTCAAGTACATACTGTAACTAAGGATGTGCAAGCTAGACCTTACATGTCATTTAAGGAGTTGTTTCATCTCTAGTAGTGAGTTATAGTATCCCCAGGATGAGAAATTGTTTCCTGTCTAATTCCCCAGTAGTCATAACATTTTATCACACTTGTTCTCCCAACTTCCTCAGTTGTCACAGCAACAACCAACATACCCCAGAAGTCATTGTAACCACCTCCCTTCCCAGCTAGTATCACAGAAACAACACTCATAGCTCCTCCTCTTCAATAAACATTAAAGGGGCTACTTAGGGAAAATAAAAGTTCCTTGGTGGTAAGGGTAGTCAAAACAAAAAGAAAATAAGGATATATACAGAGGCATAGCTATAGGGGGTGCTGTAGTAGCAGTTGATACGGGGCCTAGAACCTGAGGGGACCCCATAACACAAAAAATATGCCACCATTCTAAATGTCACTGGGTAAACAAGGGCACCATAACAGATGGTGCAATGGGGCCCAGGAGATTCAATCTACGCCTCTGGCTATATGAACCCCTTATTACTACTCCATTGCAAAAGGACGACTATTTCTTGCCAGCGCCTTTTGCTGGTTTTGCACGATGACATCACAGGCTACAATTTCAATCAGACAAAGAGTCCCATGAATGGCTGAAGCTAAAGTCAGTGTCATCATCATGCTGAGCTGACAACAGCGGCCAGCGAGGACAACTAGAGCCGCCGCTCTGCAACGAAGGAGTGGGTATAGCCAAATGTTTTCCCATTATGGGCAGCACGGTGGCTCAGTGGTTAGCACTGCAGCCTTGCAGCGCTGGAGTCCTGGGTTTGAATCCTGCCAGGGACAACATCTGCAAGGAGTTTGTATGTTCTTCCCATGTTTGCGTGGGTGTACTCCAGTTTCCTCCCACACTCCAAAGATGTACTGATAGGGAATGTAGATTGTGAGCCCTATATGGGACAGTGACCACAATGTCTGTAAAGTGCTGCGCAATATGATGGCGCTATACAAGTAAGCATAAATAAATAAAATTATGACAGCCCCTGGTATCAGGAACTTTTATTTTTCCTGGATAATCACTTTAATAGCATTGGTCCACTGCCAATTGCTATAGGTAGCTTTCTGCATCAGTAACCAATAACAATGCAGGAGAAGTACACAGTGCTGAGAAACGCCATTCAGCTAAGTGTTGAATGCCTGATGGGCATAAAGCAACACCCAGTATCAGCCCTGGGAGGCACAAAAATTTACATAAGAGCTGTATACAAAATATGGTAGAATATTTTTTCAAGATTATTTGCAAAGTTCCTTCCTTTTAATAAGTATAAATAGTAGTAAGAAATGAGACTTAGGGCAGGGCCCCACGTTGCGAAAACGCAGCGGAAAAACCTGCGGCGTTTTACAGTAACTGCAATGTGGATGGGATTCTGGCTAATTCCATCCACACATTGTAGAAAAATATCTGCAGTGAAAATGCTGCTTTTTCAATTTGTAAATTGCAGCATATCAATTATACCTATGGAAATGCTGGTGTTTTAGGTCTAGGTATAATAGTGGCAGAAAATCCGCAGAGACAAACAGACTTTCTGTGAAAAGTGCTGCAGAAAAAAAAAAGTGTTGCATTTCCACCACGTTCTTTTCCGCAGCTGCTTTCTACGTGGGGCCTTAGCCTTATAGTTGAAGAATATCCCCAAGAGCCCAAGAAGCACATCAGGATTCTTTAAAAGAATAGTAAAACAACCTGAAGACCATATTTCTGAGACAAGTTATCAGTGTACCATCTGTCGCCGATTGTCATTAGGAATAACAATCATGATAGAAATAGTGGTTCAGTCAGAAATGCACAAATACATCTTGATCTGGATTGGCTACTTACAACCATCTTGTTAATGGACACCCAACAATTACTGGGGAATTCTTGAAGCATTGGGACAAGGAACTGAAGGCATCCATCCCAGTGGCATAACAAGAGCATCATGGCAATCAAGTTAAAAATTCGCATCACTGCACTAGCCAAGTCATAGGTCATATGGAAAATCTGCAAATATAGTAGAAAAAGAGTCACACAATGACTATCAGTTGTCAGACAAATTAAGATATACAAGAACATGTACAAACAGCTTGGCAGTATGAAATATGCAGATGTATCAGTTTATAGAATGCAATTTTGGTTTTATGTAGCATACTGCAGAATGTCCATAGAGAATAGGATTGGAATTAAAGGAAACCTACCTTTAAAAAATATATATATATTCAACATAATATATATGAAAGATATACTTATAGTGGCTTGCAAAAGTATTCATATCCCTTGAACTTTTTCACATTTTGTCACCTTACAACCACAAACTTAAATGTATTTTATTGAGATTTTAAGTGATAGACCAACACAAAGTAGCACATAATTGTAAAGTGGAAGGAAAATGATACATGGTTTTCAAAATTTTAATCAAATAAAAATCTGAAAAAGTGTGACGTGAAGAAGTATTCAGCCCCCCTATATCAATACTTTGTAGAGCCACCTTTTGCTGCAATTACACCTGCAAGTCTTTTGGGGTATGTCTCTACCAGATTTGCACATCTAGAGACTGAGATTTTTGACCATTCTTATTTGCAAAATAGCTCAAGCTCAGCCAGATTGGATGGAGAGCGTCTGTGAACAGCAATTTTCATGTCTTGTCATAGATACTCAATGGGATTTAGGTCTGAACTTTGACTGGGCCATTCTTTGATCTAAACCATTCCACTATAGCTCTGGCTGTATGTTTAGGGCCATTGTCTTGCTGGAAGGTGAATCTCCTTCTCAGTCCAGTGTCAAGTCTTTTGCAACCTCCAACAGGTTTTATTCCTGGATTGCCCTGCAATTTTCTTCATCCATCTTCCCATCAACTCTGACCAGCTTCCCTGTCCCTGCTGAAGAAAAGCCTCCCCACAGCATGATGCTGCCACCACCATGTTTCACAGTGGGGATGGTGTGTTCAGGGTGATGAGCAGTGTTGCTTTTCCACCACACAATGCTTTGCATTTAGGCCAAAAAGTTCAACTTTGGTCTCATATGACCAGAGAACCTTCTTCCACATGTTTGCTGTGTGCCCTGTATGGCTTGTGGCAAAATGCAAATGGCACTTCTTATGCCTTTCTTTCAACAATGGTTTTCTTCTTGCCACTCTTCCATAAATGCCAGATTTGTGGAGTGCACAACTTATAGTTGTCCTGTGGACAGATTCTCCCACCTGAGCTGTGGATTTCTGCAGCTCCCCCAGAGTGACCATGGGCCTCTTGGCTGCTTCTCTGACCAGTGCTCTCCTTACTCAATCTGTCAGTTTATGTGGACAGCCATGTCTTAGTAGGTTTCCAGTTGTAGAATACTTTTTTAATTTGTGGATGATGGATTGAACAGTGCTCCTTGGGATGTTCAAAGCTTGGAATATGTTTTTACAACCTAACCCTGCTTTAAACTTCTCCACAACTTTATCTCTCACCTGTCTGATGAGTTCCTTGGTCTTCATGATGCTGTTTGTTCACTAGTGTTCACTGGATTTTATTTAGGGGTATCAGAGTACAGGGGGCTGAATACTTTTGCACGTCACACTATTCAGATTTTTATTTGAAAACTATATTTTCGTTCCACTTTACAATTATCTGTTACTTTGTGTTGGTCTATCACTTAAAATCTCAATAAAATACATTTAAGTTTGTGGTTATAAGGGGACAAAATGTGATAGTTCAATGGGTATGAATACTTTTGCAAACCACTGTATACTATACAAAAACTATATAGCTTGTACACCTTGAACGCTACTTTTCCCAAGATGAGGGTGAAACTGCCTATTAGAGGTAAAGGGTTTTATAACACAGGACAAAAGTGTTTTAAAAGTTCCTTTCTTCTTAGTTTATATTCCCTGTTATACATTATTGACAGTAGCAGTGCGATCCCTTCTATTGCTAGCAGTGAATACATCGAAATGTGATGATTCCATGATCTGTCATCAGGAAAATTCTACTGGATCTTATATGATCAGCTCTGATTGTGATAAATGGCTTGACTAGTTCACAGGAGTGCATGAATAAATATAGAAATAACAAATGTACGTACTGTACATATGACATAGAAAAAATATATATATATTTCCCTTTCGTCCCACCAGCAGCACAATACTGGGGTATTTCTGCCCCTGTGGGCTGGTAGGACAGAATGGAATTTTTAATGAACAATAAATGGTTAACTGTAACCCCTTCCCCTCCTCAATATAAGGAAGGAAGTACCAACCCCCCAGCGTGTTTTTTTCTGTCCTGTGTTGGTGGGACAGTTGGAGGGAAGGTTATACCTTCCCTATAGTGAGGTTATTCAGATTTTCTGGATGACTTTCCCCTCCTCTCTCCTGTTTGAGTTTGTTTCGTCTATCCTCCTGTGTGAGGACTCTTTTTCTGCCTTTGGTTCCTGTTGGAACAAAATTCAAAGGTTAAAACTCCTTGTCTGTCTTTCCTGCCTCTGCTTAGTCTGCTTAGCTGCAGGGAAAGGCCTTTTTTCAGCTGTTGCTTATAAAGGGCGGCCAGAAAAGTCTGCTGCCTTTAAGTGTTCACACTGAACCCTTTGTGGCTATGTAAGCCTTGCATTCCTTGTTTTATTGCGATGCACGGCGTTTCCTGCTACTTCTCTCCAGCTCCCGTGTGTGGGGGCGCCGGAGTCCAGAGTACGTTGGCTTGCGTACGTGATGACCTTGAACCTCTTCCAGATGAACTGCAAGGAAATGTTTTTTACCTTAACTTCCACCATTTTTTTCATAAAATCTGTGCGGGGCAGCCTTTTTCTTCCAAAAAAAAAAAAAAAAAAAGTGAAGAGCAATATAGGGATTTTATTTTCTGTGTATTGGGAGAGTCTTTGCTCTCCATTTTTTCTATATAAGTCTGCTGCTTCCTTTCCTCTGCCTCTTTGTTGTTTGGCAGAGAGTGTGCATGCTGGGCATTCTAGTTCAACAGACTTGTACTGTTCCGTTTTTTTCTGGCTTTCTTGCTATTTACTCTTACACTTGTGGTAAGATGTCATCCTCTGCGTCTGGTGGTGATGAGTCCTCCAGGTAAGTCTGCGTCTAGGCGCAAACATCTAACCTGTCGCTCCTGTGAAATTCCCTTGCCTGACTGTTACGAATTCAATACATGCCACCTGTGCCGCCCAAAAGAACCCTCTGAGGAATCCACAATTAGAGACGTGGTTATTTGGGTTAAGGTGTATACTCAGGACACCATGAAGGACTAGAAAGAGTCCATAACTCACTTGTCGGAGAGATCTAGACGCAGTGAAGCATCCGCTTCTGTCATACAATCTGATGAGGTGTTCAGGATTGTAGATGAAGCTAATTCTTCATCTGAGGATTCAGATACGGATATAGCAAAACCGCTTTTTCCTCTGGAGAAAATTCAGAAATTATTGAAGTCCATCAGGTCAAAGGACCATGATGTTAACCATGGGGAAGCCTCTAGTTCCACCTCTAGGGGGCCTAGGGCCTTCAAAGTGGACAACATGCTTAAAAGAGCTATGTCCACCGAGTAAAAACACCCAGAGAAGTCCTGTATGTTATCCAAGAGGTTCAAGACACTCTTCCCAATAGCTGAGGACCAATTGGGACTTGAGTCCACCACCTAAGCTTATCATGGCGGTCGCCAAATTGTCCAGGCGAACACTTGTACCCCCTGAGGACGGGCCTAGCCTTCAAGATCCCATGGACCACCGGACAGAGTGCTCTCTAAGGAAAACGTATACGGCTTTCTCTGCACAGTGTTTGATTGGTATCGCTACTAGTGAGGTAGCTAAGAAGTTGTGCTCCGGCCTCTCTTCATTAAAAAGAGATATCGATTTGGGGGTCTCCAGAAACGAATTGTTGTCCTCTTTGAAGGGTATAGCCCTTGAGGCAGATTACCTCAATGAAACCACTCTTCTCCAGGTGAAGTTATCTGCCAAGTCTAGGGCCTTGACTTTGGCTGCCCATGGCCCCTATGGTTAAAACCTTGGAGGGAGGATTATGCCTCAAAATGTAATACTTGCGGGCAGAACACGATAGAAGGACTAGTGGGGAAGGAAAGTCCCTTCCACAGTCCTTCCGTGGACAAGGCAGACAGCGTTGCAGAGGAGTGTCTCCTCAAAGACCGCCACCTGCAAGAGGTCACGTGTGGACGTTCCAGTTTCCTGAGTTGGAACTCCAACCGTCTTTTTTCCGTGATGACAGGAAAATCAGAAAGCCAGATTTCTGACTATTACCTTCTCCCTCCTCCAAGACACTAAGTTCCTGTGGGGGGTAACAGATTCATGGGTCTTGGAGATAATCCAGTCCCATTCCGACATAGTTTTTTCTGTGCCTCCCCAGGACAGATTTATACAGACCTCTTGCCTCCCAGACCCTTGACATTGTGATGGACAGCAGGAATTTATTTTCCAGTGTCCCTGGTTCCAAAACCTTCAGGAGACTGATATCCATTCTCCAGCAAGGAGATTTCATGGCACTCTGAACCTAAAGGACGTGCACCTCTATGTCCCTATTCTTCCCGCTCACAGGAAATACCTAAGAATTGCAGTGGTTGTAGAGGGTCGGCTGAGACATTTCCAATTTACCGCACTTCCATTCAGGATAACGTCAGCACCCTACGTATTCACCAAGGTGGTATTCATGGTAGCTGAGTCACCGAGAATCCAGGGGATCAAGATTGTTCCTTATCTGGAAGACTGGCTGTTAAAAGTCTCTCAAGAGACAGTATCTATCCATCACGATAAATTTCCTTCAACAAATGGGGTGGATTATAAATTGGGCAAAGTCCAAATATTACTAGCAACCCAATAAACATTTCTAGGGTTCATACTTGATTCAGGCCTAATGAAAATATCTCTTCCTACCTCCAGAAGGAAAAGAATAATCAAGGCCGCAAAATTCCTGCTGGTTCCTCGGCCAATCATGCAGATGTCATCAGCTGCAGAAGCAGTCCCTTGGGCGTTATGGCATCTTCGTCCACTGCAGAGAGAAGCCCTGTCGGCTTGGAACCACAAAACCAGTGGTTTAGACAGAAGTTTTTTCCTTTCTCAGTAGCCCGCTCGTTCGTCAAGTGGTGGATTCAGCTAAAAAACGGAAAGTCCACGGTCCAGCCTTGCTGGACCCTGTTGACTACAGATGCATCACTCACAGGTTGGGAGCCCACCTGAACGACATTCTGGCCCAAGGGCATTGGAATTCCTTTGAGAAGATGATGTCATCCAATTGGAGAGAACGCCAAGCAGTACGACTAGCACTGCTTCACTTTGCCAACCAGTTGAAGGACAAGGTAGTCCGTGTAAGATTGGACAAGGTAGTCCGTGTAAGATCGGACAATATGACAACCGTCCTTTATTTAAACAAGCAGGGAGGAACTCGATCACAACCTCTTCTAAGCGAAGTGGGGAAGACCTTGAGTTGGGCAGAGAAGAACTTAACCCATCTTTCTGCATATCTGAGGGTCACTCAATGTAGTGGTGGATCAATTGAGTCGTGGCATCACTGTTTCAGGGGAATGGTCTCTCCATCCAGAAGTCTTTCAAGCAATCACCCTGAAATGGGGTCATCCAGAGACAGACCTGTTGGCAAACAGACTCAATGCCAAGGTAGGGAAGTTCTGCTCTCTATACAAGGAGGACAATCCCTTGGCTGTGGATGCCCTGTCCATCCCTTGCAGGTTCAGGCTGGCATACATATTCCCTCCAATCTCCATGATACCAAGGGTATTGATGAGAATCAGACAGGACCAAGTCTCTGTAATCGCCATCATTCCATTCTGGCCAAAGAGAGCTTGGTTTTCCCAACTCATTCAAATGAGTCACGGGATATATTGGAGGCTTCCCCCGATTTAGGACCTGGTGTCTCAGGGGCCCAGGCTCTGCCAGGATCTGAAATACTTCAATCTGACATCCTGGAGGTTGACCAGTCCCTATTATGATCTAAGGGACACTCAGGAGCCATCTTAAGTACTCTCTCTCTCCCTAGAGCAGAGTCTACAAATAAATACATGCTGGGGGGTTGGTACTTCCTTCCTTATATTGAAGAGGGGGAGGGGTTACAGTTAACCATTTATTGTTCATTAAAAATTCCATTCTGTCCTACCAGCCCACAGGGGCAGAAATACCCCAGTATTATGCTGCTGTTGGGACTAAGGGAAAACAGATTAACATCATAATCTACACACATATATATATATATATATATATATATATATATAATATATATATCACATATACGCACAAGTATATGTACAGTATAAATAATAAAAAAAAAAAAACCTAATACATAACCATAACATTAAACAATAAGTGCAATACATATTTATGACAATATTCAAAGATGATGTGGGGGCGAATTTAAACATCAGTGAAAGCTATAGGATTCCTGTTAGTGGAGGAGTTCAGAGGCATGCCTGATGGAAAACTATGTAAAGAAGAGGAAGTTGAATATTCACATTGTTTATAGACTGAGTGACTAATCCCACCATACAATCATTAGATCTCTATATAAACTTCTCACCTAGACTACTCCATAACAGTGACATTTTCTGATGAACTTCTCATTAAAGTGTAAAGATCAACAATTTATAATGAATAGTTATATTAAAAAAAGGAACCCGTCAGGGGGTTCATGCTTCCTGAACCAGCAGGAATCCCATCCAGCCTCCACCTTACAACCAGCTACAATTTACTGTTAAATGCTGCAGTGTTTCAGAGAAATGTATTAAAAATGAGTGTCTCGGGGGCTCCACAAAGCTCAAGAATGTTTATATTCTATGAGAACAATTTTTTTTTCCATCAAAACGTTTTATGAAGATTTTCAAAAAGTTAATAGCACAAATAAAATGTAAAAGAAAATAGAGCAAACAATTACCTTAATATCAGGCAAGGGGGGAGGGGGAGAAACGGAGAGGGGAAACAAGGCTAAGGGAAAAAGCAGGGAGATGAGGGGTGGAGAGGGAAAATGCTCCTGACGCAGCAGGGCAATATACATTAAACAAAGTATATCAGAACAAAATTGATATAAGAACAGACATAGAAACAAGATAAGATCACTAAGTCTAGGGGGAGCTCCAAGACAAGGAGCATAAAACGAGGAATGGAAGGTGGAAGAATAGTAGAAAGCATTCCACAGTAGCCATACCTTCTTAAGGGCACTATCATCCTGCCAAAGTGGTTCTATCAAGTCCTGCATTTTCTGAATGTGCAGGATCTCCTAAACCCAATCCGACATGGACAGAGGAGAAGTGGCTTTCCAGAGTTAGGGAATGATGGACCTGGCCGCTATCAGCATAAAACCAACCAGTTTACGTACATGCTTCTGTATCTTGCAGTGGAAAATGGAGAGAAGGAGAGGAGCTGGATCGTCCTCCAATGCAAGACCAATAACGTCCCTAATGACTCTATGGACCTCATGCCAAAATGAGTGCAGACGTGGACATTTCCACCAAACGTGTAGCATCATGCTAATTTTGTGACGGACAGAGAGAACTCTATACCATCGTGAAAGGATCTTATATAGTTAGTTTCCTCTGTCTTACAGGAGATGGAAAACTTATGGCAAGAGCGAAAGGCAGAGAGCCACACGTCAGACGGAAAAGTAGTTCCAAGTTCCCTCTCCCATCCAGCTACAAAAGTCGGTAGGGGATCATCTTTGTCAGCAGAGAATAGGGCATAGATAACAGATATTGGGTGTAGGGGCATTGTGAGACATATACAGTCTCTCAATCGGAGAAGAGACCGGTGTAAATTAGTTGTCATCTTCAGGGAGGAATAAAAATAGTTCAACTGAAGTTATTACCAGTTTATTGCTTAGACTGTGCTCTTGAGGTACTAGCTCAGAGTAGAACAGTAAGGAGGTTGGGGACAGGACCTTGAGAAACGTAAGGGGCGATTGGTTGGTGGAGCGAGCAAGAAAGTGAGAGTGTAAGGCTACAGGAAAATCTGGGTTGCCTGAGACAGGAGTCAGTGGGCCATCGTTGGTGAAGAGACGAGCTATGGTGCAGTATGTGCGATACACATCGAGAATTTGTGAAGCAATGTATGGAAGGTCCGAGGCACTCCTACCTGACCAGTGACGTCTATGGAGCTATGGAAGGGATGTGAAAGGCAACGGGCTCAAAGAGCTTTCCAGGGCAACCCAGAGCCTGGAAGTAGAAGAGTTGTGCCAACCTAGAATGCGAGTTGCGACGGCCGCTAGGTATTGAGTGCAATTAGGGACCGCTAGGCCGCCTAACCGCTTGAGTTTGGTGAGAACACGTCTGGCAATTCTCGGTGGTTTAGAGGCCCAGATTAATTTATTGAAGGCTTTCTAGATGGAGGAGAAAATTCCCTTGGAAGGACCGTAGGAACCATCTGAAAGGGACAGAGTAATCTGGGAAGGATATTCATTTTCAAGAGATTTATATGGCCCAGTCAGGAGAGACTCTTGATGTCCCATTTAGACAGGTCAGACTGAACCATACGCAAGATGGAGAGGAAATTTAGCGTGTATATGTCAGACGGAAAGCTGAGAATGAGCACCCCCAGGTACTTAATTGCCTTGGATGACCAGGAGAAAGGAAAGGAGGAGCAAAGCGAGCGAACCAGAGGGTCAGGGAGGGAAACATTAAGTGCAGTACTTTTGGAAAAGTTAATTTTATAGTTACTATAATAGCTATAGGTGTCAATTTATCGTAATAAGGAGGGGAGAGTAGTTATCAGGTTAGTAATAAAGAGCAAGACGTCATCCGCAAAGGCTGAGATCTTGAGATGCAAATCCCCCAACCACAGAGCTTAAACGTTCAGGTTACGTCAAATGGCCACGAGCAGGCGCTCCATGACGAGAGGCGAGAGGGGGCATCTGTAACAGTGCCATTGTGGATGCTCGGGGGGGGGGGAAGAGAGGTTGCCATTAACTAGAATTTGGGCCTGCGGTGAATTATAAAGAGCATGTATACGGGAAAGCATGACAGGTCCTATACCTATTTGTTGGACAGTAGCTAGAAGAAAGTTCCAGTCAACCCTATCAAAGGCCTTTACTGCGTCCAGGGATAGTAGCATTAAGAATAAGAACAATTTTGCAAAGATTTTTTGAGGCTCTATTATTTTTATCTTTGCAACTCCAACTTTTAGTTTACTAATAAATTTACATTTTTATTGATTTTTCCATCTAGAGAAACACCTGGTCAATACATAGTATTTTTTGATTCAGAAATTCCATGTAAAAGGTTGTAGAAATATTTCCAGTAATAATAGAGACAACCTGTGAGTCCTGCTTTCCACATGGTGATTGAAAGTTCTCACTTTACATTTTAAGGCTAAGGCCCCACGTTGCAAGCCGCAGCCCAAAAGCGTTTTTTTAATGGCGGAAACGCATTGCAGTTTTTCCCGCAGCGCTTTTCACAAAAAGTCTGCAGAGTTTTCATCTGTGGACTTTCTGCTCAATTATACCTATATGGAAAACTCCAGCGTTTCTGTAGGTGTAATTGACATGCTGCGTTTTTCAAATCGTAGCATGCCTGCTGCGGATATTTTCCCAGAATCTCATCCACTTTGCAGGTACTGTAAAACGCAGCGACTTTTGCCATGGCGTTTCCGCCACGCAAAATCGTAGCGTTGATGCTATGTGGGGCCCCATATTGCTGAAAATTTTGCTGTGTTTTTTTTTTCAGCCAAACCCAGGAGTGGCTACAAAAGGAATGGGAAATATTAAGGAAGCTCTTATTCTTCTCCCTTATTCTCAACCCACTACTGGTTTTGGCTTACAAAACCTGCAACAACAAAAAAGCAGCTATTCCACAACATGCGGCCTTAGCCTTAATATGTCAAACGCAGTTTTCTGGAATTTTCACATTTGCAATAAAGTACTATTTGTTCTAAATTAGGCCCCATGCAGACGGCCGTGTGCGAGTTCAGTGTGGTTTTTCCCGGATAGCACACTGACCCATTCATTTCTATAGGCCCACGCACGTGACTGTGTATTACACGGATCAGTGTGCAGGCTGACAGCCCGGGTCGCAAAACTCAGGTCAGGTCCTATTCCTGTCTGGTTTTACAGCTGTGCTTCCGTAGCTCCTATTCATTGAAGGAGACATTGACATCTGTGCAACGCCCGTGTGCCAGGCTGTGCCATTCAATCAAGGGGATGCAAGGGGCCTTAGTTTGTATGCAGGAAGATCTGTCAATCACTGTGTGGGCAGCAAAAGCAGGACTCACTTTCTCTAGGAGTCCTGCCAGCATTAATACATCTTTTTACATGCTAAAACTAAATAAAAAAATAACTGGGGCAGATAAACTAAAAATGTGTAACTTTTAGACCATGCAAATTTAGACTAGATAGTCGTAAACTGTACCAGTGTCTGATGCGGTTTTGTAAAGATGACTTTATACCATTTATTTGTTGCCTCAGTTTACAACAATTTTGGCGAAAAAATTGAGTGCAAATGGCTCTCGAAATTGTGGTGCAATTTCTAGCTCATGGTTTAGCATATGAAACCACACACCCCTTTTCAATAAGCCCCACCCACATGCCGTACGAGGACACAAACTGTTAAAAAGTTTCCAACACACACAGAAAATGAGGTGAAAAGCATGGACATCAGTTTTTTGGTAGAATTCTGGAGAATATTTATTCGTTTATCTTCCCCACTGTGTATATCTGAGCTCAGAATCTTCTCTCTATTGTACAGATCACTGCCCACAGAGGAAAAAACACGACAATTATTTAGACAAACATCTGTGAATCTGTAGTACAACCTGAAGTGGAAGGTCAAAAAAAAACTCAAAAACTTTAAAAAGTTTGACAAAAAGTTTCACAAACACTGAAAAGTTCCTTCCTATCTATTTGCACCTAGAATAGCTGCTTCCAAAAAGAGTGCGGACAAAGAATGTTAGAAGCTGATATGATACTTATGGAGAAGCAGGCGGAATACTGATTATAATTCTGACTCATGTATGAACCTTGTCACATCTTTTCTCTGTGGATATCTGTTCTATAGGAGACGTGTCCCAATTCATTTACTTTTTTCTACTTTATTCTGATAAAACTTTAATAAATAACTGCAGACAAAGCTCAAATTCTGATAAATACTGCACTTCATCATAAAACTGTACATCACTACAGTGTAGATGACCAAATCCCAGCAAGGTGATTTAGGATTATGTCACACTTCTTTTGTGGCCTTTATTCATGATAAAAACTACTGTCCTCTGCCAGATCACTTGTATGACAGAAACCACAAGTGCCCAAGGGACCTTACTGACCAATAAAATCCAGGTTCTGGCGTGACGTCTGGCTTTGACAGCAAATATTGTGCTGCCTGCAGCTCTATTTTAAAATCAAATATGATGGAATCTGTGGCAAAGGCCTCCAACACAGCCAAACAGTTACCCTTATTTTTCTGTTTGACTTTGCGACTTGAAGTTTTTCATCTGTTTGGAATGCAAAAGAAACTACTGTGAATTTTCAACCAGAGGAATCAGTTGCAGCGTTCTGTGCATCTGAGAACAGCTTTAAAAGCTAAGTTATAAAGCGAGTGTGTGAGCTTGTGAGGGGTGAGGGGGGAGGGGGTGGGGAAGGAGTTAGAACAGTCAGTAGGCAGTGGATAAAGATAAACCCATAAAATGTATGTATACTAACGCCCAGGGCCGGTTTTAGACAAAGTGAGGCCCTGGGCAAAAATTAAAAGCGGGGCCCCAAATGCTGATATGCAAACAACACCATCGTCTTCCAGTGACAACCCCTATAATAATGCCTCTTTGCTGCCAACAAAAAAGTAATAAGCCCCATTTTACCATACACAATTCAAATGAGCACCTTTGTACCACCTATTAGATTTTTGCACCCAGTCATCAGTTATTATAGCGCCTCCTTATAAATAATAGTCCCTGCTTATAAATAATCTTACACCTTTATTAACAATAGCTCCCTTATAAATGATAAATAGTGCCCTGTATCAGTAATATCCCCCCTTATCAGTAACAGTCACCCCGTAAAAATAATACTGCTCCCTTAAAAATAATAGCCTCCTCATAAATAGTTACCCTTATAAATAATAGTCCCCATTATCACTAATAGCCCCCTTTATAAATAAGCCCACTTAACAATTATACCCCCCTTATAAATAGTTCCCCTCTTATAAATAATAGCCCCCTCATACTTAAGTTTCCCAATTATATATAGTAACCCACCCTTATATATAAAAGTTCTCCGTTATACAGTGTCGGACTGAAGGGCCTTAGGCCCACCAAAGAAACTTGTTCTGGGGCCCCACCCAACAGCTTCCTGGTAATAGCCTACACCACGGCTCCTTCACTGAAGTCTTACATATGTGCTGACTATCTGGTGTTACTGAGTATGTTCCCAGTATAGCCAGCCCCTATAGTACTGTGCAGGCCCCAATAACTCCATGGCCAGTTCATGCACAGTACTGTATGGGGAATGACATGGCCATGGAGCACTACACATATGTGCAAGATTATAGTGAGGGAGTTGTGATGCAGACATAGCACACAGGGCTGCCAGCAGGAATTGTGAGCCCCCCCCCCACAGTATAAGGCTCTACATGGTATATAATGCTCCACAGTATAAAATGCTCTACTGAGCCCTCCAGTTTCCCCACATGGTATATAATGCTCCACAGTGACCCCACACAGTATAAAATGCTCCCCTGAGCCCCCCATTGTGGTCCCACATGGTTTGTAAGGCTCCACACAGTATAATACTCCACAGTGGCCCACACAGTATACTACCCCTTAGTGGCCCCAGACAGTACAATATGCTCCCCAGCAGCCCCACACAATATAATATGCTCCATACAGTATAATATGCACCCCACAATGCCCCCCCCAGTATAATGCTCCACAGTGGTCCCCCACAGTATAATATGTTCCCCACAGTCCCCCCCAGTATAATGCTCCACGGTGGCCCCGCACAGTATAATATACTGGGGGGCCCCTCTGGAGAGCATATTATACTGTGTGGGGCCACAGTGGAGCATTATACTGGGGGGGCTCTGGAGAGCATATTATACTGTGTGGGGCCACTGTGGAGCATTATACTGGGGAGGGGGCCCTCTGGAGAACATGTTATATTCTGCGGGGCCTCTATGGAGCATTATACTGGGGGGCCCCTCTGGAGAGCATAATGCTCCAAAGTGGCCCCACAGAATATAACATTATTTCCAGAGGCCCTCCCCCACACATTATAATTTTTCACAGAGTCCCCACAGAATATAACATGCTATCCAGAGGGGCCCCTTCCCCAGTATAATGCTCCACAGTGGCCCCACACAGTATAATATGCTATCCAGAGGGGGCCCCCCAGTATAATATGCTATCCAGAGGGGACCCCAGTATAATGCTCCACAGGGGCCCTACAGTGTTATTATTATATTATACATTGGGGTCTCTTCAGACCCCAGAGTATAATAATCGAAGGCCCGGGGTAAGTAAGGTAAAATAACAAACAGGTATACTCACCTTGTCTTACCTCTCCTCGGCCTCCTCGCGCTGCTCCGCTATCCCCGCCGGTGACCGCTTCTTCTTCTCTGCGGCTGACGTCACGCGTTGTGGACGTCACCTCTGAGGCCTGTGATTGGGCCTCAGCGATTACGTGAAGCACGCCCCACGTGATCGCTGAGGCCAGGCCTCAGCGCCTCAGCAGTGATGTCCGGAACGCCAGAAGATGACGTCGGACGCAAGGACAGGTGAGTAAAAATGTTTGTTATTTTTACTCACCTCGGAAAGGGGCCCTGCTGTTATTGCTTTGGCCGGGCCTGACTCCGGGATCCAGAGTCATCAGGTTCCGGATCCCGGGGGCCCCTTTGGGGACAGGGCCCTGGGCAATTGCCCAGTTTGCCCCCCCCTAACGCCAGAAGTATCACTAACAAGATGAATGAACTAGAAGTGATAATGTTGGAAGAAAAATATGACATCGTAGCATACCTCCCAACTTTCAAAGAACAGAAAGAAGGACAAAATGAGCTTTGCACGGTGTGGCAAATTTAGCTCCACCCACTTCTACATTGACTCCACCCATTGTTATCCATTTCTCTTTGTGCCCTGACACAGTATAATGCTCCTACAGTCACCCTAGCATTATATGCCCCCACATTATAATGTTCCCCTCTGATTGCCCCACAGTATTAAGTCCCTCTCCTAGTGCCCCAGTTTAAACTGGCAGAAACTATAGGGTGACATTAAACATTGGGGGTAGTTGGAGGGGGACAAATTAATGGCAACTGGAGTGGGATATTAAATGGGGGGCAACTAGAGGTGGACATTAAACTGGAGCAGTTGGAGGGGGACATCAAACCGTAAGGATAGCTGGAGGGTGACATTAAACTGGGGGGAAACTAGAGGCGGACATGTCCCCCTCCAGATACTCCCATGGTTTAATGCCCTCTTCCAGTTTCCCCCAGCTTAATGTCTCCGTCCAGTGACCCCCATTGTTTAATGCCCCCCCTTCATCTGCCCCCAGTTTCATGTCTCCCCTTTATCTGCCCCCAGTTTCATGTCTCCCCTTCATCTGCCCCCAGTTTCATGTCCCCCCTCAATTTGCCCTCAAAATTTAACATAAAAAACACTGATATCCTCTCCTTGCTCCCCTGCTGCTCTGTCTGCAGTCTCAGTCACGGAGTGTTCAGGGAGCTGCAGGCACGATGTGAGTGACATCATCACGTCGTGCCTACAGCTCCCGGGGCCGGAGCACACTGGGAGCACAGTGGTGAAGCGGGATCTCCTGCTTCATTCACCATTGTATTCAACTCATCTGTACAGATTAACCCCTTAAGGACCCAGCCCAAAAGTGCGTTAAAGACCAGGCCTCGTTTTTCAAAACTGATATATGTCACTTTATATATCAATAACTTTGACACGCCTTAACTTACACAAGTGATTTTGAGATTGTTTTTTCGTGACACATTGTACTTCATGTTAGTGGTAAACACTAATGAATATTTTTATATTTATTTATAAAAAAAAAAAAAATCACAATTTTCAAAATGTGAAATGCTCTGCTTTTCAGACAGATAGTCATACCAGCCAAATACATTAATACATATTATCTACCATATCTCTACTATATAATTGGCATCATCTTTTAATCGTCCTGTAATTTATTTTGGACATTATAAAGCTTACAAGTGTAACAGCGATTTTCCAGATTTACAAGAAAATTTTGCAAACTAATTTTTTAGGGACCACTTCAGTTCTGAAGAGTATTATAAAGGCCTATATATTAGAAACCCCCATAAGTCACCTCATTTTCAAAACTGCACCCCTCACATAATTCAAAATAGCATTTGGGAAGTTTGTTAACCCTTTAAGCATTTCACTGGAATTAAAATAATATGGAGGTGAAATTTAGACATTTAATTTTTTCCACTAATTCCGTAATTTAACCCTAAAAGTAACACATTCACAAAGGGTTAAAGGAGAAAATGCATCTCACAGTTTGTTATGCAATTTCTCCCGAGCACAGAAATACCCAACATGTGGGTGTAAACTGATGTTTGGGCACACGGCAGCGAGCGGAAGGGAAGGAGTGACACTGGACGTTTGAAAAGCAGATTTTGCTGGAATAGTTTTCAGGTGCCATGTCGCATTTGCAGAGCCCCTAAATTACCAATACAACGGAAACCCCCTAAAAGTGACCCCATTTTGGAAACTACACCCCTCACAGAACATATCAAGGGGTATAGTGAGCATTTTGACACTACAGCTGTTTCACAGATTTTATTAACATTGGGACATTAAAATGAAAAAATATTTTTTTTCCTATAAACCATCAATTTAGCCCCAAATTTTTCATTTTCACAAGAGGACAAAGGAGAAAAAGCACCCCAAAGCGTGTTACACAATTTCTCCTGAACACAGTAATACCCCATATGTGGCTGTAATCTGCTGTATGGGTACATGACAGGGCTCAAAATGGAAAGAGCGCTATTTAGCTTTTGGAGGGCAGATTTAGCTGGAATAGTTTTCAGGTGCCATGTCGCATTTGCAGAGCCCCTAAAGTACCAATACAATGGAAACTACCAAAAAGTGACCCCATTTTGGAAACTACACCCCTCGCAGAACATATCAAGGGGTATAGTGAGCATTTTGACCTCAAAGCTCATTACACTGTGTTCCAAATTATTATCCAAATAATATTTTCTCATATTTTCCAAAATTACCTATATGAATTGCAGTCATTGTAATTTTCCAGTCATCAACTATTCGAGTATAATTGAAAGGTTTTTGAACAAACTGCCTATGATAACAGTATATTTAAAAAAAAAAATAAACACTCAAAATGCATGTTTTAAATTATTATGCACAGCAGAATTTGCAACCTTTTCATTTTTATTAAGAACAAAAAAATGGTCATTGTGAAATTATAAGCATTAGCAGGTTATTACAAACTGAAATCAAACAGTTTTCAAGCCAAAACTTTATTCGAGGTGATGTTACATTTGCACATAGGACCCCTTGTTCGAAAGAAGCTTCTGAACTCTCTCGTCCATTGAATTTGTCAGTTTTTGGATGATTTCTGCTTCAATTGTTTTGCATGAGGACAGAATACCCTCCCAGAGCTGTTGCTTAGATGTGAACTGCCTCCCGCCATCATAGACACTCCTTTTGATGATGCTCCAGAGGTTCTCAATGGGGTTGAGGTCAGGGGAGCATGGGGGCCACACCATAAGTTTGTCCCCTTTTATGCCCATAGCAGCCAGAGATGCAGATGTGTTATTTGCAGCATGAGATGGTGCATTATCATGCATGAAAAGGATCTTTCTGCGGAATGCATGGTTCTTCTTCTTGAACCATGGCAGGAAGTGCTGTTTGAGAAACTCCACATACATTATGGAGTTCATCTTTACCCCTTCAGGGATCCTAAAGGGGCCGACAATCTCTCTCCCCATGATTCCAGCCCAAAACATTACTCCACCTCCTCCTTGTTGGCGCCGTAGCCGTGTTTGCATGGGGTGTCCATCAACAAGCCATCCTCCACTCCATCCATCTGGACCATCGAGCGTTGCACGGCACTCATCGGTGAACAAAACAGTTTTGAAGTCAGTCTTCATGTATTTGGCCCACTGGAGCCGTTTCTGCTTATGTGCAGTGGATAGAGGAGGTCGACAGGATGGCTTACGCACAGCTGCAAACCTCTGAAGGACCCTGCATCTTGTTGTTTGGGGGACGTTGGAGGCACCAGCAGCTTCAAAAACTTGTCTGCTGCTATGACAAGGCATTTTTGAAGCTGCTCTTTTAACCTGACGTAATTGCCTGTTGGAAAGAGTCCTCAATTTTCCCTTATCAGCACGCACACGTGTGTGCTGTGAATCAGCTACATACTTCTTGATTGTGCGATGATCACGATGAAGTGTCTTGGCAAAGTTGATTGTAGTCATGCCTTGACCTAAACACTCCACAATTTGTTGCTTCTCAGCAGCCGACACATCCTTTTTCTTTCCCATTTTGGCTGAAAATGTAGGCTGCTTAATAATGTGGGACAGCCTTCTTAACCCTGCTGTTCTGTTCGGTTCTACTATACACATATAATGTTCCGGTCATTTTTGACCGGGCCTATTAAAGTCTGGATTTTTAACTAATTTAAGTGTTTTATTTGAATTTCTCTTGCATTATTATACTGTATGTGAACATGGTTGTTCATAAACAAATGAAATCAAAAACTTAATTTTTATTTTTTTTGTGTCAAAAAATGTTACATGGCCTTATTGCATTATTCATGCATATTGCACAAAAAAAAAAAATCTTTATAAAACTGTAAACTATAACGAATAACATCAAACGGTTTGTAAATATATTTTTTTCAAAAAAAAATAAAATAAAATAAAAAGTCTAGTTTTTTCTATATAAAATGTGAAATAAGGTTCAAGGTGCTAAATTTACTGTTTGCATTCGTCACAAGTATAATTTACATGTCTTTTGCATAAGTACTTTGCACATTTGCAACATATCAAATTTGATTTGTGATTACTTGATGTTGGACAGAAGGCGCATCGTTTCCGTTTTAGGCTGGTTGCACTGCTGGTGGAGGCCGTGGGTAACGTCGCAGTGCTAGCGGAAGCCCTTGGTTCACTTTCTTCAGCAAGCTGTTGGATCCTGTGGACAATGGCTGCAGCTCCATCATCTCTGGGTGTTACTTTTCTTTGTTCAATATATGGGCTAACCAGTGATTTTCCCAACTCCTCTAAAAAAATTCTTCTTTTATATAGTTTATTTTTGTTCCAATTTGGGTCTATTTCACGCCATAACACAAATGCATTGTATGCCGACACATCAAGAATGTTGTAAAAAACCAACCATTGGCCACCGATTAGTTTTGCGTTTACAGGTGTAAGTGCCTATGAGTTGATCTAGAGTATCAACTGCCCCTTTTGTGGCATTGTAATGTAAAGGACCTAGATAAATTGATAAATAGTAGTAGATGAACTATATAGACCAAAATGAGATTATAACCCCTTTATTTTTTTTAAAAAATGGCTGGAGATTAGTATAAAAGGCTATTGGTCATTTTTGACCGAACAGTACAAGTGTAAAAAAAGACAAAAGCAAAAAGTAAACAAAAAATAAATAAATAAAAACTGCTATTAGAAAGAACCCCTCAAATGAGGAAAAGTCAATGAACCACAAGTTTCAGAACCGCATAATGAATATTTAAAAAAATATCAAATTTCAAATTCGGTCATTTTTGACCGAACAGAACAGCAGGGTTAAGTAGTCTTGCCTTTAATTGGACACACCTGCCAAACTAATTAGCACAGGTGTCTGCAATTGCTTTCAGTGATATAAAGAGCCCTGACACACAATGAGTTTAACTGACAAACAAAAAAATTCTTACCTTATCACTCCTAAACACTTTTTGCATAATAATTTGGAATACAGTGTGTATATATATATATATATATATATATACACACACATAAACATATACACATACACTACAGTTCAAAAGTTTAGAGTCACTTAGAAATTTCCTTATTTTTGAAAGAAAAGCACAGTTTTTTTCAATGAAGATAACATTAAATGAATCAGAAATACACTCTATACATTGTTAATGTGGTAAATGACTATTCTAGCTGCAAACGTCTAGTTTTTAATGCAATATCTACATAGGTGTATAGAGGCCCATTTCCAGCAACCATCACTCCAGTGTTCTAATAGTACATTGTGTTTGCTAACTGTGTAAGAAGGCTAATGTAATGTCTCTGCCGTTTCGGGTCTCGGCGCCACCCTCCACTCGCACGCTGTGGCGAAGGAGGCGTGTTCAGTTTGATTCTTTGTGTAAGTTTCTTGCTGCTCAGTCTGAACATGGTCCTAGTCAGTGTAATTGATTTCCGGCCCCACCCGTGTCTGAACATTTCTCTCTGGACTGCATAGAGTTAATCTCTTCCTGGCCTGTGTGATTGACAGCCTGTGTACCTATCAGGTCTGGGGGCTGGTCCCAGACTTTCTATATACAGGATGTCATTTCTCAACAGGTTGCCGGTTATTACACTTGTGTTTTGCCTGCTGTCTTTCTATACTCCTTGATACTTTGTTACTTGATTCTCTGACCCTTTGGCTTGCCCCTGACTATTCTCTTGGATTTTGACTTTGTACTGCTTTGCTCGTTTGTTACTGACCCCTTGGCTTGCTCACTCTGCTTCTGTGTTGTTTTTGTCTTGTCCTGTTCTGTGTGTCACTTACCCAGTATAGGGTTTGTCTTCTGGTTGTCCTTTTACCATTTAGGGTAACTGAGGCAATAGGAAGGGACAGTGGCTGGGGTGAAATTAGGGCTCACTTGTCTCTGTCCTTCCTCCCAGACCGCTGCAGTAGCGTCAGGGTTGCTACGTTTGGCAAGACCCTTACAGCTAATGGATGTTTAGAAAACCATTGAAAACCCTTGTGCAAGTATGTTAGCACAGCTGAAAAAAAGTTTTGCCGGTTAGAGAAGCTATAAAACTGACCTTCCTTTGAGCTAGTTGAGAATCTGGAGCATTACATTTGTTGGTTCGATTAAACTCTCAAAATGGCCAGAAAAAGAGAACTTTCATGGGGAACTCGACAGTCTATTCTTGTTCTTAGAAATGAAGGCTATTCCATGGTAGAAATTGCCAAGAAACTGAAGATTTCCTACAACGGTGTGTACTACTCCCTTCAAAGGACAGCACAAACAGGCTCTAACCAGAGTAGAAAGAGAAGTGGGAGGCCCGCTACTGAGTCTCTAGATTGAGAAATCAACGCCTCACAGGTCCTCAACTGGCAGCTTCATTAAATAGTACATGCAAAACGCCAGTGTCAATGTCTACAGTGAAAAGGTGACTCAGGGATGCTGGCCTTCAGGGCAGAGTGGCCAAGAAAAAGCCATATCTGAGACTGGCTAATAAAAAGGAAAAGATTAATATTGGCAAAAGAACACAGACATTGGACAGAGGAAAATTTTTAAAAAGTGTTATGGACAGACGAATCGAAGTTTGAGGTGTTTGGATCACACAGAAGAACATTTGTGAGACGCAGAACAACTGAAAAGATGCTGGAAGAGTGCCTGACGCCATCTGTCAAGCATGGTGGAGGTAATGTGATGGTCTGGGGTTGCTTTGGTGCTGGTAAAGTGGGAGATTTGTATAAGGTAAAAGGGATTTTGAATAAGGAAGGCTATCACTCCATTTTGCAACGCCATGCCATACCCTGTGGACAGGGCTTGATTGGAGCCAATTTCATCCTACAACAGGACAATGACCCAAAGCACACCTCCAAATTATGCAAGAACTATTTAGGGAAGAAGCAGGCAGCTGGTATTCTATCTGCAATGGAGTGGCCAGCGCAGTCACCAGATCTCAACCCCATTGAGCTGTTGTGGGAGCAGCTTGACCGTATGGTACGCAAAAAGTGCCCATCAAGCCAATCCAACTTGTCGGAGGGGCTTCTGGAAGAATGGGGTGAAATTTTTCCAGATTACCTAAGCAAATTAACAGCTAGAATGCCAAAGGTCTGCAATGCTGTAATTGCTGCAAATGGAGCATTTTTTGACGAAAGCAAAGTTTGAAGGAGAAAATTATTATTTCAAATAAAAATCATTATTTCTAACCTTGTCAATGTCTTGACTATATTTTCTATTCATTTTGCAACTCATTTGATAAATAAAAGTGTGAGTTTTCATGGAAAACACAAAATTGTCTGGGTGACCCCAAACTTCTGAACGGTAGTGTGTGTATATATATATATATATATATATATATATATATATATATATATATATATATATAGATACAGTCATATGAAAAAGTTTGGGCACCCCTATTAATCTTAATAATTTTTAGTTCTAAATATTTGGGTGTTTGCAACAGCCATTTCAATTTGATATATCTAATAACTGATGGACACAGTAATATTTCAGGATTGAAATGAGGTTTATTGTACTAACAGAAAATGTGCAATATGCATTCAACCAAAATTTGACGGGTGCAAAAGTATGGGCACCTCAACAGAAAAGTGACATTAATATTTAGTAGATCCTCCTTTTGCAAAAATAACAGCCTCTAGTCGCTTCCTGTAGCTTTTAATCAGTTCCTGGATCCTGGATGAAGGTATTTTTGACCATTCCTCTTTACAAAACAATTCCAGTTCAGTTAAGTTTGATGGTCGCCGAGCATGGACAGCCCGCTTCAAATTATCCCACAGATGTTCAATGATATTCAGGTCTGGGGACTGGGATGGCCATTCCAGAACATTGTAATTGTTCCTCTGCATGAATGCCTGAGTAGATTTGGAGCTGTGTTTTGGATCATTGTCTTGCTGAAATATCCATCCCCGGCGTAACTTCAAATTCGTCACTGATTCTTGTACATTATTCTCAAGAATCTGCTGATACTGAGTTGAATCCATGCGACCCTCAACTTTAACAAGATTCCCGGTGCCGGCATTGGCCACACAGCCCCAAAGCATGATGGAACCTCCACCAAATTTTACAGTGGGTAGCAAGTGTTTTTCTTGGAATGCTGTGTTTTTTGGACGCCATGCATAAGGCCTTTTTGTATGACCAAACAACTCAATCTTTGTTTCATCAGTCCACAGGACCTTCTTCCAAAATGAAGCTGGCTTGTCCAAATGTGCTTTTGCATACCTCAGGCGACTCTGTTTGTGGCGTGCTTTCAGAAACGGCTTCTTTCGCATCACTCTCCCATACAGCTTCTCCTTGTGCAAAGTGTGCTGTATTGTTGACCGATGCACAGTGACACCATCTGCAGCAAGATGATGCTGCAGCTCTTTGGAGGTGGTCTGTGGATTGTCTTTGGCTGTTCTCACCATTCTTCTTCTCTGCCTTTCTGATATTTTTCTTGGCCTGCCACTTCTGGGCTTAACAAGAACTGTCCCTGTGGTCTTCCATTTCCTTACTATGTTCCTCACAGTGGAAAATGACAGGTTAAATCTCTGAGACAACTTTTTGTATCCTTCCCCTGAACAACTATGTTGAACAATCTTTGTTTTCAGATCATTTGAGAGTTGTTTTGAGGAGCCCATGATGCCACTCTTCAGAGGAGATTCAAATAGGAGAACAACTTGCAATTGGCCATCTTAAATACCTTTTGACATGATTGGATACACCTGGCTATGAAGTTCAAAGCTCAGTGAGGTTACAAAACCAATTTTGTGCTTCAGTAAGTAAGTAAAAAGTAGTTAGGAGTATTCAAATCAATAAAATGATAAGGGTACCCAAATTTTTGCACCGGTCAAATTTTGGTTGAATGCATATTGCACATTTTCTGTTAGTACAATAAACCTCATTTCAATCCTGAAATATTACTGTGTCCATCAGTTATTAGATATATCAAATTGAAATGGCTGTGGCAAACACCCAAATATTTAGAACTAAAAATTATTAAGATTAATAGGGGTGCCCAAACTTTTTCATATGACTGTATATATAAAATTGACAATTATGACAATTATGACTTGCTACATTGGACTCCATCTCAAAGATAATTGGACAAGATACTATAGATTTTCAGGGGTAGTGTTGGGTTCTTCACGTCTTCCTGGAGCACAAATCAAAATGCAAAAAAAAAAGCCTACAAAATTGGGCAGGTGCTTTAAAACATAGTACTCTGCCAGCCAACTCAGTGTTACTACAGAAATGGGAAACTTCATCAGTTGTGTTCAGTGACATAATGTAAGGGGAGAATCACATACATACATAAGAATACAGACAGCTATTCGGAACTTTGCTCCCTACAGTTCAATACAGCCAAAACTCTTCCGTAATGGAAATGCAGCACGATATGCTGTACCTCATCACACAGCCAAACATCATGGGACAGATTTGTTTTCTGCTTTGGCAGCCTTGTAAGTGAATGATCAACGGAAAATAACATACAGTATTTAAAGAGGACCTGGCACCAAACCTGACATGCCTGTTTTAGTATATATTTACATTTCCCATTAAACAATTCTGGGGCATCTTTTCTCATAATGCTGCATTATTCTGCTTCCCTGTTACCATTCCCATAAATTTATGAATACATTTACGGGGTGTTGCCAGGTGTGTGTATCTACACAGTCTGGCACTGTCAACACCGATTGGACAACATCAGACTGTGCAGGGACAACCCCACAACTGGAAACACACAGAACCAAAAGACAGAAACAAATCCATTCTATGACACAAATGGAGCATGAGGGATGCCACTGGCTATATTGGGGTCCGTCGGATGTCCGTTTGCTTATTTTTAACTTGCTGGACAAAAAAGTCAGGCTTGCAAAACTTTTGTCCAATTAATGATTGATTATACAGCAGAGACCTGGCACCAATGCCCACGATCAGTGCCCGCACTAATTGCGGGCATTAATGCCCCTGGCTGCCTGAGGAGCCATTTTGCTAGGGATCGCCGGCACCCGGAGCAAACTTCATGGCTGGCGTTCCATTACCATGACAGCCGGGAGCCTATTGAAGGCTACCAAGCTTGCCTGGCATTACCTTCTACTGCAGGCTGCTTTATGCAGCCTGCAATAGAAGTGCCAATATTTTGCAATGCAAATGGTTGTCGGAGTCCATAAATAATAAGTAAGAGACTTACATAGATTAATACCTAAATATGGAATATTTTTGTCCCAAGTTTGAAAGCCAAAATTCAAAGCAATACGTTTTTTAGTAGCAATGGGGACATTACAGTCTTTAATTCAAATCAAGATTTTATTATAAATATACTTTTTGTTTCCATTAACAAAAAATATTTCAGTTTGGATACTAGTTACTAACACAGTCACAAAAGGTTGCTTGTGGTTTCCTAAATTATGTAGCTTGGGACATGATCAGCAGAGCCATCTCATTATCATGGGATGAGGGAATAATGACAGCTCTGGTATACTCCTGGGGATCTAGATAAGGCAGAAATGTAGCACAATATACACAGATAAGTCTCTATGTGCATCTTTCCTAAGATTCCCTGGTCTCTCGAGGTAGCTATGTACTCCAACAGTTCCTGGACAATGTAATAGTATAATATTTATCTGGTAATGGAGTCTTATTCTTTGCAAATACTCTGACATGCACATTCCCTGCTGCAATGTCTATATAAACAATTCAAGAAGTATATGTTTTTTTCCAACATGGCTGCCCCGGGGAAAGTTTATAAAAATAAAGGTAGCTTCAACATTTAAAACAAAAGCACAATGGGATTATATCTGTTTTTACCAACTTACATCTATATAAAATACATTAAACATCCCTATATGGTTTTTCCTTAAAAGTTGTCACAGAGGGCAGGATTCTAAATTTGGTATTGTGAAACCTAAACTACCAAAGCCAAATTAGAGGGTTCCTATACCAAAAATAAACTTTTATGAACTTTAGTTCTATTCATAAAAAAACCAAAGCAAAGACAATCCTTATTTCTTTAACTTACTGGTGTTCAGAGCACTAGATCAACAGCACTTACCTCTTCCCATTGATGAATGTACCGGATAAGCCTGGAAAGTCGAAGTAACCTAAGCAGACTGAGGATTTTAGTAAACCTCACAATTCGTAAAGCACGGGCAGTCTTGTAGACTTCAGAGTCAATACCTTTTTCTACAATGAGAAATATGTAGTCCACAGGAATGGAGGATACAAAGTCTACCACAAACCATGTCCGCAAATACTTGCGCTTGATCTTTTGTGGATCCAGGATGATTTCAGTGTTGTCCTCAATAACAATGCCTGTGCGGAAGTTCAGGACCAGGTCCATAAGAAAGAAGGTGTCTGACACCACATTAAATACGATCCATGGCGTGGTTGTCTCATCTTTGAAGAAAGTTATTCCCACAGGGATGATTATGAGGTTCCCCACCATGAAGAGCAGCATTGTGAAGTCCCAGTAAAACCTACAAACAGATGAGAGGATAATAAGAAGTGTAGGCCTTTCGTATTGCCATATATATGTCTGACAGTTTATCTGTGAAAAATGTCAAAAATTCAACAGCAGCCAAGAAAGCAACTGCTAATACTGTATCTGCTATGAGGTCAAAACAGAGTTGACTAATGTTGTAATATTATATACACTTTGAGGGAGAAACTGGGCCAGAATTCTGCTGTAATTTGCTCCAAAAAAACCTAACATTTCTTGTGCCACATTTATTAAGTAACTTAGACACTTTTACGACATGTATGAAAAAAGTGTTCTTCTCAGAAAAAATGGATGGGGCTTAAGAGGAGACATCATTTCCCAAAAAATACCCCAAAATTTTGGCATCTTTTCAGCCTGAAACTAAGATAACTAATAAGTGGTGTATAATTAGACTAGACAGTCTAACAATACGCCAGATAGACATATATAGATTATATATCTCTATCTATCTCTCTGTGTGTAAAGCTCAAATCACCCTCCTTTCCTAGATCAGATAAAAAAATAAACTAACAAAGTAAAACACAAAACACATAAGATATTGCCATGTCCCAAAATGCCCGAACAACAAACTTCTAAAAATATTTTCTATACAGTGAATGCTGTAGCAAGGAAAAAAAAATCAGAAAGAGCCAAACCGCTTTTTTCGTCACTTTGATTCTCAAAAAATGGTATAAATAGAAATCCCATCTGGCCCCACAAAAAAAAAAGTTTTTAAAGTTTTGGAATTTTTACGGTGTTAATCTCATATATATATATAAAAATGAGTTTCTGTCTGTCTGTCTGTCTGTTCTTTATGTGCGACCAAACGACTGGACTGATCGTCACCAAATTTGGCACACATGTACATCAGGTGTCCGGGAATATTTTAGACTGGGTCTCTGCTCTAAAGGATGTACCATTCCTGAGATACAGTATTCCCAAAAAATTACCAGCATTAGCTAATACAAGCCTGTAAGTCTTTCACTCATATTCCAACTGCCATACACATGGTCACATGTCCCTTATCAGCCATTAGAAGCTCGCAGGCGCTTTGTCTCCTCAGGCACACAGGTTTCCATTGCAACCAAGCTATTTATGACCTGTATTAGTCAATAGCAGTTCGCAGGTCCTTAAATATTCAGTCATATCACGTGTATCAGCCAATATAAGTTCACATTTAATTTACCAGGTTTCCATAACAACACAGCCATAAATAGACTGTACCTATACTGGACTCAGTGGCGTAACTAGGAATGGCTGGGCCCCAAGGCGAACATTTGGCATGGGACCCCCCCCCCCCGCACAAACTGCATTCCAACACACACTATTATGCCCCATAGTGGCCCTTGCACACAGCATTCTGCCCCATAGTGGCCCCTTCATATAGTATTATGCGCACTTCCCGCTACGTCTTCAATGTTGGACCAGATGTCACGTGAGCCAGGCATGCATCGCAATGCATAATGACGTTGGACTGGCCCACCGACATCTGGGACGTCACCAAGGAGGCCCGAAGCCTGCTGGAGCGCAGGAGAGGTAAGTAACAGTGTTTTTTGTGTTCCCTCAACTCCTCGGGGCCTCCGATCATTATACTCTGGGGTCTGAAAAGAACTATACCTATACTGGACTGCCATACTGGTTGTCAAGTGCAAAACTGGCCAACTCTTATGGAGCCACTACACAAACAAAAAATGAAATGTACCCGTGCGAAGCCGGGTTCTTCTGCTAGTTTGATATAAATTCGGTATCTACGTCATCGTAACAATAAGCAGAATATAGGTAACCTGTTAATTTGGCTGAACAGTGAACGCCTTATAAACAAAACCTATAAGAAAACGGTGCAAATCCAGTTTTTCTCTAATTCCACCCCATGCTGAATTTTATTTCCAGCTTCTCAGTACATTGTATGGAATATTAAATGGTACCAAGTTTAATTTGTCCAACAATAATTACAGCTCTGTGAACAGAAAAATAGTTGTGGCTCTTGGATGGCAGGGAATAAAAAATGAAAAATTTAAAAATGACTGCCATGGGATGGGGTTAAATAACCATAACTATAGCCATCAACCTACCCAATTTAACAATAATCTAGTCATAAACTCAGATTATATCACCATATATCCATTCATTTGCCAACAGCGAGTGACTTTCCCCTGCTTTTAATAAAGAGGCAATAAAGGGGGGGGGGGGTGGGGGGGAAATCTTCAAGCAAGTAGGAGAAAATGATAGCAGCCCTTCACAGTGACATTTTTAGACACAATACAGCAAGGTCATTGGCTACAACTTTCACCAATGACCTCATGTTACCCTATGAACAATGACCCTATAGATCACAGGTGTGACCCAATTACCACAGGTTGCCGAGGTAAGCTAAATCTGTTTTAGACAAGGCGGGAAACTGCTTCAACTATTAGAATGAAGCTACTATATTGTTGTTTGAGGTGATTAAAATCCCATATGGATCCCTCTATATGAAATAACAGTATCCTGCCATTATTTTAGTCTGTATTGTGGAGGACATGGACTTGAACACCATTAGAACAATGTTTCCAATGTTTCTAAGTCTCTCCCCTCTGCAGACATAGGGACCTCCATATTGTTGAAAAAATTGTTCTATTTCATGTGTTGTGAACCCAACCTTTGCCCCAGGGGTGTGATCATGTCCTGGAACTTTTTATGGAAGCCAGGGTTCTCTATACAGATGCCCTCTGTATGCTGGATGTGGTTAACAAAATTAAGGGTGGGCTTCACATGAGGTTGCACAGTCAGTGAAAAAAGGTCAGCTTTTCATGGACCAAATATGCTTGTGTGAAGTTGGCCTGTAGTGAAACAATGAGATGTCCGACACAGCTGCAAAGGAAGGGCTGAAGGGGCTAAAAAGGCAAATTATAATGGCGATCAGCAGAATCACACGATCACAATGCTGGTATGATACGAACATCGCACTAGGTGGTGACCTGTGTATCAAGCTGACTAGTAGCAGTGTCCAGTTGGTGTTATACCTCAGCAGTCATGACTGTGATGCTAGCGCCACACCAGTGTTTTGAGCAGGTGCCAACCTGATTCTTTGTGTCTGCAGTCCTACCTGCTATGGAGGAGCAGACCCAAAGCAGAAAGTGTAAAGTATAGTTGGTGTGACACCTGTGCAGTCATATTACCACAATGGCATTATGACAACTTCTCTCAGCAGCTGCGGCAAACACCTCTATGCTGGGTGCACTGTGGATACAGGAAGAGGAACCAAAGAAGAGGAAGTGTGATGAAGGCTTTGGGAGAGGAGCTTGAGGAAAACTGATACTGGAGGGAATAGTCAGGAGGAAAAGGAAAACTGAAGCTGGGAGCAGAAAGCTCTGTCCACAGTATAGCAGCAGTACTAGAGTCTATTGACTTGGATTGAACCAGAGCCAATTGAAGCTGCAGTACTCTGGCCGCATTGCTATACAGTGAAAAAAGCCTTGTGCTTTCAGATCTGTCCCAAAGGTTCCAGCACCAGAGGCTGGAATAGCTTATCTGGTGTCTGTATCCCCACCAGTCTGATACTGATAACCTATTCTGTGGATCTCAGCAGTATCAAAAATGAGCCTTTCAATAATTATTAGATCACTGTTAATGATCAGTTCTCTCACCTTTATAGGGCTTTGGTTCTTTAAAACACACACAATTTTTTTTCAGTCCTGCACTCATATTTCCTGCATTCATATTTGTTCACAATATCATATTTACAGGGGTTGTGCCATCAATACAAGTGGCAAGAGTAACTTTGTAAAATATTGTCACTTAAAGTTTCTTTGCAAAAATATCACAAATTTTAAATAGCACCCCCTAGTATTAAAAATATATGGGTTCATGCATGTCATTCTAGTGAGACTCTGTTTTTCATGAATGCCCAACAGAATATATTACAGTTTCTACTGTATCTTCATTGAAAGAATGAGGGATATCATTTAGGCTTAAGACAGACTTTTATTTTGATTTTCAGACAGGAAGCCTAGCATGGGCAGCAACATTTATAACAGTAAAAGATAGACATCCTGATACAGAGTCCAAGCAGTGTCTGCTGCGCGTATTTTTTCGCAATTTGCAGGGACTGTAAAACACTGCATTTTTTTCCCATGACGTTAAGCTATGTAGGGCCCCGGCCTTACAGGAGTTTCTTCTCCTGCTGGGGCTTCACTCTCTACTCTAGATAACTGCCACTGACTGCTGACCAGCTCCTCCCTGCATTGCTTGAGTGACATCACCCACTTTGTCACAGTTTGTCTGCAGTTAGGGGTGGTTATCTATAGCAGAGAGCGAAGCGCTGGCAGGAGAGGACACGCACTTAAAGCCCTTTCAGCTAATTTGTATAAAATCCTGATTTTGATGAAGATGGAGCTGCAATGCAGAATAAAAAAGATATATTTGGAATGTATAGAAGACGCCCTACAAGGCACTGTCATTAATTTGACAATGATTTTCCTGCAGACAGATTCCCTTTAATATTAAATGGGTTATCCAAGACAAAAAAATATATGTCCTTTCCTTAGGATAGGTCACCAATTTTTGATCAGTGGTGGTCTGACACCCAGGTTTCACACCAATTAGCTGTTTGCTTCCAATGTACAGAACAGGAAGCAAATGGCTCTGTACGCGGTTTAGTATAATATGGTTGACACCCTGCAGTGATGGAGCAGCCACAAGTTCTCTGCTGGTTGCTATGCAGCACTATACTATTACTAATATAGATGAGAGTACCTTATTGTGTCGTTTTTGAGCTGTTCATAGCGCTGCTGGGGGAAAAGAAGTCTTCTATTTCAGCCTGCTCACTGACAATACAAATCTATGCCATGTTACTGATTTTGCTCTACTCCTGCTACTTGTACTTGGAGTAGAGTGGGGTCGGTCACATGACAAAGAAAAATGAGAGAAGGCTATCTATAATCCCCTTTAAATCACCATGATTAACAAAGTACAATACTCGGAAAGTTTTCCTCTCCAAACAATAATTAGCTATTTCTAAAGAATTAAACTATTCAATATATACATTAAATCTTAATAGTACTGCTTCAAAATGCTGTAGTTCCTTAACCTTCCACCAAACTGCATATATACAGTCATATGAAAAAGTTTGGGCACCCCTATTAATCTTAATCATTTTTAGTTCTAAATATTTGGGTGTTTGCAACAGCCATTTCAATTTGATATATCTAATAACTGATGGACACAGTAATATTTCAGGATTGAAATGAGGTTTATTGTACTAACAGAAAATGTGCAATATGCATTAAACCAAAATTTGACCGGTGCAAAAATTTGGGTACCTTTATCATTTTATTGATTTGAATACTCCTAACTACTTTTTACTGACGCACATAATTGGTTTTGTAACCTCACTGAGCTTTGAACTTCATAGCCAGGTGTATCCAATCATGAGAAAAGGTATTTAAGGTGGCCAATTGCAAGTTCTTCTCCTATTTGAATCTCCTCTGAAGAGTGGCATCATGGGCTCCTCAAAACAACTCTCAAATGATCTGAAAACAAAGATTGTTCAACATAGTTGTTCAGGGGAAGGATACAAAAAGTTGTCTCAGAGATTTAACCTGTCAGTTTCCACTGTGAGGAACATAGTAAGGAAATGGAAGACCACAGGGACAGTTCTTGTTAAGCCCAGAAGTGGCAGGCCAAGAAAAATATCAGAAAGGCAGAGAAGAAGAATGGTGAGAACAGCCAAAGACAATCCACAGACCACCTCCAAAGAGCTGCAGCATCATCTTGCTGCAGATGATGTCACTGTGCATCGGTCAACAATACAGCACACTTTGCACAAGGAGAAGCTGTATGGGAGAGTGATGCGAAAGAAGCCGTTTCTGAAAGCACGCCACAAACAGAGTCGCCTGAGGTATGCAAAAGCACATTTGTCAAGCCAGCTTCATTTTGGAAGAAGGTCCTGTGGACTGATGAAACAAAGATTGAGTTGTTTGGTCATACAAAAAGGCGTTATGCATGGCGTCAAAAAAACAGAGCATTCCAAGAAAAACACTTGCTACCCACTGTAAAATTTGGTGGAGGTTCCATCATGCTTTGGGGCTGTGTGGCCAATGCCGGCACCGGGAATCTTGTTAAAGTTGAGGGTCGCATGGATTCAACTCAGTATCAGCAGATTCTTGAGAATAATGTACAAGAATCAGTGACGAATTTGAAGTTACGCCGGGGATGGATATTTCAGCAAGACAATGATCCAAAACACAGCTCCAAATCTACTCAGGCATTCATGCAGAGGAACAATTACAATGTTCTGGAATGGCCATCCCAGTCCCCAAACCTGAATATCATTGAATATCTGTGGGATAATTTGAAGCGGGCTGTCCATGCTCGGCGACCATCAAACTTAACTGAACTGAAATTGTTTTGTAAAGAGGAATGGTCAAAAATACCTTCATCCAGGATCCAGGAACTGATTAAAAGCTACAGGAAGCGACTAGAGGCTGTTATTTTTGCAAAAGGAGGATCTACTAAATATTAATGTCACTTTTCTGTTGAGGTGCCCATACTTTTGCACCCGTCAAATTTTGGTTTAATGCATATTGCACATTTTCTGTTAGTACAATAAACCTCATTTCAATCCTGAAATATTACTGTGTCCATCAGTTATTAGATATATCAAATTGAAATGGCTGTTGCAAACACCCAAATATTTAGAACTAAAAATGATTAAGATTAATAGGGGTGCCCAAACTTTTTCATATGACTGTAAACTGGTATACAATATACAAATCCCATCGAGAGGAATAGAGCAACTGTGCACATTCTTGACCTGCCACTACATTTATACAAGGCAAACAGGACCCAGTTCTAGTTATCAGTGGGTATCCCAGTTTTCATATTCCTACTGACACTTATTCCCCTTGTGGACAGGGAAAACGTTGTATATGAAAACCTGTTAAACCATTTCAGCACCAGGCCATTTTCCCTGGTTCAGGACCAGATACATTTTTTTTTTTTTTTTTTCTACAGTGTATATAAGGTTTATAACCTTTTTTTTCTTCTGGGTTATTAAAATAATTTTTGCGAGTTTTTCATTGATAGGGCTTAATTTTTATGTTATTTATGCATGGTTTTTCTTTTTGTTATAATATCTGGGAAATGTAAAACTGAAAATATGAAACAAATAAGCAAGGTGAAGAATGTCTGTGTTTAACATTTCTCATGTTTTTTTTTCCCTTAATAAAAAAAAAAATTTTAATAGTTTGTGGTAGCGGTATTTTTTTTTTTTTTTTTTTTTTTTAACTTTACATTTTTTGTCTTTTTATTTATTCTTTTTCACACATTGTACCTCCACAACATCATAATAGACCTTTGGCAGCATTTTACTATTTTATTTTAAATGCAGCTTCTTAACATGAACTGAGGAACTGATATTGGTCTTCTAGGATTCTGCAGCTGATATAGTTTCTCAACCTGGCAGATCACATGACCTCCGGGTCAGAAGGGGAGTCGCATCATGGCAGCTCCCATAACTGTGTACTCATTACGTTCTGTGTATGCAATGATCCTGAAGGTAATAAACCAACCCTGCCTTCTCTCTGGGATATCTGGCCATTGTAACAGCTGGCTAACTGTTACAGATGCATCCTTGCAGAGCTAGATACCGACCACCCAGACACACACACACACACACACACACACACACACACATATATATATATATATATATATATATATATATATATATATATATTAGTAAATAGGCAGCTGACATCTGGTTAAATGGAGCTTAAGGGGATGGTCTCAGACTCCTTGTGTATTGGACACTAATGACCAATGAACAGGAATGTCAATGAAGCATACAGAACATTCCTTAAAGGACTATATTACTGCCCGCAAGCACGCATGTATACTTTTGTTTTATTGTTTACCCCCTTGCAATTGTACAAGGGCATGCAACAGAGTTGCTCAATGTTGCTGCTCTTATTTGACTTGGCATTAGAACCGCTTACCTGATACCTATAATATACAGATATATTCAGGAAGACTCCAGTGAAGCTAGAATGATGATGTTTGCTGTCAACATAATCCATTATTGTCTGACCCCAGGGAATATTTTGTACCAATTTTTTTTGCACTGGTTTTGTCAATATTCTGGGTGTAGTTGCTAAAAGTGAATGACTACCCAGTCTCACTCTTTGGGTTTGAATATGGTTTCCACCCAACATCATACATAGGAAAACAGGAAAACTCAATGAATAGTTAAATCAACTAACCTATCCACCCATCGTTTAAGAACACAGGGTAGCTTGGACATTAATGGTCGACAACTTTTTTTCCTATTTTCCCCACCTTCCAAAATCCATAACAATTTTTCTGTCGACATAGATATGTGAGAGCTTATTCTTTATGAGACAAGTTGTACTTTCATTTGGAACCATTTTAGAGTACATATGATGTTTTGAGTAGCTTTTATTAAACATTTTTGGGGGATCTGTGTGAAAAAAAAACACACAATTCTATCATTATTTGCATTTTGTTTATAAAGCATTTACTCTGCATTAAAAATAACATGGCAACTTCATCCGTGGGTCATTACTATTACAGTGATACCATATTTATATTGATTTTATTATGTTGTACTGCCTCTACTAATAAAACATTTTTTGAAAATGAACTTTTTTTTTACTGTTTAGTTGGCAGAGATATATAAGGGCGCTTTATTTGCAGGGCAAGTTGTTTTTATTGGTACCAATTTTTTTATTGCTATTTTTTGAGGGCAGCAAGGTGACCAAAATACATTAGTTTGTGCATTGCAGAATATCTTTTTTTACAGCGTTCACTGTACAGGATGAATAATGCTGTTTTTGGATAGTGCATATGCATATGGAGATACCAAACATGTTTACATTGTGTTTTTTTTAAATGTGGGTTTTTAAACTTTTATTTATTTTCTTTATTTTTTATACTTTCATTTTACCTTTTGAACCTTTTTTTTATTGTATTGCAGTACATCGCATATAGGCTCCATATGTGCAATAGGGATAGGCAACCCTCGGACCCCACATTCTCATCCCGGGGGATCTGAGTGGTGTCAGGACAGGCGATCTTGCCGCCGAACCACCCAGATGCCGTGATTGCTATTGGTCATGGCAGCCGAGGGGTTAAATCGCTGGAGTAAGTATTTTCTGACTCTGGCAGCAAGTCCCGGGTCTCAGTTGTGTAATACAGCCGAAACCCGGAAGTCATGCTGCAGGCACAGCTCCTGTGCCCGTAGCATGAATGTGCCATACTATTACGGCACTGAGCATTAACTATGTGCTATAATATAATAGTATGGCGCGGAGTAATAATGGGTTAATTCAATAATTAATGTAGTTGAACTTGCTAGAGGAGATGTCACTTGATCAAAATGATCAACTTCCCAAACTCTCCCTTTGTTGCTTAACCCCATCCCGACATCTGCCGTAATAGTACCAGGTGTTTAAGGATGGCGGCTGCTCGAGAGTTGTGCAGCTGCCATAGCCGCTGGGTCTCTGCTGTTTTATACAGCAGAGACCTGATGCTAATGCCCGCGATCGGTGCCCGCATTGATCGTGGGCATTAACCACTCAGCTTTGACCGAGGCGCCATTTTACCAGCATCGCGCATGCACCATTGCTATGACAGCTAGGAGCCTTCTGAAGGCTCCCAGGCCTGTCTTTCATTAGTTTCTATTGTAGGCTACTCCATGTAGCCTGCAACAGAAATGCCGTTTTTTTGCAAAAAAAAAAAAAAAAAAAATTAAAAAAGTAAAATATATATATAAAAAAAATATTAAAAGTTCAACTCACCCGCCTTTCCCTAGAACACATATAAAAGTACTCAAATACTGTAAAACACATACACATTAGGTATCCCTGTGTCTGAAAACGCCCGGTCTACAAATCTATAAAAAATATATTTTTCCTGTACGGTAAACGCCGTAGTGGGAAAAAAAAAATCAAAAGTGCCAAACTGCCATTTTTTCACTGTTTTTCCTTTGATAAAAATTTGAATAAAAAGTGATCAAAGCAATAGCAATTCACCAAAATGGTGCAACTAAAAAGTACACCTGGTCCCACAAAAAAAGACACCCTATGCATCCCAGTATACGGAAGTATAAAAAAGTTACGGGTGTCAGAATATGGCAACTTTTAGAAAAAAATTTTTTTGCACAGTTTTGGATTTTTGTTAAGGGGTTAAAATGTAAATAAAACCATATAAATTTGGTATCCCCGGAATCGTACCAAAACATAGAATACAGGTGACATGTCATTTTGGCTGCACAGTGAATGCCGTAAAAACGAAGCCCATAAGAAAGTCGCACATATGCACTTTTTCTTCAAATCCACCCCATTCTGAATTTTTTTCCAGCTTCCCAGTACATTGTACAGAATAACTAATGGTAGCATCATGAAGAAAAATTTGTCCTGCAAACATTAAGACCTCATATTGCTCTGAGAGCGGAAAAATAAAAAAGTTATGGGGTTTGGAAGGGGGGAGTGAGTCAAAAACAAAAATCGAAAAATTCCTCCGGCGGGAAGGGGTTAAACATACAGATATATCTAGATCTATATATATCTATAGATATTTATATAGATATAGATATATATAGCTCCTTCAATCAGGATAGTTCTTACAAGATTGATGTTGTGTAGGCATGATGGAGGATTGAATTTACCTAATATTTGGAGCTATAATGTCACATAGTGGATTGGCTGCATGATTCCAGCCACTATTCTACACTTCACCTAGAAGCTGCTGGAGCTTCACCCTGGAACGTAAGGCTAAGGCCCCATGTAGCGAGCTGCAGCCAAAAAGTACTGCGGGAAAAACAGTGGAGGAAAAGCATAATGGTTTTTCCCGCATCGCTTTCACAAAAAGTCTGCAGAGTTTTCCTCTGCAGGCTTTCTGCTTCCATTATACCTATAGGGAAACCACCAGCGATTCCATAGTTATAATTAACATGCTGAGATTTGCAAAAACACAAGCGTTTTTCAAATCGCAGCATTTCCACTGCAGATTATTTTCTGCAATGTGTGGACGGGAATAGCCAGAATTCCATCCACTGTGCAGTGAATGTAAAACTGCCGCGACCAAATCGACCAAGCCCTGGTCTAAAAGCTTCATTTGACAATAGCCAATATTCCATATTACCTAAAAACATTTATGCCATACGGTGAATGCCATAGAGGAAAAAAAACGCAGCTCTGTACATGAAAATATAAAAAAGGAACAAGTGCCAGAATATGATGACCCAAACAAATTTGTATAACAAAAACTACATTAATTTGGTATCTCTGTGGTTGTACTGACCCACAGAATATAGGTAACACTTGCTGCACAGTGAATGTTGTAAACACATGAGAAAATAGCGCAAATAGTTTTTTCTAATTCCATCCGATTAGGATTTTTTTTTCAGTTTCTCAGTACATTATATAGCTATACACACACACACACCATATAAATGACAACATTACGAAGCACAATTTGTCCTGCAAAAACTAAGCCCTCAAATGGCTTTGTGAACAGAAAAAAAAAAAAATGGCTGCGGCAGGAACGTGTTAATGTTGACCCTGTCTGACATGCTCTAAGGCTAAGGCCCCACAATGCGGAAACGAAGTTTTCAGTTGTTGCAGATTTTGCTGGGTTTTTTTGAGCCAAAGCCAAGAATGGCTTCAAAAGGAATGTATAAGCAGCTTTTATACTTCTACCTTATTCTCAATCCACTCCTGACTTTGGCTCAAAAAAATGCAGCAAAATCTGCAACAAAAAAAAGCTGCGTTTCCGCAATATAACTGCCTCTGCCTTTCACCATAAGTATGGGAGCTAACAATCTCTGATAGGGTATTTCGCAACTGGTGCCGTCATGGGTTCTTTTGAACATGCCACTTCCGAGAGAACTCGGGTTGGCGAACAACACTGTGTACTCAGCCCCTGACTGACTTACCTCCTCTTGACGCTTGGCGTGATATGCAACTTCGTCATTTTATGAAGACACTCCCGGCCCCGACAGAATATAGGTCTGAACCTACGTCTCTGGAACGCATCTGTGTGGGAGCTGGCCTTTTTCGCCATTCTCTCTCAGTTATCTATAAGCTCCTGATTGACCCTATTGAAGGGCTTTTTTTATTATTATTATTGTTTATTTATATAACACCATTAATTCCATGGTGCTTTACATTTGTGGATTTACATACGGTACACAAGATATACAAAACAAATAATACAAACATTGTTCCTCCCTTCATGTTAAAGTGGGAGGTAGACCTATCCCTTTCCCTCTCCCATGAGCAGAGGAGACGTATTTTCTGCCTCTCGCACGGGGCCTCCATCAGCTCCCGCTACCAGAAGGCCAGTTTCAAGGTCCTGTCCCGCTGGTATAGGGTTCCCACTAAGCTACATATGTTTTTCCCGCAGGTTTCCCAAACGTGCTGGAGGTGTGAGCGAGAAGAGGGTGACATGCTACATGTCTTCTGGTCCTGTCCTGCCCTGTCCCCGTTTTGGGACGGCGTTAAACAGATCATTTTGCAAATCACTCATCATTTGGGCCCTGCTTTGTCTTTTCTCTACCATTGCGAGTCTTCAGTGCGAACTTACAAGCGCTCATTACTCCGTTTTCTGGTCCTCGCAGCCCGTGCTTGCATTCCATAGTACTGGAGGAGAGTAGAACCACCTCCCCTCTCCCTCTGGATCCTCAAGGTCAATGAGATTATGCGCATGAAAAACCTCACTTCCTTCCTGCATGACACGGTTGAAGTCTTTAACAAAACCTGGTTCTACTGGTTGGAATTTCAACGCTCTGGAAAGTATCAGGCGCTTCTGGGCACTGGGCCTTCCTCTTAGGCCTGAGCAGTGTGTTCTGTGCATGGTCTCCACCGTCGTCCTCGGTACTAAAACTGCTTATATGTTAATGTATCCTCTATTATTATGGATTATACGTCCTTCCATTGAGGACACGACCGGCACTCTGATTCCTTTTTGGGGCTCACATATGGTATGTTTATTTGTTCGCCCCCCCCCTACTCACACCCCTCAGCTACCCCACTTTCCCTTTTTTTTTCTCTTTTTCTTCCCTTCTCTCTCCCTCTCTTTCCTTTCTGCTTTATCACTTTTTCTGCTTTCCTTCCCTTCCACTTCCAACCTTTTTTTCCTACTCATCTTCGATATTCCTCTAACTTAGCTGGCTGGCTCTGTCCCGGGGTTACCCGGGTGGTTCCGGTCTGCATTGTTTGTGTTTGTATTTTTGTATCATTGGTCTGATTTGGACCTTGTTGTATCATTATAAAATATAATAATCATTTGAATTGGAGAAAAAAAAAAAAAAAAGAATGGGAGCTAACTTGTTAATATGACTTCACATTTTTTTCCTCAGCTAGTGCTTCCTGCAGAGAGTATATGTTTAAATGCCCAAAAACGGCAATGAAACATATACAGGTGCATCTCAATAAATTAGAATATCTTTGAAACGTTCATTCATTTCAGTAATACAATTCATAATCAGCGTCTTCCATGATTGTGTGTCCTACTGAACCAGACTGAGGGACCATTTAAAGGCTTAGGAAACCTTGGCAGGTAACACACTGAATTTACAATACTGAACTTTTTTTACAATATTCTAATTTTCTTTTTTTTTTGTGGGTATCAACAAATTAAATGTAAATTTTTCACAGTGGCCATCTCTAGTTGACATACAAGCTTTACATAATTGCAGTATTCTTTCTACAATTGCATTCAGAAATTTCATCCCAAAATTGTTACAGAAGTTCCCACAAATGTGCTGCACTTGTAGGTTTCACCTTTCTGTCCAGCTCATTCCACACAAACTCAATGGGGTTTACATCTGGAGACTGCTCAAGCCATTCCATTCTCTCCAGCTTCTTCTGGCCGACTTTGGCATTTCTGCCATAACATAGAAGTAGGTTTTGGATCACTGTCTTTCTATAATAGGAACCACTGATCAACTAGGCGTACACTAGAGGGTATGGCATGGTGCATAAAAATGCTGTGGTAGCCTTTTTTGTCCAGTGTGACAGTCATCCTGAGCAAGTTGCCAACTCTGGATCTAGCAAAAGAGCCCCAGACCATCACGCTTCCTCCTCCATATTTGACAGTTGGCATCACACCCTGAGTAACCATTCTTTCACCTACTCAATGACATACAAATAGCCTTCGTGTTCTGTAGCCCACTTGAGGCAATACTTGACTCAGATACTCCACCTGTCAAACCTGCGGATGTCTTTTCTACACAGTTAAACTACAACAATTTTTTTTCCTGCATTACGCTATACTTTAAAATTTTGTGCTGTGAGGTGCTGATCAAAAACTGTTGACTCTGAAAACCTTTGAGATTAATAATTCATGTTATTTTTATGTTTTTAACCTACTTAACCATTTCACGTTATTTCCTGTCCTACAATTGTGTTAATGTAAAAAATAAATTATTGAATAAAAATTGAAGTGTTCTACAACTTTTGACCGGTAGTGTATATTCAGTCAATATATGGGTTCTCTGTAGACATAAGGTCTCACGTTAAAGGAGTATTCTGGTCACAACATATGTTCTCCTATCCACAGGATAGGGGGTAACTTGCTGATAAGTGGGGGCTGACCGCTCAGACACATGTTCTGTACCCCAGTTTGAATGAAGCAGTGGTTGGAAATACAAGCTCCCACTCCACTCAATTAAATGGGACTGCTTGAGATAACTGGGGGGGGACTGCAGCTATGTCTTGCAGTCACGGCTCCATTCAAAAACACCCCAGTTGTCACACTGATAGGGGTGGCTGAATACCCCTTTAATAGTTGTTTTTCTTTACTAAACAAATAAGTTAAATGTTTTGCATATATTAAATATGGCATTATTTCCTGCTAGGGTACCTCATTATTCCGTCAGCGAGTCTGGCGCACCAAACTGTTCAAATTATATATATATACACATCTTTGCAAAGTTAAGCAGCTGTACAAACTCATGCATCTGTTGAAGTGGGGTGCTCACCTGCTCTCCTGTCTTCTCTCCCCTTTCCCCTCTACTTCCTGCTTTCAATGACAAATGGGGAGAAGGTTTAGCCTGATGATGGACAGATCAGGTCAGCAGCGTACTCTGAGACAGTGTGCTAGGGATTTACATACAGAGATACTGATCAAGCACTCTTCTAGCCCTTACCAGGGATCAGCAGTTAAATGCACTTTGCAGAGTTGAAAGAGACTCCCATAGCTGTCAATCACAGTGAAGACAAGAGAATAGGGGTGACTGGGAACAGGGACTGATGTCACCAGCCTGATCACTGCAACTAGATAGCAAAGATGGTCTATAATGAAGGCAATGAGCTGTAAACACTGAGGACACATTCAGCCATTTCTGACAAATGGAGCAAGATAGATAAATCATTCATTAGACACTGGGAATCAGACTTGCAAGTAGACTTCTTGGATTCTCAGATTCAACGCCTATACCAGATGGCACATAGCTCCTCTGTCTCTATCCACCTCCAAGAAGCCAGATATAAAGTTCTTTCTCAATGATATAGGGTCCCAACTACACTCCATGCCCTTATGCCCCAGCCACATGTTAGCAGTGTAACCAAGAAGAGCATAACATAAAAAATAATAATATTTTTTGGAACTTCCCAATACTCCAGTCGTTCTGGAGATAGGTATGAAGACTTACTTCCTCCTTCACATATTTCCCTCTCCCCTTTTCTTCTTTTCTTTTCCTCCTTCATCTGAGCAGCCTTTCTTTGAAATCTTACCAGGTGTCATATGCCACTTGGTTAATGCTGCGAGGGCTTTGTCCTGACATACAAAACCTCCTATTCTTAGGCACTGGATCAGCAGAGTTAAAGGGATTGTGTTTTCTGTATCGATTCCTCACAGTTTTCAAGATCTCTGCTTGCTGTCATTCATTCTGTTACTTCCAGTGGATAAAAATCAGTCCATGGTCATGTGATGTACACAGGTGCACTGCTCGTTACCAGGCAGATGTCTGATTACTGTGCTGTGACTATAACGAGCTGTGCACCTGTGTACATCACATGACCATGGACTGATTTTTATCCACTGGAAGTAACGGAATGAATGACAGCAAGCAGAGATCTAGAAAGTCTTGAGGAGATTATTAAAAAGAATTTTCCAGGTTTTGGCTCGTCAATTGAGGATCCGTGGTGGTCCAATACCCCCCGGGACACCAGAGAATCAGCAGTGACGCCACATACATAGGTGACATGGCTTATTGCAACTCATGCCCATTCTAGTGAATAAGCTGAGCTGCAATATCAGGCACAGTGATGAACACATGTACAAATGCTTGGCAAGCACTGAAATAACTGCAGTTTCTTCAAACAGCTGATCAGCCAGGGGCTAAGGTGTCAGACCCCTACCAAACTTTAATTGATGACCTATCCATCAGAAAAATACTTTAGGAAAATCTCTAGTCAATGGTTGATATACACTTATGTCACGTGATATTTACATTTTTGTTATTTTGATCTGTGTCTTGGATTACAGTTGCTCTCCCATTATTGGTGGGGTGAATTATAATATTATCACTCTGCAATTCTTTGATTCAATTTCCCTCTATTTAAAATTGTTGCTAATATTCTGCTACCTCTACGTTCACCTCTGCGTGTTCCTATCCGCTATTCTGGTCTGTCGCAGGACCAGAAAAACTAACAGCAAAGGTTCGGATAAATGACGGACACCACTGACTAATGGGTTCCATTGGTCATCTGTTTTTTTTTTTTTTTTTTTTACTGAAATTGCCAGAAGAAAAAGTTGGTTTTGCAGGACTTTTTATTTTGGCAATTTCTGATGGATCTGCATCAGAAAGACACCTGGCGCAGATTGGGCATAACCTTATAATTCATATTTTTGTGTCAGCTTCTATTGCTTGTTTAAAAGCCGCCACTTCTACACTGGTTTTAACCCCTACACACATGTACATGTTCATCCTGTTGCACGTAACCAAGTATAGCGGCCACTCTGAAGCAGTATGGCTGCACTAGCTGCTGGGTCTGTGCTGTTTCATACAGTATGGACCCGGCAGCATTGCCCGTGATCAGAGATGACTCTGATGACGGGCATTTAACCACTCAGATGGTGAAATACGACCACGGCATCTTAGAGGTTACTTTCACTTTCCCTCTCATTTTCGGTAATGGGGCGCTCCCTTCTGAAAGCTCCCAGCCCTGCCGTAGTTTTGTAACTACTGAAGCCTGCCTGCAGCAGGCTTCAATAGTTACATAGCAAATTTGCTATAGACTGCTCCCTGGGGGGTGGGGAGGGGAGTCTAAGTTTTAAAAAAATATAAATGAAAAATAAAAGTTTAATTCACCCCCTTTCCTTAGATCACATGTAAACAGGGGCGTAAATACCGGGGTAGCAGCGGGAGCATCTGTCACAGGGCCTCGGGCATTAGGGAGCCCGGTGGGCCCCTGATTTTTTTTTTTTTTTTAAATAGGCCGTTACCTGCTGGTGTAACGCCAACAGGTAATGGGCCCTATTTACTTACCGATCCCCACTCCTGCTCACGGGAACCTGCGCTTCCCATTCTGCGGAAGCAGAGGTGGCCGTGAGCAGGAGCGGGGAATGGTAAGTAAGGCCGCGGGCCGTGAACCCCATAAACACTGCTGTCATACATTGGGGTCTCAAACCCCAGAATATAATGATCTGAGGCCCAGGGGAGGTGATGGAACATAAAAAACACTTACCTCTCCTGCGCTCCGCAGGCTTTGGGCCTCCTTGGTGACGTCCCAGGTGTCACCGTGGCCCAGGCCGACATCATTATGTGTCGCTACACATGCCTGGCTCACAGGACGTCTGGTCCAACATTGAAGAAAGCGGGGAGTGCGCCGGAGCCAGGGAGAGGTAAGTAACATTGTTTTTTATGTTTGTATCCTCCCCTGGGCCTCCGATCATTATACTTGCTTGGGGCGGTTGCGGGGGGGGGGGGGGGGGAATTGGCATGTCAAATGTTCACCTTGGGGCGAAAAAAGTAAAAGACATTAGGCATCCCTACGTCCGGAAAATGCTCAAACTTTTCAAACAAAAACATTTGTCCCATACGGTAAACACCATAGCAGAAAAAAAATATCAAAATGGCTGATTTGATCTTTTTTCGCCAATTTGTCTCCCTACAAAAATTTTACAAAAAGTGATCAAATCATCATACATTCCCCGACACAGTATCAAAAATTTAGAATTTTTGTAAAGTTATTAAAACATGAAAAAAAAAACCAACTAATTTTATAATATATATACACAGTATATATATATATTCCACTGCAGAGTGGAAGCTGTAAAAACAAAACCCGTAAGAAAATGTCGGTACTGCATTTTTTTCCTCAATTCCACTTCATTCTGATTTTTTTTCCCCACTTCCCCGTACATTTTACATAATAATAAATGGTATAATTTTCAAATCCAACTTTCACGCAAAAAATCAAGTCCTCAGATGACTACGTAAACTGAAAAATTAGAAAGTTATGGCTTTTGGAATGCAGGAGGTAAAAAAAGAAAAACACAAAAATGAAAAATGTCTGAGTCATGTAAGGGTTAAACTTATTTGGCTGTTTATACAGCTCATTGGTTACTTAAGACCTCTTTAAAAGGTCTTTAAATAAAATTTCTTTAAATAAACATTTCTGATTTTTCTATACCAACGTATATATTAAAGTTATTTGGTTATTATTCGGTGCAAATTTTAAACCCTTGCTGCTCAATTGTAGTTTGGTGATCAATCAATTTGGTGGAGCTTAAAGGGGTTGACCACATTCAGACCAATATACAGAAACTAATGTTATTGTTTATATAATAAAAAAGTTTGTATAATAAAAAATATACTTTATCAATTCCTCACATTTTCCTAGATATCGGCATGTGGTCATTAAATTCTGCTTACATCAGTCCATGGTCATGTGATGAACACACAGCTGTACAGCTTGTTACAAGTAGTAAAGTTGTACCTGTTAGCCATGAGAGTGAAGGAAAACAGCGAACCTTTAGAGGCAACTGAGAATTAAGACTTTCAGGAGTACTCGCCCCTTCATCGACTGGTGTGAACAACTGTTACATTTTATACCTGGTTTTCAAGCATTTTAGAGCCTTAAAAAAATTGCACTAGAGTTATTACACAGGTCAAAACAGCTGGAACTTGTGGGGGGGGTTATTCTTGCTGTTATCTGTTGCTATCGGGGTTTGTGCCCTCCAGGTCCACTGTGTTTTGGCTGGCATGTTTGAGTTCGTTCTGTTCAACATGTGTGACATGGCTGGCATGATATTAGTCCAATTGCAGGTTTTTTTTGCATTTTTACTCCATTTCTTTTCTTTCCCTGTGTCTTAAATGTCCCATTAAAACCACAACCCGCAATCTTCAATGTGGTTTTCTCCGGGATGTCGCCACTGGGTCGGTTCTGCTGTTTTTGGTGGTCTGTGTGGTTCATTCGTTGACTGAGTCTCTGCCCTGTTTCCCCCACATAGGGCCTGTGGTGGGCTTGCACACACTTTGGGTACACCACTTGGGCCTGCGGTGTCCCCCTATTCTGTGCCCTGTTGGCTGTGTGGTACACTGTCGCGGTGTGGTGTGCTTGCGGTCATGCACCTTTTATGTGGCGGTGGGTGCCTTTTCGTTGGGGCCTTCGGGCACTCCGGCGTTGCGCCTCGGTTTGGTGGTTGTCGGGAGGGGGGGGGACTGGTTGTCCTTGGTCTGTTGTCCCTATGTGTACAGGTTGGGCTCCTTGGCATCCTTCGTGGATCTCCAGCTGTGGGTTGTGGTGCCTGGGGCCTCGGGCTTCTTTCTGGGTCTCTCTTTGTGAGCAGACTGTCTCTGTTTGGCTGCTGCTTTGTTTTTGGTTGTCTGTCACTTTTGGTTTGTATCCCAATCTGAGATTTCACCTCAGATCCAGGAGGTGCTTGTCCAGGTCTGTTTTGTCGGAGCTACGATTGTATCGTTGCCTGGCTGTAGTTTAGTTGTCTTGTGTGCTTGGGGTGGGCTGTCGTTTCTCGGTGGCCGTTCTGTCTGTGGGTTTGTGGTTTTGTGTGGTGCCGGTGGTCTTTTGTTATTGTGGTATCCAGAGTGATTTCACTCCCTGTAGCTGTTTAGGTTGTGGTCGGGTGGTCATTGAAGTCATTATGGATTGGTGGGCCTCCTCACCTGCAGTCCAGATGACGATATCATCGTTACGGGTATCATAGGTTTGGTGGTGCATGTTGATTATGTTCCTTCCATTTCTGCCATAAGAGTTTGCTTTGGGGTGCCATCTGGTCCCCATTGGTTCCCATTCGCTGTAGTTAGTCCTCTCCGGTTGGTTGTGGCTGGTGTTGTATGGCTGCGTTCTGGTTCTGTTGGGGGTTTTGTTTTGCCAGGTGTCCCCATGCTGCAACTCCATCCTTGTGGGGTGTTGTTCAGGGATTCCACATCCATGGTGGCCTGGTACCCTCGGTTAGGGCCCGGGCTTCAGTTTGTTAGGGTCGTGGTGTCCTGGATATGCTTGGGTATCCCTGCGGGGTTTTGGGTTTTCCCCCCCTGAGTGTTTTCTGTCAGTGTCCCATGCCAGATGTGGCCTCCCAGGGTTGCCATCTTTGTGTTCTTTGGGAGCATTGAAGCAGCCCGGCCTGGGTCTTGGGGGTGTCCTTTACCTGATTCTGGATCTGGCTGGCTCCTTGTCATACTCTTTAGTTCTTTCATTGGCCTCTGTGGGATCACTTCCAAGTTTGGGTTGGTGGGTTTGCAGTTGCCTGTTTGCTTCCTGGTTAGTCTGGGTGTTCATTTGCTATTGCGCCCCCTTTGTCAGCTGGTTTTATTATTATATCCTGATTTTCTTTCAGTGATGTATGCCTTCTGTTCCTGCGGGTTAGGTTTGGACCTGTTTCTTTTGTTTCTCCAGGATTTCTGATTTTACTTTGCTTCTGAAACAGTCAATATATTTATCCAGTGCGCATTAGCTCCAGGGCGTGGGGTCCAGGTAGTTTTTTGGTGGATTCCTTTGGGCTGTTCCATCTCAGGTCACTGCTGTTGGGGGTCTTTGTCATAAAATATTCCCTCAATCTCATTTTTCTGAAACTCCTCCATATCATTGCAGAGTTGGATATGGTCAGTGTGTGCCGGGGGCAGGGGAGCCTTTGGGAGACTGACATTTCGTGTTTGTTTGGCTCATAGAGGAAGATTCACAACACAGCTTTGCTGGCTGGGCTAGTACTTGCGGTTGTGTTGAGGCCTTTTTGTCTCAGTCTGTGGGCTTTTTCTTTTTGTTGTTTGCATATCCTGAGTTTCCAGTGTTGTGTGGGTCTGGCCTTCATTTCCTCTGTGTCATTAGCCAATGATGATTTCAGGGCCTGTATCTCCTCCTGTGTTCTTTTTTGTTGTTATATGAATTTTTATCATATTGTTCCGCAGCCTTTCAGATGTCCGAATACATAGTTGTTCTGCATTCGGCTGTTGTGGTGTTCCGGGTTGGGTTCGTATTGGCCTTTTGGGTGAGTCTCTCCTTTTTGCATTTTGTTGGGATGTCGCTGTTGGTTGTGCAGTTTCTTGCCGGTTTTTCAGTTCCATTCTTTTGCGGTACTTGTGGTATCTTTCGTTGTAGTGTTATGTTGTACCGTGTTAGCCATTGGTAGTGGAGAGTGGATCAGGCGTACCTTTTGGGCTAACTGAGTATATTTATAATTTATAGTAGCTTTCAGGGTACTCGCTCCCTTCATCAGACTGGTGTGTCAGTGTTTTGCTCCGCAACAGCCTGGCAAGCACCTCCTGGATCTGGGTTGAAATTTCTCGTTGGGTACAAACCAGTGACAGACAACCAATTAACAAGCAGCAGCCATTAACAGGCAGTCTGCTCACATTGGGCCCAGAAGAGCCCGGTGCCCCTAGTTGTCCCTACAACCCACAGCTGGAGTCCTCGGGTTGCCAAGGGCTCCAACCTGTACTACATGGGACAACAGACTCAAGGACATATTTCCAGTCCCCCCTCCCTCTCCTTTCGCAACCACCAACCTGGGCGCATTATCGTCCGGGTGCCCTGAGGCCCCAACTGAAATGGCACCTCACCTTGCCTACATAGGTGCATGCCTGCAGCACATCCACCCGCTGACAGTGTACCTATCCCACAGTCACAACAGGTGCACAGAATTAGGGGACATTTTCCTGCAGGTCTTCCAATGTGGTGTACCTCATAATGTGTGTGCAATGTCCCACCACAGGCCTCTATGTGGGGGAACAGGGCAGAGACTCAGTCAACGATGAACTCACACAGTCCACCATTAATAACAGCAGACCGATCTCCCAGTGGCCGCACATTTCTCCGGAGAACCACTCTATTGAGTTTGCGGGTTGTGGTTTTATGGGACATTTTAAGACACAGGAGAAGAGTGGAGTATAATTTATGCAAAATTTCAAACTCTGCAATTTGGCTTAATATTCATGCCAGCTTCATGTCACACTATGTTTGAACCATGACTGACTCAATATTCATGCCAGCTTCAAATCACACTATGTGTGCCTGTGAGGGTCACAAATCACCTCCTGATAGCAAACAGATAACAGCAAGAATTACTGATCCCTCCGTCACGCACCACAAGTTTCCAGACTGTTTTTTGACCTGTTGTAAATAACTTCTCTACTTAGTTGCAATTTTTTTAAGGACTCTAAAATGCTTTGAAAACCATGTGTATAAAAATCTGTTAATTTTCAGTTCTTGTTCACACCATGTCTGATGAGGGAGCGGTACTCCTGAAAGCTTACTTATAAATATACTCGTTAGCCTCTAAAGGTTCGCCTGATTTCTTCACTCTTCCCAGCTTGTTACAAGGCAGATGTCTGATTACTGGGCTGTGATGATAACAAGCTGTACAACTCTGTTTTAACCCCTTCCTGGCATCTGCCATAATAGTACGGTGGAAGTCAGGTATTTAAATATGGCGGTCAAAACTGAGCGAAGCGACGTTTTCCCAGCAACATATAAGCGCCGCCATTTTGGGGAGGATCCCCGGCTCTCGGAATGAGATTCGGGGCAAGCAATCCGTTGCCATAACAGTTGGAAGCCTATTGAAGGCTTCCAGGCTTGTCTGGCATTAATCTGTATGACAGGCTGTTTTATGCAGCCTGTTATACAAATTTTGGTATTTTGCAATGCATTAACATTGTAATGCACTGCATTAGTGATCAGACACCCTGGGGTTCAAGACCCCCTAGGGCAGTGATGGCGAACCTTTTAGAGACCGAGTGCCCAAACTGCAACCCAAAGCCCACTAAATTATTGCAAAGTGCCAACACGGCAATTTCACCTTAAATTAACCTGCCTCCACAGCATCCCCCCTCTTGCTCGCAAGCAGCCTGCACCCCCATTCCTCCCTCTTGCAAGCAGCCTACATCCCACATCTCTCCCCCCCACACTACACTCTGCATCTCTCCCCCCCACACTACACCCTGTATCCCACACTACACCCTACATCTCTGCACCCCACAATACACCCTGCATCTCTGCACCCCACAATACACCCTGCATCTCTGCACCCAATACACCCTGCATCTCTACCCCCCACTACACCCTGCATCTCTACCCCCCACTACACCCTGCATCTCTACCCCCCCACTACACCCTGCATCTCTACCCCCCACTACACCCTACATACTGCACCCCACATCTCTCCTCCCCCACACTACACTCTGCATCTCTCCCCCACACTACACACTGCACCCCCACATCTCTACCCCCCACACTACACTCTGCATCTCCCCCCACACTACACCCTGCACCCTACATCTCTCCCCCCACACTACATCCTGCACCCTACATCTCTCCCCCCACACTACACCCTGCACCCTACATCTCTCCCCCCACACTACACCCTGCACCCTACATCTCTCCCCCCACACTACACCCTGCACCCCACATCTCTCCCCCACATCTCTCCCCCACACTACACCCTGCACCCTACATTTCTCTCCCACACTACACCTGCACCCCACATCTCTCCTCCCCCACACTACACTCTGCATCTCTCCCCCACACTGCACCCCACATCTCTACCCCCCACACCCTGCATCTCTCCCCCCACACTACACCCTGCACCCCACATCTCTAACCCCCACACTACACCCTACATACTGCACCCCACATCTCTAACCCCCACACTACACCTTGCACCCCACATCTCTAACCCCCACACTACACCCTGCACCCCACATCTCTCCCCCCACACTACACCCCGAGCCCCACATCTCTCCCCCCACACTACACCCCGAGCCCCACATCTCTCCCCCCACACTACACCCCGAGCCCCACATCTCTCCCCCCACACTACACCCCGAGCCCCACATCTCTCCCCCCACACTACACCCCGCACCCCACATCTTTCCCCCCACACTACACCCTGCACCCCACATATCCCCCCACACTACACCCCGCACCCCACATCTTTCCCCCCACACTACACCCTGCACCCCACATATCCCCCCACACTACACCCTGCACCCCACATCTCTCCCCCACACTACACCCTGCACCCCACATCTCTCCCCCACACTGCACCCCACATCTCTACCCCCCACACCTCTCCCCCCACACTACACCCTGCACCCCACATCTCTAACCCCCACACTACACCCTACATACTGCACCCCACATCTCTAACCCCCACACTACACCCTGCACCCCACATATCTCCCCCCACACTACACCCCGAGCCCCACATCTCTCCTCCCCACACTACACCCTGCACCCTACATCTCTGCATGTTCCTCCACTGCTCGTGATACTTTTCTTCATGTGGAAGGAGCTTCTTACAAGCAAAGACACGCCTACCCTGTCATGTGACCTTATGATGTCAGAAGGTCCTTTCAGAGTACAGCATTTAGCATGTACTGTGTAAGCAGCGGTCCTGCGGACCGCAGCTTACACTGACAGCTTTCAGCTGTATGTGCATTTGCACATACAGCTGAAAGAAGCGATCGCTCACTAATGGGGAATCCTGGACCGGATTCCCCGTTAGTGAGATATGGTGACGGCGCGCGTGCCAACTGAGAGGGCTCTGCGTGCCCTCTCTGGCACGCGTGCCATAGGTTCGCCATCACGGCCCTAGGGGGTCTAATAAATACAGTATTAATAAAAAAAAAATTTAAAATTAAAATAACCCCCAATACCCTAGAATACATATAAAAGTAGAAAATTACAGTGAAACACATAGTAGTATAATGTTGTACCGTGTTAGCCATAGAAAGTAGTGGAAGAGTGAAGAAATCAGGCAATACCTTTTAGAGGTTAACTGACTATATTTGATAGTAATCTTTCGAGAGTGCTAGCTTTCTTCTTCAGACATGGTGTAATACAAGAAACTGAAAATTCACTCACTCTTTATACACACACAGGACATGGATCTTCAAAGGATCTTGGAATAACAAAATGCAATATAAGTAAAGAAGTTATTTACAACAGGTCAGGAAATAAACAGTCTGGAAAACTTGTTTGCAATCAGGTGGTGATTTGTGACCCTCACACATACACATAAGGTATCCCTGTGTCTGAAAATGCCTGGTCTACAAACGTATAAAAATATTTTTCCCATACGGCAAATGCCATAGTGAGAGAAAAAAAAAAAACTTTTTTTTCTCTGTTTCGCCTCTGATAAAAATTTGAATAAAGAGTGATCAAAGCAATAGACATTCCCCAAAATGGTATAACTAAAAATAACACCTGGCCCCACAAAAAAAGACGCTCTATGTTTCCTCGTACACGGAAATATAGAAGTTACGGGTGTCAGAATATGGCGACTTTAAAAAAAAAAAAATAATAATTTTTTTTTTTAAAGTTTTGGATTTTTGTTAAGAGGTTAAAATGTAAATAAAACTATATAAAAATGCTGTAAAAACAAAGCCTGTAAGAAAGTTGCACAAATGCAATTTTTCTCTAATTCCACCACATTCTGAATTTTTTTCCAGCTTCCCAGTACATTGTACAGAATAGTAAATGGTAGCATTATAAAGAACAATTTGTCCCGCAAACATTAAGCCCTCATATGGCTCTGTGACTATGGACTGATTTTTATCCACTGGAAGAATGACAGCAAACAGAAATCTAGAAACCGTGAGGAATTGATACAGAAAGTATACTGGAAAATTGTACAACTTTTTATTATACAAACAATAACATTTGTCTCTTAATATTCATCTGAAACTCATTTAAATGCACTATAGAAATCACTTAATCTTTCCTATTTTGTGTTAGTTCTGGTTCTATTTCGATATCCTTGCTTTGTACTCTTTTTGCACATTGTGAATACTAGGTATCAGTGTTCTGTTTATTGGTCGCTGATGAATCTGTGCCATTGTGATTTGTGTTCTGATGATGCAATCTTTCTCCTGCTTGTCCTTGTATCTAGTTTGATTGATTTATTGGTATAGCTCGTGACATATATTTGTGAGTGTGTGGTGGTCTATCATATTGGTTGTAATTGTTGTCATTATTGTGTTTGGGGCAGTTCCCTTATGACTGGCATTATGATAGATGACAGTGTCTGTACTGATTGTAATGATAATAATGTTTACAAGAACATGAACCTGGTTATACTGTTTAATGAATCACTAGCTACTTCCATTGCACATTGTACAATATCTTACACCCCAAAAGTATTACACAGAATGGGAGTAAGAGACAACTCACTTTGCAGTTGCTGCCAATGGCCATTAGCTAACTTGATACAGCATTACTCTGTAGTCCAGATATATCAGGTAAAGGTGTATTAAATAAAATAAATGATACTAAAATTACAATTCCAACCATCATAACTTTTATTATCTTGAATAGTTCTCATGATTTTGAGGGCTGTACTGTCAAATAAATTAAAGTGTTAATTAGTAAAGTTTTCTTTCTAGCCAAGCTGATGATAGCAAGAAAGTGGAAGTTAAAATAAATAAGACAGTATGAAAAAATCTGGTGTAAAGAGCAGGGGCAAGTCATAAAGTATGGATAAATATGAGGGGAATGAAGCTCATTTTTTTTTTTTAAACTTCTTATCCTACTCTGGAACTGGTGCATCAGTGAGGGTGGATATTGGTATCTGGAAATGACTCTGTACATGCTCAGTGACCTGTGCAGAGACCAAAATGTAGGGAGGCAGATGAAATGAGCAGTGACCATCACCTATTGTTAATGGTGAATCCTGTGGTATCTATATACAGTTGTTACCGGTCAGTGTAATTTTTTTGACAAAGTGAGGGTCCATGATCAATGAATAAACTTCAAGATTTTTTTCTCTTTCAATATTTTTATTACATTTTAAAATAAAAAGAACAAAAATAGATCGGAACTTAACAGCTCTTTTGAGTATTACAATGTATGTGTATCAGATAATGTAGCATAAGTAAATCCTCTGTGTTGTACATCAACAGTAGCCTATAATTCGGTACAACACAGATCATGCAATGTAGAAAAACTGCTGTATACAAATAAAAAAGTAAAGTGAAAGTTTAAAAGAGGAAGGAGTGGATATGTGAGACTGAAGGAGGTGGGGAAAGGGGTGCACCTCTGCTTGTGCATCAGATCGTGATTATGAATAACGACTGAAGATGTGGGTAAACATATTGAATACATGCCTGACATCTTTTCAAATTTGGTATTTCTAGCAAGTAGTAGGCTAGTGAGTTTCGCATTAATAAATGTTATCCAAACATGGTTTGACTTCTCAAATTAGGACAGTGCTTTTTTCCAGGAATGTGCTATAGTGGTTTTAGCTTCAAGAAGGACATATGCAAGAAGCTTAAATTGTGCAGAGGTCAACTATGGTGGTTTAAGGTGCAGGAGGGCTATTTGCGGGTCTTTGCATATAATCACTCCAAACAGGCTGTGGATCAAGCTGAACAATTTGCACCAAAACCTAGCGAGTTTAGGACTGGTCCACCATATATGGTAGATATCTCCTCAGGAGGGGCAAGCCGCTGGGTAATTTGGAACTGCCCGTGCAATCCAGTTAGGGACAATATACCACCACATCAACAGTTTATATACTGACTCTAAAGTTGTAGTATTTATTGAGCAGGGGGAAAGGTCTCCCACATGGAGCACCAATCAGACATTTCAATTATGACCTAGGTCTTAGGGCCATCTATTCATATAAGAATGGGTAGATGGTCTTAGATTCTCAAGGAGCTATTTATGGAATACAGAGATGAAGCCCTTTGAGTTAGGCAGAAAGCCACAGATACTCTCAATCTGGGAGAACAAATCTGATTTTTTATTATGAAACAGGGAACCCAGTTATTTAATTGTAGAGTAGATCACAGAAGTGCTAGGTGCCCATTTGGAAGTTGGGATCTCCCCAAACGAGAGAGTCCTAGAGTGGGTGAGGGTTATGTTTAATCAAAGTTTATTGAAAAATTTCAAATATTTAAAAACAAGGTTACAAAAACACAGGAAATAAAAAGGTAAAAAACATTACAGTGCCATAAATACAGATGTGTATGCAATTGGGTGACTCCCTGGGCGCCAAAACACCAAAGAAAACAGTCCGAGAATAGTCTATGGAGTAGGAAAATCCTATAACTGACCCTGGAGGAGAGTTCTTGAAATCTAGTCCCAGAGAACAAGTAAGGTAAGGACTACCCGCCAGCCATGCTCATTATACCAAGGGACCAAGAAAATGAGGCACTACAGGGAAGAGAAACAATGGGACAAAAGGAGGAATAACGAGGGACAATAGGGAAGGTTATGGATAGGGATGGGGAAGAAGGGTAAAGGAAGATACCATCAGACTGGAGAGAGAAATACGGTGGGAACTCAAGTGCCCCTCCACACAGGATTATCTAGGATAGTTAGCAATCTCAAACTCCTGGAACAGGATCCATGGTTGGAATGAGTTAGGGTTACAAGCCGGATACATGTTATAAAAACTGCTGGACCACCACCATTTAAAAGAGTTATTAATTATCAGGTCCCAGTGGAAAAGAATTCAGGATATTTTTTTAACTGTATACATAACATGGAAAATAAGAACAAAAACAACAAAAAAACAAAACAAAACAAAAAATGCCATAAAACAAAGTCACCTGAAATTAACATGCAAAATATAAAATGGATCATACATAGGTAAATCTGATGCTAAAACAATATCTAAAGAGTTACTGAGCTAAATGCACCACACTTTTGTCTTATTATGTGTATTTTTGCGACCTATCCTTTTGACTGAACATGCTGACAGACCGAGATACTAATTAAAAAGTGACAGCAAAACAAAAAAAATAATGCCTATAAAAACATAACCTAAAAAGGTATAAACAATTACCAAACTTTTCTTTACCTGCTGATTTAAAGGCATATGGCTAATTTGTCACATCAATGCCCAACCTCACTGAGTGGACTTCTAGGGTGGAAGCCCTTCTCATAACAGTGAAGCTTGCTAACGCAGCAAAGGAGGTGAACCATATAAAGGTATGACTATAGTTGCAGACTTGTTACAGAAATTTCTGCAACTGGAAACTCCTTCCATACATCTGAATGGATTATTTCTGCAGAAATTAGATTAATTTCAGCACCTTGTGTAAATACAGTCAGTAAATCCCCAGGGTTTCCTCCAGGTACTCAGATTTCCTATCAGAAAAACAATGATAGACTGAGGTCCCACACTGCAGAAACGCAGCTTTTTTTGTTGCAGATTTTGCTGCGTTTTTTTGAGACAAAGCTAAGAATGGCTACAAAAGGAATGGAAAATATATAGTAAGCACTTCTACTTCTCCCTTCTGCTAAATCCACTCCTGGCTTTGGCTCAAAAAAAAAAAAATCACAGCCAAATCTGCAACAAAAAAAGCTATGCTTCCGCAATGTGGTGCCTCAGCCATAATTGGCTTCTTATGAAATCAGGCCATGTGTGTGTGTGTGTATGTGTACGCGAGGAAGAAAATACATTTTGAGCCTCATTGAAGACATGTGAGTAAAGATACTCTCTGTACAGTGCTACATTTCATGTTGGTACTATATGAACAGAAATTAATAAAACAAGCAAAAAATTGTATATGACCTTTAGGTGTTTATATTTTTGGTCACATATAGATAGATATATTCAACTATCTGGGAACCAAATGTGGCCCACAAACTGTGTCAAATAAGACAGTAATATGATTAAATATTCTTGGATCCGTGTTTCTATACCTGACCGACCAATATACATAATGTAGAGCAACTGCAACAAAGTCCTATCACTAAGATAGGCCTCATGCATATCCTACAGTGCCTTGCGAAAGCATTCAGCCCCCTTGAACTTTTCAATCTTTTGCCACATTTCAGGCTTCAAACAAAGATATAAAATTTTAATTTTTTTGGTGAAGAATCAACAAGTGGGACACAATTGTGAAGTGGAACGAAATTTATTGGTTATTTTAAACTTTTGTAAAAAATAAAAAACTGAAAAGTGGGGTGTGCAATATTATTCGCCCCTTTACTTTCAGTGCAGCAAACTCACTCCAGAAGTTCAGTGAGGATCTCTGAATGATCCAATGTTGTGCTAAATGACTGATGATGATGATAAATATAATCCACCTGTGTGTAATCAAGTCTCCGTATAAATGCACCTGCTCTGTGATAGTCTCAGGGTTCTGTTTAAAGCGCAGAGAGCATCATGAAGACCAAGGAACACACCAAGCAGGTTCGTGATACTGTTGTGGAAAAGTTTAAAGCCGGATTTGGATACAAAAAGATTTCCCAAACTTTAAACATCCCAAGGAGCACTGTGCAAGCAATCATATTGAAATGGAAGGAGTATCAGACCACTGCAAATCTACCAAGACCCGGCCGTCCCTCTAAACTTTCATCTCAAACAAGGAGAAGACTGATCAGAGATGCAGCCAAGAGGCCCATGATCACTCTGGATGAACTGCAGAGATCTACAGCTGAGGTGGGAGAGTCTGTCCATAGGACAACAATCAGTCGTACACTGCACAAATCTGGCCTTTATGGAAGAGTGGCAAGAAGAAAGCCATTTCTCAAAGATATCCATAAAAAGTCTCGTTTAAAGTTTGCCACAAGCCACCTGGGAGACACACCAAACTTGTGGAAGAAGGTGCTCTGGTCAGATGAAACCAAAATCGAACTTTTTGGCCACAATGCAAAATGATATGTTTGGCGTAAAAGCAAGACGGAGATTTATCTTCCAACAAGACAATGATCCCAAACATAAAGCAAAATCTACAACGGAATGGTTCAAAATAAACGTATCCAGGTGTTAGAATGGCCAAGTCAAAGTCCAAACCTGAATCCAATCGAGAATCTGTGGAAAGAGCTGAAAACTGCAGTTCACAAATGCTCTCCATCCAACCTCACTGAGCTCGAGCTGTTTTCCAAGTAAGAATGGGCAAGAATTTCAGTCTTTTGATGTGCAAAACTGATAGAGACATACAAGTGACTTGCAGCTGTAATCGCAGCAAAAGGTGGCGCTACAAAGTATTAACTTAAAGGGGCCGAATAATTTGTCACGCCCCACTTTTCAGTTTTTTATTTTTTACAAAAGTTTAAAATATGCAATAAATTTCGTTCCACTTCACGATTGTGTCCCACTTGTTGTTGATTCTTCAACAAAAAATTTAAATTTTATATCCTTATGTTTGAAGCCTGAAATGTGGCAAAAGGTTGAAAAGTTCAAGGGGGCCGAATACTTTCGCAAGGCACTGTATATACTGCCTTCTCAAATCTGAGCTAACACGTCCTATTGAAACAAGTAAATGAACTCGAAACTGTCAATTACAGTAAGTACCAACCTCAACTCTGAGAAAATTCGCAAAAGTTATAATGGTTAATGGTTTCCAGTAAAAAGGTTCTCATCAGAACAACTCTTTTCTGTATAAAAGACATATAATTGCCTGAGAGCGGGTTCCAGGATTGCAGGAGAGCCCAGTTGGGAAAACCCCTTTAGATATAGCAGTAATAATGAGGTTTTTCCTACAGTCAGTCAACCACCATGACCATTGGGAGCCCCACCAGTCACTGATAAAAACAGTACTGAGTCTCTCTCCTTAGCAGAAGACACAAGGTGAGGAGGAGTTATTACACAACAGCAGTCAAGAAAGCCTACTGCTGCATCACAGCATCCAGGGTCGGACTGGCCCACCGGGGAACCGGTGAATCCACCCGTGGGCCCCGAGCCCCGACTATTAGTCCTCATGTCATGGGAGCCCGATCGGGATCCTGACCATCCCGATCGGGCCCCTGACGAGTGGCGTTACGATCGCGGTCGCAGGGGGCGCGACCGCGACCGGACCCGGTAGGGTACGGGGCCCGTGGCCAGCTGGAGATGGCCGGGGCCCCGGACCACTATGATAGCGGTCGGGAAAAGCCTGGTTCCCCGACCGCTATACATACTGTTATTGGAAAGGGGCCCTGGCATATTGCAGGTCCCTTTCCAATAGATGGCAGGGCAGGGCACCCAGGGGAGGTGACTGAAAATAATAAATACATATTCTCACCTCTCCGGGGCACAGCGTTCTCTCCGGCGCTCTTCTGTCATGTGACTGAGGCCTGTGATTAGGCCCCGGGGGTGACATGGGGCGCGACCGCGTAATGACGTCAGTGCGCCCCCACGTGACCGCTGAGGCCCAATCACAGGCCTCAGCAGCGTCGTCGGAGAAGGGCCTGAAGACGCTGAAGACGACAGGATGGAGCGAGGATGCCAAGGAAAGGTAAGGCAAGGTGAGTATGAGAGTTTGTTATTTTTAATCACTTCCCCAGGGCCTCCGATTATTATACTCTGGGGTCTGAGGAGACCCCAGAGTATAATAATAGCACTGAAGCGGAGGGGGGCCACTGTGGAGCTTATAATACTAGGAGGGGGCCACTGTGGAGCTTATAATACTGGGTGTGGGCCACTATGGAGCTTATAATACTGGGTGGGGGCCACTGTGGAGCTTATAATACTGGGTGGGGGCCACTGTGGAGCATATAATACTGGGTGGGGGCCACTGTGGAGCTTATAATACAGGGTGGGGGCCACTGTGGAGCTTATAATACTGGGTGGGGGCCACTGTGGAGCTTATAATACTGGGTGGGGGCCACTGTGGAGCTTATAATACTGGGTGGGGGCCACTGTGGAGCTTATAATACAGGGTGGGGGCCACTGTGGAGCTTATACTCCATACAGTGGCTCCTTCATTTTTTTTTTAATTACGCAGGGGCAGGTGAAAAAAACAAAACAAAAAAAACCCCCCACAAACTTTCTTTCCTCTCCCCAGTGTCTCTCAGCACGGTTCGGTCCTGCAGTTCTGTTGTTTTCTTCCAGCTGACGTTCCCTCTGCACGTGACTACCTGTGACGTCACGTGACCCCTGAGGCCAATCAGTGGCCTAAGGGAAGGGACCTGGGACGTCACAGCCAGTGAGGAATTCCGGCAAAAAGAATACAGCGGAGCTGCAGGACCGGTCCGTGCTGGGAGGACACCGGAGCACCGGAGACAGGTGAGTATGTTTAGCATGTTTTTTTTTTTTTTGGGGGGGGGGGTAGGGGGGATTCACCTCCCCCAGACTAATTATAAAAAAGAAAAAAAATTATACTGGACAATCTCTTTAAAGTGTGGTGCATTAGGGTGTATATTAAAGGGGTTGTCCAGGCATAATTTGTTATGGTTTATCTTCAGGATAGGCCACAGATACCTGATCTGTAGGGGGGCTGACCCGGGACCGATCAGCTGTATGGAGCCACTTCTAATGCCCATACTGTACACAATACAGGGCCAGAAGCAGAAATCTCTGTCCACTGTATAGGGGCTGGGCACCTTCACTGTATTTCAGCACTTATTGAAGTCAGTAGGAGCTGAGCTGCAGTGAAGGCGCCGGGCTGCTATACAGCATTCTGCTTCCGGCCCTGTGTTGTGTACAGAACAGGTGCTGGAAGTGGCTCCGAACAGCTGATGGGGCCGTGTGTCAGCCCTCTACCGATCAGGTATTTATGGCCTATCCAGAGCATAGGCCATAAAAAAGATTAACCCTGGACAACCCCTTTAATATGCCCCACACAGTTTAATGTCCCCCTCACAGGATGTTAGCCCCCATCACTGCTCCCACACAATATAATGATCCCATCACTGTTCCCCATACAGTATGGGGGACCAGTAAAGAGGCCACTATGTGGGGGGACCAGTGAAGTGACCATAGAAAAAATTGGCCCCGACAACCCCTTAAAAGAGGTTGTCCATAAACTGGAGCGACCACTGTGTCGGCTGCCAGGGAGGTGTAAAAATAAGAAAATTTTTAAAAAAGCATACTCACCTGTCCCCAGCACCCCGTTGTCCCCTGCCTGTGTCTGTTCGGTCTCATGGCGGCGCCTCATTTCTGGAAATCCTGTACCTAATTGGTCTTAGCGATCACATGAGGTGCAGGACTCCCAGCAAGGAGTCGCCGGCATGAGACTGAATGGACACTGGCAGCAGACAACGGAGCGCCGGGGACAGGTGAGTATGCTTTTTAATTTACTTATTTTTTACTTTACACCTCCCGCCAGCTACATGGGTTGCTCCAATTCCTTCGACAACCTCTTTAAAGGATTTATCCATCTTCCTAATATTGATGGCCTGTCCTTAGGATAGGCCATCAATATTACATCTACGATGATACAACAGCCAGGACCTCTGCAGATCAGCTTTTCCAGGACAGTGCGGCTACAGGTAAAGGTAACAATTCTAGGAGCCACGCTGTTCACTTGCCATACAAGGTGTAGCAGTAGGTTTAGGTAGCGCAGTGGTGCACATGGTATAGTGGGTGAGCAGCATGGCTCCCGGCATGTTATTACCTTTAGCCGCCCTGTCTCGGTACCGCTGATCTGCAGGGGTTCTGATGGTGGGCCCCTAGAAACAATTCTACTGGTGGGCCCTAGACATCCCAGTCCGACAATGACAGCATCCCAGTACTAGTGATCTGTTGGGGTCCAAGTGGTCCTTTACAATAACATATTTTGCTTCAAAGGTATGATTAAAGCACTGCAAAACAAAGTCAATAACATGATCATAAATGTTTTTGTTTTTTTTTTATTGCCAAACAGCTACATTATTAAACATGCAAAAAAACTAAATGCCATTTTGGGACTTTACTTGACAAATGAGATGGGAAACCTAGTGCACAGGACTACAGGACTGTTAGATCAGCTCAATCAGTCCGTAGAAAGAACATATCCAGCTGATATTTCAGAAGGAAAAAAAAAATGTGAAAGAGATGGGAAATACAATATACTGTCACTCACTGTGATGATCACATAAGCAGATGGCTACAGAAATATACAGACCATTACATGTATAACATAGAAACAGATATATACGTAACACTACGTCAAACTGACACATAACTGGACAAACACCCCCACACAGATAGACGTAATATATCCTTCACACACTCCCTTCAACAGAAAGACAGAATCTGTTGTTTTTACCACACAATATGTCCTTAAGGCCGAACAGCAAAAACACAGCAGAAAGTTTTCTCACTGTAACACAGCTGTCCCCTAGATCTGAATGGCTGAAGACTCATGCACACATTGCTCCATTAAATGTCATAAGCCTCCCAACCTGTCACCCTTGATATGATTTCTTTGTGTGCCAGTCTTAAAAACCATGAGAAATAAAGTATAATACCACACATAGTGTAACTGTGCTGTGCATGGTTTACTATTGCCATGAGACATTAGATAAAGAATCAAGAAACTCATGAACTAATTGCATTAGATCACCAATTTATCTATAGAACTTAAATATTACTAGTGGTCACATAAAGATACATTACAAAAAAAGATATAATAAGAAATTTGTACCATGGACCCCTTTGGAGGCCTGGTAAAACCTATGGACACTTAAGCCGCCTATACACCTTCAATAATTTTCAGTGAAATGCTTATTTGGCCAACAGGTATTCCTCCCACCTCCCACACACATGTATACTCATCTTGCCTGTATTTGTTCTAAATAGAGGAATAATTCTCCCTGAGAACAAAAGGATTATGATGTTGAAATCCAACTACCCAATCCTCTTCTCGCTCAACATCTGCCACCAGGAGAGAGCTGGGATGCCTCAATACACATTAGATGGTCAGTCTCACCAAAATCAGTTAATTCTATAAAAATAAATCTAATATATATGGACATCTTATGAATTCACTCTTTCAGAGTGACCAGAAATATGTCATTTCCATTGGCTACATGTTTTGCTTGAAGTAAAGTGTTTTTTGCTCACATTCATAATTGAAGCAAATTCTAGTCATTTGTTATCCATGTTTACAGACCCACTGAAATCCATCCATATTTACCTTGGGGATCCACAGAACCCTTGCCAAGTACACTAAAACTAATTAAAGTGAATGTCCCACAAATATATTTACTTTCTTAGATCCCAGGAATAACACTTTTCTATTAGTTAATATATTCTATTAAATAAAATTCGTCTTCTGCCGCCTGCTGTTCTTTTGGTTTCCTTTCAGAACGCCCTCCCAATGTGTCCAATGATAGTGGTTATATTGTTTCAGAAGCTAAGTCCGTCCATGCAGAGATTTGGGAGAGACTAAAAAGAACCACAAAGGCACCATAGCAAGTCTATAACCACAGTATTTAAAAAATAAAAAAAAAATCTAATTCAAAGATGGTGCGGTTTTGCTTGATCTAACAGAGCAAATTAAATTGTGGGCCAATGTCTTTAAAATCAGTTTAGTATGGGGGGGGGCGCTTATATGTAACTAGTACTCTATTTTAGTTGGTACCATATTTACTATTTCATTCTCAGAGAGTGAAGTAAATGAGGACATAAAAATGGCCATGGGTGCTGTTCTAGTGGATATGAAGGTTACAGGTTTCAACCTGGGTGGAAGAGGACCCTGAGGGCACTTATACAGTGGGGAAAAAAAGTATTTAGTCAGTTAGTAAGTTCTCCCACTTAAAAAGATGAGAGAGGCCTGTAATTGTCATCATAGGTAGACCTCAACTATGAGAGACAAAATGAGAAAACAAATCCAGAAAATCACATTGTCTGATTTTTAAAGAATTTATTTGCAAATTATGGTGGAAAATAAGTATTTGGTCACCTACAAACAAGAAAGATTCCTGGCTCTCACAGACCTGTAACGTCTTCTTTAAGAGGCTCCTCTGTCCTCCACTCATCACCTGTAGTAATGGCCCCTGTTTGACATTGTTATCAGTATAAAAGACCCCTGTCCACAACCTCAAACAGTCACACTCCAAACTCCACTATGGTGAAGACCAAAGAGCTGTGGAAGGACACCAGAAACAAAATTGTAGACATGCACCAGGCTGGGAAGACTGAATCTGCAATAGGCAAGCGGCTTGGTGTGAAGTAATCAACTGTGGGAGCAACAATTAGAAAATGGAAGACATACAAGACCACTGATAATCTCCCTCGATCAGGGGCTCCACGCAAGATCTCACCCCGTGGGATCAAAATGATTACGAGAACGGTGAGCAAAAATCCTAGAACCACACGGGGGAACAAAGTGAATGACCTGCAGAAAGCTGGGCCTAACGTTACAAAGGCTACCGTCAGTAACACACTACGCCGCCAGGGACTCAGATCCTGCAGTTCCAGATGTGTCCCCCTGCTTAAGCCAGTACATATCCGGGCCCGTCTGAAGTTTGCTAGAGAGCATTTGGATGTTCCAGAAGAGTATTGGGAGAATGTCATATGGTCAGATGAAACCAAAGTAAAACTGTTTGGTAGAAACACAACTCGTCGTGTTTGGAGGAGAGTGAATGCTGAGTTGCATCCAAAGAACACCATACCTACTGTGAAGCATGAGGGTGCCAACATCATGCTTTGGGGATGTTTCTCTGTAAAGGGACCAGGACGACTGATCCGTGTACATGAAAGAATGAATGGGGCCATGTATCATGAGATTTTGAGTGCAAGCCTCCTTCCATCAGCAAGGGCATTGAAGATGAAACGTGGCTGGGTCTTTGAGCATGACAATGATCCCAAGCACACCGCCAAGAAGCATTTCAAGATCCTGGAGTGGCCTAGCCAGTCTCCAGATCTCAACCCCATAGAAAACCTTTGGAGGGAGTTGAAAGTCAGTGATGCCCAGCTACAGCCCCAAAACATCACTGCTCTAGAGGAGATCTGCATGGAGGAATGGGCCAACATACCAGCAACAGTGTGTGCCAACCTTGTGAAGACTTACAGAAAATGTTTGACCTGTCATTGCCAACAAAGGATATATAACAAAGTATTGAGATGAACTTTTGTTATTGGCCAAATACTTATTTTCCACCATAATTTGCAAATAAATTCTTTAAAAATCAGACAATGTGATTTTCTGGATATGTTTTCTCATTTTGTCTCTCATAGTTGAGGTCTACCTATGATGTCAATTACAGGCCGGCCTCATCTTTTTAAGTGGGAGAACTTGCACAATTGGTGGCGGACTAAATACTTTTTCCCCCACTGTATATCATATCAAGTGACTCAACCAAACTGTCACTTCAGCACCATGGATATCTCTTCCTAAAACTGGAGGCCACACATGGTGAGTTCAGCTGTTGTCCTCTGGAGTAAAACTTCCATCAGCACCATGGACAGCTCCCATACATGTATACTTGTTTACACATACTGTAAATCTTGGGATTAGCAGCACAATCCTGTTACATAGGACCTCACTGCATACAAGCCATTTTTATTGGGTCAAAACACTAATGCAAGTATTAGCTGGACTCCTACAATGTGTTTGTATATAGATCATGTAGATGTATACAATGTCTGAGCATCAACATGCATACGATTGTCTTTATTTTCTCATAATGACTGATGCTACCCAAATCAAACAATTGTAACTGGTGCCCATATTTATTGTACTTACTGTTTGTGACATTTTGCCCATAAGTAATACACAAATCTAACATACAATGCAAGGATTCCGGGGCAAACAGAAGACACATTGCAACAGCACCTCACTCAACTTGATAGTACAATTATATAGCTGGCATCTGTAGAGAGAAGCAACCCAGAATAATGTGTCTGTTGTGCTGGCATACCCTACAAAGACTTGGGCATAAATGACCTACTAACCTACATCAGTTTAACATTATCATGACAAAAGGGTCATCAACAGATGTAGCAAAGGATGGAGCATGGAAACCAGGTGATACATGGCTGAAGCCTACACAAACATCAAGTACATTGCAACCTTGAACAGCAGCAGGAGAGGGAGGAGAGAGCTGCTAACCCATTCACTGCTGGAGAGACCTGTAGAGGAGGCCTTATCTGCAGCAGAGAACCTGGTTGATTCACACCCCCTAAATGTCTCATCAGACTCCCCTCTATCTCCTGTGTAGTGCTGTAGACAATGGCTTTACTACCTATATAGTGCCCACTGATGTTGTCTTGTATATGACTTTGCTTAGTAATGGCAGGATTTAATCTTATGTAGGGGAACTTGCTCCTGTGCCCAGTGGCTTGTTTCAGCATTGATAACAGAAGAGTCTGCAGGCAAGGACAATAATGCTAGGAAGAAAGTTGGCATGATGCATGAAATGTAGGCATGCTTGCCATCTAGGCCATCTCATGACAATGCTTCCAATTACACTGTCTCTCCTAGCATCTCTATGTCCCACACAAAGAAGGCAAGCCCAATGACCTTCCGGTGTCCCTGTAAATCCTTGGCGTACAAGCTGCAGAACCGCACTCCAAACACCATTACTGCCCAAGTAAGGAAGTGCAAAGATCTGCCCCAGCCTGGTAGTAAGAGTGGCACCCGCTCCATGCTGGTGCCTGGAGTTGTCACACACGTCAGCACTGTGATGCCACCACACTGTTACCGCGGACACCCATACGCAGTACCCTCACCACCATGTGAAGAACAGGGCTGTCTCTGACCCTCTCAGTGCCCCCCACCCCGGGCACTCTACCTGAAGTCACTGTAGGGGTGTATGATCCAGGCCCCCGCGGATTTCACCCTCTCCTGCTCCCTCTCCACCGCCTTCTGGCTACCGAACATCCGGAGAGAGAACTTGTTGACCCCAGGCTGGAGCATGGCAGAGAGTTGGCGGTGCATGAACCCGGAGCGGGGTTCGTCTTCCCCGGCCTCTCCATCTTCGGTGTCCTTGCCCGGTGAGGACCCCCGCGGAGGCTCGGTGGAGAAGGACACCTTGTGTTCCCGGGGCGGCGCCTCGGAAAGCTCCCGCCTGCACTCTCCATTCGGGCTGCCCTTCCCGGTGCCCGGAGTACCCGCCGAGCTACATGGGCTGCGAGTGCCTCTTCTGCCCGCAGTCCGGGGCTGCTGCTCATCGGGTGTCACAGCCGCCTCCACTCCCCTCATCACCGCAGCACTACTACCGCCGCCGCCTCCCCGCCCGTCCATGGCAGCGGGGACCTGCGGAGTGAGCAGAGGGAGGGACCGCGGGGCGGGGGAACTCCAGTGGGCGTGTCATATCGAAACCGTAAGCCAATGGCGGGTTAAGTGGGCGGGTATTTGTCCTAAAGGCCAATGAACGCTGCGAAGGCGTACGGATGGCTGAAATATGCCAGTCGATCGCAGTGAGAGCGGAGACACAGGTGAAACGCAAAGCTTCACAGCATCTGTACGGCGACCAATAGCGATTGAGCCTGAACCGAGTCCCTGCTCTACCAAAACAGTCCTGATAGAACGGCGAGTGATGGGGCGGGGAACATATCAAGCGAACCAATGAGCAGCGAAAGGTGACAGCATGAAGGGGTGGGATTGGCTAACTGTAAGAGTAACAGAGTAGACTGCAGAAAGCTGAGAAGGGCGGAGCATAGGAATAAAGGGGGCGGTCAAGCCTGCATAAGTACGTCCAGTGGGCGTGGTGATATAGAGGGCGGGGCTTGGATGAGTATGGTCAGTAGAACCATGTAACGGAGTTCGAGCAGGGAGGAAGTGATTGGGGAGGGGGAGTGAGCTCACTGGCCTGGATTTTGGGCTGGAGAGCCTAATCCTGTGGCTGCATTAGTAATGTTATGTTATGTTTGCTAAAATGGATTGCAGAGGATTTAAAATGGATTTATGGGAATACTGGATGAAACAAAGGAATTGAGAAAGATTTACAGTGTAGCCCTGAGAAAAGTGCAGGGCAGTACAAAGGTCTTAGGTAACACGCAAGCCGGGCACATCTGGTTGTCCATGTATTTCAAATGTACCACTGAAAAGTTTGACACAGTCAACCAAATTTGCTTGATCATTTGCCACTTTGGGCAAGCTCTAGAGAAATCATTTTTTTTTTATACTGACAACCTGATCGCCCAATTTAGTTTATTGTGTTGCTGTAGGATTATTTGTATACTTAGCTGTATTGTGGCTGATCGAAATCATATGGGCAGCGTAACACGTTTTCAACTCAAACCATGGATTTTCAAATATGCTATACTGAGCTGTCCCAGTGATACTAGGTACTGTGTATTCATGGGTAACCTAGGTTACATAGTATCCTGTGCAGGATATTTTATGGGAAAACCCATCTAACTTTTCCACCACAGGAAACCACAATGAATGTAAAACCAGTAGGCAGAGTAACCAATTTTTTAGGGGACGACCTCTCTGTTTTTTCGGGTCCCCATGTGGACCTGAATGATGGAGAGCCAAACGCCAGTGTGAACCTAGCGATAACAAGTGGTTTCTCCAAATTCAACGTAATATGCTGCTTTTAATTATTACTATAGTCTCAGAATTATTCAACCCCTTTATGACAAATGTGTTTAGTACTAAATAGAGCAACCATTTGCTGCCATGACCTGCTGCAAACATGATGCTGAAGAAACCACCATAAAGTCCTTTTCAGCTAATTACATAAGATTGAAAGAATGAAAATGGATAATCTCCCCTAACTGCCGTCCAGCTCAGCCACCCATTCCTTGAGTGACATCCCACACTGTCAGTTAGGGGTGGTGATCTAGATTGGAGAGTGAAGCCCGAGCAGAGGAAGAAACGCCCCTAAATCCTAATTTGCATAAGAATAAAAGAATGATTTTCATGAAAATGGAGCTCTCTTATAGACCCCTTACAATCAGGTTTTCGTGCACTACACTCTACAGAAACGGCCCTCACAAAGGTCTCCAACGATCTCTTGATGGCTAAATCTAAAGGGACCTATTCACTACTTATTCTTCTGGATCTCTCAGCAGCATTTGACACTGTAGATCACAAACTCCTCCTCTCTATGCTCCATGCTATTGTCCTCAGGGATACCGCTCTCTCTTGGTTTTCTTCCTATCTCTCTAACCGCTCATATAGTGTGTCATTCGCTGGTGCTATTTCTTCTCCTCTGCCCCTTGTGGTTGGGGTTCCTCAAGTTTCGGTCCTCGGTCCCGTCCTCTTCTCTCTGTACACAGCCCCAGTTTGACAAACCATTCGCAAATTTGGCTTTCAATACCATCTTTATGCAGATGATACCCAACTATATACAGTGCCTTGCGAAAGTATTCGGCCCCCTTGAAATTTTCAACCTTTTGCCATATTTCAGGCTTCAAACATAAAGATATAAAATTTTAATTTCTTGGTGAAGAATCAACAACAAGTGGGACACAATTGTGAAGTGGAACGAAATTTATTGGTTATTTTAAACTTTTGTAAAAAATAAAAAACTGAAAAGTGGGGCGTGCAATATTATTCGGCCCCCTTAAGTTAATACTTTGTAGCGCCACCTTTTGCTGCGATTACAGCTGCAAGTCGCTTGGGGTATGTCTCTATCAGTTTTGCACATCGAGAGACTGAAATTCTTGCCCATTCTTCCTTGGAAAACAGCTCGAGCTCAGTGAGGTCGGATGGAGAGCGTTTGTGAATAGCAGTTTTCAGCTCTTTCCACAGATTCTCGATTGGATTCAGGTCGGGACTTTGACTTGGCCATTCTAACACCTGGATACGTTTATTTGTGAACCATTCCATTGTAGATTTTGCTTTATGTTTGGGATCATTGTCTTATTAGTGACTGTCTCTCTGCTGTCTCTAATATCATGTCTTCTTTATCTGAAATTGAATCTTTCAAAAACTGAACTTCTTGTCTTCCCTCCATCTACTAACCAACCTAACCCTGATATCTCCATTTCTGTCTGTGGCCTTACTATTACACTGAGGCAGCATGCCCACTGTCTGGGGGTTCTATTTGATTCAGATCTCATGTTTACCCCACATATTCAGACACTTGCACACTCTTGCCACCTGCACCTTAAAAACATCTCTAGAATTCGCCCTTTTCTCACCATGGAAACATCAAAAACCCTCATTGTCTCTCTCGTCTTCACTATTGCAATTCTCTTCTAATTGGGCTTCCTCTTACTAAATTCTCCCCACTACAATATGTCCTGAATGCAAACGCCAGACTCATCTTTCAGTCAAACCGGTACACAGACGCATCTACCTTGTGTCAGTCGCTGTATTGGTTGCCCATCCATCACAGAATACAATATAAAATTATCACACTGACCCACAAATCCATCCATAGTGCTGCGCCCCACCAATATCTCCTTTCTCGTCACTGTCTACCGCCCTAACCGTCCTTTCCGTTCCACCAATGACCTTTATAATTGCATCCCCTGTTATCCGATCATCCCACTCCCGTCTCCAAGACTTTTTTTGAACTGCACCAGTGCTCTGGAATGCTTTACCTCAGGCAATCTGATTAATCCCCAACTACAGCAGCTTCAAAACTGCCCTAAAATCACATCTGTATGGTCAGGCTTATCACGTGACCTGATCACCGTGTAGTGTACAGAGGTGTAGAACAATAACACCTTTTATCCTTCCCCTGTTCCTCAGATCCTGTCCTCTCCATCTAGACGTTATGCTGCACTCCTTGCACTTAGTATCTGTTTATTCACAGATACTGGCTGGTGATAGGTTCATACAACTTCAGTTACACAACCTTTTCTATAAAAAGATGGCTGGACCATGGTAGTAAACAAGCCCTCTGACCTCTTGTGTCCCCGTATCTCCTCATAGAATGTAAGCTCTTGTGAGCAGGATCCTCACTCCTATTGTTTCATATGTTTATTTCTTTGTCACATCATAATGTCTCATATTGTCCGTTCATGTGTCCTCTGATTTGTAAAGTTCTACGGAATATGCTGCCGCTATATAAATAAAGTTATTATTATTATTATTATTATGAAAATGGAGCTGCAATGCTGAATAACAAAGACATCTTTGTAAAGTGTACAAGTCACCCTACAAGGTATTTTCATTAGTCTGATATTGATTTTCCTGCTGACAGACTCCCTTTAACTGAATCCATCTTGCCCTCCAAACACTGAAGATTTCCAGTGTCAGAGGAAGAAAGCAGTCCCAGATCATAACCAAGGCACTTCCATGCTTCAATGTAGGCAGGGTGTTCTTTATAAAGTATACTTCATTATTCTGTCGCCACACATCCAGAGCTCTGAAAAGTTCCTGTTTTGTTTCGTTGATACACAGAGCAGAATTCCAAAAGTTCTGTGTCTTATTTATATGGCTTTGAGCATATTGGAGCTTTTGAATAAGTAGAGGTGTACGTATAGTTTGGGTATTAAGATCTTCAGCGTTTATTATGCACCTTACGCTAGGTTTACACCTGCGTTGGGGTTTCTGTTCTTAGAGTCTGATTGGGGACCCAAACGGAAACCCAATCTGCTTAAAAAGTGGTTACCCGCGGACCCCCTGGCACGCGTGGCAAGAGTGGGCTCGCAAGGCTTATTTCCCTGGCACGGCAGCGGAGTCCTCACCCAGCAGTTTCGATCGGACCAAACACAGCCAAAACGAAACTGTCTTCAGACCCTCTTCAGACCTCAAAGTATAATAAGCGGAGACTCAGGAGAAGTGATGAAACATAAAAAACAATGTCACACACCTTTCCTGCACTCCGCAGCGACTCTGTGCTCTGCAGGCGCTTCAGCCTGAAGTCAGCTGATAGGGCCTCAGGTGTCACGTCTGCGTCTGGCGTCATTACGCATAATGACGCCGGACGTGACACCTAAGGCCCTATCAGTGGTCGCTGACTACAGGCAGAAGCGCCCGAAGAGAACAGAGACGCTGCGAAGCGCAGGAAAGGTGAGTGACAATGTTTTTTATGTTTGTCACCTCGTTGGCCCTCCACTTATTATACTCTGTTCTGAAGAGACCCCACAGTATAATAATAGCTAGTGAGTGGTGACAGTTGGAATGTTATTAAAGTTGGAATATTAGACTGTGTGCAGGGACCACTATGAGACATAATACAATGTGCAGGGACCTCTATGGGACATAATACAGTGTGCAGGGATCACTATGGGATATAATACTGTGTACAGGGGCCACTATGGGAGATAATACCGTGTGCAGGGGCCACTATGAGACATAATACCATGTGCAGGGACAACTTTGGGACATAATATCGTGTGCAGGGACCACTATGGGACATAATACCATGTGCAAGGACCTCTATAGGACATAATACCGTGTACAGGGACCACTATGAGACATGTACCTTGTGCAGAGACCGCTATGGGACATATACCGTGTGCAGGGGCCGCTATGGGACATGTACCGTGTGCAGGGGCCACTATGGGACATAATATTGTCTGCAGGGACCACTATGGGACATAATACCATGTGCAGGGACCTCTATAGGACATAATACCGTGTACAGGAACCGCTATGAGACATGCACCTTGTGCAGGGACCGCTATGGGACATATACCATGTGCAAGGGCCGCTATGGGACATAATACCGTGTGCAGGGGCTGCTATGGGACATAATACCATGTGCAGGGACCGCTATGGGACATATACCTTGCGCAGGGACTGCTATGGGACGTAATACCGTGTTCAAGGACCACTATGGGACATAATATGGTGTGCAGGGGCCGCTATGGGACATAATACCTTGTGCATGGGCCGCTTTGAGACATGATACCTTGTGTAGGGGCCGCTATGGGACAGGATACCTTGTGCAGGGTCTGCTATGGGACATGATACCTTGTGCAGGGGCCACTATGGGACATGATACCTTGTGCAGGGGCCGCTATGGGACATGATACCTTGTGCAGGAGCAGCTATGGGACATAATACATTGTGTAGGGGCCGCTATGGGACATAATACCTTGTGCAGGGGACACTATGAGACATAATACCTTGTGCAGGGGCCGCTATGGGACATAATACCTTGTGCAGGGGCCGCTATGGGACATAATACCTTGTGCAGGGGCCGCTATGGGACATAACACCTTTTGCAGGGGCCGCTATGGGACATAATACCATGTGCAGGGGCCGCTGTGAGACATAATACTGTGTGCAGGGGACGCTATGAGACATAATACCGTGTGCAGGGGCCTGTAGGAGACATAATACCGTGTGCAGAGGCCGCTATGGGATATAATACCATGTGCAGGAGCCGCTATGGGACATTATTCTGTATAACGGTGTGTTTTTGCACAGAAAACACAGGCTTTTTTTTTTTTTGAACGCAGTTTTACATCAAAGTAAAAGTTTCAGTGGCCTAAGAATATAGCTGAATGAAGATACATAATGTGTATTCACCATAAGGATGCTGCCATACGGTGCTCCTGGACACATACATTTACCACTAATTGCGGGATGCACATATACTTTCATTGCTTCTAATCGGAAAGTACAGGAGTGCCCCAGGAAATAGCAGTAAATGCATGCGCCCTATAGCATCTTGTAGCAGCACTTCTGTGTTGTGGTTTGTGGTATATGACTTTAGTTTAGGGGTCATCAGACTTATAATTATTGACCAGCACTCCGAGTACCTCAGCTTTGATTTTTGAATTAAAATTTGCACGCCGAACAAAAAAGGTTGCCTACCCCTCCCATAGAATATAATGGGACCGCCAGGTTTCCACCTAAAAAATGAGCATTTTTCAACCGGAATGGGGGACGGAATCCCCAAACGCTCATTGAGCACAGATGTGAACCTATCCTTACTGTGTAATTTGAAACCTCAGTGTCACTGCCACTAAACCTTGCTGAGTGTCTTCTGGAGTCGTTCAGGATTTTTGATCACCTGCCTCCCCAGGAATCTGACAGCAGCCAATAATAGCTACCCCTCGCTATGTCCGGGTATTGCAGTCAGTGTTCCATTAACTGTGAACTTGAGAACTAGACTTCCAACTGTATCTCTATGTTTTTCTATCCTTTTACTTTTAATTCTCTACAAATTTACATATGGCTATGTTCATGGGAAACCACTTTAACTATTTTGGACCACTTTCACGACTTAGCCATATTTCTCTTTTATCAATAATGTATTTATTAGACTTTCAAAAAAATTAACAAGCTTGTTCAGCAACGACAGTGCCATCCCAGAAATAGGGGAAATAAATACGAGCACATGTTGGATAAAGGAAAGAAAACAGAGAACATAATAGGTGACACATTACCTCTCATACAAAGGTGAATAAAAATAGAGATCCATATCAACAGAGGCAAATTAAGGCTACCATGTGCCATGGACTGTTCAAAAAGCTCGCCCATACCCCCTCTCCATTCATGCCAAAGATTCCTGTGACAGGATAATGTCCCATATTGGCCCTTCCTCACAGTATAATATCCCATAGTGGCCCTTCCCACTGTGGTCGATCCCACAAACCACTATTATACTCTGGGGTCTTTTCAGGGAAGGTGAGTAAACATAACAAACAGTGTTACATGGGTCACACCAGCACATCTTTCCGTATTCATATAAAAAGCATCACCAGCTCATTTGGCAAAATAGAATTTGCAGTGGCACTGGCAGGGGAAGTGATTATGACTGTCCTACTCCTCCTCCCACGTGATCTCCCTTGTAGGTAGGTCACACATTGATAATACATGTTAGTCGTTATCATCATCATCACCAGCTGTTTCTCCTACTCCTCCTCCATGCCAACTGTGTCCAAATGTCCAGACAGCAGTACTCCCTTTTTAAGGGCTGTCTCTAGATGAACCTTGGGCAGATAATAATCCTCCTAGAGGCTGTGTAGGTGGCCGTTGAGATCCAGTGCTGGATACAGATAAGGTCTTGCACACTCTGAGTCAGCTACTCACACTAGACTCTACACACACTGAATCCTCAATGGACGCTTGGGAGACCTAGACGACCTACAACCCTCCCAGTGGCCTGTGATTGGCCAGGGCTGAACCAAGGCTAAATTTTTGAACACTGAGGGGAAAACAACAGGAAAGCTGCACAACAATGACATAGAACACAGAGGACAGGACGTACCAACACTATCCATAGAAGTAAACAAATGTAGAGTAACTAATCGTGCTCAAATATACTATCAAAGAGAAAAAACAACAAACTAGCACTAATACCTAAAATATAACCTTTAATAATCTGATTAAAAAGTGTACAATGCACTACAAAGAAAATGACGCTGCATGTGGCATTAAGCAGACAACAGCACATAAGTAGCTTTCACAATGTCCATAAAGCCTCTGTTTGAAAAACAGCTAAACTAAGTGCTCAATAATCAGCAGCATGTGAGTGGCTTTATCACAAGGTCAATAGAGCCCCTGTTTGAATAGATCTATCTTAAGAGGCTTAACAAAATGTAAACACAGCCCTTGTTTGTATAAAGCTATCCTCTAAGAGGTTTATAACAATGTCCACACACCCCTGTTTGTATATAGCTATCCTCTAAGAGGCTTATCTCAAAATCAACACAGCCCCTGTTTGTATAAAGCTATCCTCTAAGAGGCTTTAGCAATGTAAACAGAGCCCCTATTTGTATAAAACTATCCTCAACGCGTTTCCCCCAGAGATAAGCAGGGTTCATCAGGAGAAGGTAAAGATATAGATAATATCAAGCTTACTGAGATAATTTGCAGTAATAACTGCAGTTCCAAGTGTCCTGATGGTGGACACTGGTACTAAGAGAGCCGACGCCATTCACTGTGTCCCGCCGGGTTAATAAACCCGTAGCTCCGCCCCCATGACACCCCCCCCCTCATGACGTCATCGGAACGAGGCTCCGCCCACCTCGTCCGGAGGTTTGTCATGCAGGGGAAAACAGGTTTCCATGGAGAGGAGACGCTGAACAACCAATGTAAAAAAGATAAAATGGTGAATGAAAACAAGACTGCAATAAAGTAAATAGAAAAGAACCTTTCAAGATCACAATCAGATTTACTTAAGATAACAAATGCAAAATACAAGTATAAGTCTCTAAGAACGGGTAAATGACTGGACTAGGGAAACATTGATATGTACACTAATATGTACTAAAGTGGCAAAGATAAACCAGCCACCACAGCAGTGCATAAAGTTATGTACTGTTTTAATTGTTATATCCCATCAATATAGAGAAATACCCAAAGATGTAAAACATCAGTAAAATAAACAAAAGATATTTGGGTAAAGCATAATAATAAACCATAGAGTTGAATGAAAACTATTATTGCTATACAAACAGACTAAATAGATGTAAAATGCAGATGAAACCATAATTATATAAATGATGCAAAAGAGAGTGAATCATTCAGGCCTTTAGGTTTCACACTCTGAAATTGAAAAATACGCCTGGTCTCATGTTGTAGGATCAACCGATCCCAGTTACCACCTCTCATTGGGGGACATACTCGTTCTATACCTTGAAAGGTCAGAGACTTAGGGTCACCTCCATGATATTCCCATACATGGGTAGAGAGGGTGCGATCTTCTCTCCGTGTGATATAGCCTACATGGTCAAGTATTCTGCGTCTAAATTCTCGTATAGTTTTACCTACGTAATTTAACGGACAGGGGCATGTGGCCACATAGATCACACCAGTGGTCCTACAGTTGATGAACTGTTTAGTAAGATGTTTCTTACCAGTAGAGACAATAGGAATAGTGTCCCCTTTCAAGATGTAGTCACATGCCTTGCATGAGCCACATTTGAAGGTCCCAACAGGGACACTTTTATCCAGCCAAGTGATAGCCGCAGAGCGGGGTGTAAAGTGGCTATGTGTTAGCAAATTACCCAAATTCTGACCTCTGCGATAAGTAACAGAGGGATGTTGACTAATTAATTCTCTTACATCTGGATCAGTTGTTGATATGTTCCAATAGGATTTGAGTATTTCCATGACACCCTTAGCTCCACGGTCATAATTCCCTATCAGGCGGATAGCATGTATATCCTTTGGTTTAATCTTAGGGGTAAGTAAAGTGGTACGATCACTAAGAGCTGCCATCTCTTTGGCTTCTTTGAGGACAGACGTTGGATATCCTCGTTCGTAAAACCTACCCTCTAGCTCTTTAGCTTTGACATGAAAATCATCCAAATTAGAACAATTCCTACGTATACGAAGGAATTGACCCTTAGGTATTCCCCGCCTGAGGGGGGCTGGATGGAAACTATCCCATTTTAATAAGTTGTTTGTAGCTGTCTCTTTACGGTATAAAGAGGTTTCCAAATCCCCCTGTCCGTTAATAATAATGCGAAGGTCCAAAAATGTAATTGAGTGAGAATCTATTGACGCAATAAATTTCATATTGATGTCATTTTCATTGAGGGCCTCAACAAAGCCCCAGAACTCTTCTTTGGGGCCTGTCCAAAGGATAAGCACATCATCCATGTACCTTATCCATAGCTAAATCATCTCAGTCCACCTCTCAAAGAGATCCGAAAAAACCAGACGCTCCTCCCACCAGCCCAAAAATAAATTTGCATACGTGGGCGCAGCTGAACTGCCCATAGCGGTCCCGCGTTGCTGATGGAAGAAGCGCCCGTCGAACAGAAAAAAATTCCTCTTTAAAACGAAATCAAGGAGCTCTAGGATGAATTCGCCATGGGGGGCCAATTGGATGGTACGAGATTGAAGGAAATGTCTAATGGCCTCACAGCCCTTATCATGTGGTATTGAACTGTATAAGGCCTCGACATCAATTGATGCCAAAAATGAACCTGGTGGTACTGTTATATTTTCCAACCGTTTCAAGATATCCATTGTGTCTCGGGCATAGGAAGGGAGCGTTAAGACAAATGGTCGCAATATTTTGTCAATGTAAACACTCGCTCCTTGAGTTAAGCTTCCTATGCCCGAGACAATAGGACGACCCCTGAAAGGGGGAAACCCTTTATGTATCTTGGGTAAACTATAAAAAGTAGCCGTTGTTGGAAATGGAGTAGACATGAATGTTAATTCCTTCTTACTAATTAGGCCCGCCTCATGGGCCCTCAATAGAATAACATCAAGTTCTCTCTTAAATTTAGTGGTAGGATCGTGATCTAAAATTTTGTATGTCTCAGGATCCAACAAAAGGGAATTACACATTGCTACATATTGTGATCTGTCCATGATAACCAGATTACCCCCTTTATCTGAAGGTTTTATAATAATCGTCTCATCACGTGAAAGATCATGTAAAGCACGGAGTTCGCCACCACTTAAATTATATCCCCTGGCTAATTTCTCCCTTGACAATTGAGATAGAGCCTGTACTACCATGGATTCAAATACATCTATTACACTAGTATCCATGACAGGTGGTGCAGCAGTGCTTTTTACGTGAAGATCTGTAAGGGGGGCCGGTCCTGATATACCTTGTCCCTCTTCCCAAAGTTCTTCCAGGAGCTTCAGGTTATCTAGATCTTCAAAAGGTATGCCTAATTCAGCACATCGTCTTTTATTAACTGAACCCATAAATTTTGCCCATCGCAATTTTCGGGAAAACAAGGAAATATCTTTCACCCAAGTGAAAAGATCAAAATTAGTTGTTGGAACATATGACAGACCCAAGGAAAGTACCGTAATCTCATCTCTAGAAAGCACTCGATTAGATAAATTAATATTTTCTGAGAACACGACCAGATCAGAATCAATGACTGATTTAGGATCGGCTACAAAAAACAGTGACGAGTTACAAGTGATTAATTTATCTAATCGAGTGCTTTCTAGAGATGAGATTACGGTACTTTCCTTGGGTCTGTCATATGTTCCAACAACTAATTTTGATCTTTTCACTTGGGTGAAAGATATTTCCTTGTTTTCCCGAAAATTGCGATGGGCAAAATTTATGGGTTCAGTTAACAAAAGACGATGTGCTGAATTAGGCATACCTTTTGAAGATCTAGATAACCTGAAGCTCCTGGAAGAACTTTGGGAAGAGGGACAAGGTATATCAGGACCGGCCCCCCTTACAGATCTTCACGTAAAAAGCACTGCTGCACCACCTGTCATGGATACTAGTGTAATAGATGTATTTGAATCCATGGTAGTACAGGCTCTATCTCAATTGTCAAGGGAGAAATTAGCCAGGGGACATAATTTAAGTGGTGGCGAACTCCGTGCTTTACATGATCTTTCACGTGATGAGACGATTATTATAAAACCTTCAGATAAAGGGGGTAATCTGGTTATCATGGACAGATCACAATATGTAGCAATGTGTAATTCCCTTTTGTTGGATCCTGAGACATACAAAATTTTAGATCACGATCCTACCACTAAATTTAAGAGAGAACTTGATGTTATTCTATTGAGGGCCCATGAGGCGGGCCTAATTAGTAAGAAGGAATTAACATTCATGTCTACTCCATTTCCAACAACGGCTACTTTTTATAGTTTACCCAAGATACATAAAGGGTTTCCCCCTTTCAGGGGTCGTCCTATTGTCTCGGGCATAGGAAGCTTAACCCAAGGAGCGAGTGTTTACATTGACAAAATATTGCGACCATTTGTCTTAACGCTCCCTTCCTATGCCCGAGACACAATGGATATCTTGAAACGGTTGGAAAATATAACAGTACCACCAGGTTCATTTTTGGCATCAATTGATGTCGAGGCCTTATACAGTTCAATACCACATGATAAGGGCTGTGAGGCCATTAGACATTTCCTTCAATCTCGTACCATCCAATTGGCCCCCCATGGTGAATTCATCCTAGAGCTCCTTGATTTCGTTTTAAAGAGGAATTTTTTTCTGTTTGACGGGCGCTTCTTCCATCAGCAACGCGGGACAGCTATGGGCAGTTCAGCTGCGCCCACGTATGCTAATTTATTTTTGGGCTGGTGGGAGGAGCGTCTGGTTTTTTCGGATCTCTTTGAGAGGTGGACTGAGATGATTTCGCTATGGATAAGGTACATGGGTGATGTGCTTATCCTTTGGACAGGCCCCAAAGAAGAGTTCTGGGGCTTTGTTGAGGCCCTCAATGAAAATGACATCAATATGAAATTTACTGCGTCAATAGATTCTCACTCAATTACATTTTTGGACCTTCGCATTATTATTAATGGACAGGGGGATTTGGAAACCTCTTTATACCGTAAAGAGAAAGCTACAAACAACTTATTAAAATGGGATAGTTTCCATCCAGCCCCCCTCAGGCGGGGAATACCTAAGGGTCAATTCCTTCGTATACGTAGGAATTGTTCTAATTTGGATGATTTTCATGTCAAAGCTAAAGAGCTAGAGGGTAGGTTTTACGAACGAGGATATCCAACGTCTGTCCTCAAAGAAGCCAAAGAGATGGCAGCTCTTAGTGATCGTACCACTTTACTTACCCCTAAGATTAAACCAAAGGAAATACATGCTATCCGCCTGATAGGGAATTATGACCGTGGAGCTAAGGGTGTCATGGAAATACTCAAATCCTATTGGAACATATTAACAATTGATCCAGATGTAAGAGAATTAATTAGTCAACATCCCTCTGTTACTTATCGCAGAGGTCAGAATTTGGGTAATTTGCTAACACATAGCCACTTTACACCCCGCTCTGCGGCTATCACTTGGCTGGATAAAAGTGTCCCTGTTGGGACCTTCAAATGTGGCTCATGCAAGGCATGTGACTACATCTTGAAAGGGGACACTATTCCTATTGTCTCTACTGGTAAGAAACATCTTACTAAACAGTTCATCAACTGTAGGACCACTGGTGTGATCTATGTGGCCACATGCCCCTGTCCGTTAAATTACGTAGGTAAAACTATACGAGAATTTAGACGCAGAATACTTGACCATGTAGGCTATATCACACGGAGAGAAGATCGCACCCTCTCTACCCATGTATGGGAATATCATGGAGGTGACCCTAAGTCTCTGACCTTTCAAGGTATAGAACGAGTATGTCCCCCAATGAGAGGTGGTAACTGGGATCGGTTGATCCTACAACATGAGACCAGGCGTATTTTTCAATTTCAGAGTGTGAAACCTAAAGGCCTGAATGATTCACTCTCTTTTGCATCATTTATATAATTATGGTTTCATCTGCATTTTACATCTATTTAGTCTGTTTGTATAGCAATAATAGTTTTCATTCAACTCTATGGTTTATTATTATGCTTTACCCAAATATCTTTTGTTTATTTTACTGATGTTTTACATCTTTGGGTATTCCTCTATATTGATGGGATATAACAATTAAAACAGTACATAACTTTATGCACTGCTGTGGTGGCTGGTTTATCTTTGCCACTTTAGTACATATTAGTGTACATATCAATGTTTCCCTAGTCCAGTCATTTACCCGTTCTTACAGACTTATACTTGTATTTTGCATTTGTTATCTTAAGTAAATCTGATTGTGATCTTGAAAGGTTCTTTTCTATTTACTTTATTGCAGTCTTGTTTTCATTCACCATTTTATCTTTTTTACATTGGTTGTTCAGCGTCTCCTCTCCATGGAAACCTGTTTTCCCCTGCATGACAAACCTCCGGACAAGGTGGGCGGAGCCTCGTTCCGACGACGTCATGAGGGGGGGGGGAGTGTCATGGGGGCGGAGCTACGGGTTTATTAACCCGGCGGGACACAGTGAATGGCGTCGGCTCTCTTAGTACCAGTGTCCACCATCAAGACACTGGGAACTGCAGTTATTACTGCAAATTATCTCAGTAAGCTTGATATTATCTATATCTTTACCTTCTCCTGATGAACCCTGCTTATCTCTGGGGGAAACGCGTTGAGGATAGTTTTATACAAATAGGGGCTCTGTTTACATTGCTAAAGCCTCTTAGAGGATAGCTTTATACAAACAGGGGCTGTGTTGATTTTGAGATAAGCCTCTTAGAGGATAGCTATATACAAACAGGGGCTGTGTGGACATTGTTATAAACCTCTTAGAGGATAGCTTTATACAAACAAGGGCTTTGTTTACATTTTGTTAAGCCTCTTAAGATAGATCTATTCAAACAGGGGCTCTATTGACCTTGTGATAAAGCCACTCACATGCTGCTGATTATTGAGCACTTAGTTTAGCTGTTTTTCAAACAGAGGCTTTATGGACATTGTGAAAGCTACTTATGTGCTGTTGTCTGCTTAATGCCACATACAGCAACACTACAGATGTCATTTTCTTTGTAGTGCATTGTACACTTTTTAATCAGATTATTAAAGGTTATATTTTAGGTATTAGTGCTAGTTTGTTGTTTTTTCTCAACACTACCCATAGGCACAATAGACAAACACTTAAAGCATTCTGGGATGCTGCACGCTGCATTTTGTAAATTGATGGCATATGCTCAATTTCGATGGAGGTTACCTAGCTGCTATTTCTCTAGGAAAGCTGTCGCTGCTGTATATCAACATGTGTTGGAGAATATGGGCCTTTTTTTGGATATGTCATTGTGGCGAAAGCTGCACGCCACAGTTGACATGTAGTGCAGCAATTATAACAAGGAAAATACATGGCTTTCAGGGCCCTCTGGGTCAATGTTTTGAACAGCACTGGCCACGGTCCAGAAATGGAAGGCCAAGTTCTAATTCCACCCTGTTTGTGCAGGCCCAGTTCCTACACCATGCACCTATGGATCCTCCTATCTGGACCGTTTCCCGCACCTGTCTTCACCAGGGCAAGATGTTGCTTCCACTCCACCTCCATCTTTTCATGGGGGTAAGATAAAGCACTACCATACAGTTTTACAGCTAATAAGCCTGGATCAGAGGAGTTGCACCGCTGTTTCCTGCAGTATATACAGTATTATACCGCTGCATATAAATATCCTAATCCTGACTGTATTTTCAACCAGTGTTATCTCTGGAAATAATTTAGATAGCACTGCAACCTTAGTGTCATATGAAAGTAGAGAATTTCCTCTTTCATATGATACCAAATACAACAAAAGCAAGTTTGTAAGTTTTATATTGTCCAAGATATAACTGTTTGAAGTGACCCTCCCCTACCCTCATTTTCTCTACATCTTATACAGCCCTGTACTGCCATACACAGTAACATTACGCTAAAGTTATGCTTCAAAGAGGACCTTTCATGTCCTCATGGAAGTGCGGTTTTATATAACGCTAGAAAGCCGACAGTGCGCTTTCCCAGTATGTGCCCTGTGGGGAGATATCGGTGCCATTAGTTTCGGCACCGATATCTACCCACTGTCAGAAGGGCGTTCCTCATAGCTCAGCGTTATCCATAAACGAGTATTCTCAGAGGGGGCGTTCCTTACCACCCAGTGATGACGCTGAGCTGCGAGGAATACCCCCCCCAGTACAAGTCTATGGACGAGTACTGTCAGAAGGGGTGTTCCTTACAGCTCAGCGATGACGCTGAGCTAAGAGGAACGCCCTTCTGACAGTGGGGAGATATCGGTGCCGAAATTAAATATCTCCAGCACCAGGGCACATATCGGGAAAACCGACAGTGCGCTGAATTCAGCAACTTTCTAGCATTATATATAAAACCGCACTTTCATGAGGACGTGTAAGGTCCTCTTTAAGCCAATTTAAACTCTGGTTCATACCTAACTTCTTCAACCTAAAACAAATCTTGGGACCAAATCAGAAACAAATCTTCAGAGGTTCGTCCATCTCTAGCCTTAGCCAGTCCAGGTATGTGATATGTTTTATCTCAAGCACTCCTGAAGCATCTAATGAAGCCCTTGATTAGTTGCAGCAGGTATGCTTGAGACAACCGTTGGTTTGCAAATGTGTGCTCTTATGAGAGATTCCATTCAGGGGTTGAACAAAGACTGCAGCAGTTATTAAAACCGGCATATTGTGATGAATTTCCAGAAACCACTTGTTATAGTAGCTGTTTTGAGCTATGTCAATTGTTCTTAAATGATTGGGGTTTTTGGGTTGTTTTTTTTTGCAAAAAGCTGAAAGATTGTAAATTGTGCTACTAAACCAAATTTGCAGTGAGGTTGGGTAAATTATATTTCAACTGTAGAAAAAAATGAAACAGCACCAACCAGTTTACATTGGTACGAACATCTAAGCAAGTATTAGCATTAAATGGTAAAATGTAAATGTTTAACCATCACTGGTCTGCTCAAAAACAAGGCACTGAGGCCATATTCACAAACAAAATATTCACTTTCCAGTATAATGCCAGTGGAAGAGTGAAGAAATCAGGCGATACCTTTTAGAGGCTAACTGAGTATATTTATAAGTAAGCTTTCAGGAGTACTAGCTAGCTCCCTTCATCAGACATGGTGTGATACAAGAACTGAAAATTCACAGATTTTTATACACATGGTTTTCAAAGCATTTTAGAGTCCTTAAAAAAATGCAATCTAAGTAGAGAAGTTATTTACAACAGGTCAAAAAAACAGTCTGGAAATTTGTGGTGCGTGACGGAGGGATCAGTAATTCTTGCTGTTATCTGTTTGCTATCAGGAGGTGATTTGTGTCCCTCACAGTTCATACATAGTGTGATTTTAAGCTGGCATGAATATTGAGTTCAGTTCATGGTTCATATATAGTGTGACATGAAGCTGGCATGAATATTAAGTCCAAATTGCAGAGTTTGAAATTTTTGCATAAATTTGTACTCCGATTCTTTCCTTTTCTCCTGCGTCTTATATTATCGTCCGGAGTGCCCTGAAGGCCCCAACTGAAAATGGCACCTCACCTTGCCTACATAAAAGGTGCATGACCTGCAAGCACATCCACACCACTGACAGTGTACCTATCCCACAGTCACAACAGGTACACAGAATTAGGGGGACATTCTCCTGCAGGTCTTCCAATGTGGTGTACCTCATAATGTGTACGCAATGTCCCACCACAGGCCTCTATGTGGGGGAAACAGGGCAGAGACTCAGTCAACGAATGAACTCACACAGATCCAATATTAATAACATCAGAACCGATCTCCCAGTGGCCGCACATTTCTCCGGAGAAAACCACTCTATTGAAGATTTGCGGATTGTGGTTTTAATGGGACATTTTAAGACGCAGGAGAAAAGGAAAGAATCAGAGTACAAATTTATGCAAAAATGTCAAAATCTGCAATTTGGACTTAATATTCATGCCAGCTTCATGTCACACTATATATGAACCATGAACTGAACTCAATATTCATGCCAGCTTCAAATCACACTATGTATGAACTGTGAGGGACACAAATCACCTCCTGATAGCAAACAGATAACAGCAAGAATTACTGATCCCTTCGTCACGCACCACAAGTTTCCAGACTGTTTTTTTGACCTGTTGTAAATAACTTCTCTACTTAGATTGCATTTTTTTAAGGACTCTAAAATGCTTTGAAAACCATGTGTATAAAAATCTGTGAATTTTCAGTTCTTGTATCACACCATGTCTGATGAAGGGAGCTAGCTAGTACTCCTGAAAGCTTACTTATAAATATACTCAGTTAGCCTCTAAAAGGTATCGCCTGATTTCTTCACTCTTCCACTACTTTCAATGGCTAACACGGTACAACATTATACTACAGTATAATGCCAGTGCATTTGTTTTAGTAAATGGCAACACAGAGCATCTGCTTGCTCATTGACCTAACTAAGGTGCACTGTAGACATGTTACCAGATAGTTAGGGTCAGGCTTATTCTTGCGTGTTTGAACACTCTGGTTCAAAATAATTGGTCACCTGTTCATGTTCATATTTTTAAAGCATTCTTAAGGCTGAGGCCCCACGTTGCGGAAACGCAGCTTTTTTTGTTGCAGACTTTGCTGCGTTTTTTGAGCCAAAGCCAGGAGTGGTTTGAGCAGAAGGTAGAAGTATAAGCACTTCCTATATATTTCTCATTCCTCTTATAGCCATTCTTCACTTTGGCTGAAAAAAACACAGCAAAATCTGCAACAAAAAAGCTACGTTTCCGCAACGTGGGACTTCAGCCTAAAACATAATTTTAAAAATACACTTACTCCCTTGCTCCCAGTCCTAAAACTTCATGACCTAAAAAAAAAGAATAGAAATGCCCACAATCTCATAAAAAATTATATAATTTTATTAATAAATAATACAAAATATACATGACATATAAAACTCCAGAGAGATACAATATGGGTAAAGAGGAAAAAAAAATCCCCTGGACACAAAACCACCCATCGGGTAAATGCTGGGGTAAAATAATGATAAAACAATTCATAGACAATAGATGTGATAGACTTAACTGCACAGATGTCAGGGACCAGGTAATATAAGGATACGTATCAAAGACCATCCAAATACTACTTTCCTCAATATACCCATGCAGAAAAAAGAACAGCATGAACATATACTGTATATCACATACTTGTAGGGTCTTTTCACATGGCTGAATTGGAAGCTGAAAGTGAACCAGATTCCACCTCAAAATCGGCTCTAAATTCTGCCTGAAATCTGCCTCACGTTCTTTTCGATGGGATGAAGATGCAGATTTTTTTTTCCTCTAGCTGATTTTTTAAGCTAGCAGAAAAAATAAACGTCATACTCGATCTTCAGTTGGATTCTGCCTGATAAATCCCACTGAAGTTAATGGGAGGCAAAAAATTCTGCCTGGTCGGTGTGGAATTTGCAGATTCCACAATGGATTCCATGCAGATTTTTCAGCTTATACAAATTCCGTCATGTAAACATACCGTTAGACATATTGCCAAAAGATATCACCAATAATTGATATTACAATTGTTGGTGATATTTAGACAGCCTGTAATAGGAGTCTAGGGATTTCTCAATATATTGCAAGGCATTACCATTGTAGTGTATTGAATGATCAGACCCCCAGGGGGTCTAAAATTTAAAGTTAAAAAAAAAAAAGTAAAAATTCAATTCATCTCCAATTCCCTAAAACACATAAAAAAGTAAATAAAGTCCTTCATTGGAGTCCAGCTGTGTTTAATTAAACTGATTGGAATTGATTAGGAAAGGCACACACCTGTCTATATAAGACCTCACAGCTCACAGTGCATGTCAGAGCAAATGAGAATCATGAGGTCAAAGGAACTGCCCAAGGAGCTCAGAGACAGAATTGTGGCACGGCACAGATCTGGCCAAGGTTACAAAAGAATTTCAGCAGCACTCAAGGTTCCTAAGAGCACAGTGGCCTCCATAATCCTTAAATGGAAGAAGTTTGGGACGACCAGAACTCTTCCTAGACCTGGCTGTCCAGCCAAACTGAGCAATCGTGGGAGAAGAGCTTGGTGAGAGAGGTAAAGAAGAACCCAAAGATCACTGTGGCTGAGCTCCAGAGATGCAGTAGGGAGATGGGAGAAAGTTCCACAAAGTCAACTATCACTGCAGCCCTCCATCAGTCGGGGCTTTACGGCAGACTGGCCCGAAGGAAGCTTCTACTCAGTGCACGACATATGAAAGCCTGCATAGAGTTTGCCAAAAAGCACATGAAGGACTCCCAGACTATGAGAAATAAGATTCTCTGGTCTGATGAGATGAAGATTGAACTTTTTGGTGTTAATTCTAAGCAGTATGTGTAGAAAACCAGGCACTGCTCATCACCTGCCCAATACAATCCCAACAGTAAAACATGGTGGTGACAGCATCATGCTATGGGGGTGTTTTTCAGCTGCAGGGACAGGACGACTGGTTGCAATTGAAGGAAAGATGAATGCAGCCAAGTACAGAGATATCCTGGAAGAAAACCTCTTTCAGAGTGCTCTGGGCTAAAGGTTCACCTTCCAACAAGACAATGACCCTAAGCACACAGCTAAAATAAAAAAGGAGTGGCTTCGGAACAACTCTGTGACCATTCTTGACTGGCCCAGCCAGAGCCGTGACCTCAACCCATTTGAGCATCTCTGGAGAGACCTAAAAATGGCTGTCCACCAATGTTCACCATCCAACCTGACGGAACTGGAGAGGATCTGCAAGGAAGAATGGCAGAGGATCCCCAAATCCAGATGTGAAAACGCATCATTCCCAAGAAGACTCATGGCTGTACTAGCTCGAAGGGGTGCTTCTACTCAATACTGAGCAAAGGGCCTGAATACTTATGACCATGTGATATTTCAATTTTTCTTTTTTAATAAATTAGCAAAAATATGTACATTTCTGTTTTTTTTTTTCTGTCAAGATGGGGTGCTGAGTGTACATTAATGAGAAATAAAATGAACTTTTTTGCTTTTAGCAAATGGCTGAAATGAAACAAAGAGTGAAAAATTTAAAGGGGTCTGAATACTTTCCGTACCCACTGTATATTGAAGCTGATCCGCAGTAACCTGGTCTGACTACCATACAGAAAACACAGCTGTCTGCTTCCGGTTCCATTCTCTGAGAACAGCTGTTCAATGTGGATACAGGGTGTCAGACCCTCACCAGCAGACTATTTACAATAGAACATATTTAAAAAGTTGAAAGTTAGACATTTTTTTATTTCTGTAAAAAATGAACTTAGTTAGACATTGATGGCAGCAACATATCTCAAAAAAGTTGGGACAAGGTTAACAAAAGGTTGGAAAAGTAGTAGTACTAATAAAAAACAGCTGGAGGGTCAATTCGCAAATAAGTCACGTTACTGAGTATAAAAAGGGCATGTTAGAGAAGCAACATTTTTCAGAAGCAAAGATGGTTAGAGGTTCACAGGTTCATCTCTGAAAAAGAAATGTTCCTCAACATAAAATTGTAAAGTCTTTTAATATTCCACCATCTACAGTACAATATCATTAAAAGAATCAGTGACTCTGGAGAAATCCATGTGCACAAGGGTCAATATTTGATGTTCATGATCTATGCCCCCCTCCCCATGGGCAGCACTGCATTTAAAACAGGCATGAATATGTAATGCAATCACTGCATGGGCTCAGGAATACTTTCAGAAATAATTTACTGTGAACACAATTTGTTGTGCAATCCACAAATGCAAGAAGTCATATAACAACACAATCCAGAAATGCCACTGTCTTCTGTAGGCCAAAGCTCATTTACATTGGACTGAGCCAAAATGGAAAACTGTTTTGGAACCAGATGAATCAAAATTTGAAATTCTCTACGGAAACCACGGATGCCGTGACCTGAGGACTTAACTGGAGAGGGACCATCTAGCTTGTTATCAGCGCACAGTTCAAAATCCTGCATCTTGGATGGTATGGGGTTGCATTATTGGGCAGCTTACACATCTAGAAAGGTAATCAATACTGTTCAGTACTTAGAAGTTTCAGAAGAACATATGCTCCCATCCAGACAATGTCACTTTAAGGGAAGGCCTTGCATATTTTAACAAGACAATGCTAAACCACATACTGCTTGATGACAACAGCATGGCTTTGCAGAAGAAAAGTCCGGGTGCCAACCTGGCCTACCAGCAGTACAGTCCTTTCACCAACAGAAAATTATTTGGCACATTATGAAGCTATAAATCTGACAGACTCCGGATATTTGAGCAGCTATTTGCATTTCACTCTGGGTAGTACGTCCATAGATACATTAGATAAGCAAGACATGATCACAGTGAATGGAAGGAGAGTTTATTTCTCTGTTCACACAGTGAATGGAGAGGGGAGAGGTTGATTCTCCTCACAGCCTCCGCACACAAGTCTACAAACTGTTGCTCTGTGCAAGGACTGAACATGCTGCAAATCTCACAGCTTATAATGTAAGAAAAGTCTTCTATGTACTTGTATCTACTTCTGACTGCTTGTGTGGTTAAAGATGGGTTATTATTCACAAGCAACGAGCAGCTTTCCTGACTGTGCTCATAGATTGCTCTTATCTTGTGTCACGCCTGCATATATTTGGCATATATTTATAGTTCATTGTTGCTGGATCTCATATATTATGGTTACTTGGGCTTTTCTAAGCTATTTGTTTGCTATTGTATAGTTACTCCTGGCAGAACAGTATCAGTATTGGATAGGAGAGAGGGCAGACTGCTCCTTATTGTACACTACCTGAGAAAGACGTGTAAGATGCATTTCAGCCACAATGTGATTATTAGCAACAGAAAAACTGATAGAACACCATGTATAAATTCTTATACAGTCATAGAACAGACTGCCTAGCAAGACCCTGCACATACAGTGGGGAAAAAAAAGTATTTAGTCAGCCACCAATTGTGCAAGTTCTCCCACTTAAAAAGATGAGAGAGGCCTGTAATTAACATCATAGGTAAACCTCAACTATGAGAGACAAAATGAGAAAATATGTCTAGAAAATCACATTGACTGATTTTTTAAGAATTTATTTGCAAATTATGGTGGAAAATAAGTATTTGGTCACCTACAAACAAGCAAGATTTCTGGCTCTCGCAGTCCTGTAACTTCTTCTGTCCTCCACTCATTACCTGTAGTAATGGCACCTGTTTGAAATTGTTATCAGTATAAAAGACACCTGTCCACAACCTCAAACAGTCACACTCCAAACTCCACTATGGTGAAGACCAAAGAGCTGTGGAAGGACACCAGAAACAAAATTGTAGCCCTGCACCAGGCTGGGAAGACTGAATCTGCAATAGGCAAGCAGCTTGGTGTGAAGAAATCAACTGTGGGAGCAATAATTAGAAAATGGAAGACATACAAGAACACTGATAATCTCCCTCGATCAGGGGCTCCACGCAAGATCTCACCCCGTGGGGTCAAAATGATCACAAGAACGGTGAGCAAAAATCCCAGAACCACACTGGGGGACCTAGTGAATGACCTGCAGAAAGCTAGGACTAACGTAACAAAGGCTACCGTCAGTAACACACTACGCCACCAGGGACTCAGATCCTGCAGTGCCAGACATGTCCCTCTGCTTAAGCCAGTACATATCCGGGCCCGTCTGAAGTTTGCTAGAGAGCATTTGGATGTTCCAGAAGAGTATTAGGAGAATGTCATATGGTCAGATGAAACCAAAGTAAAACTGTTTGGTAGAAACACAACTCGTCGTGTTTGGAGGAGAGTGAATGCTGAATTGCATCCAAAGAACACCATACCTACTGTAAAGCATGGGGGTGGCAACATCATGCTTTGGGGCTGTTTCTCTGCAAAGGGACCAGGACGACTGATCCGTGTACATAAAATAATGAATATGGCCATGTATCGTGAGATTTTGAGTGCAAACCTCCTTCCATTAGCAAGGGCATTGAAGATGAAACGTAGCTGGGTCTTTCAGCATGACAATGATCCCAAGCACACTGCCAGGGCAACGAAGGAGTGGCTTCGTAAGAAGCATTTCAAGGTCCTGGAGTGGCCTAGCCAGTCTCCAAATCTCAACCCCATAGAAAAGGGAGTTGAAAGTCCGTGTTGCCCAGCGACAGCCCCAAAACATCACTGCTCTAGAGGAGATCTGCATGGAGGAATGGGCCAACATACCAGCAACAGTGTGTGCCAACCTTGTGAAGACAAAGGATATATAACAAAGTATTGAGATGAACTTTTGTTATTGACCAAATACTTATTTTCCACCATAATTTGCAAATAAATTCTTTAAAAATCAGACAATGTGATTTTCTGGATTTGTTTTTTCATTTTGTCTCTCATAGTTGAGGTCTACCTATGATGTCAATTACAGGCCTCTCTCATTTTTTTAAGTGGGAGAACTTGCACAATTGGTGGCTGACTAAATACTTTTTTTTTCCCACCGTATTTCAACTTTTCATAAAAACTCAACTACCCTATAACTCATTAAGAGGTTATTTAACTGACTTAAAATGAATTAACATTTAAATGAATTTGCATTTCAGGGCATGGTACAGTACTCCACAATACTTTCTGCATTTCGAGTTCCTTGGTGAGGAAAGTGCATTGCAAATGTTTTACATTTCACATTTCATATGTTATGATAGTATCTTTGGAGCAAATATCAGAAATTTACAACAGGGAGCAGTAGAACAAACTGTTTATATCTCACAGAACACTGAGAGATAAATCCCGGGCACCCAAACATTTTCACCGGCACCAGCCATGAAGCCAAATTGATTTGTGCTGAATTTGGCGACCAAGTTATCACCACAGAAACTGGTATAAGAAATAAATGCTCTACAAACAGATGTATAACCAGAGCCCCAAATAAATGAGGCAGATCAAAACCAGGGACATGAATCAGAAGAGTGAACATGTCCAAGCCAAAAATCCGAGAGGTAACATCAGAACCAAAATCAGAAAATGAGCAGATTTCCAGTAACAAGCAAAAGGTTAGTATTACAGAAATCCAGCACAAATGATTAGGGGATGGGAGCCTCACTAAAGTACAAACAAATAGCAGGCACCTGGATGAGCAGGAACAGGATTTAAATATCCCTCCTCAGCTGCTAATTGGATCAGCATTGGAGAGCCCTGAAAACTGCAGAAGCTTCATAGGTTGGCAAGGTAACCTTAAAGCAACAACAGCGATTCCCGACAATATGCCCCCTTTTATGAAGGGCCACTGGACCCTTATCCCCTGGACCTAGTTTTGATGGAAATTTCCTGTGAAAATTCCTAACTAGCTTATCTGCCTGAACAGAACAAGCCAGTACTCAAGTAAATTCTTCTGGTCCATACTCCTTCTAACGCACTAAGTATTGGAGTGCACCTCTAACTCTACGTGAGTCAGTGATTTAATAACCTCAAATTCTAGGTCCCCTTCCACTTGAACAGGGGTAGCAAATACACTGATGAGCAAAGGGTAACAGTGTTTTGAACGTTTGACTTTTATACTCCATATCTCACCCTCCACTACAGCTTCAAACGTGAGACTACCATCATTTTATAGACAAACATCTTGGCTATCTCATACATAAATTTGACTTGCAACTATTTAGCATATAATTATTTATGCAGATTCTTGTCATGTAACTGCTTTGTTACTATTTTGCTCCTAGTGGTGAAAAAATCTTTCTTGTATACTGCAACCTTTTCTCACATTCCCCAATAGCTCAGTGTGTTCTTAGGTTGATTAAGTTGGAAGAATACGAAATGAAGTTCATCCATCCATTGAAAACCCAAGAGGTGGACATCCAGGCAAAATATTGGAGTCAAGAAGTTGGCTTATCACAAGGTCTATCAGTTTTGGCGAGACAAACACAGCAGTGGAGTTGGCTCATAAGCTTCAGAATAGTGAGATCACAGACATCCATGCAAGCACCACGCGACACATGTTACACAAATCTGTAATGGTGGCCCGAAAAAAGTCTCAACTTCAATATCATCATAAGAAGCGCTGGCTAAAATTTGCAAAAAAAAGTATGAACAGTGGACAGTAAAAGATTGAAAACGGGTGATTTGGAGCGGTGAGACGAAAGTCAATAGACTGGGCTCTGGGTGCAAATAGGTCTAGAAGAAACAAGGGAAAAGGGGGATAATGGATTGAGAAATTGAAGGAACTGTCAAGTTTTGTGGGGGAAACCTAATGATATGGGGTTGTTTCACTGCCAAAGGCATTGGATATTTGACTAGGATGACTGGTGGACTCAATGCTGAGCTACAGTGCCTTGCAAAAGTATTCATACCCCTTGAACTTTTTCACATTTTGTCACTGGAACAAAAATGATACATGATTTTCAAAATTTTAATCAAACAAAAATCTGAAAAGTGTGACGTGCAAAAGTATTCAGCCCCCTGTACTCTGATACCCCTAAATAAAATCTAGCGCAATCAATTGCCTTCAGAAGTCACTTAATTAATCAACAGAGTCCAGCTGTGTGTAATTTAGTCCCAGTATAAATACACCTGTTCTGTGAAGGCCTCAGTTGTTTGTTAGAGAACACTAGTGAACAAACAGCATCAGGAAGACCAAGGAACCCACCAGAAAGGTCAGAGATAAAGTTGTGGAGAAATTTAAAGTAGTGTTAGATTATAAAAACATATCCCAAGCTTTGAGCATCCCAAGAAGTACTGTTCAATCCATCAGCCAAAAATGGAAAAAGTATTATACAACTGCAAACCTGCCAAAACATGACCGTCCATCTAAACTGACAGATCAAGCAAGGAGAACACTGGTCAGAGAAGCAGCCAAGAGGCCCATGGTCACTCTGGAGGAGCTGCAGAAATATACAGCTCAGGTGGGAGAATCTGTCCACAGGACAACTATAAGTCGTGCACTCTACAAATCTGTCCTTTATGGAAGAGTGGCAAGAAGAAAACCATTGTTGAAAGAAAGACATAAGCAGTGCCATTTGAAGTTTGCCACAAGCCATATTGGGGACACAGCAAACATGTGGAAGAAGGTGCTCTGGTCAGATGAGTCCAAAGTTGAACTTTTTGGCCTAAATGCAAAGGGCTATGTGTGGCAGAAAAGTAACACTGCTCATCACTCTGAAAACACCATCCCCACTGTGAAACATGGTGGTGGCAACATCATGCTGTGGGGAGGCTTTTCTTCAGTAGGGACAGGGAAGTTGCTCAGAGTTGATGGGAAGATGGATGGAGCTAAATACAGGGAAATCCGGGAAGAAAACCTGTGGAAGGCTGCAAAAGACTTGATACTGGGAAGGAGATTCACCTTCCAGTAAGACAATGATCCTAAACATACAGCCAGAGCTACAGTGGAATGGTTTAGATCAAAGAATATTCATGTGTTAGAATGGCCCAATCAAAGTCCAGACCTAAATCCCATTGTGCATCTGTGGCAAGACATGAAAATTGCTGTTCAGAGACGCTTTCCATCCAATCTGGCTGAGCTTGAGCTATTTTGCAATGAAGAATGGGCAAAAATCTCAGTCTCTAGATGTACAAATCTGGTAGAGACATACCTAAAAAGACTTGCAGCTGTAATTGCAGCAAAAGGTGGCTGTACAAAGTATTGATAAAGGGGGGCTGAATACTTTTGCACGTTACACTTTTCAGGTTTTTATTTGATTAAAATTTCGAAAACCATGTATCATTTTCCTTCCACTTTACAATTATCTGCTACTTTGCATTGGTCTACCACTTAAAATCTCAATAAAATACATTTATGTTTGTGGTTGTAAGGTGACAAAATGTGAAAAAGTTCAAGGGGTATGAATACTTTTGCAAGGACTGTATATGTGAGTATCCTATAAGACGAATTACTTTGTACACTCAAGCTTTCCAAAATTTAGAGACTAATTAAACACCTTTATCAGAAATTATATTATCTGTAATACCATGTAAACAAAAATATGATTAATAAATTATCTGGAGAGAACTTTTGCATTTGGTAGTTGAGATAATGGAATAAAATCGCGCATTTTACTGAAACTATCTACAACTACCCAAATGACAAGCTTTCCCTCATGTAATATCATATCAGTAATGAGATTGGTCCATGGTCTTTGAGGGACAGGCAATGAAAGAAGTTCACCCACAGGGCAGACCCAAGGGATCTTGGTCCGGGCACAAGTATCACAGGCAGAGACGTAGGCTATGATTTCACAAGACACTGTTGGCCATCAGTAAAAATGAAAAACTATTCTTTTAGTACCAGAAATTTCTGGATGACCACATAAAAGTGAATCATGTAATTTGATCAACAAGTCTAATGCTTCGTTCACACCTGCGCTTGCTGTCCGTCCGTCGCCAATCCAGTGAAAATCTCGGCGAACTGGATTGGCGTCGGATACAGACCGGTCAGCGGCGCATTGGTTAAAAACCCATTCATTTGAATGGGTTTTTAAAGCAGTGCGCGGGTGTGCGCTTACACCCTCTGCGCTGCCAATCCTTTTTTTTTCGTCGGACACGAAGTCCTGCGTGTCCGACTTTGTTTCCGACGAAAAAAAAAGGATTGGCAGCGCAGAGGGTGTAAGCGCACACCCGCTCACTGCTTTAAAAACCCATTCAAATGAATGGGTTTTTAACCAATGCGCCGCTGACCGGTCTGTATCCGACGCCAATCCAGTTCGCCGAGATTTTCACTGGATTGGCGACGGACGGATACCAAGCGCAGGTGTGAACCCACCCTTAATTGGGGAGGTCAAATAATTTAGTAATAATAATAATTTTGAGGGGGTAATTGCTGATTCTCTCTGATCTCAGAAGTGAGATCAGAAAAAATTGCAGAAAAGACGATGCCTTCTGAGAGGATTGGTTCAGGATCAGGGGTTTCAGAAGAACAAAAACTTTGAGATAAGGATTCAGCCTTAACATTTTTAGATCCGGGTGTGTAGGTTACCACAAAATCAAACCTGGTAAAAATAAATAATTCCTACCTAGACTGATTGGGATTGAGTCTTTTGGCTAATTCTAAAAAGGTAAAATTCTAATGGTCTGTGAGAACTGTAATTTTAGAAAAATATGTCTAGCTTTCTCCAAAAAATGACGCCATTCTTCAAAGGCCTATTTCATAGCTAATAGTTTCACGATTGCCTATATCGTAATTCTTCTCAGCAGGTGAGAATTTGCAAAAGAAGAAGGCACAAGGACATAAGTTAGTTGTGGAGAAGGAGCCACCCCAACACCTACTTCTGAGGCATCAACTATAACAACACAGGTCAGGTTGAACCAGGACTAAAGATTCCATTAAAAGAGACTCAAATGATGAGATAGCACCTGAACTCCAATGAACTCAGCTCCCTTTTTAGTGAGGTCAGTTAGAAGTTTTGCTATGGAAGAAAAATTAGGAATAAATTTCGTATAGTAATTAGCAAAACTAAAAAACTTTGGACATGCCCTACCTCTCTTTAAATCTTGCAATCTACAATAGTCTGGAATTTGGTTGGATTCATGTGGATTGCAGGAGACAATATAACCCCAAAAAACAAGTTCCCGTACACCAAAAACAAATTTTTTCCATTTTAGCATACAAGTGGTTTTCTCTTAGTACCAGGAGAACTAACCTTAAAGAGGTTGTCCGGGCAAAAAAATTATTTTTAAAATAGGCCAGGGTAGGTGAAAAAAAAAAAAAAAAAAAATCATACCTGTCCCCTGTGCTCCGTTGTCCTCCCAGCGCAGTCTGGTCCTGCTACTCCAGTGTCTTCTCAAAGTGAAACTTCTTGCCGGCTGTGACGTCCATTGATTGGCCTCAGCAGTCACATGCAGCGGAAACTTCCGCCAGAAGACAACAATGGACCTGGAAGACCGGACCATGCTGGGAGGCACCGGAGCACTTGAGAAAGGTGAGTATGATTTTTCTCATTTTTTTCCCCGCCCCCATTGATTTCAAAAATATTTTTTTTGCTTGGATAACCCTTTTAAATGTTTGACATGAGAGTTCCAATCAGGATGTCATCAAGATACACAATTACAAAATGTTCAATAAAATTCCAAAAAATATCCGTAACCAAATTTTTAAAAATGGCAGAATGTTAAACAAACCAAATGGTATGACCTAATATTCATAGTGACCCTCTGGGGTATTAAAGGCTGTCTTCCACCCATCCCGACTCATACGTACAAGATTGTAAGCATTTCGTAGATCAAGGTTGGAGAACCACCTTGCTCCAAAAATCTGATTTAGTAATTTGGAGATAAGAGGAAGAGGGTACTTGTTTTTTAACTGTAATTTTGTTAAAATTACGGTAGTCAAAACATAGACTCAATCCTCCATTTTTTTTGTCTTAAAGAAAAAAACTGACATGCACCGGAGATGTAGGACGGATATGACCTTTACAAAGACTATTTTTGATATAATTCTTCATGGTCTGTCTGTCCAGACCAGAAAAATTGTATAACCATCCCTTAGGGCAGTGATGGCGAACCTATGGCACGCGTGCCAGAGAGGGCACGCAGAGCCCTCTCAGTTGGCATGTGCGCTGTCGCCATGATCGCTCACTAACGGGGTATCTGGTACAGGATTCCCCATTAGTGAGTGATCGCTTATTTCAGTTGTATGTGCAAATGCACATACACTGACTGCAGAGTGTAAGCTCTGCCCCAGTGCAGGCGCGATGACGTAAGTCATCAGCGCCTGCGATCAGAAGAAGAAGGAGGACGGTCTTCGTGTGACTGCAGCCATACTGGGTGAGTAGCATAAACTACTGTGTGGGAGCCACTGTGGGCATATAATACTGTATGGGAGCCACTCTGAAGCATATAATACTGTATGGGGGCCACTCTGGAGCATATAATACTGTGTGGGGGCCACTCTGGAACATATAATACTGTTTGGGAACCACTGTGGGCATATAATACTGTATGGGAGCCACTCTGGAGCATATAATACTGTGTGGAGGCCACTATGGGGTGCACTGTACTTTGTGGGGGCCCTTCACTATTTATATCACATAGTATCTGTTTTATAGCAGACATGTGTTATTATTACATGCTGTAATAACATTGCACGGTCACTATAAAACAGATCCTGGTTAATTTAAGGTTAAATTGCCGTGTTGGCACTTTGCGATAATTTAGTGGGTTTTGGGTTGCAGTTTGGGCACTCAGTCTCTAAAAGGTTCGCCATCACTGCCTTAGGGAGTTTAGAGTCAGGAAGAAAATCAATAGCACAATCATATGATCTATGAGACGGAGGCATATCAGCCTCAAACTCAGTATAATCTTAAATATAATCAGGCAAAGACGCAATAGTGGAAGCAATGTCAGAGATATACACTAATGAGCAAAAGGGTAACAATGTTTTGAATGTTTGACTTTCAGGCTCCATATCTCACCATCCACTACAGCTTCGAACATGAGACTACCATCATTTTATAGACAATCATCTTGGCTATCTCATACAATCATTTGACTTGCAACTATTTAGCATATGATTAGTTATGCAGATTCATGTCATATAACTGCATTGTTACTATTTTGCTCCTAGTGGTGGAAAAAAAAATTTTTCTTCTTGTATACTACAAATTACAACCTGTTCTCACATTCCCTAATAGCTTAGTGTGTTATTAGGTTGATTCCCACTGGTTCAAATTGAGGATCAGCAATGAAGAAAATTTCCCAAGAAAAGAGAAACAGCATCATCCAGCTCATCGATAGCAGTCTCTTGGCTAAGAAAGTTGCCAAACTGCAACATGTGAGTGCCATGACAGTTGGTAGAATATGAAATGAAATTCTCCGTTGAGAATGAACCAACCACCTTCTAAACTCAGAACAGTAATACTCAACAGGACAGCTGCCTTGGTGGATCAAAACCAGATTGAATTCAGCCACATTTGTAAAATGAAGTTCGTCATAGAATAGTCCCAAAGCAGCGAAAAACTAGTGCACAGAAAACAGCATGAACATGGAGCATGGGGTTTTAATGAAAAGGTCCATGCTTGAGGGTTTCCCTGCAGGAGAGAAATAATGATGCCAACTTGTTGTTGCTTATCACCTGAAGAATGGGGTCAGAGACAAAAATACAATTTGCAAGGTAGGAAAAGGAAGGTGCGAAAAGATTTCCAATCAGAAAACCTGTTGGGAAGATTTAAGTTGGGTTCCATTGGAACAGTAGATACAAATGGAACTTGAGGTTGTGATCTCTCCTGCTGTTAAACCCTCTCAGCCAAATCCTGGGCCAGCTGAGTGATATCTCGCATCTGATCTGCAATTTTTTGCATATGTTCCATAATGGAAAAAATAGCTATTATAAGCCTGCTATTCTGTTATGATAGTATCCCTGGAGCAAATGTTATGAATTGCAGGAACTGGCTGACAACAGAGAGCATTAGAACAAGCTGTTTAAATTTCACACAGCACTGAACTGTAAATCCCAGGTCCCCAAACATATTCACCAGCATCAGCCGCAAAGCCAGATGGATTTGGTGCTAAATTTACAGCCCAAGTTATCACCACAGAAACTGGTATAAAAAATAAATGCTCCACAAACTGAAATCTAACCAGAGTCCATTATAAACTCACTAGGCAGATCAAAACCAGGGTGATGAATCAGAAGAATGAACGTGTCCAAGCCAAAAGCTCACAGCACAGGAATGATGAGCACTAAAACTTGTAGCATGTGAAAATGAGTTGTGGGATTATATACTACAGAGTTGGAAGCTTCATGAGAAGGCAATGTAGGTTCACACTAGCATTTGAGTCTCCGTACGAGACTCTGTCCCCCATTTCGCTTAAATTGGCGAAGAGAAAAGTCCTGCAATTATAGTCTATGGGGTCTGCGAGTTTCCATGCATAATCGCTTTTTGAGCAGATAGGATTTCCGTCTTTTGGGTCCAAGAGGACCCGAAGGACAGAAACCCGAACGCTAATATGAACCTAGCATAAGAACTTCATTGAACAAATAGCTTTGACTTCCATTGTCAAGCAGCCACATAGAAGCCTGGCATGAGCATGTGCAATGCCAAAAGTCTTGTAGCAGTTTATCCATTGAATGTGGTGGACTGAAGGTAGAATCTTGGTTTGGTTGATGATAGAATATTTCCTGCTCAAATATGCAAAACTTCTTGTAGTAATAATTGTCTATGACTGTTTCTCATTTTATTGAAGAGGAGTCTAAAGGCCGGGGCCCCACATGGTGTAAACACCGCAGAAAAAAATACGACGTTTTACAGTCACTGCAAAGTGGATGGGATTCTAGCAAATCCCATCAACACATTGTTGAAAAATACGTGCAGCGCATACGTTGCAATTTCCAAAACCATTGCAGTTTTGGAAATCGCAGCATGTCAATTATACCAATGGAAAAGCCAGCGGTTTCCCTATAGATATAATGGAAGCTGAAAGTCCGCAGAGGCAACCTCTGCAGACTCTGTGAAAAGCACTGCGGGAAAAAACGCAATACATTGCCGCTATGTTTTTTCCCGCAGCACTTTTTTGCTGCAGCCCGCTACAGGGGGACCTTAGCCTCTAGGGGTTAAACACGGAGTCAAAAGTTCTGGCAGTGTATTTGCTGCAGCAGAAGAGATGCTGGTCCCATGTTGCATCAATTAGGAGCTTTTTTTTTATAGCACTGCCCAGGGCCGGAAGTCTTCTAGTTTGGGTCTACTGCTGATGTTCCAACTCTGGATTATGTGGCTGACCCTGCTGTACTCCTCCTACTTGTCTTTGAAATTAGGGTCAGTCACATGATCCAGAAATGAATGGTCAGCAGAGGAGGCATACTAAAAGGCAGCACTATTAAAAGCTCCTAATCGTCTGAGCATATATACTAGTAAGTTTCACCTTCTGCTGCAGCAAAAACACTGTCAAAAGTTTTGGCTCCCTGGATAACCTCTTTAAGGCTGGGGCCCTACGTAGAGTAACAGTGTCTGGGAACAGGAAATGCTGCTTTGTTTCTGTGAGCTTTGTGACTTGAGGGCCATCAGGCTGTTACCGGCGGGGACCAGTGGCTATTCAGTTCTTCTGTACTGCCAAACTGCTCTGAAGTTCTTCTATACCTGAGGCTACCTCAGGTAAAGTGCCCAGTGATATTGTGCCCTTTGAGACTCTGCATACTTATTCTGGCCACAACACTGAGTAAAAGCGGACCTTGGCTAGTTAGTGTAACAATGGAAGGTGCAATGGCAACAGTGGGGTAGTCTCCTGTTACTTCTGTGGAAAAGTCTTTCGAGGGCTGTTCACTGATCCAGCATAACAATGCTGGGTGCACAAAGTGAAGCCCACAATAATGTTTCCCAAATTCAGCAAAATAGCAAATACAAAGTATTCTAACGTTACCTCTATATTGAAATCTGAATGTATGTAATGTCATAGTTCAGCACTTACAAATGGCTTATTCTAGTCAAAACTGGCTTAATAATATCCCACCTCCAAGTCTGACATAGCTCTGTATGACATTAGTAATTATGGTACATGCTTACTCCTTACTTACTTATCCTCATGGCAAATCTGCCTAGCTATGCAGTGATACGTAGTGGGGGATTTGTTGCTGCATAACTAGGCAGATTTGCCATTTACATCTCTAGCAAAGTCCATTTTAATGCAACATACAAAGAAGTTGTACAAAATGCAAATTCATTTTTGTCTAAAAAGCTGTTGTGATGGTGAGGTGGGTTCAGTACATGTATGTAGTCTATTATTTAGTTATAAATTCTCTTACTTTTCAACCAATATTGACAGTATTGTCTGACGGTGCCCATACATATAAGGGTAGACAAACTCACCATTTTTGGCAGGGCCAGACAACATTTTAATGTGAGTGGATAGGTGCCTATTCTTTTCTGTCGGATGAAAGAAGAATTGGGAATATTAAAGGTATTATCCTCCTCACAGACAGTGACATCACATCCATTGGTCACATGGCCATACTGCAGCTCAGTCCCATTCAAATAAATGGAGCTGAGCTGCAATACTTAGTACAACCACTATACAATGTATGACACTGTGCTTGATACGTAGTGAAGAGGCAACTTCAGTATGTATCATAGTCCCGGACAGCTCTCTTTGAATTTCAACAAGCCCAACCTTTGTTGTCATGGGAGATAGCCTTCTTCCACTCTCCCCCTCCTGGGTTTTCCAGTTTGCCTATAAAATCGCTTTAGGCCACGGCCCCACATGGCGTAAACCACAACAATTCTAGCGAATCCCATCCACACTTTGCAGAAAAATACGTACAGCAGAAATGCTGCGATTTCCAAAACAGTTGCGGTTTTGGAAATCGCAGCATGTCAATTATGCCTACGGAAATGCAGGTGGTTTCCCCATGGGTATAATGGAAGCAGAAAGTCTTTCTATGAAAAGCGCTACAGGAAAAACCTCAATGCGCTGCCACTGCGGTTTTTCCCGCAGCGCTTTTTTGCTGCGGCCTGCTAATTGGGGCTTTAGCCTTATTCACAACGTCCACATCACTTCTGTTTCAATAGTCAGCAAATAGTGGATTCTATGAGAAAGGAAGGGTTACTTTACATTCTGGAGTGGTGAGTCATTTTTTCCATCTGACAGGTTCCCTATTGAGCTGAAAAGCCACCAATTCCTATGCACAGCCTCTAAACTACTAAGCAGCATTTTCTCTCTCCCTGTTATGTAAATATGCTAACTGAATAAGGGGCTCAAAACAAGTATATTGCAATCCACTATATTCTTACAAAGGGAATTATGTTCTTAACACTATTATTAACTGAAGCATGCTGTAGAAAGAAATGTTATAGGCATACCTGCTGCATGACTTAAATATATCAGCCAACTTTATATATTCCAAAAATTTCTGGCAGCCCTAAAAAAAAAGCTATGTCAGTTATGTTACCCCTAGAAATAACAACATATTTACAGTTGGCTGTGTTGGTAGTGGTTTGGGATTCTAAATTCATTGAAAAACTCTCTTAAAAGAATAATGAATTCCTCTTCCATTTCCATACCCTAAAGTCTCTCTTTCTTGCTCCTAATCTCCAGGAACTCCATTTTTGACTATGATTGCCAATTTCCTTGAGGCATGATTATAAGGTTACACACACCCATACATGTATTGTCATCCATCTAAATGGGTAAAATCAACTCAACCACATACTATAACCCCAATTCCAATGAAGTTGGGACGTTGTGTAAAACATAAATAAAAACAGAATACGATGATTTGCAAATCCTTTTCAACCTATGTTCAATTGAATACACTACAAAGACAAGATATTTAATGTACAAACGAATAAACTTTATTGTTTTTTGGCAAATATTCACTCATTTTGAGTTTGATGCCTGCAACACGTTCCAAAAAAGCTGGGACAGGGGCAACATTAGACTGGGAAAGTTGTGGAATGCTCAAAAAAATGCCTGTTTGGAGCATTCCAGAGGTGAACAGGTTAATTGGAAACAGGTGAGTGTCATGATTGGGTATAAAGGGAGTATCCCCAAAAGGCTCAGTCCTTCACAAGCAAGGATGGGGCGAGGTTCACCACTTTGTGAACAACTTCATGAGCAAATAGTCCAACAGTTTAAGAAGAACGTTTCTCAACGTACAATTGCAAGGAATTTAGAGATTTCATCATCTACAGTCCATAATATCATGAAAAGATGCAGAGAATCTGGGCAAATCTCTGCAAGTAAGCGGCAAGGCTGAAAACCAACATTGAATTCCCGTGACCTTCAATCCCTCAGGTGGCACTGCATTAAAAACTGACATCATTCTGTAACGGATATTACCACATGGGCTCAGGAACACTTCAGAAAACCATTGTCAGTGAACACAGTTCATCGATATATCTACAAGTGCAAGTTAAGACTCTACCATGAAAAGCGAAAGCCATATATAAACAACACCCAGAAATGCCGTCGGCTTATCTGGGCCCGAGCTCATCTGAGATGGACTGACGTAAAGTGGAAAAGTGTCCTGTGGTCTGACCAGTCCACATTTTAAATTGTTTTTGGAAATCATGGACGTCGTGTCCTCTGGGCCAAAGAGGAAAAGGAATGTCTAGATTGTTATCAGCGCAAAGTTCAAAAGCCAGAATCTCTGATGATATGGGGGTGTGTTAGTGCCCATGGCATGGGTAACTTGCACATCTGTGAAGGCACGATTAATGCTGAAAGGTACATACAGGTTTTAGAGCTACATATGCTGCCATCCAAACCACGTCTTTTTCAGGGAGGTCCCTAATTATTTCAGCAAGACAATGCCAAGCCACATTCTGCAGGTGTTACAACAGCGTGGTTTCGTAGTAAAAGAGTGCGGGTACTAGAATGGCCTGCCTGCAGTCCAGACCTGTCTCCTATTCAAAATATGTGCCGCATTATGAAGTGCAAAATACGACAATGGAGACCCTGGACTGTTGAGCAACTGAAGTTGTACATCAAGCAAGAATGGGAAAGAATTCCACCTACAAAGTGTTGTTAAAAGGAAAGGTAATGTAACACAGTGGTAAACATGCCCCTGTCCCAGTCTTTTGTTGCCCCTGTCCCAGCTTTTTTGGAACGTGTTGCAGGCATCAAATTCAAAATGCGTGAATATTTGCAAAAAAAACCCAAAACATTTGAACATTAAATATCTTGTCTTTGTAGTGTATTCAACTGAATATAGGTTGAAAAGGATTAGCAAATCATCGTATTCTGTTTTTCTTTGTTATACACAACTTACCAACTTCATTGGAATTGGGGTTGTATAAGAAGGATGGTGAGCGAGGCAAAGATCAGTCGGTAAATCACAGAAGACTTGAATGAGAGGTGAGCTGTACAGGCGCATCTCAATAAATTAGAATATCTTTGAAACATTTATTTCTTTCAGTAATTAAATTACAAAAGTGACTTCCTATATCTTCTAGATTCTTTACACACAGAGTGTTCTATTTCTAGTGTTTTATTTCTGTAAATGTGGATTATGGATTACAGGTAATGAAACCCAAATGTAAGAAAATTAGAATATTGTAAAAAAGTTCAGTATTGTAAATTCAGTGTGTCACCTGCCAAGGTTTCCTAAGCCTTTAAATGGTCCCTCAGTCTGGTTCAGTAGGACACACAATCATGGAAGACGCTGATTATGAAGTGAATTACTAAATTACTGAAATGAATGAACATTTCACAAATATTATAATTTATTGAGATGCACCTGTAGTACTGGTGCCCAGCCACTATACTGTCTATATGCTGTGTATAGTACTGCTTCCGGCCCTGTGCAGTGTACTGTATAATGCAGGCATTGGAAGCGGCCCCATATAGCTGATCGGTGCAGAGGCAGCCAGTCGTCCCACCACCAATCACATATATATGGCCTATCCTAAGGTTAGGCCATAAATTCCAAATTCCTGGACAATCCCTTTAAGTCTTTGCTAGCAGCACACCACAAGATGCAGTACCTCAACTTTGCAAAACACTTGTAGAAACTCAATGTCAAAACTTCAGCATGACCGTATATATCTTTAAACCTCAAAATGGCTATTCATCAGTAATAGAGACACTATACTTATAATCTCTACCAGCAAAAAAAACGTTTTTCTTCTTATAAATTATATAAATTTTTATTTATATCTTATATTCAAAATACTCATACTTGGGAACAAAATTCAACCCCATACAATCACTGACAAAAATCTAAACAAATTTCACCCTCCCTAAGAACCTCATAGACAGATGTTATTTACTAGAATGTCTAATTCATATTACATTGCTTCTCAAAAAGTACTACAGCATGTAACATTGAAATCCAAGATGATCAGATACATACACATCATATACATCAGATAAATAACACAAGCAATAACTACTTACTAAACATGGGTAAAGTAGGGAGAGAGGACCATGTACACCACCTCTCAATGCGCGTTTCACGCTGGCTTCCTCACTCACAGTGCTGTACCATCTTCTCTTAGAACATTGAGGTGTGCTGTTTCTTTATTTCCTTAATGTAAAAGAATATATATATATAATTTAACATAGTTGGCAATGGATGGACAATATCAGACTTTGTATAGACATACCCTACTAGCAAAACCAAATTGTCAATTTATACATTTCCCAAATGAAGAAAAGAGAGGAACAACACAACACTAAACAAAAGGTCCTCTTTCACTCAACTAAAAAACCTGTTGTGTGTATTTAAAGAGGACCTTTCATGTCCTCAGGCACATGCGGTTTTATATACCACTAGAAAGCCGACAGTGCGCTGAATTCGGCTTTCCCGTTATGTGCCCTGGGGCTGGAGATATCTGTGCCGTTAGTTTTCTGCCCATTGTCAGAAGGGCATTCCTGACAGTCTAGCTGGGCTAAGCGATGACGCTAAGCTGTGAGGAACGCCCCCCCAGTACAAGTCTATGGACGAGTACAGTCAGGGAGGGACATTTCTCACAGCCCAGCTAAACTGTCAGGAACACCCTTCTGACAATGGCCAGAGATTGTTGCCGAAACTAACGGCACCGATATCTCCAGCCCCAAGGCACATAAAGGGAAAGCCGACAGTGCTCTGAATTCAGCGCACTGTCGGCTTTCTAGCGGTATATAAAACCGCATGTGCCTAAGGACATGAAAGGTTCTCTTTAAGATGGCTGCAGCCTAGCCTTGTGATGTGGGAGAATGGGGAAGATGCTGGGCAGCTTGTTTGAACTAATAGGATTGGAGTGCCAGAACTACATGTAACTGTGTGAACAGCCACCTTCCTCATGAATTGTAGATGTTTTAGTAGACTCAATGTTCATCATATATTTCACGTTTGACTGGCCTCATATAACATGATGTAGTTTGTCTGATTCCTGCTTTAACATGCCCTTGTTTTCAATAAGTATGGTATTTTTCTGTGATTTATGTATTAAGGATAACAGTCCACAAACAATGACCAACAAGAAATAGCAAGAAACTGAAGGAGGAGTGGTTCAGGATCATTTTAGAGTTGACTGTATACACAGCATATTTCTATGGGATGTATATATCCTGTACATGACTATGGCAACCAACCCATGGTCCAATCCTTTGGTCACATTGTGACAGTGCCTTGCCATGAATGAGTGATGGAATGGAATGTCAGTAGATGTCATGGATGTGACATTATTACCCTGAGGACCAGTGTCAGGTGAAGAAGCAGGTCACAGCATTGAAAACATACTTTTGTAAATATAAACATGCTAGTCTGTAAGGATATTTAAAAGTTTTTTATTTCTTACATCCAGCTTAGTATAAACCCTTTAAGGATATATTCTCGCAGGCATTAATAGTGCATAATATAGACACACATTATCATTACGTGGTACCTAAATGTAATTTTCCCATTGTTTTCAGTGGAGAGCAGAGATCGAAGCAGGAATGCTGAAAAAAATAAGCATTCTGCTTGATCTTGCTGCAGAAACTGGGGGCTGATCAGCAAGTAAAAGCCACGACAGGAAGCTCAAGCTCAGCGGGGAGGGATGGAAAATGAAGAGGACAGGGGCGTAACTACCGGGGTAGCAGCAGTAGCGGCTGCCACAGGGCCCGGGCCCCCAATGCTTTTTTTTTTTTTTTTTTAATAGGCCGTTACCTGCTGGAGTAACCCCACAAACACTACTATCATTATACTTGGGGGTCTTTTCAGACCCCCGAGTATGATGATCGGAGGACCAGGGGAAGTGAGGGAACATAAAAAACACTGTGACTTACCTCTCCTATGCTCCGCAGGCTTCGGGCCTGTTTTGTGATGTCACATGGGCCGGGCCTGCGTCATTATGTGTCACAACGCTGGCCCGGCTCATGCAAGATCTGGTCCAACATTGAAGATGGTCAAAGTAGCGCACTGGAGTGCATCGGAGCCAGGAAGAGGTACAGTGTTGGCCAAAAGTATTGGCACCCCTGCAATTCTGTCAGATAATACTCAGTTTCTTCCAGAAAATGATTGCAATCACAAATGCTTTGGTAATAATATCTTCATTTATTTTGCTTCCAATGAAAAAACACAACAGAGAATGAAAAAAAAGTCAAATCATTTTTTCATTTTACACAAAACTCCAAAAATGGCCCAGACAAAAGTATTGGCACCCTCAGCCTAATACTTGGTAGCACAACCTTTAGACAAAATAACTGCGAACAACCGCTTCCGGTAACCATCAATGAGTTTCTTACAATGCTCTGCTGGAATTTTAGACCATTCTTCTTTGGCAAATTTCTCCAGGTCCCTGAGATTTGAAGGGTGCCTTCTCCAAACTGCCATTTTGAGATCTCTCCACAGGTGTTCTATGGGATTCAGGTCTGGACTCATTGCTGGCCTCTTTAGAAGTCTCCAGTGCTTTTTGTGCTTTTTGAAGTGTGTTTTGGGTCATTGTCCTGCTGGAAGACCCATGACCTCTGAGGGAGACCCAGCTTTCTCACACTGGGCCCTACATTATGCTGCAAAATTTGTTGGTAGTCTTCAGACTTCATAATGCCATGCACACGGTCAAGCAGTCCAGTGCCAGAGGCAGCAAAGCAACCCTAAAACATCAGGGAACCTCCGCCATGTTTGACTGTAGGGAACGTGTTCTTTTCTTTGAAGGTCTCTTTTTTTTCCTGTAAACTCCATGTTGATGCCTTTTCCCAAAAAGCTCTACTTTTGTCTCATCTGACCAGAGAACATTCTTCCAAAAAGTTTTTGGCTTTCTCAGGTAAGTTTTGGCAAACTCCAGCCTGGCTTTTTTATGTCTCTGGGTCAGAAGTGGGGTCTTCCTGGGTATCCTACCATAGAGTCCCTTTTCATTCAGACGCCGACGGATAGTACGGGTTAACACTGTTGTACCCTCGGACTGCAGGGCAGCTAGAACTTGTTTGGATGTTAGTCGAGGTTCTTTAGCCACCATCCGCACAATCTTTCGTTGAAATCTCTTGTCAATTTTTCTTTTCCGTCCACATCTAGGGAGGTTAGCCACAGTGCCATGGGCTTTAAACTTCTTGATGACTGTGATGATTCTGCTTAAATATGGCTTTAACTCAGAGATGTATTTTGGTCTCTGGGTATAGTATCTCCCTTTTTACCTGCATTTTTTCATAATGTGCGCAGCTATAAGCCTAGGTGTATATTGGCAGTAGTAGCAACCCTGGAACAATAGGGCTTTGTATCCATCCCAGAACGGCTCCATTGTATTCCTATACAGTCCTGAGTGATCAAAGAAACATGCATTGTCCAGTCTACACTGGTTGATCAGATATGGCTGATAACATTGTATCATTCCACTTGGTCTCAGCTTTACAAAGAATCTGGACTTGAGTGCATGATTCAATCAGACTTGCTGCCGCCGATGACCTCATTCTGGGAGGTGGCATAAAGGGTATAAAAGATGAGGTAAGAGGCAATGGGAGGAGATTGTCCTGAGTCTATGACTGAGAGACTGTGATGAGAGCATGCAGGCTGGAATATACTGTGATGCCACATGCTAGGAGTTAATGCCACATGCCAAGAAGTCTCCACTGGGTTACTCACACATGACAGAGCATGTGTGAGTGTTGGATTATATAGCCACATCAAGGAGATGCGTGGTAAAGTAATTATTTCACCTTTATTCCCTTTTATTTTAAGTACTGTATCTTGTAACTAGTAACTGTTAATGCTTGTATATATCTACATATCTGTTCTGAACTGCATGTGTTAGATGTTAATACCGACCCATTTAGGGGTTAATAAATATATAAAATTTAGAAAGCTTGTCTTGTATTTATCTTGTGGACCCTGCACTCACTGGCGGTGAGTGTGGTTTTTATATGAAAGAAGACTCAGGTGTGAGCCAAAGCGGTGTTGGCGCACTGAGGATCTTTCACATTGGTGGCAGCGTAGTGGGATCTTAGGATAAACGGCGTGTGTTGGTGACCTTTATCACTCACATGCTGGGGATTATGGTAATCCTATGAGACAAGCTCGGTATTAAAGCAAGCATTAAGATACAGTGAAAGTTTGATACAGTGCTGTTCCCCTCCCTTACTCTTTGTATTCTATCCTATCTTTTATTTGGCAAATACCAGTGGATGGCTAGTGGGCTCAGAAGCAGATCTCCAGAACTGCTGAACCAGGCTTTTGGAGATCCTGAGCGTATGGCTGAAATGGAGGCAGCCACAGCCATGCAGAGAATCGAGCAGAGTCCGGATTTTGGGGCTAGGCCAGGAAGTGCGGCAAGCAGCCCGGTCCCAAGGATTACTTCACCAGTAGGGTCCAGTAGTCCCAGCCTTGCTGGGGGAATGGCTTCATACTGGCAAACAGCCCTGCAGCAAAAAGGCACCAAGGACCCTAACATATACCTGCAGGTGATGTACTGTTTTCAGGAAGCTGTAGAACGAGAACGGCAGGCAGATCGTGAGGCAGCAGAACGAGAACGACAGGCAGCAGAACAGCAGGCAGAGAGAGAGAGGAAGGCTGCTGAGCGACAGGCAGAGCGAGAGAGGAAGGCTGCTGAGCGACAGGCAGAGAGAGAGAGGAAGGCAGCAGAACGGCAGGCTGATCGTGAGGCAGCAGAACGAGAGCGGCAGTATCAGCTTGAGCTCAAAAGGATGGAGCTCTCCCAGCAAGCGCAAACTCCAACAACCCTGCACAGACCCTCAAGTTGAAAGGAGAGGCCAGGCCGGAGTTCACCACAGCCGTCTGTCAGGTCGGGTGAGACAAACTATGCCCCGGGTGGTCCCTCCCCTGTCCCAAGAACTCTGGGCACCCTAGTGACCTTCCCCAAAACCCAAGGGGAGGTGCGGTGGGGCCATGCCTGTAACCAGACAGGACATTTTAAGGAGGAGTGCCCCAACTGCCCTGAGAACTTCCCTGCTTCCCAAGCCACAGCAGGTGGCCCATCTGTGTATCTGGACGGGGGTGCAGGAAAAGGAATGCGGACTGTGGGACTATTGACTGATTTGCCGGCTAATGTACTGTTGGGAACTGATTTAGGACCTATGATGTCCCAATATGGGGTGGGGAGCACCCCAATTTACTGTGATAAACTGTCTATGATTAATGCTGATAATGTGTCTGTCATATCTGCAGAGAGGGCCGTAACCCCCTCTCTGAGATACTTCCCATGGCAGTCAATGTAAATGCTAATGAGTTGCCTTCAGCTGAGAGGAGGGAAGCTGCCAATGAGCTTCCTGCAACCCAGCTCAGCACAAGTGTTATTGATGCTTTGTTCACCCCCGTGCTAGGAGCCAATGAGACTTTGTCTGTAGACACACCCACATCTGCGGGGGCGTCTCCCTCCCAGCTTGTTAATATGTCTACTGCAGATCTCATTGAGGCCCGGTGTGAATTAACAATTGCTAATGAAGGTACTGTCAATGTAATTGCCAATGCTTGTTGTGAAAGTGTACAGGGTAGCTCTTCTGAGTCACTGGAAGCGACTTCTACTATTTCGCCCAGTGTATCCGATAAGCACCCAACTGCTGACCATGTACCAGGTGGTCAGGTAGGCTATGGGGATCTTATGGCTGATCCAGGTGAGGGATGGACTGCTGGTAGTGCGGTGTTAGCCCGCAGCCAGAGTGCTACAAGGGTGGAGGGCGTTCCGACCCTTGAACCGTTGCCTACACCACCTGGAGTCGGTGCTGAGACCGCCATGACTAGCCTCACTCCCTTGAAGCCGAAGGAGTCCGACCGGTATGACGCATACACGTCTCTTCTGTCCAGTTCTATTCCAGGAGTGCCCATGGCCCAAGTGCAGATGGCCTGGGGCACTGGAGGTGTGATCCAAGAAGAGGGTATGTCAAATGTATTACCTGTCAATGTATTGTGGGAGGATGGTTTGGGGAAGCATGATCTCAGTCATTTGCCAAAGGTATCACCATCACCCACCCAAGTACAGGAGGAACAGGGTGTAGGCCCAAAGGGGCAAGATGTCTGGGAGGGAGGACAGGGTCCAAACATACCTGTGCCAGAACCAGAGGTGCCCCTAGGTTTGGAAGCAAAGGGGAGGTGCAGAATCCCCTAGAACTCTCCCAACTAGTGGCTAGTGTGAGAGAGACCCTGAGAGACCGCCGGGATGGGGTCTCTGAACTGGTATCCCAAAGACCTGGGGTCATGAGTGTGGCTCCACAGGATGCCAGCATTCAGGAAGCGGTCCCAGAACAGGCAGGAGGTAGCCAAGTGTACGTGGATCAGGGCCTGAGCCTTAGAAGTGTCCCTAGTCAGACTAGAGAGCCAGAAGGGTCCGGCAGCTATGTAACATGCACCTCTCTTTTGTCTCACTCCAGCCAAGAGTTCAGAGATGCTGTCCAAGCTGACCCTAGTCTGGACATATTGAAGGCGCGTGGCGCTCAACCACCCTCGGAGTCTGACAAGGCCCGAGTCTGCTGGGACCCCGGGGGTAGGTGAGGGAGCCTTGGGGCCAGAGCCTGAGAAGCTGGAGGCGGAGGTGCTTTCAGAAGAGGGGCGTAGGCCCCTACTTCCTGCAAGCCCCATCTAAAGGGGGAGGTGTGATGATTCTGTTTAAATATGGCTATAACTCAGAGATGTATTTTGGTCTCTGGGTATAGTATCTCCCTTTTTACCTGCATTTTTTCATAATGTGCGCAGCTATAAGCCTAGGTGTATATTGGCAGTAGTAGCAACCCTGGAACAATAGGGCTTTGTATCCATCCCAGAACGGCTCCATTGTATTCCTATACAGTCCTGAGTGATCAAAGAAACATGCATTGTCCAGTCTGCACTGGTTGATCAGATATGGCTGATAACATTGTATCATTCCACTTGGTCTCAGCTTTACAAAGAATCTGGACTTGAGTGCATGATTCAATCAGACTTGCTGCCGCCGATGACCTCATTCTGGGAGGTGGCATAAAGGGTATAAAAGATGAGGTAAGAGGCAATGGGAGGAGATTGTCCTGAGTCTATGACTGAGAGACTGTGATGAGAGCATGCAGGCTGGAATATACTGTGATGCCACATGCTAGGAGTTAATGCCACATGCCAAGAAGCCTCCTCTGGGTTACTCACACATACCAGAGCATGTGTGAGTGTTGGACTACCGAACCACATCAAGGAGATGTGTGGTAAAGTAATTATTTCAATGTTATTCCCTTTTTATTTTTATTGTACTGTATATTGTAACTAGTAACTGTTAATGCTTGCATACATCTACATATCTGTTCTGAACTGCATGTGTTAGATGTTAATACCGACCCATTTAGGGGTTAATAAATATATAAAATTTAGAAAGCTTGTCTTGTATTTATCTTGTGAACAGGGCACTCACTGGTGGTGAGTGTGGTTTTTATATGAAAGAAGACTCAGGTGTAGCCAAAGCGGTGTTGGCGCACTGAGGATCTTTCACAATGACACTGAGCAGGGTAGACACAGGAACATTCAGGTCTTTGGAGATGGACTTGTAGCCTTGAGATTGCTCATGCTTCCTCACAATTTTGCTTCTCAAGTCCTCAGACAGTTCTTTGGTCTTCTTTCTTTTCTCCATGCTCAATGTGGTACACACAAGGACACAGGACAGAGGTTGAGTCAACTTTAATCCATTTCAACTGGCTGCAAGTGTGATTTAGTTATTGCCACCACCTGTTATGTGCCACAGGTAAGTAACAGGTGCTGTTAATTACACAAATTAGAGAAGCATCACATGATTTTTCAAAGGGTGCCAATACTTTTGTCCACCCCCTTTTTTATGTTTGGTGTGGAATTATATCCAATTTGGCTTTTTGATAATTCTTTTTGTGGTTTTCCATTGACGACAAATTAAATGAAGATCTTATTACCAAAGCATTTGTGATTGCAATCATTTTCTGGAAGAAATTGAGTATTATCTGACAGAATTGCAGGGGTGCCAATACTTTTGGCCAGCACTGTAAGTGACATTGTTTTTTTGTTTGTATCCTCCCCTGCGTCTCCGATCATTATACTCTGGGGACTGAAAAGACCCCAGAGTATAATAATTGTTCATGGGTGGTCCACAATGGGGCATAATACTGTGTGCAGGGGCCACTATGGGACATTATACTGTGTGCAGGGGCCACTATGGGGCATAATAGTGTGTGCAGGGGCCTCTATGGGGCATATTAATGTGTACAGGGGCCACTATGGGGCATAATACTGTGTGCAGGGGCCACTATGGGGCATATTACTGTGTGCAGGGGCCACTATGGGGCATATTACTGTGTGCAGTGGCCACTATGGGGCATAATACTGTGTGCAGGGGCCACTATGGGGCATAATACTGTGTGCAGGGGCCACTATGGGGCATAATACTGTGTGCATGGGCCACTATGGGGCATAATACTGTGTGCAGGGGCCACTATAGGGCATAGTAGTTAGTGTGCACAGGAATGTGGTTTGTGCGGGGGGGGGGTTGGAGGGGGGCGGTCCGGGGGGGTTGGGGTGGCGGTTCGGGGGGGCCCATGTCAAATGTTCGCCTTGGGGCCCAGCCATTCCTAGTTACGCCACTGGAAGAGGAACCTGAGGCATTAGTCAGCTTCAATTCCTCTTCATTTTACGCCATCTGAATAGGCTCTAAGGACCAAGGTTTTTTTTAATCTTTATTCATTGTCACATTCCGAGACCCATAACATATTTGGAATAAGTTGCACTTTCACTGACAACATTTTGGGATGCTTAAAACTTTACCTTTTATTAACTCTTTTTGTGGAGGGAAAAAAGGCAGATTCACCATTGTTTTGTGTTTTTGGCTATGTAGTGTGAATAAAGTTTTATCTTTATTACATATGTTGTTTTGTTTAGCATGTTTTAATGTTTTACAACTTTTGCCTATTTAAACCCACTTTTTTTAAAAAGTTCATTTCTTTTAGTTTTTCTGGTTTTTAAGAGCCATAGCTTTTGTGTATCCATATGAGGGCTTGTTTTTTGCAGGACAAGATGTAGATATCATAGGTATTATTATATGGTACATGGGACTTATTGATTTCATTTTATTAATTTTTGGCAGAAGGGTGTTCCCGATGGTTTGAAATGGTGTTCACCACATCGTTTAAATAGTGTATTAAATTTCCTATTAAAAAGTTCAAATGATAACATATATGTGTTTTATACCACTTTTAAGGTATGATAATTCTCCCCTATAATTTGCTAAGGACAGATGAAGATGTGTTGCTAATAGCAGAAAGAAAAGGGGGATTAGATACCTGCTATTGTGATATGAAGATGAGCAGTGATATTGCCACCTTTATTCCAATATGCAGTGTGAGGTAGTGTGATTGATTAATTAACTGATCATCACCACTTCTATAAAAGCAGAAGTTTTGACAGTTTGCTGTTCTGGAGCATTCAGGAGTGTGTTAACCAATGGCAAGAAGAAAATCTATTAGCAATAATCTTCGAGAAGCAATTGTTGCTGCCCATTAATCTGGCGAGGGTTATAAGGCCATTTGCAAAGAAGTCAGTCATTCTACAATGAAAAAGGTTATTCATAAGTGGTATTCACTGAAAGGTATAGTCACTAAGAGCAATAGCAAGCAAAGCTAAAACATAACTTTTAATGTAGTCTCATTAAATAATGTATCAGTAATAATAATAATAATAATAATAATAATAATGTCTCAGTAATAATGTCCCTTACCCATTTGTATGTTAAAAGACTTGTACAAAGCATCTAGGATTTGAGTTCCCGTCCAGATGGTTCTGCGATAATGCCCTAGAATTCCATACCTATTTTCTCTGCAGTGGTCTGGGAGTGAATTGCTACAAACCCTGGATGTCAGGGTCACAGGTAACAAACACTAGTTTCAATCTAATAGACCACAGCAGTATTAAAACCTCTACTAAAGCACCACTGAAAATGATCCTCAGGGGTCAGATGTATAGTCATATAGTGCTGTAAAAAGCCATTACTGGTTCACAAAACAAATGAACATGGTGTCAGCACTGATTTTTTTTTTTTATTCACAAGTGGAAAATATTCAAGACAGTTCAAAGTCTTCCCAGGCGTGGACGTCCCAGCAAATACCCAGGTCAGACAGTGCAATGCTCAGAGGAATTGCAATAAAACCCGAGCTGCAGTACATTTAAAACTCTACAGGCCTCAGTTAGCATGTTAAATGTTTAAATTCATGACAGTACAGTTAGGGACAGAATAAATATGTGGTGTTTGGAAGGGATGCCAGCAGAAAGCACCGTTCCATTGATTTCAATGGGAGTTGCAGAGATAGCAGAAAGTCCCCTGTTCCCCTGTCCTATGGATAGGGGATAACTTGTTTTGTGGGAAGTCAAGTTTAGGCTTAGGGCCAATGCAGCGCATCGCTGCCAAAAAGCACTGAAGAAAAGACCACGGCGTAACCTCTCAGTACAGAGCCTAATGGTACAGAAAGTAACAAAAGTTGCAGATCAAAACAAGTGAATTCTTTGCGGTTTCTTGGATTTCTTCTTTGAATATTGATTGCTATCTAAGTCACAAATAATGTTGGTAATCCTTAAGTAGCATTCAGCTCCACCAAATGTTTCCTGTAGCTGCAACTGTGATTTGCACTAAGTTGCGGAAACGCTGCTTTTTTTTGTTACAGATTTTGCTGCGTTTTTTTGAGCCAAACTTTTCGGTTACTTCAGGAATAGAATTGTTGATTATAATGTTAATCTGTTTTCCCTTAGTCCCAACAGCAGCACAATATGGGGTATTCCTGCCCCTGTGTGCTGGTAGGACAGGCGGAACTTTTAATTAGCATAAAATATGCATGACTACGTTACCCTATAAGAGGGCAAAGAGACCTCCCCCCCTTGTGTAAGTTATAAAGTAAAAAATTTCCAAATTTAGGGAGGGAAGCTTGTGCTGCAGTTGGGACTAATGGAAAACAGATTAACATTATAATCAACGATTCCCTTACGTCCCACTGCAGCACAATATGGGGATATAGCAAGTAATTCCCTTAGGGAGGGTTTCCCTGCTCTACAACACTTAGGACTGACTGACCAAAGGCAGTCGCCACAGAACTCCGAACATCTAGATGATAATGTTTTATAAAGGTTAGGTGAGATAACCAAGAAGCAGCCGCACAGATCTGATCCAGAGGTAAGGCCCAGTTCTCAGCCCAAGAGGTTGATACAGCCCTGGTTGAATGGGCTGTACAAAATTTGGGTGGAGCTAACCCCTGGTGGGAGAGGTGTGGGGGGCAGGGTGTAGTGTGGGGGGGAGAGATGTGATGTGCAGGGTGTAGTGTGGGGGGATGTGAGGTGCAGGGTGTACTGTGGGGTGGGAGAGATGTGGGGTGCAGGGTGTACTGTGGGGAGGGAAGAGATGTGGGGGGCAGGGTGTAGTGTGGGGGGAGAGATGTGGGGTGCAGGGTGTAGTGTGGGGGGGAAAGATGTGGGGTGCAGGGTGTACTGTGGGGTGGGAGAGATGTGGGGTGCAGGGTGTACTGTGGGGAGGGAAGAGATGTGGGGGGCAGGGTGTAGTGTGTCGGGGGAGAGATGTGGGGTGCAGGGTGTAGTGTGGGGGGAAAGATGTGGGATGCAGGGTGTACTGTGGGGTGGGAGAGATGTGGGGTGCAGGATGTACTGTGGGGAGGGAAGAGATGTGGGAGGCAGGGTGTAGTGTGGGGGGAGAGATGTGGGGTGCAGGGTGTACTGTGGGGTGGGAGAGATGTGAGGTGCAGGGTGTAGTGAGGGGGGAGAGATGTGAGATGCAGGGTGTACTGTGGGGGGATGTGAGGTGCAGGGTGTAGTGTGGGGGGAGAGATGAGGGGTGCAGGGTGTACTGTGGGGTGGGAGAGATGTGGGGTGCAGGGTGTACTGTGGGGAGGGAAGAGATGTGGGGGGCAGGGTGTAGTGTGTCGGGGGAGAGATGTGGGGTGCAGGGTGTAGTGTGGGGGGAAAGATGTGGGATGCAGGGTGTACTGTGGGGTGGGAGAGATGTGGGGTGCAGGATGTACTGTGGGGAGGGAAGAGATGTGGGAGGCAGGGTGTAGTGTGGGGGGAGAGATGTGGGGTGCAGGGTGTACTGTGGGGTGGGAGAGATGTGAGGTGCAGGGTGTAGTGAGGGGGGAGAGATGTGAGATGCAGGGTGTACTGTGGGGGGATGTGAGGTGCAGGGTGTAGTGTGGGGGGAGAGATGAGGGGTGCAGGGTGTACTGTGGGGTGGGAGAGATGTGGGGTGCAGGGTGTGCTGTGGGGGGATTTGAGGTGCAGGGTGTACTGTGGGGTGTGAGAGATGTGGGGTGCAGGGTGTACTGTGGGGTGGGAGAGATGTGGGGGGCAGGGTGTAGTGTGGGGGAGAGATGTGAGGTGCAGGGTGTACTGTGGAGTGGGAGAGATGTGGGGGGCAGGGTGTAGTGTGGGGGGAGAGATGTGAGGTGCAGGGTGTACTGTGGGGAGGGAAGAGATGTGAGGTGCAGGGTATACTGTGGGGAGGGAAGAGATGTGAGGTGCAGGGTGTACTGTGGGGTGGGAGAGATGTCAGATACAGGGTGTACTGTGGGGGGAGAGATGTGAGGTGCAGGGTGTACTGTGGGGTGGGAGAGATGTGGGGTGCAGGGTGTACTGTGGGGGGAGAGATGTGGGGTGCAGGCTGTACTGTTGGGGGAGAGATGTGGGGTGCAGGGTGTAGTGTGGGGGGAGTGATGTGAGGTGCAGGGTGTACTGTGGGAAGGGAAGAGATGTGGGGTGCAGGGTGTACTGTGGGGGGAGAGATGTGAGGTGCAGAGTGTACTGTTGGGGGGGAGATGCGAGGTGCAGGGTGCAGTGTGGGGGGAGGGAGATGCGAGGTGCAGGGTATAGTGTGGGGGGGGAGAGATGCGAGGTGCAGGGTGTACTGTGGGGAGGGGGAAGAGATGTGAGGTGCAGGGTGTACTGTGGGGGGGGAGGTGCAGGGTGTACTGTGGGGGGAGATGCGAGGTGCAGGGTGTAGTGTGGGGGGGAGATGCGAGGTGCAGGGTGTAGTATGGGGGGGAGAGATGCGGGGTGCAGGGTGTAGTGTGGGGAGGAGAGATGCGGGGTGCAGGCTGCGTTCAAGAGGGGGAAATGGGGGTGCAAGCTGCTTGTGAGCAAGAGGGGGGAATGGGGTTGCAGGCTGTGGTGAAATTGCCGTGTTGGCACTTTGCGATAATTTAGTGGGCTTTGGGTTGCAGTTTGGGCACTCGGTCTCTAAAAGGTTCGCCATCACTGCCCTATACTGTCCTCAATCCTTTTTTTTTTTTTTTTTGCCGACATTACGTTCGCTGTAAGCCTACAGCAACGTTGCTGCTGTTGTTCCGGCAAAACATGTCGTTATCTGCACTTTAACGAGTGCCAAGTAGGTAATGTGCAGATTAGCTAGGAAATGTGCAGATTACCTAGGTAATGTCAGAAATAAAAGCAGTTTTCTGCACTTTAACGGATCGCCCTAGTGAATCTGCATATTATCTAGGTAATCTGCAGATTAACTGATTTCTGCACTTTAACGGTAACACATACACTAATTAGAAGAAGACATTACAAAAAAGGTTACAATACCTTTGTCAATACCTGACAAAACCCATGGTGAAAAGTTGCACTGTTTAAAGAAAAGCATATCTATTTTTCTTATGCTGAACAAGAATTTAAAGGTTTATTAGAAGACCTGTTCAATTTGCTTACCTTTTTAGTTTATTAGCATCTCTCCCTGAGTGCTGTCCATAAAGTAAGATGAAAAGGTACAGCAATAGTCATTGATTATATTAAATGATATTTGGATTCATTAGAATTCAGGTTTATTGCTATACTGGGGAACATATTCTATTTAGTGGACTGTTATGCAGCTGCCAAAAATTCCATTGTAGTCATCATGAAACATGCTACAGTTCCCTTGAATGAATAGTTACTTTGGTTAGCAACCAGAAGGTTTGAGCACTAATGGAATTCAGCGCTCCTTTAGGAGTTGCCTGATGCCTGTCAAGGCCTGCCCCCACACAAAGCTGTGCATAAAATACAAAGCCATTGCTGTCTCTGTATTGCTCCAATTATATATATATATATATATATATATATATATACAATTCTGTGAAATCAAGGCAATGTTTGAGCTGAAGCATTGTAGTATAACAGTGTATAAATACTGCTTATGGCTCACATTTACAATAATAATAAATTGTAATTATTTTAAAATTTCAATAACATCCATAGTATAATTGTGAATCAAAAATACGATCTGCTTCTGCCACAATACTGTTCTGTGGCTAAATCACTGGCTGCGTTCCTAATTATTGCCATTTAATCTTGTAATTATGTTACCACACACAGTAAGCTATCCGGATGAGCCAATAATTGGATTTCACGAAGGAATCCAGCAACAGAACATCCTGCAGGAATGCTTAGGACGCTGTGGGAAGTGTTAAGCCCACAGGTTTATTTACTATAGAATGTTTCTCGACACTATTTATTTACCAGATAAGATAATTGAGCCAATTCAGTTGTATATACATGAGAAGCTCACATTCCAGGCTGCTAAAAACCGCTAACAAGCTAATTAGCCTTGGAATTGTTTACTAGCCACGAGTATTAATTGCTGTGGATTGCTGGGACACACCAAACACCTTGTAGAATTTATGTATCCCTGAAATAGCTGAGAGGAGGATGCTGATGATGTCATCAGACACAGTAATGAACCTGACACAAAGTTGTTTTCACATGCACAAAACATAGAGAATCTGATGCCATCATATCTAGACACTGGCTTTCACTTGAAAATGTATATAGTGGGCTTTTCTTATGAATTTTGTATTGCAATCTATAGATCAGTTATGTTTTTTGTTAATAACAATAATATGCTATTAAAGATAACTCATGTCCATATACCCTCTGTGACCTTCTGGCATCACCTGACAGCTTCTTAGCCAATCATGATTGGTAGGTGGAGAAATTAAAGTGCTGATGTCATATCAGCATATAGGATACTGGGCAGGAATATGATAAATTTTGTGATACTTCAAGTTTGGGAGAAGACATCTTATTACTGCCTGATCTATAGTAATTGCTGCTAATACACTGCTAGTGGAAAAAAACATTGAAATAGTATGACAGAATTATAGGAGGTTGACTAGTGGAGCACAGTTTAGTTAGATTTACTTAATTTTAGACAGGCAGCAAAATCATAAGAGTGGGAGGAAAAGCTCTGCACTGTACTCTGACTGCAGTGTTTACTGTGTTACTCATACACAGTCCAGATCACCCTTTCAGTACTAAAAATCTAATATTGTTATTTTTTTGCAGTAGAGCTATTTTTTAATACAGTGTCTCACCATTAGTGTTGCTGAGCAGCTGCTTATGTTGTTTTGACTGGCAAACTCATATTTTCAGTGCAAAATCTCATTTTGTTAAGTGTTAGGGTTTTTGCTTTTTATTAAGCAACACAGAAAAACTGTCATCATCACTGCAAAAATCCAAGTTGACACATGCAGTGTGTTCTACTATACTAATTACTTTTTCCAGGTCACCATTCCAGAGCTAAATCTTGTCTTTTTGCAATAGTGTTTTTTTATTAAAGGAAAGGTCCATTATCATTGCAAAAATCCAAGTTGACTCACGCAGTGTATTCTAGTCTAATACTCACTGATCATATCACTCTTTCACCAGTGCAAGTATTAAAAATAAGAATGTGGGTGGCAACAGCAACACTACTTATGGTCATGGCAGGGTTGCAGTACTTCCTGACAATAAAGATAAAGTTTTTGATTACATTTCTTACTCATTTTAGTCACAGCAGATATATGAGATCTGACAACAGTGAAACAAAATGTTGAGTCAGGGTTCTCTGTGTTCCTCCTCCTCTGCTGTTGTAACACATAATTTACCATGCTATCGTTCTGCACTGTCAACCATGTCTTCTTCATCTTCACTGACACAGATCCCATTCTGTAGTAGTCATGTGGCATCTGTTGAGAGATATATTCCTCCTCATCCAAGTCTTCATTTTCTTGATGAGCAACATGCATACAGTAACCTGGCTGGTTAACTTGCATCTGGCCAAGTTACTTGAGGTGCAGTTTCTGCTGTACCATATAGTGGATTCCATTGCATTTCGCCAATTGATGGCATGCACTCTGTCTCAGTTGAGGATACCTAGCCACCATTATATCTCTAGAAAGCTATTTCTGCTTGATATCACCATGTGGGTTTCTCCTTGGATATTCCCATGCCTCCGTCAATACATGGAGCAGCAATTATGGAAAGGGATAATACATGGTTTTCATGGCCCACTTGGTCAACATATAGAGTGGCAGTAGTCACAATCCAGAAATGTAAGGTCAGGTGCTAGTACTGACACCACCCAGTGTCCTACACCAGGTGGGACCCGTCCAGGTCCTCCAGTTACTATTGGCTGGAGCAATTCCCACACCCAACTTTACCAGGGTAAGCCATTGCTCCACTTTCCCTCCCTCATTTCATGGCTGTAAAGTGAAGTGAAAATGATGTGGCACATGCTGGAGTTCCTGTGGAGAAGAAGGCGGTGAATCATTACTGAATGCAACAAACCACAGGAACAATGTGTTAGTTTGAAATCCTCCATTAGAGACTCATGAGGGAGATGTGTCGCCTTCTGAAGCCCTTTGTGGAGGCCACCACATGTGTCAAACAGGGACAACTGCAGCATCAGTGATGTTATCCCTTTAATATATATTTTACAAGTAACATGGTAAGGCAATGTGGGGTGGAAGAAGAATAACCACTTCTACCTCTTGGAGTCACTATCACTGCCTTGGGATGGTGCAAAAGGAACTGGAAGAGGATAAAGAACTGGGTCTGGGTCATGGTGGTGGAGAACCAAGGACTCTCCTACACTGGAGGCTGGAGGAGGGGAAGTAAGAAGGCTGACCCTTACTTGTTTTTCTTGCAATTCTATAAATTGTCATTCTGACAATGCCATATTGATGTGGCATTTGCTCCCATAAAGGGATGACACACAAGACAATCCAGGTTTTCTTCTGGATCTCAAGTTTTGTTCTTATCAGAGAAGATATTCCAGCTTTTTTAGCTGAGAGGCCAGGCACACTAATAGTGTACCACAAATATTTCTTGGAAAGGGAAAAGGAGTGTACAGAGTAAGTAAAAAGAGGAATTGAAAAATAATATTACAGTAAATTGAAATAAAATTAAATTGATAATTCTAATATAAACAGCATCAATCTGTATATAAAGCAACTAAAGTATCTCTAGGGACAGTCCCTTATACAAAATTCACAGATATAACAAGACAGTACCTCCAAAGTACAGCATGTGTTGGTTGCTGGAACGCACGCTGACAAGTGCGTAATCTTCTAACCGCTGTTTACATACAGCTGCTCCAGAACAACGTGTGCACATGCGCACTAGAGATTTCGGCATATTGCTCATAGAGATAGACAGGGAGTCCAGGATGCATGCGCAAGATTGTGCAGTGTCCGGCCCTAAGATAGTACATGTGTGTCTCTATGAAGTTGCTATTTAAATGTGCGCAGACACAGATTGTAGTCTGCAAGAGAGGATACTTATTTCGGCACATTTCTGCATGAAAACATAAAAATTTACATAGATCTAACAGCGGAGCATATACAATGTGTTCCAAATTATTATGCAAATAATATTTTCTCATATTTTCCAAAATTACCTATATGAATTGCAGTCATTGTAATTTTCCAGTCATCAACTATTCGAGTATAATTGAAAGGTTTTTGAACAAACTGCCTATGATAACAGTATATTTAAAAAAAAAAAATAAACACTCAAAATGCATGTTTTAAATTATTATGCACAGCAGAATTTGCAACCTTTTCATTTTTATTAAGAACAAAAAAATGGTCATTGTGAAATTATAAGCATTAGCAGGTTATTACAAACTGAAATCAAACAGTTTTCAAGCCAAAACTTTATTCGAGGTGATGTTACATTTGCACATAGGACCCCTTGTTCGAAAGAAGCTTCTGAATTCTCTCGTCCATTGAATTTGTCAGTTTTTGGATGGTTTCTGCTTCAATTGTTTTGCATGAGGACAGAATACCCTCCCAGAGCTGTTGCTTAGATGTGAACTGCCTCCCGCCATCATAGACACTCCTTTTGATGATGCTCCAGAGGTTCTCAATGGGGTTGAGGTCAGGGGAGCATGGGGGCCACACCATAAGTTTGTCCCCTTTTATGCCCATAGCAGCCAGAGATGCAGATGTGTTATTTGCAGCATGAGACGGTGCATTATCATGCATGAAAATGATCTTTCTGCGGAATGCATGGTTCTTCTTCTTGAACCATGGCAGGAAGTGCTGTTTGAGAAACTCCACATACATTATGGAGTTCATCTTTACCCCTTCAGGGATCCTAAAGGGGCCGACAATCTCTCTCCCCATGATTCCAGCCCAAAACATTACTCCACCTCCTCCTTGTTGGCGCCGTAGCCGTGTTTGCATGGGGTGTCCATCAACAAGCCATCCTCCACTCCATCCATCTGGACCATCGAGCGTTGCACGGCACTCATCGGTGAACAAAACAGTTTTGAAGTCAGTCTTCATGTATTGTTTGGCCCACTGGAGCCTTTTCTGCTTGTGTGCAGTGGATAGAGGAGGTTGACAGGATGGCTTACGCACAGCTGCAAACCTCTGAAGGACCCTGCATCTTGTTGTTTGGGGGACGTTGGAGGCACCAGCAGCTTCAAAAACTTGTCTGCTGCTATGACAAGGCATTTTTGAAGCTGCTCTTTTAACCTGACGTAATTGCCTGTTGGAAAGAGTACTCAATTTTCCCTTAGCACGCACACGTGTGTGCTGTGAAGCAGCTACATACTTCTTGATTGTGCGATGATCACGATGAAGTGTCTTGGCAATGTTGATTGTAGTCATGCCTTGACCTAAACACTCCACAATTTGTTGCTTCTCAGCAGCCGACACATCCTTTTTCTTTCCCATTTTGGCTGAAAATGTAGGCTGCTTAATAATGTGGGACAGCCTTCTTAAGTAGTCTTGCCTTTAATTGGACACACCTGCAAACTAATTAGCACAGGTGTCTGCAATTGCTTTCAGTGATATAAAGAGCCCTGACACACATCACCATCAATGAGTTTAACTGACAAACAAAAAAATTCTTACCTTATCACTCCTAAACACTTTTTGCATAATAATTTGGAACACAGTGTATATAAAAAAAGTTATAAATATAATATGGTATCATCTAGTGGAAATAGAATATATTATAATTAAAATAAATAAGATGACACCAGTAGCAAAAATATATATAATAAGGGGGTAAAACTTATACAATTCTTATATATATATATATATATATATATATATATATATATATATACACACTGTACATACACATGAATAAAGGGTTATTCGATAAATAATCAAGTGGGGGAACAATATAAATAATAATAAAAATAATAATAATAAACACAAGGGGAGGGGTGAATCTTATATTATGAAAACTTATATTGAGGTGGAGTTACATATGTCCAGGAATGTAAATTGGCGGGGGGTTTTATATATATATATATATATATATATATATATACTCTATGGATATAATATACGAAGAGTTATATAGAATAAGACATGTGTATCATACAATATAGATGGTCCATTCTTATTAGTATATAGAGCAGTAAAACAATAATACAATAATATACTAGAGTATGAATAATAGTATCAATGGCTAAAATATCGGTCAACCTCATTAGAATGATATTTAAACCAATAGATAATTAAAAATATACTATCCAATATTAGAAAATGTTCTCTGATGCCAAAAAAAACTCCCTTTTCTTTAGGAGATCCAGACGATTGTGATCTATTGGGGTCATGCAAAATTTTTTGAAATTACAATTGTGGTGCATAACTGCAGGGCTAGATACACTATGCTTCTGGAAACCCTTTTAAATTAAAACATAAAGAATACTTTTTAGTCTTCATAGATGGTTTGATACAATCCTGTTGAGATAAATTTTTAGCTCTCAGCTTAGCGGATTGTATTATACCTTTAGGGTAGTTTTCTCGTGGAATCTTTGGGTCATTATTTTACTTTGTGCATCATAGTCTTCATCACGAGTACAGTTTTGCCTCAGTCTATGAAATTGACCATAAGGAATGGAGACTGTTGTAATCAAGGAGGCTATTACAATAGACTTTAAAAAAAAAAAAAAAAGTCTTGGTAAAGATACTTCTCCCATCGGTTATTAATACAAGATCAAGATAGAGGGGAAAGGGGATAAAGACAGTAGGTGAGGGTAGAAGCTGTTCAGATGGTGGTGTGGTGGCATTAGTGTTCTTGAAGCTTGTGATTGTGGGGGACAGTATTATGTGTCGTGGTAGTGAGTTCTAGAGTATGGGGAATGCACGGGAGAATTCTTGGAGATGGTTGTGCGAATAGTGGATAGTAGCAGAGCGGAGTAGGAAGTCTTGAGAGGATCGGAGGTTACGTGTGGGTAGGTAATGAGAGATTTGGTCAAAGATGTATGAAGGGGACAGGTTGTGAATGGCTTTGTATGTCAGTGTTAACATTTTAAACTCTATTTGCTGGTCAACAGGTAGCCAGTGAAGGGACTGATAGAGGGGAGTGGCTGATAAAAACGGAGGGAGAGGTGAATTAAGGAGCGGCAAAGTTTAGGGTGGACTAAAGGGGGGGGGCGAGAAGATTTACTGGGAGGCCGTGGAGAAGGATGTCACAGTAGTTTAAGCGGACATCCTTCTCACCACTGAAACTACATTTTTGTAGTTTCAGTGGTGAGGAGGGAGTGGATTTGATGAATGTTCTTGAGTTGGAGGTGGCGTCAAGGGTTACTTCAAGGCAATGGACCTGTGGGACTGGGTCAGGTAGGGGGCGGTGCGAGGTGGGGTGAAGATGATGAACTCCATTTTTTCTATGTTGAGTTTGAGAAGGCGGGAGAAAGGGAAGGAGGCTATGTCTGCTAGACATTGTGGAACTCTGGACAACAAAGTGGTAATGTCTGGTCCAGAGAAAATATATTTGAGCGTTGTCGGGGTAGCGATGGCATTGAAAATCATGGATTCTATGAGTTGTCCAAGGGCAAGTGTGTAGATGGAGAACAGGTGGGGTCCCAGGACAGAGCCATGGGGGATACCTATAGATACCTACAGAAAGCGGGTGCAGTGTGGAGGTGGTGTGTGAGATACTGAATGTGTAGTTGGTGAGGTATGAGGAGATCTAGGAGAGGGTCAAGACGGTGATGCCAAGAGGGGAGAAAGTTTGTAGCAAGAGGGAGTGATCAAGTGTGTCAGAGGAAAGGTCAAGGAGGAGGAAAACAGAGTAGGACCGCCTGGCTTTGGAAGTTCGTAGGTCATTTCTGGCTTTGGTTAGGGCGTATCTGTGGAGTAATGGGTCGGAAGCCTGACTATAGTCTGTCAAAGAGTAAGTTGAACAAGAGAAAATGAGGATGTTCAAAGTGTTTGTGTTGTTCAAGGAGTTTTGAGGCATACAGGAGAAGTTAGATAGAGCGATAGTTGGCTGGAGAGGACGTGTTGACGGATAGTTTCTTAAGGATGGGTGTGACAATAGCATATTTAAAGGCAGAAAGGTTGAAGAGGTGTGTTAAAGCAGGACTAAAAACTTCAGTGAGATTGAGGATGAGGTTCGACTGAATGGGGTTGAGTGCACAGGTGCTGAGGTGGGATTTTGAAATTAGGGTGAAGAGCTTTACATTGGTAATGGTGGAGAAACAGGTTAAGGATGAAGAGCACTAAACAACTGGCTAGAGTGGTTGTAGGAGGTGTAGGTTGAGGCTCTCTGATGCTGTTCGGGGCGGTTGGAGGGGGTGGTCCGGGGGGGGGGGGTCGGTTGGGGGCAGCGGTTTGGGGGGTGCCCCATGTCAAATGTTCGCCTTGGGGCCCAGCCATTCCTAGTTACGCCACTGGGTGCTGACATTATCCCAAATGGAAGTTCGGTAAATTGGAGGTGTCTCAGCCGACCCTCTACAACCACTGCAATTCTTAGGTATTTCCTGTGAGCAGGAAGAATAGGGACGTGGAGGTACACGTCCTTTAGGTTCAGAGTGGCCATGAAATCTCCTTGCTGGAGAATCAATATCACAGATGTTCCCATACAAATTTTTTTTGTGATAGCTCTGCTGAGGTATCGTAGGTCTGTTATCATCAACCAGTCTCCTGAAGGTTTTGGAACCAGGAACACAGGAGAATAAATTCCAGACCCTTGACGTTGCATTGGAACCTCTTTCAGGACATGCCTTTTATATAGTTCAGTACTGAGGACTCTGGATCCTTGTGATGGACAGCAGGGAGGCGAGAGGTCTGTATAAATCTGTCCTGCAGAGGCACAGAAAAATCTATGCCGTAACTGGATCAGATTATCTCTAAGACCATGAATCTGTTACCACCCACAGGAACTTCGTGTCTTGGAGGAGGAAGAAGGTAATTGTCAGAAATCTGGCTTTCTGACTTTCCTGTCGTCATGGAAAAAAAGACGGTTGAAGTTCCCACTCAGGAACCTGAAACGTCCACACGTGACTTCTTGCAGGTAGCTGTCTTTGAAGAGACTGTCCTCTGCAACGCTGTCTGCCCTGTCCACGGAAGGACTGTGGAAGGGACTTTCCTTCCTTTCCCACTAGTCCTTCTATAATCTTATCATGTTCTGCCTGAATAACTTACCTGGTTCGTATGGCAACCCGCAAATATTAAATTTTGAGGCATAATCCACCTTCTGAGGTTTTAACCATAGGGGGCGACAGGCAGCCAAAGTCAAGGCCCTAGACTTGGCAGGTAACTTCACCTGGAGAAGAGAGGCTTCATTGAGGTAATCCACCTCAAGGGCTAGACCCTTCAAAGAGGACAACAATTCGTCCCGGGAGAACGCCAAATCAATTTCTCCTTTTAATGAAGAGAGGCCGGAGCACAGCTTCTTGGCTACCTCACTAGTAGCGATACCAATCAAACACTGTGCAGAGAAAGCTGTATACGCTTTCCTTAGGGAGAACTCTGCCCGGTGATCCATGGGATGCTGAAGGCTAGACCCATCCTCAGAGGGTACAAGTGTTCTCCTGGACAATTTGGAGACTGCCATGTCAAGCTTAGGGAGAGGACCCAAGTCCCAAACTGGTCCTTAGCTATTGGGAAGAGTGTCGTGAACCTCTTGGATAACATGCAGGACTTCTCTGGGTGTTTCTGTGGTATCCCAGAGGATGCAGGTGTTACAGTAGGACCTAATGGGGGTAATAGTCCCTCTGATAGCTGAGCTATTGAAATGGTCACGGTAGCTGTAGTGGAGGTCCAAACTGTGGGGCATGTCTCATGGACACACAGCAAATCAATTTTCAAAAGTGGAATAGCAAAAGACACAGTTCTTTGTTAACCAAAAGTTTCTTTACTGAGGAGAACTTCCATAAAGTGCAGCCATATCTTACAGCAATACAGTTTCTCATGTACAGTGGGATGCATGTGAGGAGGATTCTCTTGCAAACTGACTGGTAAGAGCTGAGGCTGACACAACTTTCCTCAGATTTTTGTAGTCTAGAATTTTGAGGAGACCTAGTCCAGATTATAGCTACAGAAAAGGGATCTTGACCTGAGGGCTCCGGCAGGTGACTAATTTGGGGTAAATGTAGTTACTCACGGTTACTGGGTCACAGTATCCGATAGCTGGACGCGGACTTAAGCGGCACTTGGCCTAGAAACCACGCGCACTGGTCTTGACCAGAGGCCTATTTTAGAGTCCAGGAATGCAGAAAGGCTCCTTGATAGCTGCTCCTTTCTTTCAGGATTCACTCCTTCTTGGAGGCAATAGAAGTGTGTTTGTTTTCTTTTCTGTATGGACTGGTGAGAAGTCCTAGAAGAATCTGTAGCTCACATGGACTGTGAGATTCACCATGCAGCTCCTAGGTTTGGCAGGAATAATCTGAAAATCCTGCTTGGTGTTGGCCTAGCAGGAGGTGATGTTACCTCACACACTAGACTTTCCAGAACATGGCTGGACTGGTTTCCTGTCCCCTGCTAAGAGGAAGGCTGGGCTAAAGTCTCCACCCACAGCTTTCTAGAAGCTTCTCTGCAGAAGCTCGTGCGGTGTATGGAGTGATTGGGATCCTACCATCACATGCACCTACATACAGTGAACCATAGGTTTCAGCAAAGTAGTACATGGCAATGAACAGTGTATGCACACAGGAAATCCAGATTATACAATAGACATAGTGATACCCAGTATTGGTACATTGTGAGAATCATTCTGCCATACGACAACTACTCCTATCATGGCAGTGTACTGGGACACTACATTTCCGCTCGGAGGACATAGCTCTTTTAAGCATGTCGTCCACTTTGAAGGCCCTAGGCCCCCCAAGAGGTGGAACTAGAGGCTTCCCCATGGTCAACATCATGGTCCCCTGACCTGATGAACTTCAATATTCTCTGAATTTTCTCCAGAGGAAAAAGCGGTTTTGCTATATCCGTATCTGAATCCTCAGATGAAGAATTAGCTTAAACTCTTCATCAGATCTTATGATAGAAGTGGATGCTTCACTGCATCTGGGTCTCTCAGACAAGTGAGTTATGGACTCTTTCAAGTCCTTCATGGTGTCCTGAACATACTCCTTGACCCAAATAACCACATCACTAATTGTGGATTCCTCAGAGGGTTCTTTTGGGCGGCACTGGTGGTATGTATTGAATTCGTAACTGTCAGGCAAGGGAATTTCTTAGGAGTGACAGGTTAGATGTTTGCGCCTAGACGCAGACTTACCTGAAGGACTCATCACCACCAGACGCAGAGGATGACATCTTACCGCAAGTGTAAGAGTAAATAGCAACAAAGCCAGAAAAAACGCAACAACAGTACAAGTCTGTTGAACTAGAATGCACAGCATGCACACTCTAGGCCAAGCAACAAAGAGGCAGAGGAAAAGGAAGCAGCAGACTTATATAGAAAAAATGGAGAGCAAAGACTCTCCCACTACCTGTGACAGGTTACACAGAGAATAAAAGTCCTTTATTTATCTTCACTTTTTTTTGGAAGAAAAAGGCTGCCCCACACAGATTCTTTGAAAAAAATGGCGGAAGTTAAGGAAAAAAAAGATTTCCTAGCAGTTCAACCCCTCCCATGGCCCATTCCGGCAGGGGGAGGAAGGAGATACCTGACTCTGGAGACCCCAAAGGAGGTTCAATGATGTCATCACGTATGCAAGCCAGTGTACTCTGGACTTCAGCGACCCCACACAAGGGAGCTGGAGAGAAGTAGCAGGAAACGCCCTGCATTGCAATAAAACAAACAATGCAAGGCTTACATAGCCAAAAGGGTTCAGTGTGGACACTTAAAGGCAGAGGACTTGTCTGCCCACCCATTATAAGCAACAGCTGAAAAAAAGGTCTTTCCCCGCAGGTAAGCAGACTAAGCAGCAGAGGCAGGAAAGACAGACAAGGAGTTTTAACCTTTGTATTTTGTTCCAACAGGAACCAAAGGCAGAAAAAGAGTCCTCACAACAGGAGGATAGAAGACAAAACAAACTCAAACAGGAGTGAGGAGGGGAAAGTCATCAAGAAATCTGAATAACCTCACTATAGGGAAGGAATAACTGTCCCACCAACACAGGACAGAAAAAAACACGTTGGGGGGTTGGTACTTCCTTCCTTATATTGAGGAGGGGGAGAGGTTCATATTTAACCATTTGTTTGTTCATTAAAAATTCCATTCTGTCCTACCAGCACACAGGGTCAGAAATACCCCAGTATTGTGCTGCTGTGGGACGAAAGGGAATCTGTGGTTCTGGCATCAACAGGAGAGGTCATAGGAGTGTGTGACCATATCAGTTGCACAGGACATATTAGCCTCTCTTGCTAAAGCGGTGTCTCAGATTGCCTGGAAGCCACAACTTTTATATAAAAATATAATATAACTTGTCTACCATTTTATTGCATTACTTTATGTATGGAGATGATATTGTTAATTCTACCTTTAAATTTTATTTTAAAAGGGAATCCCTTTCACCTGGCTGGTAATAAATGCTTAGCTGATATCCTCATGTGGGGAATATCCAAGACCTTGCAGTTATACAAGGATCTCACCCCACACTGCACCAAGTTTTACATTCATGATGATTCACAGCACAGGGGAAACTCTATGTCCAACAGCTGTCACTGCATGACATGGAGATCAAATGCCTGATATATGCAGATTACCGGCTTATCTTGTCTCTTACAGCAGAAGCTTGAAAGCAGAAAGTAAACCCTTAGTGTAAGCAGTAATCTCCTAAAGTGACTGAGGAAACACAATGCAATCCCCAAAAGCATTTAAACCTTACAATGCAGAACATTTACACAATGCCATGTATATGGACCACAAGACACATCTAGAGAAGCTTTGGTGTGTAAGGCTAAGGCCACAGATTGTGAAAACGTAGCGTTTTTGGCTGTTGCAAATGCAGAAGCTGCATTTTATAGTACCAGTATAGTGAATGAGATTTTGTTTAATCTCATCCACACATAGCGGGAAAAACCCCAGAGGAAACGCTGCATTTTCACATAGATTTATATGGTATAGGGAAGGTAAAAATGAAAAACACAGCAGAAAAACAGCGAAAAATGAAATTTTTCCACTGTGTTTCCAGTTTTTCCTTTTCCTGTGTTTAACAACGGCTGTGAAAAATTAACCAGTTCTGGACCGCCCATAAAGTATTTATCTCCAGGCGGTCCACTCTTAACTGTGCAAGGACGTACCTGTACGGGAGCCACCTCTGACACGGCAGTGAAGTCATCTGCCGGGGACCAGAGACTGTAAGAGCTGCTGGGTCCTAGAGGACCCATATCAGCTCTGCAGTTAAGATCAGGAGGCTGTATTCCAAGGCAAATAATAAAAAAAATTAAAGTAAAATAATAAAACCCCATATTACAGGTTCTAGCCTCGGCCCCATCAGCACAACACTACATATTAATTACTGTAACGGAGAGGAAAAACCATTTTAGGCCGAGGCCCCACACCTTGCGAAAAAATATGCGCTGCGGACACACTGCGATTTCCAAAACCGTTGCAGTTTTGGAAATCGCAGCGTGTCATTCATACCTACAGAAACGCCATCGGTTTCCCTATTGGTATAATTGAAACAGAAAGTCCGCAGAGGAAACCTCAGTTTTTCCTGCAGAGATTCTTGGGCCTTAGCCTTAAAAAGTTTTTTAGTAGAGCAATTAAAAATAAATGTGAAAAAGAAAAACATTTTCCCTCCTTTTTTGCTTATATTTTCCTTTATATATACAGTCATATGAAAAAGTTTGGGCACCCCTATTAATCTTAATCATTTTTAGTTCTAAATATTTGGGTGTTTGCAACAGCCATTTCAATTTGATATATCTAATAACTGATGGACACAGTAATATTTCAGGATTGAAAGGAGGTTTATTGCACTAACAGAAAATGTGCAATATGCATTAAACCGAAATTTGACCGGTGCAAAAATTTGGGTACCCTTATCATTTTATTGATTTGAATACTCCTAACTACTTTTTACTGACTTACTGAAGCACAAAATTGGTTTTGTAACCTCACTGAGCTTTGAACTTCATAGCCAGGTGTATCCAATCATGAGAAAAGGTATTTAAGGTGGCCAATTGCAAGTTGTTCTCCTATTTGAATCTCCTCTGAAGAGTGGCATCATGGGCTCCTCAAAACAACTCTCAAATGATCTGAAAACAAAGATTGTTCAACATAGTTGTTCAGGGGAAGGATACAAAAAGTTGTCTCAGAGATTTAACCTGTCAGTTTCCACTGTGAGGAACATAGTAAGGAAATGGAAGACCACAGGGACAGTTCTTGTTAAGCCCAGAAGTGGCAGGCCAAGAAAAATATCAGAAAGGCAGAGAAGAAGAATGGTGAGAACAGTCAAGGACAATCCACAGACCACCTCCAAAGAGCTGCAGCATCATCTTGCTGCAGATGGTGTCACTGTGCATCGGTCAACAATACAGCACACTTTGCACAAGGAGAAGCTGTATGGGAGAGTGATGCGAAAGAAGCAGTTTCTGAAAGCACGCCACAAACAGAGTCGCCTGAGGTATGCAAAAGCACATTTGGACAAGCCAGCTTCATTTTGGAAGAAGGTCCTGTGGACTGATGAAACAAAGATTGAGTTGTTTGGTCATACAAAAAGGCGTTATGCATGGCGTCCAAAAAACACAGCATTCCAAGAAAAACACTTGCTACCCACTGTAAAATTTGGTGGAGGTTCCATCATGCTTTGGGGCTGTGTGGCCAATGCCGGCACTGGGAATCTTGTTAAAGTTGAGGGTCGCATGGATTCAACTCAGTATCAGCAGATTCTTGAGAATAATGTACAAGAATCAGTGACGAATTTGAAGTTACGCCGGGGATGGATATTTCAGCAAGACAATGATCCAAAACACAGCTCCAAATCTACTCAGGCATTCATGCAGAGGAACAATTACAATGTTCTGGAATGGCCATCCCAGTCCCCAGACCTGAATATCATTGAACATCTGTGGGATCATTTGAAGCGGGCTGTCCATGCTCGGCGACCATCAAACTTAACTGAACTGGAATTGTTTTGTAAAGAGGAATGGTCAAAAATACCTTCATCCAGGATCCAGGAACTGATTAAAAGCTACAGGAAGCGACTAGAGGCTGTTATTTTTGCAAAAGGAGGATCTACTAAATATTAATGTCACTTTTCTGTTGAGGTGCCCATACTTTTGCACGGGTCAAATTTTGGTTTAATGCATATTGCACATTTTCTGTTAGTACAATAAACCTCATTTGAATCCTGAAATATTACTGTGTCCATCAGTTATTAGATATATCAAATTGAAATGGCTGTTGCAAACACCCAAATATTTAGAACTAAAAATGATTAAGATTAATAGGGGTGCCCATACTTTTTCATATGACTGTACATAAAAAAAGAAAACCATGCAAATATAAAAATAACTTAAAAATAAAGCCCTATGTGTCACCGAAAAAAGAGGCGAAAATTATTTGAATGACCTTGTTTTAGCCCTCAAAACCACATGTACGAAAAAACCTGTGTATCTAGTTCTGAACCAGAGAAAATATCCTGGTACTGAAGTGGTTAATGAAATGGTCTCTTTTTCACAGGTAATTTGTGTCAATGGGGCACCTGTTTTTTTGGATCGAGTTTGAGTGATCTATGAAAAATGGCCATAAATAGGACATGTTCTATTTTCCATTATCACTGTAAAATAAAAACAGATATGTAAATAGCACCACAGACTCTCACTGTTTGGAAACAGCCATGTGACAGCTGTTGAAAAAACATCTGTCACATGGACGTTTTTTTGTTTGTTTTTGTTTTTTTAACTATCATGTGAATAAAGCCTTACTTTGCCAAAATATGGCACTTTTAGTTAGCACTGTAACTGGATAGCTCTACACCAGATGAGATGAGAGAACACAAAATGAGGGGGCATCAACAGATCTTACCTAACATATAACTATTTACCTTCATGACAATAGTGCAGTATTTATTAAAGTCTATGTGGGAAAGTCTCTCATACGCAAATACTGGCTTTTAAATTTTCCCAATTTTTTTCTGCAACCTGGTCAAATTTTTTTCAACTTTTGGAACAAGAGTGAATAGCTCCCTCCAAATTCAGTCACCTCCTAAAAATTAAGGGAATTTTATGGAAATAAAATATCAGATTGATGGGGGTTAAACACCCAGCACCCTACCGATCATCATTTTGAAGACATCGCACTGTTCAGACAGACAGGTGGTTCTGCAACCTTTTCTCTGTTTACAGAGCACAGCGCTATACATTGTATAGTGGCTGTGCTTAGGTATTGGAGCTCAGTCTCAGACTTAGCTCCATACAGACCATGTGAGAGATAAATTTAATGACACAGTTCTGTGTAACAAAAACAGAGCTAATCTGAGATCCATGTCCACTTCAAACAGCTGTTCTTTAAAATAAATCATCAATAAGATAAGATAAAGTAATCCTTTAATAGTCCCACTATGGGGACATTCAGTGTGTTACAGCAGCATAGATAATACAAATACAAAAGCTTTAAGGTAGAGGCATTACAGTAACAGTAGGTACAGATAAAAAGGTAAAGGCAAAAAAGTAGTAGAAGGGGATCAGCAGGGCCCCAAAACTGACACCCCGTCTTTAAGCTGTCACATTCATTTACCACATGGCCTGTTTACAGCTCAGTTCTATTCAAGTGAATTGTGCTTGTCCAAATACTGTAGCCTCTTTAAATAGCACTTTGGTGGGGGTGCTTGGTGTCGGAACCCACCAATCTGATATTGATGACCTATCTTCACAGTATAATGCCCCCCTCCAGTTACCCCTGTAGTATAAAATCCCCTTCCTGGTGCCCCCACAGTATAATGTCCCCCTCCAGTTGCCACAACAACATAAAGTCCCTCTTCTTCTGCCCCCCACAGTCTATATAGTCCCCTCCTAATACTCACCTCACCCTGTTTCCCTGCTGTTCTCTTCTGTTTCTGGAGGGAAACAGACATGATGTAAATGACATCACTACTGTCTTCCTACTGACCGGGACAGCACCTGGAATCTGGGACTGTCCTGCTGAATCTGGGAAGGTTGAGAGCTATGGTAAAGGGAGTCTACCACCAAAACCCAGCATAACAAAGCCAGCCCTGCAGATAAATAGGTTAGGGATACCTGAACCAAACAGTGTTTTCAATTCGAGGATCAGTACCTTCTTTTACCAATATGCCAATGAGCACTTTGGAGCAACAAGGGCATTGCTGCTTACCTCAGCCAGGTGAATCTAACCTGTCTGCAGGGCTGGGTTGATATGGGTTGATATGCTATAGCCATATGAATAGCTTTGATTCACATACAGTTAACTTAATGCAGCCGATTTTTACTGTTGTGTGAATGTAGGCTAAGATTTGCACTCTTTCACCAGCCACTTTCCTCTACACAGAAGCACTTATTGGTTACAGTGGACACCTGTAACACAATGAAAATCTATTCCTGTGTGGCAGGTGCTGTACTAATACGCTCTTAACTAGTACCGGGAATGAATACACTGTACTCAGACACTTGCAGCAATATAATTTCAGGCACAGTGCCCAACTGGATGTACAGATAAAAAAAAATTGAAACAAAATCTATTAACCTACTAACCTGTTTAGTTACTATAGGGGTAGCGATGAAAAACAATCAAGAGAGTTTTATCAATCCCATGACAAAATATCTGTGGATAACCTACAACACTAATGTATGCCATTGTGTATGTGTAACAAGATGGGTTTCTGACTCTGTGGCTGTAATTACATTTGTTTCTGCCACCCTGTCTCTCTTATAAATAAGCCCTACCACGAAAATAAACCCTAGTTTGATTTTGCACAGTTTTTGGAGTAGGCTTGAAATATAAGTTCTACTCCAAAAATAAGCCCTAGCTACAGTCAGTGCCTCCAGCACTAGGTTATGTCCGATGATATCACTGACATAACGTAGATGGAGAATAGGCATACTGTAGATCGCAACTCTCCTGGACAAGTGCCCTGCTACCTCCCGTCGCGGCAGGGCAAAATCCACTCAGGCACGGTGCCACTGTCACACAAAGTGTTCAGAGAGAGAGCGTGCCAGTAAATTTAAGACCCACTGACACTGCACCATCAATTGTGAATGTTATGGTTAGAGTTACTAACCCTAACCCTAAACATTTTACAAGCTTCGTCTGGAGCAAATCAGAAAAGATTCTGATTCGCTCCAGTGCCTGAAAAATAAGACCTACCCCTGAAAATAAGCCCAATTTTTTCAGAGTAAAAAATAATATAATGCTGGAGTGTTTTACAGTGCCTGCAAAGTGGATGGAATTCTAGTGAATCCCATCCACACACTGCAGAAAAATAGCCGCAGCGGAAATGCTGCGATTTCCAAAACCGTTTTTTGAAATCGCAGCATGTCAGTTATACCTATGGAAACGCAATTGAAAAACTATTTTTTTCCCGCAGTGCTTTTTTGCTGCGGCCCGCTATGGAGGCCTTAGCCTAAGACCTTATCTTATTTCAGAGAAACACAGTACATCTGTTATTGTGCCTGAGGAACAAAAATGACTACAAGTTTAGGCCTCCATTGTAACATTATCCAATACCATTACTCTTTTATTTATGAGAACGTAGTCTGATGGTTACAGGGACAAAGGGACATAAATTAATTCTGTTTTAAAATGTGACAATGGTGTGGTTAGTAACTTGCAAGCCATTGCCAATAATCTATTGCCTTTGATCTGTTGGAGATACAAATATAGGACAGGTTGGATTATGTCAGCCTGATCCTATTTGATCCCAGGAGGTGTCTGATATATCTCCTCTGCCCATTTGCTTCAAATATTATGAAGCTAAAATTATGCATGAATAATTTTAAACATTATAATGTGCATAGTACATTGCACGTATATTTTGGATCTTAGTAAATTCACATGCATGAATTTGTCCTCTATTTCTGGCATTGAGCAATATCTAATACAACTCTTATTGCCTTGGCTTTGATTGGATTTAGATGTATTCCTGTGTTCACACATAACCGCTCAACTCAAAGGGGTTTCACTGCATTTGGGTAAAATACACAATGTAAAACATCACATCAGTTCACAGGTAAAAATGGTAACTGAATTAATAATTGTGACCACTAGAGGGCTTTATAACACACTGCTTCTGAAATCCCCTGTATTTCCCAATTCTACCCAACCACATCAAATTTTCAGAGGGCTGACCAATTGCATCCAGCTTTGGATCTGGTCTAGGCATAGATATGGCAATGAAATTTAAATACATTCAGAATAAAATATGGAATGCAGTGAAATTAATGTATTGCAGCTAAATATTATTAGTATTATCTAAATAAGACATCTAAATGATTTATTTTGAAAAAATACAGATAGTCTCTACCCAGTCTTACTGATCTAACAAGATAAATCAATAGTTTATGGTATGTAACTAAACAATTTTTCTAAATCTAACATACAAGGCTCAGGGTGGGATTGAAATTTTTAACAGCAGGTTAAATGGGTGGATGGGAGGGAGGGGGCACCGCACGTACAGTGAGCCACAAAATTTTCAAAGAGGTAGTAGGAGGGGCAGCACTCACAATGCTCTGTGAAAATGGCCAAGCCATTCCCACTTTAACACAAAGCCACACCCCTTTTGGAGCCCCCACACAGTCCCTCCTGTCACCCAAAGTTTTTCTTGTCCCCCACATTAATGTTTTCCCTAATATAAGTTATTCCCCTTTAAATTAAATTATTTATCCACCTTTCTAATACTGATGCATATCCTTAGGATATCCTTGGTACTCAGTGACAGTGTGGCTACCTGGAATGATAACAGTGCTTTTCACCTGCTGTATGATATGCACTGTTGCAGTACCTAAATCTGCCACTACACATTGTTCAGTAAGTGAGCAGTGTGGGTCCCAGCATTTTAATATTACCGGTAGCTGTGGATGGTGGTCTGCAGGGATAGGCCATTAATATTAAAAAGGTGGACAACCTGTTTATTATTCCCCTTGATGTCCCACACAATGTAGTGCCCCCCCCCCCAAAGTATATTGGCCCATATCAGTGTCCCCACACAGGATAATGGTCTCCATCACTTCCCCCATACAGTATAATTCCTCCCTTCACTGCCTCCATACAATATAATGGCCCTCATCTTTGCCTGCATAAATACAATGGCCGCAATCAGTGTCCTCCATACAGTATAACGGCCCCATACAGCCCTCTTACAGTATAATGGTCCACATCAGTGTCTCCCATACCATATAGTGGCCCCTATCAGTGTCCCCCATACGATACAATGGCCCTCATCAGTGTCTCCCATCACTGTCACCACACAAAGGTTAGTGTTAGCCTAGTACTTACCTCTCTGCTCCCCAGCTCCACACTTTCTCTGCTCTGAGCATACTGCTGTGACATGTCATGTGTGCCCTGAGCATGAGGAACAGGAGAACAGAGAGGTATGTTCTGAACTAACACTTACCACCAGCTCCATGTGGCCTGCAGCCTATAAATTGGAAAGTGGTAGGGCAACTTTACCAGTAAGAGAACAGGTCAAGGCTCCTCGTCTCTGCAGTCCGGCTCTATTTTTAACAATTGGTTTTGCAATACTGGGAGAGAACCAGCATAATCCCCTCTCCCCCATACAAGGAGTTAAAATAAGTTTAATGATATATTCACTAAAGGTTAAAAAAAAAATTGGTAGGAGTCCAACTTCTTGGATTAATCCCACAAAAGAGGTCCAAAGCCATACTTGGACTTCATTCCCGTCAGTGATGTGGATCTATTGCAGTCTATAAGAGTTATGGAAAAAGCTGGGTTAGACCTAAAATGCAGTCCTTTTAAGAATGTTTTTATGTTAGTCCCAATGGTATAGTCACATCCAACGACTGATTTTGTCTGATGACAGAAAGTTCTAACATCTCAATTTAGATATTTCACAATGGTGGCAATCACTGGCAACTGGAAAGGTCATGAAAGGTCATTTACCTGCAGTGTCTATCAGCCCGATAACACAAGAAATCTAAGTATGTGAGTCACATGGTCAGTCTGAAGAGACCAAACATCCTAGTTTCTTATTAATTATACATAGTGTCCTGCTCTCCGCATCAACTGGATGCTATATTATAAAATGCTCTGATATCTGCTAATTTCACTATTGTTTGCAGAAATCTTAATAGAATTTGAGCATAAGAATCCACAATAATGGACATTTAATATGCAGTTGAATCACAGCAGAAAATCCATATTAGATTTTCTGCACAAATTAATTCCAGTGCAAAAGGGAATGGCATTCACTTTCACATTTTCAAGGTCTGTTTATTATTATAGCGAAGACGTCTGTGCTTTCCCCAAGTGTATGGCCCCCTGTAGAGTACTGATTCTTTGGCTGGTTTCTGAAACCTAATGTTTTATTTGACGCGTCCCTTAGAGGACATACTTAAAAGGAACTGTGTGGTAAACAGAATTAAATAAAACATTTTAATGATCATTTTCCTTCAATAAACAAGATGTGAATTTAGAGTAAAGGAGAGTTTGGGTTGGCACCCATACCCTGACACACACATATATATATATATATATATATATATATATATATATATAAAGATAGATATAGATATATAGATATATATAGATATATAAATGCATCTAGCAGCACACTATTACTTCTAATTTATGAGGAACTACTACTACACTACCTGACAATCTCTATTGTCAGACACAACAATTTTGTCATCCAGACTACAATACTAAGCTATATTCTGTTAGCCATAGACAGTAGTGGAAGAGTGAAGAAATCAGGCGATACCTTTTAGAGGCTGAGTATATTTGATGGTAAGCTTTCGAGAGTACTAGAGTTAGTACTCTTGAAAGCTTACTATCAAATATACTCAGTTTGCCTCTAAAAGGTATTGCCTGATTTCTTCACTCTTCCACTAGCTTGAATACTGTCAGTTATATGTGTATATATTGGGTCCACAATATATCCATGACAACTATAAGCCTCACATAAAACAGGAAATGTCAGTATCTTCAGCAGTGCAGCCTTAGGCTTTGGGCCTGTAACTTAAAAGTATTAACATCTCAGCATAGAACTACGATATTAAATTGCTATTTACATTTCCATTGTACACAGATTGGCCAAGATTGATCATATGCACAACTATACAATTACCATCCTCCTGACAGGGGCCCTCTAGAGAATTCTTGCTTGGGTATCACAGTACCCTTAGGTTTGAATGTTTTTTGGGGCTTAATTGTGTTGTTTTCTGCCCAGGTGTATTTCACCCCCCAATCTGTTTTCTCCTATGTTCCATTATGGTTTAGGTTTTCCCACCCTTATAAATCAATTGAAGTAGTTTGTCAAGGTCATCTTCAGGTCAGCTGTATCAGGTTACAGATGCTTCTAGAAGGTCGGTCTTCAGAACAGCTGATTGGATATTGGAAATTTTGAGTCAGGAAATTTAACTGTTGAAATAGCCGAAAGATCAGCTGTTTTGGTGCAGTTTGTGAGGATCTTCAAACTTCTACCCCTCAGCCCTTAACACAGTCTTTTGTCACGGTGTTTATTAGTAGGGGGTTAGTCTACCAGCTAATGCTGGTAGGACTGTTTCAGTAGTTTTATGAAATTTTTATTTATTAGTTTAGGACTTTTTCTCTATTTATATATTTATTCAGTTTTTTTTTTCTAATTTATTAAAATTATTTGTAATTATTAATTAAACACCACAGCCAATATTCACCAACAAAATTTTGTGTTCTGGTATTTATTTCATTATAGTGGTTATTAAGTTTTAAGAAATAGGTACTTTTGATACCATGTTACAGTAAAGACAACACTCGAGGCCAGAGCGGTAGACAGTTAGACACCAGGTCAACCCTTCTCTGCCCTAGACCACAGAGAAACATTGTGAACCCCTTTTCTGCCCTATATCCTAAACCAGGGATTTTGACAATAAACTTTTCTATGCCCTAGACCACCCTAGTTACATAGTAAATGAGGTTGGATGAACACCCATGTCAGGGGTCCAATCTGGCAATCAGTATAAAACCCTGGATCAACTTGTCCTTAACAAAATCTAGAATCTATAACCCATAATTGTTTTGTTCGAAAAAGACATCCGGGCCATCTTTGAACTTGCTCAATGAATCCACCATCACCACTTCCTGGGGCATTGACTTCCATAGCTTCGCTCTTCTTACAGTAACGAATCCTTGTCTATGCCGATGGTGAAATTTTCTCTCCTCCAGACGTAGAGGATGTCACTGTCACTGGCCTAGGAGTAAAAAGATCATTAGAAAGTTATTTGTGCTGTCCCTTCATGTATTTGTACATTGTTATTAGGTCTCAATTTAGACGTCTTTTCTCTAAACTGAATAACCCAAGTTTATTAATGTATCATTGTTCTAAAATCCACCCATTCCCCTAATAATTTTGGTCGCCCTTCTCTGCACTCTCTCTAGTTCAATTATGTCATTCTTGTATACTGGGGCCCAAAATTGCCCATAATTGTCTATGTGTGGCCGTACCAGTGATTTGTATAGAGTCATAACTATGTTCTTGTCATGAGAATCTATACCTCTTTTAATGCATCAAATAATTTTATTTTCCTTGGTAGCAGCTGCCTGGCACTGGTCACTAAAGGTAAGGTTACTGTCCACCAAAATCCCCAAGTCTTTATCAGTGGCAGTCTTACCCAGTAATTTATTAGTACATAATCATACATTTTATTTCTTCGACCAAAATGTATAACCTTACATTTGTCGGCTTTAAACTAAATTTGCCAAGTCTCTGCGCATGCTTCCAGCTTCCACCCTGCTCTGTAAACTCTCTACCAGGTCATTAATAAAGATATTAAACAGGAGAGGACCTAATACTGACCCTGTGGCACCCCACTGGTGACTGTGACCCAGTCTGAGTATTTACCATTAAAGGGGTTTTCGGTAGAGATGAGCGAATTTTTCAAAAATTCGTTTCGGTTGGTTTGGCGAATTTTTCGTAAACGATTCGATCCAAATTAATTTGCTGCGAATCTCGTTAAAAAACAGCTATTTCCTGGCTGCAGAGAGCCTGTATAGTGGTGTAGAACACTGTGCCTTGCAGTAGCACGCATAGGGAGTCTGCTGTGGTTGTGAAACAATACTGTGAGTCAGTATGACACGCACATGACAGGCGTCGCTGCACACTTCACTTATTTCGATTGAGCAAAATATCAGTTTTCAAGTCTTTTCTACCACTTTCCCTAGCGCCTGCTGACGTCTCTCCCTGCACTAAGTGCACTGGAAAATGCCTGTACATGTGTACATGAAAACTTATTATGTTATGGTCATTGTTACCTAGATGACCCCCAACCTCTACTTTTGACAATGTGTCAGGTTCATTTGTTAAAATTAGGTCTAAAAGTGCCTCGCCTCTTGTTGGGTCCTGCACTAGTTGTGATAGGCAATTGTCTTTTATTACTGACAATAACCTGTTCCCATTGTTGGACCTGCAGGTTTTTACCTCCCAGTTAATATCTGGGCAGTTGAAATCACCAATAATAATGACTTTATTATGCTTTGCGGCCTCATCAAATTTTTTTTTATTAGTATATTTTCATCTTCTTCCATTATATTTGGGAATTTGTAACAAACCCCTATCATTATTTTATTATTATACTTTATTCCTCCCTTAATTTCCACCCACATATTCATTTTTCCTCCCAGATGTTCTCACGCAGGACTGGCTTAAGGCACAATTTTACCTACAAGCAAACCCCTCCCCCTTTGCTATTGGTACACTCCTTTCTAAACAGACTGTACCCCTGTCTCACTTATCCCCACTATGTCATATTTTTCTTCCAACACTTCTAGTTATCACTTCTAATTCCTCCTTCTTGTTAGTGAGACTTCTGGTATTAGTATACATACATTTTATGGGTTCATCTTTATCCCTACTCTTCCACTGCCTGCTGACTCTTCTTATCCACTCCCTGCTCCACCCCCAGTTATATTATTTAGCCCTCTTTCTATGTCTACACTATATTGCCTTCTACATCTGTTACCCTCCCCCCCAGTCCCTAGTTTAAACGCCGCCCATCCCTACCATAGAACCTGTACCCCACAGCAAAGTTGGCCAAGTTCTCCAAGAACCCAAACCCCTCCTTCCTACACCAGCTCTTGAGTCACTTGTTTACCTCCCTAATCACCCGCTATCTGTGTGGCCCACGGTACAGGAAATATTTCCAAAAATACCACCTTGGAGGTCCTTGCCTTCAGCTTGCTTCCTAGATCCTTGAAATCATTTTTAAGTACCTTCCACGTACTTCTAGCTTTGTCATTTGTGCCAACGTACATGACCGCTGGGTCCATACCAGCCCCACCCAGTAATCTATCAACTTGATCTGCGATGTGTCAAATTCAAGCACCAGGAAGGAAACACACCGTTCGACAATCCCGGTCTTTGTGACAGATTGCCCTGTCTGTTCCCCTAATAATTGAATCCCCCACTACCTGCACCTGTCTAGTCTGTTCTACACTGCTATCCCCCTTCTTACTGGAGCAGACAATCCCCTGGCTCTCAGAGGAAGAGTCTTGCTGCAGCTGCAGAAGCGTTGCTAGGGGTTCAGCACAGGGGGCGAATACGTCCAAGTGGGCCCCCAACTTAGGTATATCAACACTATCACTATACGGTGACTGTATAGTGGTAGATAGTGGTTCTACACAGGGCTGTGAAGACCAGTTAGGTAAATACAGTTCAAGATCAATGTTGTGACTTACAGGTGACGTCTCTGACTGTTTACACTTATTGTCTCTTCCATCTGGACCATCATGACCACTTCTTCCAGCTGTGACTGTAAAGTTTGTAACACAGACATCTTTGGCTCCTCACTTTTCCAGGCATCCGAACCACATTATCCACAGCTACATAAAATCTCCATCCTGCTGCTACCCCAATTATAAAATATATGATATAAAATCCCCTGGAAATTAATAATACCCCCATGTGCCTTTTTAATTTAATAATGCTCCTATGTGCCCCCTTTATTTAATCGTACCCCTCAATGAATAATTCCCCCTAATTAATAATGCCCTGTGTACCTCCTTAAATCAATAATGCCCGAGTGCCACCTAAAATTAATATTGCCCAATTCCCCTATTATTAATTATACCCTCTTACATAAATGCCCCTCTTGTATTAATAACCCCTTTGTATTAAAGAGGATCTTTCATGTCCTCATGCATATGTGGTTTTATATACCGCTAGCCCCGGGGCATATAATGGGAATTCAGCGCACTGTCGGCTTTCTAGCGGTATATAAAAACGCAGGTTCATGAGGACACGAAAGGTCCTCTATCCTCTATAAAGGGGTTGTTCAGGAAGTGGACAAATCACAGTGGAGGTGGGGTAGGTGATACATAAAAAATTATACTCAGGCTGGGTTCACACCAACACTTGAACTCCATTGGAGGATTCTGTCACCTATTCTGTTTGAAAAATGCAGAAAGAAAAGTCCTGCAAGCAGAAAAATTCTCTGTTTGAAAAATGCAGAAAGAAAAGTCCTGCAAGCAGGACTTTTCTCTCCGCATTTTTCAGGCGGAAACTGGGCAGAAACCCCCCCATTATAGTCTATGGGGTCCGCAGGTAACCGCTTTTAAGCGGATTGGGCTTCCATTTTTCAGGTCCCAAAGTGGACCCGAAAAACCGAGCGCAAACCGAGCGCTAGTGTGAACCCAGCCTTACCTGTCCCCAGTGCTCTGGTGTCTGCCGCCACTGTCTGTTCAGGCACGTGCCATATGTGACTGCTGAGGCCATCAGTGGTCTCAGTGTTGGCTGGAAAGGACTCAGTGATATATATTAGTGACATCACTGAGTCCTTTCCAGCCACTGCTGAAGCCAATCACGTGCAGTGCAGGACTTGTGGCAGGAAAGCGGCGTGCTTGTGCCTGAACAGACAGCAGCAGAGGGCTGTGGACATCAGTAGCACAGGGACAAGTGAGTATTTTTTTTTTTATGTTTCACCATCCCCACGTCCTCTCCAATTTGTCCAATACAATCCTTACCTAAACTTTATTATTCCCTAGAAAACCCCTTTAATACTGCCCCAATGCCCCCTAATATTATTTTTCCTTACATTCATACAGCATCCACTGACCTTTCTCTATAATTTATATCCTCTTTTATTAAAGCCCCCTAATACCCTTTATATTAGTTATGGCCGCTTATCTTATTAAATTCCCAATGCTCCCAATTGACCTCTTCTATGTATTACCCCCACTCCCCCCCCCCCAACAATTAAAATGCCCAAAGTGAGTAAAAAGTAGTAATAGGTGATACTCACCTACCTCCGAGCCCCAGAGGAGGAGCCTCTGTCACCGGCGCTGCTGCATCCTGGCGCGGATGGCTCAGGACAATGACGTCATCGCGAAGACGTCTGTGCCAGGATGCAGATGTCTTAGTGTAGCTCATAGGCCACAGACCTGAAGTGGTTTGTGGCTTACGAGCTACTTACTAGCAGAGAAGCAAGCTAGAGGCTTCCTTCTCTACTATGTATTTCAACTGTCATTCAGACGTTGATGCAGTTGATGTGCGAGGGTAACCTGTTTTGCCGCCGTCCCCCGCTAGCTACGCCTTTGTGCAGCAGTGTTACCCCTGTACTAATATCCTCCTCAACTGCCATTCTCAGATACACATAAAGCTGCAACTGATTCCTCCGGCTGCAAGAGATACTGATACTGTCATTAATCTTTCACTATTTTTCTTTATCATAGGCTACATGGGATGCTGACAGTAAGCCCTTTTCTTTCCTAGTCTACCAGTCGTGATGGTTTTGGAAATAGCAACGTGTCCACTGCACGTATTTTTCTGCAAAGTGGGGATGGGATTCACTAGAATTCAATTCACTTTTCTGTGGGTCCCCGTCCTATAGAGTAATTTTGTGTATAGCACTTTTTATAATGTGGGTATAAGGGGGGTGGCGCTGCCCTCAATAGGAAGGACATTAAAGCATGATTCATGTGGCAGTGTTGTAACTCTGTTGACATTACATGGCCTTAAAATATTCTAGTGTACCTCTTACTCTAGTTGGCAACAAACTGACATAACCTGCCATACGATGGCACACATGCCGTGGTTACGTTCGGCTTTATGGGATTTCTTAGAGAGGGAACGGGGCTATATCTATAGCTCATTAGGCAGAATCCCTCTAAGCTCATTATGTCTGCTCCATAGGATCTGTTTTACACTGACATTTTGAAGCCTCCCTCCCAGTGTGTAGTGTATAACTATGACCCACATGACTATGCCTCCCCCAACCCTCCCACCCCACCCTAATAGTGCTGGCACAGATACTGAAAATAGAAGCTCCATTTTTCTAGTGACACCTAGTGATAGATATCCACTCCAGAGAAGGGGAAGTGGCACACAAGTGACATTGTGCACAGCATTAGAGGTGACAGGATGTGTGTCACTGGAGACAGGTATAAATAGCATTGCTCCACATGTGTATGTGTTTCAAAGGGTATCATGTTTCAGAGCCTGCATTTGTTTTAAGCACAGAATACAAGTCAATACAATGATCTTTTTTCTAACTATAACGAGTGCTAAAAATCAGTTATTAATCTGATTTGGTCATCTACATTATATTAGCTCAGAGGTGTAGCCTTAAGGGGTACAGCAGTCGCTACCAGATCCTGGACCCTGAGGAAGCCTCAAAAGTCCCTCTGCCACATAAAATATAGCACTATATTAAATAGTAGAAGGTAGGAAGGGGCCCCGTTACAGATTTTGCATTGGAGCCCGGAAGCTTCAAGTTACACCTCTGTATGAACTGGAACACAGGCCTCCAGCTCAAATCCTTGTCATATATTGATATATAGATGTCATATGTCTGTGTAATATACATTTATTTATATTATCTATTATGTATATAGTGCTAACATACACTATATGGACAGAAGTACTTGGACACCTACAGAAGATTTTATGACATTCGATTGTAAATCCATAGACATTAAGTAATGTCCCCCTTTCTGCTAACACAATATCCAGTCTTCTGGGACAGCTTTCTACAATATTTTGGATTTTTACCATTCAACCAGAAGATTATTTGCATGGTCAGAGACTGATGAAGGACAACAGGACCTGGCTTAGCTTCTCCTTTCTGGTTTATGACAAAGGTGTTCATTGGGGTAGAGGCCAGGGTTCTGTGTGGGCCAGTCAAGTTCTTCCACACCAAACTCACCAAATCAGGCCTTTATGTATCTTGCTTTGTGCACAGGGGCACCATCATCCTGGGACAGAACATACCTCACATTATAACAAATAATGGCCAATTCAGGGAAAGTTTGTTGCAGCAACAAACTTTCCCAGGGTTTGTTGTATATGTAAGAATGTTTCTCCTCCAGTCCTCTGTCAGAGAGTGATCGGAGGAGAAACTGTGAGATACCGTGGTACACATGTTACATACTGTACTGTGTTACATCTAACACAGTGTTACTTCAATACATCTAAAATTTGTCCCTGCTTAGGTAGGATTTAGGGCTAGGTGAATATTAGGGTAGAGGTATATAGTGAAGTATAAACTTAAGCCCATCTGGGATGAGCCAATTTTCGTTTTTACATTTCCATTTTTCTCTCCCCCCATTCCAAGAGCCATAATTTTTTCATTTTTCAGTTCACAGAGTCACTTGATGACTTATTGTTTGCTAAACAAAAATTACTTTATAATGGCACCATTCAATATCCTGTACAATGTACTGGGAAGCTGGAAAAAAATTCCGAGTGAGTTGGAATTGGAAAAAAATTTCTTATAGATTTAATTTTTACGGAATTCACTATGTGGTAAAGATGACATGTTAGCACTCAGGAATCACAGGTAAAAGACGGAATGCTGACTCAGTGTCTGATTTTGCCATCAGGGCCCCCTGTCCTTGTTGAAATATATACAACGGATTACAGACTTATTATGTGCTGGAGGAGTGTAACTGAACTGACAGCAGTTGGCGCTGTTCTCATAGTGACTGTTTGATAAACTGTAAAGACACCCCCGTCCAATTAGCAAAGGGGGACATGACTTTGGGATGGGGGAACCAATAACTCCTGCAGTTTCATCTTTGTGTAGTAGTTATGTAGATTTATATAGTCTGGTTCAGCTTTAAGAGTATATACAGTCATATGAAAAAGTTTGGGCACCCCTATTAATCTTAATCATTTTTAGTTCTAAATATTTGGGTGTTTGCAACAGCCATTTCAATTTGATATATCTAATAACTGAAGGACACAGTAATATTTCAGGATTGAAATGAGGTTTATTGTACTAACAGAAAATGTGCAATATGCATTAAACCAAAATTTGACCGGTGCAAAAATTTGGGTACCCTTATCATTTTATTGATTTGAATACTCCTAACTACTTTTTACTGACTTACTGAAGCACAAAATTGGTTTTGTAACCTCACTGAGCTTTGAACTTCATAGCCAGGTGTATCCAATCATGAGAAAAGGTATTTAAGGTGGCCAATTGCAAGTTGTTCTCCTATTTGAATCTCCTCTGAAGAGTGGCATCATGGGCTCCTCAAAACAACTCTCAAATGATCTGAAAACAAAGATTGTTCAACATAGTTGTTCAGGGGAAGGATACAAAAAGTTGTCTCAGAGATTTAACCTGTCAGTTTCCACTGTGAGGAACATAGTAAGGAAATGGAAGACCACAGGGACAGTTCTTGTTAAGCCCAGAAGTGGCAGGCCAAGAAAAATATCAGAAAGGCAGAGAAGAAGAATGGTGAGAACAGTCAAGGACAATCCACAGACCACCTCCAAAGAGCTGCAGCATCATCTTGCTGCAGATGGTGTCACTGTGCATCGGTCAACAATACAGCACACTTTGCACAAGGAGAAGCTGTATGGGAGAGTGATGCGAAAGAAGCCGTTTCTGAAAGCACGCCACAGAGTCGCCTGAGGTATGCAAAAGCACATTTGGACAAGCCAGCTTCACTTTGGAAGAAGGTCCTGTGGACTGATGAAACAAAGATTGAGTTGTTTGGTCATACAAAAAGGCGTTATGCATGGCGTCAAAAAAACACAGCATTCCAAGAAAAACACTTGCTACCCACTGTAAAATTTGGTGGAGGTTCCATCATGCTTTGGGGCTGTGTGGCCAATGCCGGCACCGGGAATCTTGTTAAAGTTGAGGGTCGCATGGATTCAACTCAGTATCAGCAGATTCTTGAGAATAATGTACAGGAATCAGTGACGAATTTGAAGTTACGCCGGGGATGGATATTTCAGCAAGACAATGATCCCAAACACAGCTCCAAATCTACTCAGGCATTCATGCAGAGGAACAATTACAATGTTCTGGAATGGCCATCCCAGTCCCCAGACCTGAATATCATTGAACATCTGTGGGATAATTTGAAGCGGGCTGTCCATGCTCGGCGACCATCAAACTTAACTGAACTGGAATTGTTTTGTAAATAGGAATGGTCAAAAATACCTTCATCCAGGATCCAGGAACTGATTAAAAGCTACAGGAAGCGACTAGAGGCTGTTATTTTTGCAAAAGGAGGATCTACTAAATATTAATGTCACTTTTCTGTTGAGGTGCTCATACTTTTGCACCAGTCAAATTTTGGTTTAATGCATATTGCACATTTTCTGTTAGTACAATAAACCTCATTTCAATCCTGAAATATTACTGTGTCCATCAGTTATTAGATATATCAAATTGAAATGGCTGTTGCAAACACCCAAATATTTAGAACTAAAAATGATTAAGATTAATAGGGGTGCCCAAACTTTTTCATATGACTGTATGTCTGTATATTCAGCTTTAGGAGTATATAGTGCCTAGTGTGTTACTGTAGGGAGGGAGGAGTTTAGGAATAGATGTAACTTCCTCTCTTATTCATCTTCTCCTCTTTCTCTCACCAGAAGGACTGGAGGAAACATTTCCCTTCCACCCGCCCTTTTTTAATCACTATTTTACAATTGCTTTTTTCACGTTTACCTGTATAATGTATGTATTATTGTATAATTTCTTTGCTTGATACTGTAATTGTGATCTGGCCATATATACAATTCTAAGATGACTTTAATGAGTTAATGTTGGCATTATCCTTCTAAACCCAAGGGAAGGGCAGTCCTCCAGCCATGGTTCCCTAGAGGTTTTTCCTCTCCTGAGTGCTGTAGGATGACTCTTCGTAAGTCAGAGGTTTGCCATGTTTAGTCCAGATTTCATGGCATTTGCCTGAACATTTAGTTTTTAAATTATTTGTTCAGGGCTTTGGCAATAATTGTGGAAATAAGTAAACTGAAATAATATTAAGTAAAAAAAAATAAAAAATAAAAATTATAAAGTCAGATGAATCTAATAAAGTGTTACATGTCACATGGTCCATTAGTAAACTGTCACAGCTTTAGTTTTGTGGTTGAGGAGTCATGTGGAAGTTGCAGGCAAGTTATTGTGGACTTATTTTAACTAATAGAGGAGGTTAAACCTCATGGTGGTGAACAGGCTGAGCTTTGGAAATGACCAGCCTGAAGGATGTTGTAATAGTAACGCCATCCAGGGGCGACAACAGTGGTTAAGCACAGGGTCGTTGGTGCCCTTAAAGGGAATCTGTCAGGTCAATCTTGGACACTAAACCACCCAGGGGCGCACCGCTAATGAGGCAAAGTGAGGCAGCCGCACTATCCATCACTTTCTGGTGGGCGGCATTTTTACCATTTATTTGATGTAAACCAGCCCAGGACAGGCCGCTTTAAAAAAAAAAAAAAAAGCTGCGCGATACCTGTCCTGGGCTGGTTTATGAGACCTCTGCATGTCAGCGCAGGCGTCGATACAATGACGTCATCGCGCCTCCTACACTGACACGCAGACGTCGCAGACAAGAAGAAGAGGAGGAGGCGGCGGCGGCTCCATCATGGGATTGCAGGTAGGTGACAATAACTTTTTTTTTTATACAGTACAGACCAAAAGTTTGGACACACCTTCTCATTCCAAGAGTTTTCTGTATTTTCATGACTATAAAAATTGTAGATTCACACTGAAGGCATCAAAACTATGAATTAACACATGTGGAATTATATACTTAACAAAACAGTGTGAAACAACTGAAAATATGTCTTATATTCTAGGTTCTTCAAAGTAGCCACCTTTTGCTTGGATTACTGCTTTGCACACTCTTGACATTCTCTTGATGAGCTTCAAGAGGTAGTCACCTGAAATGGTTTTCACTTCACAGGTGTACCCTGTCAGGTTTAATAAGTGGGATTTCTTGCCTTATAAATGGGGTTGGGACCATCAGTTGTGTTGTTCAGAAGTCAGGTGGATACACAGCTGATAGTCCTACTGAATGGAGTGTTAGAATTTGTATTATGGCAGGAAAAAAGGAGCTAAGTAAAGAAAAACGAGTGGCCATCATTACTTTAAGAAATGAAGGTCAGTCAGTCCGAAAAATTGGGAAAACTTTGAAAGTGTCCCCAAGTGCAGTGGCCAAAACCATCAAGCGCTACAAAGAAACTGGCTTACATGAGGACCGCCCCAGGAAAGGAAGACCAAGAGTCACCTCTGCTGCGGAGGATAAGTTCATCTGAGTCACCAGCCTCAGAAATCGCAGGTTAACAGCAGCTCAGATTAGAGACCAGGTCAATGCCACACAGAGTTCTAGCAGCAGACACATCTCTACAACAACTGTTAAGAGGAGACTGTGTGCAGCAGGCCTTCATGGTAAAATAGCTGCTAGGAAACCACTGCTAAGGACAGGCAACAAGCAGAAGAGACTTGTTTGGGCTAAAGAACACAAGGAATGGACATTAGACTGGTGGAAATCTGTGCTTTGGTCTGATGAGTCCAAATTTGAGATCTTTGGTTCCAACCACCGTGTCTTTGTGCGATGCAGAAAAGGTGAACGAATGGACTCTACATGCCTGGTTCCCACCGTGAAGCATGGAGGAGGAGGTGTGATGGTGTGGGGGTGCTTTGCTGGTGACACTGTTGGGGATTTATTCAAAATTGAAGGAATACTGAACCAGCATGGTTACCACAGCATCTTGCAGCGGCATGCTATTCCATCCGGTTTGCGTTTAGTTGGACCATCATTTATTTTTCAACAGGACAATGACCCCAAACACACCTCCAGACTGTGTAAGGGCTATTTGACCAGGAAGGAGAGTGATGGGGTGCTACGCCAGATGACCTGGCCTCCACAGTCACCAGACTTGAACCCAATCGAGATGGTTTGGGGTGAGCTGGACTGCAGAGTGAAGGCAAAGGGGCCAACAAGTGCTAAGCATCTCTGGGAACTCCTTCAAGACTGTTGGAAGACCATTTCAGGTGACTACCTCTTGAAGCTCATCAAGAGAATGCCAAGAGTGTGCAAAGCAGTAATCAAAGCAAAAGGTGGCTACTTTGAAGAACCTAGAATATAAGACATATTTTCAGTTGTTTCACACTTTTTTGTTAAGTATATAATTCCACATGTGTTAATTCATAGTTTTGATGCCTTCAGTGTGAATCTACAATTTTTATAGTCATGAAAATACAGAAAACTCTAGGAATGAGAAGGTGTGTCCAAACTTTTGGTCTGTATTGTATATAAATAGGCCGTAACCTGCTGGAGTATCCCAAGCAGGTAACGGCCTATTTTACTTATCGATCCCCGCTCCTGCTGTGGCCGTCCCCGCTTCTCTTTCTGCTATGGGACGCAGAAGGGGGAATCAGAAGTGGCTGTGAGCGGCAGCGGGGATCGCTAAGTGAGGCCAAATACTACTATTATTATACTCCGGGGTCTTTTGATAAACATAAAAACCATTGTTACTCACCTCTCCGGCGATCCGAGCTACTCCCAGCTGGCTTCAGCCTTCTTTGGTGACGTCCCAGGCATCACGTGAGCCAGCCCGATGTCATTATGTTGCGACGCCGGTCTGTGCGACATTGAAGAGGGCCGAAAGCAGGGAGCGCACCAGAGCCCAGGTAAGTAACACTGGTTTTTATGTTTGTCACCACCTGGGTCTCCGACATTATACTCTGGGGTCTTTTAGACCCCAGAGTATAATAATAGTTCATGGGTGGGTTACTATGGAGTAGAATACTGTGTGCAGGGGCCACTATGGGGCATAATTACGTGTGCAGGGGCCACTATGGAGTATAATACCGAGTGCAGGGGCCACTATGGGACATAATACCTTGTGCAGGGGCCACTATAGAGCATAATTCCGAGTGCAGGGGCCACTATAGAGCATAATACCGAGAGCAGGGGCCACTGCGGGGCATAATATTGTGTGCAGGGGCCACTTTGGAGCATAATACTGACTGCAGGGGCCACTATTGAGCATAATACCATGTGCAGGGGCCACTATGGAGCATAATTCTGTGTGCAGGGGCCGCTGCGGGGCATAATACCCTGTGCAGGGGCCACTATGGAGCATAATTCCGTGTGCAGGGGCCGCTGCGGGGCATAATACCCTGTGCAGGGGCCGCTGCAGGGCATAATGCCGTGTGCAGGGGCCGCTGCAGGGCATAATACTGTGTGCAGGGGTTGCTGCGGGGAATAATACCGTGTACAGGGGCCGCTGCGGGGCATAATACCGTGTGCAGGGGTTGCTGTGGGGAATAATACCGTGTACAGGGGCCGCTGTGGGCCATAATACCGTGTAATACTGTACTAAAAAAAAAAAACACCTACTCACCTGTCCCTTGTGCTCCGATGTCTCCCACCGCAGTCTGGTTCTGCTGCTCTGGTGTTCTCTTCTGGCGGAAGTCCCCACCACACATGACTGCTGAGGGGAAGAAAACACCGGAGCAGCAGGACTGGAACGCGCTGGAAGACACCGGAGCACCTTCCCCAGCCTCATTATTAAAAAAGTGGTTATCCTGGACAACCCCTTTAAGGTGGCTCTTGGGCTTTATTAAAGGGTCTTTCCAGCTCATTTTTATTGATGTTCTATCCTTAGGACAGATTATCAATAAGAGATCAGTGGACCCCTCCTCTGATCAGCTGTATGAAGGGGCTATGGTGCCTGTTTATATCACACACTGTCTGTTTATAGTGACCGTGTGATGTAAATATAGTCTTGTCACACAGACGTGTATAGGACGAGGCTGTAGTTACATGACATGGCCGCTATGAGATGAATGACAATATGTAAACAGAGAAGCGGTCACGGCGCTTACACAGGTACCACGGTTCATTCAAACGGCTGATCAGTGGGGGTCCTGGGTTTTTGAGCCCCACTGATTAGTTTATTAATGACCTGGAAAACCTTTTAATTAGTTAACACCTGGGGCATTATTAATAAGGGGCACTATTTATACAGGGTACACACAGACATTATTAATATAAAGATACACTTGGGAGTTATTCATTATGGGGGGTTATATCATATATTTTATAATTGGGGTAGCAGCAGGATGGGTGTGCAGGTGAGGACAATGTGGGTTGGATGCCTGGAAAAAGTGAGGAGCCAAAGATGCCTGTCCTGCAAACTTTACAGAGACAAGTCAGCAGGTGATGCAGATGAGATCAGATCAGTGAGGCAGCCGAAGGAGTGAGGAGCTCGGCGTTCGAGGCACTCGAGGTGCGTAGACAGTGGGATTCATTGTGCCCTAGTCCCGGAGAGGCCCCGAGCAGTGAGCAGTGGAGATAGCCGGGAGTGCCATACTGTGTGCATTTCTACAGCTCCAGTCAGACATCTTAGCCCAGCGCCGGGGAGAGACAGCGAGCAGGAATCTGTGGATTTAACCTTGTTAAAGGAGCCGAGGAGCTGCGGGAGCCGGTTTGCAGCGCCGGTTTTCCCTCTTGTTTCTCCCTGGTGTGCAGCAGCATCGGTGGGACGGAGGTGGGGACTTGACGCGGACGTTCCGGGCTGGCATCTGACTGCAGGAACGTCCATACAGTGTGACTACCCTGGTTGAAAAGCCTGGTCATAAGCTAAAAACGGCATCAGACGAGAAAGAAAATATATACAGGATCATTTATCCAAATTTAATGAGCAATATGGAAGAGGAGAAAACCCACATGGTGAGCTGCAACATATGCTACGGTATATGTTTACAGATTTGCCAGACCATAAAGCCGACTTCACCTGTATGAAATGCAAACTAGTGGCCCTTTTAGAAGAAAAAGTGCAGAGGTTGGAAGAAAGAATAGTGACGTTGAGAAGCATCAAAGAAAGTGAGGTCTTTATTGATGACGCAGAAGCAAGCCTCCTGAATACAGTAAGGGATGAAAGTTTGAGAGAGCCTATAGTGGCAGAGGCTGAAGCAAACCTCCAAAATACAGCAAGGGAAGAATACTTGAGAGAACCTACAGAAGCAGAAAATTGGATACAGGAGACCAAGAGATGCAAATGGATCACAAGGCCATCACCACTCACACAGCTAGGTAACCAATATGAATTTCTCATGCAGGCTGATGAAAATGACAAAAATAACTTATCAGCAAAAGAAGAAACAAAAGCCACTCAGAGACAAGTAGGAGCAACGAGAAATAGTGTTGCAAGGAAGAAAAGAAGAGTAGTGGTTATGGGCGACTCACTGCTAAAAGGCATAGAGGCAGCTGTTTGCAGGCCAGATTTAACTGCACGAGAAGTATGCTGCCTTCCAGGAGCAAAAATTAAGGATGTGGCCGATAGGATTCCATGCCTCTTCAGCTCCAAGGACAACTACCCATTTCTACTGATACATGTGGGTACAAACGACACGGCGAAAGATGATTTACCAACTATCCGCAAAGACTTTGAAAATTTGGGGAAGAAAGTGAAGGAACTGGATGCACAGGTAGTATTCTCATCAATCCTCCCAGTTGATGGTCATGGCATCAGGAGATGGAATAGAATACTAGAGGTGAATAATTGGCTTAGACAGTGGTGCAGAGAGAAAGGATTTGGATTTTTGGACCATGGTGTGAATTACCTCTACGATGGACTCCTTGCTAGAGATGGGATACATCTCACAAAATCTGGGAAACACATATTTGCCAGAAGACTTGCCACACTCATCAGGAGGGCTTTAAACTAGAAGAGGAGGGGATGGGAAGAAAAAAGAAAGACAAGAACATGCAGCTAAAGGACATACTAAGCAAGGTTATTAGATGTGGTAAAGAGGACCCAAGACAGGATACTCAGAGGGAAAGTAAGAAAAAGTAAGCAACAGAGTACAATCTGAAATGTTTTTATACAAATGCTCAAAGCATGGGAAACAAACAGGGAGAATTAGAGCTGATAATACAGAAGGAAAATTATGATGTCATTGGTATCACAGAAACTTGTTGGAACGATAAGCATGATTGGAACATACAGATGGAAGGATACAACTTATTCAAAAAGAATAGAACTAATAAAAGAGGGGGAGGAGTTGCATTGTATGTTAGAAAAGAACACATCTCCACAGAAATTACAGTTTTACAGAATGATAATTTATTAGAAAATATTTGGGTAGTAATTCATGGGAAAAACAATGATAAGGATATTATAATAGGCGTTTATTATAGACCACCAGGACAGACAGAAGACATGGATGAGATTTTTTTCACAGCAAATGACCACGCTTTCAAAGAAACATGAAATAGATATCATGGGAGACTTCAATTACCCAGACATTCATTGGGAAACTCACACAGCTATGAGAAAAGGCTCTATCAAATTTTTATCCTCTCTAGCAGACAACTTCATTGCCCAGCTAGTAGAAGAAAACACGAGAGGAACATCCATTTTGGACCTAGTTTTGACCAACAAGGAGGATATGGTTAAGGAACTAAGGGTAGCAGGGACATTGGGATTTAGTGATCATGCTATACTCGAGTTTGGGGTTGCAAGAAGAAGAAGACCTGAGAAGACACAGACTTCAAGGCTCGATTTTAGCAGGCAGATTTTAGGGGTCTAAAGGTAAGGGTTAGTAGTATTCCATGGCGAAAAATTCTTAAGCATAAAAATGCACATGAAGGGTGGGAAATCTTCCGTAGGGAAATTATTAATGCACAGGAACTAACAATACCTAGAAGGAAGAAAAATGGGAAGCACCTAAAAACACCAGGATGGATGACCAAAAAATTACATAACCTGCTAAAAAAGAAAAAGGAAACATACAACAAATGGAAGATGGGAACTATATCTAAGGAAGAGTACACAGCAGTTTGCAGACTCTGCAAGGCAAGCATCAAAGGAGCCAAGGCTGAATATGAATTGAAGCTTGCAAAAGAGGTTAAGAGTAAGGTAAAAGGATTTTGGGGGTATGTTAAAAGCAAAAGAAAAGTGAAGGAAACCATTGGAGTCCTGAAGAATGATAAGGGTGAAACAGTTAACATGGTGGAACAGCAGGTGGAGCTACTAAATTCATATTTTGTTTCCGTCTTTTCCCAAGAAACTAATGGAAATATCAACATTAATGGTGATAGTGATGAGGGGAAGGAGGATTCCAAGCTGATTATAAGCGAAGGTTTGGTAAGAGAGCACTTAGCCAAGATAAAGGAAACCAAGTCCCCAGGACCGGATGATTTACACCCTAGAGTCTTGAAAGAGTTAGCAGAGGAAATAACAGAACCCCTTGCTATAATCTTCAATAAGTCATGGGAAACAGGAGTGGTCCCTCTAGATTGGAAAAGGGCAAATGTGGTCCCCATCTACAAAAAGGGGAAAAGGGATGATCCAGGAAATTACAGGCCGGTAAGTCTGACCTCGATAGTAGGAAAAATCTTTGAGCAAATTGTTAAGGAACATTTACTTCGATACCTGGATGGGAAGGCTTTAATTAATCAGCCAGCACGGCTTTATGACCAATAAATCTTGTCAGACTAACCTGATTTCCTTCTACAACAAAATCACTGAATGGTTGGACCAGAGGAATGCAGTGGACATAGTATATCTTGATTTCAGTAAGGCATTTGATAAAGTATCACATAACATTCTTATTGAAAAAATGATTAAGTATGGCTTTGATAAAAAATCAGTTAGGTGGATTCACAACTGGCTTAAAGATCAGGCACAAAGAGTAATACTAAATGGCTACACATCCAACTGGAAGAAAGTAAAAAGCGGGGTTCCACAGGGCTCTGTTCTGGGCCCAGTACTTTTTAATATTTTTATAAATGATCTGGACGATGGGATTATTGGGGAACTCATAAAATTTGCAGATAATACGAAGATAGGAAGAATAGCCAACACTAGAGAGGAGAGAGAGTGTATTCAAAAGGACTTAGACACACTGGAACAATGGGCTGAGGCAAACAGAATGATATTTAACAGGGACAAATGCAAAATCCTACATCTGGGTAACAGAAATGTAAAAAGTATATATAGTATGGGAGGAATAGAACTAAGTGATAGCACAGGGGAAAAGGACTTGGGCATAATAGTAGATCACAAATTCAACATGAGCCAACAGTGCGGTGCTGTTGCAAAAAAGGCTAACAAAATTCTGGGATGTATCATGACAAGCATTGAATCTAGATCAAGAGAGGTAATTATTCTGCTGTACTCTGCCCTGGTCAGACCCCACCTGGAATACTGTGTACAGTTCTGGGTGCCTCAATTCAAGAAAGACATCGATATATTGGAGCAAGTCCAGAGAAGAGCAACCAAAATGGTGGAAGGTCTGCAAACCATGTCCTATGAGGAACAGCTAAAAGAACTGGGATTGTTTAGTTTGCAGAAGAGAAGGCTAAGGGGAGACTTAATAGCGGTCTTCAAATATCTGAAAGGTAGCCACAGTACAGAGGGATCTACCTTATTCTCATTAGCGGAAGGAAGTACAAGAAGCAATGGGATGAAACTAAAGGGAAGGAGATACAGATTAGATATTAGGAAAAACTTTCTGACAGTAAGGGTAGTGAGGGAATGGAATAGGCTGCCACGGGAGGTGGTGAGCTCTTCATCAATGGAAATCTTCAAGTGGAAACTGGATAAACATATAGCTGGGATGATTTAGGAAAACCTGCTTTTAAAGGGGGTTGGACCCGATGGCCCTTGAGGTCCCTTCCAACTCTAAAAAAAAAAAAAAAGTCACAGCTGGAAGAAGTGGTCATGGCGGTCCAAAGGGAAGAGAAGGGAAATGTGAAGGATTAGTCAGAGACGTCACCTGTAAGTCACAAAATGTTACTGCTCTGTATTCACCTAAATGATAGATAATAAATACCTGATTGATGGGGGTCTGCCAGCTGAGACACCCACTGAGCCTGAGAATTGGGTTTTCCCCCCACTGGGTGGGAATCCAGCCTGACCACGGCCATATATATAGGTGTGTCGCTTGGTGGATGGACGAACCCGCGTGGCTCTCATTCACTTCGATGGGAGTGCCAAAGATACCTGAAGTCCAGTACTTAGCTATGAGCGGCGCTCCTATTATAGAGAATGGGGGCCACGTGGTCTCGTCCATCCACCAAGCAGAAGATGTGTGAAGTTATTGTCATTGTTAATGCCGTGTTGTTGATTTCTGATACTGAAGTAATACAGGAAGAAGAATTCTTAAAAACTGTTTCATAAGTTTGTGTATGTTTATTGTACGACATGTAAACGCAATTTTATATATTTATTTTTTTATTTGGGGGGGGGGCGTCTTTCGATAGTTCGCCTCAGGCAGCAAAGAGGCTAGGTTCACCACTGAAACCACCCACAAGTCCTTATAGACCTGGGGTTTAGTGTCCCAAATCGCCCTGTTGTAATGCAATCCGCAGGCACATTAAAATTAAAAAACCTTTATACTTACCTAGAGAAGGGTCCGATCGACGCTGTTTGGTGAGAACAGTCTGGCTTATTCATGAGGCAAGCCTCCCGGCGCCTGCGCTGTTCTTCAGTGAAGCCAAAGATGGACACCCCGCCTTCACTACGTAATTGCGGGGCATGCACACTGAAGCCGAGGTGTACTCCACTGGCTTCATTGAAGAACTGCGCAGGTGCGGGGAGTACAGCGGCAGGGTGAGTATAAAGCTTTTTTATTTTTAATGCGGCCATGGATTGCGTTATAACAGGGTGATTTGGGACACTAAACCCCAGATCCATATGGACGTGTGGGTGGTTTAGTGTCCCAAATTGCCCTGACAGATTCCCTTTAAAGTATACTGGTTCTGCTAGAATTGCAAGCCAGAGCGTGCGCCCCTTTATTGCTGTCTGGCCAGGTGCTGTATGTCATACAACTGGGAATCTCACAGTATTCGTGAATCCCAATGGTATACCACTTCACCTGCCTCCTTCTGTGATTAATTTAGTTCTGTGATTTAAATAAAGCTGTGGCCATTTTGACACCCAAAATAAAGTGTTTTGTGTGTTTATTCCAAAATCAGTGTTTACTGTAGTTTGGGTGGTTTTAGGAAGGAGTGTGGACCCATCCCATATCCAAAAGTCATGTATTTTCTGTCCTTCCATTTTCCCTGTTATGCAGTTTCTCCATGTTCATCTGTACATGATGTATGTAGCTTCTTGGCACTACAAGTAATCACTGTTAACAGTGGTGTAAATACCAGGGTAGCAGCAGTAGCGGCTGCCACAGGGCCTGGGACATTATGGGGCCTGGAGGGCCCCTGTTTTTTTTTTTTTTTAATAGGCCGCTACCTGCTGGAGTAATCCCAGCAGGTAATGGACCCTATTTGCTTACAGATCCCCCGCTCCTGCTCACGACAGCCTGCGCTTCCCCTTCTGCAGAGGTGGCTTTGAGCAGGAGCGGGGATCGGTAAGTAAGCCCATGGGCCCACGAACCCCACAAACACTGTTATCATTATACTCGGGGGTCTTTTCAGACCCCCGAGTATAATGATTGGAGGCCCAGGGGAGGTGAGGGAACATAAAAAACAACTTTACTCTCCTGTGCTCTGGCAGTCTTCGGGCCTGTTTGGTGACATCCCAGATGTCATGTGAGCCAGGCCAGCGTCATTATGCGTCTGGAAAGACCCCAGAGTATAATAATTGTTCATGGGTGGTCCACAATGGGGGATAATAGTGTGTGCAGGGGCCACTATGTCGCATAATAGAGTGTGCAGGGGCCACTATGTTGCATAATAGTGTGTGCAGGGGCCACTATGGGGCATAATAGTGTGTGCAGGAATGCGGTTTGTGCGGGGGTGGGTTGGGGAGGGCCCAAGTCAAATGTTCGACTTGGGGCCCAGCCATTCCTAGTTACACCACTGACTGTTAACATTCACAGTGTCTTACTGCTGCTGATTCCGTGGAATCCTGAAATAAACAACAGGTTATGGGCCCAGTTACAGAAGACAGCAAGGTTTGGTGAATGTGACGAATCCTCCAGGACAGATCATCTCTTCAAACAGGTAAGATATACAAGTTACAATGGCTGGCAGTTCAGAATTGAAGCTTACAGTGGCCAAAGTGAATAATGATAACTACCAACTATGGAAGTCTAAAGTGGAGATGTTACTATCCAAAGATGACTTATGGGAGGTGATCACTATAGACAGACAAGGTGATAATCAGGAATGGGACAAGAAAAACAGACAGGCAAGGACTACCATCAGCTTAGTGGAAGATGACCAATACATATAAGACATGAAAGCACAGCAAAATGCACGTGGGAGGCACTGAAAAGGCTGCATGGAAGATCTAACTATTTCTTCTAAGGAAACTATGTAAAATGAGACGGAAACGCAACTTTTTTTGTTGCAGATTTTGTTGCAGTTTTTTGAGCCAAAGCCAACTATGGCTACAAAAGGAATGGGAAATCTATAGTAAGCTCTTATACTTCTACCTTCTGCTCAATCCACTCCTGGCTTTATCTCAAAAAACCACAACAAAATCTGCAACAAAAAAAGCTGCTTTTCCACAACATGGGGCCGTAGCCTTACTAAAGACAAAGATATGCATGAGCACATAAATGCGATGATGGAAGTAATAGTATAGCTGAGATCAGCCGGTGAAGATATAAAGGAGAACCATGTAGCAACTATATTATTGTGCAGTTTACCAGACTCATAAACTGCCCTGACTAATTTACTGGAGACAAGACCTGAGGCAGTTCTGACATTGGAGTTTGTGAAGACCGGACTAATTGATGAATACTGTATCAGAGAAGAAAGGAACTTGTGCAGGACTCCACAGAGAATGACAGTGAAAAGGCTCTTAAAGTAACAGATAAAAGACCCTACAGTACAGAGACAAGAACATGCTTCATATGTAAGAAACATGGATATTTAAAGAAAGATTGTACAATATGGAAGGCAGAAAAACAGAAACTAACTAAACAAAAGGTAAAAAGCACAATATCTGACCAGCATACAGATCACTGGATGGTACATTTAAAGTAACAAATGATCAATTGTTGCAAGGATGGTATATTGATTCACGATCGACAAGTCACATGACAAATGATAAAAGCTTCTTTACAAAACTTGACTTAAGTAACAAGAACAATTTATCTAGCAGACAGAAGCAAAATAAATGCAGAAGGAATTGGACATGGAATTCCAATCTGTTCTGATAAAAATGGGCATACCTTAGTTATACTAGTAAAGGATATAATATATGTTCCTGATCTATATTCAAAGAAAAGACCCAAGTTGGAGACACTGATTGTCAACCAAATTTTAATAAAACTAAACCTTTATTATGATCCAGAGATAAAATTTTTCATTTCTTATTCCAGGGCAACAATATATAAAATCTTTCAAAACCTCTCAACACAGCAGTTTGCTGTGGCCCCGCCTATAAGCGGCAGTATAACATAAACCACATCTATACTATCAGAGACTTGCAATTGTATGTGGATAGACAGTATAACGGTGGATTTGTCTTTAATCTCTCCCTATATCTCGTAACTATCTAAACTCCCTCATCCAAATTTTATGTCAAAACAAAACCTGAAATGGCTTCTTAGAATACAATTGAGCTTAGTCACAAATTCGGGCAGGTGTATCCTCTCTTTGCCCTGAGGATACTGGCCTAATGCCACACCAACAGGGGTAGGAAAGGAAAACATGCTGTGCACTAAAACTCAAATAGAAACCAGTTCAGCGATGCCTTAACCATAAGCCTAGTTATACTGCAGCCTCAAAAAATAACCCTACGCATTACCTCACAAATGATTCATCAGGGGCTGAATTATAAACTCATCCAAGCAGTCAAAACTGCTGTTACATTTGTTGGTAACAAAATTGTAATGATATTCTGACCGCCAGCATGACCGCTTTAATGTCGGCGGTACTGAATACAACGCTAATACGCCCTTAAATAGGGCTATGCTCCACCCATCCCACTGCTTAAGCCAATCACTACGAGTCCGTACTATACTCCTACTTTAACGTGCGTGCAACTGACAGCGCTACGTCACCAATGTTGTCATCTGATAAGCAATAGATGCCTACTATTCCGCCCTTAACGTGCACTCAGCTAATAGTATAACGTCATTAGTGATAGTGCCTCTCATTACATAAGCCCACTATTCCGTCCTTATAGCTGTACAAGCCAATCGCGTATCGTTACCCTTACACACCTCCTTAGGCATGCACACACCGCAGCAGAGTGCATAGCCGTTATGGCACCTCCCCCAGATACACGGGAGAAACTTCTTACAAGGCCTTGTGATCTCTATAACAACTTAGCACAATGCTAAATACAGAATCCTTCATAAGGATGATGAAAAAATACAAGATTTATCTCATTATTCAACACATGATCATCAATTTGTCCCAATATTAATAAAAGGAAGAGGAGGGGAAAACAATTTTTTTTTTTCAAAAATGTAACATCAAGACCCACCCTTATAACTGTACAGATGGACCACAAGTCAGTATTTTATGATTGCAAAAAAATATTACTCAATATGTGTAAGGGAATCACTAGATGAGCGATTCCCCAGTAGCTGCTGGAGAACTTAGGGGGGAGGGGCACAACAAGACAGTGGACCCTAAGCTGAATCCCCCCACTGTCCCTGGCTAACTTGCCTGATCTGTCCTAGGTGACAGCCAGCAACTGGTCGACAATGCCTCCTTATAATAAGTGATAACACAGAACGCAGACAAGACGCACAACAACAAAGGGAGGTCAGCTAGCCAAGGGGTCGGTAACAATCGAGCAATGCAGTACAGAATCAAAATCCAAGAGAATAATCAAAGGTAAGCCAGTGGTCAGAAAATCAGAAGAGCAGGTAACAAGGAACAAGGAGTATAGCCAGTAAGCGAAATGCAATATCAGGCACCAAGGCTACAGGTTCAAAACCCCCCCCCCCCCCCCCCCCCCCGGGGGGGACCTCGAGAAGAAGGCTACAGGTTGCAAACACGTAAAATTTTCAGAACCCTGAGACAACACGGCACCAACCCCCACTTCAGAGGCATCAACCTCAATAATAAATGGGCGATCATAGTCTGGTGGTACTAATACAGGAGCCTCAACAAAACATTTCTTGAGATGTACAAAAGCCTGTTCCGCTTCCGGAGTCCATTTGGTCACATCGGCACCTTTCTTTGTGAGATCCGTTAATGGCTTCACTATAGAAGAGAAATTCTTAATAAATTTTCGATAATAGTTGGAGAAACCCAAGAAACGTTGTAGGGCTTTAAGGTTGGAGGGGCGTTCCCAGTTATTAACAGCCGTGACCTTTAGTGGATCCATACAAAAAGAATCGGGAGTAATAATGTAACCGAGGAAGGTGACCCTTTGGACTCCGAACAGGCATTTGGACAGTTTGGCAAAGAGAGAGTTTTGACGCAACAGTAGCAAAACACTCCTAACATGCTCAATATGTGAGGCCCAATCAGGAGAGAACACTAGAATATCATCCAGGTAGACAATCACATAACGACCGAGCAAGTCTCTAAAGATATCGTTAACAAAGTGTTGAAATACTGCAGGTGCATTACATAACCCGAAAGGCATTACCAAATATTCAAAGTGACCTTCCGGGGTGTTGAACGCAGTTTTCCATTCATCTCCTTCTCTAATCCGGATCAGATTGTATGCCCCACGGAGGTCAATTTTAGAAAACTAGCGGGCACCCACAATCTGATTGAAAAGATCAGGGATCAGGGGAAGAGGGTACTGATTTTTAACTGTAATTTTATTTAATTCTCGGTAGTCAATGCATGGTCGCAGTCCACCATCTTTCTTTTTAACGAAAAAGAACCCAGCTCTCATGGGAGACTGAGACGGACGGATGTGACCTTTAAGAAGACTATCCTGAGTGTAATCCCGCATAGCCTCACGTTCTGGAGCAGAAAGAGTGAAGATCCTTCCCTTAGGGTATTTGGAGTCGGGAAGGAGTTCAATCGCACAAGGTCTATGCGGCGGTAAAACTTCAGCAGCTTTAGCATCAAAAACATCATGAAAATCAGACAGAAATTCAGGAAGAAGCGTTTCCTCACTGAGACAATCGGAGGCATGCAAAGCAATACAATGGGAGGAGCACTGATTCCCCCATTTCACTAACTCTTTTTTGGGCCAATCAAAGGTAGGGTTATGGAGGTCTAGCCAGGGAAGCCCTAAAATAATATCAGACGAGAGATCCTCCATAACAAAAAAACTCATGAGCTCCGTATGTATTGAGCCCACTTGCAAAGAGAGTAAGGGGGTTTTAAAACGGATTTTACCCCTGGCCAGTGGAGTAAAATCCGCCCCAGTAACCAACAGAGGAGTATCTAAGGATACAAGTTCAATATGTAAAGCAGAAACAAACGAAAATTTAACAAAGTTAGTGGCAGCCCCAGAATCAACTAGGGCCTGCCCAGAAACAAATCTGCCCCCAAAGGACAGAGACACAGGTAACATCAATTTGTGAGATTTTTCAGAAGATACCTGACTGCCTGAGTGGTTCTTCTGAATACCACTCAGACCCTGAAGTTTTCCGCTGGTGTACGTGGTTTGAAGGAACAGTCTCGGATGAGATGACCCGGTTTGCCGTAATACAGGCAGAGATGATTCCGGAGACGATATTCTCGTCTAGCCTTGGTATCCAGTGCTCCCAACTGCATAGGCTCATCTCCAGGGGTGACAGAAGGAGAAACAGATTTTTTAACAGAAAGAGAGGGATAGGCAGAAGACTTAGTGGGACCAATCCCCACCTTCTCTTTACGTCTGTCCTGGAGTCTCCTGTCAATGCGGACGGCTAAGGTCATGGCCTTTTCTAAGGTAGGGGGATCAGGGTGACCTACCCAGACATCCTTCACTGAATCATTCAGGCCCTGTTTAAAAAGAGCTTTCAAAGTGGAGTCACACCAACCTGCTGTTATACTCAACTTCCGAAACTCAGAGCAGTAAGTTTCAGCGGATAGTTTACCTTGCCGGAGGGTAAGAAGTTGGGACTCGGTGAGTCCAATTTGATCAGGCTCAGCATAAATGGCCCCCAAAGACTTAAAAATTTTTTCCAGATCCGTCCTCTCCTCTGCCTCAAGGGGGAGTTTAAGGGCCTAAGTCTGTGGATCCCCCTGTAAGAGGGAAATGACCACCCCCACCATCTGAGACTGCAACGCATGAGGGTTGACCCGAAAATACAATAGACATGATTCCCTGAACGTCTCAAATTTACCTCGGTCCCCTGAAAACCTATCCGGGAGTAACATTTTAACCCTGGGAAGGGAAATGACAGCAGGTGGTGTAGCAGCGGCCTCAGCTTGATTCTGGGTGAGAGTGTGTACCTGATTGGCCAGCTCAGACACCAAACCTGCCAAACCCTCCATTCGAGTCACAAGGTCCTGAATAGAAGCCATGCCAGTAATGAGTAGAAGGGTTAAAGTTTGTTTTTTTATGGCCTGCTATTCTGTAAGGGAATCACTAGAGAAGCGATTCCCCAGTAGCTGCTGGAGAACTTAGGGGGGAGGGGCACAACAAGACAGTGGACCCTAAGCTGAATCCCCCCACTGTCCCTGGCTAACTTGCCTGATCTGTCCTAGGTGACAGCCAGCAACTGGTCGACAATCCCTCCTTATAATAAGTGATAACACAGAACGCAGACAAGACACACAACAACAAAGGGAGGTCAGCTAGCCAAGGGGTCGGTAATAATCGAGCAATGCAGTACAGAATCAAAATCCAAGAGAATAATCAAAGGTAAGCCAGTGGTCAGAAAATCAGAAGAGCAGGTAACAAGGAACAAGGAGTATAGCCAGTAAGCGAAATGCAATAGCAGGCGCCAATGGGAAAGTGAGCAAACAATAAATAGGGAGAAAGAACCCGCCCCAGACTTGATAGGAGGATAGGCTGTCAATCACAAAGGAGGACTAAAGTTAACTCTTAGTGGAGCAGGGGGAGAGCAAGGTGAAGGAGAAGGGCGTGGTGGAAAATCAATTAAGGAGGTGAGGGAATAGGACAGTGTTCAGACAATACAAGAAAAACCCAAAGGAAAGAATCACAACCGGGCACGCCTCCTGTGCCGCAGCGTGCGCCCGGAGGACGGCGCCAAAGCCCGGACAGGCAAGTACGTTACAACATGTACACCAAAAGTACTAAAATAGGTCCACTTGTTAAAATCCCAATAGGGAGAAACATTATAGAGACATAAGGAGAAAGGGAAAAAGGAGAGAACTCTCTCTCCAAGGAGAACAGTGGCAGTTGACATATGTAAGACTTATGAATAGATGTTATTTCAACCTATATAGCAAGTAAAATCCAATTGTTCGTGTAATCCCTGTGGATACAAAGTCTCCAAACGATAAATCCACTGTACCTCCTTACCCCTCAATGGTGGTCTAACCCATTCAATTGCCTGAAACTTAAGTCCAGAGGCATCACGGGCATGATGTTGAACAAAGTGTCGCGCTAAAGGTGTATCGTGTTTATTTAAAATATCGCAAACATGGTCTCTAATCCTCCTCCTCAACTGTCTCCCGTCTTTCCCGATAATAGAGGGGATAAGGACAGCTGAGGAGGTAGACCACCCCCACAGTTGCGCAATTAACAAAGTCTCTGCAGCTATAAGAGACCCCTGTAGCAACACTCACAAAGGTCTTTTTTTTGATAAATATAGCTGCATGGTGTACATCTTCCACATTTAAAAGTCCCAACCGGCTTGTTTCCCGTCAACCATGTTGACCCCGTTGGCTCTTGTGGCAAGTAGCTGTGAACTAATCGGTCCTTGAGATTTTTTACCTCTGCTATATGTAACCAGAGGCTTGTCTCCTATCTCTCCTACCAATTCTGGATCAGTCTGTAGAATTTTCCAATATCTATGCAAAACCATCAGGACCTCTCGATGTTGTGTATCAAAAGTTCCTATAACCCTCGAGGCGCTGTTTTTCATGCTGTTTAACCTTGGGTACTAGCAGTGTACGTCTTTCAACATTTCACGCCCTTCTAAAAGACTTATCAACAGTCACTCTGGGGAAACCTCTCACTAGAAGGCGCCTCAATAGATCCCTGGATTGACTAATAAATTCTCCATATGATGAACAATTCTGATGTGCTCTAAGAAACTGGCCTACCGGTATACCACGTTTTAACTGCGACGGATGACAGCTTCTCCTACTCAAAAAACTATTGGTTGCTGTTTGTTTTTGATGGATGGTTATAGCAATCTTACCATCCATTGTCCTAGTTAACCTGAGGTCCAGGAAGGTCAGAAAATCCGCATTAAATTCTGAGGTGAATTTTAAACCCAGATCATTTTGGTTAAGCTCTGCCACAAGGTTATTGAACTCCACTCTTGATCCCCTCCACAATAAAAAGATGTCGTCTATGTATCGGATCCAGAGTTCAATCCTAGTGGTCCAGAGACTGTTGTCCTCCGAAAATACTATGGTTTCCTCCCACCAGCCGAGGTACAGGTTAGCGTAAATGGGGGCCACCGGGCTCCCCATAGCAGTTCCCCTCAGCTGGTGGAAGGTCCGCCCCTCGAAGCTGAAAACATATTGTTCCAAAACAAAGGACAACAGTCTTTTCACCAATACATTATGCGGTTGCATCTGCATCCCCCTGGACCTCAGATAATAATCCACCGCCTCATACCCCCAATGATGTGGAATAGAGGAGTATAGTGCCTCGACATCCAGACCTGCAAAACAGACATCATCATCAAGGGTGATCCCTTCAATCTTATTCAGGACGTCCATAGTGTCCCTTGCGTAAGATGTAAGTCCCAGGACAAAAGGTCTCAAAATAGTATCCAAATAAATACTAATGTTCTGGGTCAAACTGCCAATTTGAGACACTATTGGACGTCCCTTCAAAGGGACCACCCCTTTATGTATCTTTGGTAGTGTGTAAAAAGATGCCATCACTGGATGCCGAGGCGCCAAAAACTCCCTTTCCTGTTTATCTATCAAACCAGTCAACAAAGCATCATTCAAAATTGCCTTCAGTTCTAAATTGAACTGCCCTACTGTCTCCCTTGGAATGATTTTATAGTAATGTTCATCTCTTCGTAATTCCCAACGCATTTCCAAATACTGGTAATTTGACTTGGCCATTCTAACACCTGGATATGTTTATTTGTGAACCATTCCATTGTAGATTTTGCTTTAAGTTTGGGATCATTCTCTTGTTGGAAGATAAATTTCCGTCCCTGTCTCAGGTCTTTTGCAGACTCCAACAGGTTTTCTTCCAGAATGGTCCTGTATTTGGCTCCATCCATCTTCCCATCAATTTTAACCATCTTCCTGTCCCTGCTGGAGAAAAGCAGGCCCAAACCATGATGCTGCCACCACCATGTTTGACAGTGGGGATGGTGTGTTCAGGGTGATGAGCTGTGTTGCTTTTACGCCAAACATATCGTTTTGCATTGTGGCCAAAAAGTTCGATTTTGTTTTCATCTGACCAGAGCACCTTCTCTCACATGTTTGGTGTGTCTCCCAGGTGGCTTGTGGGAAACTTTAAATGAGACTTTTTATGGATATCTTTGAGAAATGGCTTTCTTCTTGCCACTCTTCCATAATGGCCAGATTTGTGCAGTGTACGACTGATTGTTGTCCTATGGACAGACTCTCCCACCTCAGCTGTAGATCTCTGCAGTTCATCCAGAGTGATCATGGGCCTCTTGGCTGCATCTCTGATGAGTCTTCTCCTTGTTTGAGATGAAAGTTTAGAGGGACGGCCGGGTCTTGGTAGATTTGCAGTGGTCTGATACTCCTTACATTTCAATATGATCGCTTTCTCCTTGGGATGTTTAAAGTTTGGGAAATCTTTTTGTATCGAAATCCGGCTTTAAACTTCTCCACAACAGTATCACGGACCTGCCTGGTGTGTTCCTTGGTCTTCATGATGCTCTCTGCGCTTAAAACAGAACCCTGAGACTATCACAGAGCAGGTGCATTTATATGGAGACTTGATTACACACAGGTGGATTATATTTATCATCATAACTCATTTAGGACAACATTGGATCATTCAGAGATCCTCACTGAACTTCTAGAGTGCGTTTGCTGCACTGAAAGTATTTATAGGGCTGTGACATCACAGGTCCGGCTGGCTGCTGATTGCCTGCATGCATGGCATTGTGGGTGATCCCGCGTTCCCAGAGTTCCTTGCCCCATGTCCTAACATGTACAAAAGCCATTTTAGGAAAAAATGCGATTCGTTACCACGAAGTGTGAGGAAATCCGGATTCGACGCGAATCGAATATTTCCTGAAATTCGTAACGAATTCCACTTCGTCAGCTTCTAGTCGGTCATCTCTATTTATTATGTGAAAAGGTTTAGTTAAGGTAAAGTAGTTCATATAATCACATGTGCTTCTGGCATTTGTCAAACTCAGACTCCATCAGATTTCCAGATAGAGACGTGTGAGATGTCACTCCACAGAACACATTTCCACTGCTTCAAAGTCCAGGGACAACATACTTCATTATATCGGATGCCTGACATTGTGAATGGTTAAGCAAGAATTGCAGCTGCTCAGCTCCTGGCACACAGTCTGTGTGTTGATGTTGGCCAGGACCCCATGTTTTCAATACTAATGACCTATTCACAGTATCTGATCAGTTGGTGGCCTACAGTCATGGCCAAAAGTTTTGAGAATGACACAAATATTATATTTTCACATGATCTGCTGCCCTCTGGTTTTTATGTGTGTTTGTCAGATGTTTTTATCACATACAGAAATATAATTGCATTCATATTATGAGTAACAGAAGCTTATATTGACAGTTAGAATGAGTTAATGCAGCAAGTCAATATTTGCAGTGTTGACCCTTCTTCTTCAGGACCTCTGCAATTCTCCCTGGCATGCCCTCAATCAACTTCTGGACCAAATCCTGACTGATAGCAGTCCATTCTTGCAGAATCAATGCTTTAATTTTGTCTGAATTTGTTGGTTTTTGTTTGTCCACCCGTCTCTTGATGATTGACCACAAGTTCTCAATGGGATTAAGATCTGGGGAGTTTCCAGGCCATGGACCCAAAATCTCTATGTTTTGTTCCCTGAGCCATTTAGTTATCACCTTTGCTTTATGGCAAGGTGCTCCATCATGCTGGAAAAGGCATTGTTGAGCGCCAAACTGCTCTTGGACGGTTGGGAGAAGTTGCTCTTGGAGGACATTCTGGTACCATTCTTTATTCATGGCTGTGTTTTTAGGCAAGACTGTGAGAGAGCCGATTCCCTTGGCTGAGAAGCAACCCCACACATGAATGGTTTCAGGATGCTTTACAGTTGGCATGAGACAAGACTGGTGGTAGCGCTCACCTCTTCTTCTCTGAATAAGCTGTTTTCCAGATGTTCCAAACAATCGAAAAGGGGATTCATCAGAGAAAATGACTTTACCCCAGTCCTCAGCAGTCCACTCCCTGTACCTTTTGCAGAATATCAGTCTGTCCCTGATGTTTTTTCTGGAGAGAAGTGGCTTCTTTGCTGCCCTCCTTGAGACCAGGCCTTGCTCCAAGAGTCTCCGCCTCACAGTGCATGCAGATGCACTCACACCTGCCTGCTGCCATTCCTCAGCAAGCTCTGCACTGCTGGTAGCCCGATCCCGCAGCTGAAACACTTTTAAGAGACGGTCCTGCCGCTTGCTGGTCTTTCTTGGGCGCCCTGGAGCCTTTTTGGCACCAATGGAACCTCTCTCCTTGAAGTTCTTGATGATGCGATAGATTGTTGACTTAGGTGCAATCTTTCTAGCTGCAATACTCTTCCCAGTTAGGCCATTTTTGTGCAGTGCAATGATGACTGCACGTGTTTCTTTAGAGATAACCATGGTTAACAAAAGAGAAACAATGATGGCAAGCACCATCCTCCTTTTAAAGTGTCCAGTGGTGTCATTCTTACTTAATCATGACAGATTGATCTCCAGCCCTGTCCTCATCAACACCCACACCTGTGTTAATGGAGCAATCACTGAAATGATGTTAGGTGGTCCTTTTAAGGCAGGGCTCCAATGATGTTGAAATGTGTTTTGGGGGATAAAGTTCATTTTCTAGGCAAATATTGACTTTGCAAGTAATTGCTGTTAAGCTGATCACTCTTTATAACATTCTGGAGTATATGCAAATTGCCATTAGAAAAACTGAAGCAGTAGACTTTGTAAAAATTAATATTTGTATCATTCTCAAAACTTTTGGCCATGACTGTACACTCGGCCCTGCACAAATCAAATGATCCAACTGCCAGAAGTTGTGTGTGTATATGGCCAGTAGTAGCTCGGCTCCTATTGAAGTGGATGGGAGCAGAGCTGCAGTTCCTCGGCTCCACTAGAGCTGTAAACTGTAGCAATGGCATTGGAGAACTGCAGCTTTGCTTCTGTTCTCCTGAATAGGAGAAGAGCTGCTTCTGGGGTATACACTGTATAGAGCTTCCGACAATTTGATCAGTTGATCTGTGCTGGATTTGGCTGTTAGACCCACACCAATCAGACACTAATTACCTATCCTGTGTATAGGTCATCAATATTCAAAACGCATGAAGTCTTGGACAAACCTTGTAATACCAGTGAAGGTTTCGAACGACTTGTATGTACTATGTACCTCAACACTCGGTAACTTTACGTCTTTAGTTGCTGAGATAAGTATAAGTCATATAAAGCCTTCAGATATCAAACAGATACTGTACAAAATTTGGGAAATTTATAGGGAGTAGAGACAATATAAAGGCCATTCATGCATATTTGGAATACATTGTAGGTACACCAGGGTATATTGACTTATAAGCTATATAGCATTGTGATTAATCAAGCCATACTAAGACACCACATTTTACTTGCAGGCAGGTACCTGCGGAGCCTTCTCAAATGTGATGCCATTTAAAACCTCATTAACACCACGTGCTCCCCCTTATCTTTTGCTCTTACAATTTTACTCATATTTCAGGTTGGACGCAGAATTGTTAAATTTCCATTTGCTTGGATCTAGATAAGTGACTGAAGGTCAAAACTGACAGCTAAACTTAATCATTTTCTAATAAGTGGCCAAACACTGTCACATGTATGGCACGTTAGATAAATGTATTAATAAGTGTTGCATTTTAAGCCAATATATTTTTTTAGTTCTGAACATGACAAAAGTAGAAAAAATATTAATTGATTTATTGATTCATACTAAATTTGTTCAGCATTGACTAATTTATCTATTACATTATCAATGGATAAGTGTATCTGAAAGCTCCAGTGACAGGAATTTTATTTCTTATATTATATGTATTTCTTACAGACATAGAATGGAACTTGTACTTGGAAAGTATTTTAATAAGACTTAAAGTTTAATCATAGTTAAAGGGGTTGTCCAGCCCCAAAATGATTCAGGATGGGTTATCAGTATGTGTTCTGTGGGGGTCTGACACCCGGAACCTGCACAGATTAGCTGTTCTGGCAGCCTCTGGGTAACAGAGGTTACAGCAGTGGACAGGAAGCAGTACTGCAATTCCCCGGAGTCACTGCTATGCAGTGGATGGGACCTGCAGTACCACAAATATTCCATGAATAGGAACAGCTACTTGCACTCCCGTCCAAGAGCAGCTGATCTGTGTGGGGTCTGGGTGTCGCACCCTACACCCCCCTATCCTGTGGATATGTCATCAGTATGAAAAGTCATTATGGGGTGCTTGCTTCGGCAGCACATATACTAAAATTGGAATGAGACAGAGAAGATTAGCATGGCCCCTGCGCAAGGATGACACGCAAATTCGTGAAGCGTTCCATAATTTTTCCAAACTCTTCCCAGGTTGCCTTTTTGAACATCCTGTGTAAAAAACTTAGAGGCAAGATTCATGGTAAATGTATAATTTGTGGAGATTTCAACATAATTCATGACATCTCTGTTGATACCACTTATAAAGGTAACAGACCTCCCCCACAATTAGACTCCTGACTTGTCCAGGAAGATCTTCACGATGTCTGGAGATGCTTACATGCATCCGAAAAAGATTTTACATTCTACTCTGCCAGCCACCAAACATATACAAGGATTGACATGTTTTTGACTGATAAATGGCTCCTCCCTGACATTTCCCAATGCACCATAGGGAATATTACGTGGTCTGACCACGTCCCTATTACCATGACTGTACAAACTCCTTCTTATCCCTGTAACATATACTGCTGACGCAACAATGTCTATGTTGTCTCTTAATACAGTTAAGGAAGCTGTTTCCTCGAGCCTTACGGAGTTCTTCTCCATTAATGCCCCCTAAGAAAAAGATGCATTCTCTCTATGGAATTCTCATAAGGCATACGTGCGCAGCCTTCTCATACAACATGCAGCTAGATTCATGAAACAAAAACTTTGTTCTACACACACTTATTCACAGCCTCAGAGATAGAGAAAACGATTTCTTCTCTTAACCACTTCCAGACCGCCCATTGGGTTTTTATGTCCAGAAGGTGGTTGTCTAGTTCTGCAAGGACGTACCAGTACGTCCAAGCAGAACTCAGCACGAAATCGTGCAGCTGCTGAAATGGGGAGCCGGCTTTAATTTACCTTCCCTGCCTTTCCGATTGCTGTGTATACAGCGCTCAAGGAGCCATCTTACGGCTCCCCTCTGACCTGGCGGTCATCCCTCCCAGGATCAGAGTCTGTTAGAGCTGCTGGGTCCTACAGGACCCAAATCAGCTCTATAGTAATGTGACAGTAACGTGCAGGAGGCTGTATTCCTCCTGCAACTGGGGATAAATGTACTAGCCCCAGTTACAGGGGAAATCAGCCTCCCCAACAAAAAAAAAAAGTGATCAGATGTCGCCAAAGGTCTATTATGACCTTATGGGGACACAATGTAAAAAAAAAATAAATAAATAAAATTAATAGAAAAGTTAAAAATAAAATGTAAATAAAATAATAATAAATAAATAAATAAATAATACGCCAATAAAATGCCCTTATTAAAGGTTATAGTCCCACCCCCGACGACACCATACAAAATAAAAATTACTGTAACGGAGAGTAAAAACTATTTACTAGCGATTTGTGTTAGTAAATTTAAAAAAAATGAAAAGTGAAAAACAGACACGTTTTCCCTCTTTTTTTGTTTATATTTTCCTGGATATACAGTGGGGAAAAAAAAGTATTTAGTCAGCCACCAATTGTGCAAATTCTCCCACTTAAAAAGATGAGAGAGGCCTGTAATTGACATCATAGGTAGACCTCAACAATGAGAGACAAAATGAGAAAACAAATCCAGAAAATCACATTGTCTGATTTTTTAAGAATTTATTTGCAAATTATGGTGGAAAATAAGTATTTGGTCACCTACAAACAAGCAAGATTTCTGGCTCTGACAGACCTGTAACTTCTTCTTTAAGAGGCTCCTCTGTCCTCCACTCATTACCTGTAGTAATGGCACCTGTTTGACATTGTTATCAGTATAAAAGACACCTGTCCACAACCTCAAACAGTCACACTCCAAACTCCACTATGGTGAAGACCAAAGAGCTGTGGAAGGACACCAGAAACAAAATTGTAGACCTGCAATTGTAGACCTGCAACATAAAAATAAAGCCCTATGTGTCACCGAAAAAAGACGCAGAAATTAGTTGAATAACGCAAATGATAAAAATGTTATAGCCCTCCAAAACCGCACATACAAAAAACTTGAAAATGTGCCTGGTCTGGAAGGGGGGTAAAGCATCTGGTATGGAAGTGGTTAAACTAGGAAAATCTCCAGGCCATGATAGATATTCGAATGAATATCTACAATTATTTAAACCACAACTGCTCCCACATCTTGTTAGCATGTGTAATTTAGCTATGTCCTCTGGTCAATTCCCCCGGAAATGCTCAGAGCAACTATAATTACATTACCTAAGCCAGGAAAAGATCCCACTAGTCCAAGTAACTTCTGCCCCATCTCTCTTCTTAATACTGATGTAAAACTTGGTTTCTCTGGGCCAATATTCTCAGCAATATCTGTCCTTTATACGGTCCCCTCAGCTTCTGTTTTGGTCAATGGAAGTTTCTCTGAACCGTTTCAAATAACAAACGGGACACGCCAAGGTTGCCCCCCAGTGGCGTAACTAGGAATGGCTGGGCCCCAAGGCGAACATTTGACATGGGCGCCCCCCCCCCACCGGTTACGGGTCCCCAAACAGTAAAATATGCTCAGCAGAGGCCCCAGATAGTATTATATGCTCAACAGTGGCCCCCACACAGCATTATATGCTCCACAGTGGCCCCATACAGCATTATATGCTCTACATTTCTCCCCCCACACACAGTATAATATGCTACCCACAGTGGCCCCCCACAGTATAATATGCTCCACACAGTGGTCCCCACCCAGTATTATATGCTTCCCACAGTGGTACCCACCCAGTATTATATGCCCCCCATAGTGGGCCCCACCCAGTATTATATCCTCCCTACAGTGGCCCCCACACAGTATTATATGCTCCCCACAGTGGTCCCCACCCAGTATTATATGCCCCCCACAGTGGCCCCCACCCAGTATTATATGCTCTACAGTGGCCCCACCTAGTATTATATGCTCTACAGTGGCCCCTACCCAGTATTATATGCTGTACAGTGGCCCCCACCCAGTGTTATATGCTCTACAGGGGCCCCCACCCAGTATTATATGCTCTACAGTGGCCCCCACCCAGTATTATATGCTCTACAGTACAGTGGCCCACACCCAGTATTATATGCTCTACAGTGGCCCACACATAGTATTATAGCTCCCAACAGCCCCCCTCTGCTTCGGTGCTATTATTATACTCTGGGGTCTCCTCAGACCCCAGAGTATAATAATCAGAGACCCAGGGAAGGTGATTAAAAATAACAAACACTCATACTCACCTTGCCTTACCTTTCCTTGGCATCCTCGCTCCATCCTGCCGTCTTCAGCGTCTTCAGGCCCTCTTCCGACGTCGCTGCCGAGGCCTGTGATTGGTCCTCAGCGGTCACATGGGGGCGCACTGAAGTCATTACGCGGCCGTGCCCCATGTGACCACTGGGGCCTAATCACAGCCCTCAGTCATGGCGGAGGAGCGCCGGAGAGAATGCTGCGCCCAGGAGAGGTCAGAATATGTGTTTATTATTTTCAGTTACCTCCCCTGGGCTGCCATCTATTGGAAAGGGGCCTACAATATGCCAGTGCCCCTTTCCAATAACAGTATGTATAGCGGTCGGGGAACCAGGCTTTCCCCCGACCGCGATCATAATGGTCCGGGGCCCAGCCATCTCCAGCTGGCCGCGGGCTCCGTAACCTGCCGGGTCTGTTCGCAGTCGCACCCCCTGCGACCGCGATCGTTACTGGTTTGTGGGGTTCGCGGTAGCGGCTGCCACAGGGCTCCGGGGCCCCTAATGTCCCGGGCCCTGTGGCAGCCACTACCGCGGCTACCCCGATAGTTACGCCCCTGTTGCCCCCTTTCCCCTCTCATCTTTTCTATAGTCATGGAACCTCTGGCTGAAAGCATTTGAACAAATCAAGGGATTCATGGTCTCTATGATGGACATCATTCCCACAAACTGAACCTATTTGCAGATGATGTTTTTCTCACACTGACGCATCTTGAATCCCTCCCAGCAGTGTTAGACGTTCTGAACACTTTAGGTCGAATTTTTTACTATAAGATTAATGAATCTAAGTCTCATCTATTGGGCATCCTTATTTCCCCTCAAACCTGACTATTTTTGAGTAGTCAATTTCCCTTTCAATGGAATGCCACCTTTGTCCCATACCTGGGCATTCACCATCGGTAAAATATTTAGTTGCAGCTAATTTTCCCCCTTTAATCTCTACTATTCAAACTGAATTGAACAGATTGGCCAAGTTTGAACACTCCTGGATGGGCAGAATAGTTCTTTATAAAATGCTTATACTCCCACGCATTTTATATTTTCTTAGAACATTATTGATTCCCATTCCTGCATCCACCTTTTCAATTCTGCACGTTCATTTGGCAACAGATGAAGCCATGCATTTCCTTCTCTACAATGATGAAGTTTCCATGTCATGGTGGTATGGGCCTTCCCAACCTTTACCATTACCATTTAGCTTTTATTCTCAATCACTTAAAATACTGGTGGACTGATTCCCATGGTAAACTTTGGCCGGCTCTGGAGTCTCGTGTAGCCCGCATTTCCGACAAGAGAGCTCTCTTACTTTACCCTCCTGAATTGAACTTGTCTTCATCATCGGTTCCCCCTTCGGTTCAGGTCTCTCTTGAGGCCTGGCGGGTGGGGTGCTCCTCTCATCATTCCTTGCTTCCCAGGGTAAACATGGCTATTCCCATCCAGGCTCTGATGCATCACATTCCCAATCAGTGGCATAAATACTGGGGTAACAGTGGTAGCGGCTGCCACAGGGCGCAGGACATTAGGGGGCCCGGTGAGCCCCTGATGTTTTTTTTTTTAATAGGCCGTTACCTGCTGGTGTAACACCAGCAGGTAACGGGCCCTATTTACTTACTGATCCCTGCGGGGATCGGAAAGTAAGGCTGCAGGCATGCAAAACCCACAAACACTGCTATTATTATACTCTGGGGTCTTTTCAGACCCCAGAGTATAATGATCAGAGGCCCAGGGGAGGTGAGGGAACATAAAAAACAATGTTACTTATCTCTCCTGCTCTCCAGCAGGCTTCGGGCCTCCTTGGTGACGTCCCAGACATCACATGGGCCAGGCTGACGTCATTATGCGTCGCGACGCAGGACTGGCTCATGTGACGTCTGGTCCAACATTGAAGAAGGCCGAAAGTAGCAGGGAGTACGCCAGAGCCAGGCAGAGGTGAGTAACATTGTTTTTTATGTTTGTATCCGCCCCTGGCTCTCCAATCATTATACTCTGGGGTCTGAAAAGACCCCAGAGTATAATAATTGTTCAATTGGTCCACAGTGGGGCATAATACTGTGTGAAGGGGTCACTATGGGTCATAACATTGTGTGCAGGGGCCACTAAGGGGCATAATAGTGTGTGGAGGGGCCACTATGGGGCATAATAGTGTGTGCAGGGGCCACTATGGGGCATAATAATGTGTGCAGGGGCCACTATGGGGCATAATAGTGTGTGCAAGGGCCACTATGGGGCATAATAGTATGTGCAGGAATGCGGTTGGTACGGAGGGGGGCAGCGGTTGCTGGGGGGTGGCAATGTTAAATGTTCGCCTTAGGGCCCTGCCATTCCTAGTTACGCCACTACTCCCATTATTTCTTTATCAACATGGATCGCTAGCGGAATGTGTCACATCTCTGACCTGTTCCACAACCATTCCATCTTATCATTTCTACAACTTTAGTCAAAATTCTTACTCCCTTCACAGGAGGTGTTCAACATCCAAATTAGAGACTTTCTGTTATCTAAACCTTTTGCCATCTCCTCTATCCCAGCCGCCCTAGGGGATTTCCTACAAATCCCTTTAGCCTCGAAATCTAGGTGTGTGAATCCTCTATACCGCCAATGATGACCAATTTGCTAAATCACCTTCCCTCTTGAAGTGGGAGTCTGACTTTGCTAGATGTTTTGGTGTGTTGGACTGGAATAGTGCTTTGAACTGGGCTCACAAATCTACTTCTTGTGCCACTCATTGGGAACAATATCATAAACTTCTCTTACAATGGTGTTATAACACACTGAGACTCTCAAAAATTTACCCAACGTCTTCTCCCTATTGTTGGAGAGGTTGTGGCCAAATTGGCTCACTTTTGCATGTCTCCTGGAGCTGCCCGCGCATTGCTTTATTCTGGTACGCCACCCTCAATGTACTTAGTGGCTACACACACTGCAATATTTTGCCAACTGCCCCCTTGATTCTCCTTTTACTTGGTATCCATAATATCTCTCCTCCTTTTTGATCACTTACCTGTCACTTCCTCCATGCAGCCCAGTTACTAATTGCTCGCCACTGGAAATCCTCATCCATCCCGTCCCCTGCTGAATTTATGTCTATCATCTCTACTAATTGTATGCAAGAACATATGCTTGCTTATCAGAAGGGTAAACTCAAAGACTTTTACTCCCAGTGGTCCTCCTGGCTGTTTCATCATCCACTTCCTTGCTCCTAATGAAATGGTTCTGACTCCCCTAGCCTTACGTCACTCAACCACTTTTACCCTCATTACTGCTATGTACTGTACATACTTTTCAGTACCAACACCCTTCTCACATCCTCTTCTAGGTTGGTTCCGCTCTCCTCCCCTTTTTCCTTTTACTTTTGTTATTGTGTTATTTCTGCTATGTCATTGTGGCGTTCATCGAAACGCCTGTGCCTATTCTGGTTTTATCTATTGGCTTTATTGTATGGTTTACTGTTTTATTTTGTCTGTTTTTTATCATACTTTTATGTATGTTTTCTTTTGAAAAACTTCAATAAAAATTTATTAAAAAAAATTGTCATCATGGGGCCAGACAGCCCTTTTAACTAAAGATATAGGGGGTGTAACAAGCATGTCATCCACCTAAAGGCTGGGCCTGAGCACCAACTAAAATTTTGACTCCTCTATTTTTCCACAGCCCAACTCCAAGTCTGATTCCTTCATAAATGGCTGACAGACATGATCAGCCAGAAGCAGTAGAGCTCCTCTAATTCACTAAAAAGCCAGTGACTGAATTCCTCTGAATGGAAATATGCAACAAATTATGCATCCAATTATACAGTATCCATAATTGTATAATTTGGTAACTTTTTCCAAAACTCCAACTATACCCACAACAGACCTCAACTCTGACTCCACAACTCCAAAGCACTGGGAACAGGTGCACCTGCAAGGTTGTGAAGCAATACATCTGCAGTAACTAACTTTGGTCAGTAGGTGGCAGCAAAGTAATAAACTTCCCATAAGTATTAATGTAATTAATGTAAATATTATTCTAGGGTTCAAAGTCTGATTATTGATAATTACTGGAATGTGTTGGACTTTTACAAGTATGGCAGTGCTCTAGGATTGCAGTTTTGATGCCTCCCACTGGAGATAGGGAACTGCATCATCACCCAGCAGGAAACAGGAAGGAAGGGGTGGTGTGGAGAAGGATCTGGAACTGAAAACCTGAGGTGTTCTGTGCTGGGCTGCTGGAGAAAGCTGTGTGCTGGATGGAGGCCTGAGCTGAGCTGACTGCAGGTGAAGTCTTGGTGCTGGCGGAGGACTGAGTTCTAGGACACAGTGACCGTGGTGCTGGCTGAGGACGGTGTCAAGACACCCCTGAAGCACAGAAGATAAAGTGGCTACGCAAAGTAAAGGCCTCAAGGACTTGTGAGTACGGCTTGGCCGCATCTACATAGACCACGTGGTGGTAGCTATATAAGGGACTCTTACGCTACACCTTATCATTGGAGAGACTAGCCTATCTTTTAAGTGTTGCACTACAGGGAGCTGGAGCAAGGCCTATAACTGTACTTGAAGGGGAAGACAGCATTTGCCTGTGGATTACAATTTAACCATTGGATTACAAATAGTATTGTGCAATACTTAGGGTCCACCCCGACAAGGGACCGAGCCAGGAAAACCGCGTTCTTAAAGGACTTGAATCCATTACCTGTTTAAGTAATTGTGGGAACTAGGGGTATAGTATTGGTTTGCTGCAATAATCTGTTCCATAGCATTTTGTATTTTTCTCTCTGTTTATACCTTGCTGCATATTTTCCCAGATCTCTCTTCATTGCTTTACTCAGTAAACATTGTTCTGGGAATTAAAACGGTGTGTGTGTCTGTGTGGCATCATGTACCTGCTGAACCTGTGGGCCCAGCCCTTGGTCCTCTTTCACACCCTACTGGTGAGGTGCTTATTTAAGGCCTTATTCGTACGCTGTGTGACAGTAATTTTTCAAATGGCCATCACACATTTGTTTTTAAAACACATTGAAGCAGATTTATTATGCCTTATTATATTCATTCTTGGGGCTCGCTATACAGGTACATGCAAATATTTTCTGGCATTGGTTCACAAATTTCTAAAATGTCACCAACATAAATTTATTTTCAGTAGTGACCTGCTGATTGTTTCTGTCCTGGAGTTCTGTCAGTAGGCTGCTGACTGGCCTTTGCCTTCAAATAGCGCCCTTTTAGCTCTGTGAGCTAGAGCCTGAGTTATAAATGTACCATTCTTCATAAATTTCCCCCATTAACTTCAACATGGCTTTTCAAATATCGCTTTTTCGCCGCACAGACATCCACTCTTCTTCCACGGACCAGAGACATGCTCTATTTTGGTCCATTTTGCAGACCACAGATGTCCATTAATGTCTGTGAGTCCGTGAAAATCACGGAAAGCATGAAGATGCAACATTTTTCACAGGCCCAGAGACACTGAAAAGTCTAGAAATTAAAAACAAAAAAAAAATCAGCCAGATCGCCTGGTGTCCATAATTAACATACGCATAAACAAGCCTTTGCTGTCTACAGCTGTTTTCACTTCTCCTATGGTTGCAGTCATGCAGACTCTTATGGGGGGATATGTCATTAAGGACACTTATCCACTATCCCTTCCTTGTGAATGGAGCATCAGTGCACTTACAGGACTGGTGCTCTATTTACTTCTATGAGGCTGCAGGCTCTGTCGGAGATTACAGTCCTGGCGGCCCCATAGCAGTGAATAGAGCATCGGTCATGCAAGCGCACTGGCGCTTCATTCACAAGTAGGTTTTTTCAGTCCCCCATTCACCTGATAGCTTGGGGACCCGATACTGTAGATAGGGGATAAGTGTCCTTAATGGCACAACCCCTTTAAGCTAGCCATACACATTAGATTTTCATTGGCTAAAATAGCCGATTTGACCACTTAATGCAAAACGGCTATCTGACATGTAAATGGTGCGAATTGTTGTTAATGGCTGGCCGTGATTGGCATGATCATCCGCTTTTGGCTGACCTCCAGCTAACTTATGCAGTCTCACCATACGTCTGGTGAGGCTGCATCGATCAGTGCTGCTTTCAGCTAAACAATTTTCTCTCAACAAGTTTTCTCTCTGATACATCTGGACATATGTATTGATCAGGATTAACCAATAAACTAACACAATAGAGTCCATTAATATTTGGGATGTGATGATGATTTTACAAGCAGAAAAAATCTCTGGAAAAACATTGTCAAATAAACGCTGAACTACCATATCAATAGTCTCAGATAAACAGACCTGTGGGAAAAGAAGTCTAGGGAATTCAAAGTCATCACATAAAAACTGAAGCACCTCTGGCCAAAAGGAGAATTAACTGGTACATAACCACACCAAATGCTAAGAGATCTGATGCTTGGCTATCATAATTGAAAATAAATATGAAAGGGATGCCAAACAGCAGGGGTAGCCTTAAACTAAGTTTGTCAGTCTATCTACCAGAGAAGTTTTAGATGAATCCCTATGAAAATAGGACAAAGAGAACCAAACCTTGTATGATAGCTCACTATTATCTTACAAAATAGAGTGCTCTTTACGATTGGATTATAACATCAAAGACAATGGGTGCTTACCTTTGCAGGTGGGGGTGTGACAACTCCAGTCACAACCTCCAACCCTGATTGGCAAAAAAGACCTTTTCGTCCAGTTCATTTGACCGAAACCAACAATAATTAGTTGCCACTCAAATCCTACTTTGCCTGACTCCAATGATGCAACTGTTCATACAATGCACAAAAAGAAAAATGGAGGAGAACCACCAATGCCACCTTCCAGATATGGTATATAAAATATATGCAACACTCAACTTTCAGGGGTAGTCATGTGACCCCAAATTCCTCTGCTCCAAGCAGACGTATAGTAATCCACAGACGTCCTAAATACTAGATACAATGGGGAAGATTCATTAAGACTGGCATATCATACGTCAGCCTTAATAAAGGGCCCGACTGGGGCAGGAAAGAAGAGATTTATGAAGAAGCTGTGGCCTCTTTATATATTCAGTCGGATTACTATGCGCCAGAATGGAAATCTACGGCAGTTAGGAACTTTGCTCTTTAATATTTGTATGCTCTTTTCTAAACAGACTGTACCATTGTATATTTACAGACCAGTCATAGCTAGAGTCAATCCATGTCTCCCTTATCCCGACTATGTCATATTCCTCTTCTGCCATTGATATACAGTACATGCATTTTATACATGTGGACAAAATTGTTAATACCCTTCTGTTATAGAAATGAAAACTGTCAATGATCACTGAAATAACTTGAAACTGACAAAAGCATTAATAAAAGTAAATTTACTGGAATTCAACTAATGAAAATCAGACATTGCTTTTGAATTGTGGTTCAAAAGAATAATTTTAAAAGACAAATGAAACAGGCCCAGACAAAAATGATGTTACTCTTAACTTAATAATTTATCGCACAACCTTTTGACACTATCAAGTGATTTCTGTAACTCTCAACGAGACTTAAACACTCCAAGCATCTAGCCATCTTCTCCCCCAGCACAGCAGCACCCTCCCCATTAAGGTGCAGGTCATCCCTACCATAGAACCTATAACCCACAGCAAACTCAGCCCAGTTCTCCAAGAACCCAAACCCCTCCTTCCTACACTAGATCTTGAGCCACTTCTTTACTTCCCTAATCTCCTGCTGCCTCTTCTGTGTGGCTTGCAGTACAGGTAGTATTTCAGAAAATACCACCTTTGAGGTCTTTGCTTCAGCTTGTGTCCTAGGTCCATGGAATTATTTTTCCCTTACGTCCTACAGCAGCACAATATGGGGTATTTCTCCCCCAGTGTGTTGTCTAGGACAGGTGGAACTTTTAATTAGCACAAAAACGTGCTTACTAACCTGCCCTATAAGAGGGCACGAGAGACCTCCCTCACCTGTGTTTCTTTCTGTCCTGTGTGAGACAGGTCTAGGAGGTCTCTTGTGACCTCTCTAGAGTTAAGGGTTTTTTTTCTTACCTTGAGGTGGTCGTTCCTTCTGTTGCCGGCTTGCGTCCGTTCTCAGCGCTTCTGTCGGTAAATCTTCGGCCGGCAGTAGGCTTCGGCCTACCCGGAGGTGACGTCGGACTTTGCGACGGCCGGAACTCTTCTCTGTGTCCGGGTTTCCGTGCGGGCGGATTTCGCCGGACTCCTTCGCGCCTACTTCCGGTTCTCGGAAAAAGTGCGGTAAGTTTGGAAATTTAAAATTTAAAGGCAAAATATAGAATTGATTTTTGCTGCTTGTTGTTTGAGCCTCTGACTTAGGCTTATGCTCCTCTATGTTTCATTATGGCATTTGACCCGTTTTGGTGCTATAAATCTCAGGAGGGTAAGTAATATTTATTTATTCTTGTTTATATATATTATATGAATTGTCGATTCATATCGCTGGCCTTGCTCTGCATGAATTCCTATGTATTTTTCATTAGTTTTGTGTTTGGCTCCGCCTCCACTTATGGTTGCCTTTAAAATGTCCCATAGTCCATTTGGGTTGGGCTGTGATTTTCTGGCTCTCCTATTGCTAAGGAGTAGAAATTCTCTTCTGTGATTCAGAGATTACCCTATTTGACTATTGCGTGTGCTGTTGCTACATTTTTTGCGACGACCGACCTCCTTAAGGTACCCCTCTTTTTCTGGTTCTGGTTGCGGTTTGTAATATTCGTATTGTCATTGTCTGTGACTTTTGGTCTTTTTAGATGTCTTCTTCTGCTTCCGGCTCTGGTGATGGAGATTTTAGGAGGAAGAAATCCTCCAAGCGCAAACATTTAACCTGTTTAGATTGTAAGACTCCCTTGCCTGACGGCTACTAATTCACCCCCTGTCGCCAGTGTCGTGGCCCCCCTTCTGAGCAGCCATCGATACGTGAGGTTGTGACATGGGTGAAAGAATACATGGAGGACTCTCTCAAGGAGATCCGGAATTCTATCTCCCAGATCGCCAAGAGACCACGTCTTGAAAAACATCCTCTCTTGCGGGTCTCGGACGAAGATTTTCAGGTTGTGGATGAAACTTTGTCTTCTGATGACTCCGCTGAAGATACCAGCAGACCTCTCTTCCCACTCGAGAAAGTCAATAGGCTGCTGAAGTCCATCCGGTCTAAAGACCGTGATGTTGATGGGGAAGCCTCCACGTCCACCTATAGAGGGCCCAGGGTCTTCCAAGTGGACGAGACATTAAAAAAGTTAATGTCTTCAGAGTGGAAATTTCCGGAGAAACCCTTTATAACTACTGGTAGGTTTAAGACCTTGTTCCCCATCGCAGAATCTCAACTGGATCAGTGGGGTCCTCCCCCTAAGATGGATATAGCGGTAGCCAAGCTATCTTGCCGCACTCTAGTACCATCTGAGGATGGCGCAAATCTGCAGGATCCTATGGACAGACGCATGGAGAGTACTCTCAAAAAGGCCTACTCAGCGGCCTCTGCTCAGACCTCGGTCGCTGTTGCGTCATGTGAAGTCTCAGCCAAACTACGGGCTGATTTGCTCCAGCTTGAGAGGGACATCGATTCTGGTGTCTCCAGAGACGAGTTATTTTCCTTCTTAACTTCAACTTCTTTGGTGGAAGAATTCCTAGCTGAGGCCTCCCATTATCAATTAAGGCTGGCGTCAAAGTCCTTGGCGCTTTCCACGGCGGCGAGGAGACCCTTATGGTTAAAACCTTGGAGAGCTGATTTTATCTCCAAGTATAACCTTTGTGCCTTACCTTTCGAGCCAGGAAGGGTCTTTGGCAGTAGCCTGGATGAAATTTTAGAAGGCTTGGCTGATAAAAAAGGCAAAACTCTGCCTCAGTCTTTTAGGGGCAGATTTGGCCCTGGCCGCGCCAGAGGTTTTCCACCTCGACGTGGTCAGCAGTCCCGGAGGGGTTCTAGGTATTATTCTAGAGGCTCTGGATGGAGATTCCCCAAAACCGAAGATAGAAGGAAGCCCAGTTTCTGACATGAGAAGCTGTCTTCCTGTGGCCGAAATTCCTGTCGGGGGTCGTCTCTCCCTTTTTCTCAGCGCTTGGCAGGAAAAAATTCAGGACCCTTGGGTCTTACAGTTGATTCAGCAAGGTTATGCAATCGAATTTCTCTGTCCTCCCCGAGATCGGTTCGTTCTAACTCGCCGTCTTCCCGCGTCTCAGCAAGGTATTTTGGAACGCTCCATTCAAGAGTATATCCGCAAAGGAGCTCTAGAAGAAGTTCCTTCTCTAGAAGAAGGTTTGGAAGTTTATTTCCCCGTTTTTCTAGTACCAAAGCCAGCAGGCAGATGGAGGATGATTATAGATCTGAGGTATCTGAACCGTTTCATCAGAACAAAACGGTTCCGCATGGAAACCATAAGCTCAGTTTCTTCTTTTCTTCTCCAGGGCAACGTTTTTGTCACCCTAGATCTGAAGGATGCTTATTTGCACATGCCAATTTACCCTCCGCACAGGAAATTCCTAAGGATTGCGGTTAAAGTTTCTGGCCACAGGAAGCATTATCAGTTCTCGGCCCTCCCTTTCAGGATCTCCTCGGCTCCCCACACCATTACCAAGGTGGTGGCTCCCATAGTAGCCGCCCTCAGGCTTCAGGGACTCTTTGTGGTCCCTTATCTAGACGACTGGCTGATAAAAGCCCAGTCAGTGTCTGTTCTGCTCCAGCATTTACAGATTGCCATATCCCTGATTCAAAGCCTGGGATGGCTCATAAATTGGGAGAAGTCAGAAATCGTCCCCTCAACCAAAAGGAAGTTTCTTGGTTACTTCCTAGATTCAGACCGGCTGGAAATCTCCTTGACTGCAAGGAAAGAGAAATTATTTACAGCAGTTCGGCAACTTTTCAGGAGGCCGAGAGCATCCATCAGAACTTTGATGAAAATCCTAGGTCTGATGTCATCTTCCATCATGGCGGTTCCTTGGGCCTTATGGCATCTACGTCCTCTTCAGATGGAAATCCTAGGAATTTGGGATCGCTCTCTTCCCGGTCTCAACAGGAGGATTCGACTCTCCCCCAAGACCCGTCTTTCTCTCAGATGGTGGTTGCACCTCAAGGACGGAAGGTCCACGGTCCAACCTCATTGGACCCTGTTGACTACAGATGCATCCCTTCCGGGGTGGAGAACCCATCTGGACGGAAACTCCATAAAGGGAGTCTGGAGCGCTCCAGAAGGAAGGACGTCGTCCAACTGGAAGGAGCTCAGAGCTGTGTACCGTGCCTTACTCCATTTCTCTCCTCTTCTCAGGGGAAGAGCAGTCAAGATTCGCTCGGACAACATGACGACGGTATTATATGTGAACAGACAGGGAGGAACCAGATCATCATCCCTCCTCAGGGAGGCAGATCTGATTTTTTCCTGGGCAGAGAAAAATCTGACCCATCTATCCGCGATTCACATCAAGGGCTCCCTGAACTCAGTAGCGGATCGGTTGAGTCGGGGTCGTACCGTATCAGGAAAATGGTCACTCCATCCAGAAGTGTTTCATCAGATTACCCTGAAATACGGTCTCCCGGAGATAGACCTCATGGCAACCCGACTCAATGCCAAGGTGGAGACGTTCTGTTTCCTGTACCAGGAGGACAATCCCTTGGCAGTGGATGCCATGTCCATCCCTTGGAGGTCCAGGCTGTCATACATTTTCCCTCCAATTCCTATGATACAGAGAGTATTGATGAAAATAAGACAGGACCAAGCCTCTGTAATAGCCATCATTCCATTCTGGCCAAAAAGAGCTTGGTTTTCCCAGCTTCCCCCCACCCAGAACCTGGTTTCCCAAGGATCACTGAAGTGCCAGGATCTGAGGAGATTCAACCTGACAGCCTGGAGGTTGACAAGTCCCTACGAATGTATAGAGGACTGTCAGAAGCCGTCCTGAAGACGCTTTCCTGTGCTAGAGCTGAATCCACCAAAAGGAATTACCAGAGGACGGCTAAGATTTTTTTGGCGTGGTACTCCAAAAGAGGCGTTGATATTTCTAATCCTTTGACTTCTGATGTTTTGGATTTTCTTCAGGATGGCTTTGACAGGGGCCTTGCCCCTGCTACTTTAAAGGTACAGGTATCGGCTTTATCCGCCCACTTAAACAGACGGTTGTCCCAGGATTCCCTGGTTGCAAGATTCCTTAAAGGAGCGGTGAGGCTGAAACCTGCGGTATCTTCTCCTATTCCCCAATGGGACCTTGCGACGGTCCTTTCAGGCCTTTGTGGTCCTCCTTTTGAACCTCTGGAAGCTGCGGAGCTAAAATTTTTAGCCTTTAAAACTACTTTTTTGTTAGCCATCACATCTGCCAAAAGGGTAGGAGAGCTACAGGCGCTCTCCTCCAAAGAACCTTATATTGTATTTTTTTCAGATAGGGTCCACCTTAGGTTTTTGCCTGGCTTTATCCCTAAGGTTCCTTCACGCAATAACTATAATCAACTGATTTCCTTGCCTGTTTTCCTTCTGGATCCATCTTCAGAAGAGGAGGTAAAACTTCATACTTTGGATGTGGTAAGGTGTCTGCGAATTTACTTATCGCGGACACAATCTTTCAGGAGAGCTGAAAATCTCCTAATCAACATGTATGGTAAAGACAGAGGTCTTAAAGCTTCCAGACCCTCCTTGTCCAGATGGATTAAGGAGGCAATCAAAATTTCTTTCCTTGCTCAAGGGTTGCTTCCTCCAGTTTTTTTACAGCCCATTCAACCAGGGCTGTGTCGACTTCTTGGGCTGAGAATCGCTCTCTTCCACTGGATCAAATTTGTGTGGCTGCTTCTTGGTCATCCCAGCTGACTTTCGTCAAACACTATCGTTTGGATATCCGCAGTTCCGAGGCGACTGCCTTTGGTCAGACAGTTCTTGAGGTTGTAAGGCGAAGAAACCCTCCCTAGGGGAATTACTTGCTATATTCCCATATTGTGCTGCTGTAGGACGTAAGGGAATCGTTGATTATATTGTTAATCTGTTTTCCCTTAGTCCTAACAGCAGCACAAGGCTTCCCTCCCTAAAATCTTGTTTTCTTTTACTTTATAATTTACACAGGTGAGGGAGGTCTCTCGTGCCCTCTTATAGGGCAGGTTAGTAAGCACGTTTTTTTGTGCTAATTAAAAGTTCCACCTGTCCTAGACAGCACACAGGGGGAGAAATACCTCATATTGTGCTGCTGTTAGGACTAAGGAAAAACAGATTAACAATATAATCAATGATTAAGGACCTTCCATCTACCTCTAGCTTTATCATTTGTGCTAATGTGAACCATGACCACTGGATCTTCAACAGGCCCTCCAAGTAAAGAGAGTTCCTATGATCTAAAAATTATACCAATGAAACATAATGTAAACTACAACCCAAATTCCAGCTGCTTAAAATGTAAAGAAATCAAGAATGCAATTATTTGGAAATCTCATATAACCATATTTTATTCACAATAGAACATAGAACACATAGTAGAAGATGAAAGTTAGACATTTTGAAATAAATAACTAATTTCAAAATTGTTGGCAGCAACACATCTCAAAAAAGTTGGGACAGGGCCATGTCTACCATGGTGTAGCATCCCCTCTTCATTTTACAACAGTCTATAAATATATGGTTGGTGAAGATATCAGTTGCTGGAGTTTTGGTAGAGGAATGTTGCCCCGTTCTTGTTTGTTGTAAGATTCTAGATTCATAATAGTCCAGGGTTTTCTTTGTCGGATTTATCATTAATGTGCTAAATGTTTTGTATTGGTGGAAGCTCTGGACTGCAGGCAGGCCACATCAGCATCTGGACTCTTCTATAAAGCCATGCTGTTGTAATGGATGCAGAATGAGGTTTAGCATTGTCTAACTTAAATATGCAAGGCCTTCCCTGAAAGAGACATTGTCTAGATGGGAGCTCTATATTTTGCTCAGCATTAATGGTGCCTTTTCAAATGTGCAAGCAGGATTTTGAACTGTGTGCTAATAAGTAGCTGGATGCTTCCTCTCCACTTAGTCCACAGATCATGGCGTTCATGGTTTCCATAAAGAATTTCAAATTTTGATTCATCTGACCACAGAACAGTTTTCCATTTTGCCTCAGTCCACTTTAAATAAACTTTGGCACAGAGAAGATGGCAGCATTTCTGGATTGTATTGATATATGCTCCTATTTGCATGATACAGCCTTAACTTGCATTTGTCAATTATACAGTGAACTGTGTTCAGAGACAATGATTTCTGAAAGTATTCCTGAGCCCATGCAGTGATTTGCATGATTCAAGCTTATTTTTAATGCAGTACCGCTTGAGGACCCATAAATCACAAGCATCCAATATTAACTGTTGACCTTGTCCCTTGTGCACATAGATTTCTCCAGATTCTCCAAATCTTTTGCTATTATATATTGCAGATTGTGATTGTGAGATATCCAAAGTCTTTGTGCAACAACCCATTGGAAGGACCCGGAGGATGGGACTAGTAGTAGTTGTCAATGGTGGTCAGTAGACTCAACCGACTCCTCCAGTTCAGCTCCAGAGTTGTTACAGAGCTGTCATGTCCTGATGCCGACGCGTGGCACATGGAGAGGAGGGATTTGGTCAACAACTCTAAGGGGTTTGAGTGAAATGAGATGGTGTTATTTAGCCACATCGCTGCCAAATATCTACTGGAGGGATAAGTATTCGTTGCTTTATCTATCTTTTGGCACTACTATTAAGTAGTCCTGAGTAATGCTTGACCAGTATTTGATTCTTTATCAATAGCTTACAGAATATGTCTACCTGTGAGCTTTATCTTTTGAGACATACCCTTATATGTACAGATACTCTAAAGAGAAGGCAGTCAGCGCTGGTCCACTGGAAGTGTTCTTTATTAAAGCCAATAAAACGCATTTCGGGGCACAGTCCCTTTATCAAGTGTACAATTGGATACAACATATTCAAAATCACACATTTATACAAAAAATGGCAGTAACCCTGCCCACAAGAGCAGAGGACAAAGGTCAAAGTTCACACATACATAAAATACATAGAGTATACAAACATCTTATAGAATCTAGATTCAATTAAAATATTAGGGACAATCAAAATAAATAATATAAAGGGGGAAAAGAATATCAGACAGAGTGTCCTTGGGATAACCCGGTCAATAAAAGACACTGGGGGGGTTCAGGACTTCAGAGGAGGACTGCGCATGTGCCGCTCAGACGCAACCAAAAGGGGACGAGCGTGTGCAAGCACCGTACTCCCCCCGCATCACCATAGAAACCAAGGACACCAGCCAGGAAGAGAGATTGCGCACCACATGATCTAGCAGTGTGTCGCTGGATCATGTTTGCAAAAGCTATAGTACTTTAAGGGGCTGAAAGGAATATACTGGCTAGCTGATATATATGACAAGTAATAAAATATATATGGCTAGTAGTATATAAAAAGAAACAAAGTTAAAGCCCTGGATTAGATCAATAGTCAATATTCAGGCATTAAAGGTATACACACAATGGTATGTATAGCTATATATTAAAAATAAATAGAAAATAATAATAATAATAAAAACTATACACAATATATACGCTTAACCCTTTCATTCCTCTGCCAATATTTGTTTTTGCATTTCCGTTTTTCCCTCTTCCCATTCCAAGAGCCATAATTTTTTCATTTTTCAGTTCACAGAGTCACATGATGGGAAACAAATAGTACTTTGTAATGGCACCATTCAATATCCTGTGCTATGTACTGGTAAGCTGGAAAAAAATTCTGAATGAGTTGGAATTGGAAAAAAAAATGCATTTGTGCCAATTTCTTATGGGTTTAAAAGTATCCCAAAGAATTGGAATGCTGGGAGTTTTCAGGCGGAGGAGAAATAATAGTATGTATCTGTGCTGAGGATAAAGGGGTGTCATAAATGGTGATAAGAGAGTCTTCTAAATTGCTTTTGGGAAAGGTGTCAATAGAAAATGCTCAGAGGTTAATTGGAAGTGAGGAGCTGGTAGAAATGCTAGGAAATGTAGTGGCTGGAAGAGAAAGATAAACCGACGGTAACTTTGGGAATAAGATGATTTTGAACTGTATAATAATGTGGGGAGGATATAGGAGAGCATATAGGATTTGAACTGAATCCCCTAGAAGTAAATTGAGTGATTTTAGAGGGGCTTGTGGGGTTATTACTATTAACCTGGGAGGTATGTGGATGATTCGTGCTGGTGACATCTTCTAGAGTGTCTTTGGTAGACCAGATGAATGAGAGGTTCTGGCTTGACTATTGTTATTTATGGACTGCAATAGCAGGAACCTTTCTAGAGGTTATGGAATAAGGGGAAGCTTGAGGGGGCTTACATGAAGCCTTGGAAGTATGTCTATTAGAATTATAGTAGTATAATGTTGTACCGTGTTAGCCATTGAAAGTAGTGGAGTATATTTGATGGTAAGCTTTCGGAAGTACTAGCTCCCTTCATCAGACATGGTGTCATATAAGAAACTGAAAATTCACAGATTTTTTATACCCTAAAGACATGGACCTTCAAAGGATCTTAGAATACTTAAAAAAACAAAATGCAATATAAGTAGAGAAGTTATTTACAACAGGTTAAAAAATAAACAATCTGGAAACTTGTGGGGCGTGGTAGAGGGATCACTAATTCTTGCTGTTTGCTGTCACGTGGTGATTTGTGACCCTCAGAGTTCATACATAGTGTGACATGAAACTGCCATGAATATTAAGTCCAAATTGCAGAGTTTGAAATTTTTGCATTAGTTTATATTCCCATTCTTTCCTCTCCCTCTGTGTCTTAAAATGTCCCATTAAAATCACAACCCGCAGATCTTCTATAGAGTGGTCTTCTCTGGAGAAATGTGCGGCCACTGGGAGATCTGTTCTGCTGTTATTAATGGTGAATCTGTGTGAGTTCATGCGCTGACTAAGTCTCTGCCCTGTTTCCCCCTCATAGAGGCCTGTGGTGGGACATTGCACACACATTATGAGATACACCACATTGGAAGACCTGCAGGAAAATGTCCCCCTAATTCTGTGCACCTGTTGTGACTGTGGGACAGGTACACTGTCAGCGGTGTGGATGTGCCTGCAGGTCTTGCACCTGTTTTGCAGGCAAGGTGAGGTGCCATTTTCAGTTGGGGCCTTCAGGGCACTCCGGACAATAATACGCCGTAGCTTTGGTGGTTGCTGAAAGGAAAGGAGAGGGGGGACTGGAAATATGTCCTTGAGTCTGTTGTCCCTATGTAGCACTGGTTGGGCTCCTTGGCAATCCTTCGTAGGATCTCCAGCTGTGGGTTGTAGGTGACAACTAGGGGCACTCGGGCTTCTTTCTGGGTCTTTTTATATGTGAGCAGACTGTCTCTGTTAATGGCTGCTGCTTTGTTTAATTGGTTGTCCGTCACTTTTGGTTTGTATCCCAATAGAAGAAATTTCGTCCTCAGATCCAGGAGGTGCTTGTCCAAGTCTGCTTTGTTGGAGCAAATACGATTGTATCGTATAGCCTGGCTGTAAATAATAGATTGTCTTGGGTGCTTGGGGTGGAAGCTGTCGTTTCTCAGGTGGGCCATTCTGTCTGTGAGTTTGTGGTATATCAATGTGAGTATCTGGTGGTCTTAGATGTATATTGTGGTATCCAGAAAGTGGATTTCACTCTCTGAATAGTTAAGTTTAAGGTTGATGGTAGGATAAAAGTCATTGAAGTCATTATGGAATTGAAGTAGGGCCTCCTCACCTGCAGTCCAGATGACAAAGATATCATCGATTAAATGAAGGTAAATCATAGGTTTGGTGGTGCATGTTGATAAATATGCTCCTTCCAGTTCTGCCATAAAGAGATTTGCATACTGGGGTGCACATCTGGTCCCCATTGAATTTCCCATTCCCTGTAGATATAGATCCTCTCCAAAGGTAAAATAGTTGTGGCTAAGGATGTATTGTATGAGCTGTGTTACTGGTTCTGTTGGGAGGTTTTGTTTTACCAGGTGTACCCAACATGGTGCAACTCCATACTTGTAGGAAATGTTGGTATACAGGGGTTCCACATCCATGGTGGCCAAAATGGTACCTTCAGGTAGTGGGCCCAGGACTTTCACTTTGTTAAGAAGGTCAGTGGTGTCCTGGATATAGCTTGGAGCATCTCTGACAAGGGGTTTTAGGAGATTTTCCACCCAACCCGAGATGTTTTCTGTCAGTGTCCCGATGCCAGAAATGATAGGCCTCCCGGGGTTGCCATCTTTATGTATCTTTGGGAGCACACAGATCCACCATTAATAACAGCAGAACAGATCTCCCAGTGGCTGCACATTTCTCTGGAGAAGACCACTCTATTGAAGATTTGCCGGTTGTGGTTTTAATGTGGCATTTTAAGACGCAGAGGGAGAGGAAAGAATGGGAATATAAGCTAATGCAAAAATTTCAAACTCAGCAATTTGGACTTAATATTCATGCCAGTTTCATGTCACACTATGTATGAACTCTGAGGGTCGCAAATCACCACGTGACAGCAAACAGATAGCAAGAATTAGTGATCCCTCCGTCACTCCCCACAAGTTTCCAGATTATTTATTTTTTGACCTGTTATAAATAACTTCTCTATTTATATTGCATTTTGTTTTTTTAAGGATTCTAAGATCCTTTGAAGGTCCATGTCTTTAGGGTATAAAAAAATCTGTGAATTTTCAGTTTCTTGCATAACACCATGTCTGATGAAGGGAGCTAGTACTCCCGAAAGCTTACCATCAAATATACTCATTTATCCTCTAAAAGGTATCGCCTAATTTCTTCACTCTTCTTTTGGCAATTTCAGGGTTATGAGAGGTAGGGGTTCAGGACGAGTAGATACATTTTGCTTCCATGATACCAGGAGAGAATTTACGGGTTTGGTTAATGTTTTAGATGAGCTAAGCCAAAATGTCACATTGTCCTATCAGTAATCATTACAATCCCTCCATAGTTTCTGGGATTTGAATTTGAGGATTTCCCTTTCCATATTGAGAAGTTTTGTGGTAAGGGCTCTGATAAGTCTGACAAATATTGGATGGGAATAGATATAGGCAAACCTCTCAAGATTCGTTTTGTATTCGGGCTCAGTGGCTCGGGTTCTGTGTTCTTTTCAGGACAAACAAGTTCGGTACAAACCACACTTTAAATCTGCTTAAAACAGTGTAGAATACTCTTAGGGCTCCTAGGAACCTATCTATCTAATTTCTAACTCTGTAAGGCAAACATAGCCAAAGTTTTGTCAAAGTGAATGGGACATGTATGTCTATGGAAAAACAAATGGCAAGCAGTGGATACAAACTGAGAGCTTAACCATACACTGGGCTGACACTCACTTTTACGCTTTTAACATTTAAAAAGCTCCTAAAATTACCCATCTATTAGGGAAATGTGTGTGCCAGTGGTTAATATTGCAAAAAGCAATGGTTTTGTAGAAAAATTAGCCCGTTTTGATGGCTTGTAAGTGCTACAGGGGCTTATTGGTATTTGGGAGACAAATTTCTGGCTGTGAGCCCCATGAAAGGTGATGAAGAATTGGCTTTTCATAAAAAAAAAAGCAACCAAAAATTATCCCATGATGGAAGCGGATGTGAAAAAAATTGTTGTAGGCACTAGACAGCTGTGGCAGTGCGACAGGGCATAATATAATGGACCAGGCCGCAAGACATGTGTGGCTGAGTGGTGGCAGTGGTGGTAAGCACTACGCAGCTGTGGAAACATGTGTGGCAGTGCTGCAGGACATAATATGATGGGCCAGGCAGCAGGACATGTCTGAACTGGTGGTGGCAGCTATTTAGGAGTAGCATTAGCAGCAGTACAGTAAATGGAAAAGGATGATAAAGGGAGACAGTGACTTCACTATTCAGAGGCATCAATCAGAGGTGTTTGAAAATCCTCACGGATCCATGTGTTGCATACCTAATGAGTTGAAACTGGTGTGGTTGGGCGGGGTTTATATTCTTTATTTAACATTCATCTGCAATAATAAGGGATATGCATCAGACATGGAGATTAGGACCTCCCTTCTTCTTGTTATCTGAGGTGCACTACAATAAGTGTCCTCCCAGAAACACTCCCCTGAGATAGATGGTCCCACTCTAGTGTCATATTACAGGACTTGTATACTGCTATTCTGACACTTGTTAACATTAAAACTTTATGGGGGTGGGTCATTCTTTGTACATATCTCACACATGTCTGATTCATTTTGATAAAAGTAAATTTTTTCATGCTAACTGTGGACAGTTTTTAGTTGTTATTCCGCCACCAGCAGCACTGACTACCCTCTCAGCTATAACACTTGAGGGCAGATAAGATAAAATTCCCATGGCAAACTGGGCCAGCTCCTTCCACTGCTCTAACCTATTGGCCCAGAATTCCATTGGGACAGAGTTATCTTCTGGACTATAGGTGCACTCTAGGAATGACTGTATCTGCCGGTGCAGCCGGTGGGTGGCAGTTGCCTGTTATGGTTCCGGTTGGTGCAGCGAGCTGAAAAATTTTTAGTTTATCAACTTCCATATACTGTGCTGGGCCTGGCTGCTGCACCTTTTACTCCTTCTGACACTTGTGGCACTAACAGAGTAGGTGGAACGCTGGCTGAGGTGGAAGTGAGGTGGACTGGGAGAGGACAGAGGCCACCTGTGTGCGACTGGAACACTGCGGCAAGCTGGGTATACAGCCTTTCCTGATAATATTCAAATTTTTCTTCCTTTTGGGAAGCAGTGAAGAATTCCCCCATTTTGTCTTTAAAGCAAGGGTCTAAGAGCACTGCCATCCAGTACTCATCCCTCTGCTTGATGCTAATAATATACTTGTCGCTGTGTAAGCAGCGGAACATTCAGCCTGCCATGCTTGCCAGTGTATGGGCAAACCCAGGAACCTGCAATGGTTGGTGTTCTTGGTCAGCGTGATCGTCGTCATCATCATCTTCTTCTGGAAACAGAAGAAGGGAGAGTCTTCCTCATCTTCCTCCTCTTCCAGTCTAAGAATCCCAGTTTCTCTACCATAATGACCCTGACCAGAATCCTCATTCTTCTCCATCAATACAGGGCATTGACATTGACTAAGTGGTTTAAAAGGCTTGAGAAGCCAGCAAACTTCACTCATGAGTCTCCAATGACGTATCTCGAAGTAATACATTGTCCCTGTGGTCTGCTGCATGCTATAATCGTTCACCGCATTCTGTTGCTCACTCAGACATTCCAGCATGTTTATTGTGGAGGTCCACCAAATTGGATCGTTGCAGATAAGGTGGAGCAAAGGCAGACTGTTTTGTTGCTGTAAATCGAGCAGGGTGTTTTGTGCAAAGTAATAACAGCGGAAATGCAAATAGATTTTTCTGCCCATGAGGAGCACCTCTTAAGCCACTATACAGGATAATAAAGCTGCAAACCACAAGATTAAGGACATATGACTTACAGGGACACTGTGTTATACGTCCTAACTGCAGTACAGCAACAATATTGGTGCCGTTGTAACTGGAATTGCTGCCCAGTTGGAGTTGGTGAAGAGACATCCAGCGGGATACTTGCCGCAGGATACAGCAAAGCTTCTCCTCCACTGTATGGCTCCACTGATCCAGGCTCAGTAATTGCAAAACTGCAAGGCAACACTTCACCTTTCACCCATAAAACAGTCAACAAATTCACAGTCAACAAAGAGAGATTATTGGATTGCAAAAACAGTTTTTGGAAGTACGTGGCTCAGCTGGAGATCCACATATGCCGTTGCCATTGAAGTTTAGTGGTGATTGTCGTCATTTCTGAAGGATCCTTAATCAATGCCGTATATAATTTCAAATGCAACCTGCTCCATTTATTAGTGACACGAAAAAGGTGTTGTTTATCATCAATCTTCTGACAGACGAAGCTCTCGCATGGGCCTCTCCATATGTGGAAAAAGATAGTGAACTTTTGAATGAATTAGATGACTTTATTACTGCTATGAGTCAAGTCTTTGATCGTTGTTCTACAGCTGAAGCCAAAATGCATAATCTGCAGCAAGGAAAACGTTCACTTGCTGAATATACTGCAGAATTTTGCTGCTGGGTAGCTGATACTACTTGGAATCTAGCAGCCCAAAAAAGTCAATTTCGGGGAGGACTTTCTGAGCAAGTGAAGGATGAACTTACCAGGGTGGAAACCCCAGTTGATTTGGTGAACTTTATTCAATTTTGTATTAGAATTGATCAGAGAATTACTGAAAGAAGAAGGGAAGAACTGTGGGCATTGGAGAATAGACCTTCCTATTCTTTCACTCAAACGACCCAGTGAAACACTGAATCTCTACCTGAACCTATGCAGATTGATGTAATTCGGAAACCCCTTAATACAGCAGAAAAGGAGAGATGATTTACAGAAAACCTGTGCCTTTTTTGTGGGGAAACAGGGCATTATACTATAAAATGCCCAAACAAGATACATGGGACAATTGCTGTTACTGATATTAAATCAGATCAAATTAGGAACATCTGATCAATCAGACTAAAATTTTACTTTAGTGCTGGGTGATGACAAGATATTTGTGCCACAGTCTCATTTCATTGTGCCAATCCACATCTGCGCTGAAACACATGAGATTTCTTGTTCTGCTATGATAGACTCTGGGCTGGTGGAAATATCATGGACATAACACTACTGCTTCATTCACACCAACACATCTGCTTGCTGTCAATTGTCATTTTTACTGGTATGATGTTATCCACTCTGTTTTAACTATATGAGCTTTGAAGCCACTGTCTCTATTTCCTGCTGGTTCCTCGCCCCTTCTTTCTCACCTGACCCTTCTTTAGCAGTCTATGATTCTATCTCCATATTCCCACACCCGTTTTCACAGTTGATACAAATTAAACAAATGTATTGCTAGATATTATAAATGTAAGCCCACTGGTCATTTTGTGGCCTACGTCATTTTGCAGCTTCAAAGTGCAGCTTTTAAGTGTACAGGCCAGAATTAGGCCAGTAGGGAACTGAAGGGAACAACAACCCACTAAACAAAAACCAAGCAATTATCTATAGAAATGCTTTTCACTATAATCACTGGCGTTCTTCCCATACTTGTAAAAAGCACTTTTCCACCCCAAACCAGCCATGTCACTAAGAATATCTTTATCTCTCCATCTATTCAATCCCACCATCTAACCTTCTCTGCACAGCTACTCACAAACCTACAAGCTTTCCGCCCCCAGACACACACAACCTCCTCACACTCTCTCCTATTTATACCTGCTGTCCCTCTCCCTGCTTCTCCTTACTTCTGGCGACATATCTTCTAATCTTGGACCACTCCAGCACTTCCCTGCTGTCGGATCTTTCCGCCCAACTGGCACCAGCGCACAGAACCCCCTAAACCTTACACCTATCTTCCCTGCTCCTGCCCCTCCCCACGCCCTCTCCGGTGCACTACGGAACGCTCGCTCTGTACGCAACAAACTTGACTACATCCACAACCTCTTCATTTCTCATAAATTTTCATTTCTCGGTATCACTGAAAAGTGGCTAACACCCTCAGACACCACCTTCCCTGCTGCCCTCTCCTATGGAGGTCTGCAATTCTCGCACACTCCCCGTCCCAACAATAAACCTGGTGGAGGCGTAAGCGTACTCCTGTCTGACAATTGCTCCTTTGCCCCAATCCAACCACCACCTGCTCTCACCCTCCCCTCCTTTGAAGTGCACTCTGTTCGTATTTACTCGCCCTCCAACTGGCCGTCATATATCGACCGCCAGGACCTACTGCTGCCTTTATCGACCACTTCTCCACCTGGCTAATGCACTTCCTATCCACTGACGCCCCCACCATCATCATGGGGGACTTCAACATCCCCATTAACACAAACCACCCCCTGCTTCCAGTCTCCTATCCCTCACTGCCTCCTTTGGTCTCTCTCAATGGTCCTCCTCTGCCACCCACACAAAGGGGCGCGCGCTCGACCTCATATTCACCCGCCTCTGCTCTCTAGTCAACCTCTCTAACTCTCTGCCCACGCTCTCTGACCACAACCTGCTGACATTCTATGCCCTCTACTCTGTAATAGACTCCCCAACCCCTAAACCAACACGCCACCGCAGCCTTGATATCTGTATGCTCTCAGACTCTCTACTACCGCTCGCTGACATATCCTCACTCCAGGACGCAGATACCGCCGCTGACTTCTACAATACCACCATTACTTCAGCCCTTGACTCTGTGGCCCCCTTCACTAACACCAGAGCCCCACCGATCAATAGACAACCCTGGCACACTGATCTAACTAAAAAACTGAGACGTGCCTCACGGGTTGCAGAACGCCTCTGGAAGAAAAGCCACTCCCAGGAGGACTTCCTTAGGTACAAAGAGGCAGTTCTCACATTCAAGAATGCACTCATCTCTGCAAAGCAGTTCTATTTCTCCACACTACCTGTAATATCTGCTCTATCCTGCAACCCCAAACAGCTATTCACAACCTTCAACTCCCTTCTCCGTCCTCCTGCGCCCCCTCCGACATAACTTATCACAGCTGATGACTTTGCATCTTATTTGAAAAGCAAAATTGACACCATCAGAGACAGTCACACCTTACACCCCCGACAACCACCCCACCCAACTGTCCTGTGCTCTTCATCTTTAACCTGTTTCTCCACCGTCACTGATGTAAAGCTCTCCACCCTAATCTCTAAATCCCACCTCACCTCCTGCACGCTTGACCCTATCCAGTCACATCTCATCCCCAAAACCCTCCAAAGTCATTACTCCTGCCCTAACCCATCTCTTCAACCTATCCCTAACCAATGGATCCTTCCCTTCCACCTTCAAACATGCTACCGTCACACCTATACTTAAGAAACCCTCCCTCGACCCATTCTCTCCAGCCAACTACCGCCCCATCTCACTGCTCCCATACGCCTCTAAACTGCTGGAGCAACACATCCACTCTGAACTATCCTCCTATCTCTTGTCCAATGTGCTCTTTGACAGACTACAGTGAGGCTTCAGACCCCATCACTCCACAGAAACTGCCCTAACCAAGGTCACTAATGACCTTCTAACTGCCAAAGCCAAGCGTCACTACTCAGTCCTCCTGCTCCTCGACCTCTACTCTGCCTTTGACACAGTCGACCATTCCCTCCTGTTAGGGTAGGTTCACATATATCAGTTGCATCAGCATCAGTTTTTTTGTCCCTTAGTCATTACAACTAATGCTAAAACTGATGCGAAAATGCATCAGTTGTCACCAGGCTTTTTTATAAATTTCTACTCCAAAACCATCAGTTGTCATAAGTTGTCATCAGTTTTTACTATCAGTTTTTACCAAGATGGTCCACAAGGCATGATGGGTTGCCGAGGCCAATATTGTAGGGGTACTCAACTACTTTTAGTAAATTTCCATTGACCGGGATCCGCCATCAAGTAAAGGTCCAAGCTGAACACGTCCACTATTTACGGTATTTTTAGGACAAAAAGACATGTCTGACTATAAGACGCACCCCAGGTTTAAACAAGAAAAATAAGGATTAGATCGGGGGCGACTAACGTGGCATTATACTGTGCGGGTAGTGACTAACCAGGCATTACACTGTGTGGGGTAACTAACATAGCATTATACTGTGCAGGGGGCACTAACATGGCATTATACTGTGTAGGGGGCACTAACATGACATTACATGGTGTGGGGGGCAACTAATGTGGCTTTATACTGTAGGGGGGCATTAAGGAACATTATATTGTGGGTACTGACATTAGTGCTCCCATTATTGTTCCTCCTCAGTATGCTCCTTAGCAGGGCTGTTTTAACACATTGGTGGGTTCAGTGCAATGGTTTCATAAGTGGGCCCCCCATCGCCACCACTTAGGAATACCTAACTTGCACAAATTATAATGCCCCATTAGAGACCCTAACACAGTATAATGCCTCCCTAGTGGTGCCTTACACTATAATGTCCCCCTCCAGCTATCCCCACAGTTAATGTCCCCATCCATCTGTCCCCAGTTTAACCCTGTGCATGCAAATTAAATAGGAGCTTACATAAGAATATAATTTTCTATCCCCCTATAAAAATTGTAACTCTATTGAATAATTAAAATCCCTATACCTAACTAATGTGATAACTAGGGCCGTGTTCAGATTGGTGTAACACGACCACTTTATTGCTCACATATTATGGACACAACCTCTGAAGTTCCTGCGGTTCATTATTACTGGTGTTAGAGAGTCTGATGACCTAGTGGAAGTGCAGGTGTTTCGTTTATACTGTGGGTGCAAAAAATAAAAAATATAAAGCACGTGAAAACTGCCAAAAAACTGGGATTTTATATGGTGACATTTAATGGGTAAAAATGTATTATCTGACTGACCGAACTGCCGTTTGTCAGAAATGTTTTATTCGTTCATTGCTAGTGATAATCGCTATTGCTATTATTTTAGCCTGTAACGGATATCACTAGAGAGGCGGGCGGCGTATTTTACTCTATAAAGATCAGGTATGGACAGGACAGGGACAGTGAAAAAATGTAAACTTTACTGGTGACTTTGTGTATGTGTTGTGTAAGCGTTTGGTGCGCCGCTTTTGGCGCTGCAACCTGGACGATGGTAAACATCTTGGTCACAGCACCAATAAACTTCCTAGTTAGGTTCAGAGGGGTATTACAGAAGAATACGCCTGTAATTAGGCTCAGAGGGCTATTACATTATCCCTCTGTGTGACAATCAGAGAGCAAAAGTATAGTGTGCTCTATGATTGATAGGAGAGGGGATAACATGGACAGAAGTCCCTGCTACCCTCCTGGGGTAATTTGCAGTTTATGCACAGACAATCATGAGTTATCATTGTCTCTGCAGTCTGCAGCTGCCTGAGGCAGGAGGGGGGGGGGGGGCAATTTTAGAGCCCCATTTCTAAGGATCTGTTAGGACCACAAAGATCGCCATGAGAAACCTTACAGATTCAGAGCGATTCGCTGTTAAAACGATGTCGGGAATTGAGATCTGCATTGGGATTTCAATGCCAAACATCGTTTTCACCAGCGAATCGCTCAGGATGTGTAAGGACGATCATGGTGATCTTGGTATCATTTTAAAGATGAGATTCTCATCCTTAAAATAAATCCAAGTGTTTCTTTATAGCTTTAACCAATCCTGAGCAATTCACTCAGGCAATTACCGGCTTCACTACTGTACATAGACTATGCAAAAGCCTTGTGCTGCCGCATCCATCTTCAGGCTGCACCCCGTGGCATCCAGCGCTAATGAAATTTTAAGGGAGCCGGATGGAAAAAAGCTGCAGGTAGTGTTTTTCCATCCGGCTGAGGCACAGATCCGGCACCATACGGCGCCAGAACTGATGCCTCTTGTGCCAAAACCGATCCGTCCTGGCATCAGTTTACCTCCGGCTTGTGTGCACCACGGCGGAGGGAGACTGACAGCTGCGCCGAACATATGTGAACGCACCCTTACAAACACTCTCATCCCTTGGCATCTCATACCTGGCCCTTGCCTGGATCTTCTCATACCTCACCAACTGCACATTCAGCGTCTCCCACTCGCACATCACCTCCCCGCTACGCCCTCTTTCTGTAGATGTCCCCCAAGGCTCCGTCCTAGGACCCCTCCTGTTCTCCATCTACACCCTCGGCCTTGGCCAACTCATAGAATCCCATGGTTTTCATTACCATTGCTACACTGACGACACCCAAATATATCTCTCTGGACCAGACATTATCTCTCTGTTGTCCAGAGTCCCAGAATGTCTAGCAGCCATAGCCTCCTTTCTCTCCTCCTGCTTTCTCAAACTCAACATGGAAAAAACGGAGTTCATAATCTTCACCCCTCCTCGCACGGCCCTCCTACCTGACCCATCTATCAAAGTTAATGGAACCACACTCAGCCCAGCCCCACGGGTCCGCTGCCTTGGGATAACCTTAGACTCTGACCTATCCTTCAAGCCGCATATTCAAACCCTCAACACCTCCTGCCGCCTCCAATTCAAGAACATCCATCGAATCTTCTCCTTCCTCACCCCTGAAACTACAAAGATGCTAGTCCACACCCTCATAATCTCCTGCCTAGACTACTGTAACGCCCTTCTCCATGGCCTACTAGCTAACACTCTCTCCCCCCTCCAGTCCACCTTAAACTGTGCTGCTCGTTTAATACACCTCTCCCCTCGTTCTTCATCGGCCGCTCCCCTCTGCCAATCCCTTCACTGGCAACCCGTTGCCCAGTGAATAGAGTCCAAACTACTAACGCTGACATACAAAGCCATCCACAACCTGTCCCCACCATATATCTCCGACCTAATCTCCCACTACCTGCCCACACGTAATCTGCGATCCTCCAAAGACCTCCTACTCCACTCTGTTCTTATCCGCTCTTCACACAACTGTCTCCAAGACTTCTCTCGTGCATCCCCCATACTCTGGAACTCATTACCAAGACACATAAGACTGACCCACACAGTCACAAGCTTCAAGAAGGCCCTGAAGACTCACCTATTCAGGAAGGCCTACAACACCCAATAACACTACTGTCACCACACAACCATCTATACAGCCTCTCCCCTCACCTTCTGTCTCTATCCCTCTTCCTTCTATCCCACTGTGCCAGTTGGTCACTGTTAGTATTATATTTGTTTTGTATATCTTGTGTACCGTATGTAAACCCTCAAATGTAAAGCACCATGAAATTAATGGTGCTATATAAATAAACAATAATAATAATAATAACCTTTGCTAGTGATAATAATATTGGATTGTTAACAAAGTCAGCACCTGTAGACACGGAAACAGTTGAAGGGTCACCACTATCTTCTGGACTTGTCACTCACGAGACTGTGCAGCTTCAAGTCCTCATCAAGCCCGATCATCATGAAATCATCACTGATCATAGAAATCTAGAGTTTATCCATGGATTGAAAAGACTATCCCCAAGACAAGCTAGATGGAGTTTATTCTTTTCTCGATTTAATTTTATAGTCACTTATCGACCTGGATCAAAAAATGGTAAAGCTGACAATTTGTCCAGGATGTTCTCAGAGCCTACACAAAGAAACAAAAGTGAAAGCACAATCTTGTCTGAAAAGAACTTTGTAGGGGCTACCCATTCAAAGGAGTTCCTGAGACTACTAAAGGATGGATATACAAATTACCCCTTACTTAGTCATCTTCCAAGGAATACCAATCTCTACTTCATGGATTCTGGAAAAGACATCATCAACTGTATGTACCAGAGGCGGCACGACTTACCGTTTTAAAATTAGTCACGATTCTAAGTTGGCTGGACACCTAGGCATCAAAAAGACCCAGGAACTTCTATCCTGTTCCTTTTGGTGGCCAAGCTTTAAGAGAGATGTCCAGAAGTATATTTCTTTATGTGTAGTTTGTGCTCAAAATAAAACTCCACGCTCTTCTACTTTAGGTTTGCTAAAGCCACTTCCCATTCCCTCTTGCCCCTAGGGATCAATTTCTATGGATTTTGTGGTTGATCTACCCCCTTCCAAAGGAAGGACCACTATACTTGTTGTTGTTGACCGTCTCACAAAGATTAGACATTCAGGCAGTATTCAGATTGCATCAAATCCCTGACAATGTGGTTTCCGATCGAGGTGTACAATTTACATCTAAATTTTGGAAAAGTTTTTGCTCTGCTCTAGGAATAGGAATAAACTTGTCATCTGCCTTTCATCCTCATGAATCAAATGGAAAAGCTGAAAGAACTAATAAGACTCTTGAACAGTAACTTCGATGCTTCACAAGATATCTTCAGGATGACTGGACTGATTTACCCACTGCTGAGTTTACATACAATAACTCTGAGCCTAGCTCAACATTACAAAGTCCATTTTATGCAAATACCGTCTTTCATCCAGTCTTCCTTCCAGATTTACCAATTTCATCCTCTCTTCCAGCAGTAACTGAATGTTTGACAGCATTACATAAAGTTTAAGAAAAGATTGTTGAGAATTTACATGATGCTCAAAAACAATTCAAACAGGCTACTGACAAGCATCAAAAAGCTACCCCCTGAATTTCATGTGAGGGATAAAGTATGGCTCTCTACAAAAAATCTAAAGTTGCAAGTACCTTCTCCAAAAGTAGGCCAGAAATATATTGGGCCATTTCATATTTCTGCCCAAATTAATGTCACCTTTTGATTAAAACTTCCAGAGTCAATGAAGATCTATCCTGTTTTTCAATGCTCTCTCTTTTGGTTAGCACCGTCAGTATTTGAACCCAGAACCTCCTGTGTCCCAGGCAGTAGCTCTTCTCACTAAGGTACGGAGAATTCTGGACAACTTCCTGCTCCTTGATTCTGGACAGTTTCTTGTTCCAAGTAACCTTGCCTTGATTGCCTGATTAGCTCAACCCTTGGACTTCCTATTTAAGACAAGCCTCGCCACTTCCTCTTGCCAGATTATTGTGCTTCTCAGCCTTAAATCTGACTACTGTTCCTGCCTCACCTAACATCTATTGCCTTACCTGTGTACCGAACTTGGACTGTTATTTGACCATGCATACTCTAGTCATCTGGATTGACAGCCACTGGACTCCCACCTCACCTTCATAATTTCACATACCAGGTGAGCAGAGGCGTAGCTAGCGGGGGGGCAGAGGGGGCGGCTGCCCTGGGCCCAATGAGTCTTTGGGGGCCCACCCCAGGGCCGCCATTAATACATCCTTTATTTCTAACTAGATCAGTGTCTGCAGACACCGATCTAGTTACAATGCTTCCTAGTGCTTAAATGCCTTGTAAACCGCAAGCCAATACAGGTCAGCGGTTTACAAAACGCCAAGACCTCAGAAGGATGTCTGCTTCTCAGCACAGGCGGCGCGATGACGTCACAACATCGCGTCGCCCACGCTCAGACACAGACGTCCTGTGCCTGGACAGGGAGGAAGCGGCGGCAGCTCCATTCATCAGCATTGCAGGTGAATTTTTTTTTTTTTTTTTTGTGTGAGTATATTAACCCCTTCACGCATTCTCACGTACATGTACGTGGGAGAATGTGGTTAGTTACCGCATCCCCACGTACAGGTACGTGACGGTGATCGAGCGGGCTCAGAAGCAGAGCCCGTGCGATCACCGCAGGAGCCCGGCTGTATTTGACAGCCAGGTTCCCGCTGAAACGGCGGGGACCAGTGATAACACCGATCCCCGCTGTTTAACCCTTAAGATGCCGTGGTCAATAGCGACCGCGGCATTTTAAGTGTTTGCTAGCGGCACTAACTGCCGCGGGCGGCATCGGGAGAGGGTGTCAGCTGTAACTGACAGCTAACACCCTGCTCCTTAACCTGCGATCGGCGCTGAGCGCCGATCGTGGTTTTTAACCCCTTGGATGCCGCGATCAAACAGTAGCGCTGTACTGTCAGCGGGGGCGTTCCTTACTGCCCGGTGATGATGCTGAGCTGTGAGGAACGCCCCCCTCAGTACAAGTCTATGAACGAAGAGAAGTGTCAGGGAGGGTGTTCCTCTGACAGTACAGCACTATAGACGAATACAGAGAGGGGGCGCTCCTTACAGCCCAGCGATGACGCTAAGCTGTGAGGAACGCCCTCTCAGTACAGGGCTATGAACCAACGAGAAGTGTCAGTGTCAGGAACGCCCTTCTAAGTAAACCATGTAACATACACCGCCGATATCTCCAGCCCCGGGGCACATACCGGGAAAACCGGCAGTGCGCTGAATTTAGCGCGCTGTCGGCTTTCTAGCGGTATGTGACACGAAAGGTCCTCTTTAAAAAACGGACACTACCTGATGGTAACGGACACTAATGATGCTAATGTGTCCGTTTTTTTAACTGAACCATTAATTGGATCCGTTAAAAAAACGGACACATTAACATCAGTTAGTGTCCATTATGATAGGTGTCCGTTTTTGTTTTTTTAACGGACACCTTCATAACAGACTCCAACGGTAGTGTGAACCCTGCCTTAGGGATATGTTCACACAGTTTTTTTTTTTTTTTACAGGCTGAAAAATTCTGCTTCAGGAATTATGAAACTTTTTTTTTTTTTTTTTTTTTTTAATGCCGCGTTTGCAAAAATGTCATCAAATCAAACTGCGTTTTTTTTTTTTTTTTTTTTTTTATTTTGCCTCAAAATCCTCCTGCAACAAACTCTGAACTCACCCTAAGTGTGGTATATGCCCATATATATGTGGGCATAGACTGCTGTTGAGGCACACAGCAGGTCACAGAAGGGAAGAAGCGCTGTTTGTCTTTCAGAGTGCAGATTTAGATGGTTTGGTTTTTGGACGCCATGTCATGTTTGCAGAGTCTCTGAGGCACCAGTAAAGTGGAATCCCCCAGAAAGTAACCCATTTTGAAAACTAAGCCCCTTAAGGAATTTACGAAGAGGTGTAGTGAGCATCAGTTTCTCAGAAGTTAATATGTAAGCTGTGCAGAGTACAGTCATGGCCAAAAGTTTTGAGAATGACACAAATATTATCTTTTCACATGATCTGCTGCCCTCTGGTTTTTATGTGTGTTTGTCAGATGTTTTTATCACATACAGAAATATAATTGCATTCATATTATGAGTAACAGAAGCTTATATTGACAGAATGAGTTAATGCAGCAAGTCAATATTTGCAGTGTTGACCCTTCTTCTTCAGGACCTCTGCAATTCTCCCTGGCATGCTCTCAATCAACTTCTGGACCAAATCCTGACTGATAGCAGTCCATTCTTGCAGAATCAATGCTTTAATTTTGTCTGAATTTGTTGGTTTTTGTTTGTCCACCCGTCTCTTGATGATTGACCACAAGTTCTCAATGGGATTAAGATCTGGGGAGTTTCCAGGCCATGGACCCAAAATCTCTATGTTTTGTTCCCTGAGCCATTTAGTTATCACCTTTGCTTTATGGCAAGGTGCTCCATCATGCTGGAAAAGGCATTGTTGAGCGCCAAACTGCTCTTGGACGGTTGGGAGAAGTTGCTCTTGGAGGACATTCTGGTACCATTCTTTATTCATGGCTGTGTTTTTAGGCAAGACTGTGAGAGAGCCGATTCCCTTGGCTGAGAAGCAACCCCACACATGAATGGTTTCAGGATGCTTTATAGTTGGCATGAGACAAGACTGGTGGTAGCGCTCACCTCTTCTTCTCCGAATAAGCTGTTTTCCAGATGTTCCAAACAATCGAAAAGGGGATTCATCAGAGAAAATGACTTTACCCCAGTCCTCAGCAGTCCGCTCCCTGTACCTTTTGCAGAATATCAGTCTGTCCCTGATGTTTTTTCTGGAGAGAAGTGGCTTCTTTGCTGCCCTCCTTGAGACCAGGCCTTGCTCCAAGAGTCTCCGCCTCAGTGCGTGCAGATGCACTCACACCTGCCTGCTGCCATTCCTCAGCAAGCTCTGCACTGCTGGTAGCCCAATCCCGCAGCTGAAACACTTTTAAGAGACGGTCCTGCCGCTTGCTGGTCTTTCTTGGGTGCCCTGGAGCCTTTTTGGCACCAATGGAACCTCTCTCCTTGAAGTTCTTGATGATGCGATAGATTGTTGACTGAGGTGCAATCTTTCTAGCTGCAATACTCTTCCCAGTTAGGCCATTTTTGTGCAGTGCAATGATGACTGCACGTGTTTCTTTAGAGATAACCAGGGTTAACAGAAGAGAAACAATGATGGCAAGCACCAGCCTCCTTTTAAAGTGTCCAGTGGTGTCATTCTTACTTAATCATGACAGATTGATCTCCAGCCCTGTCCTCATCAACACCCACACCTGTGTTAATGGAGCAATCACTGAAACGATGTTAGGTGGTCCTTTTAAGGCAGGGCTGCAATGATGTTGAAATGTGTTTTGGGGGATAAAGTTCATTTTCTAGGCAAATATTGACTTTGCAAGTAATTGCTGTTAAGCTGATCACTCTTTATAACATTCTGGAGTATATGCAAATTGCCATTAGAAAAACTGAAGCAGTAGACTTTGTAAAAATTAATATTTGTATCATTCTCAAAACTTTTGGCCATGACTGTACATTGGGTACACCAAATCCCACACTATTTTCCCACTCTTCCCAGCTCCTTTGATGGGGGGGGGGATCAGTAATGGTGTATTTTCTCTTGTGAACTCTAATCATAGGGTGTCCGCTGATATACGCTCGCACAGCTTCCCTTCCTGTTACAGCCAGTTTTGTCCTAAAGATGCAGCAATTTATTTATTTTTTTTAATTTTTCTGGTGATCAAATCTGGCATTAACACTTATGTTTTTTTGCCGATCACCATAAGGCATAAGTAACACTTTATCTTTATTCTATAGTTTGGTACGATTTATCACATAAGAGATCAAAACTTAAAGATAACAAGCACTATTAAAATACAACTTTTAACCTTTAGGTGACACGTGCCTAACTATTACAGAGCAGATGCCCGAGTCTTAAGCCAAACCGCCGAACTACTACGGCAGAAGTCTCCCTGCCCGCTCAGACCCTGAAGTAAGTTACAGCTGACACCTTGCTCCAGCACCAGAGGTCTTAACCCCTTAGATGCCGCGATCAAACATGACTGTGGCATTTAGGGGGTTCCGCTAATAAATTACCCCAATCAGCACCACTCGTGGTGAAATCAGGGGGTACCGATATGTTTTTTTGTTTTTTTTTTTTCTCAGAATTGGGAGAAGCAGCAGAACTGAACCTGTTGGGGAAAAAAACAGAAATAATGTTTTTTTTCGGCATCTCACCTTACAAGAAAAATGCTGTAAAAAGTGATCAAAAAGTCATATGTACTCCGAAACAGTACCAATAAAAAGCACAAAAAAATAAGCCCTCAACCAACTCTGTCAACCAAAGAATGTTACACATCTCAAAGATGGCAATGCAAAAATAGAGTTATGCCCCCAAATGGGTTTAAAATCTGCAAAATTAGCAATGCATAAAAAAATATATCGTATTTTTTGGACTATAAGACGGCTCACAGATTTCTTTGCAGCAACCATGCAGTCCTAAGATGGCGCCTGGGCTCCCACACCACGGGCTAACACCTCACCTGTCTTCGCTGCAGTCCCAATCCTATGGGGACAGCAACAATTCCCATGGGGGACATCTCAGCGATGCACCGCATACCTCCTCCTCACGTAAAAGGAGCCTGCAACTCCCACCAGCAGCCATTACAGTTCCAGGCTGCAACTCTACACATATACTAAGCCCTGCTGCTTCTATACAAGGGACTACCATCCCGTCCCTGAGCCCTGTTAACCAGGGGATGAAGTGGGATGCTACCTTCTGCTTTGAGTCCTGCTCAGGAGAACCCCCAGAGGAACCCCACCTTTCTGACTCTGATGTGCCTCAGGCAATACCTGCCAGTACCCAAACTGCTTCTAAATAATTTTTGAAAGATATGCTAGCCCTGCATAGGTCTATACAGAAAGATATCACTAAGGCTAGGTTCCCAGTCTCTGTTCGGGTTTTTGTCCTCAAATCTGCTCAAATTTTTTTTTTTTTTTTTTTTGCCGCCTTTGGTCGGAAACCTGGTGGACCCCATTATAGTCTATGGGGTCTGCGGGTAATCACTTTAAGTGGATTAGGTTTCTGTACGTGGGGTCCCCAAGCGGACCCCACAAACAGAAACCTGAACGCTAGTGTGAACCTAGCGTAAGTCACTAAATTTTTCCTGTACTATATTCTCTTAAATGGACTGCAGATCCCTGTGTAGAGCTGGTATCTACCATTATATGATCACTGTATGGTGGTAATATTGGTATGCCTGAGTTGGGAGTCCACTTGGGTGCATTTGTTCCTCCTGTTCTGAACCTCTAGCTATGCCTCTAGTCCCTTTGTAGAAAAGTTTGTTTTCCTTTGAAAAAGATAATTAAGTCCCTAAAGATAGATGAAGTTTGTCTTCTATACTTAATAAGGAATCAATAACCATGTTCTAGCCCCATTGTTTTCTTCAGACACAAACTTCAGTCATTGTAGGGCCTGGTCTGTGCCTGAAATAACAGTTAGAAAATGACCTGGTGACTGGCTTTTTGCCTTCGTGTGAAGTCATGTCTGAGCAGCATGTATCCACTGTCTTTGTGGTATGTTTATATCTATTTTTTTTGTTTTCAATAAACACATGTAAATGTGTAGCTGAACCTATGTCCCCCACTGTGCATGAAAGAAAAGCTCTACAGTAAAGGGCACACAACACAAAGGCTCTTGGTGGAGTCGCTTCCTAGAAACATTCCAGGCATTCATGGCATTAAAAGCTGTCACAAACCAAAATAAAAAAACAAAACACAGGTTGACACTGGCTAAATATAGTAAAATTATTGAATATCATTCACTTCATCCACATGCACCTATACCTTCTTTGTAAAGAACATCAAAACTAAATAACAGGATGGGTGGAATTACCCTTTAAAGGCTGTGAATACCCAGTTATTTTCCCTGCAGTGGTCCGAATGGTATTAACAATTGGAATACATCAGAAGCATACGCCAAACATTAACTGCTTCCGTACCGCTCATAGACTATATACGTCCAGGCGGAATTCAGCAACTGCACAAAATCGTGCAGCTGCTGAAACTGGGAGCCGGCTGTATCTTCAGCCAGAGCTCCCAGAGAGAAGGCAGGGACGGTTTATTACCGTCCCTGCCTTCCCGATCTCTGTGTATAAAGAGCTCAATGAGTGCTGTATACAACGCTATGGGCGCCGCCATCATGCGGCTCCCCTCCAACCCAGCAGTCATGTGATCCGCCAGGATCAGCATCTGTTAAGCTGCTGGGTCCTACAGGACCCAGATCAGCTCTATAGTTTTTTAAAATGTGTAGGAGGCTGTATTCTTCCTGCAACTGGGGCTAAATGTACCAGCCCCAGTTACAGGGGAAATCGGCCTCCCGAAAAAAAAAAGTCATCAGATGTCCCCAAAGGTCTATTATGACCTTATGGGGGACACAATGTAAAAAAAAAAATTTTTTAAAAAGTATAGAAAAGTGAAAAAAAAAAAGTAAATAAAATAATTAAAAAAATAAATAAAATAATACGCCAATACAACACCCTTATTACAGGTTATAGCCCCACCCCCACGACACCATAAAAAATAAAAATTACCGTAACAGAGGAAAAACTACTTTATAAAGTTTTTTAGTAGCACTTTGTGTTATTAAATAAAAAAAATGAATAGTGAAAAACAGACCCGTTTCCTCTCCTCTTTTGTTTATATTTTCCCGGATATAAAAAAAAATTAAAACACATGCAAAAATAAAAACATAAAAATAAAGCCCTATGTATCACCGAAAAAAGACGCAGAAATTAGTTGAATAACACAAATGTTAAAAATGTTATAGCCCTCCAAAACCACACATACAAAAAACTTGAAAATGTGCCTGGTATGGAAGTGGTTAAATATATACTCAGTAGCAGATACGCTGAGTTTAGTTAAAATGTCTTAATTTGTCCATTGGTGAAAAACTATAACATGTAGTAGAACTGTCAGAAACAAGGGGGGCCTGGCTTGTGGATGGATGAGTGGGGGAGTTGCAAGAGCTGTGACTGAGGAGTTCAGATCCTCAAAGGTTTCAGGAAAGCCTCTAGATAGGTTTCCCTTAGAGCTTTATTTTCAAAGTCTTCAAGCCAGAGTAAGGGTGGGTTCACATTAAGATTATCAATGTCCGTTGCTCTCATCCATCACAGGACACTGACAGATGCAGAATGAGCACCCTCTGTCAGGTTTTCTGTATTTACCCCAAAGTAAAAAAAAAAAACTTGACGGAAGCTTACTTCTGTCACGTTTTTCACTTTTCTGATGGAAGAGAATGTTGTGCTTGCATTTCTTCCATTACAAAAATAAACAAACTTTAAGGAATACAGTGTCGTTCATGTGTCATAAGTGTCAATAGGAATGGAGGGGGCTCTCTGTGTCCGTTTACTTTGCTGAATAAAGTAGCCTGCAATAGCAGTTAATGAAAGACAGGCCTGGGAGCTTGCTCTGGGTGCTGGCAATTCCCGGCAAAATGGCGGCACCCACATGCCGCCAGTAAAATGGTACCTCGGTCAAAGCTGAGCACTGACCGTGGGCACTAGCGTCGGGTTTCTGCTGTATAATACAGCAGAAACATGGCGGCTGCTCGGGTCCTGAGTGGCCACCATATTTAAGCACCTGGCATCCACCGTAGTATTACTGCGGATGTCGGGAAAGGGTTAAATACCACGGTTAAATGCAACCGCTGCATCTAAAGTGCGCATGGGCGCCACCATCGATTGGAGAGGATGGCAATCAGTTGCCATGACAGAAGGGAGCCTATTTTTCACATATAAAAATAAACAAACACTTTAGAGATCCACGTGCTCAAAAATGCCCGAACTATTAAAATATAAAAATATTTCACCTATACGGTGAATGGTGTAGCAAGGAAAAAAAAATCTAAATGGCCAAATGGCTGTTTTTTCAACACTTTGCCTCCTATCAAACCATCAGACCCTCCCCCAAATGGTATCAATAAAAAAAGTCTAGTCTTGCATAAAAAGACTCCATACCCAACTCCATAAATATGGAAAAGTTACAATATGGCGAGATAAGAATTTTTTTTATTCTGTTGTGCAAAGCTTTTAATTTTTTAAAAGGAATCAAAACACTACAAATACTATATAAAATTGGTATTGCTGTGATCGTACTGACCCACAGAATACAGGTAACATTTTTACCACATAGTGAATGCTGTAAAAATTAAACCCATAAATTTATTTTTTATCTCATTCTGAAATCTTTTCCGGCTTCCCAGTACATTGCACAGGATATTGAATGGTGCCATTATAAAGTTCAATTTGTTTCGCAAACAATAAGCCATCAGGTGACTCTGTGAACTGAAAAATGAAAAAATTATGGCTCTTGGAGGGAAAACGGAAATGCAAAAATGAAAATTGGCTTGGCCCTGAAGGGACCAGGCCTCATATTTAAAATCTGACATGTCACTTTATGTGGTAATAACTTTGAGATGCTTTATCAGTGTTTTTTCATGACACATTGTACTTCGTGTCAGTGGTAAAGTTTGGTTGATATATTTTCTTTGATTATGAAAAAATAGGAAATTTAGTGAAAACTTGGAAAAACAATGCAGTTTTCAAACTTTGAAATTTGCATGCCTTTTATATAGGTCAGACTACCCAAATTACTTCATAAATATAATTTAACATATTTCTGCTTTGTTGCTATCAAACTTTAATCGCCTTTTCATATATTATAAGGCTCACAAGTCAAGCAGTAATCTTCCAAATTTTCAAGAATATTTCCAAAACATTTTTCAAGGGACCAGGTCAGTTCTGAAGGGGTAATGAAAGGCCACTCTAATAGAAACCCCCGTAAATCACCCCATTCTGAAAACTGCACTTCTGAAAGAATTCAAAACAGCATTTAGGAAGTTTCTTAACTTTCAGCATTTCACAGCAATTAAAACAAAATGGAGGTTACATTTACACTCTTAAATTTCTGTCACCAATATATTAATTTTAGCCCTAGAATATAAACATTCACAATCTGTTATGCAATTTCTCCCGAGCATGAAATTATCCCACATGAGCATGTAAACTGATGTAGTGTATGGACACACCGTAGGGTAAAGAATGGAAGGAGCACTATTGCAGATTTTGCTGGAAACTTTCAGGCACCATGTTGCATCTGCAGAGCCCCTGAAGGGCCAGAACAGTGGACCCCCCCGCCCAAATGATCCCATTTTGGAAACTAGATCCCTCAAGGAATTTCTAAAGGGGTATAGTGAGCACTCTTACCCTACAGGTGTTTCACAAATTTTTATTTTTATTTTTTTTTTTTTTTTTAAATCATTGAGACGTGAAAATGAAAAATTACTTTCTTTACAATAAAATGTCACTTTAATACCTTGTGAAGGTGAAAAATAATTTGTGGCTAAAAGAGAAACTGCATTACAAATTTTGTTACAATTTCTCCTGAAAATAACAATAACACCATGGGGCAATTCAGTTTGTTACAGCAGCAACGATAAACAATACAAATACAAACATATACAAGAATGTTCCATAAGTAGCGGGGGGGGGGGGGGGATATCCCAGACTGAAAGATATTTCAGTTCTCTATATGGACTAATCTCCGTTTAGGTCGGTGTTGGTTGTACAGCCTGACCGCAGTGGGGAGGAAAGACTTCCAATAGCGCTCCTTCTCACACTTGGGGTGAAGTAGTCGGTCACTGACAGTACTGCCCAGCCCTATCACGGTCTCATGTAGGCTCCCCAGGAAAGAGCTGGCCTTTCTAATCAGCTTGTCGAGTTTATTTCTATCCCTGAATGATATACTGCTGCCCCAGCAGGCCACTCTGAAGAAGGCTGATGCCACTACTGAGTTGAAAAAAGTCTTAAGTGCCCACTGGACTCCAAAGGCTCTCAGTCTCCTAAGAAGGTAGAGCCTGCTGTGGCCCTTCCTGTACAGGACCTCCATGTGATCTGCCCAGTCCAGCTTATTATTAAGGAGCAAGCCCAGGTACTTATAGGTGTTGACAATCTCGATGCCCGTCCACTGGTTTAGGAGGGCATCCACATTTACGGAAGCCCACCACCATCTTCTTGGTCTTCCCAGCGTTAAAAATATGTGCTGTTAGACTGACATTCGGGCACAAGGCAGCACTCGGAACAGAGAGTGTTAATTGGGTTTTGGAGGCCACATTTTGCTGGAATAGATTTCAGGCACTATGCCCCATTTGCAGAGCCCCCAAGATGCCAAAACTAGACCTTTCAAGGAATTTATAAAGGGGTATAGTGAGCACTTTAACCCTACAGGTGTTTCACAGAATTGGGCCAGGAATTTTTTTTTTTTTTTTTTTTTTTATAAAATGTTGTTCTAACCCTAATTTTTACACTACCACAAGGGGTTAAAAGGAGAAAATGCACCCATCAATTTAAGCATTTTCTCCCATCTACAGAAATACCCCACATGTGGATGTAAACTAATGTATGGGCACACACTGGGACAGAACAGTGTTTAGAGCAGGGGTAGGCAACCTTTTTTGTTCGGCGTGCCGATTTTAATAAAAAAAAAAAATCAAAGATGAGGTACTCGGAGTGCCGGTCAATAATTGTAAGCCTGACGACCCCTAAACTAAAGTCATATACCACAAACCATAACACAGAAGTGCTGCCACCAGATGCTTTAGGACGCATGCGTTTACTGCTATTTCCTGGGACGCTCCTGTACTTTCCGATTAGAAGCAATGAAAGTCCATGTGCAGCCCCCAATTAGTAGTAAATGTGTCCAGGAGCACCGTATGGCGGCATCCTTATGGTGAATACACACTATGTATCTGGATGCAGATATAGTCTTAGGCCACTGGAACTTTTACTTCAATGTAAAACTGCGTTCACATGGTGCAGTCTTGCACAAAAAAAATGCCTGTGTTTTCTGTGCAAAAACACATCCTTAATGCAGAAAACACACCGTTATACACAATAATGTCCCATAGCGGTCCCTGCACATGGTATTACGTCCCATAACAGCTTCTGCATAATGTATTATATCCCATAACAGCCTCTGCACACCGTATTATGTCACATAGTGGCCCCTGCACACGGTATTATCTCATATAGTGATCCCAGCACACAGTATTATGTCATATAGTGGCCCCAGCACACGGTATTAGGTCCCATAGCGGTCCCCGCACACGGTATTAGGTCCCATAGCGGTCCCCGCACACGGTATTAGGTCGCATAGCGGCCCCCGCACACGGTATTAGGTCCCATAGCGGCCCCCGCACACGGTATTAGGTCCCATAGCGGCCCCCGCACACGGTATTAGGTCCCATAGCGGCCCCCGCACACGGTATTAGGTCCCATAGCGGCCCCCGCACACAGTATTAGGTCCCATAGACCCTCGAGTATAATAAGTACAGGACCAGGAGAGGGGACAAACATAAAAAACAATGAACTCACCATTCCACGCTCCGCAGCCGCTCTGTTCTCTTCGGCGCTTCTGCCTGTAGTCAGCTACCGCTGATTGGGTCTCTGGGGTCACGTCGCGTAATGACGCCAGACGTGACCCCTGTCAGCTGTCAGAAGTGCCGGCAGATCGCACAGCCACCGCGTAGCGCAGGACGCAAGGTGAGTATCATTGTTTTTTATGTTTCTTCACTTCTAAGTCTCCGCTTATTATACTCGGGGGGTCTGAAGAGACCCCACAGTATAATAGCAGTTTCGTTTCGCCCGTGTTTGGTCCGATCGAAGCTGCTGAGTGTGGACTCCGCTGCCGTGCCAGTGAAATAAGCCTCACGTGCCACTCTTGGCACGCGTGCCAGGGGTTGCCGACCCCTGGTTTAGAGGGTAGAATTTGTTATAGTTTTCAGGAAACCTGTCTCAATTGCAGAGGCCCCAAGGCATCAGAACAATGAAAACTCCCAACATATGACCCCATTTTGTAAACTAGACCCACAGGTTATTCACAGAATTGAGGAGTAAATTTGGGACATGATGTATTTTCCAATAAAATGTTGCTTTATAGAGGTCCTTTCACCACCCCAGGGCTGTGCAGTTTTTTTTGTACCTTGTTATAGTCGCTGCTGCACAGACCCTGGGGCACTTAGAATCTTCTTCCTAGTCCCCACTGTTGCAGAGTTATGAACCCCGTTATTAATGCTCTTCACTGTCAGAAGGGCGTTCCCTGACTGTAACAAAATGGCTACGTCATTTGCATCGCTCTGACACTGTCCAATTAGCAAACGGCAGTGTCAGAGCGGCTTCGGCTGTGTGATCTCATGAGAAGTTGCGAGATCACATAGCTGAAGCTGTCTTGTGCTAATTGGAATGCAAATTACATAGCCCTTCACTTAGAGGACTGTATTAGCGCTTCGGCTGTGTGATCTTGTGAGATCTCGCAACTTCTCATGAGATCACACTGCTCTGACACAGTCCTCTGCTAATTGGACAGTGTCAGAACGATGCAAATGACGTGGGGTGGTGAAAGGTCCTCTAACTTTTTTTTTTTTTTTTTTTTCTCAGCAGAGATTAAAAGGTAAATCTGTGCAGAGTGCATCACAGTATAAGGAGGTGATATACCATGGGAAATTTATAACATTAATAATCCATGGATGTGTGGTACAATCTGAAGCAATCCTTCATGCATAGGCCAGGTTTTTCAGGGCAGGTGTCACACTGATAAATTGTGTCTTTCCTTATTCCCCTTTTGGAACAGACTCTGCACCTTCTTTGGGTCTTCCCTTTCTTTGCAGTTTGGGGGACTTTACTGGGAAAATGTTGCCATGGCCCAATGCGGGCACCATCAGTTCCAGAAGTACTGGGGCCTGGCACTTTTGGTCTCCAAATATCAGAGTCTTGATAACTCCCTCCTGAAACTGAAGGAATGTTCCTGTCCTGCGTGCAGATTGTGATATCACAAAAGTGTTATACATTGTCATCTGTACGACGTGTATGGCCAGCTTTTTGTACTACACTTTTGTTTTTCGCATGGCACTGTACAGCTTCAGGACTTGATCAGATATATCAACCCCTCCCATGTACTTATTATATGCCAGGATCAGTGGCGTAACTAAAGTCTTGTGGGCCCCAGTGCAAACCATTTGTCTGGGGCTCCCTACCCCCGCCCTACAGTGAATTCTTGATAGTGACAGGCATGGGTGCTGCAGCAGTATCTCAGATACTTAAAAGGAATACAGTTGTAGTACCCTCAACTGCAGTTATCAAGAATAGTGAGTAGCACAGCACCCCACATGTAAACAATACTGGGAGCTGTTTGGTGTGGGAAGCTGATCTGCACAGTCGTAACAGTTTAAGACAGGGGTTGGCAACCCCTGGCACACGTGCCACTCTTCGCACGCATGACATATTTTGCTGGCACAGCAGCCAACACACTCCCAGTCTGGGATCTGCAAGCATTAAAGGGGTATTCCTATCTCAAGGATCCTATCTATAATGCTAGCTTATGTAAATTAAAGAGTTTTCCTAAATACATTGCTTTTACAATGCTGCTTTATTTTTCTGCTATGTGAAATTATTCCTTCCATTGTTTACACATTGTTTCCCTGGAGACGGACCTGTGTGATAAGCAGGACATATGAGATGAGTCACTAATCTCTGGGGGCTGAACTGTCATTGTCCTGCCAGCAGAGCTGTACATAACAATCAGGTCAACTAATTGCAGTTTCCTGATAAAGCCTTGTCTGTTATTTCTCTCTATGTAAACACACAGATAACACTGAGTTCCTTCTCTAGAAACATAGTGCATATTATTTGATCTGTTTTTGTATTAGATTTCTAGTAATCATAAGTATTGTGATACTTCATCGTGTCCTGTTCAGTAAGTTGGGGGGAGGCAGCTTTGACTGTTTGATAAGGAATACAGGAAGTGAGAAGAGACAGCAGGCAAAGCTGCTGAAACAGGGAGATGGGAAAAATAGATGAAGAGACACTCCCTCTTCTCTTGCTACCCTCTCTGCCCACCAATGAGAGGGGTGAAGAAAGTACAGGAGGCAGATCTCATCACTGTACAGCACAAGGACCCTACCTGCTACAGTGCTGTGTTCCTGTTGTGTGCATCTCTGCAAAGGCTTCCAAAGAAGGATGAGGAGGACTCCCAGCTGTAAAGTGAAAGTTAAAAAAAACAAACAAAAAAAAAAAACACGTACATGCTGGGGTTACTATTCCCATTACTGTCAGGCATTGGGGTTTATTAATTTAATTTTAGTAACTCCATGTGCCTCACATTAATAGCAATTAACCCCATCATATCTTTCACATTAACCCCTTAAACCCTGTGTGCTTCACATAAAGGTTAATACTATGTGAGACATATGGGGGTACTAATAAAGGACCTCAATAATGAAGATACTTAAGTACTGTGTCTTGCAAAAGTATTCAAGTCTTTTGCAGCCTCCAACAGGCTTTCCTTCTGACCAACTTCCTGTCTCTGAAGAAAAGCCTCCCCACAGCATGATGCTGCCACCACCGTGTTTCACAGTGGGGATGGTGTGTTCAGGGTGATGAGCAGTGTTACTTTTCCGCCATATATAGCGCTTTGCATTTAGGCCAAAAAGTTCAACTTTGGTCTCATCTGACCAGAGCACCTTCTTCCACATGTTTGCTGTGTCCCCTATATGGCTTGTGGCAAACTGCAAACGGCAGTTCTTATGTCTTTCTTTTCTTCTTGCCACTCTTCCATAAGGCCAGATTTGTGGAGTGTTGAGCTGTGGATTTCTTGGCTACTTCTCTGACCAGTGCTCTCCTTGCTCGATCTGTAAGTTTAGGTGGACAGCCATGTCTTGGTAGGCTTGCAGTTATAGAACACGCTCTCCATTTTTGGATGATGGATTGAACAGTGATCCTTGGGATATGTTTTTATAACCTAACCCTGCTTTAAACTTCTCCAGAACTTTATCTCTGACCTGTCTGGCGAGTTCCTTGGTCTTCATGATGCTGTTTGTTCACTAGTGTTCTCTAACAAACCACTGAGTCCTTCACAGAACAGGTGTATTTATACTGAGACTAAATTACACATAGCTGAACTCTATTAACTAATTAAGTAACTTCTGAAGGCAATTGATTTCACTGGATTTTATTTAGTGGTATCGGAGTACAGGGGAATGAATACTTTTGCATGTCGCACTTTTCAGATTTTTAATTTGATTAAAATTTTGAAAACCATGTATCATTTTCATTACACTTCACAATTATCTGCTACTTTGTGTTGGTCTATCACTTAAATGTATTTTATTGAGATTTTATGTTTGTGATTGTAAGGTGACAAAATGTGAAAAAGTTCAAGGGGTATGAATACTCTTGCAAGCCACTGTAGTTACCTCCATGTCTTTCACATATCAGTAACACTTTTGTATAGCTTACAGGGATTAATGTGAGGGACATGATGGGGTTAACTGCTAATATGAGGCACATGGAGTTCGTAAATTGTAATACACATGACCATACTTCTTATCCTCAATTGTGGATAAAAGTACAGGCCCATACACTCAGCCATCGTTTTTGCAGATGTGTGTCTGTGCCAAATTGAAGAGCTGCAAAATATGGAGCAGGTCCTATATCTGCGTTTGCAGCCCTGTCAATTCATTTTTAATGTATAGGTCAGTGAAAACCACATCTATACCATTTGTGTACAGGAGGCTTCTTTTCAGGTGGTGACACACTATGTACCCAGATGTGGCTATATCCACATCCAGTCTCTGGGTGCCAGTGCTGTCACTTTGGGGTAAGTGTGACACCCATTTATTACTGGCTGTGGTTTTGCTGTTACCGCACGGTCAGGAATTAAAAACTGAAATTAATCAGTGTTTCATTTACAGAAAAGTGGAAATCCCAGTGACCGGAGATTGGATTCAGCAATAGCTGCATCCAGGTACATAGTGTGTCACCACCCTACAGGTGTTACCTCATTCTGCTCCCAGTTGCATGCATTTACCACTAATTGTGGGTTACACATGTATGTACTTTGCTTCTAATGGGAAAGTACAGGTGTATCCAGGCAAATAGCTGTAACCGCATGTGGCTGGGAGCACAGTATGACAGCACTCCTATGTTGTGGTTTGTGCTATATTACTTTAGTATAGGGGTCGTCAGCCTTACAATTATTGCACAGGATTCCAAGTACCTAATCTTTGACTTTGTTTAAATTTTTTTTTCTATTTAAAATCAGCACGCCGTACAAAAAAGGGTTGTCTACCCCTGATCTAAGATGTAAAAGATCAGTGGGGGTCCAACATCCAGGGCCCCTGCTGATCAACTCTTTGAAGATACTGTGGTGCTTTTGCGAGTGCCGTGACTCCTTTGCTATTTACTGTAATAGTGCATGGCTGCAATAAAACAGATGGCATGTGATGTGAATAGTGAAGGACCCCTACACAGTATAATATGCTCCCAAGAGCCGCTTCAGGTGAACCCCACAAAATTCAATGAATATCTGTGAGAGTCAGCCCTCTATTATACTCTGTGGTCTCCTCAGACCCCAGAGTATAATAGAGGCCCAGGGGAAGTGATTATTTTTAATCACTTATACTCTCCTTACCTTACCTCTCCTGGGCATTCTCGTTCCATCTGGCTCTCTTCAGCATCTTCAGTCCTCTTGTGTCTGCAACTGAGATGACACACCCCAGACATCACTGCTGGGGCCTATGATTGGGACTCAGTGGTCACATGGAGCGTGATGACGTCATTATGCTGGCGCGCCCCATGTGACTACTGGGTCTCAATCACAGCCCCAGCAGTGACATCTGGTGCTCTTGACCTCAGTCGCAGGCCGGGCCCCTTTCCATTAACAATATGTATAGCAGTCGGGAAGCAGGCATTACCCAACTGCTATCATGGTGGTCCAGGGCCCCGGCGATCTTCAGCGGGCCCAGTCACTCCCCCTGCAATCATTATGCCTCTGGCCAGGATGCAGTCTGGCTTGGGGGTAAGTGTACTGATACTACGCAGAAGGACAAGGGTGCTGCCATTGTCATGAATTGTGGTCAGTATAAGGACATCTCTCTTGTCCTTACACTTAACCAGCAACATAATTTCATTGCGGATCGCTCTATTCTCACTCCTTCTGAGGTGCTGCCCAATCTGTGCCCTAGGGGAGCCTCTCTGATTTCTGCGTACTGTCCCACAAGCTACAGTTCCTCTGGAACTGAGGCACCTTAAGAGTGGGATGCTGGGGTAGAAGCTATCCACATACTGTATAGGTGATAACCCTGGTCCAGCAGTGGGTGCAGCAAATCCTACACTATTTTTCCCACACATTCCTAGGATTGGGGGGCATTTTGGGGGCTCAATTCTTGTGTCCCTTCCTTCATAAACCCTAAACTTGTAGGTGTATCCTGACCTGTTCTCGCACAGTCTGTACATTTAAATGCTGTTTCATCCTCCCTTCGAAACTGATCAGAGACTCATTTATTGCAATGTTCTGATCAGGGATGTATGACGCTGCAAATTTGGCACTAAATGAGTGGCCTGACATTGAATCGGGGCACCTCGAGGGCAGGCACTGCATTATCATTATAATGCAGAAATTTCAGGATTGCTTCAAAGTGTGTTCTGGTCATGGCCATTCTATAGATTGGAGTGTTCTACAAGACGTCTATACTCCAATATTGTGGGTTGGGGTGTTTTTTTTTTTTTTTTTTTTACTATACCCATATGCAGAACAAGACCCCAGAAAATCTTCATCTCTGCTGCATTTACTGAGGTCCACCTATGCAAGCAGGACTTTCTCTCTCCACACTTTTCTGCATTTTTAAGGTGGAAACCTGGCAGACCCCATTATAGTCTTTGGTTTCCACAGGTAACTGCTTTTAAGTGGATTAGGTTTCCATTCTTTGGGTCCCCAAGCAGACCTGAAGAACAGAAACCCAGGCGCAGGTGTGACCCTAGCGTCATCAGGGGAAAAGACTGAGACTGAAGGCTTTAGAGAGATTTAATTTTTCAATTTGTCTTCCTGACCTGCCCACAAAGTCAGGACGCTGAGGCTCATAATTTTCTGGGGGTGGGATCCACATTTGTTCTGCAGTTTCGGAAGCTACCTCAGCTATAGTTCTCACAGCTCACAATGGATGGTGGTGATATATCATCATTCTTTTGCAAGCGACATATTTGAGGGCGCAGCTGTTTCTAATGTATCGATATGCTAGTCCTCTCTTCCCACTATACTGAGATATATATATATATATATATATATATATAAAAAAATTTCACTGGGTTTTACCTTTTTTAGGTTTATCAAGGGGCTTGTTTGTTTTTTGTTTTGTTTTCGTATGGGCCATTTGAGTTAAGAAAAAAAACACTCCTACAGTAAAAACACAAGGAAGTAGTGGAAAGGGGGGGTTCTTATACCATCAATTATTCTAATTAACTGTTTCATTGCTACCTAGGTGGGCCAATCCCAAAAGGTAAGAAGGCGGGGCTACTTTCTCATCTGTGCTGCCTTGAATTCAAAGAAGGTTAAATTTCAGGTAAAACACAATTTTGTATTTCTTATTCGTTCTGCAGCATAACAGATGGGATAATGAAAAGCACTGTGGGGAAAAAACCGCAATGCATTACTGTCTGCAGTTTTTCCACAACTTTTTTTTTTTTTTTTGTGCTGCGGCCCACTAAATTCCTGAACGTTGTTCCTCTTCTGGGAATATTTTTTCTATGGTATTTTTTTGCCAAAAATTCTTGTATCAGAGGAAAAACTTGGAATTTCTTGCTAGTTCAGAAGGAAATGATCCTTTGGTTTGTGGAGAATTTCTTTTACATAACCTTTTTCTATAAGATCCAGAACCCACTTGCTGCACCATGTGGGAAAAAAATTTTGTAAACCACCTCCAACTTGACAACTGATGTCAAAAATCTTGTTTTCCAACACTATAGTGTCTTCATGTTTTTTCTTCAATTTCTATGAGGTAGGAGTTCTGAATTTTTCATGGGGTCTACCATGATCAATTTGTCTATTTTCCTTTCTTCAAGAACAAATCGTATCTTCTTTGGTAACGCAGACGAGGCTTAAAGCTTCTATTGGGCTCTGGAAAGACCAGGGCTCTTGCCTTCTTATTAGCCTCCAAATGCTGATCTAACTTCCCCAAAAAAATCCAGGTTCAAAAGGTATAGAACATAGATTATATTTTGATGCAGCTTCACCTGTCCATAGTTTTAGCCATATGGCTCTTCTTGCCGCATTGGTAACTGCTAGATTCTTTGCAGCTATTCTTAAGATATCTATGGGAAAGTCAGAAGAAAAATCTGCAGCAAATAAAGTTGCTCCATTAGTTCTTCCCTTGGAATGCCATCTTGAATATCTCTTCCCAACTGGCTTAACCATAATCTCAGATGTCTGAGGCCTTCCAGTCCATTTGGTCTCCATGGGATGCATACTGTACCCTCCAACGTCTGTTTTCCTTGTTTGTTTTTTCCCCTCCTGTCTCTGTCTTCCCCCTCCTGTGTGGCATTGTCCATGGTTCTTAATTATTTTGATACATTGTAATTTATTGTTCAGTATTATGTATCTGTATTATTTGTTCTGTTTATAAGTTCTGAAAAACTAACAAAAACAATCTACAGATTAAAAAAAAATAAATCTCAGATCCCTAGACCCAGGAACAGCTGCCATAGCAGTTTTAGAGAAGGCTGGCAAGGATACATAGGTATGGTGTTTTTTTTTTTGTTTTTTTTTAAGAAAAATGTCAGTTCTGTGATCTATTGGATTCTTAATCACCTGCTAGAAAATAGTATCTTCTAGAGAGGTTTGCAATTGCCGGATCAACTCTGGCTGGGTCTTCCCAAGCTTTACATTCCACAGGTTCTAACTTGTGCACGGTTTTAAACCTAGAACCAAGCTCAAATCTTCTAGACGGAAAATTCCACTCCAATGGCTTTCAAGACTGGCTGCCCTAGAATGACTGTATCCTTTGTTTTATTCCCCCTCTCCTTGTGCAGAGAGCATGGACAGCTTGTCTTGTTTCCATGATTTTGTTTAACATTCTTAATTAACTTAAAAGAATTTTCTTTTTTAAACAAATAATTATCTTCAGAAATTTCCATGTCTGAAGTTCTCTCTCAGAGGAGTTAGCAGACTCAAACAACTCAGTAAATTCTTGTTTGAATTGTTTTGATTTTTTTTTTTTTCTTGCTAAAAATGGAAATATTTTTTTTAACCTCCTTATTAGTCATACGTTCAGCCTCAGAAACATGCATTCAAACTCTGAATGTGGGAGGGGTAATCCTCAGGAAGGTGTTGGAGACAGATAAAACAGTGTTCAGATTTACTGTGGGGAAAAGAAGTATTTAGTCAGCCACCAATTGTGCAAGTTCTCCCACTTAAAAAGATGAGAGAGGCCTGTAATTGTCATCATAGGTAGACCTCAACTATGAGAGACAAAATGAGAAAACAAATCCAGAAAATCACTGTCTGATTTTTAAAGAATTTATTTGCAAATTATGGTGGAAAATAAGTATTTGGTCAATAACAAAAGTTCATCAAAATACTTTGTTATATATCTTTTGTTGGCAATGACAGAGGTCAAACCTCTTCTCTAAGTCTTCACAAGGTTGGCACACACTGTTGCTTGTGTGGCATCCCAGAGCTGGCTATGGTTGGGCTGAGGGTGATCTCTGTGCATTGTATTATTTCCTGTTGCTTCATAGCCTGTGTGACATAGCAGGGGGTCCTGAGTCTCACACAACACAGCGCCACCTAGTGAGCCTCACACATGCATTACACCTCCCATAGGATTGAATAGTAACCAAATGTCCAATGGGAGGATATCGCCTGGGAAAAGGGGAGGAGTCAGCTGATCACTGGGTCCCCAGGGTAACACCCCTGCAGGAAGGTCCTGCGTGTGAGGAGTTAGAAGTGTGGAGTGTTAGGAGGAGGAGGTGAGGAGATAAGTGTGATGTCCTGTGAAGAAAGCAGTGAGTTTAGTGCAGGAATCTCAAGTCCTAGACAGGCCCAGGAAGGTTGGAGAGCTGACATACTCCAGCTATTCAGAAGATCCTGTCCCCTGTCTGCCTAGCCATCGCCCTGAAGGAAGTCAAGCATCATTATCTTGTCAGCATGAGACTGTGGAGAGAACATTCTGGAACATGTGCTCCATAGCAAGTATCACAGGATCCAGGGGCCAAGGCCAGACCTGTGGAATATCCTGCCACCCTGACTATTGCACCCCGAAACTCTGAGCTATCAGGACCACATAACGTGAGTGGGGAATATTATGTACTAGTATCACGGTGGGCATCCTCCTATGAGCCAAATAGGAGCCCAGACGCACCTTAGGGCTGTAACACTGAAGTATAAGGGGCTAGGAACACCTTTCATCAAGTCTACCCTGCACCCAAGGACTTTGCTGTGTCACCAGGCGTACCCCGTTGTTTTGTATTGAAGAAACTTTTTAAGCATTTGTGCCTCCACACCCATGGAAGTAAAAGTTCAACTTTACAACCGTTTCTGTGTCTGACTCTGCACCGACAACATCAGGGCGCCCCAAACACCACCAGTCGGCACAGTATAGGGGAAGCGCCCCGGGGGAACAATCACCACCAACATTTGTGCAGCCCCCTCATCACCGGTACCAGTGGTGGTAACGTGGGACAGCACCAGCGCTGCGCCCTCGTGCCCAGAGACCGTGACAAGTCTGCGCTGTTTGCACCCCGCAATCCCAACTGCAGCGTTACCTTCCATCTGGTCACCGCACTTGTATGTTGGCCCATTCCTCCATGCAGATCTCCTCTAGAGCAGTGATGTTTTGGGGCTGTCGCTGGGCAACACGGACTTTCAACTCCCTCCAAAGGTTTTCTATGGGATTGAGATCTGGAGACTGGCTAGGCCACTCCAGGACCTTCAAATGCTTTTTAAGAAGCCACTCCTTCGTTGCCCTGGCGGTGTGCTTGGGATCATTGTCATGCTGAAAGACCCAGCCACGTTTCATCTTCAATGCCCTTGCTGATGGAAGGAGGTTTGCACTCAAAATCTCACAATACATGGCCCCATTCATTCTTTCATGTACACGAAACAGTCGTCCTGGTCCCTTTGCAGAGAAACAGCCCCAAAGCATGATGTTGCCACCCCCATGCTTTACAGTAGGTATGGTGTTCTTTGGATGCAACTCAGCATTCACTCTCCTCCAAACACGACGAGTTGTGTTTCTACCAAACAGTTCTACTTTGGTTTCATCTGGCCATATGACATTCTCCCAATACTCTACTGGAACATCCAAATGCTCTCTAGCAAACTTCAGACGGGCCTGGATATGTACTGGCTTAAGCAGGGGGACACGTCTGGCATTGCAGGATCTGAGTCCCTGGTGGTGTAGGGTGTTACTGACGGTAGCCTTTGTTACGTTAGTCCCAGCTTTCTGCAGGTCATTCACTAGGTCCCCCTGTGCGCAGGGGCGCACCACTAATGAGGCGAAGTGAGGCAGCCGCCTCAGGCGGCGGCATTTTTTATTGTCTATTTAATGTAAATCAGCCCAGGACAGGCCGCTTAAAAAAAAAAAAAAAAAAAAGCTGCGCGATACCTGTCCTGGGCTGGTTTACGAGACCTCTGCATGTCAGTGCAGGCGGCGATACAATGACGTCATCGCGCCTCCTACGCTGACACGCAGACATCGCGGACAAGAAGAGGTGCCCCATAGTTGCCCACCCACGAACTATTATTATACTCCGGGGTCTTTTCAGACCCCGGAGAATAACAATCGGAGGCCCAGGGGAGGTGATAAACATAAAAACTAGTGTTACTCACCTCTCCGGCGATCCGATGTTACTCCCAGCAGGCTTCGGCCTTCTTTGGTGACGTCCCAGGTGTCACGTGAGCCAGGCCGACGTCATTATGTCGCGACGCCGGTCTGTGCGACATTGAAGAAGGCCGAAAGCAGGGAGCGCACCGGAGCCCAGGTAAGTAACACTGGTTTTATGTTTGTCAGCTCCACTGGGTCTCTGATCATTATACAGACCCCAGAGTATAATAATACTTCATGGGTGGGTCACTTTGGGACATAATACCGTGTGCAGGGGCAACTATGGAGCATAATACCGTGTGCAGGGGCAACTATGGAGCATAATACCGTGTGCAGGGGCCACTGCGGGGCATAATACCATGTGCAGGGGCCGCTGCGGGGCATAATACCGTGTGCAGAGGCAACTATAGAGCATAATACCGCGTGCAGGGGCCGCTGCGGGGCATACCGTGTGCAGGGGCCGCTGCGGGGCATAAAACCTTGTAATACTGTATGCAGGGGCCGCAATGGGCCATAATACCGTGTAATACTGTATTTTAAAAAAAACAAAAAAAAAAAAACAAAAACACCTACTCACCTGTCCTTTGTGCCCCGATGTCTCCTACCGCGGTCTAGTTCTGCTGCTCTGGTGTTTTCTTCTGGTGGAAGTCCCCACCGCACATGATCCCTGAGGTCGCTGACATGGGACATCACAGTGCTGTGGGGAAGAAAACACCAGAAGAGCAGGACTGGAATGTGCTGGGAGACACCAGAGCACCTTCCCCAGCCTCATATTACAAAAGTGGTTATCCTGGACAACCCCTTTAAGCTGGCACTTGGGCTTTATTAAAGGGTCTTTCCAGCTCATTTTTATTGATGATCTATCCCTAGGACAGATTATCAATAAGAGATCAGTGGACCCCTCCTCTGATCAGCTGTATGAAGGGGCTATGGCGCCTGTTTATATGACTCGCTGTCCGTTTATAGTGGCCGTGTGATGTAATTCCAGCCTTGTCACATAGACATGTACAGGACGAGACTGTAGTTACATGACATGGCCGCTATGAGATGAATGACACTATGTAAACAGAGAAGCGGTCATGGCGCTTACACAGGTACCATGGTTCATTCAAACAGCTGATCAGTGGGGTCCTGGGTTTTTGAGCCCCACTGATTATTTTATTAATGATCTGGAAAACCTTTTAATTAGGAAACCTATGGGGCATTATTAATAAGGGGCACTATTTATACAGGGTACACACGGACATTATTAATATAAAGATACACTTGGGAGTTATTCATTATGGGGGGTTATATCATATATTTTATAATTGGGGTAGCAGCTGGATGGGTGTGCAGGTGAGGACAATGTGGGTTGGATGCCTGGAAAAGTGAGGAGCCAAAGATGTCTGTGCTGCAAACTTTACAGAGACAAGTCACAGCTGGAAGAAGTGGTCATGGTGGTCCAAAGGGAAGAGAAGGGAAATGTGACCGATTAGTCAGAGACGTGACCTGTAAGTCACAAAATGTTACTGCCCTGTATTCACCTAAATGATAGAGGATAAATACCTGACTGATGGGGGTCTGCCTGCTGAGACCTCCACTGAGCCTGAGAATTGGGTTTTTTCCCCCCACTGGGTGGGAATTCAGCCTGACCGCAGCCATATATATAGGTGTGTCACTTGGTGGATGGACGAACCCGCGTGGCTATCATTCAACTTTGATGGGAGCGCCAAAGATACCCGAAGTCCAGTACTCAGCTATCTGTGGCACTCCTATTATAGAGAATGGGGGCCACGTGGGCTCGTCCATCCACCAAGCAGAAGATGTGTGAAGTTACTTTCATTGTTAATACCGTGTTGTTGATCTGAAGTAACTGAACTGTACTGAAATAATACAGGAAGAAGATGAATTCTTAAACTCTTTTATCACTTTGTGTATTGTGTATATTGTGCGACGATAACAGCGTGTGAAGCTAGTAGCATGTAAACGCAATTATATATATATAGATATATATATAGATATAGATAGATAGATAGATAGATATGATAGATAAATTTTTATTTTTATTTTTTTTTTGGATGGGGAGGGGAGTCTTTCTATAGTCCGCCTCAGGCAGCAAAGAGGCTAGGTTCACCACTGTCTGTGTGGTTCTGGGATTTTTGCCACCCCCATGCTTCACAGTAGGTATGGTGTTTTTTGGATGCAACTCAGCATTCACTCTCCTCCATACATGACGAGTTGTGTTTCTACCAAACAGTTCTACTTTGGTTTCATCTGACCATATGACATTCTCCCAATACTCTTCTGGAACATCCAAATGCTCTCTAGCAAACTTCAGACGGGCCCGGATATGTACTGGTTTAAGCAGGGGGACACATCTGGCACTGCAGATCTGAGTCCCTGGTGGCGTAGTGTGTTACTGACGGTAGCCTTTGTTACATTAGTCCCAGCTTTCTGCAGGTCATTCAGTAGGTCCTCCCGTGTGGTTCTGGGATTTTTGCTCACCGTTCTTGTGATCATTTTGGAGCCCCTGATCGAGGGAGATTATCAATGGTCTTGTATGTCTTTCATTTTCTAATTATTGCTCCTACAGTCAATTTCTTCACACCAAGCCGCTTGCCTATTGCAGATTCAGTCTTCCCAGCCTGGTGCAGGTCTACAATTTTGTTTCTGGTGTCCTTCCACAGCTCTTTGGTCTTCACCATAGTGGAGTTTGGAGTGTGACTGTTTGAGGTTGTGGACAGGGGTCTTTTATACTGATAACAATGTCAAACAGGGGCCATTACTACAGGTGATGAGTGGAGGACAGAGGAGCCTCTTAAAGAAGACGTTACAGGTCTGTGAGAGCCAGAAATCTTGCTTGTTTGTAGGTGACCAAATACTTATTTTCCACCATAATTTTAAAATTAATTCTTAAAAAATCAAACAATGTGATTTTCTAGATATGTTTTCTCATTTTGTCTCTCATAGTTGAGGTCTACCTATGATGACAATTACAGGCCGGCCTCATCTTTTTAAATGGGAGAACTTGCACAATTGGTGGCTGGCTAAATACTTTTTTTTTTCCCCACTGTAGTGTTCTGTTTAGTTTGAGAAAATGCATGAGGACTGGTAGGCGAGGCTTGACTGAGTACAGATCATACATACGGCAGGCACATGGTCAACTGCTGACATTCAATATAACTTTTCTTTGAGTTGTTGTTGTTTTTTTTTTTTTTTTTTTTTTTTAAACCCTATCCCGACATCCGCCATAATAGTACGGCGGATGCCGGGAGCTTAAATATGGCGTATTATGCTTAATTAATGTTTATTAAGGAATTTTCAGTACAATACAAAATAAGAGGTAGGGAAAGAAAAAGGAAACCAAAAGACAATATAAACCAGTGATGACGAACCTTTTAGAGACAGAGTGCCCAAACTGCAACCCAAAACCCACTAAATTATCGTAAAGTGCCAACACAGCAATTTAACCTTAAATTAACCAGGATCTGTTTTATAGTGCCTATGCAATGTTATTACAGCCTGTAATAGTATCGGGTCTGCTATAAAACAGATACTGTGTGATATAAATAATGAAGGGCCCCAGACAGTACAATGCGCTCCGAAGTGGCCCCCGCACAGTATTATATGCTCCACTTTGGGCCCCCACCCACATTATATGCTTCTCAATAAGCCCCCCCACACAGTAGTACAGTCATATGAAAAAGTTTGGGCACCCCTATTAATCTTAATCATTTTTAGTTCTAAATATTTGGGTGTTTGCAACAGCCATTTCAAGTTGATATATCTAATAACTGATGGACACAGTAATATTTCAGGATTGAAATGAGGTTTATTGTACTAACAGAAAATGTGCAATATGCATTAAACCAAAATTTGACCGCTGCAAAAGTATGGGCACCTCAACAGAAAAGTGACATTAATATTTAGTAGATCCTCCTTTTGCAAAAATAACAGCCTCTAGTCGCTTCCTGTAGCTTTTAATCAGTTCCTGGATCCTGGATGAAGGTATTTTTGACCATTCCTCTTTACAAAACAATTCCAGTTCAGTTAAGTTTGATGGTCGCCAAGCATGGACAGCCCGCTTCAAATTATCCCACAGATGTTCAATGATATTCAGGTCTGGGGACTGGGATGGCCATTCCAGAACATTGTAATTGTTCCTCTGCATGAATGCCTGAGTAGATTTGGAGCTGTGTTTTGGATCATTGTCTTGCTGAAATATCCATCCCTGGCGTAACTTCAAATTCGTCACTGATTCTTGTACATTATTCTCAAGAATCTGCTGATACTGAGTTGAATCCATGCGACCCTCAACTTTAACAAGATTCCCGGTGCCGGCATTGGCCACACAGCCCCAAAGCATGATGGAACCTCCACCAAATTTTACAGTGGGTAGCAAGTGTTTTTTTTGGAATGCTGTGTTTTTTTGACGCCATGCATAACGCCTTTTTGTATGACCAAACAACTCAATCTTTGATTCATCAGTCCACAGGACCTTCTTCCAAAATGAAGCTGGCTTGTCCAAATGTGCTTTTGCATACCTCAGGCGACTCTGTTTGTGGCGTGCTTTCAGAAATGGCTTCTTTCGCATCACTCTCCCATACAGCTTCTCCTTGTGCAAAGTGTGCTGTATTGTTGACCGATGCACAGTGACACAATCTGCAGCAAGATGATGCTGCAGCTCTTTGGAGGTGGTCTGTGGATTGTCCTTGACTGTTCTCACCATTCTTCTTCTCTGCCTTTCTGATATTTTTCTTGGCCTGCCACTTCTGGGCTTAACAAGAACTGTCCCTGTGGTCTTCCATTTCCTTACTATGTTCCTCACAGTGGAAACTGACAGGTTAAATCTCTGAGACAACTTTTTGTATCCTTCCCCTGAACAACTATGTTGAAAAATCTTTTTCAGATCATTTGAGAGTTGTTTTGAGGAGCCCATGATGCCACTCTTCAGAGGAGATTCAAATAGGAGAACAACTTGCAATTGGCCACCTTAAATACCTTTTCTCATGATTGGATACACCTGGCTATGAAGTTCAAAGCTCAGTGAGGTTACAAAACCAATTTTGTGCATCAGTAAAAATTAGTTAGGAGTATTCAAATCAATAAAATAAGGGTACCCAAATTTTTGCACCGGTCAAATTTTGGTTTAATGCATATTGCACATTTTATGTTAGTACAATAAACCTCATTTCAATCCTGAAATATTACTGTGTCCATCAGTTATTAGATATATCAAATTGAAATGGCTGTTGCAAACACCCAAATATTTAGAACTAAAAATGATTAAGATTAATAGGGGTGCTGTATTGCCAAATGAAACAGATTCTTTTGGATTCCGTGTAATAGAATAAAGTTATAGAGTAAAAACACTGGACTATCCTCAATAGCTTAACATTTTATTAAGAAGAATATAAGAAGATAGAAAAAGGTCTTACAAGAAAGAAAAGTATAGTAAAAAGGTCAAAAGGTCTTACAACAAAGAAAAGTATAACAGATATTAGACAGTATAATCAAACCTTGCCATACAGCAGGTATAACAAGGTACAATCAAATATCAGAGTTGATTAAACTGTGATATTATCCAAGCCTGCAATACAGCAGGTATTGCAGGGTGCAATCAAATATCAAAGTTGATTAAAGTATGATATTATCCAAGCTTACAATATAGTAGGTATAGCACGGTAATCAAATCAAATACTTACAACACTGCTAAGCTTAGTTCTGATAAGGGTATCTGTAGGAAGCCTCACTCAGCCATGTGCAACAGGTCTCAGCAAGCAGCATCAGCAGGCGTCCCCAATGATCTGCTCTCAAGAAATGCAACCCTAATGCTGGGGGAAGTTTTTCCTCATATACCCTTTGTGTATGTCATACAATGGGCGGTTACAGAAGTGATACACATCTGTAAGGCCTCACTTATCTCCAAGATCATATTCATGTGAAAGGGGCCAGTTCTCACCTGAATATGTCTTGTGACATATACGCTTTAAACAGAGTTGCTCCTTTAATCTAATTACTATAGACATACAAATATATCCTGTTGATCTGGTTAGCACGGATATGTCCCCAAACAGAGTCTTTTGTTTAGGTTGTATGGGTATGTAAATATCCCTTCAGACATCGTCGTTAATCTAATCTGTATAGGTATGCAAATACCCCTTCGGACAGCATTGTTGATCTAATTAGCATGTACATATAGATATCACCTTAAACAGCATCCTGTAATCTAATCTGTATAGGCATGTAAATCTAACCTTAAACAATGTCTTTTGTTTAGGTTGTATGGGTATGTAACTATCCCTTCAAACAGTGGCGCTGGTCTGATTAGTATAGACATACAAAATCTCACAAAATGTCAACTAAAAATAGAGTGTGTAGACATTACTTTATACTGGGTTCAAAAATAAGGTTATTTATGGCCTGTCTATCATAAACATCTTGTCATAAGCAGCCATCTTTCAAGGGCTGCTATTTTGCAATACAGGTGCCCAAACTTTTTCATATGACTATCTTCTGCTTTGTGGATGGACAAGCCCGCATGGCCCCCATTCTCTATAATAGGAGCGCCACAGATAGCTGAGTACTGGACTTCGGGTATCTTTGGCGCTCCCATTGAAGTGAATGAGAGCCACGCGGGTTAGTCCATCCACCAAGTGACACACCTATATATATATATATATATATATATATGGCTGCGGTCAGGCTGAATTCCCACCCAGTGGGGGGAAAAAACCCAATTCTCAGGCCCAGTGGGGTTCTCAGCAGACAGACCCCCATCAATCATGTATTTATCCTCTATCATTTAGGTGAATACAGGGCAGTAACATTTTGTGACTTACAGGTGACGTCTCTGACTAATCGGTCACATTTCCCTTCTCTTCCCTTTAGACCGCCATGACCACTTCTTCCAGCTGTGACTTGTCTCTGTAAAGTTTGCAACACAGACATCTTTGGCTCCTCACTTTTCCAGGCATCCAACCCACATTGTCCTCACCTGCACACCCATCCAGCTGCTACCCCAATTATAAAATATATGATATAACCCCCCATAATGAATAATACCCCCAAGTGTATCTTTATATTAATAATGTCCATGTCTACCCCCATAAATAGTGCCCCCTATTAATAATGCCCCAGTTGTTATCTAATTAAAAGGTTTTCCAGGTCATTAATAAACCCAGGAACCCCACTGATCAGCTGTTTGAATGAACCCTGGTACCTGTGTAAGTGACGTGACTGCTTCTCTGTTTATATATTGTCATTCATCTCATAGCAGCCATGTAATGTAACTACAGCCTCGTCCTGTACACGTCTATGTGACAAGGCTGGAATGACATCACACGGTCACTATAAACAGACAGCGTGTGATATAAACAGGAGTCATAGCCCCTGTTTATACCGCCTAATTTACACACACTATAATGTTCCACAGAAGCCCCTGCACACAGTATTACGGCCCGCAGCGGCCCCTGCACACGGTATTATGCCTCGCAGCGGCCCCTGCACACGGTATTATGCCTCGCAGCGGCCCCTGCACACGGTATTATGCCTCGCAGCGGCCCCTGCACACGGTATTATGCCTCGCAGCGGCCCCTGCACACGGTATTATGCCTCGCAGCGGCCCCTGCACACGGTATTATGCCTCGCAGCGGCCCCTGCACACGGTGATGTTATGCCTCGCAGCGGCCCCTGCACACGGTATTATGCCTCGCAGCGGCCCCTGCACACGGTATTATGCCTCGCAGCGGCCCCTGCACACGGTATTATGCCTCGCAGCGGCCCCTGCACACGGTATTATGCCTCGCAGCGGCCCCTGCACACGGTATTATGCCTCGCAGCGGCCCCTGCACACGGTATTATGCCTCGCAGCGGCCCCTGCACACGGTATTATGCCTCGCAGCGGCCCCTGCACACGGTATTATGCCTCGCAGCGGCCCCTGCACACGGTATTATGCCTCGCAGCGGCCCCTGCACACGGTATTATGCCTCGCAGCGGCCCCTGCACACGGTATTATGCCTCGCAGCGGCCCCTGCACACGGTATTAGGCTCCATAGTGGCCCACACACGAACTATTATTATACTCGGGGGGTCTTTTTAGACCCCCGAGTATAATGATCGGAGACCTAGGGGAGCTGACAAACATAAAAACCAATGTTACTTACCTATCCTGGACACCGATGCACTCCAGGCAGCTTTCGGCCCTGTCTAATTGCGCACAGACGTCACGTGATCAGGCCAGCGACGCGACCTGATGACGTCACCAGAGGCCTCAAGCCTGCTCGGAGCGACATCGGATCGCAGGAGAGGTAAGTAGGATATGTTTTTATGTTCCCTCACCTCCCCTGGGTCTCCGATTATTATACTCCGGGGTCTGAAAAGAGTAGTAAATACTACTAATAGTAGTATTTGAGGCCCGCGGCCTCACTTACCGAAGCCCGCGGCTGCTCATAGCGGCATCCACTTCCTCTTCTGCTTCCCATAGCAGAAGAGGAAACGGGGGCGGCCACAAGCAGACGCCGGGTAAGTAAATAAATAGGCCGTGACCTGCCGGGGATACTCCAACAGGTTACGGCCTATTTATATAAATAAAAAAACTTACCTGCACCTACCTGCGATGCCTTGATGCAGCCGCCGCCTCCTGTTGTCCGCGACGTCTGTGTCTCAGCGTAAGCGGCGTGATGACGTCATTGTATCGCCGCCTGCGCTGTGATGCGGACGTCTCGTAAACCAGCCCAGGACAGGCCCTGCTCAGTGTTGTTTTTTTTAAAGCGGCCTGTCCTGGGCTGGTTTACGGTAGATAAATATTAAAAATGCCGCCCCCCAGACAGTGACGGACAGTGCCGCCTGAGGCGGCCGCCTCACTTCGCCTCATTAGCGGTGTGGGATCTGGCAGGCCCGCGCCCTCCTGTCCTTGCGGCGGGTCAATGTTTTTGATATTTTATCCTGCTCCGCGCCGAACCCCCAGACGAATCTCCCAAACAGGGACTGAACCCTAGTGAAAAAGGTATGCGGGAGAGGAATAGGAAGAGCCTGAAACAAATACAAGAGCAGAAGGACCATATCCATTTTGAGGGCGTGGATGCGGCCAAACCATGTAAGGTCATATGTGCCATATTTCCGTAAGTATAACGCAAGTGTCTCGAGCAATGGGAGATAATTGAGACGATACAAGTGGGATCGGTCAGGGGGAATATGAATCCCGAGGTGTTTGAGAGAAGTTCTCTGCCACTTAAACAAGAAGTTGTCGGCAAGGTGAGCTACCTCTGCATGGGGTAGTGTGATGTTGAGGGCCTCACTTTTAGAAAGATTTATCTTGAAATTACTTACACTGTGTTCCAAATTATTATGCAAATAATATTTTCTCATATTTTCCAAAATTACCTATATGAATTGCAGTCATTGTAATTTTCCAGTCATCAACTATTCGAGTATAATTGAAAGGTTTTTGAACAAACTGCCTATGATAACAGTATATTTAAAAAAAAAAAATAAACACTCAAAATGCATGTTTTAAATTATTATGCACAGCAGAATTTGCAACCTTTTCATTTTTATTAAGAACAAAAAAATGGTCATTGTGAAATTATAAGCATTAGCAGGTTATTACAAACTGAAATCAAACAGTTTTCAAGCCAAAACTTTATTCGAGGTGATGTTACATTTGCACATAGGACCCCTTGTTCGAAAGAAGCTTCTGAACTCTCTCGTCCATTGAATTTGTCAGTTTTTGGATGGTTTCTGCTTCAATTGTTTTGCATGAGGACAGAATACCCTCCCAGAGCTGTTGCTTAGATGTGAACTGCCTCCCGCCATCATAGACACTCCTTTTGATGATGCTCCAGAGGTTCTCAATGGGGTTGAGGTCAGGGGAGGATGGGGGCCACACCATAAGTTTGTCCCCTTTTATGCCCATAGCAGCCAGAGATGCAGATGTGTTATTTGCAGCATGAGACGGTGCATTATCATGCATGAAAATGATCTTTCTGCGGAATGCATGATTCTTCTTCTTGAACCATGGCAGGAAGTGCTGTTTGAGAAACTCCACATACATTATGGAGTTCATCTTTACCCCTTCAGGGATCCTAAAGTGGCCGACAATCTCTCTCCCCATGATTCCAGCCCAAAACATTACTCCACCTCCTCCTTGTTGGCGCCGTAGCCGTGTTTGCATGGGGTGTCCATCAACAAGCCATCCTCCACTCCATCCACCTGGACCATCGAGCGTTGCACGGCACTCATCGGTGAACAAAACCGTTTTGAAGTCAGTCTTCATGTATTTTTTGGCCCACTGGAGCCGTTTCTGCTTGTGTGCAGTGGATAGAGGAGGTCGACAGGATGGCTTACGCACAGCCGCAAACCTCTGAAGGACCCTGCATCTTGTTGTTTGGGGGACTTTGGAGGCACCAGCAGCTTCAAAAACTTGTCTGCTGCTATGACAAGGCATTTTTGAAGCTGCTCTTTTAACCTGACGTAATTGCCTGTTGGAAAGAGTCCTCAATTTTCCCTTATCAGCACGCACACGTGTGTGCTGTGCATCAGCTACATACTACTTGATTGTGCGATGATCACGATGAAGTGTCTTGGCAATGTTGATTGTAGTCATGCCTTGACCTAAACACTCCACAATTTGTTGCTTCTCAGCAGCCGACACATCCTTTTTATTTCCCATTTTGGCTATAAATGTAGGCTGCTTAATAATGTGGGACAGCCTTCTTAAGTAGTCTTGCCTTTAATTGGACACACATGCCAAACTAATTAGCACAGGTGTCTGCAATTGCTTTCAGTGATATAAAGAGCCCTGACACACATCAACATCAATGAGTTTAACTGACAAACAAAAAAATTCTTAAACACTTTTTGCATAATAATTTGGAACAGTGTAAATGACTGAAGCGGTTGAACTCGCGTAGAATAGAAGGAAAGGATAACCGTAGCTGGGAAACGTAAAGAAGGTGGTTGTCTGCATATAGCGCCACCTTAACCTGGAAGTTGCCCATCTGAAGGCCGTGAATGTCTGGATACCACCGTATGGCCACCGCCGTATGCTCCATAACGAGGGCATATAGCAGTGGCGACAAAGGACAGCCTTGCCAAGTGCCGGTCCACACCAGAAAGGAGTCAGTTGCATCGCCATAAAGGGAAAACACCTTGCTCAGAAAAACCGGACCTACGCCCACCTGCTGAAGCGTCGCACGCAGGAAGCCCCAGTATACCCGGTCGAACGCTTATTCGGCGTCTACAGAGAGCAGGGTTTTACATACATTATCCCGGGCCTCGCGAGCGCAGATAAAGCCGACCTGATCAGTATGGATCAGTTCCTGGCATTAGGGGGGACAACTGATTAGCCAATAATTTGGAGAACAATTTGTCGTCGATATTAATAAAGGAGATTGGGCGATAACTGGCACATTTAGTCAGGTCTTTGCCCGGCTTGGGGAGGATTATAATCAGGGCTGAAAGGGACTGCGCCGCGAAAGGGGTAGAGTCGTCGACGCTGTTAAATACCTGGGCCATTAAGGGGGAAAGGAGGTCTTCAAAGCACCTATAAAAATGGGCAGTGAACCCGTCCGGGCCAGGGGACTTACCAGACTGGGAGGACTGAATGGCGAGCGAGACCTCCTCCTCGGAAAAAGCAGAGCCGTATCAGTGTCCGCAAGGGTGGGAAGGGGCGTGTTAGTTACATACTCCTGGATCTTGTCACAGAGAGCGTCAGGGGCGAGATCGGAGTACTGCCCGCGAATGTAATAGAGGTCACTGTAGAACGAGCGGAACTCCGCGGCTATATCAGTGGGGCTATGAACCGTGCGACCCAATCTGTCCCGCAGCTGGGGAATATATGTGAGATTACCACGTGGGTGTAGGCGACGAGCAAGGGAGTCCTCAAATTCATAATAATGTTTCAATGTTTCCTGGCGCGGTCTCTAGAGTGCAGATACATTTCATTGAGATATGAACGAACACACACTTCAGCGCCTCCCACTGTAGTGGGAGAGGAGTGGAGTCGTGAGCATGGCTGAGGCCAAAGTCCTTAATTGCCGCGCTGATGTCCGCCTTACAAGAAGTGTCCTTCAAAAGGCTATCATTCAGTCTCCACGTGAAGGGGCGACGTACTACGCCCAGGACCTCGAGAGACAAGAAGACAGGGGCGTGGTCAGACCAAAGGGTCGAATCAATATGAGTGGTAGGGGACCAGGTGAGGGAATGATGGCTGACCAAGAAGAAATCTATACGGCTATAGGAGTTATGCGCTGGGGAGTGAAAAGTATAGTCCCGGTCTTGCGGGTGTAGAATTCGCCATACGTCGACTAGTTGAGAGTTATGGAGAGTATTCACCAGCCGTCGCAGGTGCGACAGGGCATGAGGGGGGAGGGGAAGAGTCTAGGGCTGGATCTAAAACAAAATTAAAGTCGCCCCCAAGTATCACTACCCCCTCACTAAAGTCTGCCAACCTACCGACTAAGGTCTTGCAATACAGTAGCTGCCCCTGATTAGGGAGATAACATCCAGCTACAGTGAACACAGTGCCCGCAGTGCACAATTTAAGGAACACAAATCTGCCCTCAGGGTCAATCAGGGTGTCCAGTACCTCGTGTTGTAGGGATCGATGAAGAGCAATGGAAACTCCCTTAGACTTGGCAACCGGGTTGACGCTGTGGAACCAGGCCGGGTAGTGACGGTTGTGAATGTCCGGAACATGGTCCTTCTTAAAGTGAGTCTCCTGTAATATAAGAACATGAGAGCGTTTCTTATGAAGCTGATACAGAATTTGGTTGCGCTTTTGAGGGACATTAAGCCCCCGAGCGTTGAGGGTACAGAAGTTAAGGGAGGTCATAGTCAAGAGGAGGGAGTTGGGGAGGGCGGCACAGGAGGAACCAAACACAGAAAGGAGAGGAAAAGCAAGTGCAAGGAATCTGAAACAAACTAAGACTACAAATAACAAAGAATTAACCAAAATTATGGGATGGAGGGAACAGCCTCCACTAAAGAAAGGTGGGGGAAAGGCAATATATAAATGCCAAAACGTGTACTACACAGCAGCACGGTGACCCCGGTGGGGAACGGGCTTTCTAACAAAGGAGCCTTCCCGCCCCCCAGGCCACGATGTTACTGCTGTATTGTACAGCAGAGACCTTGCGCTAATGCCTGCGATTGGTGCCCGCAATGATCGCGGGCATTAACCCCTCTGGCACCTCGGTCAAAGCTGACCGAGGCGCCACTTCACCGGTGGCGCGCGGGCGCCGCCATTTTTCCGGAGATCGCCGGCACCCGGAGCAAGCTCCAGGGTCGGCGTCTCGTTACTATGACAGCCAGGAGCCTCGTGAAGGCTCCCAGGCCTGTCTTTCATTAGTTTCTATTGCAGGCTACTCCATGTAGCCTGCAAAAGAAGCGCCGTTTTTTTGCACTGCATTAGCATTGTAATGCATTGCATTAGTGATCAGATCCCCTGGGGTTCAAGACCCGTAGGGGGTCTAATAAATGATAAAAAAAGAAAAAAAAAACATTATTAAAAGTTCAAATCACCCCCCTTTCCCTAGAACACATATAAAAGTAGTTAAATACTGTGAAACACATACACATTAGGTATCCCTGTGTCCGAAAACACCCGGTCTACAAATCTATAAAAATATTTTTCCCGTACGGTAAACGCCGTAGCGGGAAAAAAAATCGGCCAAACCGCCGTTTTTTTACTGTTTTGCCTCTGATAAAAAGTGATCAAAGCAATAGTAATTCTCCAAAATGGTATAACTAAAAAGTACACCTGGTCCCGCAAAAAAAAGACACCCTATGCATCCACGTACACAGAAGTATAAAAAAGTTACGGGTGTCAGAATATGGCGACTTTTAAAAAAAATATATATTTTAGTACAGTTTTGGATTTTTGTTAAGCGGTTAAAATATAAATAAAACCATATAAATTTGGTATCCCTGGAATCGTACTGAAACACAGAATACAGATGACATGTCATTTTGGCTATACAGCGAACGCTGTAAAAATGAAGCCCGTGAGAAAGCCGCAAGTATTAAAAAGGGGGGGTTTCTTATACCATCAATTATGCTAATTAATTGTTTAATTGCTACCTAGGTGGGCTGGTCCTAAAAGGAAAGAGGGCGGGGCTACTTACGCATCTGTGCTGCTGCACAACGAATAACATTATATGTATATATATATAATTTTATATTACATGGAGTAAAAAGAATCCATTTTTATTTAGCTTAAACGGCAGCAGTAAATTAGATATAACCAATCAGAGTACCTGGCTGGTTATACAGTTTTCCTGTAAATCAGTTTTATTTAAAGGAAATGAAGGGAATCTAGAGCTGAGAACAAAACCCAGGCAAGCTAAGATAGGTCTCCAAAGCAGTTTCTCATTTTCATAATATACAGAGCATGGGGACAAAAGTCAAAGCAAGGAAGTGATATGAATAGACCATGAATAGAGTGGGAGGGGTCTTTCAGAACCTACAGCAGTCATAAGGGACATCGAGGAAATCTTATTTCTTTATATTACAAAGTTTGTTTTTTATATTTACCTGTACTATTCATTTATGAAAAGATGTTTTATATAATTGGAGGTATTATGGTCTAACAGGCACATGGCTGTGGCAGGCTTTTGTAAAGCCCTTGGCTGCCAGGATAATTAGCGGACCCACACGATTGCATTATGAGTGGTTGATGGATAAACAGAAAAAAAAAACCCTCCTTCCTACAGTCAGCAATGACTGTGGATTTTAAGGGATTCAATGGCTATGATCTGTGCTATCACTAATCTCTGATATTATATCAGGAGCGCAACTGTGATCATGTTGGACACAGTTTTTAAGACCAATGTTAAGCCCTACCCAACCACAAAGACTCCTACCGATCATGAGAACTGGGGTGTTTTGCACCACAATTTGAATGGAATGGCTGGTTAGAATTGTGCTGTTCCTCTCTATACATTTCAGTATAGGAACCTGCAGAGATATCCAAAGTAAAGCACTCAGTCATCTCTGGCAGGGCATATTTCCAACCAGCCACTCCATTCAAGCTGGGAAGAAAAATACCCCAGTTCTCTGGATTGGTGGGGGTGCCAGCACTCAGACCCCCACTGATCAGCAAATTACCCTCTTTCCATAGTAGGGATAACGTGATGTGACTGGACAACCCCTTTAAGTCAAGATATGGTAAGGGGTTAATAATTCCTCATAACTAAGATCTTTCATGCTTCTTAACAGTTTTGTGGTTCTCCGTTGTACCTTTTCTAACTTTATGGCACCTTTTCTATAACCTAGTGCTCAGAACTTAACTTAAATGTTACTTTACAAAGCATTGATGCAGCTTTATGTGGAATATTAAGAGCACAGCAAAGATTCACTGCAGGAGCAAAGGAGAAATAGTAATGCTAAATGGAAACACACACTACTAATTTTATGTATGAAGAGCTGTCAAGCTTTGTGTCTACTCTCTGACATACTGTATCTATGTAGACTTTAAACATGGGTTGTTCATAGTCTTAGCACCCACTACAGTTGTCAGATAAAGTACAGTCATTTTCATTTGTCATTCTATTATGTTGTTTAGGCCACTTTTACATGACAGTGTTGGTTAGTATTTTTTTTTTTATTGGTCAGTATTTGTAAGCCAAAATTAGGACTGGAATGTAAAAAAAAGTACAATTAGCATGTGGTTGGGAACACACAGCACACCGTTCTTCCATTTGTGGCTCTCCAACTGTTGTGAAGCCACAGCTTCCATTGTGCACAGAAAGCATGCAATTGTCCTAGCATGCTGAAAATTGTAGTCTCACAAGTCTGGAGAGTCATAGTTTACAGACTACTGCGAAACTGGTTCGATTTGTAACCTATTACAGTCTCTGCTTTCTTAAATTATAAAAAAAAAAGCTAATTTAATGTGCAGTCATATATTAATTCAGAAACAAGTAAAAAGTTAGCCTGAATAGAATGGTTTTGGAAATGAAATTTTTATGTAGCAGAATAGGGGCAGTGGGAATGTGACAATAGCTGCTGATGGAACCTATCAAAATGCTTTATCAATTCTATGATGATAGGAACCCAGGCTGACACTAGGCTGTTATTAGTAGACAGAGGAACCATCTGGCACTAGCCTGATTTATGGTTTATAGGGACACAGGCTGGTACTACTATAAGTTCTATATAGGGACACAGTGGCCCATATATACTAATAAACAAATATAAGCAGTTTGAAAATTTAAGCACACTCACTTGTCAAGAAAGATGGCACATGTATCACCAGAGCTGTCATACTTGGAACTCTGACAGCTCTGGGTTCTCAATTTATTTGTGGTCCTGTAGATGCTGTAAATGGCTGAAGGGAATGAATCAGCAGTAAACTCTGCAATAGTTATAGTGGTCTGGGTCAGAAGGATATGAGAGAGAACAAAGAGGTAAAATAAGATGTCACTTGTAAGGGACTGAGTTTAACAGTACTGCAGAGCACAGATGCTGAACTCAGAACTCCCACTGTATAGTGACTGCATGGTAGTATTGTACAATACCTTACCCATAGCCCTTGTTTGGATGGTAATGTTTTTTTTTTTTTTTTCATGAGACTGTTCATAAATTATAATCAGGTCAACCCATCTACTTTCTAGCGTCTTCTACACTACCTCTGATAGTTCAATCAAAGGATAGGGTATCATAGATATTGCAGGGAAAAATAGGAATTAGACCTACCGGTAATTGGGTTTCCAGGAGTCCTTCATGACAACACCACAGGAGGTTGCCCTCTTGACCTCTGAGCGAGACAGGAAGTTAGAGAGGTTAAAGGTCCCCAACCCACCTCCCCTCTCCAGTGTTTCTTCCAAATTACCACACCAGAGTTTCAACCAAAATATACTGAGATATATATATAATTAAATCATCATAATGTGTGGATACCCACTAAATATATATATATATATATATATATATATATATATATATATTTTTTTTTTTTTGGTATATGTTACATCACATACACCCCATAAACATATCTGCTAACCAGAAATAACGCAAAGGGGAGGGAATATCAGGGTGCTGTCATGAAGGACTCCTGGAAACCCAATTACCGGTAGGTCTAATTCCTATTTTCCAGGACATCCCTCATGACAGCACCACAGGAGCAGTACCAAATTACTCCAGTCAGGGGGGGACTACTGCTTGTAGAACTTTGCGTCCAAAGTCAGTATCTTGACTGGAAAGAATGTCCAGTCTATAATGTGTAATAAAAGTATGGAAACTAGACTATGTAGCAGCCTTACGAATCTGATCAACGGAAGCGTCCCCTCTCTCTGCCCAGGAAGAGGCTACTGTCCTAGTGGAGTATGCTTTGATTCCCTCTAGTGGAGGGAGATTTTATGCAATATAGGCTTGTTTGATTAAAGTCCTTATCCACCTTGACAGGGTGCTTTTAGATGCCTTCTTACCCTTGTTTTTTATCTGAGAAGAGGACAAATAAGTTCTGATCTTTCCGGAAGGGAGCCGTTTCTTCCAAGTCGTAAAGAACTATCCTCCTTATATCTAGGCAATGGAACGCTTCCTCCTGAGGGTTTTTGGGAGCTGGGCAGAAAGAGGGAAGCACGATCTCCTGATTTCTGTGGAAGGTAGCAGCTACTTTCAGGATAAAGGATGGGTCTATTCTAAATATAACCCTATCCTCCAGAATTCTTAAATATGGCTGCCGTATAGACAAGGAGTGAATTTCTCCAATTCTCCTAGCAGATGTAATTGCTACCAAAAAAGCAGTTTTTAAGGTTAGAGTTTTAAGGTCTAGACAATTTATAGGTTCAAAAGGGGGAGAAACTAAAGCTCTAAGGACTAGGTTTAGGTCCCAGGATGCTATAGATCTGTTAATATAAGGCCTCAGTCTAGAAATCGCCTGAAATAATCTTTTGACCCATCTATGTTCAGCTAGACTAGCATCATAGAAGTGACTTAATGCAGAGATTTGTACTTTTAGGGTACTGGGAGATAGGCCCTTATTAAATTCTGCCTGCAAGAAATCAAGGATATTTGCTACATTTGGATGGAATGGATTTGGGATATTCGGAAGCTGCCAGGAGGAGAACTTTTTCCAGATCTTTTTATAGATGGCCGAAGTTACATTTTTATGAATTTGTTTAAGAGTGGAAATAACTTCGTCTGATAAACCTCTCCTCCTCAGGATGGCCTTTTCAGGATCCAGGCCGAAAGTTTCAAAGTCTCTAGGTCTGGATGTAGTAGTGGCCCCTGAGATAACAGGTCCGGTCTCAAGGGAAGAGGAACTGCGTCCTCCAGGGCCAGTTGTTTTAGGGATGGGAAACCAACTTCTCTTGGGCCAAGATGGGACCACCAGGATCAATTTTGTCTTTTCCCTTAATAATTTGTTTAGAATCAAGAGAATTAAAGGAAACGGAGGGAAGGCATAAGCCAGCTCCATGTCCCAATCCTGAGACAGAGCATCGATTGCTGCTTCTTGTCCCTCTTTTTTGAGGGAAAAGAAGCGCCTTACTTTGGTGTTCTCTGAAGAAGCAAAGAGGTCTACCTCTGGGATCCCCCCCCTTGAGTGTTAGTTGGGAGAAAACGTCCTGATTTAGGGACCAAGCCCCTGGATCTAACCTATTGCGGCTGAGGAGGTCTGTAGACACGTTCTCTGAGCCCTTTATGTGCACTGCCGTAAGGGAGGGAACATTCAGTTCTGCCCAAGAGAAAATTTCTGTGGCTAATGCCTGAAGGTGCGCATGCCTGGTTCCTCCTTGGTGACAAAGAAAGGAGACCACTGTGACGTTGTCTGATATCACCTTCAGGTGTGATTCATGTGGAAGATCGCCTGATTTCTTCAGAGTCTCCCAAACCGCCCTCAACTCTCCGTAATTTGAGGAGCGGCTCTGAATATGAACAGGCCAAAGACCTTGCAGGTAAGAGCCTTTTACAGATGTTCCACAGCCTGTTCCACTGGTGTCCGTGACTATGATAGTCTGAGGACTTAGGTACCACAGCACTCCTTTGCCCAGGTTTGCTGGATCAAGCCACCATAGAAGGGAGGATTTTATTTGTTGGGGAATCTGAATCCTGCTGTTTAGAGAATTCTGATTTCCGTCCCAATTTGAGAGCAGAAGATTTTGTAAGGGTCTTGAATGAAATTGGGCCCAAGGAACTGCTTGAATACAAGAGGTCATGAGACCTAAGACTTTCATCCCGTTCCTAATGGAACAGCTGTCCTTCCTGGAAAAATTCAGAATTTTCTGGAGAACGTTCTCCTGTTTTTCTTTGGGGAGAAAAGATGTCTGACGAGTGGCATCTAACAGTACGCCTAAAAAGGTTACTTGAGCTGAAGGTAACAGGTGCGATTTTTTTCCCAATTTATGATCCATCCCAGAGACTGAAGTAGAGATAGAACTGAATCCCTCTGATTGATCAGCTCCTCCCTGGAGTTGGAGATCAGAAGAAAGTCGTCGAGATAGGGAATGATCAGGATATTTTGCGATCTTAGGAAGGCCATAATCTCCACCACTATTTTTGTAAATACCCTTGGAGCAGATGATATCCCAAAGGGTAGGCAGCGGAATTGATAGTGAAGGGTCCTTCCTTCTATCTGAACTGCAAACCTTAGGAACTTGTGCCAATTCATCCATCATACCACATGATGATATGCGTCCTTGAGATCTATGGTGCACATCATTGTATCTGGATGTATCAGGGGAATCGTAGATCTTATAGAGTCCATCTTGAATCTTATATATTTTACGGACTTGTTGAGGTGTTTTAGATTGATAATAGTCCGGAAGGAACCGTTTGTTTGTTTTTTTTTATTAAGAAGAGCCTTGAATAATGACCCCTGAAATATTCTTCCTTTGGGACGAGAACAATCACATTTAGGCGCAACAGTTTTCTTATGTTGAGAAGGAGGGCTTGCTGTAAATTCTGGGATGGGAAGGAGGTGAGTACAAATTTTTCTGAAGGAAGCTCTGCAAATTCTATCCTGTACCCTTCTGTTAGGGTATTTAATACCCATGGGTTCGAAGTGATACGGGACCACTGGTTGGAAAAAGCTGCCAATCTTCCTCCTACTGAGCTGGTGTCATTGTCTCCCTGAAGGACCGGGGTTGTTGGGATTAAGCAAAAACCCTCGGCCCTTACCTCCTTTTGGATAGCTCCAGTGTAAGAGACAGCCAATGTTGTCCTAAGCTTCATTTGTCTGTATAAACTGTTAATGTTGAATGTATTTCTGTGATTCTGTTCCTTTAAGACAGCAGCCATTGTAATTGTGACATGATGCTGGAGTGACTTCCCCCCCCTTTTATGTCAGCTTGCCTGTTCTGCAGACAGAATGTGAGCAGAGAAGCAGGAAGTGACGAGACAGAGAGCAGCAGCCATCTTAGCAAGTGTTGTATTGAACTGGTGTGGAGATTTTTCTGTACAGCTAAGCTGTATCTTGGTCCAGAGACAAACAGAGTGTAAAGAGACAACAGGATTAGTGAGTCCACGTGAAAGGAACTGTGCTCAGTGGCTGATCAGTGAGACTGACATTGTGACTGTGTATATGGATACCACAGATAGAGACTCGCAGTGCTGTTGATGTACTGGACGGCACCTGCTAAATCCCGGCTTACATCCCAGCTCAGTGTATGGATTCGGCAGGACTGTCAGTGTGCTGAGTGGAATCTGCTGTTGGATTACATTGCATTCATTGGGTTTCCCTGTTAAAGAGGACTTCATTTCTCCTGAGATCCTGATAACAGTGAGGAGAGGACGCTTCACTATAAAAGAAAGGAACGACTTTGGGCCCCACCGCGCGCTTCTACGGACTGTAAGCGGTCCACCTGGACCACTGGGGAAAAGGGGGTGCACCCAAATGTGATGTCAGGGTCAGTTAGAGATAGTTTTGAGTATATTGTTCATTCAGTGTCCATACTGCAGAATTGGACAGAGTAAAAGTAGAAACCATTGCAGAATTTGCCTTGAAATTGTTCATGCTATATTGTTTATTTTGCTTGTCTTTATCCCTGTCATTTTACCTTCAAATAGCCTTTATTAACTTATAGTAAATATATAGTCTTTTCTTGAACTACCGCGTGTGCGTTCATTTCTGGTTGCGGAGTCCAAACCACCTGCCTTGCTCTCGGTTCACACCAGCGACCAGTTTTCCCTTTCCCTTTAATAGGAAGTGGAAGTGGTAGAGGGAAACTGGCGGTTCCTCCAAAAGGACTGCCTTTTAACTCTTTCCTCAGGAAAATTCTTTTTCTTACCAACTGCCTTTTCAAGGATGTTATCCAGAACAGGACCAAACAGAAAACCCCTGGTAAAGGGGATATTACAAAGCTTGTTCTTAGAAGCCGTGTCTCCAGACCACATTTTCAACCATAAGGCCCTTCTGGTGGAGTTTGACAGTGCTGCATTTCTGGCAGAGAAACGGACTGTTTCAGTTTAGGCATCTGCCACAAACCCTGTTGCCTGTTTCAAGAAGGTTTCCTTCTTAAGATTCTCTTCTAATTGACCCAGCCAGAGAAACACGGATCTGCCTACGGAGGTAGCCGCTATGTTAGTGGAAATGATGGCAGATGAGGACTCCCAGGATTTTTTAAGCAGACCGTCCACCTTTCTCACCATAGGGTCTTTTAGCTGTGAAGAGTATTCAAAGGGAATAGCAGTTTTCTTGGCTACTTTAGCTACTGGAATATCTACTTTGGGTAGCTCATCCCATAACCTAGAATCCTCGGGATTAAAGAGCAGCCGATTTTTAAATTCCCTAGGGAAAAACAACCGTTTCTCTGCGTCCTCCCATTCAGACAAAATTAGGCACTTAAGGTAATCAATCATTTACCGGGTATATCGCCGACTTCCTTAGCACCAGACCACCAAGCATCTCATCCTGAATAGAACGAGGTTGTTCTTCATCAGGTATATTCATTGTGGCCCTTAGTGCCTGAATTAAAGTTTCCACATTCTCGGAGGAGAAACAGAATCTTCTGTTTTCCTGGGAAACTGGAGGAGTGAATAAGCTCTCCTTTTCTTCTAATTCCCCCTCAGAGAGATAGAAGCACTCTTCCTCTGAATCGGAACCCTTAGTACTCATATAAGAGCTCAGGGGAAGATCAGAAACCAGCCGTGGTCTTTTGACGGGAGGTTCTTTCTCAGACACAGATCCTGCGACTGGAGCAGGAAGGAAACAGAGCTTTTTACTTCGTCCCTGATTAGTGTCCTTAACTCAGACATAAAGGCAGGTATTTCATCTTTAATCAGTTTAGTCAGGCAGTCCTGACATATCTGTTTCTTATATGCATCAGGCAGGGACTTGGCACAATTAACACATTTCCTACGTTTTTTAGTGTCGGATTTCTGTGGAATCTCTTTCTCCTAAAAAACACAACAAAGCTAGTCTAAGAACACCACAATACAATAAACAGTGCCAAGCCCCCTTGCATAACAGTACTTACACTACCGTTCAAAAGTTTAGGGTCACTTAGAAATTTCCTTTTTTGAAAGAAAAGCAATTTTTATCAATGAAGATAACATTAAATGAATCAGAAATACACTCTATACATTGTTAATATAGTAAATGACTATTCTAGCTGCAAACGTCTGGTTTTCAATGTAATATCTACATAGGTGTATAGAGGCCCATTTCCAGCAACCATCACTCCAGTGTTCTAATGGTACATTGTGTTTGCTAACTGTGTAAGACGGCTAATGGATGTTTAGAAAACCCTTGAAAACCCTTGTGCAAGTGAGAAGCTATAAAACTGACCTTCCTTTGAGCTAGTTGAGAATCTGGAGCATTACATTTGTTGGTTCGATTAAACTCTCAAAATGGCCAGAAAAAGTGAACTTTCATGTGAAACTCGACAGTCTATTCTTGTTCTTAGAAATGAAGGCTATTCCATGCGAGAAATTGCCAAGAAACTGAAGATTTCCTACAACGGTGTGTACTACTCCCTTCAGAGGACAGCACAAACAGGCTCTAACCAGAGTAGAAAGAGAAGTGGAAGGCCCTGCTGCACAACTGAGCAACAAGGCAAGTACATTAGCGTCTCTAGTTTGAGAAATCGACGCCTCACAGGTCCTCAACTGGCAGCTTCATTAAATAGTACCCGCAAAACGCCAGTGTAAACGTCTACAGTGAAGAGGCGACTCAGGGATGCTGGCCTTCAGGGCAGAGTGGCCAAGAAAAAGCCATATCTGAGACTGGCTAATAAAAGGAAAAGATTAATATGGGCAAAAGAAAACAGACATTGGACAGAGGAAGATTGGAAAAAAGTGTTATGGACAGACGAATCGAAGTTTGAGGTGTTTGGATCACACAGAAGAACATTTGTGAGACGCAGAACAACTGGAAAGATGCTGGAAGAGTGCCTGATGCCATCTGTCAAGCATGGTGGAGGTAATGTGATGGTCTGGGGTTGCTTTGGTGCTGGTAAAGTGGGAGATTTGTACAAGGTAAAAGGGATTTTGAATAAGGAAGGCTATCACTCCATTTTGCAACGCCATGCCATACCCTGTGGACAGCGCTTGATTGGATCGGGGAACGCCGGCAGGCAGGACGAGAACCCCAGAGAGGGGGTGCTGCTGCCGCACACATGGGGGCCCAGGGGGCAGAGGAAATCCACGGACCAGGGAGTTGGAAAGGAGGGCAGAGACCCTCGATCCACCTTCCTGCCCAGGTAAGAGAATCCTCTCCACGTCCTGCCTCTGAGAGGGACAGGAAGAACACTGAAGAGGGGAGATGGGTTGGGGACCTTTAACCTCTCTAACTTCCTGTTCCGATCAGAGGTCATGAGGGACGTCCTGGAAAAGTAAAATATAACTTTTATTAATCACAAAGATAAAATAATAAAGATAGAAAAGGGAATGAGACATACAACAGATAATGAACCATCAGAATGAGGGACATATATACTTATATAGTTGGTTGTATCAATTAAATATACATACAACCATTTTTGTTTTGCTCAATTCAACGCAGAACAGCTGTATATATTCTCAGGTAAAAAGTCTCTTGCTATAGAGTGAACTCTGGAGCCCTATAGTACTGACCATCCCCTTCATCCGTTTTAGCAGAGTACTTATTTTTTTTTTTTTTTGGCCTCCGCCTTGATTTATTTCCTCTTATTCAATAGCAGGGATGGTCAAAATGGTTGTATGTGCATCTAATTGATACAACCGACTATATAAGTATATATGTCCCTCATTCTGATGGTTCATTATTTGTTCTATGTCTCGTTCCCTTTTGTGTCTTTATTATTTTATCTTTGTGAGTAATAAAAGTTATAGTTTACATTTTTCCTGAGATATCTATGATACCCTATCCTTTGATTGAACTATTTATGACCTGATAGTGGTGACCACAGTTTTGACCTTCCTTCAATAAATAAAACAGGTCTTATTTAAGAATACACTACCTCTGACCATATAACTTTTATGGCCCTTTTGTTTTTTTTTATCAAATTACCTAGAAGACAGGCTAAGACCAAGAGTCCTTTCTTTCAATACAATGCCATCCTCCATTTAAAGGGAACCTATCAGGTGGTTTTTCCACCATTATGGATTGCGAGTGCGGGGACCACTGTGGAGCATATTATTCTGTTTATGTATGTACATATGTGTGCATATTTATGTATATATTTAGCAAATGCCAAAAAAAAAACACAAATTCATTGTTGTCCTGAAGCTTTGACTGTAATGATGATATACAGAGAGGATTACAATCAGAGAAGGTGGTTATTGAGTGAGTGAAAACTAGGTGACTAAAGATAGCTGCTGGTTCAGAATTTGTAGATATTTCACACTCACTGCATATTTTCATTTCCATTTATGTATCAAATGAAAGGGAACTTTGTTTACACCCAGACTCTTGTCCAACTTTTTTTTTTTTTAAATACACCCCCCTCATAACATGAAATTTCTGCATACTGTTCAAAAAGCTTCGTTGTCAGCACTGTGGCTCTTAAATTCTCCTACTGGAATAGATTTTGCTACATTGGTAAACCTAATCTATCATCCTACCCAATCTCCCTGTAATACTGTAAAAAGATACCTTGAGTCTTGAATTCCTATTAGCATTTTTTTCTTCCAAAAAAACAGTTTAAACACGTCATAACTGCCAAATACTGTAGTATGTTACATATAAAAGCATGTGTGGGGAGGCTGTCCATGTAGGTTTCAGAAGATTTGCACTTTATAGGATTTAGATTTTAGCATAGTTATTCTTGACTGGTCACAGTCTTGTGTATTTTGGCTAATCTATTGATCAACCCATCACTGTTAGTGGCCACTTTTTTTTTTGCAGCCAGGCCACATTAGGTTGGTTGAGTAAAGTGATAATTACTGGTAATTTGACTTTCCAGATCCCATGACAGCACCACAAAAATCAAGTTACCTGCAAGAAATTTTTCCCTTCTCCCACAAGAGCACCAGAAAAAGTAAAATAGGGAGAAGAAAAAAAAAAAATCCAGAGGGACCACCATTTGAAGCACCAGCTGCCCCCAAATTCAAGCTATAGTGCTGGAAAAACATAGGAGAGCGAAGACCAGGTGGCTGCACTACAGATCTGTTCTATAGGAGGCATCAGCTGTCTTTGCCCAGGAAGTGGCAATGGCTCCAGTTGAGTGTGCTCTAAGGCCTACTGGCAGGGAGACTGCTTATTCTGACCCCACCTGGCCAGGCTAATCTACATGCTCTATCAGGGGTAAACCTGCCTGCAAAAGAGCTAGACTTCATCCAACTAAAAGAGGCAGAGAAATCCTGAACAATGCAGCATCTAACATCAAGGTAATGGAAGTCCTACTTTTTAGGGGTCTTTGAATGAGCTCAGAGGGCAGAACAATCTCCTGTACAATGGAATCTAGTCACCACCTTGTGAAGAAAGGTAGGGTCTGGCTTTAGCACTCTGTCCTCCAACTACAGTGAAGGATGAGTTAGCTGAAAGGGCATGAAGCTCACCAATACATCTTAGCAGAGGTTAGTGGAAAGAAAAAGGTTAATTTTGAGAGACAAGGTCTTGATCGCAATATCCCCCCGTAAGGGTTCAAACAGGGGCCTAGTTAAAGGGATTCTATCATTGGGGAAACAGGTTTTTAACTGAAGCCACGTCATAATAGCCTTTATAAAGGCTATTCTACCTTGTTTCGCTCCTCGCCGGCTGCCATTTAGAAGCTGTTTTTTTATGTAAATGCGTCTTCAGAATGCACAGGGGGTATCCCCTGTGCTCTCCTCAGACATTTTTGAACTTACCGCTCTGCTTCTCCTTTAGCAGACGCCTCTTCTTGACGTCATCCTTCGTATAGGAGACATGCGTCGACTGCACATGTCCATTCGGCCATCTTCCTGTGGCCTATTACATGAGCATAATGCATGCGATGTATGCAATAGGCCACAGGAAAATGGCCAAAAAAGACTCGTACAAGGATGACGTCAAGAAACGGCGTCTGCTAAAGGAGAGGTGGCACGGTAAGTTCAAAAATGCGTTTGAGGAGAGCACAGGGGACACCCCCCTGCGCAGTTTCAGCACTGGGGGTACACCCCCCTGTGCATTCTGGAGACTCATTTACATAGATAAAAAATAACATTTCTTCTAAACCGCGGCGAGGAGTGAAACAAGTAAGGTAGGAGAAGAATAGCCTTTATAAAGGCTATGACGTGGCTTCACTTAAAAACATGTTTCCCCAATGATAGAATCCCTTTAACGAGTTCAAAACTAAGATCAAGTCCCATGGGGGAACACTAGAGATGGAAATTGACCTACTTTTAAAACATGCTCCTAAGCAGCCGCCCTATTTAAATACCCATCTGCTGTACTATTACGATGGATGTTGGGAAAGGATTAATAGGCTGTAAGATGGCATTGTGTGTGCCTCCGCAAGTGACTGACACCCTATACATGCCTTATCTGTGTGCATTTGGAATACTGTGGGTGTGTGAGTGGATGATCAGTATACTACACATGCACAGCAATCATATACAATTTGGATCTGTATGGTAAAGCAATGGTTCAGTAGGATGCAATCACTTTAACTATTTGCCTCTTTCAGTGATGCAATTTGAATTGTTGCTGAAGACATTGTGAGAAGGTCTCTCTACTTCTTTGCATCATTTAATAGGCACTGCTCCACTAATTCCAGAACAGCTGGAATTTTTTCTGTAGCCCTCACTGTTTGAGCAATAAGTGCTGTTAGTACAGAGCCCAAGTATGTTAGTAAATCAGGCACTTAAACTGTCAGATGGGTGGTATCAGGCAGGGGTGTGATTCTGAGCTCTGACACGGTCCAGCTCTGAAATCACACTCCTTTGCCTACTCCTGCCAGACACTACCTAGTAGTACAGAGCCCAAGTAGCATATCAGACACCAAAACTAACAGCACTGATCACTCAAGAATGGTGGGAGCAGAAAAAAATTCTCCTCCCTCCTGGAATTTGTCTTGTAAGCCAGTAAGATGTCCTGTGTGTCTAGAATACAGTAGTGCAATCTTTGACTCTACAAAGGAGAACTTCAATAAGCATGTCCATAGGTAGAACTTATCAAATTTACAGCAAGGCCAAAAAATGCTAACATCAAGCTCATGTGTATGTACCACAATGTTCTTAGTAACAGGAGGAGTGTAGCACACCTGATCAAAAAAAAAAAAAAAAAAGTTTGAAGCAATTTAAAACCATGTACATATTACTATGCCATCACCAAGTACAGCGTCCGCACTGAAATGTGTTGTGTACATGGTTTTAATTGCCTCAAACGCTCCCTTTATTTGATCAAAGGTGTGCTGGACTCTCCTCCTGTTAGTTTCATGTGCTGCTGGCACTTCCTTGCACCCAGCTGATCTTGCTTAGTCATGAAAGCTTCTATAGGTTAAGAGTGGAGACAGGCTTTTTTGTTGTAGATTTTGCTACTTGAGGCAAAGCCAAGAATTGCTACAAAAGGAATGGGAAATATATAGGAAACTTCTTATACTGATCCCTTCTGCTCAATCCACTCCTGCCTTTGGTTCAAAAACTCAACCTAAAGCTTCACCCTTTATCTACAATAGAAGGTACCTTAGGAGAGCTAGAAATTGTCCAGCAAGAAACCTTTTACAATTTAAGTAAAGAACAAAATAAAAAGTGGGAAGTTTTTATTAGTGTTTTTGTTCAATTTACAATTCAGTGTTAACATTTCAAAAACACATCAGGTTGTAGACCACAGGCTAAAGTTTTCTGCATTATCCCTTCCAATGTACATGGGGGGAAAAAAAAAAAAAAAAAAAGCATTACAGTCCTGTCTAGCATGCACATGGCATGCTTTCAACAGGCTAGAACACATACAAAAAATGCATATAAAGCAGACTGAAATCATAGGTCAGGAAAAAGTAAAATACAACTGGAAATAAGGCTGATCCTGCTAAATCTGAAATACCAGGTGCAAGCTATAAACATTTGGCAACTGCTGTAAGTCTACGACAAGGAGCCCCTGTCAGAAATATAACCAAATGTACATCCAGCAAGAGACATGGGTTCTTTATCAAGGAAAAACACAAATCTGTTTTACATGAAAGAAAATAAAAAAATCATGACTGGTGGTTGCCAATGTAGAACAATGGGGCTGGAAATTCTTGAACTGAGTGCAAAACACCCAGATCTGTTCAATAATGTAGTCTTCAATTCATCTGCAAGAAAAATAAATACATGTTAGCGCTGGTTATACCTAAACTGTTTAAAAAAAATAAATAAAAAAAAAACACCCATTCACTAGCCCCTCACATATTGGGACACATTTGACAACTAATTGTACATTAACAGTGTATTATTGATTTGCACCAAAAAGTACAGAATTTGCACCTTACTAAATACCATAGGTATCTGGTAAAAAGGAGTAAGTATTCTTATGGTGATCATTGTTTATTATAAGCATTTCAACCTATATACACTGCTACATTGTTTTATTTTAAATTCACTATGCTGGCACAATGAGGATTTTTTTTTTTTTTTTTAATGAGACAAACTTCATTTAATGGGACTATATTGCAACCACTGATAGTAATCCACAGGAGTATTTTGGTGTATTAAGAGTCTTGGTCAAGGACTACACTGCGTTATGTAAATCAGATTTAAGTGTCATTTAAATTTCTGTTTTTTTTTTTAACTAAACTCATGGCTGGTATTTGTCTCAGAGCTCTTTGGGTCACTGAAATCAAACACCTGTAATTAGTTTGCCAGGTGAGCCCAATTAAAGGAAACCTACTTAAGGCCGAGGCCCCACATTGCAAAAACGCAGCGTTTTTACATTACCTGAAAAAGTGGCTAAATATTCTGGCTAGTCCCATCCACACATTGCAAAAAAAAAAAAAAAAAAATTAAATAAAAAAAATCTACAAGGGGAAAAAGCAAGCGTTTTTGCAAAATGTAGCATGTCAATTATACATGGAAATGCTGGCGTTTTTCGTATAGCTATAATAGAAGCTTAAAGTCCGCAGAGGAAAACTCTGCAGACTTAAAGACTATGCAGAAAGGAAAAGGATTGCTTTGCTGCTGCAAGTGTCAAATAGTGCAATGACTTGGACAAGGTATGAAACTTAAGCATGATCATCGTACTCTGAAGAGATCTGTAGCTGATTCAGAACGCAGACGGGTTTGGGCAGATAAAGGCATAATGAGGAAGGTTTCTGCCAGACAAATTCATCAGATTAAGAGAGCAGCTGCTAAAATACCATTACAAAGCAGCAAACAGGTATTTGAAGCTGCTCGTGCCTCTGGAGTCCCATGAACCTCAAGGTGTAGGTTCCTCCAGACACTTGTAGATGTGCATAACCCTACTATCCAGCCATCCCAAAGCAGTGCTCACAAGCAGAAACTGTTACAGTTGGCCCAGACATACATGAAGACCAATTTTGCAACAGTCTTGTTTACTGATGAGTGCTGTGCAACCCTGGATGGTCCAGAAGGATGGAGTAGTGGATGGTCACCATGTCCCAACAAGGCTGCGATGTCAGCAAGGAGTCATGCAGGAAATGGCACCATGTATTATTCTCTATGATTTACTGGGAAGTTGAGGTCAGAGATACCAACTTTATATAGTTTTTATGATTATGTATCTTGAAAAAAAATTTGATTTGTTGCATATATATATATATATATATATATATATATATATATATATATATACATATATATATATATATATAAAAAACATACATATACACACACACAGACTTATTTTTTATATCACTTTGGGGAGTGATGTGTTGATCACTTATTACATTTTTTTGGGGAAAGGGAAGCTTCAAACCAAGGGGGGGGGGGGAGCAATTTAGATTTTTTCCTGCTATGGCATTCATCATTTGGGATAAACAGTTTATTTTAAAAGTATGGGTATTAAGTTAGTATTTCCTGTAAACAGTAAATGTTTCTAATTCAACAATAATTTAATAGAATTTTATTTTGAAGCAGACACTTTTCCTACTTCGCAGCCTTAAATGTACATGGCAAGTCAAAAACACAATGTACAGTTACATCATTAAGAAAGGTGCTGAAGTGTACTTTTTTTTTTACATTGTTTAGAAAGTGGGGTGAGCAATAAAGAATAAAAAGCCTCATTTTTTGCTGGAGAGAAAATTGAGCCTGTGATACTAGTTTTGATCTCCTCTACATAATCTTTGGATATTCAGAGATAGAATAGCAGTATGTCCATTAAAGTGGAAAAGAAAAATTGGACAGAACTATTTGCCATTTCTGGGGTCTTACCTATGGCTCAGCTTGAATTTCTCTGCCGCACATTCTCGTGGTTTGCGCCAGCATTGCTTTTCCTACAGTACAACAGATACAATTATGAGACATTGGGAGGAATTTATCAAACAATGTCAATTTTCGCATGGGGGGGGGGGGGGGGGAAGGAAAAAATCATATATCACAAAAGGGATTTGTGACTGAGCTAATTCACACAAAAATTGTGACACTTGCAATCTTACTCCACTTTTAAGAAGTGGGTGAGAAATTGGGTGTGGTTGGCCTGACTAGCTGTCTGTACACCAGATATATCAAATGCGATTTTTTTTTAAAAAGACAAATTGACAAAATCTTACTTGAGTAAGGGGGTGCTATAGAAAATGGCAAGATGGTAGGACAGAAGTGTTATAGATGTGCAAACATTGTGCTACATTTGACACAAGTTATGTCATCGCAGAATCCAACAAAGTCGCATTTGATAAATCATAAATTCCCTTCATTTCTTTAGACAGGATGGTCCACCATGTTATGAATGGCTTTGTGCTATTACAGTCATCACCAGAAAACATCTTGGAACAAAGTTGTATCCTTCAGTTAATTGTGTGAATACTATAAATATCAAAGTCTGCCTAAGGTGCTGAAAGGCTTTAATAGAAATCCTGTTACAACAAGAAAAAAAAAATAAATAAAAACTTGCACAGCCAGTATGTTTAAAACAAAACTACATACAGATATGGACAAAATTGTTGGTACCCCTCGTTTAATGAAAGAAAAACCCACAATGGTCACAAAACTTGAATCTGACAAAACTGGAATTTGTCAAACTACATGTTGACAAGCCACAAAGCTTCCGGGAGAATGTCCTATGGACAGATGAGACAGAAATTGAAACTTTTGACAAGGCACATCAGCTCTATGTTCATAGATGGAAAAATGAAGCATATCTTGAAAAGAACACTGTCCCTACTGTGAAACATGGAGGAGGCTCTTATGTTCTGGGGCTGCTTTGCTGCATCTGGCACAGTGTCTTGAATCTGTGCAGGGTACAATGAAATCTCAAGACTATCTAAGGATTCTAGAAAGAAATGTACTGCCCAGTGTCAGAAAGCTTGGTCTCAGTCGCAGGTCATGGGTCTTGCAACAGGATAATGACCCAAAACACACAGCTAAAAAAAACCCAAGAATGGCTAAGAGGAAAACATTGGACTATCCTGAAGTGGCCTTCTATGAGCCCTGACCTAAAGCCTATTGAGCATCTTTGGAAGGAGCTGAAACATGCCGTCTGGAAAAGGCACCCTTCAAACCCAGAGACAACTGGAGCAGTTTGCTCATGAGGAGTGGCCAAAATACCTGCTGAGATGTGCAGAAGTCTCATTGACAGTTACAGGAATCTTTTGATTGCAGCGATTGCCTCAAAAGGTTGTGCAACCAAAATATTAAGTTAAGGGTGCCATCATTTCTGTCCAGGCCTGTTTCGTGAGTTTTCTTTTTTTTTAAAAAAAATTCTGTTGAAGCATGGTTGAAAAGCAATGTCTGACTTTCATTTGTTCATTTTCATAGAATTTTTATATATTACTGTGACCATTGTGGGTTTTGTCAACGTAAGTGAGAATGCCAACACTATACAGACTAAGAAGCTGCAGTTATGAAATACGGAGTAAGTGCCCACAGACACCATTGATGTAGTACAAAAAGGTCACATTTGTTATCTGTGCTTGAAGTTACAGGTAAAAAAACCAGAAGATGCTTCTGTCCTTTACATATATACCCAAAACCTTTTCACCAGTTTCTGATCATCTGTATACTTTTGTGCCATTAATTTTACTTATGTGAAGGTTGACACTTTATGGTCATAGGGGCTCAGTCAAGTCATAGATTTAGTTTCACATGAAAAGGCCTTTTAATAAACCAACTGATTTTATAAGCATTTACAGATCACAACATTTTACTTACAGAGGTGCGGATCCGCCATCTTCATCTGTGGCATGATAAAAACAAACATGGTATTGTAAGTCTTTGAACACAGCAGTCTCTGTTAAAGTTCAATAGAGCATGGCAGAAACTAACCAAGTGCTGCCTGACCCTATCCACTTTCTATATTGTGCTACATGCAAAAAAGATAAATTACATTTATTCTTACCAAAAGAGTTCCCCCTTCCTGTAGCTCAAATGGGATGGAAAACAAAACAGTAGTACATGGATCAAAAGTCCAAGTGGTCGATTCTACTTGCAAACCCTAAAATCCTACATATGAAACACTGCTAGTTCTTACAAATCTGAATCTGTGCTTCCATTACAAAAAAAAACAAAAAAAACACAACATTGTGCAAACTAGATGCCACTAAGACACCAGAATACATCTGTGACTTACCTTCAGGAGCCTCATCAGGCTTTCTCCTCTTCTCATAGATAAAGATAATTGCAACTAGAATCAGAACCTCTGCTACAATACCAAGGAAAGGCCAAAGTGCAGCAAGACGACTGCGCACGCGAAGGGCAACTGTGGCTCCTGCGCTGCCCAGCACATTGGATCCATTGCAGATATACTCTCCCTGATCTTTTTCAATGTCTAGTTGGTGAATGCGAAGCTCTGTCTTATTTCCAGTGGACTTGATAAAGTAGCGTTCTGTCCCATTCACTATAGACTGGAGAGAAGAGTTAGCATGACAAATATACAATGGTAAGAGTTTCTGCATGTCTTGCATTTATAAAACTCCAATTTGATCTGCCCGACACCAACATTAACTAGATCTCTGAGTTCATACCATACTAAGATGCTTCCACTTTCTAAAACAATCTAGTTGCACTATTAGTCTACATTTTGATAGGAATCATTTCGCCGCTGAAAGCTTTAATACTACAAAGTGTTTTTGTTCTTTACATGCAAGGAAGCAGCTGGCACCTTGTCCAGTCAACTGTGCTTTCTAAACAAAAGGGTGGACCCACTTTCCTCATCCTGTCCATGGGGTTTCTAGGTGGAGAATTTTCTAAGCACAGCAGGAAAGGTAATTTGACTATAGTCCACATTGGAAAAAAAAAAAAAAAAAAAAAAAGAGTTCCAATAGAATAGTAATGGTAGAATAATAAAGTTATAGGAAGCTAATATAGGGCTACATTAAACAAAAAAACACAGCAACGTTGCTCAGACTGACTATTCAGTAGTTTTTGTAAAAATTAGTAGCACACCCCCTAAAATGCTTCAAACCTAGAGAATGCCTGTAAACAGGGTCAGCTACTGCCATTCGTGGCAACATTACCTTTATTGTTTGGATAAGATTACAGCTATTAGGGCAGTATAAAAACCTCAGTCCTTATTTCCTTCTACATTAGAATTTATTTATTTATTTATTTTTTTTAATCATCTAACCCCCGAGCAATCTATGCTGTTATTTTTTTAGTCTGATATACTATTTAGGCTCTGAAATTTTAATACCGATATATTAAAATAAGTCAAATATCAGATTACACCTATTCGCTCTTAAATCAGCTAATTTAAGAGGTCACAACCCTCAGGCTAATGCTGCAGCTGCTTATTTGCCCTATGACATGATCTTGGGTCATGTGGCCTTTCTGCACTTAGTTCTATTCAAGCGAACAGGACAGATGTAATACCAGGCGCAACCACAACACAGTGTACAAGTGACTGGCTTGGCAACCAATGGAGAGGCCACATGTTTGTGAGCACCGAAGCCCTTTAAGTCAGCTGATCGGAAGGGCTACCAGACCACCACCTATTTGATATCAAATCGGATAATCAATAAGGATATGGCATCAATATCTAAATCTCACAAGACTTATGTATAGTATACCCTCAAAAAGCTCTAGTAGGGCTTTTGATACCCTCTTTCACCTAGACCAGTGAACTACTGCAAAGTCTTGTCTATGCATTACACAGAGCCCACCAATTTCAGTGGGTGCCATTTATTGCATTACTTTCCCCACAGTGTCAGGGAGCATGTGTGCTCAAGACTGTCTAAACTGGGCAACTTGGAGAGGTTTAACAGATTCCTGCAAAACTAGGATCAATGAAAAGAAAAAAAAATCCATGAACACTTTACACAGCTGTCTAAGTATATAAAACAGCTTGAGCATTTAAGAAAATAAAATCATGCCAAACCTCCAAAGGGCCATCTTCCGATGTCCTGTACCACATCCACTGTTCCACAGGAGGGAAGGAGCTGCTCTTACAAGTCAGTACTCCTGTGTCTCCCTCATTGCCTTGCTCAGTTTTCTTGTAAGCCAAAACATGGGGTGGAACTAAAAGAAAAACCCAAAGTTATATACATGTCCAGATATTGTGTCATTCAACTAGTAACTGTAAGAAGTTAATATTACTACATTACTTGGAACATGTACTTTACTTGACGTGCATTAGCCAGTCAGGATCTCAAATGATATGCGAGTACCTATAGGAGAGGATACCCACTATATGTAGTTTCTTGGCTGTATATATATATATATATATATATATATTTTTTTTTTTTTTTTTAACTCACACTCACACTCTGCAGGGCTATGATCTGTGACTACAGTTAAACTGCAGTGTGTACAAAGGGTCCGAGACACCTTATTTCATCAATGGTTCAGGCTGCAAAGACATGATAGAGACATTCTAACATTTTCTTATCATATTTTGTTTGGGGGTTCACCATACGATCCAAGGAAAAAACAAATTGAAGGACTGTTTAGAACTACATTATACATTAAATAAACTACTACATTACCTGTCACATTGATCACTCCAATAAGCTCAAGTACAGTTGTCAAGTACATGCAAGTATATTGTCCAGAGCTCTCTGCATTCACCTCAGTAATGCTGGGAGAAAAACAAAAAAAAAAAGCCATAACTAAAGCTGCTGTAAAAGAAAGCCAATGACAAGCAGTTTGTTTTACTCTCTTCATGCAGGACAGACAGGAATTCAGGTCACTGAAAGGAATTCTAATGCTGATAATCCCTCAAGAGGACATGGATGGTTCAATGGCACGTCTGTTCCCGAGAGACTGAAGTGCCACTACCTCGGTCTGACATTGATGTTAATGCAGACAGTCGCTGGCTGCACAGATACAAAGACACCAATGTTTTCCTCATACAATTCTCTTCTTTATTTCAACTTATTACCAAAACTTTGTATTAACCTCTTCACACAAAATCACATACATGTACGTGATTGGATGTGAAAGTGTTGTATCGAGAGAGCTCAGGAGCTCTCTCCGTACACAGCAGGTACCGGCTGTATAACACAGCCAGCACCCGCCGCTAACAGCTGCGATCGGTGACTACGGCATCTAAAGTGAGCAGGCGCCATCAGCGCCACCATCTTACACCGATCACCGCCCTCCGGAAAGTCATCGGAGGGCGGTGATCGGTTATGACAGCCAGCAGCCTATTATAGGATCCCAGGCGTGTCATTACATTAGATCTATTACACGCTGCCAGAGGCTTCATGTAATAGAAGGGAATGTATTTTGCTATACACGGCAATACATTAGTATTGCCGTGTATAGTGTGAGCGATCAGACCTCCTAGGGTTCAAGGTCCCTAAGGGTCTGATCATAAAAGTATAAAATTTTTATATAATATATATATATATATATATATATATATATATATATATATATATATATATATATATATATATATATATATATATATAACAGTGCTGGGCAAAAGTATTGGCACCCCTTCAATTCTGTCAGATAATACTCAATTTCTTCCAGAAAATGATTGCAATCACAAATGCTTTGGTAATAATATCTTCACTTATTTTGCTTGCAATGAAAAAACACAAAAGAGAATGAAAAAAAAAAGTCAAATCATTGATCATTTTACGCAAAACTCCAAAAATGGGCTGGACAAAAGTATTGGCACTCTCAGCCTAATACTTGGTAGCACAACCTTTAGGCAAAATAACTGTGAACAACCGCTTCCGGTAACCATCAATGAGTTTCTTACAATGTTCTGCTGGAATTTTAGACCATTCTTCTTTGGCAAATTTCTCCAGGTCCCTGAGATTTGAAGGGTGCCTTCTCCAAACTGCCATTTTGAGATCTCTCCACAGGTGTTCTATGGGATTCAGGTCTGGACTCATTGCTGGCCACTTTAGAAGTCTCCAGTGCTTTCTCTCAAACCATTTTCTAGTGCTTTTTGAAGTGTGTTTTGGGTCATTGTCCTGCTGGAAGACCCATGACCTCTGAGGGAGACCCAGCTTTCTCACACTGGGCCCTACATTATGCTGCAAAATTTGTTGGTAGTCTTCAGACTTCATAATGCCATGCACACGGTCAAGCAGTCCAGTGCCAGAGGCAGCAAAGCAACCCCAAAACATCAGGGAATCTCCGCCATGTTTGACTGTAGGGACCGTGTTCTTTTCTTTGAAGGCCTCTTTTTTTTTCCTGTAAACTCTATGTTGATGCCTTTTCCCAAAAAGCTCTACTTTTGTCTCATCTGACCAGAGAACATTCTTCCAAAAAGTTTTTGGCTTTCTCAGGTAAGTTTTGGCAAACTCCAGCCTGGCTTTTTTATGTCTCTGGGTCAGAAGTGGGGTCTTCCTGGGTATCCTACCATAGAGTCCCTTTTCATTCAGACGATGACGGATAGTACGGGTTGACACTGTTGTACCCTCGGACTGCAGGGCAGCTAGAACTTGTTTGGATGTTAGTCGAGGTTCTTTAGCCACCATCCGCACAATCTTTCGTTGAAATCTCTCGTCAATTTTTCTTTTCCGTCCACATCTAGGGAGGTTAGCCACAGTGCCATGGGCTTTAAACTTCTTGATGACACTGCGCACGGTAGACACAGGAACATTCAGGTCTTTGGAGATGGACTTGTAGCCTTGAGATTGCTCATGCTTCCTCACAATTTTGCTTCTAAAGTCCTCAGACAGTTCTTTGGTCTTCTTTCTTTTCTCCATGCTCAATGTGGTACACACAAGGACACAGGACAGAGGTTGAGTCAACTTTAATCCATTTCAACTGGCTGCAAGTAAGATTTAGTTATTGCCACCACCTGTTATGTGCCACAGGTAAGTAACAGGTGCTGTTAATTACACAAATTAGAGAAGCATCACCTGATTTTTCAAAGGGTGCCAATACTTTTGCCCACCCCCTTTTTTATGTTTGGTGTAGAATTATATCCAATTTGGCTTTTTGACAATTCTTTTTGTGGTTTTCCATTGAAGACAAATTAAATGAAGATATTATTACCAAAGCATTTGTGATTGCAATAATTTTCCGGAAGAAATTGAGTATTATCTGACAATTGCAGGGGTGCCAATACTTTTGGCCAGCACTGTATGTATATATATTGTATGTATATATATATATATATATATATATATATATATATATATATATATATATATATATATATATATATATAAAAAAAAAAATTCAAATCACCCCCCTTTCCCTAGATTTCATATAAAAAAAAAAACAAACAAAAAAAAAAAAACAAACACTTTAGGTGTCCCCACGCTCCAAAATGTTCGAACTATTAAAATATTAAAATATATTTCTCCCATACGGTGAACAGTATAGCGGAAAAAAAAAAAAAAAAAAAAAAAAATAAAAAATGGCCAAATGGCTGTTTTTTCAACTTTTTTCCTCCTATAAAAAAATGGAATAAAAAGTGATCAAACCATCAGACCTTCCCAAAAATGGCATCACTAAAAATGGCATCTTGTCCCGCATAAAAAAGACACCTTACCTAGTTCCATACACAAATATAAAAAAAAAAATTACAGGTGTCAATATGGCAACAAAATTTTTTTTGTATTCTGCAAAGTTTTTAATTTAAAAAGGTATCAAAACATTACAAATACTAAATAATTTTGGTATTGCTGTGATCGTACTGACATGCAGAATTCAGGTAACTGGTCATTTTTACCATATAGTGAATGCCGCAAAAATTAAACCCATAAGAAATTGCCGAAGATGCATTTTTCCCCCCAATTCCATCTCATTCTGAAATTTTTTTTCCAGCTGCCAAGTACATTGTACAGGATATTGAAGGGTGCCATTACAAAGTACAATTTATCCCCCAAACAATACGCCATATGACATGTGAACTGAAAAATGAAAGAGTTAAGGCTCTTGGAATGGGGATGGAGGGGAAATGGAAATGCAAAAACAAAAGTTGGCTGTAGTATGAAGGGGTTAAAGAAATGACTAAAAGGCAATAGCAATATTACAAAAAAGGGTTAATGTATTCAAACAATATATAACATAGCTTCACTTGAACTCAATAAGCACTATTACAGGTTATGTTAACGCAAGATACATTAATGCCAGTTATGGCACACCATATTTTCTTGTCCATTTACAATATAAATTACTGCAAAGTTCCATCACATAAAACCCCTACGAAGAATATGAAATGGAAGTCTACGTGCTTTTGAATTTCTTCATTGAGATAACAAAGAATACACATTCGAGAGTTGGGCAAGTCATTAAAATATTATCTTAAGAGTTATTTTTTTCGATTTTATAGCATAGATTATCAGGGCTGTGGCGTTGGTAAACCAAACTACTAATGCTAGGTTCACACTAGTGTTCGGGTTTCTGTCCTTCGGGTCCACTTGGGGACCTGAAAAACGGAAACCCTATCTGCTTAAAAAGCGGTGACTCATACCCACCTTACAGCATTTACTGATGTGCTTCACAGCATAGTCATGGCCATAGGCAGCAATAGAAAGTCTATACATGTTATCAGATGTTGAACTATTGAGCACAAATCCATTTTGAGCCATATGGACGACTGCATCAATTGTTTCAACCTAAAAGCAAGTATTTTTTTGGCAATTTCACTGTATTTTTTGTTAAAGGGTTGATATTTGTCTCAGGTCTTTTGAGGCTTAGGAACCAAAGTAATGAGTGCTTCTCCTATAGATTGAGAAGGCATTAGGTTTGAGAATTTCTGACCTTGTTAATACTATTTGCCACCACAAGTCATGTGAAGGCTTTTCACAGATATGTAATCTATTCCCCCCCACCCCCTTCAATGCTGTGCAAGTTTTTAGACCACATGGGTAGGCTTTTCCAGAGTTTTAATGGACTGTGCACCTTGAGAAGAACAAAGGCCACTACGGACCACCTGGCTGCAAGACAGAAGTGAAAGATATGAGGAAGGTGGTAGGAACTGGGGACTGTCACATTTGTTCTAGTGTATATAAAAAACAGGATACTTATGTCTTGTTCAAAACTATCTGTATAAATGCAGCACTCATACTTACTTATAGGTTGTAATCTGAGAGTCATCTTTGTCTTCATGGACAAGCTTATGCCCCTTAAACCACTGGTGCCCAGAAATTTGAAAAGACTCGTCTGTCAGATTGCACATTAATATCTCTCCACCATTTCCATCTGGGGAGCTTGTTTTAATGCGTGGATCTGTGGGGAAAAGTTTTTTACATGAGTGGGTCACAGATGTTTTATATAAAACCCATCTACACTGTTCCTCTACAGTTTGTCACATATATTGCCAATCCAGACATTACAAAGTAGAAATAAGACTAGCATTCTCATGTATGAAAAATAAAGACAAGTTGCTAGAACAGAAACCTGTCAAGTAACTGCATCCTGGTGCAGTTACACAAATGCCCCCTGCTTTTCTCAATACTTAAACTTAAAGGGATTGTCCATAGGACAGGGAATAAGTTTCCGCTGGGGACTCAATTGCCGAGTCCCCAGTGATCAGGAAGACAGGGGACCAAAAAAGTCCTCCCAAGACCTCTGTGTGAATGGAGTGCCAGTGCGCTTGTGTGACCGGCTCACCATTTACTTCTATGGTGCTGGGGCTTGAGATTACAGTCCTGCAAGCACAATGGAGCTCCATTCACAGGGAGGCTTTAAGGGAACTTTCAGTCCCTGGCCCTCCTGATCACTGGAGGACCAGGCAATTGGGTCCCCAGCAATCAGATGCTTTTCCACTCTCCATGATGGCACAACCCCTTTAACACAATTCCAGTACCATTAAAAACCCTACTTGAAGCTGGGAAGAATAGAAGGAAATCAGGTAAAACTTGTGGTGCAACATTAGAACTAGTCAGGAACAACGTTCAGGAGAAGACACACTGACTACATCTACTACAGAAGGGATGGCGGTGCTAAGGTTAGGTATAGCACTAGAACCTTGCGTGGTTTTAATACATAAGATAGTCTACAAAACAAGAATATTCACAGAACAGATGTAGGAAGCATCCAGATGTTGGGAAGGACTGCAGTGCTTTCATACGAGAGCTTTATAGTCGGCTTTGTAATGTATTTAATCAGCTGGATCTGCTGTCTTAATCTGGCATACCAACCAGTCTGGTTTTAACAGCATCTCCATGTTCAAGAAACAAGTTATCTAGGTATACCAAACAAACAAGGATGGTGCAAGGGGAAGGATGCGAGGTCCAGCAAGGGAACTCCAACAGAGTAGCACCAGCAAGTCCTGTTATGAGAGGAAAAGGATGGGAAGAACATCACATTGTGCGAATGGTGCCTTGGATCAAAGCCAACATTAGGGAAACCAAGCATTTTCAAGGAAGCAGCTAAATCAGGACTACAACACTAAGTGGAGGTGTTTGGCTAGGAGGGAGTGGGGTCTTCAAGACATCACAGGGATTCTTCAGAATCTGGTTTCCAACTCACGGTCTAAGACAATAACATTGGCCTGTGAACGAATCCACTTGATGCGAGGACTCTTTGTCAAATGGTTACGATCTGGATCGTTGCTGGCACGGCATTCATAAGTCCCAGAATCTTCTGGGGTCAGATTGAAGAGATAGAGTGTACTTGCAGCATGGAAGACATAAGTTGCATTCATCTGTACACGATCTTCTCGTGCTCCATCCCACAGCTGCGAGAAACTCTCATTGCTACAGTCTGCCTCAAACCACCACTGTATCTCTGGCATTGGACGGCCGATGGCCTCACAGTGTAGCGCCACAGATTCTCCAGTTAGTTTGACCTCTGAGAGTGGAGATTTAATGAACCCAGCTGTAGGGTACGAGTGAAAAGGTTAACCAAAAACAATATAACATGCAAAGCTAGAGGAGTCAGAATGCTACCTGAATAAAGTTAGAAGAGTATGTTACATCCCCATCCCTCCAACATGTTACTGCATCTGGCACATTTGCATAGGTAAATGAAGGGATTTCTTTCATGACATTTTCAGGGACCAAGTAGTTAATGAGCTTGATCTCCCATTAGCCAATTAGGCTGCAAGCTGCTAAATAGGACAATGCATAATTAACAGATTACCATCAGACCAAATAGGAGATTGTGTAGAAATAAACCAGCACTATGACATTTCAGTCTATATTCACATGTGCAACATTTATAAATCAGGTTCCGTGTGAATTCCGACTAAGAGCAAGCACAGAGATGCTGAATATTTTACATATTTTTAAGCTCAAACCAACAATGGAGAAATTGTATAAATGGAAAGACTCTTGGTTTTGGCTTAAAAAATCAATAGCCATTAAATCCACACTGTGAAAATGGCCCAACTTACTTTATAATAGCAGTAAAGCAGACGCCTAACCTAAGCTCCCGAGACGTGCCTCTTGCAATCTATTTTTTCTCCATGACACAGCAATTCCAACAAAAACTAAGCAATATTTTCCACTAAACAAATGCAACACCGCAAACAAGTCCCACAGTCAGTGCGATATAATGACAGGGGCATTAGTCTTCAGGAAGTGTCGGGTCACTGCAGTTTTACCTTTTTGAAAATACTCTGCTCAGATGCTAGCTCTGGCCATACACTTTGTTATGGCAGCCAGATTGATGCAATATGGATGAATCTATTTTGAACATTCTCCATAAACCTCAGCCCTTGGATTTTACTTCTTTTGTAAGCGGTGATACAAAATGCTAATCATTTATCTCTAAAACAAGGCTACCTAGACGCTTCAGGACAATTTGGTGGAGAACTATATATACAGCATAACAGATGCTGCAGGGTCCAGTATCACTGCAGAGGCTGCCCTTTACTACACACGCTGGCTGACATTTTGGACAGCTATGTGTACAAGTAGGTGGTGCGCACAGGCATTCATCAGCTGTTGACCTTTGTCAGGTATACTAAACAGATCACGCCCCTGACCCTACAAATAAGATACTGACTTTACCAGAAAAAGAAGGATAAAAGTCACACAAACTACACATAACCAGCAGTCTTAATATGACCTGTACAGCTCACTACGTCATATAAACTAAAACACAGAGCATATAAACCTGTTTATCAAAGAGACGATACCCTGACTGTCTGTAAAGTGCTGCGGAATGTGTTAGCACTATACAAGAAATAACTGCCAGTTTACACAGAAAAGGGGGTCATTTCCAGCTAAACTACCAGTGGTAAACAGTGGGGTTGGGAGGCTTAGATTAGCCATGGTCAACAGTCTTTGAGGCGGATTTATAAAAACAGTCAAAAAAAAAAAAAAACTTAGAAAAATAGAATGGCCATAGAAAAGTCACAGCAGAATGAAAGCTGTAGCAAATTTGGATGCCAGGGACAAGTTTTTCTTTTAGGCCATTTCATAATCCCTTTGTGTGTCCTAAATGCAAGGCTCCTGCTGTAGTCACTGAAAGGCAGAGAGGACATTGAGGAACATATTGGGGTGGGGAGGGTAAGCTCTTGAAACAAGAACATTTCTATCTATTTCTGCAATGAGAATGTGTTAAGCGCCACTTTTGTATTTATGCAAATAGGTATAAATCTGTATGACATACTGTTATATGGATCTCAAGTTGCTAGCTACTAAATATAAAGTGAATAGTCTTGATATTTTGGACTAGTGTTAAGGAACAAAGCATACCATACAATATAGTGTTTATCATACTTTAGGGTAAGTAGAAAAACGGTTTACCACAATGGCGCCTCTAAGTGGTGTGACTTAGACACCTGTTAAGGACTGGCAGTAGGGGGAGGGGAGGACATTCCTACACCCCGTGGTGGTGGGTCTAGGGGGAAAAACTGCAGCTCAACCCCAAGACCACTGACAGATGGACAGAGGTAATGCAATATTAGATGGGGAAGAAAAAATAGGGGTGTAGTATGGCAAGTGCTGCTTGGAGTTTGGAAGTGAGATACTAGGGAGAACGACTATTCCATTTTGCATAAGAATCAAGGCAACGCGTTTCAACGTTGTGCCAACATCTTAGTCAGGCCAACTATACAAAAAAACAAGGAGCACATATATAGATATCTAGATTAGGATATTTAAAACATTGCATAAGGCAAATAAATATCCTAATTTAGATATCTATATATATGCTCCTTGTTTTTTGAATAGTTGGGCTGACAAAGACATTGGCACAACGTCGAAACGCGTTGCCTTTATTCCTATGCAAAATGGAATAAAGTCTTTTTTTATATATACTTCTCCCTAGTATATATCACTTCCAACCTCCAAGCAGTGCTCACCATACTACAAACCTATTTTTTTCTCCCCTGTCTAATATATACTTTGCAGCACTTAACATTCCAGGGCATCTGGTTACCATACAGTTATCTATATTGAACTGGGCCTCTGGCAGAGACTTACCTCACCACAAACGAAAGGATCAGGCTGTTGAAACAGCTGCCTGATCATCTCCCTCGACAACTGCATTCTTGGGAGAGTTTGAAGGCCCCCCATACACATTAGGGTGCTTTCACACTACCGTTGGTGACCGTCAGTAGTGTCCGTTGCTATTGTCAGTTACAAGATTTTAGCATCGGCCACTAGCTGAACCGTCAGAAATCTGTTAAAATTTCCATTCATTTCAATGTGTTTTTATATTGTGTCCGTTAAGTGTTCGTTTACACTAAATCCGTCAGAAGTCCGTTTTTTTTTTTCGGGGACAAAAAATCCTACATGCAGGACTTTTTGTCCGTTTGAAAAAACGGATTCTTGATTGATAGAAGTGTCCGTAATTTTTTTTTTTTTTTTAACATTGAAGTCTATGGGTAACAGACTTTAACGGACAGTAACTGATAACCAGTTACTGTCCGTTATTTTATGTCCTTTTTTTTCATGCGCATGCTCAAAGTTTTTTTTTTTTTTTTTTTTAACTGAACCATTAATTGGGTGCTGGGACACCCACTGATCATTACTTCAGCTGTCAAAGATAGTGAAAGATGGGCTCATACATGTTTATGAGCCCATGCTCAGCTAACCTGCCAGCCAGAGAGTTAGCAGGCATAAAATTATGCTTTATCTTTTATGCCACAAACATTTGCCAACTACATCAAGACTATAGACTTCGCATTTAGAGGCTATCAAGCTAAACTTAATTTGTGTACCATGCAGTATTATAAACAGCCCAGAGCTTATGCCTTCTATGCATTTAGTTCATCTGCTATAAGCTGTTTTCATGGCATGAAATATTGCGGAATAAAAAAATATAAATATTCTTACATATATGTGGGTCATGTGAACGAGTTTCAAAGAGACTGACAGCAATAAGCATGTTACATGACAGATTTAAGCCAGGGGACCATGAAAGGGAGGATTCTAGTGTTTGGGGTGCTTGGTGTCACCCTTCAGAAGCAAGGACTAATCGCAGCCTGCACTTTTTACACAGCACAGAACAGCATGTCACATCCAATCACAATGGGAATGCCGAGTCATATGACTCACTAGTATAACCATCTCAAAGTCACCTTCACCCTGCACTGAACAGCCACTACCCAGCAAGCTAATCTGTACAAGTAAATGTGCACTTACAGCAAACAGAACAGCACTCTACAGTCTGATGCAAGGTACTAGGCATGTAAAAACTAAATCTTAGTGACTGCTATATTTGAAGCCAATGTCACTCGGCACAAAGGTTGGGACAACAGGTTATTTTTTATGTCATTTATGTAAGTGATAAAACAGGTTCTGAAGGTCAGTGTGCGGTGAAGTAAAAAAAAAAAAAAAAAAGTTTTGAGATGGAGCAGCTCATGCTTAGACCAATAGGACAGCGCGCACCAGAGCCACATAACTGCCAGCGAGCTTGTTATTGTGAATAACTGAATTTTTACAGTCTCATTCCAACACTTCTTACAGATTCTGCAGAGCAACACAGCCACTGTGCTCTAGCAATTGTTTTCAGTGGGTCTTTAACCCAGTCCAATTTGTCTTAAATTTCTTAGATGTGAAAAAAACCTTGTTACTCAGAGGGCTGAATTAGATTTAAGACTATTCAAAAATGTCTGCCATACTGCAAACTGTCTCAGCAAACCATCTAAGGAAGACTATAGTCAGATTCAGCAAGCACTGTTGCAAGGATCATGATATGGAGGTACAGCATTCATTCATATTATTGAATGTAGATTCCAATGCAAGCACAGTTTTATAGATTGTTCCTCAATCGATAACCTTAGCAACAGGAGTACTTAAAGAGGACCTTTCACCACCTCCACCAATTCAAGATCTTAGCAGCATCTATTAACAGATGCTACACTGATTCCAACACAGTTGGAATTTTCTCTCTAGCCCCCACCATTCCCAAATAAAAGGTGCAGTTAGTTTTGGTGCCTGATGTGCTATTTAAGCTCTGTAATGTCAGAAGGGCAGTGTCAGACAGAGGGTGGGATTCAGAGCTCCAGTCAGAGGCAGCCAGTGTCAGAGCTCAGAATCACACCCCTTGTCTGCTCATGCAGACTGCTTAGCAGTACAGAGCCTAAATAGTATATCAGGTACCAAAACTAACAGCATTGATTGCCCTGGGAACAGTGGAGACTAGAAAAAAAAATCCAACTGTGCCAAAATCAGTGGAGCAGCAGCTTTTAATTGATGTAACGAACTGGACTTGTTGGGAGTTAGTGAAAGGTCCTCTTTAAAACTAGGATCATAAGGTGAAACTGTATCAGGTCCCACAAGACATTCTGCCACATAATTGTCTCCTAGCAAGTTTAATGGAAGGCTGTACTCTACTATATAGATCTACACGCTAGCTGCCACTTGCAAGGACTCTGGGTGGCAAATATTACCAAGGTCTCAACCCCCGACTGACTTGCCTCCTCTTGACGCTTGGCGTGATATGCAGCTTTGTCCCTTTCTGAACCTATGTTTCTGGAGCGAATTTGTGTGGGGGGGCGGCCTTTTCTGCCATTCTCTCTGTCATTTATAGGGTTCTGATTGACCCCCATTAAAGGGTTTGTTCCACCCTTCATGTTGAAATGGGAGGCGAATTTATCCCTTTCTCTCTGCCAAAAGCAGAGGAGACGTATTTTCCTCCTCTCGCATGAGGACTGTCATTTTCTGCTATCAGGAGGCCAGTTTCAAGATCCTGTCCCGTTGGTATAGGGTTCCCTCTAAGCTACATATGTTTAACCTGTAGGAGGTGTGGGCAGGAAGAGGGTGACATGCTTCATGTCTTTTGATCCTGTTCTGTCTTGTCCCTGTTTTGGGATGGTGTTAAATGGATCATTTTGCAAATTACAGAGACTGGGCCCTGCTTTGTTTCTTCTCCATCATTGCGAGTCTTCGGTGTGAACTTACAAGCGCTCCCTACTCCATTTTTTGGTTCTCGCTGCTCGTGCTTGCATTCCGCAATACTGGAAGCAAGTTGAACCTCCTCCCCTTTCCCCTCTAGATTTTAAAGGTCAATGAGTTCATGTTCATGGAAAGCCTCACATCCTTCCTGCATGACACGGTTGAAGTCTTCAATAAAACCTGGTTTTATTGGTTGGAATTGGAAGTATCAGACGCTTCTGGGCCTTCCTCTACAGCCTGAGCATTATACTCTGTGCAGGGTATCCGTCAGCCATGGTGCTATTGCTGCTGTTATGCTAATCTCTGTCCTTATGTTATTGATTCTAGGTCCTTCTGATGGGGACCTGACACTAGTGGTTCCCCAGACCCTCATTGGGGCCCTTATATGGTTTGTTTTCTGCTCGCCTCCCACTCACAGCCTTTAGCTGCTACCCCCCCCCCCTTTTTTTTCTCTCTCTCTCGCTTATCTCTCTCTCTCTCCTGTCTCTACAGTTCTCCTTTCACTCTTTCCTCCTTTTCTTTATATCTCTGTAACCTTGTTGGCTTGGTCAGTCTGGGGGTCTCCTCAGGTGGTTCCAACCTGCTTTGTTTTGTTTGTATGTATGTATTTTTTTGTACTATTGGTATGTTTCAGACCTTGTTGTATTAAACTGCAATAAAAATTTGAAAAAACAAACAAAAAAAAACAACAACAATAAATGTGAGCAGTAACAACATCTGGCTATTTTTAGGGCCTGATAAGATTAGGTTCCATTATTCTCACATTAATAAAAGCCACATCAGATTTCCAACTAACAAGACATTTGTGCAGGCATTACCATGCCAGCTATAAACTAACCAAGGCCTAGTGTTGACCCTATATCAGGTGTGCTGCAATGCCCTACTGCGGAAAAACATTATTTACAATTGAGAAGACTCCAGTAGCAACCAGTGACTAAAACCCACACAATGTTCATATCTGTGTCAGAGTTGATGGAAGTCAGGTGGGGATTCTGATAAGTCCCAGACCATAGAAAGTGGCTGCATTTATGCTTACCAGTATATCCAATGGCAACCATTCAAGACCAACTCAGCACTAGGAAGAGTACAGAAAATCTGAAAATCTGCAGAAATGTTTAACTTAAGTCTACAAATCTAGACGTTGTTGGGAAAAAAAAAAAAAAAAAAAAACACTTAATGCTCTAGCTATACATGGTCACTCAATGGCCACCTCACCACTTATTACTTAAAGATGAATTTGGTTATTAAAAGCAGCTCCTATCCATGGTATATGTAATAACTGCTAGAGAAGTGGTCTGACTGCAAGGTTCCCCCAGTAATCATGAGACTAGGGTCCTCAGGTCCACTGTGGGAATGGACCAGTAGTGCTCATGTATGATAACCACTAATGTTGGCCTGTCTGCTCTGGTCCATCGGAAAACCAGAGTCTTTAAAACAGATGTGAACGTAGTCTTAAAGAGGACCTTTCACCACCTCCAACTACAGTTCTTAGCATCTGTTAATAGACACAGTTCCACCAACTCTGGCATAGTTGGATTTTTTTTTCTCTAGCCCCCACCTTTCCAGAGCGATCGATGGTGTTCGTTATGGTGCCTGATATGCTATCTCTGTCCTGTCAGAAGGGCGGTGTCAGGTAGGAGCAGACAAGGGGTGTGATTCTGAGTTCTGACAATAGATGCATCTGATTGGAGCTTGAATCACGTCCCCTGCCTGCCCTTCTGACAACACAGAGCTTAAATAGTACATCGAGCAGCTAAACTGTGCTTGTTGCTCAGCAACCAAGGAGGAGAGAGTCCCAACTGCCAGTGAAAGGTCTTTAATTCACTTCTACGGGAAAAACAGCATGCTGTACCCCAATTATCACTATAGTCCCACAGAAATGAATGGAGCAGTGTGCATGCACTACTGCCTCATTCCCACAAAAGGACGACTATGGTGATGGCAGGAGGTCCAAATGGTCCCTTTGACCATCACTTAATCTTAATATGTAGTGGAAATAACCATGTTTAATACCAGGTTACAATTATTCAAGATCAATATTGCCGTGCCCAAGCCTCTCTCATAAGTGCATAGACAAGGTAACCACAAGCCTTTGCATGATGCACATATTTTACGCATAACAGCCCTTTAACTACCATCAACCAACCCAATGGAACATTTAGCGTGGTGGCGGCAATCTAGACCAGTGAACCTAAGCCTCTTATAGTGGAGCTATACCAACCAACATTTTACTGATTAACAACTTGGTTAAGAGTCCTGCCAAGACTTGACATCACAGAACCTGCATCATGTACAACAGCTCCAACGACCTTTAAGCTCATTTCCGCTAGCATCAACATTACAAAGTTAAATTATGACATATGGAGTCTGGTGAAGTATTAACTCAAGTCCATTATGTCCATTGTTAAGCATATCACCTGGAGTGTAGACAAGACTGGAAACTGATACCCCACCCCAAGCCTATAACTGTCAGTTAAGTAACAAGATTTGGGACAAGAAAAATAATGCAGAAATGCTATGGCCACTCACTGAATGCATTCCACTCAAATATAATGTGTGTGTTGCAGCACATGTATCTTCAATTTCTAATAGTATTTAATATGGAACGGTCATGGAATATGTAAAGCCTTCAGACCAATGAAACAAGTTTCCATTTTAGTAATGTTCATAACACTACAGTGAGAACTGTACATGTGTCCATACACCTCTAGCAGTTGGACAAGATAGTAAGCTAATACTATTCACTTGTAAAGAAAGAAACACAATGATCATTCAGTTCAACAAAGCTAAACCAGACAAAATTGATTTCAGTTTTAGCTGTTGGAGGAAAATAGAAAACTGCAAGAACTTTGGCAGCCCATGACAACAGGTAAAGCTAAGAGGTGCAAGGATCTACACCACATTATTCTCTGTACCTACATGTAACAAGTAGATTTAATGTACTCAATGAGTATACAGCACAAGTCAGTGACGGCATGCACTGGCAGCATATACACAAGTCATTGCTGCTGTATAGGGATGAATGAATTCATGAACTGTTCAACACCATACAGTTTGTCTTTGACAGTAAAACACCTTTCATTATATGGGGAATGTCTGTCAGGTAATCGCATGCCAATTATTGTAAACATTACTAGAAACCCCAGGTCCCAAGCAACCACTGTAATAGGGTGTTAAAGTGTGCCCCCCATCCCATATAAACATGCATTTACAAGGGATGTCAGACACTGCTACCACTGGGTAGTTATGTGAATAAGCCTTAGGTATAGGTCCACATTTGGAGACGTCAAGTGTGTATATAAAGTAATCACAGGACAGAAGGCACCCACAATGCACTTTACACGTTGTCAGTATGCTTTATCCTTCTCCAGTTGAAAGTGTAACTCCCACTTTTTCACTGATGTCTCATTTTTTGTAATATACTTTATTACCCTATCCAAATTCCTTTTTATTATAAAACTTAACATTATCCCTAGCAACTCTCTAACTGTGCTGTTACTAAGGAAACTCCATACACAATTGTATTGTGAATATGCAGAGATGAGGCATTTACTAACGGGGCGGGTGGAGAGATGGTCACTTCAAACGGCTGTATTTCCAGTTTTATACCACCCAGAAATTCTCAGCCTTCATATGCTGCTAAGATTGAAGTACTAGCTGTAACAGTACCCGAAATAACAGTATGGAATTTGAACTCGCATACGCCACCTGTGACGTCCCGTGTCTGTGCGGTGGGGACTTCCACCAAAAAGAAGAACTTGGAGCAACAGGTCCAGACTATGGTGGGAGACACTGGAGCATTGGGGACAAGAGAGTATGGCTTTGTGTTTTTGACCTTAGTCGGCCTCTTTGCCAAAAACGGGTTATCCTGAACAACCCCTTTAATATGCATAAGTTCATGCTGCATATAAAATCACATTCCCAGCTTGGTTTTTCATCTTGCCAGCATGTGGAAATTTCTAGATATAAAACAAAGATACATCAGTCTGAAGTGACCATCTCACCTTTGAAAAATGCTTCAGCTCTGCATGCTTCATTTAGTACGGGTGTACAGAGACTCCCTGGCAGTGCTTAGCGCATTGCTAATGGAAACTTTAGCACCTCTTTTCTATTAAAAGGAAATTTGATTAATAAAAGATTACAAAATGTTAACAACAACCCCCCCATCCACCCTTCTATAGCCAAAAAAAAAAGAAAAAAAAAGGGGAGTTCTATTTTAAAGGGGGAGGTCACACTACAATTACTAATGTCCGTTGCTGTCTTCGGTCATAGGATGATAGCAACAGACATTAAACGGTCACAGAACTGTAACAAAAGAGCACGACTATCTCCAGTTACAAAAGTAAACAAAATGACGGAAGCTAGCTTCCGTCATGTTTACATTAGCGTCATTGGAAACAAATAGAATCAGTCAGACAGTTTAATGTCCTTTGCCATCATACTATGACGCAAGACCACAACGGACATTAACAGTAGTGTGAACTCCACCCTAAGATACTGATGCACAGTTCTAGAAGGTGCAGGTTTTGTTACAGTACTGCTGACATATGCATTGGTAGACCCTAGATAAACACAAACGGGCAGTAAGATATTGCTTGGAATAAGCACGGTACCAAGCAGCTCAGTTAATAAATGGTGTAGCGAGGCCACCACTGCTGAAGAATGCAGGCTATTGAAGAGATGCAGAGCTGGAATCACATGCCATGTCCCAGGGCAGCCAAACATTTTAAAGAGGATTATTAACAGGCCAATAGGCTTACTGTACTCCAAATTTCATTTCATAAGAGTACAGTGAAAATCACATGTTGATGCAGACCTACAGAAATCCAGGTCACAGGATGAGAAGGTTTCATTAAGTAGAAAGTGCAACAGAAGAACTAAGGCTAGATTCACATCTGTGTCAGAGTCACCACCGAAAATCAGGGGAGAAAAGTCCTGCACGGAGGACTTCTCTCCACAGGTTTCAGTATAAAAATGGCAGAAACCCGACAGACCCCATAGACTGTTTTATCGGTCCGACTATCGTTTGGGTCCCCTGGCGAAACCGAAAGACAGAGAGCCCAGCACAAGTGTGAATCTAGCCCAACATTGTCTTATAAGTCACTTAAGGAAAAATCAGCTTCTACCTGGTACTTTACAGCAAGATACGAAAACTTGCAGTTGATAAAGAAAAAAAAAAAATATGACCTTCCTGGAGTACAGGAGAATAAGATGCAATTATTTATAGAATATATTAATACTGAATTCTGCAAAAGGCCTTTGTACACATAGCAACAGTCCAGGTGATACAGATAGGACATTAGATAAAAATATGTTAATAAAGGGGCCAATTTCAGAAGTTGTTACTGTAGCAAGGAAAATTAAATTTAATAGATACTGAACTCACAAATAAGAGTAAGAAAATGGGGAGTCTGATAAAAGTAATGAGTTAAAGAATTACAATACTGGAGAAACTAATGTGAGAAAGTCTCATCTTAATGTCACACAGGGTGTCAATTATACAGTGATTTTACTATACACTTAATAGTTTGATTAAAATGGGATTAAAAGAAATCTAAATGGACAAGATACAGAACATATTTGGTGCATTTGCCAAAAGATTCAGAACTACTGAAATAGTGTTTCATTTAATTGAATTTATATGACAAGGAGTCAGAGGACAGATTTTGTAGTGCAATTTTGGGAGACTTGCAGGAGTTCCAAGAGGAGGAGACACGGAACCAGTTACATACAAAATTTTATTTATAGCTAGATTGGGCAAGAAGAAACATCCACAACTAGAGAATGGAATCATGAAGATGATAAAGTACTATGAGATTTATATTTTAGTTTTCTCTTCCTGGCAGCCATTAGATGAGTGTGGGGGGGGGGTGAGGGGGTTACACTATTTTTATTTTTTGCACAGTATATTCTTGTTTAACCCCTTGGCGACCTTGGACGTAACAGTACATCTTGTGTTACATGGGGATATAGGGTGAGAGCTCAGGAGCTGAACTCTCCATACAGGGCGGATGCCGGCTGTATAATACAGCCAGGACCCGCCGCTAACAGCAGCGATTGGTGCCTGCACTGCCATTTTTCACCGATTGCCGCCCTTCTGAACGTCATCGGAGAACAGTGATCGGTGAACAGTGATCGGTTGCCATGACAGCCAGGAGCCAGAGGCAGCATGTAATAGAGAAGTAGGCATTTTGCTATTCACTGTGATACAGTAGTATTGCAGTCAATAGTATGAGCTATCAGACCAACTAGGTTTCAAGGTCCATAGGAGGTCTGATCATAAAAGTAAAAAAAAAAAAAAAAAAAAATGTTTTTAAAAGTATAATTAAAAAAACCAAAAGTTCAAATCAACCCCCTTTCCCTAGATCAGATATAAAAGTAAATAAAAGTAAACACACATTAGGTATCCATACACTCCAAAATTTCCGAACTATCAAAATATTTATCCCATACGGCGAAAGGCGTGGCGCCGAAATCAAAATAAAAAAATTGAATAAAAAGTGATCAAACCATCAGATCTTTCCCCAAATGGTATCAGTAAACACGTAATCTTGTCCTGCAATAAAAAAGCCGCCATACCCAGCTGCATACAAGTAAATATGAAAAAGTTACAGGTGTCAATATTGCAACGCAAATTTTTTTTTTTCTGTTTTGCAGTTTTTCATTTTTTATTTTTTTTTTTTTTAATCTGTATCAAAACATTACAAATACTATATAAATATGGTATCATCGTGATCGTACTGACCCGCAGAATACAGGTAACTGGTCATTTTTACCACACAGTGAACGCCGTAAAAATTAAACCCATATGAAATGGGCCCAAATGCATTTTTTCGCCAATATTTCATAATAATTCATTCTGAATTTTTTTTTCCAGTACATTGCACAGCATATTGAATTGTGCCATTACAAAGTACAAATTTGTTTCGCAAACAATAAGCCATCAGGTGACTGAACTGAAAAATGTATGGCTCTTGGAATGGGGGAGGGAAAAAACAAATGCAAAAACAAAGATTGGCCAGGTCCTTAACAGGTTAATAGTAAAGTAATTCCGCCTCAAAATCAACAAGTTCTGCCCTATATCCACCACAAGAATGTACCCTTACAGTACAAGCGACATCAAACTTCTACTAATGGACTAACTGTGGGACTAGGCTTTTTGGCATAGATTCAGATTTGGTGACACACCGTGTTTCTCCAAAAATAAGACCTACCCCGAAAATAAGCCCTAGCTAGATTTTCCAGGTTTTTTGGAGTAGGCTTGAAATATAAGCCCTACTCCAAAAATAAGCCCTAGCTAATTTAACCCCTTCCCGACATCTGCCATGCAATTACAGCAGATGCTGGGTCCTTAAAAATGGCGGCCGCTCTGCTGCAGAGCCGGCTACCATAGCTGCTGTACCGGGTCCACGGAGACCTGGAGTTAATGCCCGCGATCAGTTTCTACCCTGATCACGGGCATTGTTCAGCGTGATCCCCCCCCTCCTTCCCACCAAAGTAGCACAACCTGTAGTTAATGCCCGCGATCAGAATTGGCTCTGACCGTGGGCATTGCTAAGTGTGACCTCCCCCCCCCGCAGTCCCCAAGGCCAGTCCCAATCGCCTATAACTACTATACTATAGCTACAGTCCCTCCAAATCCACCCCCCCAAAGTAGAGCAACTATCCCCAGGGCCAGTCCCCACCGGCCCCATACCTCTCACATTGCAGGTCGGCTCCCACGAGATCGCGGGAGCCGACCTGTTCCTTTGACAGCTGGGAGCCTTATGAAGGCTCCCAGGCCTGTCATAGGAATATTACTATTGAGGTCCTGCCTCAATAGTAATGTAGATAATCTCCCATAGACTGCTATACAACGTATTGATTGCAGGTTCAAGCCCCCTAGGAGGGGTTAATAGTAAAAGGAAAAAGTTAAATATTAAAAAACAAAAACAATAAAAGCCTCCTACCATAAGAATATTCACAAAAAATACATACAAATTTACTTACAATTTAAGGCCAGTGCCTCTATTTTTGAAAGTCGCAGCAGGTCGTCTATACTACAGAAACGCTGGTGTTTTCCGTATAGACATAATAGGGGTAGAAAGTTTACAGAGAGAAAAACCTCTACAAACTTTGTAAAAAAATGCTTAGCCTAAGCTATAGGAGAGTAGGTGAGTCTTTTTGCTTAAAGAGTACCTTTCATGTCCTCATGTATATGCGGTTTTACATACCGCTAGAAAGCAGACAGTGCACTGGGGCTGGAGCTATCGGTGGTCTTCGTTTCACCGTCCAAACGGCGTTCCTGGCAGTCTAGCTGTGCTGTGAGGAATACCCCCGCCCCCCCCCCCCCCCGACTGTACTCATCCATAACCCTGTACTTTGGGGAGGGGGGGGGGCATTCCTCACATCTCAGCGTCATCATGAATTCAGCGCACTGTCGACTTTCTAGCGGTATATAAAACCGCATATATGAGGACATGAAAATGTACTCTTTAAACAGGCACAATGTAAAACTTTCAACAGCCAGAAGGGTGGACCCTACAGAGGTTGGCAGGCTCTGGGTGTAAACTGGTGAGGAATAGACATGGCATATAGAAGTTACCAAACATTTCATTATATAGGAAGCCCCAGTTACATAATGGTGAAAACGCCTGTCCAGTATGCCTGGTTAATCTAATCTCCGGCTAGCTGGGAAAAGACCCGAAGAGTCTAAGGAGAAACAACAAGACGGTTAAAATATGGCTGATACGTCTACGAGACCTCACTTCAATGGGGGATTTACACCGTGCCCTGCCCCAGCTACCCAGAAATACATGGCGTTGAACTATACACTGCATCAGTAATGGCTAAGGAGTGGCCTCTATGTAAATGCCCCGCTAATACCGGGTCACATACACCTCATCAGTGGCCTAAGGACCGAGCACGATCGCACCTATGCAGCAAAGACGTTTACCTGAGCCGTCAGCCCCTTCCCCCGCTGAGTACAAGCAGTACAGCAACGGATAAGAGTCCGAACACCTTCATGTCGCAGTCGAAACTGGCCCCACAGCTCACCGGCGTCTTCTCTCCTCGGTAAATGGCAGCCAATTGAGACGGGCAGCAGGTCACCTGCTTCCTTATGCCAGGGGGCGGGGGCTGCGTTACGTACTTCCGCTCTTCTCGAAGCTCACGTACTCGCTCTGTGTAATGTCCGCCGCGACCTCACCTCGTGTGTCAGCACCATGACCTCTGTCTGGCGGGTTCAGTGAACAACTGCGGAATAATAGATGTAGTGTGCAGGCTATACCGACCGGTTCACTTATAATCTAGGTGGACGGCATGGTTGTTGGGTTTTATTTATTTATTTTTATCTTTACCAGTAGATGGCGTTATGGCTTCGTGTTTCAAGATGCTTCTTGGGGACAGTAAACCATGGTAACAGCAGTATTATGGGATTTTTGTCAGGGCAGCTGATCATTATGTAGCAAAATCTTTCCCCAAAAACAACTCAAATAAGGCCCCTTTCACATCATGTTTTTCAAGTCAGTTTAACGGATCCGTTATTTTAATCAAAAAACTGACGCAAACTGCTCCGTTAACGGATGTTCATCAGTTTTTTGCTTCAAAAAAAAAAACCTCACTTTTTTATGTTTATCTTGTGAAACACTAAATAATATTTGTTGATAGAAGATGGTGGATGTGCTTACACTGGAGTGCTTTTAGTGAGGTTTTTTGTGTAGTGAGGATTTCTTAACCCCTTAAAGACCCGGCCTTTTTTCGTTTTTGCATTTTCGTTTTTTCCCTCCCCACGTTTCAAGAGCCATAACTTTTTAATTTCTCAGTTAACAGAGTCACATGATGGCTTATTGTTTGCGAAACAAATTGTACTTTGTAATGTCACTATTCAATATGCTGTGCAATGTACTGGGAAGCTGGAAAAAAATTCAGAATGAGGTGCAATTGGAGAAACTGCATTTGCGCCAATTTCTTATGGGTTTAATTTTTACAGCGTTCACTGTGGTAAAAATGACATGTTACCTGTATTCTGCAGGTCAGTACGAACACAGTGATACCAAATTTATATAGTATTTGTAATGTTTTGATACCTTTTAAAAAACTAAAAACTTTGCAAAATAGAAAAAAAATTGTGACACCTGTGACTTTTTCATATTTACATGTATGGAGCTGGGTATGGTGTCTTTTAATGCGGGACAACATGTTTTTATTGATATCATTTGGGGAAAGATCTGATGGTTTGATCACTTTTTATAAAATTTTTTATAGGAGGCAAAGTATTGAAAAAAATGCTATTTGGCCATTTTGATTTTTTTTTCGCTGCTACGCCGTTCACCGTATGGGATAAATATTTTAATAGTTTATGCATTTTGGAGTGCGTGGATACCTAATGTGTTTATGTTTACTTTTATATCTGATCTAAGGAAAGGGGGGTGATTTGAACTTGTGGTTTTTTTTTTTTATACTTTTAAAAACTTTTTTTTTTTTCTACTTTTACTTGTATGATCAGACCCTCTAGGGACCTTGAAACCTAGGGGGTCTGATCGCTCATACTATTCACTGCGATACTACTGTACAATAGAGCTAATGCAATGACAGTCCTGGGAGCCTTCAAAGTGAAAAATGGTGGCGCCTGCGCAATTTAGACGCCGCGGTCCCGTTTGACTGTGACATCTAAAGGGTTAACAGCCGCGATGGGTGCAGGCACCTATCGCTGCTGTTAGCGGAGGGTCCTGACTGTATTATACAGCCGGCATCCACCCTGTATGGAGAGAGCTCAGCTCCTGAGCTCTCTCCATACATCGTCATGCGACTCAGGACGTACTATTACGCCCTGGGTCGCTAAGGGGTTAAGAACAATGCTGACATCAGTTATTCTCAGACTGCGTCTTCTGCAACTGTGAAAGAGACAGTGAAGACAGCAGCACAGCTGACAAGGAGGTATTGGGTGCACCCAGTAAATTGTGCATGAGAAACATGGTGCCTTCATGAACTTGCACTGCCAATTAAGGCAATACCCTTAAAAATTTGAGGAATACATGCGGATGACAATGGATGCCTTTGATGATTTCCTGGACCAGAATTTTAAAGATTTCTAAATATCTTGTGATTACAGTCATGTCTTGATCGGTTGCCACTGGATACGACCATGAATGTAGGAACTTTCTAAGGTCAGAAAATCATCAATGGTATCCTTATTGGGGCCGGGATATCTTCTGATACATGTAGTATTCCTGCCTGATAACCCAGCTTATTATAATAAGAAAATCATGGCTGGGTTTTTGACAAGTCCCAGGCCATAGAAAGTTTCTGCATTTGTGGTCGTATCCATTGGCCAATGTTTCAAAGATATTCTAATTTATTGAGATGCACCTGTAGCTCAAGCTCAGCCAGATTGGATGGAGAGTGTCTATGAACAGCAGTTTTCATGTCTTGCCACAGATGCTCAATGTGATTTACGTCTGGACTTTGACTGGGCCATTCTAATGGAAGAGTGAAGAAATCAGGGGATACCTTTTAGAGGCTAACTGAGTATATTTGATATACAAACCAAAAGTGACGGACAACCAATTAAACAAAGCGGCAGCCATTAACAGAGACAGTCTGCTCACATATAGAGAGACCCAGAAAGATGCCCGAGTGCCCCTAGTTTTCACCTACAACCCACAGCTGGAAATCCTATGAAGGATTGCCAAGGAGCTCCAACCGGTTCTACATAGGGACAACAGACTCAAGGACATATTTCCAGTCCCCCCTCTCCTTTCCTTTCGACAACCACCAAACCTGAGGCAAATTATTGTCCGGAGTGCCCTGAAGGCCCCAACTGAAAATGGCACCTCACTTTGCCTACAAAAAAGGTGCATGACCTGCAAGCCCATCCACACCGCTGACAGTGTACCTATCCCGCAGTCACAACAGGTGCAGGTCTTCCAATGTGGTGTAATGTGTGTGCAATGTCCCACCACAGGCCTCTATGAGGGGGAAACAGGGCAGAGACTTAGTCAGCGAATGAACTCATAGATCCAATATTGATAACAGCAGAACAGATCTCCCAGTGGCCGCACATTTCTCCGGAGAAAACCACTCTATTGAATATTTGCGGGTTGTGGTTTTAATGGGACATTTTAAGACGTAGGAGGAAAGGAAAGAATGGGAGTACAAGTTTATGCAAAAATTTCAAACTCTGCAATTTGGACTTAATATTCATGCCAGCTTCATGTCACACTATGTATGAACTGTGAGGGTCACAAATCACCTCCTGATAGCAAACTGATAACAGATCCCTCTGTCACGCACCACAACTTTCCAGATTTTTTTTTTTGACCTGTTGTAAATAACTTCTCTACTTAGATTGCATTTTGTTTTGTTTTTTTTAAGGACTCTAAAATCCTTTGAAGATCATGTGTATAGAGTATAAATAATCTGTGAATTTTCAGTTCTTGTATAACACCATGTCTGAAGAAGAGAGCTAGACTTTTGAAAGCTTACTTATCAAATATACTCAGCCTCTAAAAGGTATCGCCTGATTTCTTCACTCTTCCACTACTTTCAATGGCTAACACGGTACAACATTATACTACTATAGGCCATTCTAACACATGAATATTCTTTGATCTAAACCATTCCACTGTAGCTCTGGCTGTATGTTTAGGGTTGTCGTCTTGCTGGAAGGTGAATCTCCTTCCCAGTCTCAAGTCTTTTGCAGACTCCAACAGGTTTTCTTCTAGGATTTCCCTGTATTTAGCTCCATCCATCTTCCCATTAACTCTGACCAGCTTCCCTGTCCCTGCTGAAGAAAGGCATCCCCACAGCATGATTCTGCCAGCACCATGTTTCACAGTGGAGATGGTGTGTTCAGGGTTATGAGCAGTGTTACTTTTCCCTCACACATAGCGCTTTGCATTTAGGCCAAAAAGTTCAACTTTGGTCTCATCTGACCAGAGCACCTTCTTCCACATGTTTGCTGTGTCCCCTATGTGGCTTGTGGCAAACTGCAAATGACACTTTTTATGTCTTTCTTTCAACAATGGTTTTCTTCTTGCCACTCTTCCATAAAGGCCAGATTTGTGGAGTGCACGACTTATAGTTGTCCTGTGGACAGGTTCTCCCACCTGAGCTGTGGATTTCTGCAGCTCCTCCAGAATGACCATGGGCCTCTTCCCTACGTCTCTGACCAGTGCTCTCTTTGCTCGATTTGTTAGTTTAGGTGGACGGCCATGTCTTGGTAGGTTTCCAGTTGTAGAATACTTTTCCGATGATGGATTGAACAGTGCTCCTTGTGACTTCTGAAGGCAATTGATTGACCTGGATTTTATTTAGGGCTATCAGGAGTACAGGGGGCTGAATACTTTTGCATGTCGCACTTTTCAGATTTTTATTGGATTAAAATTTTGAAAACCATGTATCATTTTCATTCCACTTCACAATTATCTGCTAATTTGTGTTGGTGTCTCACTTAAAATCTCAATAAAATACATTTAAAGGGAGTCTATCATTAGAAAATCACCTTTTGAACTATTGGCACGTTGGAATGGTCTTTAAAAAGGCTATTGTACTCCTACCTTCCATTCTCTTCTTCTCCCCACCGTTTCTGTAAAAATCCGTTTATTGCGATATGCAAATTATGCTCACGGAGCACACTGGGACTTCCCCCTGTGCTCAGAGCACCCCTCGCGTCATAACCTGTCGCTGTCAGAACCTTAGTTAGTTCTGTTCATGCCCCTCTTCATGTTTTTCTGATCTTCTGCCTTGCGTAAGGCATCAGAATCTGTTCTATACGCTGACTGTGCATGCTCGGTGCCATTTTGCGGTGGTCTGTTGGGGGGGGGGGGGGAAACGCCCAGTGTGCTCAGTGAGCATAATTTGCATATTGCAATAAACAGATTTTTACAGAAACTGTGGGGTGAAGAAGAGAATGGAAGGTAGGAGTAGAATAGCCTTCTTAAAAGGCTATTCCAACATGGCATTAGTTCAAAAGGTCATTTTCTATTGATAGACTCCCTTTAAGTTTGTGGTTGTAAGGTGACAAAATGTGAAAAAAATTCAAGGGGTATGAATACATTTGCAAGCCACTGTGGGGGGGGGGGAGGCATTTTTGGTGCAGTGTTACTTCTTAAACCATGCCCCCACATTCTAGTAACCCCAAGAATTGTGGGGCATTTTCAATGGTAAATCTTCCCTAGTGTTGTCAAAATCTCTCAGTAGTGCAGGCTTGGCTTTTGGTGCCATTTATAATGTTACTCCAAGAGGTAAAATGTTTATAAGACTGTGAAATCTATATAACTGTATAATCAGTACACTATCTGATTTGTTATCGCTTACTAGCCCCTTTATACTGTTTGCTTATTTTAAGACCTTAAGTTCGTGTAAGTACTTTTCCAGGGTAAACCTTTAACCATAATAAAAATTTATGACATTCACTTAAACAAAAAGTTTCCATGTGGCAATTAAAACATTCTGCAAAAAGGATAGGTTTTTTTATTTTTTTTATTACACACACTGCCCTCCAGATTAAATAAGGTAAAAATGAGACACACAAGTCATTTTCTCATTATTTATTAAATTATTTTGAAACAAACCAGATAATAGCAGAAAACCCCACCCAGAGAAAAGTCAAAACCATACAATAATGCTGTCAGCTAAACCACCCGACCATATGCTAAATACAGTGTCAGACAATAAGAGATCTTCACAACCAAAGCATACCTCTTCACCCTCCACCTATACCCAAAATGAAAAAAAACAAAACAAACAAAAAAAAAGCAACCAAATAAAAATTATTCTCCCACCTACCCTCCTAGCCTTATTTCAGCCCTGCACTGCAGCCTGAAATAGCAGAGGTAAAGGGTGTGGAGTTAGTATAGCAGCAGGACTTGCAAAGCACTCTACTGCCATCCTGTGGCACAAGCTTTTACTGCAAGCATTAAGCCATCCTCTACTGCAGCTCAGGGACCATCCTTGGCATTCCAGTAGGGCAAAGCCTCAAACCTCTCTATTTCTCCAGTACCACATGTGCCAGGTGGTAATATGGTCAAAGAAAAAGAGTGAAAAATCATCAGTGTCTATTTTATTGATGCGGAGAAGATGGGGAACGAGGCAAGCACAGGCTGTGTCAGGATTCTTCATTGCCAGAATCATCCTGATCTTCATAGCAGCTGTCGCCCTCATCTTCCAAGTCATCATCCTCATAGTAGTCATCATAGAACAAATCAGATCCCTCATCTGGAGCTGGAACTTTGGTTTTCACACAATATTCAGCTAGTGTGGTAGGAACCTTGACTCCGTCATTTTCTGCATCAGCCTTCGTAGTGAGAACTTGCTTGCTATGAATTAAAACAGGTGAATTAGAAGACAGTAGTGCAAGATGGCTAAGGTTAACATCATTCAGTAATCTACTATACATTGGTATTATAAAGTACAGTTCCATCTGCCCCTCCCTCCACACACACACACAGTATAATGCTCCTCCGTGGCCCCATACACACAGTATAGTGGCCCCTAGTTGCTTCCCACGCACAACTGAAAAAAATAAAAAGGTCAGAATGGAGCCTTGCATAGTAACATAGTAGAAGATGTTGGATAAAGACACAGGTCCATGAAGTCCAACCTATAACTCCCTACAGTGTTGTGCCAGAGAAAAGCAAAAAAAAAAAAAAAAAACCCATGAGGCTCAATGTCAGGGAAAAGTTAAATAACCTTCCTGACTCCAAATCCAGCAACCAGTATAAAAACCCTGGATCAACTTTATCAAAACTCTAGAACCCATAACATGTAATATTTTTCCATTCAAGAAAGGCATCCAGGCCATTTTTGAACTTGCACAATGAATTCACCATCACCACATCCTGTGACAGTGAATTCTATAGCCTCACTGGTCTCACAGTAAAGAATCTCCATCTATGATGCTGGTGAAATGTTCTCTCCTCTAATCATAGGAAATGCCCTTGTCACTGTCACAGGCTGACGGTGGGTTCACACTTGCAGTGGCACTCTGTCCGCTGCGAATCCAACCTAAATGTCGGAAAACTGGATAGGGGAAGGTTTGAGACGCATTGCTTAAAACCCCAGTCACTTCGCTTACACCCTCTGCGTCGCAAAGCCGTTTTTTTTTTGTTTTTTTTCCCGCTGGAAACAAAGTCCTGCATGTGATGCCACAGCCCTATAAACACCCTCGGCCATTTTAGGTACAGTCATTTCACATCGCTCTTACTGTAGGGACAGACATCAGCAGGAGCTAGAGAAAGACTTAGAAAACAGAAGTTCAGGGAAAGAGCCTTGGAACTGTAGGGAAAGGATAGGGAGGAACTGAAAGAAGAATTTGGGGTGGTTGCAGCGTCATTAACAGCAAGAATTTTAATATACATTGCAGCACTCACTGCCATTATACTGCTGATCATTACTCATACCTGTGTCTTCAAGGTGGAACACAACAAACCTTTTGCAGTACAGTACAGCAAAAACCAGTGAATTATCATCCACTAATATCTGCACTTATCTGTAATAAACGCCTTTAACATGGGGAAAGGCATAATGACCATATTCGCCATTTTGTTCCCAGTATAAAGTTGCTGGCCATTTATCAATACAATATTGTCAATAATTCTGAGCCACAAATATCTGCCTTTATCACTCTTTTTTTTTTTTTTTTTTTTATAGGTGTTCATTAGTGGGGAAAGAAATAAGGGGCATATTTGCCGTTCTCTTCAAAGTAGAAAATAACAGGCCTTTTTGCCCTTTTGCAATTACGTTTTTTCATAGAACAGTATGTCAGACAGAGAAGCGAGAGGCCATGCACAGGGGAGGGCCACAGGCCTAAATGTTTCTGGCGCAGGCACAGGTCGCAGCAGAGTAAGGGGGTGTGGCAGCAGGTGTCAGTTACAAAGGCCTGAGCTCCCAGTGTCAAGTTGCGGTCATGTCTTGACCAGTAACCCAATGGTTGTAGACTGGTTGACTCGGTCATCCAATTCATCCCAAGTCACATCAGACACCGCCAGCCAAGAGTCAGTGGATTCGTCAGACACAACCCTTAGTTGGCATGGCCCGGCAGCAGGCCCTGTGCCCTCACCTGTGCTCAACCTGCCTTTGTCCTTTTCTGTTCCCTCAGCTAGAGAAGTACTCTATGCTGTGGGCTCAGATCCACTGTACAGTGAGGAGGAGGAGGTACTAGAGGACAGTCAGCAACTACTGCATAGCCAAGATCTGGAGGAGACATCCTCCGCTTCCTCTGGTAGGCAGGCAAGTAGTGATGAGGAGAGTGGCGTGGGAGCTGGTGTTGAAGAGGACATCAGTGACCTGCAGACAGTAGTGGATGACGATGTAGCCGATCTTAATTGGGAGCCGGGTGACGAAGGGGCTTCATCGTCATCAGGAGAAGAGGGTTGCAGCTTGCACACGAGGCAGCGGGGGAATCAGGAGGGTGGCAGCAGTGTGAGGTCGGGAGCTAAATGTGCCCGGGTACACCACCTGCTTTGCAGCAGCCTACCTGCCCAGAAAGCAGTGGTTCACGGAGGCAGTTATTGCGGGGTGTTCGGGGTAAAAGTCACCTACTTGACAGTGTGGCAGTTTTTTTTGTAAAGCCTCCGGGGAAGGTGAACATGGCCATATGTTCAATCTGTGGGCAGAAGGTGAAGTGTGACCAGGGTGCCAATGTTGGCACCACAGCCCTGCATCAACATATGCAGCGTCACCATAAAGTGGCCTGGGAGAGCCGTGGCTCCAATGTGGTGTTCCAGCCTGCCACAGCAACCGCTGCAGCGCCCAGTGGCACGCACCCCATTTCAGGCAGTGAAGGCTCCACCACCTCAGCCGAAGGAAGCTGTGTGTCCTTCCCATTATCTGCTCTTCGTGATGCTCCTGCTCCATCTCCTAGTCAGTCATTGTGTGAGCAATCGATCACAGAATCTATATCTAAGAACAGTATGCGTACACTCATCCAACAGTGCAGAAGCTGAACATGCTCCTGTCCAAGTTGATGGTGCTGTAGTCACTCCCTTTCCACTTTGTGGACTCTGCACCTTTCAGAGAGCTGATGGCTTGTGCCGAGCCGAGGTGGAGAGTCCCAAGCCGTCATTTCTTTGCCAAGAAGACAGTACCAGCCCTGCACAAATATGTAGAAGAGAAGGTGGGCCTTGAGCCTGTCGGTGTCTGCCAAAGTGCATGGCAGTGCCGACATGTGGAGCTGTAACTACAGTCAAGTACAATTATATGTCATTTACTGGTTCCTACCCAGACACACCAGCAACTTGGACAGGTGACGCAGCTTCTGCCTCCACGTTCTCACACTCTTAGTCCTGCAACAATGTCCGCCTCATCCTCCACTGTCTCCTCAGCCTCCACTACAGGGACAATTCACAGTGCTCCTCCAGCATATCACATGTGCAGGGCACAGCGGTGTCACACTGTTCTATACCTTGTTTGCCTGGGCGAATTAAGTTACACAGGGGAGGAACTGCTCCATGTCCTGAATCAAGAAATCGAATCCTGGCTAAATCGGAACAATAGTGACCGACAACGGGATGAACATAGTGTCGTCGCTGCGTCAAGGGGGGGGCTAAGCCATACGCCCTGCATGGCGCACATGTTCAGTCTGGTTGTCAAGCGTTTCCTTAAGTGATCCACCCATCCGCAAGACATCCTAAAAATGGCAAGTAAACTTTGCATGCACTTCAGCCACTCGTACACCGCCAAGCACACCCTCCTTGAGCTACAGCGGCAGAACGGCCTCCCACAATATAGGCTGATATGTGAGGTTTCCACCCGTTGGAATTCAACCCTCCGTATATGAACAGAGAAAAGCCATAATCGATTTCTTGATGATCCAAGCGGACAGAGGTACTCCCCTGTGTAACTTTAACATTAGCCAGTGGCAGCTCATGCGTGACACCTGCCCTTTGCTTGTTCTTTTTGTTAGTCAGTCGCCAGGAATACAGGATGAACAATGTCATTCCACTGATTCACATCCTGGAAAAGATGCTTTTCAATCTGGCTGGTCAGGGGACTGGAGATGTGGCGTCTACATCTCATGGCCACATGGGCCCTGTGGGGGCTGAACTGAAGGATGAGGAGGAGGACATTGGAGCACAAACAATGTGTAGCCAAATGGGTGGAGAGGAGGAGCAGGAGCAACCAGAACAGACAGAGGGAGATGAGGAGGATGAGGCAGATGACCCAGATACACCGTGGCAGTATGCAGTGGAGATGGATGCAGGGAGTCCCTCAGAGTCACTTGCGCAAATGGCCCGAAGCATGCTCACTTTCTTGCGCAACTTGCACTTGCATGGCAGCTGTGGGAGGGGGTGGGGGTGACAGGAACAGAATCGGCTCCATCAGCAGCAGCCTGAGCCTAGAGTCGCTGATGAGCAGCTTTCTTCAGCCGCATAGTGAACTTGAACCAGCAGGTGGTGGCATAGGAGTGCACCCTGCCACCCGTCATCGAAGATCCGCTGTACTACTGGGCAGCCAAACTGGATTGGTGGCTGCAACTGGCAGAGTTTGCCCTGGAAAAGCTGTCCTGCCCGGCCAGTAGTGTAGCATCAGAGCGGGTGTTTAGTGCGGCTGGGGTCATAGTTACCTGTCCACCCAAAATTTGGAGAGACTGACCTTTGTGAAGATAAATCAGGCATGGATCAGCCAGGATTTCCACCCACCAATGCCTGATGCATCAGATTAAATGATCCATGCTGCCTCACCACACTCTGCCACTGGTTCACTGTATGGCCTCCTAAGGCTGTTGCTACCTACACATTATATCACCTTGCCACTATGTGGCCTACTCACTCTGCTGTCACCTCCGCCCTCTGCCACTGGGTCAATGTATGGCCTACTAAGGCTGCTGACACCTCCGCCCTCTGCCACTGGGTCAATGTATGGCCTACTAAGGCTGCTGACACCTCCACAATGTCACCGGGTCACTGTATGGCCTCCTCATGCCGCAGCCACCGGGTCACTGTATGGCCTCCTCATGCCGCAGCCACCGGGTCACTGTATGGCCTCCTCATGCCGCAGCCACCGGGTCACTGTATGGCCTCCTCATGCCGCAGCCACCGGGTCACTGTATGGCCTCCTCATGCCGCAGCCACCGGGTCACTGTATGGCCTCCTCATGCCGCAGCCACTGGGTCACTGTATGCCCTCCTAAGGCTGCTACTACCTCTGCTACTGGGTCACTGTATGCCCTCCTCATGCCACAGCCACTGCTGTGTCACTGTATGTCCTCCTAATGCCGCTGGCACTGGGTCACTGTATGGCCGCCTCATGCTGCTGCCAACTCCACATTATGTCACTTTGCCACTCTGTAGACATCTATGTTGAATGGGCAGACGAGGGTGTAAAAGGAGTGCGCTCTTTCACGCTACAGTAGGATGTTGGGCCTCTGCACGGTTCTTTCTACCTGGCACTAATATGGACCTTTAAGGCTGGGTTCACACTTGAGTTAGATGGTCAGTTTTGGCCCAGTAACTGTCCAAATAAGTAAAGTGTGCAGTGGTTCTAAGAGCAACGCCTGTCACGTGCGTGTCATTCTGACTCACAGTATTGTTTCACTACCACAGTAGGGTCCCTATGCGTGTTACTGCAAGGCACAGTGTTCTACACCACTATACAGGCTCTCTGAAGCCAGGAAATAAGTGTTTTTTTTAAGCAATATTCACTGCGAATTAATTCGGATTGAAGCAAATTTTTTTGGAACTTCGAATCAAACTGCAGAATCGTACTTTTGAGAAATTCGCTCATCTCTAGTGAATACCATCAGGTCCCAGTGATTTGTCTATTCTGTTTTTAAGACACCTCTGCGCTTCCTCTTGAGTTAAGCATGTGAAACTTAATAGAGAATTTACATTATCTTTAGTCATATCACCCTTTGTTGTCCTGTGTAAATACAGTAGAGAAGGTGGCATTTAATAATTTGCCTTTTTCCTCATCTTCCTCCACCATTACTCCTAGCTTATTTTTAAGTGCCCACAGTCTCAGTTTTAAGTTTCTTGTTTAAGTATTTAAAAAATATTTTTGGGTTATACTCACTTTCCCTGGCTATGAACCTCTGTCTCAATCTTTGCTGCCTTTATTTATTTATTTTATACATCTTGTTTTTATCCTTTTAATTTAACCCTTCATCACGTCCCTCCTGTTTTAATAGTTTAAACAAATTACTTATTTATTGCGCCTCTCACAGTTTTATTTAACCAGTGTTTTTCTTTTGTTCTTAACACTTATTCCCAGACGGTATATTTAGTTTACAATGTGTATTTAAGATGCATTTAAAAATGTCCCATTAAGCCTTGGTTTTTAACTCTAAGGACACAGGGTAGTTTGTACATTAATGCTCAGCAACATTTCATATTTTATTTTTATTATTTATTTATATAGCACCATTAATTCCATGGTGCTGTACATTTTAGGGTTTATATACGGTACACAAAATAAATACAAGACTAACAGTGACCAACTGGTACAGTGGGATTGAGGGCCCTAGCCGCAAGGGCAATCTATGAGGGAAGAGGAATAGAGACAGTAGGTGAGGGTAGAGGCTGTTCAGATGGTGGTGCGGTGGCAGCAGTGTTATTGGAGGTTTTATTTTCCTTCTCCATATTTTTTTTCCTTTTACAGCATTCACTATACAGGATAAATAATGCTATTTTTGGATAATGGGCACTTATACGCACATGTGGATACCCAAACATCTTTCCTTTTTTTTTTTTGTTTACATTGTGAGTTTAAAAAAAAAAAACAAAAAAAAAAAAAAAACCCACACACCTTTTAGTTTAACTGTTCCACATGGGGACCTGAACCTGGGATCTGCTGATCCCCAGTGTAGGGTACTGCAGTATATTGCACATAGGCTCCTTATGTGCAGTAGGGAAAGCCAGTTAGGAGGCAGGGGGTCTGAGGGGTGGCAGGAGGCAGTCTTGTTAAAGGATACTTGAAAATGTATTTTGTTGTTGTCACTATTACCCAGGTAACCCTCAGCCTCCATTTTTGCTAGTCTATCAGATCTGTTGGTTAACGTTACATCCAGAAATGCCCCCTTTCACATTGGGTCCTGCACTAGTTGGTATAGTTAATTGGGGCATATTTATAATGCCTTGTACATCAGAGAACTGGCATACAAGGCATAAAAAGGTTGCAAATTGCAACTTTTCTACTTTTGTGTTCTTTCAACATTTGTGCCAGAAATGTGGCGTAAATGAAATGGGAAATGTACGGCAGCTATGAGCAGAAGTACATTTTCACCTCCTGATATACTGCCCGGCGGAGAGTGTGTGTCATTTGGGGTTAGAAAGACTGGCGTAGATAACAACTGAAAAGTTGTTAAAGGGAATCTGTCAGGTCAATTTGGGACCCCATATGAACCTGGGGTTTAGTGTCCCAAATGACCCTGTTATATCCCAATCCATGGCTGCATTAAAAATAAAAAAAAGCTTCATACTCACCCAGCGGCTGTACTCCCGGAGTCTGCGCAGTTCTTCAATGAAGCCATAGGAATACACCTCAGCTTCAGCCCGCATGCCCCGAAATTACGTAGTGAAGCTGGGGTGTCCATCTTTGGCTTCACTGAAGAACAGCGCAGGCGCCGGGAGGCGTGCCAAAGAGGAATCTCTCATGAACAAGCCAGACTGTTTTCACCAAACAGCATCCATCGGACCCTTCTCTAGGTAAGTATAAAGGTTTTTTATTTTTAATGCGCCTGTGGATTGCATTACAACAGGGCGATCTGGGACACTAAACCCCAGATCTATAAGGACCTGTGGGTGGTTTAGTGTCCCAGATTGACCTCACAGATTCCCTTTAATCACATTTGACACCATTTTGGTCCTCATCTGTAGCCCTGTCCACAATGACAACATGTTATTTGCAGTGTAATTGATCAGGGCACATAAATCAGTAAACACTGAGGTAGCAACCTGGTGAGAGGATAGAGATATGAATCTCCAAATTTGTGAGAAATTTTAATATTATGTCGCTTAGGAAAACCCCTTTAAATAGGCAACAAGGTAAAGATTTACCAGAACATATTCATGAGAATTCTTTATGGAGTATCTATCAACTCAACATGTCCCATGGGGATTCTTAAAAGTAAATGGAGCCATTCTTATGTGATACTTGAAAGACATTGCAGAGAAAGAATACGCTTTAACACACCTATGCAATATTAATAGACCTCCATTATTGTGCATTAGCCCTAGCTGCAGTAAAAGTTATATTTATGGTACCAATATGGAACTTCTCCATATCACAAGGTAGAAATGCCTTCACCTGAGTGTACACACAGCCAGCTTACCGTATAATATCAGTGTACTCTCTATCACGCCCTTTGCTTTCCTTCCATTTTCGGTACATAACAGATGCATCCACATTAGCAGGCGAAAATGTATTTGGTTCATTCAGGAGGGAGATGACACTGAGGAGGATTGTCCTATGCAGAATAAAAAAAACAACAACTTTTTTTCCCCTTTAAAATGATGCTTGCTAATTGTTCTTCACTTGGTGAAAAACTGTAAAGAGTAGGTATATACATTTCCACTGCAGGTGCTGCTGTAGGAGGAATATATTGTTACATGCCAACCATATGTGTCCAGTGATTCTGCCAAGGAACACACCCTCCCCTTCTTATGACTTCATGATAAAGTCTTCCAAAATTCTCAGTAACTATCAGTTATTTTTCAAGGTTTCAAGTGATTATGAAAAAGAGAGCTGGCCCATCTGTCTCCTTTACAAGGCAAAATGGGAAATGTAAGAGTCACTAATTCCAAATCAATGATTGAAGATCATTAAGCTTATTTATCAGGCATTATATGACAGCTATCATACAAGACATACTCACCTCTCCTGGGCTCTGGCGCAACTACCTGCTGTCTTCGGATCTTCTGACTGACATCAGGGACTGCTGAGGCCATAGACGCAAGTGTCACAACTCTGCGTGACCCATGTGATTTGGCCTCAGTGGTCTCTAATTTCGGTCAGAAGACCCCAGACAACAGGGAGTCTTGTCGGAGACCTGGAGAAACAAGCAACACTTTTTTTTTTTTTTTTTAAATGTTTGCTCACCTCCCCTGAGCCTACACTAATTATAATCTGGGGTCTGCAGAGACCCCACAGTGTGATAGCAGTTACGATTTAGTCATGTTCAGTCCAAACAAAACCGCTGGGTGAGAGACTAATCTCGTGATTTTCGCCCAACACATTCTCATGATAAAATGCCCAATTAATCACTAAATTTTGTTTTAGGTCATAATCACCCAGCCCTATCACAGATCATATTTTCATTTATGCTGACATACTGCTATTTGTAGATAATGACTTACCGCACATTTTGTGTTGGGTTCCACCTCTCAGAAGGAAGTTCTCCACTCTGTGGGTCATCTACTGGAGGATGCAGGATGGAAATGCATACATCTCCATTCTGTAAGAGACACAAAAGGAAGAATGAAAATGTATACTGTTCAGGTCATAAACCAATGCAATAATGAAAATCATAAAAGGTAACTTCACTAAAAATAAAAAAAAAAGTCCTGCTTGAGTGTCCTATGCAGCCCTATAGTGCATTGTCAGTCTTATATCAGCCAAGCTCCTGAATGATGAAATGGAACCCCATTGAGTGGGTTACCGATTTTCCAAATGACACAGTCAGAGGCTGGGGAATCCCTGTGACACAAAGCTTTCTGTACACTAAACCCGCTGTTAGGGAACCTTAAGTGTCGCTCTAATAACAGCTTGCATCATAGTGACACAAATACAATGTATTAGTTTACAGATTGAGGATTTGTTTACAAATTGAGGATTTGTTACATCCAACAGAGGGCGCATGAGCTCCCCAGCTCCTTTCCCATAATGCCTTGTGATATGTAGATGCTAAGTAGAGGGCAAAAGGCAATTAAAATCTCTACACACTTTTACTGGTGCTCTCCTCAATGTGAGAGATTCTTGTCCCTAACCCACTCATTGCCTCCCACTAAGCCAGCAAATTCACTTTGCTCTGTACTGATGAAGGACAACAATCCGGAAACAGCGCTGTATGCAGATAAGTGAAATTGGCTTGGCTAAAATCCCTTTTGCTGTCTCAAGGCTCGGTGAGTCAAAAGCAAATTGAGGATTTGTTACATCCAATAGAGGGCGCATGAGCTCCCCAGCTCCTTTCCCATAATGCCTAGTGATTAGTTTACAGAAGAATGCTAATATATTACACATGTAAAATAATGTCAAAGTAGAAATCCCACAAAAAAATGTTATGCTACGGTTCTTTAGAAAGGCACACGATGTAAATTATAGTAAAGGTAATCTTCTTAAATGATGGCTATATCCATCTATTTTTTATGGTCCACAACTATTCCATGTGACCAGCAATAAGAATCTCCCAACATGACAAAGCTGTGGCCCAGAAAAAAAAAGTAGATAACTCACATATACAGCCACCATTAAGAAGATCATGTACCTTTCTAATGGGCCAGAGAGTAATATTCTTTGTGGAAGTTCTACTAGCAGTATCCCAGAAATAATAATGAACTCATCTTCTGAATAAAATAGATTATAAGGAACTAACCTCTTAAATGAATAGATAGCTCATCACTACTGTGTGTGCTGTGGATTTTATCACAGACGCCGAAAGTCCCAACGCAAATCTGCAGCAAATACACCTTATCATCTGCAAGTTATTCTGTGGATTTTGTAGCACACTTTTACGCCACATGTGTATAGAGCCTTATGCCACTAAAACTTAAAGGGGTTTTCCGGGCAAATCATCTTTTTTTTTTAAAAAAAAAAAAAGTCTGTTAGTGCTATTAATGGGTTAAAAGTACAGCCATATACTTTTAGCAGTGTTTTGAGTGATTTATGGATGTCTGTGGGACCTCCTGGCATCTTCTGCATTTGTTTACATGGTGTTAGCTTTCTGTGTACCTTCCACATTACCTCCCTGTCACTGCTCCCCCCTCCTCTCTCACTCCGTAACAGCACCCTCCCTGTCTCCCTATGCTAACTATCCCACCCACTACTAGCCCTTCACAAGTAACTAAGCCCCCCCCCCCACCGCATCATACTTACCTAGCTTCCGATCTGGGAGGCGGCTCCTCCTTTCTTCTTCATTGTGTGCAGGCTGGAGACGCTTTTCTTCTCTCCTAGCCTGTGCACAAACCGGAAGTATCTGTGAGGTCTGCGCAGTAGAGATGGAGTGCCATCTCTACTGCACATACCTTACAGTCACCTCCAGACTGCGTAAGCGCTTCAAGAGAGGAAGAGAGGAGGAGCCCGGACAGGAAGCCACGTAAGTATTGCTGGGATTGGGGAGTAGTACTGGTGACGTTCTGTTTCAGAAGCGATGAAACGGAACGTCACCGGATTATCAGAAAGTGTAAATTAGAAGTTAGGCGGGGGGAGGGGGGTTTAGTTTAGGGGAAGATTTGTATTTGATCTTGAACAACCGCTTTAAATTCACATCACTTAATTATGCCAAAGCTGAGATCTAGAGCACTAACATAAAGAGGGCCTACTTTGGCCAAAACATAGTTTTCTGGTGTGCATGGCAAAAACGGATGCAATTTTTTTTTGCACAAAAAACTTTTTTTCTTTCTGCAATGCCTTTGCCACTGTCCTGAAAACTTTTATTATCATTTATGCTCTGAGGTCTCCTTAGAGACCCAGTCTGTTGTTTATTTGCACAAATGAAAAAGCGTGGTATGCCACTCTTTTCTGTCCGTTAAATGCAATGAATTAGGACATCATGGAGTCAAAATGGAGTATGCACGTTTGACATCCATTTTACCAGCAGAAGCCTATGGGGATGCTTAGCAACACATTTTAGCACACTATTTCTGTGTCAAAACCTCTCCGTTCAACTATAATAAAAAACATGATGTGAACAGCCTCCGTAATTTAATATGGTAGTAGAGTAAGTGCACTTGTCTATTCTCTATTCAGAGCTCCCATAAAAATATTTGGTCGTGGAATTGGAGATTGTAACTCTATAATCCCAATGGTGGTAACCTCATCTATAAGAGATTGGAAAACCCCTTTAACAGGTAATTCCCATTACACAAATGTGGCATAATGCTGTGAAGGGGACTTGTATCACAATTTCATTTCGGTTATGGTGGATGTGCTGCACAATGAAGGACAAGTAGTGTTAGCATCGCTGCTTTGGATGACTGGTGTGCTTAGAGCAAACTCCAAACAAAGTGAGGACATATCCTAGGCAATATACTAGTGCTTTATGTGAAGGCCATCTGTTTCATTTGGATGCATGTAAATCCCCCTAAACCAATCAAGATAAACCTTGCACTTGGTTTAACAATCTAAGTAGCATAGAAAACATGTATTAAAGTAGAATAAAACAGTAAGGAGTAGGTGATGAATGGCTGTGGTGAAGCTTATTAATCCTTATTGGGGAGAATAGTAGAGCATTCCTTTGTAAGTATAGGAACATATGAACATTTATAGAATTGTAGAGAAAAATGGTGCTCAATCTTTGCCTCATCTGAAAGTTTTATAATTTGTTTCCTCATATACATATAATTTTTTCACTAATTTCATAGTGCAAGGTCTTCGTATACTTACCTCATAGATGTTTGGGTGCCACATTTTTGTTAGGAATCGAAATGCAGGAGGAGAATATGGATAATCAATAGGGAACTTTAGGCGAGCCTGTGAAAAGCAAGAGAACAGTTAATACATCATATGCATACAATCTCACAGCGGGTTCTACACCATTCCCTATTACTTCATATCTCACAGAAAATAAATGGTTTTATATCTGTGAGATATCATATGCATACAGCTGCATATCAAAGAACATGTGGTCAATAGATACTGGACTTTTCTGCAGCCACAGACCTATAGACAAGTATAACAGTGAGGGGAAATTTCATCTCAACTTACCGTCAAACCAGATTCCAAATTTCATTACTCAGATAACACTTGTGAATGAAAGAAGCAACATGACTAGTTATTAAACAGCCACCGGTACGGCTTGGCTAGTGGTTAGACTTTTGAAGGCTATAAGAGACAGGGTATTTATGTCACTCTCAATCTGGCTACATAATTTTTTTTAGAAAAATAGAAACAAAACTAGTTTTATTTTAAGGAGAAACCAAGATAGCCCACACTTACCAGACTAACTTAAAGAAAACATTTGGAGCGATTTACAACAAAGTAATGAAACGCGCATGCTTCTTGTGTGCCAAAGGCAAGAGTAGTTTCAAAAGGAATGGAAACTATAAAAGAAGCACTTACACCTCTCCTTCCTGCTAAAACCACTCCTAGCTTTGGCTTAAAGGGAATCTATCATTGCGATATGCATTTTAAACTAAGCACACGTCGGAATAGCGTTTAGAAAGGCTATTCCACTCCTACCTTTTGTTCAGTCCTGAACACCGCCGTTTTTTAAATAAATCACTTTTTCCATGTATGCAAATAATGCTCATGGAGCAAAGGGGGCGTTCCCCCTGTGCTCCGAGCACAGCTTTGTCATGCCTTGAATGCCACCTCCTGGTCTGTTGCATCACTCCCCCTGAGATGTTCTGGTTCTCCTCTTCACTGCATAGGCAGCCGACGCTATCTTCAACGGGATCGAATCCCTCGCATGCGCTGTCGGCTCTGCCTCTTCGAGTTAAGGCAGAGCCGACAGTGCATGCTCTGCGGCCATCTTTATTCTATTCCTACACGAGCGTATTGCACTCATGTACAGCACATGCGCAGGATTTCGATCCTGTTGAAGATAGTGTTGCCTGCTTACGCAGCAAAGAGGAGGACCAAGACATCTCAGGGGGCGTGATGCAACGGCTCTGGAGGCGGCATTCAAGGCATGACAAAGCTGTGCATCATTTGTATACATGGAAAAAGTGATTTATTTAAAAAACGGCAGTGTTCAGGACTGAACCAAAGGTAGGAGTAGAATAGCCTTTCTAAAGGCTATTCCGACGTGTGCTTAGTTTAAAATGCATATCGCCAATGATAGATTCCCTTTATTTAAAAAAAACCCCAAAAAAAAAAAAAAACAAAAAACAACCCCACACACACAGCAGCAAAATCTGTAACTGCTCAAAAAGTTCTCCACTATCCCGGCTCGTCTTTCCTCATTCACTGTATTTACAGGCCCATTGCAGCCCAACGTCACTCACACATGTGAGGATGTAAATCAAGTGAAAAGAGAAGGCGCAGGGCAGGAATGGTAGAGAACTTGGCCAGCACTGGCCCACCTAATGGGTATTTAGTATATTGGATTAAAGTGGATTTTCTCTTTACAAAAACCTTACTCATGACTGCAGTTAGTTTCATTGTTAAAAAGGCTCTGACACACTCCCTTCAAATGAGAATAGTAAACAATAGAAAGCACAGTGGAAAGATCTGCAGCAAAACCATCCTGCATATATCCACATATATTACCAACAAGTGGATTTCAGTCCCATTTCCACAGAAAACTCCCAAAGTTATGGGCCATGGTGTGGATTTTAATTTCAGCTGAATTCCTTTAAAGGCTGGACTATGTAAACGAGATTTTTAAGACGTTTCTGTAACACAAATATTCATGATTCTTAGCAGTATGTAAACTCAGCTTCACAAAAAGACACTACAACATATCTGAACACTAAGATAATACACAAATAACCATTTAAAAATGTAACAAAAACAGTAAAAAAAGAATTATCAAGTCAATTATCGAAAGAAGAGTAGAAGTGTGGTTTTACCTTGACATGGATTAAAAGAATACCATAAATAGAAGTCCACCTCCCACAACATGCCTGTTCCTTTAAGGCTGAGGCCCCACATTGCGGAAATGCTGCGTCTTTCGTTGCAGATTTTGCTGCAGTTTTTTTTAGCCAAAGTCAGTAGTGTATTTAATAGAAGGGAAACATAAGTAGACAACCCTTTTACCTTTTAAATCAGCCGGGGCAGTGAAAAATATATATTTAAAAAAAAAAAAAAAAAAAAAAGAATTCATACTTACCTGTCCCCGATGCTCTGGTGTCCTCCCCGCTCCTTCTGCTCAGGTATCTTCTCCTGGGTCTCTTCCTGAGTTCCGCTGATTGGCCTCGTGGAAGAGGACCTGTGATGTCACAGGTAGCGACATCGCATGCCCTTCGCTGATTGACCTCAGTGGTCACGTGACCGTTGAGGCCAATCAGCGAAACTCCAGAAGAGACCCGTTGAGCAGAAGGACTGGAAGGACACCAGAGCAATGGGGACAGGAGAGTATACTTTTTAAAAAAGTTTTTTTCACTGCCCCCGGCTGATTTAATAGTTAAAGGGGTTGTACATTTTTGTCTGGACAACCCCTTTAAGCCTCAAACTTCAGCCTTAAGGGGGTTTTCTAGGCTTATCAATTGATAACCTTATCCATGAAGATGCAGGTCATCAATTGATTGTCAACAGGGGTCTAACACCTGGGATCCCTGCCATTCAGCTGTTTGACTTCAAAAGTGCTTCTTCTGCTTCACAGGCATGTGATGTCACATTTATCATTCACATGGCCTGTTCTTGAGTCAGTCCCATTCAAATGAATGGGGCTGAGTTGCAATACCAAGCACATCCACTATGCTTTGTTTTGTGTGAAGAGGCAACAGCACTCTTCTGAACGCTGTGACCCCTTCAAACATCTTCAATTGATTATCCATATCAACAGTTGATAAGTCCGGGAAATCCATTTAAGAACAAGGCCTTTTTTACCATCTTTCTGTCAACAGCCTTAGGCTGAGGCCCCACGCAGCTTTTTTTGTTGCAGATTTTGCTGCGCTTTTATGAGCTAAAGCCAGGAGTGAATTGAAGAGAAGAGAGAAGTATAAGAACTTCCTATATATTTCCGCTACTTCCGGTTTCCTCCCACACTCCAAAGACATACTGATAGGGAATGTAGATTGTGAGCCCTATATGGGACAGTGACCACAATGTCTGTAAAGCACTGCGGAATATGATGGCGCTATATAAGTAAGCAAAATAAATAAATATTTCCCATTCCTTCTGTAGCCCTTCTTGGCTTTGGCTCAAAAAACTGCAGCAATATCTGCAACAAAAAAGTTGTGTTTCTGCATCGTGGGGCCTCAGCCTTATGAGGGTTTGTCCAGTGAAAGACAAGATGTATCTTTTAATAGAGCCATTCAATCCTCCATATAATGTATTGCACAATGGATCAAAAATTATTTGTTGTGTATAAAGGGAAAAAAAGGCAGTTGCAAATTTTTTTTTTTTTTTATGCCATTCACTTTGTGGTACAAACAACATGTTAACTCTATTCTGAAGGCTAGTATAATTACAGCCATAGCATTTTTGTCTTTAAAGTAGTAATACTTTAAAGACAAAAGAAAAGAAAAAAAAAACCCACAAACTTCATATTCTGACACCCAGAATTTTTTTCATGACGGAGCTTTTTTTCCCCCCCCCTTTAACAGGGTGAATTGTAGTTTTTATTAATTTTTATTCAGCCTAGTATGGGAGGTGAGGTGAAAGAAAAACAGCATTAGTTAAATCACTTGACAGTTTAAGGCCGGGACAAAAAACGTTTTACATTACCTGCAAAGTGGATGGAATTCTGGCTAATTCCCTTCCACACATTGCAGAAAAAAATCTGCTGTGGAAATGCTGGAATTTCAAAAACACAAGTGTTTTTGCAAATCACATGTCAATTATACCTACGGATATACTGGCGATTTCTGCATAGGCGTAAGAGCAGAAAGTCCATAGAGAAAAACACAGATGTGTTTCCGCCGCGGTCTTTTCCGCAGCGTGTTATGGCTGCGGCTCGCTACATGGGGCCTTAGCCTCATACAGTGTTTCTCAACATGTTTAAACTTGGGGAACACCTGGAAAAAAACTATTCCCCACCCCTACCAAAGGCATAGAACAGCAGTTCTGATGCAGTTTTTAGAGTGCAGTTTTTGATGCCAGTCAGTCATGTACCGTTTGTGAAGAGTTTACCACTGAGGCCTGGGAGTGACTTCAGCAGTCACTTCACACAAAGGGGATGTCACAACTGACGTCAACTGGGGGACCTGTACACAGCAGCTGCCACTGGAAAGGCAGGACCAGGGAGAGGAGAGTATGATTTTACTGGCCACATTTTCACCAAGTATAAACACTCCAACAACCCCTTTAGGCTAAGGAAGAAAGACCAGAGAGCTAGATTCAGGCACAATTTTACCATAAGGAGGTACTTTTCGGTAATGCAATAATTTATAAACTTGACTATGAAAAATAGTTTAAAAGTTTAGTTACACTTTAAACATACAGTTATGTCTAAGTGTGGAAGGGGTTAAACATTTATGCAGTTCCTTGGACTAACTTCTATCCCAACAGTTCTTGTTGCTTCCTTGTGTCAGTAATGAATTTTACTGTAGCTAAAATTGGCAAATTCTTTATGAAGGCCAAGGCCCCACGTAGCAAAATGCGGCTAAAAAAAATGTTGTGGGGAAACAAAAAAAACACATTACGTCTTTCTCCTGCAGCATTTTTCTTTCAATTTTTGCTGCAATTTCCTGTGTTTTACTTCCCCTATTAAATCTATAAGAAAAAACACTTGTAACTCTGCAGCTAAAATTAACATTCACTTTGCTGGTACTGTAAAACGGTGTTTTTTTTTCCGCAGCAGCCAAAAACTCTGCGTTTCTGCAACATGGGGCCTCAGCCTAAAGACTTTCACTTCTATGGCTACCATGCAAATTTTTCTCTAGCCCTGAGCACTCAAGCTAATTCCATCTGCATCAGTGGAGCTTATTCAAAGATGCAAACTAGAGATGGTAAAAGTGGTCTTTAATGCATCATGTGCAAAGCTAAGACTCAAAGAATGCCATGACACATGCGCTATGGAACAATAGAAGCCAGTTCATCAGAGTAATAGGTTACACATCATCACATGGCAAAGGGAAAGATTATTCTAGGCTTGGTTAGTGCCAGGAGAACCCTTCCTACCACAAGCAGGCCATACACATCAAATACAGATCAGCCAGGACGTGGCCAGCAACATGCCAGACAGATGTCAGACAGGACACATTGAAAACAAAGATTAGCAAGAAAAAGTCTTCTTGTGGAAAGTGGCACACTCTCAGCCAGCCAAACACCGGCCAGCAAAAATACAACATGACCAATCACCTTGGTTAACGTACAAAATGTTAACCATGGACACTAACAGATCCGTCATGAATCTGTTAAAAATATCATTGATTTCAACGGGATTTGATCTGTTGGTGTCTGTTTTCACCTAATTCGTCACACTTCAGTTTTTTGTTTTTTTTAAAGTCACTATCAGAACGGACATCCAACTGTAGTGTGAATGCCCCCTTAATAGAGGACAGTCAGTTGATAATTGTAAGCTACACTTTTCAAACAAATAGCTAACAGTCATCAAATGATATGCTGAAATCACACACGTAGTTTTTGATTGTTTTTTTTTTCTCTTTTTAGACCAAAGCCTAAAATCAAAATAGGACATATAAAGGAAGACATACTTTGCTTCCTGCTGAATCCACTTTAGCTTCTTGCTCCAAAAAGCACGTGTGCGATTCCAGACTAAAGTCTGTAATACACAGTCAGATCTCGGTCCCTAGGAGTGCTGTTAAACAAGAAACATGGTATTCAGCGCTTGCTTGCATTGGCCCAATTGCACAGGCCGATGCAAACTGAATGAGGGAGGATTATTAGCAGCGCCGCCTATATTATTTCTCATCATGTAGCTTTAAAAGTAATGGGAAGTATATGTACTTCTCCCTTCTGCTAAATCCACTCCGGGCTTTTGCTCAAAAAAACCAAACAAAAACAAAAAAACCAACAAACTCCACACTGTTTTTCCAATGTCTAAGCTAAAGACAAACATTAGGAATTTACTATTTCCTCTACATCAGAAAACTGGCATAGATGGCAACTTTTGTGGCCCATGTTTGGTGAAGTGCCCTTTTTTTTGCCAAAGATGTGCCACTTCCCTCTTTCTGCACTCCATTCGCCACTTTTTATGAAAGTGTGCGGAGTCCAAGGAGCGTCAAAGCAGGAATGCCTTGGCCCAACAAATCTATTTTAACTCATGACAGAAAACTGGCAAGAGTTATATAGGAAATCTATACAAGATCCTCAATAATGTATATCTCCATTCTGGCACATGAGCTAGAGCCTCTAAGGCTGTGTTCACACGGAGGAATTTGCCGCGGATTTCGCCCCCGAATCCAGGGCAGATTCCTTCCGAAATCCGCCTCCCATCATTTTGAATGGGAGGCAGAGACCGCAGCAGGACGTAGAAAAAAAAAAAAAAAAGAAGCATCCTACTCGATCTTACCGTGAGACTCCCTGCTAATTAGGCCCGGATGAATGTCCGGGATGTCATGATAGAATGCCAAAGCACTGCATCAGCATCCCGTCGCGGCTAGACCGCGGCAAAGATGCCGCCGGCGGAAAATAAAGAGGAATTCCTCTTCATTTTCCGCCATGTGAACATACCCTTAATAATTCAGGTATTTTATGGCAGCCAGGGAATGGATTAAGACTGGCATACAAAATTCCAGTCTTAATAAATTTCCCTCACTGATTTTTTTTTTTAGTGCAGACTTTGCTGTGGTTTTCTGAGCCAAGCCAATTTTGGATTAATTTAATCATAAGATAAAGTATCCTCCAACAACCTAATGTGTGTGTGGAGGGGTCTCTCTACCAGAGACGTGAAGGATACAAGGATCAGAACGTCTGGATATCAACCTTTGGTTTACACAGAAACACAAGCCTTCCTAGCTCTAATGATCATGGGTAAGAGAAGCCAGAGGAGACCCTCCCCGAGCAGCCCAAGCTGTTACAATGAGAAGCTCAACAAGTCCCATAGTCCCCATCCTTCAGCCATGTAGTGCACCAAGGTAGCCAGCTGTTGTGACGTCACTTGCACTCTATTGTCTGCACAACCTGGCTCTTTTCGTTGAAGTGCCCGTCCATGCCTCCCCCACCCTTAAACTATTTAATATTAGAAAGGCACTAACCTTCCTTGTGGCCCCTGCCCCCTTCCTCACCTTGAAGTACCCCCCTTCATAGAAGGTGTTGGGGGGCCGAATATCGCCACCTCCCAGTTGTACAAATCCGCCTCATCCACCAGGGTGACCCGGAACCCCTCCACTGGCTCCTCCTGCAGCCCCTTCAGCTCTAACAGCAGCGCCTTCTGGGAGCTGGGCACCGGCAATGCTGGCCGGGCCATGGCGGCTTTGCTCCCCGATATCCTGCCTGGGGCCTACGGTCCTCCTCCGCGCACAGCACGCTGGGATCGGTAGTTCTGCTCGCCTGTGTGGGTTCTGTCAGGACATGTCACCGGACGTGGCTGTGCTGGATAGCGAATCAGGTAGACTGTGAGGGGGGATCACGGAGCCGCGGACTACAATTCCCAGCAGCTTAAGAGGCGGGCCGGTGACGTCGCGGAGGAGGTCGTGGCTTCGGTAGTAGGGGCTGCGGGGCGGAGCAATGTTGTGACGTACGGCTACATGCTGCTGTTGTTGTGTACACTTACGTCATAATGGCGCTAGTGTGTATACACAATCACGCCTGCACACACTTAAAGGGGACGTATTCGGTAGTGTAGAGAGCTTGACGCTATTGTTTTTCTGTGTGGGGAAAAGTGGTAGGAAGTGTAGAAACCCCTGCCCCCAAGTCAGCCATTGTTTACATACTTTTTTCGCTTAGAAAACCACTATGAAGAGACGTATAGATGGTTTCTACTGTTAATAAAAACTGCATTACCCATTATCAGGAAAAAAAAATCAGTCTTGCAATGTATTTACTGCAGGTTGCAGCTGTGGCCATTTTCTGAAACGTACAAAGATGGAGGAAAAGTCACCTCATGTCACCTACAACTTTTAAACATCTCCAGAATCTGTCTTTTTCTTACCACTTACCACTTCACTCTCAACCTGACTAGTCCAACTCCCTACTAATCGGTTTTCCCCTCACTAAACTCTCTCTTCTACAGTCTAATATCAACACAGCAGCCATGAATATATATCTATTCGGCACCATGCACACAACTAAATGCGCAGTTTGAGGGGGGCTCAGATGCTCCATCCCGATGATTATAGAGTAGGTCCTATTCTGCTCCTTGTGTAGAAAGAAATAAAAAGAAAAAAACAGCGCAGAGCGCTAGTAGTGTAAAACCAAAGGATGATAGATAGCAGAACACTAATACAAATTGCTCACCTTGGTGGGTTATGATCAGCTCACAACAACTTAGTAGGCATGTAGAATCAGATTATTTTCATTGGGGCCTTGTGAAGCAGCTGCTAGTCTCAGAACCGTGGTATGAAGCACGTGTGGAAGAATCCAGATGCAGGTAGAAAAGAGGAGGCAGATGAGCGCTGGTCCAGAATAAATGTAGTCTTTAATCCAATTGAATAAAACACACGATGTGTTTCGGGACAAGCCCTTTTTCAAGTGTGCTGAAAAGTGTGCCTCTTTTCTACCTGTATCTCTATTCTGCTTCTTGACTTTGGAACGGAACTCCCCATTGAAAACAATGAGGAACAGAAGTCACTCGGATGTTATCCAAGTGCATTCCACTATAAAATCGCCCCCACCCGCCTCAAACTGACTACTATAACTTCCTACTAATCGGTTCTACAAGCTAACCTTAACGGCCCATGCACATAACCAAATGTGCAGGCTGAGGGGGGCTGCGATGCTCAGTTCATTCTGATAATTATAGAGTAGGTCCTATCCTGCTCCGTGACATTGGAACAGAACTCCCCATTGAAATCAGTGGGGTCAGAAGGCACTTGGGTGACCACTATAAAATCTGCCCCCATACTCCCCCAGGCCTGCACACTCAGTCATGTGTATGACGCCTTAGTCTTAATGCTACACTAATGCCATGACAATCTGTGTCAGTGACGCCACTATAGAATACATTTTAGGTGACATGCACACGACATTTGCAGAGGCCAGTGAGCACAAACCGCAAACGCCAGCATTTTCTGTAAAGGTGTAATAAGGTTATAATAAGGATATAAAAAGTCTGCGAAAACGCAATGAAAAACGCGCTTCATTGTGTTTCTGTCATGTTTTTTTCTGCCGCGTTTTGCTACGTTGGGCCTTAGCCTAAAGGAGCCCATATTCTTAAGACCATAGTCAGCTGAAACCGCTGATTTTAGCAGGATTGGCAGAATCTTATGTGTTTCTTGTTGTGCCAACTTTACACCTAACAGATGATATCTGGTGAATGACAATCAGGCATACTGAATTTCAGCATATAAATAAGGTGCCCAATAAGCTACCAGAGGTGTCTGGAAGTGACTTGCTCCTCTCTCCCTATTGAGAATACTGACACACTTAACTGAACCCAGCATGCATATGTATGAAGGTCAGAAGTAAAAGCTGTCACCAGTTGATTCTTATTAAAGATGACCTTTCACGTCCGTACGTCTGGCACCTACGGTATTATATACCGCTAGAAAGCTGACAGTGCGCTGAATTCAGCACATTGTCAGCTTTCCTGTTGTGCGCCCGTGTGCAGGAGATATCAGTGCCGTTAGTTTCAGCACTGATATCTCTCCACTGTCAGAAGGGCGGGCGTTACTGCTTAGCGCCATCGCTGGGCAGTAAGGAACACCCCCATCCTCCCAACAGTAGTCTTCCATAGCATTGTACTGTCAGAGGGGGCGTTCCTTACTGCCCAGCGATGATGCTGAGCAGTAAGGCCTGCCCTTCTGACAGTGAAGGGCTATCAGTGCCAAAACTAATGGCACTGATATCTCCTGCACCCGGGTGTGTACCGTCAAAGCTGACAGTGCCCTGAATTCACCGCATTATCAGTTTTCCAGTTGTAAATTAAACTGCCAGTGCCAGAGGATGTGGAAGGTCCTCTTTAAGTCTTTTAAAATAATTTCCTTTAACTCTGCATTGTTCTATTATTCTGGTATTGGTCCTAAAATGTATTAATAAATTGACAATGGGATGTTATTGTTCTCCGTGACAAAGTATGTGTGTCTCTACACAGTCTACCACTGTCACCATTGGGTTTCACACAGACTCTCCCCAGGAAAAGACAGAAATTTCTGCCACTAGCTACTCATAAGCAGACAGTTCCTGTCACACAGCTACAGTAATAATTGAAAGAGCTCACAGCTCAGCCTCCCTCACTGTATACTTATAGTCTCTTAGATTATTTAGGAAAATATAGAGAATAATCGTACTGCCCCACAGCAGAAAGATATAGTATACTTTTCAGCTAACCATGTGATGCTGTGCTAATGTATCATGGATTAATAGCAGAGCAAAATAAAGAAATGTTGGCAGGAATCTATGATCTGCAAACTACATTTTCTCTACGGAAAGGACAGTTATCTAATAACAATTTATGGATACACATAACTGCCTTCTAAATTCCATCTGAAAAGTGATTGGATGAATTACTCTGCATGTGTCACTACTTCAGGTGAGTTCTGAAGCTCCACCCCGGCAGAGCTTCTCCTGTGCATGGATGGGTCCATGAAAAAATGTCACAAATCGCACATGGATATCTGTGTGCCATCCATGCCCTCCACAGAGCCTATAGATATTATTAATGAGCCAGGCCACAAAACAGACAAGAATAGGATCTGTCCATGTGCATAGAGCCTAAGCTGTAGTATTCTGATGCACAAGCAAGAAATACGGTACATAAAAAGGCATTCAAAGAATAGTGGATGAGAAATTTCTCACAATTGTGATGCTAGAAGTGTTTCCTGTGCAATACTTGCTAAATGCCCTTAGTCAAGTCGGAATCGTCACATATGGTGTAGTAATCTTCTGTATCAGGGCCAGTTATACTTAGAGTAATGTATGTCATTTATATGACATTTATTTAAATGGTATATAAATGACATACATTTTATTATACCATGTATGTTATTTATTCACCATTTATATACCATTTATACAGTGGCAAATATTTATCACTAGTAAAATAAAAGACAGGATGGTCACCAAGAACCAGACTACCAACAGTGGTACTTGAAATTAAGGGATTATGGGAAAATTCTTCACCACATTCCTTCCAGGATACACTTTTTCACAAAGTATTGTAAACTTTTTACCTGTAATATAGACATACACACGTGGACAAAATTGTTGGTACCCCCCGTTTAATGAAAGAAAAACCCACAATGGTCACAGAGATAACTTGAAGTAATAATATATAAAAATTCTATGAAAATGAACAAATGAAAGTCAGACATTGCTTTTCAACCATGCTTCAACTGAATTTTTAAAAAAAGAAAACTCATTAAACAGGCCTGTACAGAAATGATGGTACCCTTAACTTAATATTTTGTTGCTCAACCTTTTGAGGCAATCACTGCAATCAAACGATTCCTGTAACTGTCAATGAGACTTCTGCACCTCTCAACAGGTATTTTGGCCCACTCCTGATGAGCAAACTGCTCCAGTTGTCTCAGGTTTGAAAGGTGCCTTTTCCAGACGGCATGTTTCAGCTTCTTCCAAAGATGCTCAATAGGATTTAGGTCAGGGCTCATAGAAGGCCACTTCAGAATAGTCCAATGTTTTCCTCTTACCCATTCTTGGGTGTTTTTAGCTGTGTGTTTTGGGTCATTATCCTGTTGCAAGACCCATGACCTGCAACTGAGACCAAGCTTTCTGACACTGGGCAGCACATTTCTTTCTAGAATCCTTTGATAATCTTGAGATTTCATTGTACCCTGCACAGATTCAAGACACCCTGTGTCAGATGCAGCAAAGCAGCCCCAGAACATAACAGGGCCTCCTCCATGTTTCACAGTAGGGACAGTGTTCTTTTCAAGATATGCTTAATTTTTCCATCTGTGAACATAGAGCTGATGTGTCTTGCCTGAAATTTCGATTTTTGTCTCATCTGTCTATAGGACATTCTCCCAGAAGCTTTGTGGCTTGTCAACATGTAGTTTGTTAAATTCCAGTTTTGTCAGATCCAAGTTATTTCTGTGACCATTGTGGGTTTTTCTTTCATTAAACGAGGGATGCCAACAATTTTGTCCACATCTGTATATTTCCTAGAGCTGTAGGCAAATATCTCTGGAACTTGAGAAAATTACAGATTAATACAAAACTACTGCTTCAAAAAGCTGATCTGCAGGGGACCAGGTTTTCAGCCCCCACTGATCTTCAATTGATGACCTGTCCTAAAAATATAGTATTACAGATATGGCACAAAGTACTAGGCCTGTTAGAGAATATTTCTTCTACACCTCATGGCTCACAAATAGTACATATATACTTGGATCTATAGCAGTTATACCCATATTTAGTACATTATATGACTCCTCTTGGCTGAGTCTTTGTCACTTTCAAAACAAAAGGTAGAATAAGGTGGCACACATCCAGAGGCGTAGCTAAAGGGGGGGTGACAGCTCCGGCCCGCTGATTCTGTGGGGCCTACCCCGGGACCGCCATTAATACGTGCTTGTACTTTCAACTAGATCGGCGTTTAAATAAAAGTAAATTATGCGGCAATTTAGGGGCAATTAATTTAATTAAGGTAGCACTTGGTTTTTATGAAAGGGGCTTTCCAGCTCATTTTTATTGATGATCTATCCTCAGGAAAACCTGGAAAACCCCTATAATTAGGAGAGACATGGGGCATTATTAATAAGGGGCAATATTTAAGGGGTTCCATAAGGGACATTATTAATTTAAAGATGCACTTAGGGAGTATTATTATTATTCTGGGGGTTTATATTATAGATTTTTTAATTGGGTGATAGATACAATGAGGACAATGTGGATCACGTGTCTGGAAAAGTGAGCCAAAGATGTCTGTGTTACAAACTTTACAGAGGTAAATCACAGCTGGAAGAAGTGGTCATGGCGGTCCAGATGAAAGAAACAGGAAATGTGACCGATTACAGTTAGAGACTTCACCTGTATGTTACTTCTGTATTCACCTAAACACTTGGACGTTTTTGCCCCCCTTCCCCATGCTGAGCTCCTAGCTACGCCTCTCCACACATCACATACCCCAGTTTTTGGTTCTGCTTCTGATGTAACTCCAGTGCATTCAAATTTTGACTCTCCCACTTAGAAAAAAAAGTATAACTTTTTTTTTTTTTGCTCACAAAGCCGTATGAGGGCTTAATTTTTGCATGACAAATTATACTTCATAGTGGTATCATTTAATATTTTGTACAAGAAGCTGGAAAAAAAATGCAGAATTGGAGAAACCGCGTTTGCCAAGCTTGGCTTCCTAACAGGCTTTGTTTTTACAGCATTCACTTTGCATCCAAAATGAAACGTCACTTGTATTGTATGGGTAAGTACAATTACGACAATACCAAATTTATATAGTTTTTTTTCTTGGCGACTAGTTGCTATATTCTGACACCTGTTAGAAGGTGTCTTTTCTGAAGGGCCAGATGTATTTTTTAGTTACACCATTATAGGCAATGTCTATGATTTTGATTGCTTTTATTAAAGAGGACCTTTCATGTCCTCATGTATATGCGGTTTTACATACCGCTAGAAAGCCAACAGCCCACTGAATTCAGCGCACTGCCGGCTTTCCCGGTATGTGCCCCGGGGCTGGAGATATCGGCAATCTTAGTTTTACGGTTCACCGTCAGAAGGGCGTTCCTGATAGTCTAACTGCGCTGTGAGAAACGCCCTCCCTGACTGTGCTCGTCCATAGCACTGTACTGGGGGGACATTCCTCACCGCTCAGCATCATAACTGGGCGGTAAGGAACGCCCCCTCTCTCTGTCCTCGTCCATAGCCGAGTACTGTCAGAGGGGGCGTTCCTTACAGCCCAGTGATGATGCTGAGCTGTGAGGAACGCCCCCCCCCCCCACATAGACCAGCTAGATTGTCAGGAACGCCCTTTTGACGGTCAACCTAGAAACAACGACCTCCGATATCTCCAGCCCCGGGGCACATACCGGGAAAGCCAGCAGTGCGCTGAATTCAGCACGCTGTCGGCTTTCTAGCGGTATGTTAAACAGCATATACAGTGCTGGCCAAAAGTATTGGCACCCCTGCAATTCTGTCAGATAATACTCAATTTCTTCCAGAAAATGATTGCAATCACAAATGCTTTGGTAATAATATCTTCATTTATTTTGCTTGCAATGAAAAAACACAAGAGAGAATGAAAAAAAAAGTCAAATCATTGATCATTTTACACAAAACTCCAAAAATGGGCCGGACAAAAGTATTGGCACCCTCAGCCTAATACTTGGTAGCACAACCTTTAGACAAAATAACTGCGAACAACCGCTTCCGGTAACCATCAATGAGTTTCTTACAATACTCTGCTGGAATTTTAGACCATTCTTCTTTGGCAAATTTCTCCAGGTCCCTGAGATTTGAAGGGTGCCTTCTCCAAACTGCCATTTTGAGATCTCTCCACAGGTGTTCTATGGGATTCAGGTCTGGACTCATTGCTGGCCACTTTAGAAGTCTCCAGTGCTGCGGTGACCAGATGGAAGGTAACGCTGCAGTTGGGATTGCGGGGTGCAAACAGCGCAGACTTGTCACGGTCTCTGGGCACGAGGGCGCAGCGCTGGTGCTGTCCCACGTTACCACCACTGGTACCGGTGATGAGGGGGCTGCACAAATGTTGGTGGTGATTGTTCCCCCGGGGCGCTTCCCCTATACTGTGCCGACTGGTGGTGTTTGGGGCGCCCTGATGTTGTCGGTGCAGAGTCAGACACAGAAACGGTTGTAAAGTTGAACTTTTACTTCCATGGGTGTGGAGGCACAAATGCTTAAACAGTTTCTTCAATACAAAACAACGGGGTACGCCTGGTGACACAGCAAAGTCCTGGGGTGCAGGGTAGACTTGATGAAAGGTGTTCCTAGCCCCTTATACTTCAGTGTTACAGCCCTAAGGTGCGTCTGGGCTCCTATTTGGCACATAGGAGGATGCCCACCATGATACTAGTACATAATATTCCCCACTCACGTTATGTGGTCCTGATAGCTCAGAGTTTCGGGGTGCAATAGTCAGGGTGGCAGGATATTCCACAGGTCTGGCCTTGGCCCCTGGATCCTGTGATACTTGCTATGGAGCACGTGTTCCAGAGTGTTCTCTCCACAGTCTCATGCTGACAAGATAATGATGCTTGACTTCCTTCAGGGCGATGGCTAGGCAGACAGGGGACAGGATCTTCTGAATAGCTGGAGTATGTCAGCTCTCCAACCTTCCTGGGCCTGTCTAGGACTTGAAATTCCTTCCCCACAAAAAACACATTTTTTTCAACACCACCCCACACTTTTCTCCCCCCCCCCCCCCCCCCACCCCCCACACACCTAACTCCTCACACGCAGGACCTCCTCCCCGGGGGGGTGTCCCCAGGGGGCCCCGGGGCCCCCCGCCCCCCCCCCCCTTCCCCGGCGGTGTCCTCCCATTGGAGATTTTGTTACTATTCAACCCTATGGGGGGTGTAATGCATGTGTGAGGCTCACTAGGTGGTGCTGTGTTGTGTGAGACTCAGGACCCCCTGCTATGTCACACAGGCTATGAAGCAACAGGAAATAATACAATGCACAGAGATCACCCTCAGCCCAGCCATAGCCAGCTCTGGGATGCCACATACTCCCCCTCTTTCACTGAGCCGACCTCGGCGACGGGCTGGGGTGAAGGTGAGAAATGTAACATAACGTTAATAAATACGAATAAAGTGCAAATGGGTCCAGAGGCTCTCTGGCACAAATTTCGTGAGTGTCCATTATCATGAGAGTCTCTCTGAGAAACAATAAACAGTCCTTTCTGTAAGGAAGAGTAGGCACTCTAGCACCAATGTCCATACCGCAATGGGGTAACAGAACTTCCTTGGCTCGGTGAGCCAGGCACTATGGCTTGGATTGTTGCATATAAATGTAAATACTATATTACATGGCAAGATATTATATATATACTGTATATACACACAGGAAAAACATTAATGTAATCAGAGCAGGAATAACATATATACAGAAGCAGAGACAGTTAACCTCTTTTACCCAAGGACAGCCATGGCATCACTATAGCGTGTTGGAGGTATGCCTTTTGTGGTACGCTCAGAACGCCTAAGTGGAACGAGATTTGGATCAGGAACAGAGTCACTGAAATCAATTAAATCATCTGTCGAAGGGTTCTCTTGCACTAGAGCAATTGGTGGATAACAGCTAAATGGTAGTAGTTTAGGTGCCCACATAAGCTCAGTTAACGTTGGGGGTCTCTCTTTTGCTTCAGAAGGTGACAAGATCTCTGTACTCGTTGTCTCAGCTGGGGGCACCTCTGTGGGTAGTCCTTCTTTAAGGCACAGCTTCAGACGGTTTCGGTGTACTACTTGGGGCTGTCTCTCAGGTTTAGAGATCTCATACACGTCGGATTCAGGATATGGTATGGAGATGACACTGTATGGTTCTTTCTCCCAGAATGGATCCAATTTCCCATTCCGATGGTTATTCCTTAACCATACACGGTCGCCAACTTTCAGGGGCGCTGCATGGGCGTGATGGTTGTAATCCTCCTGTTGTCTCCTACGAACCTCATCCATGCGCGTTTCAACTATCTCTTTAGCTTCCTCCATACGTCGGCGGTGTTCAACAACCCAGTCTGTTATGGGTAGTGGATTGATGGTGTCAGGGACCTTCACACCAAGGGTTAAGTCTGAAGGAAGTTGACCTTGTCTTCCAAACATTAGATAAAATGGTGCGTATCCCGTAGATGTTTGGGGTGTGTTGTTGTAAATATAGGCCAAGTCCTTGATACGCTCAGGCCACTCAACACCAGGTGTAACTGCGGCTGTTCTTAGCATGCCGATGATCACTTGATTTGCCTTCTCGCACATACCATTCCCTTGAGGGTGATACGCTGTGGTTCGCAATTTCTTGCAGTCTTGGAACTGACACAGCTCACGGAACAATTGGGATTCAAACGCCGATCCACGGTCGGTGAGGATATGCTCAGGACAACCGTAATGGCGGACAAACTCTGCGTAGAAGGTCTCAGCCGTAGTTCTTGCTGTAAGATCTCTGACAGGCACGATGACAAGGAACTTGGAGTAATGATCCACCATTGTCAGAGCGTAGCTGTAGCCGGAACGTGTGGGACCCAACTTCACATGGTCCAGAGCAACAATTTCACACGGCTTTTGAGTCTTAATTGGATGTAGAGGGGCCTTATGATCTCTTCGACCTTCCTTGGTGATACTACAGGCGGGACACTCTCGGCACCAACTCTCAATGTCACTCCTCATCCCAACCCAATAGAAGCGACGACGGATGGTAGCTTCGGTCTTTTGTACCCCGAAGTGACCAGATCTGTCATGATACGCCTCAAGTATCATCTGTGCGTCTCTTCTTGGTACGAGGATCTGATGAAGCCTTTCACCTGTGACAGGATCAAGAGTGTTTCTAAGTAGAAGGCCTCGTTGGACAAACAGGCGCTTCCTCTGTCGCCAAAGGCGTTTTAATTCCACGTCATGAAGACCTCTCTTTACACGGATTGGTATTCTTCCTGTAAGCAGGAAATCTGACAATTCTCCTAAAACTCTGCTCTCTTCTTGGAACGTTTTCCACAGAGATGGCTCCTGGAGGGATTCGGCAGCTGTTTTCGCCAGAGATTCTCCTTCTACAGGGACACTAATAGCAACCTGTTGGGCAAACTTGTTGTAGAATGGTGGCATCTCCACCTCTTCCCAGATGTCTTCTCGGGGTGGTTCTTCTCCCACAGGCAACCTTGAGAGTGCATCAGCGTTAGCGTTGGACTTGCCACTGCGATACTTGACAGAGAACTTGTAATTCGCGAGTCTTGAGGCCCACCGTTGTTCAAGGGCTCCCAGTTGAGCAGTGTCCAGATGCGCCAACGGATTGTTATCTGTGTACACGGTAAAGGGTGTGGCAGCCAGGTAGTCTTTAAACTTCTCTGTCACGGCCCAGACAAGCGCCAGAAGTTCGAGTTTGAAAGAACTATAGTTCTGGTCGTTCTTCTCCGCGCCTCTCAGACTCCTGCTGGCGTAGGCGATGACTCGCTCTTTGTTGTCCTGAACCTGGGACAACACTGCACCCAAACCTTGGTGACTTGCATCTGTGTACAAGCGGAATGGCTGACTGTAGTCGGGATAGGCTAGAATTGGTGGTTGCCTCAGAAGTGCTTTAAGCGCTTGAAAGGCTTCCTCTTGACGCGCTGTCCAGTCTACCGGAAGCTTTCGGTTGTAGTTTTCTCTGGGACAACCGCGCAACAACTCGTTCAGAGGCTCGGCTACTTGGGCGAAGTGTGGTATGAAACGCCGGTAGTAACCTGCGAATCCAAGGAAGCTTCGGACTTCTTTGACGGTAGTTGGTCTTCGCCAGTTCTGGATTGCAGTGATCTTTTCAGGATCAGGTTGGACGCCTTGTGCGCTCACGACATGCCCAAGGTAGTGAACTTGGGGTTTCAACAGGTAGCACTTGGAGGGCTTCAACTTTAGGCCGTGCTGTATAAGTACCTTGAATACCTCGGACAGGTGACGAAGGTGTTCTTGGTATGTCCGGGAGAATACAATAACATCGTCCAGGTACAGTAGCACACTCTGGAAATTCTCATGGCCGAGGCACCTCTCCATAAGCCGTTGGAATGTGGCTGGGGCATTACATAGCCCAAATGGCATACTATTGAATTCAAAGAGTCCCATCGGGGTCGTAAACGCAGTCTTTTCACGATCTTCAGGCGCCATAGGGACTTGCCAGTATCCACTGGTTAAGTCCAGGGTCGAGAAACAGGTAGCTGATCCCAAAGCCGTTAGAGATTCCTCAATCCGTGGCAATGGGTATGCGTCTTTGTGCGTGACGTTGTTGAGTTTACGATAGTCCACACAAAATCGTAGGGTTCCGTCTTTCTTCTTGACAAGGACTAGCGGGGCTGCCCAGGGGCTGTTACTCTCCCGGATGACATCAGCATCTCGCATCTCTTGGATCAACTTTTTCACCGGTTGGTACATCGCTGGTGGTATTGGACGGTGACGCTCCTTGATTGGATGGTGGTCGCCAGTCAGAATGCGATGTTGTATGGTCGTGGTCTTACCAAAGTCCAATGGGTGTTTGCTGAATGCCTGTTGGTAACGCTTGGCCACATTGCGAACCCCATTGATGTGCTCTATAGGGGTATTGGCGTCTCCCACGTTCAATTCATCCCACCAGGACTTCGTGGCTCCATTCTGAATGTTCTCAGCAGCTTGGGTGGAATGCTGTGTGGCGGTAGAATCACCAGAGAGAATGTCTTCTGGTGCTAACCGGTGTAGCAGGGCCACAGAGTGGAACTTGTGGAGGTTCACGGGAGCATCGCCCAAGTTGACTAAGCGGACAGGAACACGTCCATTGGAAACTGTGACAAGGCTGCGGGCAGCCATGACAAGTGGTTGGCCATCTACCTGTATGGGTTGTAGCAAGGCCTCGTAGTCCTGATTTTCTATGCCCGGACGGGCACGGCACCACACCATAGTTTCTGTTCCAGGCTGTAGGGTTACTGGACGGGTATCGTGGATCCGGACTCGACCAATTTCACCTTGTTTGTTGGCGAACTTGTGCTGGGCATTGAGTACACGAATGGCCCGCTGAATGGTCTGCTGGTCACTGGGAGAAGCTGTAAGGAGAGAGGCATGCAAGGCATCCAACACTTCTGCAAAGCAATGGCGTAAAACATTCATGCCTAATATTACAACTGCAAACCTATCATCCTCTACATCAGTGACAATTACACCCTGTCTAGGCAGTTTCAAGTCCCCAATCTGGATAGTGGGTTCCCAATAACCCTGCTGTGGTATGGGCTGTCCATTGCTGGCACACAGATTTATCCATGTGTCAGGTGTTCTATTCAACACACCTAAGTCCCAATGTTCAAGGAACACCTGCTTGCGCAGGGTTGTTACCTGAGATCCAGTGTCCACCAACGCTGTCAGAGGGACGCCGTTCACCCGGATTGTGATGTGTGGGCAGGCTGAGACGAAGCGTGACAATGGCACTGAAGATTCACCTGGGCCCTTCTTCTTTCCTCCCGAGGGGCGGCCCGCTGCCTCGGGGGTGGCCCGTTTAACTGAAAACACTGAGGCCTGTTGTGTCCATATCTATGGCAATAGGTACAGTATGGCCTCTCACTCTGCGGAGGTTTCACTGAAGACGGACGTCTGGGTGGCGACTCAGGTGAGATGTTGAGACTTCGCAAAGGATCACTGGACGATGAAGACGGCTGGGTCAGACGATCTAGACGGACGGTGATCTGTTCCATGGCACGGGTCAGATGATCCACTCGGGCCAGAAGGTCATCTCTGGAGTCTGCTGGTGTAGTCTGCGCAGTTTGGGCAGCAGGTGAGGTACCCAGAGGTAGTGGCAGGACAACTGGAGCAATGCTTGTTGAGGATCCAGGTGAGGGAGCACAGATGACTGGGCTCGGCTGGGGCTGCTCCTGTCCCAAGACCTGGATGGCAAGGGCCTTGAAGTCAGCAAATGTGATGCTGGGATGTTGTGCAGCAAGCATTCGCAACTGACTCTGGAGCAATGTGGTACCCGCCCCTTCTATGAAGCGGTCAAGCAAGATTTTATCAGAGTCCACATTCTCACGTGGATCCACTTGCACCACAGCTCTGAACGCCTCTTGGAGGGATAAAGCATAGTCCCGCAGGGTCTCACCAGGTAGTTGTCGTCTGGAAAAGAAGCGCATCTTTACCTCGGAGACAGATCGCACGTCAAAGTTCACCTGGAGTTTGTCCAGAATTTGCCCAGGGGTTCTTTTGTCAGAGGCAGGCCAGGATTTGACCTCCCTAGCTGCAGCACCCTCAAGCTGGCCCAGCAGGATCTGTATCTGCTGTTCTGTATTCAGAAGATAGAACTGGAAGAGAGACAGCATCTTCTCACGAAAGTCCCTGAGGGTATGCGCCTCCCCTTTGTAGCGCGGCAGCCATGGTGCGCCAGGGTAAAATGGCATGGTGAATGGTAGGCTGCTCGCCATGGGCACTGCTGGATCACTAGAAACAGATGGCACAATGTCACTTTGCTCAGTCATGTTGTTTGCAGGTATGACTGAAATTAGGTCGCCGTCTCTTTAAGAAACTCAACTGCTTGCTGGCAGGGAATGGAGACTACAACTTGGAATGCTGTCCCTTTAAGAATGCTGTAGCTATTAACAGAGTCACTGTGATGCAGGCTGACGGTGTGCTCCCCCTCTTTAATGGTGGCACTCCCCACGGACACTGTACACGGAAAACACTCGCTGGGGCCATGGGAGGACTGAAGACAAGGACAGGGAGGCACAGTACTCACTGACAGCAACTGCAGCGTGGACCAGAGATCAGCGGTGCACAGCAGGGACGGTGATGCGGCACCGGAGAGTCAGAAATGGCGCTGGCACGTTCGCCTTTCACTTTCTTGTATGGGTGCGCTGGAGCATTGCGCTCAGCATTCTGGGCTCTCCCAAGATGGCGGCAGATGGGTCTCCTGGCCTCATGGGCAGTGCTAAAAATCTCCCGCTCTTTTGCAAGGTACAGTTAACCCTTTGTGGGCGTTCTTACACAGCGATGTGGCGCAGCAAACAAGTCCTGGGCGTTTTAACTCTTCCAGGGCTGTAACACACTGAGAGGACAGTCTTTAGGGCTTACTTCAGGGGTATAGGGCTCCCCCTCTTTGTGGCAAGCACTCTCAGGGAATAAACTTGATCTTAGCAAAGTCCACAATAAAGACCGATGCTCTGGAGACAATTTGGCGCACTTTTCGTGGCGACTTTCTCAAAATGGCACACACCCGTATCCTGTTCGTGACGCCAGTTTTTCTTGCGGTGACCAGATGGAAGGTAACGCTGCAGTTGGGATTGCGGGGTGCAAACAGCGCAGACTTGTCACGGTCTCTGGGCACGAGGGCGCAGCGCTGGTGCTGTCCCACGTTACCACCACTGGTACCGGTGATGAGGGGGCTGCACAAATGTTGGTGGTGATTGTTCCCCCGGGGCGCTTCCCCTATACTGTGCCGACTGGTGGTGTTTGGGGCGCCCTGATGTTGTCGGTGCAGAGTCAGACACAGAAACGGTTGTAAAGTTGAACTTTTACTTCCATGGGTGTGGAGGCACAAATGCTTAAACAGTTTCTTCAATACAAAACAACGGGGTACGCCTGGTGACACAGCAAAGTCCTGGGGTGCAGGGTAGACTTGATGAAAGGTGTTCCTAGCCCCTTATACTTCAGTGTTACAGCCCTAAGGTGCGTCTGGGCTCCTATTTGGCACATAGGAGGATGCCCACCATGATACTAGTACATAATATTCCCCACTCACGTTATGTGGTCCTGATAGCTCAGAGTTTCGGGGTGCAATAGTCAGGGTGGCAGGATATTCCACAGGTCTGGCCTTGGCCCCTGGATCCTGTGATACTTGCTATGGAGCACGTGTTCCAGAGTGTTCTCTCCACAGTCTCATGCTGACAAGATAATGATGCTTGACTTCCTTCAGGGCGATGGCTAGGCAGACAGGGGACAGGATCTTCTGAATAGCTGGAGTATGTCAGCTCTCCAACCTTCCTGGGCCTGTCTAGGACTTGAGATTCCTGCACTAAACTCACTGCTTTCTTCACAGGACATCACACTTATCTCCTCACCTCCTCCTCCTAACACTCCACACTTCTAACTCCTCACATGCAGGACCTTCCTGCAGGGGTGTTACCATGGGGACCCAGTGATCAGCTGACTCCTCACCTTTTCCCAGGCGATGTCCTCCCATTGGACATTTGGTTACTATTCAATCCTATGGGAGGTGTAATGCATGTGTGAGGCTCACTAGGTGGTGCTGTGTTGTGTGAGACTCAGGACCCCCTGCTATGTCACACAGGCTATGAAGCAACAGGAAATAATACAATGCACAGAGATCACCCTCAGCCCAGCCATAGCCAGCTCTGGGATGCCACAGTGCCTTCTCTCAAACCATTTTCTAGTGCTTTTTGAAGTGTGTTTTGGGTCATTGTCCTGCTGGAAGACCCATGACCTCTGAGGGAGACCCAGCTTTCTCACACTGGGCCCTACATTATGCTGCAAAATTTGTTGGTAGTCTTCAGACTTCATAATGCCATGCACACGGTCAAGCAGTCCAGTGCCAGAGGCAGCAAAGCAACCCCAAAACATCAGGGAACCTCCGCCATGTTTGACTGTAGGGACCATGTTCTTTTCTTTGAAGGCCTCTTTTTTTTTTTTCCTGTAAACTCTATGTTGATGCCTTTTCCCAAAAAGCTCTACTTTTGTCTCATCTGACCAGAGAACATTCTTCCAAAAAGTTTTTGGCTTTCTCAGGTAAGTTTTGGCAAACTCCAGCCTGGCTTTTTTATGTCTCTGGATCAGAAGTGGGGTCTTCCTGGGTATCCTACCATAGAGTCCCTTTTCATTCAGACGCCGACGGATAGTACGGGTTGACACTGTTGTACCCTCGGACTGCAGGGCAGCTAGAACTTGCTTGGATGTTAGTCGAGGTTCTTTAGCCACCATCCGCACAATCTTTCGTTGAAATCTCTTGTCAATTTTTCTTTTCCGTCCACATCTAGGGAGGTTAGCCACAGTGCCATGGGCTTTAAACTTCTTGATGACACTGCGCACGGTAGACACAGGAACATTCAGGTCTTTGGAGATGGACTTGTAGCCTTGAGATTGCTCATGCTTCCTCACAATTTTGCTTCTCAAGTCCTCAGACAGTTCTTTGGTCTTCTTTCTTTTCTCCATGCTCAATGTGGTACACACAAGGACACAGGACAGAGGTTGAGTCAACTTTAATTCATTTCAACTGGCTGCAAGTGTGATTTACTTATTGCCACCACCTGTTATGTGCCACAGGTAAGTAACAGGTGCTGTTAATTACACAAATTAGAGAAGCATCACATGATTTTTCAAAGGGTGCCAATACTTTTGTCCACCCCCTTTTTTATGTTTGGTGTGGAATTATATCCAACTTGGCTTTTTGACAATTCTTTTTGTGGTTTTCCATTGACGACAAATTAAATGAAGATATTATTACCAAAGCATTTGTGATTGCAATCATTTTCTGGAAGAAATTGAATATTATCTGACAGAATTGCAGGGGTGCCAATACTTTTGGCCAGCACTGTACATGAGGACGTGAAAGGTCCTCTTTAAAATTTTTATAGGAGGCAAAACAGGGAAGAAATGTCGATTCGGCTGTTATGAACTTTTTTCCCGCTATGGCGTTCACCGTATGGGAAACATAGTTTTCTAAGTTTGTAGACCAGGCATTTTCAGACACAGGGATACTTAATGTGTATGAGTTTCACATTATTTATGTACTTTTTTATGTGTTCTAGAGAAAAAGGGGTGAATTTTTTTTTTCTTATATGATTTTTTTTACTGATTCTGATCACTAATACAATGCATTGCAATGCTAATGTATTGCAAAATTGTGTCACTTCTATTACAGGCTGCATAGAGGAGCCTGTAATAGAAGTGTATACCAGATACTGCCGGCTGTGATGGCAATGGATCGCCAGCCCGGATCTTGTTCAGTGACTGGCGATCCACCCCAAACTGATGTGTCAGCATTGACTGAGACATCAGGGACGTTAATGCCTGCGATCAATGCAGGCACTGATTGCGGGCATTGAGGCTCACCGTTGTATAAAATACAGCAGAGACCCAGAGGCTATGGCAGCCGCTCAGTTCCTGAGTGGCCGCTATATTTAAATACCTGACATCCCCCGAACTATTATAACAGATGTTGGAAAAGGGTTAAATGCAAATTTACACCTGAATATTACAACGACCACACAATGTACCCAATATTCGCATTCAGTTCCTGAGCCACTGATGTTTTCACTTCTCAGTAAGGCTGAATTTACACAGCACTGAAGAACTGTTGCAGACATAAGTAGCTAATTTGTTAGCAAGGCAGCTTTCACAAAACTGAGTTTCCTCTAGGAGAAACTGTCCATGGGCAGGCAATATTTCTTGGACTGAACTTGGCTGAATGAAGTGAACTTACTGCATTATACAGTAGTGAGATATGATGTACTGAGCTTCCGAACAGTCAAAGCACTGCTATAAAAATTGACATAAAGTTGTGAGTTCGGTGCAGTAGCACTTCAGCTGAGTGAATGATATCTCACTATGATTAAGTAAGTTCACTTCATACAGCTGAGTTCAGTCTGGGAAATAAGGCCCAGACACACCCAGGTGTGACTCGATCATGTGAAAGTGGCCTTGCTCACATAGTAACATGGGCTGCTCATAACTACATAATTAAAAAACACATGCAGTTACTCAGCAAAAAAAAAGTACTGTGTAAACCCAGCATAACGCTAGTTTCACACTTGCATTTGGCTTTCCGTTCCTTAGGTCCGCTTGGGGACCCGAGAAATGCAAACCTAATCCGCTTAAAAAGCGGTTACGCGCGGAAACCTACGAACACCATAGACTATAATGGGGTCCGCCCAGAGGCGTAGCTAGCGGGGGGGGGCAGAGGGGGCGGCTGCCCCGGGCCCACTGAATTTTTGGGGGCCCACCCCGGGGCCGCCATTAATACATCTTTATTTTCTGCAGACACCGATCTAGTTAAAACGTAACCTTCAACTTAACGGTATTGTAAACCGCAAGCCAATACATGCTTGCGGTTTACAACTCGCCGAGATCACAGACGATGTCTGCTTCTCAGCACAGGCAGCGCGATGACGTCACAACAACGCGCCGCCTGCGTTCAGACACAGACGTCCTGTGCGTGGACAGGGAGGAAGCGCCGGCGGCTCCATTCATCCGCATCGCAGGTGAGTATGACTTTTGTTTTTGTTTTTTTAGCTTAGTTGTGGGTATATTAATAGTATAAGGGGTGGATAGGAGGGGGAATATAACTATAAGGGAGGATTCATTAGGGGGCATTATGACGATGGGGGGGTCTTTTATATAAGGGTTATTAGGAGGTATTATTAATACAAGGGGGGAGGTTATTTATATAAGGGGCCATTAGGGGGCATCATTTATATTAGGAGGCATAATGAACATAAGGGGGTGGTCATTAATATAAGGAGCCATTAGAGGTACAGTATTTATGTCAGGGTGAATCAGGGGCATAATGTGAGGGTCAATTAATTTAATTAAGGTGGCACTTGGGTTTTAATAAGACTAAGGCCACACATAGTGGTCTGCAGAAGAAAACCGAAGTGGTAACATTGTAGTTTTTCTCGCAGCATTTTTCACAGAAGGTTCGCAAAGGTTTCCTCTGTGGACTTTCTGATTTCAATATACCTATATGGAAACGGCAAGTGTTTCTGTAGGTATAATTGAAATGCTTCAATTTCCAAAACCACAGTGCATCTGCTGCACATATTTTTCCGCAATGTGTGGATGGGATTTGCTAGATGTAAAATGCCGGGTTTTTTTCTGTGGGTTTTTACCACATGTGGCCCCCAACCCCACTTTGCAGTAAAATATGTGCAGCGGATACGCTGCGATTTCCAAAACAGATGCAGTTTTGGAAATCGCAGCATGTCAATTATACCTACGGAAATGCTGGTGGTTTTCCTGTAGATATAATTGAAGCAGAAAGTCTGCAGAGGAAACCTCTGCGAACTTTCTGTGCAAAGCGCTGCAGGAAAAACTCTTTTTTGCTGCAGGACACCACGTGGGGCCTTAGGCTTAAAGAGGACCTTTCACGTCCTCATGTATATGCTGTTTTACATACTGCTAGAAAGCCGACAGCACACTGAATTCAGCGCACTGCCGGCTTTCCTGGTATGTGCCCCGGGGCTGGAGATATTGGGGGTCTTAGTTTCACGGTTTACTGTCAGAAGGGCGTTCCTGACAGTCTAGCTGCGCTGTGAAGAACGCCCTCCCTGACAGTTCTCGTTCATAGACTTGTACTGGGGGGGGCGTTCCTAACAACTCAGCGTCATCGCTGGGCTATAAGGAACGCCCCCTCTCAGTACTCGCCCATAGCGCTGTACTGTCAGTGGGGGCGTTCCTTACTGCTCGGCGATGACGCTGAGCTGTGAGGAACGCCCCCTGAGTACAAGTCTATGAACCAGAACTGTCAGAGAGGGCGTTCCTCACAGCGCAGCTAGACTGTCAGGAACGCCTTTCTGACAGTAAACTGTGAAACTAAGACCGCCGATATCTCCAGCCCCGGGGCACATACCGGGAAACCCGGCAGTGCACTGAATTCAGCGTGCTGTCGGCTTTCTAGCGGTATGTAAAACAGCATATACATGAGGTATGAAAGGTCCTCTTTAAGGAGTTTTCCAGCTCATTTTTATTGATGGTCTATCCTCAGAATAAATCAATAAGACATAAGTGATTTCCCCACTGATCAGCTGTATGAAGGGGCCATGGCGCCTGTTTATATCACACGCTGTCTGTTTATAGTGACCGTGTGATGTAATTACAGCCTTGTTACATAGACGTGTGTAGGACGAGGCTGTAGTTACATTACATGGCCGCTATGAAAAGAATGACACTATGTAAACAGAGAAGGGGTCACGGCGCTTACACAGGTACCACGGTTCATTCAAACAGCTTATCCTGGGGTCCGGGGTATTGGAACCCCAATAATTTTTTTTCCCCCTTTTTTTCTTTTTAATTAGGAAACATCGGGGCATTATTAATAAGGGGCACTATTTAAAGGGGTGCACAGAGAAATTAAAGATACTTAAATATTACTTAAAGATTAACTTAAAGATACACTTGGGGGTATTATTCATTATAGGGGGTTACATTATATATTTTATAATTGGGGTAGCAGCAGGATGGGTGTGTAGGTGAGGACAATATGGGTCAGGTGCCTGGAAAAGTGAGGAGCCAAAGATGTCTATGTTGCAAACTTTACAGAGACTGGAAGAAGTGGTCATGGCCGTCCAGATGAAAGAGATGGGAAATGTGAAGGATTGGTCAGAGACGTCACTGGAAAGTCACTAAATGCTACTGCCCTGTATTCACCTAAATCATCTGCAGAGCCCTGTGTAGAGCTGCTATATACCACTATACGCTCACCGTATACTGATAGTATCGGTATACGAACAAGTCCAAGTTGGGGGCCCAGTTGGACATGTTCGCCCCCTTCCTGTGCTGAACCCCTAGCTACACCTCTGGGTCCGCCGGTTTTCCGCCCGCATTTTTAAAGCGAAATGGCGAACAGAATCCCCGAGCGCAGATGGGAACATACCCTTAGTGAAACACTGGTTAATTTCAGATGCATATCATTACTGGCTGAGCTGTTAGGGGGATGACGCACTATGTTCCTGGATGTATTTATAACTGCAGTCAGTTCTGGGGTCACAGGTGCTTTCCCTTATAAGTAAGTGACACACTGACTAATTCCAGACTACTTCTCATTTCTGGCTGTAAAGTTTTATTGCTAATGAGTTCACTAATGAGAAATAGCCAGGAATTAATCAATAATTTTATCCATCTTAAATTAATCTATATTTCACTTACTGAAAATTTGAAAGCACGTGTGGCCTAGGGACTGAATGAGGCTATGGCCATATCTAGTGCATCCTATGGCACCACCGTAACACTCAAGTGTAGCATCCTGTGTAAAGAGAAGTAGCAAATTAAAAAACAAAAAACAGTTATTAGGCATTTAGGCTTACCGATAATTCTGCTTCCATGTGTCCCCTGTAGGGACGGAAACGGAGAGGTTAAAACACCACCCCTGCATACTCCCTCCAGTGTTTACCAAATCACTACACCGGAAAGAAGAATGCAATACAAATTTATTGATATGTTACTTCACATACCAAATAAAGAGAAAACAAATACAAGAGTGGGAATAAATATATACCGTCATGGTGGACTAATGGAAACAGAATTATCAGTAAGACTAATTCCTGTTTTCCATAACGTCCCCCATGACGGCGGCAAGTGGAGATGTAACCAATTAGACGGTTTCTAGGGAGGGACTACTGCTTGAAGGACTTTCCTTCCAAAAGCTACATCATTAGAAGAAAATAAATCTAAGGCTGGATTCACATCTGCGTTAGACTCTATGCAAAATCAATTTTTGAAACCATCTCAAAATGTCTCAAGATGATTTCAATGGATTGTAAAAACCATCCACAGGTGTGTGCTTGGAGCATTTCCGTCTGGTATATGCTCTTTTGGGCAGAGAAAAAAGTCGACTTGCAGGACTTTTCCTCTGTCCAAAAAATAAGGATCTCAGACAGACAGCAACGAATCCATTTTTTTTTTTTTTTTTTTTAACATTGAGGTCTATGGAAGGCAGACACAAACCTGATTACCAACGGATGGTAATCTATTTGTGTCCGTTTTGCAGTCTGTTTTTCCCTTTGTGCATGCTCAGAATAAAGAAGGGGAAAAAAAAACGGATCTGTCAAAAACAGACAATTTTTTTTGACAGACACCCACAGACTAATCAGTATAAAAAGACGGATATGGGTATCCACTGTGTGACCGTTTGGAATCCTTTTTGGACCAATCCGTTTTTTGTTTTTTTTTTTGTTTAATGTTTGGCAAAGATTCTACCGTAGCCCCACTCCTCTCTGCCCAGAAGGAAGAGGTGACTCTGGTTGAATGAGCCTTAATACTTGAAGAAGTAGGAGTCCCTCCAAATGGTATTCCTTATCCATCGTGGTATGGTTGCTTTTGAGGCTTTACTGATTAAGAGAATCAAGAGATTAGAGTCTTTTCTCCATGAAAATGTAGACTAAACATATTTGACTACTGCTCTCCTTACATCTAGAAGGTGCCAGTGTTTCTCCTGTTCAGACCTAGGAATATTGGAAAAAGAAGGAAGAATAATTTCCTGATCTCTATGAAAATCAGACACTACCTTAGAAAGAAAATTCTGATCTAATTTAACCCCTTAGCAACCAAGGACATAATAGTACGTCCAGGCCATAACTGTCTTAACGACCGGGGACCTACTATTACATCCTGGTTCGGCCATCTGCTCACTATGTAACAGCTAACACCCTGCTGCATTAAGCCGACTGGGGGTTTTAACTCCTTTGATGCTGTGATCAAACATGAGTGCGGCATATAATGGGTTCCATGGTAATAATGTCCCCCCAATCAGCCCCCCTTGTGGTGAGATTCGGGGTTGCAGATATGTATTTTCAGCAGCCTAGGGTCTGACCAGTGACCCCAGGCTGCCAGGACCCCACTTACGCGGTTGATTCTGCCACAAAGGTAGGAAGTCAGTCTCATCTTCCTCTATACACTGCAATACATGTGTATTGCACGTGTATTGCAGTGTATAGTACTGAACCAGCGATCAGAGCATCACTGGTTCAAGTCCCTTAGTGGGACATCACTAAACAGTGAATAAAAAAGTGTAAAAAAAGTAAAGTAAAGTGTATTAAAAAAAAAAAAAAAAAATGAATAAAGCCCCAAAAATGCCCCTTTCCTATATAAAATTAATTATATAAAAAAAAACTAAAAATGAATAAAAACAATACATATTTAGTATTGCTGCGTCTGTAACAAACCGTACAATAAAAATGTATTATTTATTTAACCTGCATGGTGAACATCGAAAAAAACAAACAAACAGAAAAACAATGCTGAAAATAACTATTTTTCGCCATCTCGCCTTACAAAAAATGCTATAAAAAGTGATCAAAAAGTTAAATGTATCCCAAAACAAAACCAATAAAAAGAACAGGTTGTCCCGCAAAAAATAAGCCATCAACCAACTCTGTCAACCAAAAAATAAAAATGTTATGCATGTCAGAAGATGGCGATGCAAAAAATAATTGATTTATGTCCCCAAATGGTTTTTGTTCTGAAAAATTAGTATTGCATAAAAAAACAATATAAATTAGGAATCGCCATAATCGTACCGACCCGCAGAATAAAGGTAACATGTTACTTATACTCTACACTGCACAGGAGAAAAATTATTTTCAAAAGGTATTTATTGAAAAACAGCATTAATACAAAGCATCATAAAAATAGAAAGACCATCACATAGGAAAAAATGTACAAAAATGCAAAGTGATGCATATATGAAAACAGTGATAATCTCAAAAAATAACATATCAATGAAACATGGTATAAGGTAAAAATGTACAGAAACCAAGAACCAGGGATTAACAGAAGGGAGGGTAGGGAGAGGTAGTAGCGCCACAATGTTAAGAAGTAAGGGGGAGGGACCCTGCTCAAGGAGAAGGCAATAGGCAACCCACCAGATCCCTTGGAGTAATTAAAGCTGGAGGCAGTATGGCAGGCCTGGGATATTGGACCGACTAATCCAAGGCACCCAGACTTTATCAAAGATTGCGAAGAGTGTCAAGAATGGTGGCATTCATTTTTTCATGAAGCATGATGGGGTTAACTCTGCACGACATCAGTCAGGGATCAGTACAACTTCTTCCAATTAAAGGTAATATGAATATGTGCGGCCATCAGGATATATTGGAGTAGTTTGTGTTGGGCATAGGTGAGATTAGTGGGCTTGAAAGCTTAAGAGAAAGGTAGGAGCAAATAGGGAGTGATTGGCTAAAACGCCATTGTGCCAGTTTATGGATTGCTAGCCAGAAGCTACGGGCATGTGGGCAGGACCACCAGGTATGGAGTGTGGTGCCTAGGGCATCATAACCCCTAAAACATAGGAATGAAACTGTAGTATAAGTACTATGTAGTCTTTGAGGGACCAGATAGGCTCTATGGAGAATTTTTAGAGAGGGTTCTATCAAGGTGACCTGCCAACTGCACTTGCTTATGGACATACAGTGGGGAAAAAAGTATTTTGGCAGCCACCAATTGTGCAAGTTCCCCCACTTAAAAAGATGAGAGAGGCCTGTAATTGACATCATAGGTAGACCTCAACTATGAGAGACAAAATGAGAAAACAAATCCAGAAAATCACTTTGATTTTTAAAGAATTTATTTGCAAATTATGGTGGAAAATAAGTATTTGGTCAATAACAAAAGTTCATCTCAATACTTTGTTATATATCCTTTGTTGGCAATGACAGAGGTCAAACGTTTTCTGTAAGTCTTCACAAGGTTGGCACACACTGTTGCTGGTATGTTGGCCCATTCCTCCATGCAGATCTCCTCTAGAGCAGTGATGTTTTTCTGCTGTCGCTGGGAAACACGGACTTTCAACTCGCTCCAAAGTTTTTGTATGGGGTTGAGATCTGGAGATTGGCTAGGCCACTCCAGGACCTTGAAATGCTTCTTACGAAGCCACTCCTTCGTTGCCCTGGTGGTGTGCTTGAGATCATTGTCATGCTGAAAGACCCAGCCACGTTTCATCTTCGATGCCCTTGCTGATGGAAGGAGGTTTGCACTCAAAATCTCACGATACATGGCCCCATTCATTCTTTCATGTACACGGATCAGTCGTCTTGGTACCTTTGCAGAGAAACAACCCCAAAGCATGATGTTGCCACCCCCATGCTTCACAGTAGGTATGGTGTTCTTTGGATGCAACTCAGCATTCACTCTCCTCCAAACACGACAAGTTGTGTTTCTACCAAACAGTTCTACTTTGGTTTCATCTGGCCATATGACATTCTCCCAATACTGTTCTGTCAAAAATTTGCTGTAGGGAGGGGATAGGGGGCTCCGGACAAAAGTTTGCACCCATACCCACAAGACTTTTGTTACGCCGCTGGTTGGAAGGCAATATCTACAGTGCCTTGCGAAAGTATTCGGCCCCCTTGAACTTTTCAACCTTTTGCAACATTTCAGGCTTCAAACATAAAGATATAAAATTTAAATTTTTTGGTGAAGAATCAACAACAAGTGGGACACAATTGTGAAGTGGAACGAAATTTATTGGTTATTTTAAACTTTTGTAAAAAGTTTTGCAATATTATTCGGCCCCTTTACTTTCAGTGCAGCAAACTCACTCCAGTAGTTCAGTGAGGATCTCTGAATAATCCAATGTTGTCCTAAATGACTGATGATGATAAATATAATCCACCTGTGTGTAATCAAGTCTTTATATAAATGCTCTGTGATAGTCTCAGGGTTCTGTTTAAAGCGCAGAGAGCATCATGAAGACCAAGGAACACACCAGGCATGTCCGTGATACTGTTGTGGAGAAGTTTAAAGCCGGATTTGGATACAAAAAGATTTCACAAACTTTAAACATCCCAAGGAGCACTGTGCAAGCGATCATATTGAAATTGAAGTAGTATCAGACCACTGCAAATCTACCAAGACCCGGCCGTCCCTCTAAACTTTCATCTGAAACAAGGAGAAGACTGATCAGAGATGCAGCCAAGAGGCCCATGATCACTTTGGATGAACTGCAGAGATCTACAGCTGAGGTGGGAGAGTCTGTCCATAGGACAACAATCAGTCGTACACTGCACAAATCTGGCCTTTATGGAAGAGTGGCAAGAAGAAAGCCATTTCTCAAAGATATCCATAAAAAGTCTCGTTTAAAGTTTGCCACAAGCGACCTGGGAGACACACCAAACATGTGGAAGAAGGTGCTTTGGTCAGATGAAACCAAAATCGAACTTTTTGTCCACAATACAAAACGATATGTTTGGCATAAAAGCAACACAACTCATCACCCTGAACACACCATCCCCACTGTCAAACATGGTGATGGCAGCATCATGGTTTGGGCCTGCTTTTCTTCAGCAGGGACAGGGAAGATGGTTTAAATTGATGGGAAGATGGATGGAGCCAAATACAGGACCATTCTGGAAGAAAACCTGTTGGAGTCTTCAAAAGACCTGAGACTGGGATGGAGATTTATCTTCCAACAAGACAATAATCCCAAACATAAAGCAAAATCTACAATGGAATGGTTCACAAATAAACGTATCCAGGTGTTAGAATGGCCAAGTCAAAGTCTAGACCTGAATCCAATCGAGAATCTGTGGAAAGAGCTGAAAACTGCTGTTCACAAACGCTCTCCATCCAAGTTCACTGAGCTCGAGCTGTTTTCCAAGGAAGAATGGGCAAGAATTTCAGTCTCTCGATGTGCAAAACTGATAGAGATGTACCCCAAGTGACTTGCAGCTGTAATCGCAGCAAAAGGTGGCGCTACAAAGTATTAACTTAAGGGGGCCGAATAATGTGGCATGCCCCAATTTTCAGTTTTCTATTTTTTACAAAAGTTTAAAATATCCAATAAATTTTGTTCCACTTCATGATTGTGTCCCACTTGTTGTTGATTCTTCACCAAAAAATTTAAATTTTATATCCTTATGTTTGAAGCCTGAAATGTGGCAAAAGGTTGAAAAGTTCAAGGGGGCCGAATACTTTCGCAAGGCACTGTACCAGTACTAGGTCATGTTCCGACCAGGAACAGGGGATATGGAGGTCATAGGCCAGGTCAGGGAGCATTAAAGTGGAAAGAAGAATCCTGTCTATCCTAGTGTAGTGGTGGTGCAAACCGGAAAGGGGTCAGTCTTCCAGCCGTTCACCATCACCGAGCTGTGGATGTCAAAATACATCAGGTTAACCATACGACAAAACCACTCACCTATACCAAGTTGGCGGAGAGCTTTCGCCATGAAAGCGTGAGAGACACGATTGAAGGCCTTCTCCTGATCCAAACTGATCAGGGCCGCGTGTGCACGGCGGTCTCCGATGTAGTGCAATGTGTCTCTCACCAGGGCTAAGCTATCCGCTATCCTCCGACCAGGAATGGCGCAGGTTTGGTCCGGGTGGATGACTCTGGATGACAGCCTTCAGTCTCGTTGACATTACCTTAGCCAGGATCTTGTAGTCCACGTTGAGGAGCGAGATGGGACGCCAGTTCTTCAGGTCGCATCTTTCTCCCTTCTGCTTGTACAAGATCGTGATCAATCCTTCCCTCAACGACGGCGGCATCGTACCCTCCTCCACCATCTCCTCATAGAGATCTTTCAGATCCGAACAGATCAGGTCCCCCAGAGCTACGTATAGCTTGGCTGGGAGACCGTCACTGCCCGGAGTCCTTCCGACCCTAAAGGATTTAGCGGCAGCGAGCACTTCCGCCGCCGTCAGAGGGGCATCCAAAGTCTCAGCACCTGTAGGATCAAGAGTGTTAGTGATACCTGACAGGAACTCTTCTTCTGCATCTTCATCGGTGGGTTTCAGGGAGTAGAGGTCGCGGTAGAAGTCGTGGATGACGCCCATCACTTCCGTCTTCCCCCCTTCTCATGTTGCCGTCTCCATCCCTCATCTCTGTAACAGGCGTGTGGCCTGAGTGGACCTTTCTGAAAAAGAAAGAGGTACATTTCTCCGTCTTCTCCAGATGCTCCACCTTGGAACGGAAGATGATCTGCCGTGATTCCTCCTCAAAGTGCCTCTTAAGACCCCTCTTGGTATCCTCCAGCATATCCCTGACGTCCCAGCCACAGCGCTCGAGATCTTGAAGGGAACACAGCTCGCGCTGCATCTCCTTCAGGTCACCCTTGTGCCGGGCCACCTGCTGATGACCTCTCGCCTGAAAGAAACAACGGATGTTAACTTTAACATATTCCCACCAATCTGACAACCTGCTAAAGGAAAATTTGTCGTTACGGAGGCACAGATAGACTTCTCTAATCTCCTCCAACAACTCCTCATTTTCCAACAGAGAGCAATTCAACTTCCAGGAACCAGGGCCGGGAAGAAAACTGTTGCCCACAGTACCCTCAAAGAGAATGCCCCTGTGGTCAGAGAAGAAGCAGGGGATCATAGAGTGGCTTACCTGTGCTACTGACCGAGAGGTGAACACGAAATCAATCCTGGAACGCAGTGAGCCATCAGGACGACACCAGGTATAGTTGACTGATGCCGGCCCCATGGAACCCACCGCGTCCCTAAGAGAGGCCTCGGCCACCATCTCGATCAGCAGTTTAGATGTTACATCCAGCTTTGCTGCTGCAGAAGAACTTCTTCCATCTCCCTCCACAGGACAGTTGAAGTCCCCGGCCAGAAAAACTGCCCTGGTGGTAGCGAGCTGAGTGTGCAGGATCTGGAAAAGCTCCAGTCGCTCGTTCTTCATGGGGAAAGCGTACACGTTGATGATCCTTCATGTGAAGCAGTGAGGGGTCATCTTGCGGAAGCAGGGTGGTGAACAACGTTGTGATAGACTCGTGCACAGTAGTCACGGACTCCAGCCCTCCTCTGATCCGAATATTGGCTCTTTTGGACCAGTTTTCCAGGTCCTCGAATTTTACGTCAATAGCTTCAAGCTTTTGGGCAAAATCGTTGAGGCGGTTTGTGTTCTTCTCTAGAGAATCCGCAACCTCATCCATCTGATCCTCCACATCAATGACTTTAAAGCCCAGGTCCTGAATTTGTTTGGTGAAGTCAATCACATTTTTAGACAGTTCAGTGGAGAAAAGTCGATGTATTTTAGTGAAGAGGACTGAGGGATCCATGTCAGTAGGCCTGGTTTCCGCTAAAGGCTAGCAGCAGGTAGGAGGTAATACACAGTAAAGAGGCACCACTCACCAGCAGAATTCAGCTTGGCTATTTTGCAGGTGCCAAAAAAGGGGTCCAGTAGTCCAGGAGGACTCCAGGGCATTCAAAGTCCAGCCTGTCAGGGTAGGTGTTAGGAGCAAATACAGTTAAAAACGCAGACAAGGTAAATTCCAGAAAACCAGGTTCCACTAGAAACTATGGTCAGCGCACTCAGTACCCTGCACCTCACAACAGAGCCAGAGGCAGATTCATTTAGCCATAGTTAGCAGCTATTGAAGAGAGTACAGCAAGCCAGGTGCACACAGGTAACAGCAGACCCAGAAAATCAGAATAACTCACCAGCAATGTGTTGGACCTGGCAGATGGTCTGAAAGCACCTGTAGTAGCAGGAGAGCAGTTTCAGCTGCAAGGCTTGTGGCAGAGTATATTGTGGTCGTCGGTCCGGTCGGTAAAAAAGAGGTCAGCGGAGTACAAAAGGATCAGGCAAAAGAATAGTCGACAGTCCAGTTGGCAGCGAGAGAACGGCGTTGTACAAAGTCGATTCAGTGGAAAGAAGTCTAGAAGGCAAGCAGGGGTCATAACAGAGAGGAACGTAGGAGCAGATTCAGAAGGCAGGAACGTAGTCAGGAAAAGAGGCCAGGTGTCAGATACAAACGGTGAACAGAAACGAGTACAAACAGCTAACCACCAGGAACACTGAATAGCCAGCAGTGATGAAAAGACGTAAGTGGACTAATAAACACTCAGGAAGACAGACGAGCAGTTCTTAAAGGGGAACACACATACAAACAGAAAATGTTAAGAAAAGACTGGCAACCTCACGGTGGCAACTGTAGAGTTACCAGGTCTATTTCTAACAGTAGGTCTCTGGAGGGAAATGCAGTCAGCACTCCCAATGCCAGAAGGAGCTGTAGGAAGGTTGCCTGAGTTACTGCAGCTTGGGAAAGATGGTGGCCCATATCCAGGCAAGGAGGAAGAGAGCGTGCTCCTGCGAGTTAGCAGGACCCAGCGGGGAAGCGGCAGTGGGGACTCCAGGAGAGAGATGGGGCTGGGGTGCAAATCCGCGGCAAGATCGAGCAGGACACTTTTTTCGCATCCTGCTGTGATCTCTACCTCCCATTGAAAACAATGGAAGGTGGATTCCGGGAGGAATCTACCCTGGATTCAGGGGCGAAATCCGCCCCCAAATCCGCAGCATATTCCTCCGTGTGAACATACCCTTAAAGGGAGACTAAGTTTCCAAAATACAGTGTAAACAAGCAAGTGGCAAGGTGCTTAATGACATATATGTACCACTGAAATTTCTGGTCTCAGTGAGGTAAGTGGAGTTTGGGTCTGGGACTTGGGAGGTACTGCACGTCCAGTGTAGCAAGTTCACTCTTGTACTCCAGTCCTGGTGTTGCTACCCCAGGTGTGTGCAGCCTTTAGATTAAAAACTGCCAGAGCAGTGTGTGGGTGTGTACTGGAGGAACAACACATCAGGGCGCTAGTCTGCATCCACAGTGCTAACTGGCAGTCAAGCTGGGACTGAACCACAGCGACTGGTGAGAAGCACCGACTCTTAAAGGGGTTTTCCGGGCAAAAAATATATTTTTAAATAAGGTCTGTTAGTGCTTTCAACGGGTTAATAAGTGCACCCAAATACCTTTAGCAGTGTTTTGAGTGATTTCTGGCTTTCTATGGGAGTTCCTTGTATCCTCTGCATTTGTTTATATGGGTAGCTTCCTGCTGTCTTAGCCTACAACTACCATGATGCATTGCAGTTCACTCAGATCTCCCCTCTCACTCCCTCACAATCCCCCCCTTGTTTCCCTAGCTAGCCCGCGGACTACTAGCCCTACCTACCTAGCTAACCAACTCAGTCCTCCATCCCCCTCCCCACCCCATCATACTTACCTGTCTTCTCGTCCTGGAGATGACTTTCGTTGGTGCCGCTGTCCCCTCTTCTGCCCGCACCTGGGATCCGGAGCTGGCGCCTGCGCTATAGAACGCAGACGCGAAGAGAAGCAGCGGGCCTACCACGCATGCGCAATAGAACGCTGCTTCTCTTCGCTTCTGCCGGCATTCTATTGCGCAGGCGCCGGCTCTGGATCCCTTGTGAAGAAAGCGACGCCCAGCAGTAGAAGAGGAAGTAAGCATTGGTGAGTATGATGGGAGGGAGAGAGAGAGCAGTACTGGTACTGGTGACCTCCTGTCTCAGGAAACAGCGAAACGGAACATCACCAGGAAATCAGAAAATGTGCCTGGGGCGGTTACATGGCGGGGGGAGGGGGTTTAACTTAGTGTTAAAGTTTTAGTTTATGCTGGACAACCCCTTTAAATTCTTTTTGTAACTGAAAATGAAGGATATTTTATTTTACTGTTTGTTCTGCAGAAGTAAGCTGTTTAAGTTGCTGTTTATATCGTTGCACAATAAAACCTGGACTATTGAACCATTGCATTTGCCTATGTGTGCCAGTATTGTTTGGAGACAAGACTAACCAGAAGATATATTAGGCAGGAGTCACAGACTGATGCACATCTTATTAAAGTATCCTCACTTGTATTACTAGAACTGATGTGTCTAAAAATTCAACTGTTGTATTGTCTTGCCAACATAAATTTTTGAACATGTGCATTCAACACAATATGCTACTTCTGCTGAAGTGCAATTTATAAATTCTCTTCTTCTTAACCCCTTCCCGACATCCGCCATACCATTATTACTATATTTAAATACTAGTATTTAAACATGGCACTGCCGTTTTGGGTAGGATCGCCAATGCCTGGAACGAGATCTGGGGCAGGTATTCCGTTGCCATGATAGCCATGAGCCAATTGAAGGCTCCCAGGCTTGTCTGGCATTAATTTATATGACAGGCTGCTTTTTACAGTATAAAAAAAGTAAAAGAATATATAAATTTTTTTTAAAAAGAATTAAAAATTTGAATCACCCCCCTTTCCATAGAATACATATAAAAGTAAAAAATTACTGTGAAACACATACACATTAGATATCCCTATGTCAACAAATTTCTAAAAATATTTTTCCCGTAAAAGTGAATGTGGTAGCGGGAAAAAAAAATCAAGAGTGCCTCTGATAAAAATTTGAATAAAAAGTAATAAAAGCAATAGACATTCCCCAAAATGGTATAACTAAAAAGTACACCTGGCCCTGCAAAAAAAAGCCACCCTATGCTTCCCCGTACATAGAAATATAAAAAAGTTAGGGGTGTCAGAATATGACGACTTTAAGAAAAAAATTTAGGATTTTTGTTAAGGGGTTAAAATGTAACAACTATATAAATTTGGTATCCCAGGAATGATACTGAAACATAAAATACAGGTGACATGTCATTTTGGTTGCACAATGAACGCCGTAAAAACGAAGCCCATAAGAAAGTTGCACAAATGCACTTTTTCTCCAATTCCACCCCATTCAAAAAATTTTTCCAGCTTCCCAGTACATTGTACAGAATGATTCATGGTACCCTTATGAAGAACAATTTGTCCCACAAACATTAAGCTCTCATACGGCTTAGTGAACTGAAAAATAAAAAAAGTTATGGGGCTTGGAAGGCGGGGAGTTAAAAACGAAAATCGAAAAATTCCTCCGGGGGAAGGGTTTAAACAGTACTTGGTAAATGTAAATTTGCCGAGAAAATTCTTCTCAGCCATAGTCTAAGTCCCCACACATGAGCATTCTGTCCTTTTCTGTACTTTGTATATGACAAGAGAGCTGTAACAGCGGATGCGATTGTCTAAGTTCTCGCGCATGTGCGGTATGCTATTTTTTGGACTTAGTCTCTAACAAATATTTTTTTATAACATCGCATGTGTGGTTATGAGGACATCACGCATGCACAATACATAAAATGGGAACCAGAATAATTATTGGGGAAGTAAGAGTTGATAACTTTGCTGAGTTTTTGGTGGCTATTGGCTTATGAACAACAGTTGTCTGGGCTAATTGGATGTAGACACTGCTTGTACACTGCGTTCCATTTTATTATGAAAATCGGAATTAAGTGTCACATTTTTTGTTTTTCAATTAACCCCTTCCCGCTCTGCAACGTACTGTGATGTCGAGTTGAGCATATAGTTAACTCTCAGCTCAGTAATAGTATGGCTGGGACCAGCTGCAGGAGTCAGAAGATGCTCCGCAGATTAACCCCCTGAATGCCGTGATTAATAGCGATCACGGCATCCAGGGGGTCTGGGGGCAAGATCGCCACCCACGTCACCCCTCGGACCCACTGCGATAAGATTGCGGGTTCCAAGGGGTTGCCATGGCAGCCAGGAGGCCAGGTCATGGCCTTCTGACTGCCTATGCATAGTTCCCTTAGGAACTAATGTGCGATGTTCTGCAATACTATGTATTTTAGGACATTGCACAGGGGATCTGAGATCCCAGCTTCAAGTCCCCTTGTGGGACATGTAAAAAGTGAAAAAACAAAAACAAAAAAAAAAAACACACAAACACATACTAAAACACACAAAAATAAACAAATAAAAGGTTAAAAAAACACGTTTATATTAAAAAAATATATAATGTAACAAACATAAATAAACAAACATGTTAGGTATCCCCACCTGCGTATAAGCCCCCACTATCCAAAAATAATGTTGTTTATCCCATATGGTGAACGCTGTAAAAAAATATATACCACAATGAGCAAATTCACATATTTTGGTCACTTTGCTTTCCCCAAAAAATAACAATAAAAAGTGATCAAAAAGTCATACATACCAAACATTACAGGTCCTGCTTAGGAGACTGAGAGCCTTTGGAGTCCAGGGGGCACTTCTTAGGACTTTTTTCAACTTGGTAGTGGCATCAGCCATCTTCTTCGGAGTAGCCTGCTGGGGCAGCAGTATATCATCCAGGAATAGAAATAAACTCGACAAACTGATTAGGAGGGCCAGCTCTGTCCTAGGGAGCCCACTGGACCCGGTGCAGGCAGTGGGTGACAGAAGGATACTGTCCGTGGTGAGCTCCATGCGGGAGAATAAGTCCTATCCCATGCATGAGACCGTGATAGGGCTGGGCAGTACTGTCAGTGACCGACTACTTCATCCTAAGTGTGAGAAGGAGCGCTATCGGAAGTCTTTCCTCCCCACAGCGGTCAGGCTGTACAAACAACTCCGACCTAAGCGGAGATCAGTCCATACAGAGAACTGAAATATCTTTCTGCATGGGATATCCCCCCCCCCCCCCCCCCGCTACTTCTTATCTGTCTGTCTGTCTACTATCAATGAAATGCCTCTACCTTGGAACATTCTTGTATATGTTTGTATCTGTATTTGTATTGTATTTGTATTGTTTATCTTTGCTGCTGTAACACACTGAATTTCCCCATGGTGGGACTATTAAAGGATGATTATTATTATTAGTAGTAGTACCAATAGAAAGTACAACTTGCCCCGCAAATAAAGAGCCCTGACATATCTCCGACAACAGTACAGTAAAAAAGTTATAGGCGTCAGAATACGGTGAGCCCAGGAAAATCGTTCATTTTCAAAAAATTATTATTATTATTTATTTTGCTTACTTGTATAGCAGCATCAGATTCCTCAATCACTGTCCCATATATAAGACATTTTATTTGTAAAAGCAGTAAAACGTAATAAAAACCAATATAAATATGGTATCGCCGTAATTGTAATGACCCGCCGAACAAAGCTGCCATGTCATTTTTAGTGCAGAGTGAACGGCGTAAAAACAAAATGCAAAAAATTATGATAGAATGGTGTGTTATTTCACATGGACCCCCAAAAACATAAATAAAAGATAATCAAATCATTATATGTACCCCAAAATGGTGGCAAATAAAAGTACAACTCGTCACGCAAATAATAATCCTTCACATAGCTTTCCAAGTATAGGAAACCTACTTAAAGCTGTGGCCCCACATGGAGTAAAAGCAGCGGTTTGGCAAAAACCGCAGCGTTTTACAGTCTCTGCAAAAAACAAATCCCATCCACACATTGATGAAAAATACGCGCAGTGGATACACTGCGATTTCCAAAACCGTTGCGGTATAATGTCAATTCCCCTTACGTCCGACAGCAGCACAATATGGGGTATCTCTGCCCCTGTGTGTTGTTTAGGACAGGTGGAACCTTTAATTAGCACCAAAAAGGTGCCTCCTACTAGCCCTATAAGAGGGCACAAGAGACCTCCCTCCACTGTGTTTTTTTCTGTCCTGTGTGGAACAGGTGGACGGAGGTCTCTTGTGACCTCCCGTTGCTAGGGGTTTTAGTTACTCCTGGCTTACCTTCTTGGGGTATCTCGGTCCCAAAGAAAAAACCTCCGGTCCTTCGCACCGCAGCGCAGCGTTATCCGGCATCCATCTGCAGGCAGCGTGATCCCGGAAGTAAGCGGGGAACCTCCTCGGCCGGAACTTTTCTCCGGTTTCGTGTTCCCAGGGGAAGGAAGCCTTTGCGCACCACCGCGCCCTACTTCCGGTTTTCTCGGAAAAAGTGCGGTAAGTTTGGAAATTTTAAATTTAAAGGCAAAATATAGAATTGATTTTTGCTGCTTGTATTTTGAGCCTCTGGCTTAGGCTTATGCTCCTCTATGTTCCAGTATGGCGTTTGACTTGTTTTGGTGCTGTATAAATGTTTCTTTGTTGGCTTCCTCCCCTCGCTGCTGGATTACATTTAAAAGGTCTGAATGCAGTCCTTTATTTGTTGAGTGAGTGGTTTCTAGCTCCTCTGCTGCGGGGTGCGGTGGCTGGTTTTTTTCTGAAGGTTTTTTTTTCTCTTCAAGTGACCGATTCAAAAAAAAAAAAAAAAAAAAAAAGGTACCCCTTGGTTTTTTATGCGATACTTGGCGATCTTCCCTGTTTCAGTGTCACGTGGCTGTTTGATGTTTCAGATGTCATCTTCTGCAGCACGTAATGGCGATGCGCTTAGGAGGAAAAATTCCTCTAAACTTGAAACACCTAATGTGTTTGGATTGCAATACCCCTTTACCTGACGGCTATGATTTTACCCGCTGTCACCAGTGTCGCGGACCCTGCCGGAAGTACCTTCTATAAGAGGTTGTTACTTGGGTAAAGGACTTTATGAGGAGTCTCTTAAAGGAGATTCGTTCTTCCATCGCCCAGATTGCCAAGAGACCGCAGATTGAGACACAATCTTCCTTACGGATCTCTGATGAAGATTATCAGATAGTGGACGAGACACTCTCATCTGACGATTCCACTGAAGATCCCAGCAGGCCGTGCTTCCACTCGAAAAATTAAGCCGGCTGCTGAAGTCCATCCGGTCTAAGGATCGTGATGTTGACGGGGAAGCCTCCGCGTCCACCTATAGAGGGCCTAGGGTCTTCCAAGTGGACCAGACATTACAAAAATTAATGTCCTCAGAGTGGAGAAGTCCTGAAAAACCTCTTGTGGTTCCTAGGAGGTTCAGCGCTTTATTCCCAGTTGCTCAATGGGATCAATGGGGTCCTCCTCCCAAGGTGGATATGGCGGTGGCTAAACTGTCCTGCCGCACTAAGGTACCATCAGATGATGAAGCAAATCTGCACGACGCCATGGCAGGCGCTTCGACAATACCTTCAAGAAGGCTTATTCAGCTGCCTCGCACAAGACCGCTGTGCGGTTGCGTCTTGTGAAGTGTCAGTCAAATTATGTACTGACCTGGTCCACCTCAAAAGTGACCGACTCTGGAGTCTCCAGAGATGAGCTGCTAGGGTTTCTAGGCTCAGTTTCCCTGGCAGCTGAATATTTAACGGAAGCCTCCCACCATCAATTAAGGCTGGCGGCCAAATCCCTGGCACTTACCAAGAACACTGCAGCAGGAAGACCTCTATGGTTAAAACCTTGGAGAGCTGTGTTCCCCTCAAAGTATAATTTGTGCGCATTACCCTTTGAGCCGGGTAGAGTCTTTGGCTGTGCCCTAGATGAGATCCTAGAGGGCTTGGCCGACAAGAAGGGTAAACCTTTACCCCAGGCCTTCAGAGGTAGGTCTGGCTCTGGCCGTGGTAGAGACTATCCGCCTCGTCGTGGAAGGCAGTCCAGAGAGGCTCTAGTTATTCCTCTAGAGGCGCCGGCCGGAGATTCCGAAGTCTGATGATAAAGTCAAGCCTAGCTTTTGACATCAGAAGCAGTTTTCCTGTGGCCGAGATTCCTGTCGGAGGTCGTGTCTCCCACTTTCTCAACTGCGGGCAGGAAAAAATTCGAGACCCATGGGTCTGGTAGGTAATCCAAAGAGGTTATGCAATGAAGTTCCTCCGTCCTCCTCAGGATCGGTTTGTGTTAACTCGCAGCCTCCCTGGAATGCTTCATCCGAGAGTACATTCACAAGGGAGCCCTGGTGGAAGTCCCTTCTCTAGAAGAAGGATCCAGTGTCTATTCTCCCGTCTTCCTGATGCCAAAACCGGCAGACAAGTGGAGAATGATCATAGACTTAAGGTACCTCAACCGCTTCATCAAAAAGAAGCGCTTCCATAGGAAAACCATAAAGTCTGTCACCACCTTTCTCCTCTAAGGCGATGTTTTTTGTGACTTTGGATATAAAAGACGCCTATTTGCATATTCCTATTTACCTCCACACAGAAGGTTTTCTAAGGATTGCCGTAGTAGTTTCCGGCCACAGGAAGCACTTTCAATTCACAGCACTACCCTTCGGGATCTCCTCTGCTTCCCACACCTTTACAAAGGTAGTGGCCCCCATAACGGCCGCCCTCAGGCTTCAGGGGATATTCTTGGTGCCTTATCTAGACGACTGGTTGATAAAGGCCCAGTCAGAGTCTGTTCTGCTCCAGTACCTACAGACAGCCTTCAGAGTCTGTGATGGCTTATAAATTGGGAGAAGTCAAAAACGATCCCTTCAACTCGAAGGAAGTTCCTCTGAGAAAACTACTTCCTAGATTGAGTCCGCCTGCAAATCTCCTTGACACCAGCAAGGAAGGAGAAGCTGGTTGCGGCAGTCCGGCACCTCTTCAAAAAGCCGATAGCCTCCATCAGAACATTGATGAAGATCCTGGGCTTGATGTCTTCCGCAGTGGAGGCAGTCCCATGGGCCTTGTGGCACTTACGTCCCCTCCAGAAGGAGTTACTAGAGGCTTGGGATCGCTCCCTTCTTACATTCAGCAAGAAGATTCGACTCTCCCCCAGGACCCGTCTTTTTCCCTCAAGTGGTGGTTGCACCTGAAAGACGGAAGGTCCACGGTCCAACCTTCTTGGACCCTGTTGACTACAGATGCATCCCTCTCGGGATGGGGAGCCCATTGGACGAAAACTCCATAAAGGGAGTCTGGAGCGCTCCTGAAAAAAGGACCTCGTCCAACTGGAAGGAGCTCAGAGCCGTATATCGTGCCTTACTCTATTGCTTGCCTCTTCCCAGGGAAGAGCAGTCAAAATCCGGTCAGACAACATGACCACAGTGCTGTACGTGAACAGACAGGGAGGCACCAGATCACCAACCCTCCTTAGGGAGGCAGATCTGATATTTACATGGGCAGAGAAAAATCTAACCCATTTATCCGCAGTTCACATGAAGGGCTCCCTGAACATAGTAGCGGATCGGTTGAGTCGGGGTTATGCCGTATCAGGAGAATGGTCACTCAATCCAGAAGTCTTTCATCAGATTACCCTGAACAGGGGTCTTCCAGAAATAGACCTCATGGCAACCCGACTCAACGCCAAGGTGGAGAAGTTCTGTTCCCTTTACCAGGAGGACAATCCCTTGGCAGTGGATGCCCTGTCCATCCCTTGGAGGTCCAGGCTGGCATACATCTTCCCTCCAATTCCAATAATACCAAAGGTATTAATGAAAATCAGACAGGACCAAGTCTCTGTGATAGCCATCATTCCATTCTGGCCAAAAAGAGTTTGGTTTTTCCCAACTCATGGAGATGAGTCAAGGGATATATTGGAGGCTTCCCCCCATCCAGAACCTGGTTTCCCAAGGATCTCTGAAGTGCCAGGATCTCTGGAGATTCAACCTGACAGCCTGGAGGTTGAGCAGTCCCTACAGCAGGATAGAGGACTGTCAGAGGCCGTCCTGAAGACCGTTTATTCTGCAAGAGCAGAATCTACCAATAAGAACTACCAGAGGACAGCCAAGATTTTCATGGAGTGGTGCTCCAAGAAGGGTATTAATAATCTAGAACCTTCAACGGCTGATATTTTCTTCAGGACGGTTTGGATAAGGGCCTTGCCCCTGCCACTTTGAAAGTGCAGATTGCGGCCCTCTCCGCTCATTTGAACAGATGTCTGTCTCAGGATCCTCTGGTTGCAAGGTTCCTTAAAGGGGCAATGAGGCTAAAGCCCTCAGTATCATCCCCAGTGGGACCTTGCGGTAGTCATTACAGGCCTGTGCGGTCCTCCATTTGGACCCTTGGAGACTACGGGGATAAAATATTTAGCCTACAAACCACTTTTTTGTTGGCTATTATATCTGCCAAAGAGTAGGGGTACTCCAGGCCCTCTCTTCTAGAGAACCGTACATTTTGTTTTTGCAGATAGGGTGCACCTTAGGTTTGCCTGGGTTTATCCCTAAGGTCCCCTCATACTATAATAGCAATCAGCTAATTTCGTTACCTGTGTTTTTCCCCTCTCCAACCTCTGAGGAGGAAGAAAAGCTCAACACCTTAGATGTGGTAAGGTGTCTGTGGATTTACCTATTCCACACTCAACCGCTTAAGAAGGCCGAAAGCCTACTAATTGATATGCAGTGTAAAAACAGAGGCCTCAAGGCTTCCAAGCCTACTCTATCCACATGGATCAAGGAGACAATTAAGTCTTCCTTTCTTATTCAGGAGTTATTCCCTCCAGTCTTTCTACGGCCACTCGACCTGGGTTGTCGACTTCTTTGGCTGAGTATCGGTCCTTACCATTGGACCAGATTTGTGCGGCTGCATCATAGTCATCTCAGTTGACCTTTTGTTAAACATTATCATTGGACATCCGCAGTTTCCAGACAACTGCCTTTGGTCAGTCAGTCCTTGATGTTGTAAGGCGAGGAAACCCTCCCTAGGGGAATTACTTGCTATCTCCCCATATTGTGCTGCTGTCGGACGTAAGGGGAATCGTTGATTGTAATGTCAATCTGTATTCCCTTAGTCCAGACAGCAGCACAAGGCTTCCCTCCCTAGAAGCTTGTTTCCTGTTACTTTATAATTTACACAGTGGAGGGAGGTCTCTTGTGCCCTCTTATAGGGCTAGTAGGAGGCACCTTTTTGGTGCTAATTAAAGGTTCCACCTGTCCTAAACAACACACAGGGGCAGAGATACCCCATATTGTGCTGCTGTCTGGACTAAGGGAATACAGATTGACATTACAATCAACGATTATACCTACGGAAACGCTGGCAGTTTCCCTATAGGTATAATGTAAGCAGAAAGTCCGCTTAGGAAACCTCTGCGGTTTTTCTGTGAAAGCATTGCGCTTTTGCTGTAGCTCGCTACGTGGGGCTTTAGCCTCAGAAGGACATTCCACATTATTATGAAAGTCTCAGGTTTCAAGCAATATGGGAAAGAAAAAAAGGTCTCTCGGCTGCCAAAAGCGTCAAATAGTGCAATGCCTTGGACAAGGTAAGAAAAACATTAGATATTTCACGAAAATTTCAGCTTGATCATCGTACTGTGACGATATTTGTAGCTGATTCAGAGCACAGACGGGTTTGTGCAGATAAAAGCATACAAATTCACTGGATTAAGAGAGCAGCTACTAAAATACCATTACAAAGCAACAAACATGTATTTGAAGCTGCTGCTGCCTCTTGAGTCCCATGAACCTCAAGGTGTAGGATCCTCCAGAGGCTTGCAGTTGTGCATAAACCTACTATTGGGCCACCTCTAAACAGTGCTCACCAGCAATAAAGGTTGCAGTGGGCCCAGACATACATGAAGACTAATTTTAAAAAAAAGTCTTGTTTGCTGATGTGTGCTTTGCAACCCTGGATGGTCCAGAAGGATGGAGTAGTGGATGGTTGGTGGATGGCCACCATGTCTCAACAAGGTTGGGACATCAGCAAGGAGGTGGTGGAGTCATGTTTTGGGCCGGAATCATGGGGGGAGAGCTTGTAGGCCCCTTTAGGGTCCCTGAAGGTATGTAAATGATCTCTGCAAAATATATAGAGTTTCTGACTGACCACTTTCTTCCATGATGCAAAAAGAACTGTGTCGTCCGTAGAAAAATCATCTTCATGCATGACAATGCACCATCTCATGCAGCAAAGAATCTCTCTGATATGGGCATAAAAGGAGAGAAAATCATGATGTGGTCACCAACCTCCATTGACCTCAACCCTATTAAGAACCTTTGAAGAATCCTGAAGCAAAACATCTATGAGGGTGGGAGGCAGTTCACATAAAAAAGCAGCTCTAGGAGGCTATTCTGACATCCTGCAAAAAATTCAATCAGAAACTATCCCAAAACTCAATAGATGCCAAAAAATGTGAAGGTGACATTAACCCCTTAAGGACCCAGCCCAAAATTTGGAAAAAAAAACGCAATTTTCAAAATGTGAAATGCTCTGCTTTTCAGATAGATAGTCATACCACCCAAATACATTAATACATATTATCTACCATATCTCTGTTTTATATCGTCATCATCTTTTAATCGTCCTGTAATTTATTTTGGATGTTAGAAGGCTTACAAGTGTAACAGCGATTTTGCAGATTTACAAGAAAATTTCCCAAACTAACTTTTTAGGGACCACTTCAGTTCTGAAGAGGATTATAATGGCCTATATATTAGAAACCCCCATAAATCACCCCATTTTCAAAACTGCACCCCTCAAATAATTCAGAATAACATTTGGGAAGTTTGTTAACCCTTTAAGCATTTTCAATGGAATTAAAACAATATGGAGGTGAAATTTAGACATTTAATTTTTTCGCACTAATTCCTTAATTTAGCCCTAAAATTAACACATTCACAAAGGGTTAAAGGAGAAAATGCATCTCACAGTTTGCTATGCAATTTCTCCCGAGCACGGAAATACCCCACAAGTGGGTGTAAACTGATGTTTGGGCGAATGGCAGCGCACGGAAGGGAAGGAGCGACACTGGGCGTCTGAAAAGCAGATTTTGCTGGAATAGTTTTCAGGTGCCATATCTCATTTGCAAAGCCCCTAGAGAAGCAATACAAAGGAAAACCCCAAAAAGTGACCCCATTTTGGAAACTATACCCCTCACAGAATTCATCAAGGGGTATAGTGAGCATTTTGACCTTACAGCCGTTTCACAGATTTTGCTAACACTGGGATGTATAAATGAAACATTACTAAAATGTCACTTTATCCCCAAAGTTTTCATTTTCACAAGGGGTTAAAGGAGAAAAAGCTCCCCACAGTTTGCAAAACAATTGTTCCTGAACACGGCAATACCCCATATGTGGTCGTAATCTGCTGTATGGGTACATGGCAGGGCTCAGAATGGAAAGAGCGCTATTTGGCTTTTGGAGGGCAGATTTTGGTGGAATAGTTTTCAGGTACCATGACGCATTTGCAGAGCCCCCAAAGTACCAATACAGTGGAAGCCCCCTAAAAGTGACCCCATTTTGAAAACTACACCCCTCACAGAACATATCAAGGGGTATAGTGAGCATTTTGACCCTACAGCTGTTTCACAGATTTTATTTACATTGGGACATTAAAATGAAAAATTACTTTTTTTCCAATATACCGTCAATTTAGCCCCAAATTTTTCATTTTCCCCAGAGGACAAAGGAGAAAAAGCTCCCCAAAGTTCGTTACACAATTTCTCCTGAACACAGAAATGCCCCATATGTGGTTCTAATCTGCTGCATGGGTACATGGCAGGGCTCAAAATGGAAAGAACGCTATTTAGCTTTTGGAGGGCAGATTTTGGTGGAATAGTTTTCAGGTGCCATGTCACATTTGCAGAGCCCCTAAATTACCAATACAATACAAACCCCCAAAAAGTGACCCCATTTTGAAAACTACATCCCTCATAGAATTTATCTAGGGGTATAGTGAGCATTTTGACCTCACAGCTGTTTCACAGATTTTATTGACTTAGGGACGTAAAAATGAAAAATTACTTTTTTCCAATAAACCGTCCATTTAGCGACATATTTTTAATTTTTACAAGTGGTTAAAGAAGAAAAAACACCCCACAGTTTGTTACACAATTTCTTCTGAACACAGAAATGCCCCATATGTGGTCATAAACTGCTGTAGGGGTACATGGTGGGGCTCAGAATAGAAAGAGCGCTATTTGGCTTTTGGAGGGCAGATGTGGCTGGAATAGTTTTTGAGTGCCATGTCGCATTTGCAGAGCCGCTAAAGTACCAATACAATGGAAACCTCTCAAAAGTGACCCCATTTTAGAAACTACACCCCTCAAGGAATGTATCAAGGGGTATTATCATTTTGAGCCTAAAAATGCTTCCCAAAAATTAATGTACAAAGTGAAAATTAAAGTTTTTAAAGAAATATCCAATTTCAGTGCCTAATACGTTGCGGCCACTTTGTGGCATCAGAGACATGAACTCCTAAAACTATTAAGTGGGCTATCCCGGGGACAAAAAAATTAAATATGTGGGTATAAACTGCTGCTTGGGCACACAGCAGGGCTCAGAAGGGAAGGAGCACTGTGTTTTTTTAGCTTTTGGAGTACTTTCTGGTCGCCATGTTATTTTTGCAGAGCCCTGGAGGTACCAGTAAATTGGAATTCCCCAAGAAGTGACCCCCCACTTCACAGTTTGCTTTTTGGACACCATGCCACTTTTGCAGAGCCCATGAATTGCCAGTAAAGTGGAATCTGCAGACATGTCACCCCATTTTGGAAACTATACCCTTCAAGGGATTTATCAAGTGGGGTAGCTAGCATTATTAACCCTTAAGTGTTGCATTCTTTTAATTTCCAGAAATGAATGCGCAGCTGATAATGAAAAGTTAAAAATGAAATTTTTCTATAGATATGCCATTTCAGTGCCCAATATGTTGTGCCCAGTTTATGTCTGCACAGACACACACTCCAAAAACTGGTGAGCGGGGATCCCGGGCACAACAGCTTTTGGAGCGTTCATCTCTGATACAAGCCGGGCACAACATATTACACACTGAAATGTCGTATTCCTGGAAAAATTGCCATTTTCACCTTTCACCATCAGCTACGTATTTATTTATGGATAATAAATTATAGCAACACTTGGGGGTTAAAAATGCTCACTGTACCCCTGGATAAATTCCTTCAGGGGTGTAGTTTCCAAAATGGGGTGACATGTCAGGGGATTCCACTGTACTGGCATTTCAGCTCTGCAAAAGTGCAATGGAGTCCAAAAACCAAACCGTCCAAGTCTGTGCTCCAAAAACCAAATAGCGCTCCTTCCCTTCTGTGCTTGGCTGTGCCCAAACAGCAGTTTATACCCACATATGACATTAAGTACGTTATCCTGGGTACGACAAGTGTAATACATGTGGGTATAAACTGCAGTTTGGACACACAGTAGGGCGCAGAAGGGAAGGAGCGCTATGTGGCTTTTGGAGCGCAGATTCAGATGTTTGGGATCTGGATGTCATGTCATGTTTGCAGAGCCTCTAAAGTACCAGTAAAGTGGAATCCCTTAGGGAATGACCCCATTTTGAAAAGTGCACCCCTCAAAGAATTTATCAAGGGGTGTAGCGAGCATTAGTATCCCAGACGTGACTGCACAGCAGATGGGGAAAAGTGAATAGGTAAGCTACTATTTCCCCAGTAGTTCCTATTATTGGGGAGGTCACTCTGGGGGTCACTTCTGGTTTATTATCCCTCATAAGCTCTAAATCTGCTTTGTTCCCTAATATACGCTCGCACAGCTTATTCATTCCCTTCCTGCCGCAGCCAGTTATGTTCTAATGATTTGGCGATTTTTGGGGTTTTTGTCTTCACATTGTACGAGCTATATTTTCTTTTTCGCTAGTGATGTAGCCATATGAGGGCTTGTTGTTTGCAGTATGAGATGTATTTTTTAATTACATCATTTTTAGGTGCTTACAACTTATTAAATAAATTTTATTAACTCTTTTTTGGTGGATTAAAAAACAACCCCATCAATTCTGGCACTGCATTTTACCTTTTAAATTTTTCACCATGCAGCGTAGAGCATAAGTAACATGTTATCTTTATTCTGTGGGTCGGTACGATTACGGCAATACCTCATTTATACTGTTTTTTTATGCAATACCAATTTTGCAGAACAAAAACCCATTTGGGGACATAAATCAATTTTTTTGCATCGCCATCTTCTAAGATGCGTAGCATTTTTATTTTTCAGTTTAGAGAGTTGGTTTAGGGCTTATTTTTTGCGGGACAACCTGTGCTTTTTATTGGTACTGTTTTGAGGTACATATGACTTTTTGATCACTTTTTATGGCATATTTTGTAAGGTGAGATGGCGAAAAATCATTACTTTTGGCGGGTTTTTTCTGGGTTTTTTTTCCCGACGTTCACCGTGTACATTAAATATGGTTTCAGTGTTATTGTACAGGTTGTTACTGATGCGGCGAAACCAAATATGTATTGTTTTTATTAATTTTTAGGTTTATTTTTTATATAATTCATTTTATATAGGAAAAGGGAATTTTTGGGGCTTTATTCTTTTATTAATTTTTTTCACATACTTTATTTTTTTTTTTTTTTCACTTTCTTTTACTTTTTCATGTGTCCCATTAGGACACCTGAGCCAGAGATGCTTTGATCTCTGGCTCAGTACTATAGACTGCAAGACACAAGCATGCAAGTGTCTTGCAGTCTATACAGGAAGTCATCGCTATGGTAACACAGCGCTGACTTCCGCAGGTCTCGGCAGAATCAACCAGGTAGTGGGGTCTCCAGGCAGCCTGGGGTCACTTGGCAGACCCCAGGCTGCAGATTATAGATATCGGCACCCCCCGATCTCGCCGCGGGGGGCGCCCGGGGGGGCGGCAAGATGGCGGAACCCCTTGGATGCTGCGATCATGTTTGACCGCGGCATCCATGGGGTTAAAACCTCCGATCGGAACTCAGTTCCGACCGGGGGTTATGGAGCAGGGTGTTAGCTGTCAGTTACAGCTAACACCCCGTTCCGTTGCCACCCTCTCAGATAGTGAGCGGGCAGCCGGCCTTGGCCGTAGTATTATGCCCTGGTGCGCGAAGTACTAGTAATAGTACGTCCAAGGTCGTTAAGGGGTTAAAGAAGGGCTTTTATGTTAAAGGAGTTGTCCAGTTTCAGACCAGTATTAGGCTAAGGCCACACGTTGCAGAAACGCAGCTTTTTTTGTTGCAGATTTTGCTGCAGTTTTTTGAGCCAAAGTCAAGAATGGCTACAAAAAGAATGGGAAATATATAGGAAGTTCTTATAATTCTCCATTTTGCTCAATCCACTCCTGGCTTTAGCTCATAAAAACACAGCAAAATTTGCAACAAAAAAAGCTGCATTTCTGCAACGTGGGGCTTCAGCCTTAAGAGACAAATGTTATTGTTTGCATGATGAAAAATTATACAATTTTCCAATATACTTTCTGTATCAATTCCTCACGGTTTCCTAGATCTCTGCTTGCTGTCATTCATTCTCCTTAATTCTAGTGGATAAGAAGCAGTCCATGGTCATGTGATGTAGGTCATGTGATCTCTCAATATTGGTCTGAAACTGCACAACCCCTTCAACATGTAACTTGGCCTGCTAAGATGTTTTTGATTGAACTAGCTTTTGATTTCTTTACAACCTATAATATGTTTAGAAACTCTGTTGTGCATAATAATTGTGGATTTTGATTTCATTTATGAAAAAAAAAGTTATCATTCAGAGGTTTGTCCAATAAAACTCGATTTATACTCTAACGGTTGAAGATTTGAACATTATACTGTCTGTCATTTGCATCCACCATTTACAGTGGGGAAAAAAAGTATTTAGTCAGCCACCAACTGTACAAGTTCTCCCACTTAAAAAGATGAGAGAGGCCTGTAATTGACAACATAGGTAGACCTCAACTATGAGAGACAAGATGAGAAAACATATCTAGAAAATCACATTGTCTGATTTTTAAAGAATTTATTTGCAAATTATGGTGGAAAATAAGTATTTAGCCACCCACAAACATGCAAGATTTCTAGCTCTCACAGACCTGTAACTTCTTCTTTAAGAGGCTCCTCTGTCCTCCACTCATTACCTGTAGTAATGGCACCTGTTTGACATTGTTATCAGTATAAAAGACACCTGTCCACAACCTCAAACAGTCACGCTCCAAACTCCACTATGGTGAAGACCAAAGAGCTGTGGAAGGACACCAGAAACAAAATTGTAGACCTGCACCTGGCTGGGAAGACTGAATCTGCAATAGGCAAGCAGCTTTGTGTGAAGAAATCAACTGTGGGAGCAATAATTAGAAAATGGAAGACATACAAGACCACTGATAATCTCCCTCGATCAGGGGCTCCACGCAAGATCTCACCCCGTGGGGACATGTATCGTGGGAGAATGAGTGGGGACATGTATCGTGAGATTTTGAGTGCAAACCTCTTTCCATCAGCAAGGACATTGAAGATGAAACGTGGCTGGGTCTTTCAGCATGACAATGATCCCAAGCACACCACCAGGACAACGAAGGAGTGGCTTCGTAAGAAGCATTTCAAGGTCCTGGAGTGGCCTTGTAAGAGACAGCCAATGTTGTCCTAAGCTTCATTTGTCTGTATAAACTGTTAATGTTGAATGTATTTCTGTGATTCTGTTCCTTTAAGACAGCAGCCATTGTAATTGTGACATGATGCTGGAGTGAGACCCCCCCCCCTTTTATGTCAGCTTCCCTGTTCTGCAGACAGAGTGTGAGCAGAGAAGCAGGAAGTGACGAGACAGAGAGCAGCAGCCATCTTGGCAAGTGTTGTATTGAACTGGTGTGGAGATTTTTCTGTACAGCTAAGCTGTATCTTGGTCCAGAGACAAACAGAGTGTAAAGAGACAACAGGACTAGTGAGTCCACGTGAAAGGAACTGTGCTCAGTGGCTGATCAGTGAGACTGACATTGTGACTGTGTATATGGATACCACAGATAGAGACTCGCAGTGCTGTTGATGTACTGGACGGCACCTGCTAAATCCCGCTTTACATCCCAGCTCAGTGTATGGATTCGGCAGGACTGTCAGTGTGCTGAGTGGAATCTGCTGTTGGATTACATTGCATTCATTTGGTTTCCCTGTCTGTTAAAGAGGACTTCATTTCTCCCAGGATCCTGATAACCGTGAGGAGAGGACGCTTCACTATAAAAGAAAGGACCGACTTTGGGCCCCACCGCGCGCTTCTACGGACTGTAAGCGGTCCACCTGGACCACTGGGGAAAAGGGGGTGCACCCAAATGTGAAGTCAGGGTCAGTTAGGGATAGTTTTGAGTATATTGTTCATTCAGTGTCCATACTGCAGAAGTGGACAGAGTAAAAGTAGAAACCATTGCAGAATTTGCCTTGAAATTATTCATGCTATATTGTATATTTTGCTTGTCTTTAGCCCTGTCATTTTACCTTTAACTAGCCTTTATTAACTTATAGTAAATATATATATATATATACTATAAGTTAATAAAGTTAATAAAGGCTAGTTAAAGGTAAAATGACAGGGCTAAAGCAAGCAAAATATACAATATAGCATGAACAACTGTCATGGCAAATTCTCCCCAATGGTTGTTGGCTGAGTTTCAGCAATATCACTGACTGTCACAAGTCCAATTGTGCACTATGGACACGGAATGACCGAATACCCCCCCCCCCCCGGCGGGGCCGGGGCCGGAGCGCTGCGCAGTAAAGCGCAGGGATCTTGACTGGGGGCGGGCTGTAGGGGGGACCAATAACGCGCTAGGGCGCGAAGAATTGGGGGCGGGGCTTAACCCCGTTCGAATTGACTATGCCGCGCAGCCCGGGAAGCGGCCATTCTGGAGCTGCGCGGCATGCTAACGAGCGGTCAGCTCCCTCCCCCCCCCCCCCTTTTCACTGTAATGGCATCCCTCGATACCATCCTGGAGCAGATCAGAGCTGCTGCCGGCGTCCATGGTGAGGCCTGGCTGCAGGAGCGGCTGGCTGACATTATGCAGCCTGCCGCCCCCCCCCCATTAACCCTTCACTACCCCCGGAGGCGTCTGAGCGGCGGCGGCGGCCGCGCAGGACTCGCCCGCCGGCACGTTTGAGCCCTGATGAGCCCCCTAGGGCCCGGCGACATAGGAGTCCCTCTCGGGCCCCTCCAGGCCGGGCACCCCGCTCCACTGCTCAGGCGCGGAGGTCCCGGTCTGGGAGGAATCCTGCCAGTCGCCTGGCCCCTGCGGAGGTGGAGATCCCTGCCACTGGCCTCAGTGGGGGGACCTCCACATCCAGTCTCCATATGGCTACAGCACGTGGTGCAGCGGTCCCCTCCTGTGATGCTCCAGCGGGAGGGGGACTGTGTCTTCAAGTCCCGTCGGTTCCGGCTTTCCAAGTGCCCTTGGTACAGCAGCGGGAAATTCTGAACGACGAGCAGCACGGCGCTGGCCCCTCCTTCACGGCACCACAGCCCCGGTCCGAGGTGCATCCAGTGGTTTCCAGTGCATACGCGGGTGCAGGTCAACCTTCCCAGGGATGTCGGTCGTGCTGCAGCTGTCAGCGGGATGGTTCTCAACAATCAACAGGCGCCAGCGTTCTCCTGTACAGCGACCCAGGTCAGCAGGATGCAGGACCGTCGACTGGTGGGCCCACAGCACCTACGCAGTCTGGTGAGTACCATTCATTGTCGTGTCCGTTTCCTCCTATTCTAATGTCCCAGGGGTTAGGGATAGATAGGCCGGAGTCCCCAGTGGGTGGTGGTGTAGCTTCTGAGGGGATTAGGGAGCTATTGGGTAGCGTGAGGGAGCTACTGTCGCGCTGCGAACAGAGTGTTAGCGGTTCCCCGGTGGCGGCGTGGGTCCCTCCTGCGGTTCAGTCAGTAGCGTCACAGAGTGCGCCGGTGGTAGGGGCTCCGGCGGGTGTCACAGTGTCTGTCCAGACAGATAACGAGAAGGTTGATTCGGTGAGGCTAGACGACAGGGCTCGGGGGGAGGTTTATGTGTGTTTTGAGGGTCCTCTAGGGGCGCATTTAAAAAAGGAAGTGAGGGAGAAGATTTGGAAGGACGAGTACGTCGAAATCTTTTCCTTGCTCCCTTTAGCTAAATTTAACTTAGACAAGAGTAAGAAGGAGGATAGCAAAAAAAGAGGAGGAAGAAAAACGTAGGTGGCGCCTGATTCCACAGACTTTTGCTAATTGGCTTCAGGCCTTTGCCATTTTAGCGAGTGTCATTGGTGAAAAGGCTCCTGACAACTGTTCGGGGCTTTTTTGCTATCAGGACTCTATAGGTGAGGCGTATCGGGTGTATGGGGGTCAGACATGGCTGCGGTATGATGAGCAGTTCCGTCAGCGTAAGGCGGTTCGGCCCAGCATACGGTGGGACCAGAAAGATATAGGTTTGTGGCTTCGGGTTATGGCGCCAGCTCGCTTTGGCCAGCCCTTTCCTGGGGCGGCCGGTGGAACCGGCCATGGTGGTCTCAGTTACGGCTCAGGGGGGGCAGGTGCACAGGCCCAGCAACGTTACGGGCTGTGTTGGCAGTTCAATGAAGCCCACTGTAAATTCGGCTTCAACTGTAGATTCAAACATGCCTGTTCATTCTGCGGAGGGGTGTCCCATGGTGCGGCACGTTGCTTGCGCAAACAAAGGACCAAGGCCTTGCCTAATAGTGGACAAGGGGCAGACGCCGGTGAAGCTGGAAGCCATGCTTCCGTACCTAAATAGTTATGTTAACAGGGAGAGTGCAAAGTTTCTGGTAGAAGGTTTTAGGGAGGGTTTTAGGATTCCCCTGCCGACGCACACAGTCCCCTTTTGTATAACTAACTTGAGGTCGGCAGCGGAACACTCGGGGGTGGTGTCCAAAAAACTGAGGAAGGAGGTGGCCTTGGGGCGCATGGCGGGCCCCTTCGCATCACCCCCTTTGGAAGGTTTAATTGTATCTCCTTTGGGGGTGGTGCCGAAGAAGGAGCCGAATCAGTTTCGGCTCATACATCATTTGTCTTATCCCAAAGGAGCGTCGGTCAACGATGGTATTGCACCCGAGCTTTGTTCGGTAGTATATACCTCGTTTGATGCAGCTGTGCATTGGGTACGGCGTTGCGGTCCAGGGGCCCTCTTAGCTAAGACGGATGTGGAGGCGGCGTTCAGGTTACTGCCGGTACACCCTGACAGCGTTAGGTTACTGGGACGGCGGGTATTACGTGGATCGTTGCCTCCCTATGGGTTGCTCAATATCGTGCGCATACTTTGAGGCGTTCAGCACCTTTTTAGAGTCGGTAATTCGGGATGTGGCGGGGGTTGAGTCAGTGATACACTACCTCGATGATTTCCTCTGTATAGGTCCGGCGGGCTCCGATGTATGCGCGGTTTTGTTGGCAACCGCGCGGTGGGTCGCCAGTAAGTTTGGGGTACCGTTGTCACCGGAAAAGACTGAGGGTCCGTGCACTAGATTGAGTTTCTTGGGCATAGAGCTTGACACTGTGGCAATGGAGTTCCGGTTGCCTGGTGACAAGCTGGTTGATCTTAGAGAGAGGGTGAGGCGTGCTCGTCACATGCGAAAAATTGCGTTGCGCGACCTCCAGTCATTGTTAGGCAGTTTAAATTTTGCCTGCCGCATTATCCCCATGGGTAGGATTTTTTTGTCGCCGGCTGGCAGGGGCCATGAACGGGGTGTCAAATCCACGACACTTTATTCGGCTGGGGGTGATACATCGGGAGGACCTGGCAGTATGGGACACTTTTTTAGACCAGTTCAATGGTAGATCACTGGTCCAGTCAGCAGTGATCGATGTGTTCGATTGTGACCTCTTTACGGATGCGGCAGGGGGCCACGGTTTTGGGGCCTATTACAGGGGGGCAGTGGTGCGCCGCTCCTTGGCCTGCGTCGTGGCGTGAACAAGGTCTGACGCGGAATTTGACTGTACTTGAGTTATTCCCGATTTTAGTCGCGGTGTCCATATGGGGTGGGGCGTTCCAGGATAAAAAAGTTAGATTTCATTGTGATAACATGTCAGTTGTGTCGGCCATTAATAATGTGACTGCGTCTTCTCCTCCAGTTATCAAGTTGCTTCAGCGTTTAGTATTGCGTTGCTTGTGCCTGAATGCATGGGTGGTGGCAGTGCATGTTCCGGGGGTTAAAAATGACGTTGCTGATTCTTTGTCTCGTTTCCAGTGGGAGCGGTTTCGTGCCCTGGCTCCGGGGGCGGAAGTGGAAGGGATTCCATGTCCTCCAGAATTATGGGACTTGGTTTGCGAAAAGCAGGGACATTGATTCAGGCATCGTTGGCCCCCGGCACCTGGGATAAGTATTCAAGGGCTTGGCAGCTTTGGGAGGATTGGGTGGGAGATTTAGGTCAGGTACATACTGATGAGGATAGGGTTGGGGCTTTATTGTTCTTGTTAAGCCGTTGGTCTTCAGATGGATGGTCCGTGGCGAAAGTTAATGGTGCGGTAGCGGCGTTGGCATTTGGTTTCAAGTTGAGGGGTTTGGCGGACTTTACCAAACATTTCTTGGTTCAACGTGCGCTTAAGGGGTTCCGCAGGGGCAGGGGAAGTAGTGACACACGGCGCCCGGTTACATTTCAGCTTTTGGAGCGTTTGGGGTTGGAACTGGGCCGTTTTTGTTCTTCGCACTATGAATGCGTTTTGTTTCACCTGGCTTTTTCTCTAGCCTTTTTCGGGGCTCTCAGGGTGGGTGAGTTGGTGTCCGTGTCGACTAAGCGGCCGGGTGGTTTACAGGTGGATGATGTGTACATGGAGGAAGGGGTCCTAGTGGTCAGGGTTCGCAGGTCTAAGACGGATCAGGCGGGGGCAGGGAAGTATCTGCGCCTGGGTGCGGTTGTAGGGTCAGATATGTGCCCGGTGCGTTGTTTGCTTGTTTTTCGGGGGTTGGTTCCAGCTTCTGCGGGCGGTCCCCTCCTGCGTCATGAGGATGGTTCGTTCCTTTCCCGTTATCAGTTCTCGGCTGTTTTTAGGGGTTGTTTGGACTCGCTGGGCCTTGACGCCTCTCGATATGCTCCACACTCTTTTCGCATTGGCGCAGCGACAGAAGCAGCTAGTTGGGGGTTGAGCTCGGAGGTGGTCCGACGTATCGGTAGGTGGGAATCGCAGAGGTATAGATCATACATACGTCCACACCTTGCCCAAATGTGAATCATTGTGTTGTTGGGTATTTTCTCCGCCCTCCCCCCTACTTTATTTCTTCTTTCGTAGGCCCTTCTGCTCGGTTAGTCTGGATCTTCGGCCATTCTTTTGTGTTCTGGGGCGCGGAGAGGGCCGGCGTGCGGCGGAATGGTCGGCAGCTGGGGTTCGACAGGGCTGCGGTCGTTGTACGTTGGATTGGAGTCCGAGGTATGGTGTGGAGTCGGGTCATGCCCGAAATCCACAGGTGCACGAGGTTGGATCGGTCTCCGGACATTATCGTGATACATGCTGGTGGCAATGACCTGGGGGTTCGTCCCTTTCGCGATTTAGTGAGGGACATAAAGTATGACCTGTTGAGGTTGTGGTCCATGTTTCCGGGGATTGTTACCGTGTGGTCCGATATTGTACCGAGAAAAACATGGCGGGAGGCTAGGTCTGTTGAAAGGCTCAACAAGGCCAGGATTAAGGTTAACCGGGCTGTTGCGGGGTTTGTGTCCAGGAACGGCGGTGTGTGCGTGCGGCACAAGGAGTTGGAGTCTGGGGAGGGGGAGTTTTGGTTGCGGGACGGGGTCCATCTGAATGCGGTGGGGTATAGATTTGTGGACGCTAGGTATCCAGGAGGGTGTTGAGAGGGCCCTGGAAGTGTGGCGGGTCTCTCACGCTTAAGGGATTAAGGCGTGCTCGCAGTGGCGGGTGGGGTCCTTGGAGTTGGTGGTCAATTGGCTAAAAGGGTGGAGTCAAAGGTAGGCTCCACCTATACATTTGGTGGTAATTGCACATTTTGGTGGATGGCCTGGCGCACGGTGAACGGTTACAGGGTAAATTGGCCCTGGGAGCTGGTACATGGAAGAAGGAGTTCGTCTTTATTCATGGTGCCGCCGAGCCGGTGGTCGCGGCTGGTGGTAAATTTATGGTGTGGTTATGTTAGCGCCAGGCCGGGGGATTGATAGTTTTTTGTAGCTCCAAGGACTCTTACCCAGGTTAAGCGTTTATTGTTAAATTATTTTAAGTTATGCAAATTATAATAAGTTATACTTGTTGTTATTTATTTGTTGTTTGTTAATAAATACGGCTGCTGTGGCCGATTTAATCCAACCCTTTGGTCTTGGTTTATTTCTAAGGGGGTGGGGGGTTTGAGAGCTGGGGGGCAGGGGTCGAGGCTGGAAAAGAGGGGGGAAGGCATTTAGGCCCAGCAGTTTGGGTATCAAAGGTGGTGGGGGGTTCATAGGGGGACCCCGTTATCAGCAATGCCCAGTCAGGGGAGACCGGAGCGCTGCGCAGTAAAGCGCAGGGATCTTGACTGGGGGCGGGCTGTAGGGGGGACCAATAACGCGCTAGGGCGCGAAGAATTGGGGGCGGGGCTTAACCCCGTTCGAATTGACTATGCCGCGCAGCCCGGGAAGCGGCCATTCTGGAGCTGCGCGGCATGCTAACGAGCGGTCCCTCCCTCCCTCCCGTTTTTTTTTCTCTTTCTTGGGCTATTTTAACTTGTTTATCTTTTTGCAGGTGGTGTCACGGTGGCCTTGGCGGGTGGGGTCCTTGGAGTTGGTGGTCAATTGGCTAAAAGGGTGGAGTCAAAGGTAGGCTCCACCTATACATTTGGTGGTAATTGCACATTTTGGTGGATGGCCTGGCGCACGGTGAACGGTTACAGGGTAAATTGGCCCTGGGAGCTGGTACATGGAAGAAGGAGTTCGTCTTTATTCATGGTGCCGCCGAGCCGGTGGTCGCGGCTGGTGGTAAATTTATGGTGTGGTTATGTTAGCGCCAGGCCGGGGGGATTGATAGTTTTTTGTAGCTCCAAGGACTCTTACCCAGGTTAAGCGTTTATTGTTAAATTATTTTAAGTTATGCAAATTATAATAAGTTATACTTGTTGTTATTTATTTGTTGTTTGTTAATAAATACGGCTGCTGTGGCCGATTTAATCCAACCCTTTGGTCTTGGTTTATTTCTAAGGGGGTGGGGGGTTTGAGAGCTGGGGGGCAGGGGTCGAGGCTGGAAAAGAGGGGGAAGGCATTTAGGCCCAGCAGTTTGGGTATCAAAGGTGGTGGGGGGTTCATGGGGGCTGGGGGACCCCGTTATCAGCAATGCCCAGTCAGCGGATTCCGCACCAGAGGGGGACCGCAGTTGGAGTTACTTTGTCACAGGGGGCTAGTTCTGGCTCAGAGACAGTAGAAAAAGGGACGGTTAAAGAAATTCTCACAGTAATGCAGAAACTGCAAGAACAAATGGAACACTTGCACACTCGTTGTGATGAGCAGTCTATGAAAATTGCAGACTTCCAGAAGACTGGAGATGAAAGGGTGAGCCATCCACACCCAGCAAGTCAGAATCACCCACCACCCCGCTGGAGGGGTGAGGATAGGACCTACCGAAGGGGTCCAAATCATTTAGTGCAGTGCTCAGGAGAAATCGAAGGGGCTTACCGAAGGGGCCCAAACAGATGGCCAGAACGACGGGGGATACGCTGCTGGGAGTGTGGACGGATGGGCCACGTTGCTGCTAGATGTCCAGAGCAGCGACAAACTTATGAGAGACCGCCGTTAAACTGAAGTCCCCTGCTGCTGAAGGGCGTGTAGTAGGGGAGACTGACAAGGAGACTATGTGGGGAGAATGCCCTGATGATGACCTGATCGCTGCAAGTCCTGTCATACAGGTGGAAATGGAGGGTATTCCGGTTACCGGGATGATTGACACGGGTTCCCAAGTAACGACCTTGAGTAGAGACTGTTATGAACGGTACTTCCGACAACATGTGAAATATGATCCCCATACATTCGTACGAGTGGTCGCAGCTAACCAGTTACCAGTTCCGGTCGTGGGAGTGGCCTGGATGAATGTCCGGGTATGTGGCCAAGATCTAGGTAGGAAAGGCATTGTGGTGGTACAGGAGTCACATGAAGTAAAGGTCCCTGTCATTTTGGGGATGAATGTGTTAAAAGAATTAGATCAGATCCTCTTTGAAAAGAAATTTCACGGTTATTGGAAAGAAACCACCACACATCGGCCTACTCAAACAGCTTTCCAGCGGCTGATCCGGACATGTGGCTTACAGAAAAGTTCAGATGCACAGCGTCCTCTGGCCCGCATTTCAGTTCCTTTGCATACAAAAGTTACACTGCCACCCAGTCGGGAGACAATAGTGTCCATGCCCATAGGCACCTGTCGGAAACTAGAGGGCATAGCTGTGTTGGTAGAACCACTGCAGGCAGCCGAAGGAGGTGTTGATCCGCTAGTGGCCCGTTCCTTGGCAATAGTTCGCAATGGAAGAGTACCACTTCGATGTGTAAACACTCAGGACCAGAGTGTGGACCTGACCCCAGGGAGGCAGCTGGCTAACATCTATGTGACTCCGGAGGAAGTAAGGAAAGTAACTCCAATGCAGCTGAAGCCGACTGAAAGGGATGAGTGGACCGTAACTGTGTCCATGGGAGAAGATGAGGAACCCACCTCTGAATGGAATGGCTGTGCAATTCGAGAACAGATGAAGATGGATGTAAGTTCATGTTCTCTGGAATGGGTGCAGAAGGTAGATGAGCTGTTGTGGGAGAACCAAGCCACCTTTGCACGGTATGCTGAAGATTTTGGATGTACCACAGGGATCTACCATGAGATTCCCACAGGAGACACCCCTCCAATTAGAGAGCGCTACCGACAAATTCCTCCACAGTTGTATCAGGAAGTGAAAGAACTGTTAGCTAAGATGCTACAGGGTGGGATCATCCAAGAAAGCCAGAGTCCCTGGGCGGCTCCTGTGGTGTTAGTAAGAAAAAAAGATGGGTCCATCCGATTTTGCGTAGACTATCGGAAGTTAAACGCTTGCACCGTACGAGATTCCTACCCCATGCCACGGATTGAGGAGTCCCTCTCAGCGCTAGGGAGAGCCCGGTACTTCTCCTCACTAGATCTGGCTAGTGGGTATTGGCAGGTGCCGATGGCCACAAAAGACAAGGAGAAGACGGCATTCATCTTGCCCATGGGACTATACGAATTTAACCGGATGCCCTTCGGGTTGACAAATGCACCCGGAACGTTTCAGCGGTTGATGGAGAAATGTCTAGGTGACTTCAACTTTGAGTTCACTCTCATCTACTTGGATGACATTATAGTGTATTCTGCGACCTTTGAAGACCATCTCCACCAGTTGGGGCAAGTATTTCGAAGATTGCGGGAACATGGGCTCAAATTGAAACCCAGTAAATGTCGGTTGTTCCAATCTGAAATTGATTACTTGGGTCACCGCGTATCAGGAGAAGGGGTGAGACCATCAAGAGACAAGATAGCGGCTGTTCAAGATTGGCCGATACCGACTACCCTGCGAGAAGTGAGGGCGTTCCTTGGAGTAGCCGGTTACTATCGACGGTTTATTAAGGATTTCGCCAAGGTAGCAGCACCACTTAATGCTCTCCTACGAGGCACATCCGGTGGTCCACAGAACCGGTCCGTGAAGTGGGGACCTGAACAGGAACAAGCCTTCCAGGCATTGAAGGATGCACTGACAACAGCCCCAATCTTGGCATATGCTGATTACCACTTGCCGTTCCAGCTATATACAGATGCAAGCCTGTATGGTCTTGGAGCAGTGCTTTCCCAGCTTCAGGATGGCCAGGAGAGGGTCATAGCGTACGGCAGCCGGTCTTTGAGAGATTCTGAAAGAAACCCCGAGAATTATAGTTCATTTAAATTGGAGCTGTTGGCACTGGTATGGGCCATGACTGAGAAATTCTCTGAATATTTGACCGGTGCTGAAGTTTTAGTACTGACTGACAACAACCCACTAGCTCACCTGGAAAATGCCAAGCTCGGGGCGTTAGAGCAGAGGTGGATAGCCCGAATGTCTACATTCAATTACCGCATTAAGTATCGGTCCAAGACAGAGAACCAGAATGCTGACGGACTTTCTAGGGTAACTGCCCAGACCCCCACAGAAGACGTGGATCATGAGTTGGAGCATGTGGAGGTGCCCGACTTCAGCAGATTTTCACAGGCCTTGACCGCCACTAATCAGTTTGAGATGGAGGGGACTGAAATGGCTCCTTTCTTTGGTCCCTCACGACAGGAATGGGCACAGATACAACAGACCCATGAGGGGCTGGCGCAGATGATCAAGTGTGTTGAGAAAGGCCAGAAGCCCTGTAGAGAGGAAAGAGAACGACTGACACGTGAGATATTATCTGTTTTGAGTCAGTGGGAAAAGTTGGAGATGAAAAATGGAGTGCTATGCCGAAAGGTCTATTTATCTTCTGAGATCGACATTCGATACCAAATTGTGGTGCCTAGTGAACTGGCTCGCTCCTTGGCAGTTGAGGCTCATAATAAGAATGGACATTTTGGTCATGAGAAGACCTTTCGTTGGTTACAGCGACTGATTTACTGCCCTGGTCTTCGTCAAATGGTCGAAGAAGTATGCCGCAGCTGTCGAACTTGTGAGATCCATAAGGCAATAGAACAGAGAGCTCCCCCTGCAAACCATCGTGACCCAGGAACCTTTAGAAATCGTCATGATAGACTATCTAATGGTGGGCCCATCCAATAGCGGACACCAGTATTGCCTCGTAATGGTGGATCACTTCACCAAATTTGCGGTGGTAACCGCCACCAAGGACCAGACAGCTGAGTCAGCAGCTCGTGCTCTGTGCCAAGATTTCATTCGAGTATATGGGTGCCCCCAACGGATCCACTCCGACCAGGGCGCCTGCTTTGAGGGACACGTAATGAAAGAAGTTCAACGTATCTACGGGATAAAGAAGTCGCACACGACTCCATACCACCCTCAGGGAAATGGGGCCTGTGAAAGATTCAACAGAACTCTGCTACAGATGCTGCGGACTCTGGAGGAAGACAAGAAGTTACAGTGGCCTCAGTTCTTGTCTGAAATGGTGTGGGCCTATAACAATCAGGTCCATTCTACAACGGGGTACTCTCCTTATACACTTCTCTTTGGGCGGTCTGGGCGAAGTATAGGAGAATTACAGTTGAATGATGTGGATGGGTTCCCTCCGAGGGATCCAACCTCTTGGGTGCGGGCGCATCGGCAGAGACTTGAGACGATCCATCGATTGGTGCGGCAGCGCCTGCAAGAACATCCCCATCCTGATAAGACCCCAGTGCAAGAAGCACCATTGCAACCAGGCGACCTGGTGCTAGTTCGTGTCAAGAAACCCCAAGGGAAATTGGAAAGCAGATGGGAGGCTTTGCCGTATCGTGTTGTTGGCCGCAAGTATGCGAATGGGCCAGTGTACCAGGTCCAGAAAGAAGGAACTGATTGTGTTCGAGTACTTCACCGAAATATGTTGCGCCTGTGTCATTCTGAAGGGACAAATCACGATGGGCCTGCCAATGTGAATGAGCTCCCACAGTCAGAGAATGGAGGTGCGGAATGGGCCTCCGACGAGGAGGATGATTGTTGGCCGATCCCTGCTCCTGGGGATGTTCCACCTGTGACTACTGTATCTCCGGCCTGTGCCCCCTCTGGTGCGGAATCCGCTGAACCTTCTCAGCCCATAGCTGCAGCACCCCATAATATACCACCGGTCCTCAGACGGACCACTAGGCCAAATGCTGGTATTCCCCCTGTTCGGTATGCGCAGGATGAGTTTGTTTGGCCTGCCATACATCGGTATACTACCACCCTGTGCATAAAAGTACAACCCTCTGGATATACAGTCATAGGCAGGGACTGCCAATCTTAAAGTGGGGGGGAATATGTAAGAGACAGCCAATGTTGTCCTAAGCTTCATTTGTCTGTATAAACTGTTAATGTTGAATGTATTTCTGTGATTCTGTTCCTTTAAGACAGCAGCCATTGTAATTGTGACATGATGCTGGAGTGAGACCCCCCCCCCTTTTATGTCAGCTTCCCTGTTCTGCAGACAGAGTGTGAGCAGAGAAGCAGGAAGTGACGAGACAGAGAGCAGCAGCCATCTTGGCAAGTGTTGTATTGAACTGGTGTGGAGATTTTTCTGTACAGCTAAGCTGTATCTTGGTCCAGAGACAAACAGAGTGTAAAGAGACAACAGGACTAGTGAGTCCACGTGAAAGGAACTGTGCTCAGTGGCTGATCAGTGAGACTGACATTGTGACTGTGTATATGGATACCACAGATAGAGACTCGCAGTGCTGTTGATGTACTGGACGGCACCTGCTAAATCCCGCTTTACATCCCAGCTCAGTGTATGGATTCGGCAGGACTGTCAGTGTGCTGAGTGGAATCTGCTGTTGGATTACATTGCATTCATTTGGTTTCCCTGTCTGTTAAAGAGGACTTCATTTCTCCCAAGATCCTGATAACCGTGAGGAGAGGACGCTTCACTATAAAAGAAAGGACCGACTTTGGGCCCCACCGCGCGCTTCTACGGACTGTAAGCGGTCCACCTGGACCACTGGGGAAAAGGGGGTGCACCAAAATGTGAAGTCAGGGTCAGTTAGGGATAGTTTTGAGTATATTGTTCATTCAGTGTCCATACTGCAGAAGTGGACAGAGTAAAAGTAGAAACCATTGCAGAATTTGCCTTGAAATTATTCATGCTATATTGTATATTTTGCTTGTCTTTAGCCCTGTCATTTTACCTTTAACTAGCCTTTATTAACTTATAGTAAATATATATTTTTTTTTCTTGAACTACCGCGTGTGCGTTCATTTCTGGTTGCGGAGTCCAAACCACCTGCCTTGCTCTCGGTTCACAGCCTAGCCAGTCTCCAGATCTCAAGCCAATAGAAAACCTTTGGAGGGAGTTGAAAGACCGTGTTGCCCAGCGACAGCCCCAAAACATCACTGCTCTAGAGGAGATCTGTATGGAGGAATGAACCAACATACCAGCAACAGAGTGTGCCAACCTTGTGAAGACTTACAGAAGACGTTTGACCTCTGTCATTGCCAACAAAGGATATATAACAAAGTATTGAGATGAACTTTTGTTATTGACCAAATACTTATTTTCCACCATAATTTGCAAATAAATTCTTTAAAAATCAGACAATGTCATTTTCTGGATTTGTTTTCTCATTTTGTCTCTCATAGTTGAGGTCTACCTATGATGTCAATTACAGGCCTCTCTCATCTTTTTAAGTGGGAGAACTTGCACAATTGGTGGCTGACTAAATACTTTTTTCCCCACTGTAGGAAATGGTGTATGTCTATTCTTCATGGAGCTGGAGTCACAGGTCCTTGTTCTTTTTGCCATGTATGAAAACTATAAAAGGTGCTGTTGCTCAGGCTGCATTGCTTTTGCCCCTATACCCCTCAAGATGCCGGATTTGTGGCAAAAATGTCGGGGGGGCATATATTTCTTTGTTTTTAAGTAGTTTAAGCAGCCTTTTGCGTCAATTATGTCAGGGACAATACTGCAGTTGTGTCTGAATAGATAGCCTTAGATAGAAACTTGGTAAAAGTTCCCTCATGATAGATGAAAACAACAAAGCATATTAGACTGCTGTAGGTCTTAACAGTCAGAATATTTATTTAGTGGTGAAACAGTAAAAGCTATGCTTTATGTGAGGACAATTTATTTAGTATAGTGTGAAAATATGGCTTTTCTTTGGTGTTAGCAATTTGTTGGAATCTAGTTGATGAAGCCTACACTATATAGGGTCAATTGGTATTATTTATTGAATGCAATTTAGTTTTAGACCAGTGTAACCCCTGCAAGGAGCACTTTGCATACAGCAGATGCTGCAGTTAATGCCAAGCCAGGACCCACTATAGCAGACATCAGCCATTTTATTCTGAGGGACAGTGGATTACATTTCCCTACAGCCCTTACTCTAGGGGGAGGAGTATCAGAGAAAGGGACTGATTGTCTGAGCAGTGAATTATGGGAAAGGTCTGCAGAAGAGAGAATACAGGCAGCCACATGGGCTGCAGAAGAGGCTTCTCCCAGCAACTGCCAGGCAGCACATAGCTTGGCACTGGGTAACCCTGGACATAGAGACAGTCCTGCCAGCCCAACAGCTCACTCTAAGGGAAGATGTAGCATCCCTGCAGCAGCAGCACCACCTGTCCAGATTGACCAGACTCCCAAAAGGTACCCAGGGCTGCATCCAAGAAGACTCCTGCCTCATACTCCATTAGTATCCTGTCATCTGAAAGCTGCAGCACCCAGTGAGACTCCAGGCTGGCACCAGATTCCCTGCAAGAGTTAGTGAGTAGACTTTGCTGGAATTTGCTGTACTGCTGTTAGAAGGTTTATGAGAACTGTGGTAGAAAGGATCTGCTGTATCTATAGTGCACCAACGTTTCCTGAATGCGCGCCATCGTCCACAGCAACTGGGCCCCAACGGATGGACTGTTCTGTTTATTGCTGCAGCCATTAGTAATTCTGCTTTGTGTGCTGTTATTTAGGAGTGCAAGCTGGTACCTGCAGTATGATTGCATGTGTGTGATGACTATCATCTGTGGGTCACTATCTTAACCCTGTGCTTTTCCCTATAGTTTATTATACCCGCCAGTCCTGGCACATAGTCCTACACTAGGGGGTTAATACTATAAGATGTACCTGTGCATTGTCATGTGAATTACTGAAACATTTCGCTGTTCACCTTTTATTAAGTTTGCCCTTGTTTACCCCTCCCATAATAAACCAGTTAAGTAGTTTTACCCTCAACATTTGTGAGTGTGTACTGAGCTTAGGTGGGGGTTTCCCGAGTCGACCCCTAGCAGAAGAGGAAGACCCTCCTGAATTCCTACAGAGTTCCTAGCAAGATTCGGGTGGAGGCACTGCGCCATAGTGAGGTGAGAACTACAACACACCCTGCCTACAGAGGTCAGCCCAAAGGGGTGTTATACCCAATATCTCATTTACTTACAGTACTTCAGCCACAGAGTTAAATTTGGTGAGTTAAATTTGAGAGCGCAGTTTCACAGGCAGAACACCTAAAGATTCAGCTGAAACATTAGCCTAAAATCCTGTTGCTGACTTTAATAAAGCGATTAACTGTATAAAGTCCTCTCTAGAGGTACCCCTTTGAGATGATTTTCTAGCCGTCTAAGGCAAACAAAAAGGTTTCTGTCTACTGAAGTAGAAGCAATATTGGTTTTTAAATTTACCCTTTTTGGGGTCACTTTTGGGGGATTGCCACCGTACTGGTACTTTAGGGGCTATGAAAATGAAACATTGCACCCAAAATCTATTCCAGCAAAATCTGCGCTCCAAAAGCTAAATAAGCTTTTATTTTTCCAAGACCACCAGCAGTTTACAACCACATAAGGGCTGTTGCCTTGTTCAGGAGAAATTGTGTTATGTTTCAGTTTTACTACACCTTCAATATTCATAGTACTTCATACCACTTGACGTAAGGAATTCTTTTTTTTTTTTCAGATGAGAAGAAGTATTTCTCATCTCTAGGTTCATGGGGAGGAAAGTCAATGTCCATCGATTCTGACCGGAATAAGACACAACCTTGTTATCTGAATCTGTAGATTCCAACTGCAGTAACTTAGGAAACCAGTGGAGTTTGAAGGCAAGAAACCGAAGCTTGAATTTCCTCTCTAATAAGGCATCTCAAATCCTCCATGAAAGATGGGTGTCCTCTTTAAGGAGTCTACCAATACAGTCTTTACAAAGTTGTTTATTAAAGAGAGGGAGAGAGAGACCCCCAGTAAATGCCACAAAATACTATTAAAGGAGGAAACCATGCTCAAATAGGCCCGGGAGAGGACGACTCACAAGAGTCAAAGGATTCGTTACTGCTGGATCATTCATGCAGCACCAAATGAAAACCACCACAGCAGAGCTCAGATCAGCAAATACACAAGGCAGACCCACTAAAATAGTGGTTTACCTGATACTCGACGTGTGATGTCACCCCCACATCTGGTCACGTACTCAGTCACATTATGTGTCACTTTCTGCTGGACCAAAGCGTTGCCTACAACATGTTGCACTACCATAAAACTACTGCAAGGAGGCCCCAGATCCTTTGCCTACCCACAGGAACCATATGTGGCCGATCTGGGAAATCCCTGTAGGATCTCTCCACTTTAACCCCTATAGAGCCGTGTGAAAGATCCTCCGTGCGCCAAACCGCTTTGGCCACACCCTGAGTCCTCTTTCATATAAAAACCACACTCACCGCCAGTGAGTGCCGGGTTCACCAGATAAATACAAGACAAGCCTTCTAAATTTTATATATTTATTAACCCCTAAATGGGTCGGTATTAAAATCTAACATATACAGATCAGAACAGATATGCAGACATATGCAAGCATTAACAGTTACTAGTTGCAAGATACAGTACAAATAAAATAAAAGGGATTAAAGGTGAAATGATTACTTTACCACATATGTCCTTGATGTGGTTCTATAGTCCAACACTCACACATGGCATGTGTGAGTCACCAGTGGAGGCTTTTCAGCATGTGGCATTAAAACGATAATCCCGCCTGCATGCTCTCATAACAGTCTCTCACAGTCTCTTGTAGGCTCATCATCGTCAGCAGCAGCATTCCAACCTGCCTGCTCATAGTAGCATCTCAGTCAAAGTCTCTCTCAGTGGAAGTCTGTGATGGTCTCCTGCATAATCTCTTCCCACAGACCTCTTACCTCATCTTTTATACCCTTTATGCCCCCTCCCAGAATGAGGTCACCGGCGACAGTACGTCTGATGAGTTAATTCAATCACGTTCAGACCCTTTGTATGTAGATGAGACAAAGTGAATTGATACCCTGTTATCAGTCATATCTGGTCAACAGCCCAGGCTTGAACAATGCACTATTGTTTGATCAGCCAGGGCTGTATAGGAATACAATGGAGCCCTATTGTTCCAGCCTAGACGCTACTGCCAATATGCACCTAGGCTTGTAGCTGCTCACAGTATGCAAGCAAGGAAGAAGGGATATCCTATACCCAGAGACCAAAATATAGCTGAGTTATGGCCATATTTAGGCAGAATCATCACAAGCCGCAAGAGGAAAGAAGCAGCACAGGATGAAGGACTGACAAGGCTACCACCGAGGCTTTTCTTTCTACCAGGAAGGGAAGTAAGGACATTTTTTCCTAATGTCACCCCCTTGCCCCAAGAAGAGGGACAGAAAACACTGTAGGTGTAACGTCTCTTCCTGTTCGGGTCTCTGCGCCACCCTCTGCTCGCACGCAGTGGCGAAAGAGGCGTGTTCAGTTTGATTCCTTGCATAAGATTGTTGTTGCTCAGTCTGAACACTGTCCTAGACTATGTAATTGATTTTCTGCCATACCTGTCTCCAGCACCTTGTTTCTTTCGGCTTCTCAATAGTTAATCTCAGCCTTGCCTGTGTGATTGACAGCCTGTCTACCAGTCTGGGGCAGGTCCTAACTTTCTATAAACAGGTTGTTAGCCCTCACATGGTCGCTGGCTATTGATTCTGTCTTGTGACTTGTCCCTGCTAGCTCCTTTTCTGCTATTTCCTGTATTCCTATTCCTGACCTCTGGCTTTGTCTTTTGACTATTCTCTTGGATTGTGTTTTTGTACTGCATTGCTCGACTGTTACCGACCCCTTGGCTAGCTGACCTCCCGTTATTTGTCCTGTCTGCATTCTGTGTTGTCATCTATATTAGGTAGGGCCTGTCGACTACTTGCTGCTGTCGCCTGGGACAGATAGGCAAGTTAGCAAGGGACAGTGAGCGGGTTCAGCTTAGGGCTCACTGTCTTGTTGTGGCCCTCCCCCCAGGGTTCTGCAACAGCACTAGGGAATAGCTCAACTGGCAATTCCCTTACAGAATAGCCAGCCCAAAAAAAAATAACCTTCTGCCATTGCTTCCCTCCGGATCAGCATGGATCTTATTTAGGGCCTTGCAGCCAAGCTGGAGGGTTTGGCAGGCCTGGTAGCTGAGCTTACTAAACAGGTTCAGACCCTTACTAATGCTGCTGCAGCATCTCCGGTTGTTTCGCCCCTTTCAGAGTTAAGATGCTACTCCCGGATCGTTTCTCAGGGGACCGAGAAAAATTTTAGACTTTCCGGGAGTCTTGTTGCCTATATTTTCGGATTAACCCTCATGCATCCCAGGCCCAAATGTTGGGAGTAGTTATATCCCTCCTACAGAGGGTCCACAAGCTTGGGCCCTTAAACTCCCTCTTGGGGCTGAGGAGTGGTCTGATTTTGAAAAAATTTTTTGTCTCTGGGGTCTATCTATACTGAGCCAGACCACATTGGGCTTGCGGAATCGCAACTCCTCACCATGCGGCAGGGCAAACGCTCTGCTGAGGAGTACTGCTCAGAATTCCGCAAGTGCAGTGTAACTGCAGGTTGGTATGAGTCAGCTCTAAAGGCCCACTTTAAACAAGGCCTGTGTGACCGTGTTAAGGAGGTCTGGGTTGGTCACCCAGATCCCCCTACTCTTGAGCAGGCCATGACTTTGGCCGTCCGTATTGACCGTAGAATCCGGGAAAATGTTAAAGAGAGAGTAGGGTCTGTTTCCTCCAAATTTTCTGTCTTTTCCTCTCTCTCTCCTGATAAACCCATCACTCCTGGTGAGGAACCTATGCAACTGGGAGCTATGGACGCCAAGACTCGATGAGAGCATCGTCTCTGGAATAACCTCTGCCTGTACTGTGGTACTTCAGGTCATATCATACGAGACTTCTCGATCAGACCCGGTACACCAGCGGAAAAACTTCAGTTCCTGAGTGGTAGTCGGAAGAACCACTCAGGCAACCAGGTATGTGCTGAAAATAACAATAAGATGATGTTATCTGTGTCTCTGTCCTCTGGGGACAGATCTGTTTCTGGCCAGGCCTTAGTTGACTCTGGGTCTGCGGCAAACTTTGTCACATTCTCGTTTGTCTCAGCTTTAGGCATTGAAATTTTGCCACTTGACACTCCTCTGCCTGTTACTGGAGAAGATTTTGCCCCACTGGCCAGGGGTAAGGTCCGATTCAAGACCCCCTTAATCACGTTGCAAGTGGGTTCTGCTCATTCAGAGGACATGATTTTTTTTTTTATGGAGCATCTGTCTTCCGATATTATTTTGGGGCTCCCATGGTTGAACCTCCATAACCCTATTTTTGATTGGGGTAAAAGGGAGTTGGTAAAATGGGTAGATCAGTGCTCATCCCACTGTATTGTTTTGCACACCTTAGATTGTGTCAGTGAGGAGATGGTCTCGGCTGTAAAGCCAGGCGAATAAAAAAACGTTTGCCTGGTTCACCAGCACCTGTTGTTGTTCAGGGAGATCTTGAATTCAAGGCAGAGAAAATACTGGGTCCTTTTAAAACTGGTTTGTCTGGTGAGGGTTTGGTGGCCCCTCATAAAAGGGGGGGTACTGTAACGTCTCTGCCTGTTCGGGTCTCTGCGCCACCCTCCGCTCGCATGCTGCGGCGAAAGAGGCGTATTCAGTTTGATTCCTTGCATAAGATTCTTGTTGCTCAGTCTGAACACTGTCCTAGACTATGTAATTGATTTTCTGCCACACCCGTCTCCAGCACCTTGTTTCTTTCGGATTCTCAATAGTTAATCTCAGCCTTGCCTGTGTGATTGACAACCTGTCTACCAATTCAGTCTGGGGCAGGTCCTGACTTTCTATAACCAGGTTGTCAGCTCTCACATGGTCGCTGGCTATTGATTCTGTCTTGTGACTTGTCCCTGCTAGCTCCTTTTCTGCTATTTCCTGTATTCCTATTCCTGACCTCTGGCTTTGTCTTTTGACTATTCTCTTGGATTGTGTTTTTGTACTGCATTGCTCGACTGTTAACGACCCCTTGGCTAGCTGACCTCCCATTGTTTGTCCTGTCTGCGTGCTGTGTTATCACCTATATTAGGTAGGGCCTGTTGACCAGTTGCAGCTGTCGCCAGGACAGATAGGCAAGTTAGCCAGGGACAGTGGGGGGGTTCAGCTTGGGGCTCACTGTCTTGTTGTGCCCCTCCCCCCAGGGTTCTGCAACAGCACTGGGGAATTGCTCAACTGGCAATTCCCTTACAGTAGGAGTGGGGATTTAACCTCTCAGTTCCTTTCTCTACAGGGATCAAGTGTCATCCTCTACTTGGTGCTGTCATGAGGGATGTCATGTCCCAGGACTTGGTTTAATTCACTGACATGTATCTGTGATACTGTTTGTCTTTGTAGTTTGTCCCTTTTCTCTCTCTGTATCCTTAGCTGTGATGCTGTAGCTCCTCCTCTCTCTCTCTCAGTTTAGTTTCACTTCTTTGTAAGCAACATGTCTGCTCAGCTCCTGGTATTTCATCATTTTTCACCTACTGCTGTATGAGGTTCTACAAGATTTACTTGGATTAAAGCATCTGGAATCTTATCTACGCCTCCTCAGTTGAGTTGAACACTATCTGATAGATATCTTGGTGTAAATTGCTGGTTAGCATAGAGACTACAGGACACTCTCACAACCTCACACTTGCAGCCAAGCTATTGAGTCAGAACAGTGAAAAATGATGCATAAAGACTGCCAGATACGGCTGTAAGACAGTTCACCAACTTCTGACATACAGTCAGTCACAGCAAGTTACCTGAAGCCAGAAGGAATCAGCATTGTGTAAGTTGCATTCGCAGCTCAGACTCCCTCAGCATAAGAAGATTCTATCAAGCAGCCATCTTACTCCAGCAAAGTTATATTTATCCTGTTTGTGTTGCATCATGGCTGAAGGGCACCCTGAAGCACAAGGTAGCATGGACCTCAGTCTGCAGCCCAGTGAGAAGGCTAGACGCTTGATTAAACCTACATGGAAGGTTAGAGACAATCTAGAAGGTTTAAAGCATGAACTTTCCTGTGAACTTTCAAAATGGTGGCAGAAAATACAGACTAAGATATCTGCCATGTGCTTGCCTGAATACCATGTATCACCACTAGAGGGAGCTCTGCGACAGCTTTGTGCTATGCATGGACATTATAAAATGAAAGCTGAGGAGTATGAAAGCATATTGAGGAAACTTCATACAGACGATTCTTTAGCTGAATTGCAAAGCTTCCAGCATCTCAATTCAGAACGAGAAAGCTTAGTACATGAAACTAAGTTAAGGACAGAGGCAAGAATTGCGCAACTGCAGGAAATGGCATCCCACGTTTCTGAGTCTACCAAGCGTTCAAAGCGTACATCTAAGTCACGTTCCTCAAAATCTTCCACACTCAGTGAGCAACTTATAAAAGCACGTGCAGAGGCGGAAGCTACTAAGATACAGGCAGCCTTTGCACAACAGAAAGCAGAGATGGAAGCTAAGGTAGCTCAACAGAAAGCAGCGATGGAAGCTAAGGTAGCTCAACAGAAAGCAGCGATGGAAGCTAATGCAGCTCAAAAAAGGGCAGAACTAGAGGCTCTAGAGAAACAGTATGAGCATGCTGCAGCCATGGCAAGGTTAAGCATTTTAGAACAGGCCATCAGTGGAAGTGAAAGTGACAGCACCAGTTTGTGTGATGTGGAAGCAGAGGATCCCCTCAAGCGCACAAGAGACTATGTACTAAGCCAAAGCAGTGAATCCCTATTTGTCACAAATGTTCCTGTCAGGGACGACATTTCTCCAGTGCAACAGGGCACGGTATCTTCTGAAGCACACCGCATTCAAGGTCAGTACAATGCCCTGCCTGTCCAGCATCCAGTTTCTTCTTCCTTCATGGATTCCCAAAGCCTTGCACCTCAGCAAATGCAATATACTGATACTCAGGTAAACACCAATGTGACACCATACCACCAGACTGCAAACAACCGTCCAGTCTCACATCCATATGTGGCTAAACCTATGGACTTTAAGCTAGCTCCTAGGCTGAATGCCTACGCAGCCCCATTACTACCTACCTCTGTTAACCAGAACCCCACTAACAACATAATCACCGGTACTCAGCCAGCAACTCAATATTTAAAGTCAGATAGAACAGACATGTCAGAGTTTGCAAGGTACATGGTTCGCCGTGAGCTTACTAAGACTGGACTCACAAGGTTTGATGACCAACCTGAGAACTACAGAGGCTGGAAATGTGCCTTCAAAACTGCAATTAGTGACCTTGGCATTACTGCAACTGAAGAACTAGATTTGCTTATCCGGTGGCTTGGCCCACAGTCCACAGAACGTGCTAAAAGACTCAGATCCGTCCACATTTACAACCCCATAGCAGGCCTTACCGCTGCTTGGGAAAGACTGGAGAAAACCTATGGCAGTCCTGAAGCAATAGAGAATGCTCTGTTCAAACGGTTGCAAGGGTTTCCAAAGATATCTGGTAAGGATCATCAGAAATTTCAAGAACTTAGTGACCTACTCATGGAGCTCCTACTGGCTAAGGCGGACACTCTCCTACCGGGCCTCAGTTACCTGGACACTGCTCGTGGGGTAAACCCGATAGTCACCAAGTTGCCATATAATATTCAAGAAAGGTGGACCACAGTTGGGTCAAGATACAAAAATGAGAATCAAGTCTCCTTTCCTCCATTTTCCTACTTCTGTGAGTTTATCAAGAACATTGCAGAATCCAAGAATGACCCAAGCTTTTCCTATGGGGATCCCAGTGTTCCTGGTTCACCTCCTATTAAGTATGACAGATCACATTCTAACTACAGAAACCGCAAAGGCCCAGTTTCAGTGAAAAAGAATGATATTCTTCCTATACCTACATCAGCACCAGAAGAAAGCAGTTGCAACAACAACCAAGACGAAAAGGTAGAAAATCCTAACCGTCTGTGTCCTATTCACAAGAAGCCTCATCCCCTCAAGAAGTGTATTGGCTTCAGGAGGAAACCAATCCAGGAACGTAGAGAGCTTCTTAAGAAACTAGGGATATGTTTCAAATGTTGTGCCTCTACTGAACATGTTGCTAGAGACTGTAAAATTGCTATTAAGTGTATAGAGTGTGGCAGTGAGAACCATGTACAAGCTCTTCATCCATCCCAGCCTAGTGCCACACCACCTAGAGGTTCCCCTTCCCCAACTAAGCATGGCGGGGAGAACACAGATCAAGCAGCAAATACTACCACAGTATCTTCCTCATGTACAGAAGTCTGTGGAGAAGACCTTTGTGACAAGTCCTGTTCAAGGATATGCCTAGTCAATATATACCCCAAGGGCCAACCAGAAAGGGCTCTGAGGGTGTACGCCATCTTGGATGACCAGAGCAACCACTCACTTGCAAGGTCAGAACTCTTTGATCTGTTTAACTTAAAGGGTGATACCTATCCGTATACCTTGGGTACTTGTAGTGGCATATCAGAGGTTTCAGGAAGAAGGGCCAGTGGTCTCGTAATAGCTTCTCTCAAGGGCAATCTGGAGATACCTTTGCCCACACTTGTTGAGTGCAACCAGATACCATCAAACAGAGAAGAGATACCCACACCAGAGGCGGCTTTCCAGCACCCTCATCTAAGGGCTATAGCCAGTGAAATACCATCCCTTGACAAAAATGCAGACATTCTAGTTCTGCTAGGTAGAGACATTCTCAGACTGCACAAAATACGCCAGCAAATTAATGGACCACATGATGCACCATTTGCCCAGCGCCTCGATCTAGGATGGGTAATCATTGGCAACGTCTGCATAGGTAGGATGAAAAGGCCCACCAATATTTCTTCATTTAAGACACATATGTTACCAAACGGTCGCAGCACTTGTTTTCAGCCATGTCCACATCACTACCAAGTGAAAGAGAAGTTAAGCAACAGTAAGTGGCTACATAATCACCGAGACAACGTGAATACTTTCCTGCCTGGGGACGACACCCTTGGATTAACAGTGTTCAATACAACAAGTGATGACAACAAGCTGGCACCGGCTATAGCTGATAAAGAATTTCTCAAACTTATGGACAAGGAATTCATTCAAGATGATTCCAACAGCTGGGTAGCACCTTTACCTTTCCGCTCCCCGAGATCAAAACTACCAAACAATCTGAAGCAAGCAGTTTCTAGATTTTCCTCTTTAAAACGTACCCTCATGAGGAAACCAGAGATGGAGAAACACTTTGTAGGTTTCATGCAGAAGGTATTTGAGAGAGATCATGCAGAACCTGCACCTCCACTAAAGGAAGGAGAAGAATGCTGGTACCTTCCATCATTTGGCGTGTATCACCCTCGCAAACCTGACCAAATCAGGGTCGTGTTCGATTCTAGTGCTCAGTATGAAGGCGTCTCTCTCAACAACCTGCTCCTCACTGGTCCTAACCTAAACAACAGCCTCATATGAGTCTTAATCCGTTTCAGACAGGAACCAGTTGCAGTGATGGCCGACATCCAACAGATGTTTCATTGCTTCATTGTTAAGGATGATGACAGAAACTATCTCAGGTTCCTATGGCATAAGAACAATGATGTCAACAATGAAGTCATAGATTACCGGATGAAGGTACATGTCTTTGGCAATAGCCCATCTCCTGCAGTAGCGATCTATGGACTGAGAAGGACCGCCCAAGAAGGTGAGAAAGAGTATGGCTCTGATGCTCGTCAGTTTGTTGAGAGGAACTTCTATGTTGATGATGGTCTTAAATCCTTACCTGCAAGTGAAGAAGTGATTGATCTCCTCTCTAGAACACAGGAAATGCTGTCTGTAGCTAATCTCAGACTTCACAAGATCATCTCCAACAATATGGAGGTAATGAAGGCATTTCCCTCTGATGATCATGCAATCAACTTGAAGGATCTTGATCTCAGTTCTGATGCTCCTCCTATGCAACGCAGCCTAGGATTGCTATGGAACACTGAACAAGACACATTCACATTCCAAGTGTCTTCTTGTGACAAACCTTTCACCAAACGAGGAGTTTTATCTGTTGTGAACAGCATTTATGATCCTCTTGGTTTCATTGCTCCCATCACCATTCAAGGCAAGCTACTACTAAGACAGCTTACCACTGAGAACATGGACTGGAACACTCCACTGCCTGCTGAGAAACAACTGAGGTCTGACTGTGGCACTAACTTCGTTGGAGCCTGCAAAGAACTGCAGTTAGACAACTTCTTATCCAACAATGGGTGCACTTGGACGTTTAACCCTCCACATTCATCCCATATGGGAGGTTCCTGGGAACGTATGATTGGGATCACACGCAGAATCCTTGACTCTATGTTGATGGACCACAAGTCGACACTGCTTACCCATGAGACATTAATAACCTTTCTTGCTGAAGTGTCTGCAATAATCAATGCAAGGCCACTGGTCCCAGTATCTTCAGACCCTGAATCTCCAATTATCTTAACCCCAGCAACGCTTCTTACTCAGAAAATTGGTACTGCTGCTACCTCTCCACGTACCTTAGATCACAGTGACATTTACAGACACCAATGGAAACAAGTTCAACACCTGTCCAATGTGTTCTGGCACCGCTGGAAAACAGAGTACCTCCACATGCTACAGAGCCGTCACAAATGGCAGACCTCAAAACCTAATCTCCAGGTGGGTGACCTCGTCCTTCTAAGGGATAAAGAAGTCCATCGGAATGAATGGCCTATGGGTCTCATCACTAAAGTTGTCCCTAGTGATGATGGGAAGACTCGGAAAGTGGAGGTCAAGGTAACCAAGGGAGGCTCAGTGCGAGTTTTCTTCCGCCCAATTAATGAACTGGTGCTTCTTCTTCCAAGAGGAGACGTCACATAAAAGAAGATAAGGACACCATTCACAGCTCATGGCGGGGAGCTTCCTTCCATGAACTAAAACCGTGTTCTTGTGGATTACAGTGTGGGTCGGTGGAGGTGTTGGCAAATTGCGGCTTCCCGACCTGAAGATTGGTTTATTTGGACTAACTGTTGATTATTGTTTGTTGTGCATGTTTCTTTTTTGTTTTTCAGGTTTGAAGAGGACTTTATGGACATCTCAGGACATTTAATGTTTGTTTTCATTGAAATCTAAAGATTTCAGGCGGGGAGTGTCATGTCCCAGGACTTGGTTTAATTCACTGACATGTATCTGATACTGTTTGTCTTTGTAGTTTGTCCCTTTTCTCTCTCTGTATCCTTAGCTGTGATGCTGTAGCTCCTCCTCTCTCTCTCTCAGTTTAGTTTCACTTCTTTGTAAGCAACATGTCTGCTCAGCTCCTGGTATTTCATCATTTTTCACCTACTGCTGTATGAGGTTCTACAAGATTTACTTGGATTAAAGCATCTGGAATCTTATCTACGCCTCCTCAGTTGAGTTGAACACTATCTGATAGATATCTTGGTGTAAATTGCTGGTTAGCATAGAGACTACAGGACACTCTCACAACCTCACACTTGCAGCCAAGCTATTGAGTCAGAACAAGGGACATTATGGAAAGATGGTTTTTCAGCATTATCCTACTGAAAAATACCATTTGGAAGCCCTGCCATGAGAGGCAATACATGTGGCAACAGGATGGCCTGCACATATATCGCTGAGCTGTTAGTGTCCCTCATATCATAACTAGGGGTGACCGGAATATGAGATGGTCCCCCCAGATCATCACACCAGCATCTGGAGCAGGATTTAAGAACTCACCACAACGTATCCATACTCAAACCTTATCATCTTTGGATCTCAAACAGAACCTTCATCTTCATCTCTAAAGATGATATGGTTCCAATCCAGGTTTCTCATTCATGACACCACTGCAAATAGAGGCTACGCTGGCTGTTGATGGTAGGACACGTAATGGGATCTGTGACTTTTCTTCTGCCAAGCACTTGGAAATAGTCCAGACATAAACAGGGATCTTTAATGTCACCCCCTTCCCCCAAGAAGAGGGACAGAAAACACTGGAGGAGCGGGGTTTTAACCTCTCAGTTCCTCTCCCTACAGGGGTCAAGGGTCATCCCCTACTTGGTGCTGTCTATCAATCTGTTTATCGAGGACAATAAAACTGTGGGAGCTGCTCATGTTGCAAATTATCCTCTACTAGTGGCCTGCCTGGGCCTTCCAGAGGCCATATGTGCATGCCCTTACAAGCTCCCAACGATTAGGTCAGAATGGCTTGTTTTCGGTAGATTTCTTTGCAGCAGCCACCTCACCTCACAGAATCCACCAGTCACAATAGGTGATTTCACAACTCGCCCCCCCCCCCCAAACAATTACCTCTGTACAGGTCACAGAGCATGCTTAGAAAACCCTCCCATAGAAGTCAATAGGGTCTGCTCCAGACCATTGTATCTATAGTCCAGCTTCAGAAGGCTTAGTGGCAAGAGTTGGAATTGAAAGATTTTTAGGATTTTTTTAAATTATAGACAATAACATAGAATATTAAAATCATCACCAAAATTTGTTTAATATAAAAACCTGATTTAAACAATCAGTTTACACCATGCTTTTCCCACAAAAACACATGTAAAACCACACACATTTTATATTAAAAATCTAAGCATTTGTAAAAACCACATGTGTTTTCACATGCATTTTTGTGAAAAAAACGCCCCTGGGGTCCAAGACTCCTGAGTCTAGTAAATGAAGTTTATAAAAAAAAAAAAAAAAAAAAAAAAAAGATGCTTATGCATGAGAATACAATATTCACTGTATTCTCTCTCCTTATTTGTCTCCTGTCCCTTTTAACTGTTCTCTCTGGAATGCCCACTCAGTGTGTAACAAACTCGAATATACAGTGGGTATGGAAAGTATTAAGACCCCTTTAAATTTTTCACTCTATGTTTCATTGCAGCCATTTGCTAAAAGCAAAAAAGTTCATTTTATTTCTCATTAATGTACACTCAGCACCCCAAATTTATTAAAAAAGAAAAAATGAAATATCACATGGTCATAAGTATTCAGACCCTTTGTTCAGTATTGAGTAGAAGCACCCTTTTGAGCTAGTACAGCCATGAGTCTTCTTGGGAATGATGCAACAAGTTTTTCACATCTGGATTTGGGGATCCTCTGCCATTCTTCCTTGCAGATCCTCTGAACGTTGGTGGACAGCCATTTTCAGGTCTCTCCAGATATGCTCAATTGGGTTGAGGTCAGGGCTCTGGCTGGGCCAGTCAAGAACAGTTGTTCCGAAGCCACTCCTTTGTTGTTTTAGCTGTGTGCTTAGGGTTATTGTCTTGTTGGAAGGTGAACCTTCAGCCCAGTCTGAGGTCCAGAGCACTCTGGAAGAGGTTTTCTTCCAGGATATCTCTGTACTTGGCCGCATTCATCTGGTGGAGGTTTGCAGTGATAGCTGACTTTGTGGAACTTTCTCCCATCTCCCTACTGCATCTCTGGAGCTCAGCCACAGTGATCTTTGGGTTCTTCTTTACCTCTCTCACCAAGGCTCTTCTCCCACAATTGCTCAGTTTGGCTGGACGGCCAGGTCTAGGAAGAGTTCTGGTCATCCCAAACTTCTTCCATTTAAGGATTATGGAGGCCACTGTGCTCTTAGGAACCTTGAGTGCTGCAGAAATTCTTTTGTAACCTTGGCCAGATCTGTGCCTTCCCACAATTCTGTCTCTGAGCTCCTTGGGCAGTTCCTTTGACCAAATGATTCTCATTTGCTCTGACATGCACTGTGAGCTGTGAGGTCTTATATAGACAGCTGTGTGCCTTTCCTAATCAAGTCCAATCAGTTTAAATAAACACAGCTGGACTCCAATGAAGGAGTAGAACCATCTTAAGGAGGATCAGGAAGAAATGGACAGCATGTGTGTTAAATATGAGTGTCACAGCAAAGGGTCTGAATACTTATGACCATGTGATATTTCAGTTTTTCTTTTTTAGTAAATTTGCAAAAATATCTACATTTCTGTTTTTTTCTGTGAAGATGGGGTGCTGAGTGTACATTAATGAGAAATAAAATTAACTTTTTTGCTTTTACCAAATGGCTGCAATGAAACAGAGAGTGAAAAATTTAAAGGGGTCTGAATACTTTCCGTACCCACTGTATTAAAGACTTATTCTATACATCACTCAACCTGCTAATCCTCACCGAAACCTTGATCCAGTAATCTGATACAGTTTCCCCTGCTGTTCTGTCTCATGGTGTCTCCTATTCTTCTAGGCCTGACAACATGCAGGGTAGAGGGGTAAGCCTACTTCTTTACCGCATTGCATTTTTTAAAGTCATTCCTCCAGTACCCTCACTCACATTGCCTTCATTTGATGATTAAAGGTCAGACTTTTCTGCCCACTCTCCTTGTGCATAGCCGTGATCTGTAGTCCACCTGGCTCACCCTACCAATTTCTGGACACCTTGCTTCTTGGCTTCCCCTTTATCTATCCTGTGAAATTCCTACCCTCATCATGGCTGACTTTAACATCCCCTTTAACACCCCTGTCTCCCCAGCTGCCTCACAGTTTCTCTCACTAACTGCCTCTTTTGTTCTTTCACAACTTTCCTCTTCTCCCACACACAAAGACTGCTACACAATTGATCTGGTCTTCCTCCAGACTCCTTGCAGTTTCTAAATTTACTAACTCTTTTCTCCCACTTTCTGACCATAACCTTCTGTCTCTCACCATCAGTACTTTTTCTCCTTCACAGAACACACCAACCCAGTATACACATAGAAATTTAAGTGCCACTAACCCCTTCCTGCTGGTGGCATTTTTCGATTTTCATTTTTTACTCCCTGCCTTCCAAACCTCATAACGTATGGCAGGCCTGGAAGCCATCATAAGGCTTCCGTCTGCCATAGGAACAAGACAGCTCCTGCGATCTTGCCGTGCGGGAGCTGTCCTGCAACGTAGAAGTTACAGGCCGTTTTTTGCCTGGGGGGGGGTTTGGACTTCGATAACGGGCATTAGCAACGGGTCTCTGAAGTACATTACAGCAGAGACCCGGTAGCTATGGCAGCCGCCATCTTTAAAGACCCAACATCTGGCGTAATAGTATGGCGGATGATGGGAGGGGGTTAACACCTAGCACCTCTCAGACACTCTACAGTTTTCATTGTTCCCCAACTCTTCATTTTCCTTTCGGAATATGGAAACCAGTCTCTATAATGAAACCCCTAAAAGTGCACTGGATAAGGCCAGCTCCCCTCCCCCCCCACTTGAAAATTTTGACACAGGTGACAGCAACCCTGGTACACACCACATACACATTTTCTTCAGCGGTGCTATAGGTATGCTGAACGTCTGTGGAGAAAATCGTGAGGTGCCAAGGTGCAGGCAACCTATCACAGACCTCTGTGCTGAGGACCTGGCCACTTATTTTCAAAATAAAATTGATAAGATCTGTCAGGAAATAAATGCCCAATCCCCAGGCAGCATTGATCCCATCATTGAAGGGTGCCTTTTCCAGACGGCATGTTTCAGCTCCTTCCAAAAATGCTCAATAGGATTTAGGTCAGGGCTCATAGAAGGCCACTTCTGAATAGTCCAATGTTTTCCTCTTAGCCATTCTTGGGTGTTTTTAGCTGTGTGTTTTGGGTCACTATCCTGTTGCAAGACCCAAGACCTGCGACTAAGACCAAGCTTTCTGACACTGGCCAGCACATTTCTCTCTAGAATCCCTTGATAGTTTTGAGATTTCATTGTACCCTGCACAGATTCAAGACACCCTGTGCCAGATGCAGCAAAGCAGCCCCAGAACATAACAGAGCCTCCTCCATGTTTCACAGTAGTAGTAGTAGTGTTGTTTTCAAGATATGCTTCATTTTCCGTCTGTGAACATAGAGCTGATGTGCCTTTCCAAAAATTTTGTTTTTTGTCTCATCTGTCCATAGGACATTCTCCCACAACCTTTGTGGCTTGTCAACATGTAGTTTAGCAAATTCCAGTCTGGCTTTTTTATGATTTGTTTTCAACAATGGTGTCCTCCTTGGTCGTCTTCCATGAAGTCCACTTTGGCTCAAACAACAACGAATGGTGCGATCTGACACTAATGTTCCTTGAGCTTGAAGTTCACCTTTAATCTCTTTAGAAGTTTTTCTGGGCTCTTTTTTTACCATTCGTTTTATCCTTCTCTTTGATTTGTCATCAATTTTCTTCCTGCGGCCACGTCCATGGATATTAAATGTCTGAATAATATGTGCAACTGTAGTCACAGGAACATCAAGCTGCTTAGAGATGGTCTTATAACCTTTAACATGCTTGCCTATAATTTTCTTTCTAAGCTCCTGAGACAACTCTTTCCTTCGCTTCCTCTGGTCCATGTTGAGTGTGGTACTCACCATGTCACCAAACAGCACAGTGAGTATTTGTAACCCTATATACAGGCCCACTGACTGATTACAAGATTGTAGACACCTGTGATGCTAATTAGTGGACAAACCTTCATTTAACATGTCCCTTTGGTCACATTATTTTCAGGGGTACCATCATTTCTGTCCAGACCTGTTTCATGAGTTTTCTTTTTTTTTTTTAATTCTGTTGAAGCATGGTTGAAAAGCAATGTCTGACTTTTATTTGTTCATTTTCATAGAATTTTTATATATTATTTCTTTTGTCAGATTCAAGTTATTTCTATGACCATTGTGGGTTTTTCTTTCATTAAACAAGGGGTACCAACAATTTTGTCCACGTGTGTATACATTAGGTATCCCTGTGCCCATAAATGCCCGCAGTGGGGAAAAAAAAACAAAAAAACATTAAAAGAGCTGAACCGCTGTTTTTTTCACCATTTCATCTCCCATAAAAATGAGAAATGCCCCAGAATGGAATAAATAAAAAGTACATCTGACCCTGCGAAACCCCCCCCCCCAAAAAAACCATATGTGTCTTATACACCCCATATGTGAAATAATAAAATAAGTTGGCGTGGCCAGAGCATTGCATCCAACTGGACACACCTTTCAGCAGCTCCTGGACCCAGAGTGGTTTTTATGATATCTCTTGGCATAAACTCCTCCCGGGGCCATGGTATGCCGCATTGGACAGAGGGGCTTGTCCCTGGTAGCTCAGGAGCCGCAGATTTCTAAATTTCTGCAGACTACGGCCCCTGCTTTACTACCAGATGGCAGTTACAAGATGGCGCCGGCGCGTGCTCCAGCTCTCCTAACTTCTCTGCCGACTTTGCAGCCGCCGCCTGGGGCTATCCCACTTCTTCTGCAAACTCGCGATCCTCAGCTGGCCCGCGATCTTCACCCGGCAGCATCCCGGTCTCCTCCGGCAGTCTCGGGCAGCTCCAGTTGGCACCGCTGGCTTGTGTGGACTCATTAGGCCGGGCCCAAGATGGCGGCCCCAACACCACGCATACTTGCCAGTCACGATCTGCTGATTGGAGGTCAGTAACCCCACAGCCTCTACCCCCCATCTTCCTCAGAAGCTGCTACACTGGAGAGTTACAGTTTGCCTCCAGAGACTTCCCTTCTTGAAGCAGCACCCTCCAAGCAGTCTCCACAGCCTGCAGCACTGTCTCCTGGCTTTCCCTCTCTCCAGCCTCTGTCTCTTGACCTAGCGGATCCTCAACCCCCCCCCACCGCTTCTGCAGATCTCCACCACCATATGTGAGGTAGGCGCTAGCTCCTCCTGGCCCTCACGGTTGAGGGCCCCACTTACTGCCACCCTGACTTCAGAGCCCACCGCAGCCACCACTGACTCCTTCCAGGGTGTTGCAGCGCGGCCAGATCATTGCTCCTTGGGGATACAGGCATCTGACCCAAAACCGGGACTCTCAGACTGTGACATACCATTGATAAGGTCATGTTAATCTTTGTGGGCCAGATGACCAGGTTCCCCAGGTACCTGTTGTTGTCCTAAGTGCTAGCGGCGAGGCATTGACACCAGACACAGAGTTGGTATGAACCTTCTTTCTTAGCCGAAAACAGAAGGCACTGACATACTTTATTAAGGCAACATAAGTTCATATAGTAGCAAGTATAGGAAAGGGTTAACATAGCAACGTAAGTCCTCATGTTCAATCCTAATTGGTGTAGTATATTTTGAATGCATAGATAACAGATATAAGCAGTTCCGTATATGGTCAGCCATATCCTGTCTTGCGCTGTGATCCAGGGAGCTGTCTTCTGGCAGCAAGCCAAGCACATGTCTTCTTGGAAACAAAGGATTCTCACTTTGGTATGCAGACACTATCTGGTAATGTACATCACATTACACTCAGTTTCAAGCATAAACAACCACATCTAATATTCAGCTTTAAGGATAACAATGTTTTTTTTACACACAATACAGCTTTAAGCAGATATGAAAATATAAAACTGATATAAAAGTATAAAATTATAAAAAGTTTATTATGATCCTTCACACCATCCACTCCTGCCACCTTCTGCTCACCACCTTCCTCAGATTCATCTGATTCCTCCATACCAGATTCTGCCTCTCTCGGCCGCAAATCAAAATGCCCCAAGCTCGCGAACATCTGGAATCTTCACATCTCTCTCCCCAGAAAAGTGGACTTGGAAACTATTGTGCACAGAGTGGAGACTAAGCAGGAGCATATCATCACCGAATTCACATCAGGGATTTACATACGGTACACCAGGCCCGGCAATTCTGTGCATTGTGCGGAAGCGGAAGTGAGTCACGAGATTGGAGAGTGAGTCACGTGAGTGGGAGGAGTCAGCTGTGAGCTGTGAGCGGTGCTTTGCACAGCGGTGAGCAGAGGCCCAGCAGCGGCCCAGTGCGGCCAGGAGAGAGCTGCCGGCCTACTGCTGGGCAGCAGCAGCAGCAAGAGGAAGAGCGGAGACGCCCTACAAGGGAAGGAGGGACGGACACCCGGGGAGCAGCCCGCCGTGCCCACTGGTCAGCTGTGAGCGTGAGTCAGCTGTGAGCAGGAGTCAGCGTTGCAGCGTGCGGAGGGTAGACCGCTGTGTCCCGGGGGCTTTTCATAGCGGCGAGCAGCAGCCCAGTGGGGCCAGGAGTGAGCTTCACGGCGGTGAGTAGCGGCCCAGCACGGCCAGAAGAGAGGAATATGGAAGAGGAGAAAACTCACATGGTAAGCTGCAGCATATGCTATATGTTTACAGATTTGCCTGACCATAAAGCCAACTTCACCTGTATGAAATGCAAACTAGTGGCCCTTTTAGAAGATAAAGTGCAGAGGTTGGAAGAAAGAATAGAGACGTTGAGAGGCATCAAAGAAAGTGAGGTTTTTATTGATGAAGCAGAAGCAAGCCTCTTGAATATAGTAAGGGAAGAAAGTATGAGAGAGCCTACAGTGGTGGAGGCTGAAGCAAACCTCCTAAATATAGTAAGGGAAGAATACTTGAGTGAACCTACAGAGGCAGATAAATGGATACAGGTGACCAAGAGATGCAAAAGGATCACAAGGCCATCACCACTTACACAGCTAGGTAACCGATATGAAACTCTTATGCAGACTGATGAAAACGATAAGAATAATCTATCAGCAAAAGAAGAAACAAAAGTCACCCAGAGACAAGAGGGAGCAACAAGAAATAGCGTAGCGAGGAAAAAAAGAAGAGTAGTGGTTATGGGCGACTCACTGCTAAGGGGCACAGAGGCAGCTGTCTGCAGGCCAGATTTAACTGCACGAGAAGTATGCTGCCTCCCAGGAGCAAAAGTTAGGGATGTGGCCGATAGGATTCCATGCCTCTTCAGCTCTAAGGATAACTACCCATTTTTGCTGTTACATGTGGGTACAAACGACACGGCTAAAAATGATTTACCAACTATTTGTAAAGACTTTGAAAATCTAGGAAAGAAAGTGAAGGAACTGGATGCGCAGGTAGTATTTTCATCAATTCTCCCAGTTGATGGTTATGGTATCAGGAGATGGAATAAAATACTAGAGGTAAACAAGTGGCTTCGGCAGTGGTGTAGAAAGCAAGGATTTGGATTTCTGGACCATGGAGTGAATTACCTCTATGATGGACTCCTTGCTAGAGATGGGATACATCTCACAAAGCCTGGGAAACACATATTTGCCAGAAGACTTGCCACGCTTATCAGGAGGGCTTTAAACTAGAAGAGGAGGGGATGGGAAGTAAAAAGGAAGACAAGAACATGCAGCTAAAGGATATACTAAACAAGGTTACTAGATGTGGTAATGAGGACCCAAGACAGGATACTCAGAATGAAATTAAGAAAAAGGAAGTATCAGAGCGCAATCTGAAATGTTTTTACACAAACGCGCAAAGCTTGGGAAATAAACAGGGAGAATTAGAGCTGATAATACAGAAGGAAAAATATGATGTCATTGGTATTACAGAAACTTGGTGGAACGATAAGCATGATTGGAATATACAGATGGAAGGATACAACTTATTCAAAAAAAATAGAACTAATAAAAGAGGGGGAGGAGTTGCATTGTATGTTAAAAAAGATCACATTTCCACGGAAATCACAGTTTTACAAAATGATAACTTATTGGAAAATATTTGGGTAACAATTCAGGGGAAAAACAATGATAAGGACATCATAATAGGTGTTTATTATAGACCACCAGGACAGACAGAAGACATGGATGAGATTTTTTCACAGCAAATGGCCACGCTTTTGAAGAAATTTGAAATTGTTATCATGGGAGACTTTAATTACCCAGATATTCATTGGGAAACTCACACAGCTACGAGTAAAAGCTCTATCAAATTTTTATCCTCTCTAGCAGACAACTTCATTGCCCAGTTAGTAGAAAAAAACATGAGAGGAACATCCATTCTGGACCTAGTTTTAACTAACAAGGAGGACATGGTTAAGGAATTAAGGATAGCAGGGACATTGGGATTCAGCGACCATGCTATACTCGAGTTTGGGGTTGTAAGAAGAAGACCTGAGAAGACAAAGACTAGAAGGCTCAATTTTAGTAGGGCAGATTTTAGGGGCCTAAAGGTAAGGGTTAGTAGAATTCCATGGCGAAAAATACTTAAGCACAAAAATGCACATGAGGGGTGGGAAATTTTCCGTAGGGAAATCATTAATGCACAGGAACTAACAATACCTAGAAGCAAGAAAAATGGGAATCACCTAAAAACTCCAGGATGGATGACCAATAAATTACATAACCTACTAAAAAAGAAAAAGGAAACATACAAGTGGAAGATGAGAGCTATATCTAAGGGAGAGTATACAGCAGTTTGCAGACTCTGCAAGATAAGCATTAAAAAAGCTAAGGCTGAATACGAATTGAAGCTTGCAAAAAAAGTTAAGAGTAAGGTAAAAGGTTTTTGGGGATATGTTAAGAGCAAAAGAAAAGTGAAGGAAATCATTGGAGTCCTGAAGAACGAAAAGGGTGAAAAAGTTAACATGGTGGATCAGCAGGTGGAGTTACTAAATTCATATTTTGTATCCGTCTTCTCCCAAGAAATGGATGGAAATATCAACATTAATGGTGATAGTGATGAGGGGAATGAGGACTCCAAGCTGAATATAAGTGAAGGTTTGGTAAGAGAACATTTAGCTAAGATTAAGGAAACCAAGTCCCCAGGACCGGATGATTTACACCCTAGAGTTTTAAAAGAATTAGCAGAGGAAATAACAGAACCCCTTGCAATAATCTTTAATAAGTCATGGGAAACAGGAGTGGTCCCTCTAGATTGGAAAAGGGCAAATGTGGTCCCCATCTTCAAAAAGGGGAATAGGGACGACCCAGGAAATCATAGGCCGGTAAGTCTGACCTCGATAGTAGGAAAAATCTTTGAACAAATCGTTAAAGAACATTTAATTAGGTACCTGGATGGGAAGGCTTTAATTAATCAGAGCCAGCACGGCTTTATGCCTAATAAATCTTGTCAGACTAATCTTATTTCCTTCTATAATAAAGTCACTGAATGGTTGGACCAGGGGAATGCAGTGGACATAGTATACCTTGACTTTAGTAAGGCCTTTGATAAAGTATCACATAACATTCTTATTGAAAAAATGATCAAGTATGGCTTTGATAAAATATCAGTAAGGTGGGTTCACAATTGGCTAAATGATCGGGCACAACGAGTAATTCTAAATGGCTATACATCAAACTGGAAGAAAGTAAAAAGCGGGGTGCCGCAGGGCTCTGTCCTGGGCCCAGTACTTTTTAATATTTTTATAAATGATCTGGATGATGGGATTAATGGGGAACTAATAAAATTTGCAGATGATACAAAGATAGGAGGAATGGCCAACACTAGAGAGGAGAGAGAGTGCATCCAAAAGGACTTAGACACACTGGAACAATGGGCTGAGGTGAACAAAATGGTATTCAACAGGGACAAATGCAAAGTTCTACATCTAGGTAACAGAAATGCAAGAAGCATATATAGTATGGGAGGAATAGTACTAAGTGAGAGTACAGGGGAAAAGGATCTGGGCATAATAATAGATCACAAATTCAACATGAGTCAACAGTGCGGTGCGGTGGCTAAAAAGGCTAACCAAATTCTAGGATGTATCAAGACAAGCATTGAAGCTAGATCAAGAGAGGTAATTATTCCGCTGTACTCTGCCCTGGTCAGACCCCACCTGGAATACTGTGTACAGTTCTGGGCTCCCCAGTTTAAGAAAGACATCGATTTATTGGAGCAGGTCCAGAGAAGAGCAACCAAAATGGTGGAAGGTCTACAAACCATGTCCTACGAAGAAAGGCTAAAAGAATTGGGACTGCTTAGTTTGCAGAAGAGAAGGCTAAGGGGAGATTTAATAGCGGTATTTAAATATCTGAAAGGTTGTCACAGTGCAGAGGGATCTACCCTATTCTCATTAGCAGAAGGAAGCACGAGAAGTAATGGGATGAAACTAAGGGGAAGGAGATTCAGATTAGACATTAGGAAAAACTTTCTAACAGTAAGGGTAGTGAGGGAGTGGAATAGGCTGCCACGGGAGGTGGTGAGTTCTTCATCAATTGAAATCTTCAAGCGGAATCTGGATAGGTATATAGCTGGAATGATCTAGGAATTCCTGCTTTTGCAGGGGGTTGGACTCGATGGCCCTTGAGGTCCCTTCCAACTCAAACAAACAAAACAAAACAAACTTTTGTCTGTTCAGATTTCTTCTCAAAAGGAGCAGGCCACTCTGCTTGATCAGCGTACCCTGTACACTAAGGTAAAACAGCGCCGAGCATCCAGCGTCCCCGAACTGAAGCGGAACTAGCCTCCAGAGGTCTTCGCCAGAGCTCCTGATGGTGGAGTTGGATTTGGTCGCTACCTTCGGCCAGAACTGCAACAGTCCTAAGGGCACAGAGCACACGGCGCACCACAAGTCACAGAAGGGCCCCGGAATCTAAAAACCACTCACCTGAGCAAGTTTGTAGACAGAAGAATACTGGAAAACTGGAGAAGATGCAGTTACAGGTTTTCTCCAGAAGGTGGCAGCAGCGCAGTAGAATTGTCGATTAGTCCGAGTTGGCAACAGGAGAATCTTGTAGTACCAGAGGAAGAGACGTAAGGAGAGTCAAAAAACAAGCCGGGTCGATTTCAGGAGGTCACGAGGTACAGAATCAGCATTCAAGGAGAGGTGGTTTGGAAGGCAAGCCGTGGTCACAAACGGAGGGAGCAATAAACACAGAAGCAACAGGAAAGGATCGAAGGTCGGGACAGAGTACGAGGAGAAGCTGACACCCAGGGGAAATGAATAACCAGCGAGAGCAGAGCGCCGGAAGGGAGGCTAAATAGACAGGTGAGTGCAGGAAAGTTAATCCCTAGAAAAGCAAGCGTGCCGGAGAGTGTGAGGACCAGAGCAGCACCTCACAGCACTACTGCAGAGGCGCCAGCTCTGGTCCTAACAGTACCCCCCTCTATGAGGGCCTCTAAGGGCTGGACCAGGTTTAAAAGGAAACCTCCGGTGGAAATTCCTGACCAGGGTTGGTGAATGGACCGACCTGGCTGGTTCCCAGGAGCGATCTTCTGGACCGTACCCTTTCCAGTGAACGAGGTATTGTAAGACCTCTAACCCTTCGAGAATCCAGAATCTTAGACACCTCAAACTCCTGATTTCCTTCAACTAAGACAGAAGGAGGACAATTAGAGGGAAAGATAGGTGGAAAACATTTTTTTAGAAGAGATTTGTGGAAAACATTATGGATTTTAAAAGATTGAGGAAGAGCCAAACGAAAAGAGACAGGATTAATGATTTCAATGATTTCATAAGGACCAATAAACTTAGGCCCCAACTTGCGAGATGGAACTCTCAGCTTCAGGTTTCTAGAGGAGAGCCAGATCTTCTCTCCTAAAGCAAAAACAGGACCCACAGAACGGGCCCTATCGGCCGCCCTCTTAGAAATCGATTGAGAGTTCCCCAAATTAGTCTGAACTTGAGCCCAGAGTGTGTGCAATCTCTCAGTCTCCACATTAACTTAAGGATTAACAGTAGAAGGACAGAAAGAAGAGAAACGAGGGTGAAAACCAAAATTACAGAATAAGGGTGATGAGTTCAAGGCAGCGTGATGATGATTATTAATGGCAAACTCAGCTACCGCTAAATAATTCACCCAGTCAGATTGATTACCGGAAACATAACATCTTAAGTATTGCTCCAGGGTCTGATTAAAGCGCTCAGTTTGTCCATTGGTCTCAGGGTGGAACGCAGAGGAAAAAGCTAGCTGAACTCCCAAAAGACCACAGAAAGCTTTCCAGAATTTAGAGACAAACTGGACGCCTCTATCAGAGACGATATTGTCAGGAACACCATGAATTCTTACAATATGTTCCAAAAATAGGCGGGATAAGTCTTAGCATTAGGCGATTGAGACAAAGGGATGAAATTACACATCTTACTGAACCTATCCACCACCGTCCATACCACAGTTTTACCTCCAGAAGAGGGCAAATCAGTGACAAAATCCATGGAAATATGAAACCAAGGTCTCTTGGGTACTGGTAAAGGAAGCAATTCCCCCAAAGGCCTTACCCTAAGGACTTTGGCTCTAGCACAAGTTTCACAGGCAGACACATAAGCTACAACGTCCCGGGATTTTGAAGGCCACCAGTAATATCGGGATACCAGCCTCTTAGTGCCAGAAATCCCCAGGTGACCACATAACACAGAATCATGTAGTTCCTTTAATAACCGGAATCTAAATTGTAGAGGAACAAATAACTTCTCCTCTGGCGTTTCTGGTGGGGCCAACTGCTGATTCTCCCTGATCTCGGAGGCTAGGTCAGTGGAAACAGCAGAAAACACAACCCCCTCCGTGAGAATGGTTTCAGGTTGGGAATCATCAGACTGGGAAGGACAAAAACTCCTGGACAATGCGTCCGCTCTAATATTCTTAGAATCAGGTCTGAACGTCACAATAAAATCAAATCTGGTAAAAAATAGAGCCCACCTTGCTTGACTTGGGTTCAGTCTCTTAGCAGATTCAAGAAAAACTAAATTTTTATGGTCAGTTAAAACTGTTATCTGGTGCCTAGCTCCCTCTAGAAAGTGTCACCATTCCTCAAAAGCTCACTTGATAGCCAAAAGTTCTCGATTCCCAATGTCATAGTTTCTTTCAGAAGAGGAAAATTTTCTGGAGAAAAAGGCACATGGTCTTAAATTAGTCAAAGAGGCAGTACCCTGGGATAACACCGCCCCAACGCCAACTTCCGAGGCATCAACTTCAACAACAAAAGGTCTATTGAGGTCAGGTTGGACTAAAACAGGAGCTTTAGTAAAGGCTTGTTTCAGGAATTCAAAAGCATCAATAGCCTCTTGTTTCCAATTTAATAAATCTGCTCCCTTCCTGGTGAGATATGTCAGTGGTTTTGCTATTGAAGAAAAATTACGAATGAACTTTCAGTAATAATTGGCAAAACCCAAAAATCGTTGTAATGCCTTTAAGGAGGTGGGTTGGGTCCACTCTATTACAGCTTGAACTTTGCCTGGGTCCATACTGATGGTAGAGGAAGACAAAATATAACCCTGAAAAGACAATTGTTGAACTCCAAAAAGACATTTTTCGATTTTAGCAAACAATTTGTTCTCTCTCAAGATTTCCAATACAGACCTAACATGTCTAACATGGGTCTCCCAATCCGGGGAAAAAAATCAAAATATCATCCAGATAAATGATTACACACTGACTAGATAAATTCCAAAAAATATCATTGACAAAACATTGAAAAACTGCAGGAGCATTAGTTAAACCAAAAAGCATAACTAGGTATTCATAATGTCCCTCTGGAGTGTTAAAAGCCGTCTTCCACTCATCCCCTTCTCGAATACGAATTAAATTATAGGCTCCTCGCAAATCTAACTTGGAAAAATACTTGGCACCAGAGACCTGGTTAAGCTTGTCGGGGATGAGAGGGAGCGGATACTGATTTTTAACAGTGATTTTATTGAGGGCCCAATCAATGCACGGCCTTAACCCGCCATCCTTTTCTGGACAAAAAAGAATCCTGCCCCTGCAGGAGAAGTGGAAGGACGGATATGCCCTTTATGAAGAGAGTCTTTAGCATAGTCTCTCATAGCATGCCTCTCAGGTTCGGATAAATTGAACAACCACCCCTTAGGAAGTTTAGAATTTGGCAGCAATTCAATAGCACAATCATAAGATCTATGAGGAGGTAATAAATTTACGCCAGATTCAGCAAATACATCCTCATAAACTTTAAGGTAGCTAGGTAGAGGTGAAGAAATAATAGAAACACTGAGCGTCATACACGAATCCATACATTCAGAGCCCCATTTAACCACATCCCGAAGCCTCCAATCTAGTACTGGGTTATGCTGTTGTAACCACGGCAGTCCTAGGACCACCACGGAAAATAAATTTTCTAATATAAAAAAGGAGAGAGACTCAGAATGAATGGTCCCTATCTTTAACAACTACAGTAAAGGAGGGGTAATAAATTTAATTGTACTTTGGACCAAGGGAGTGGAGTCAATGGCAGTCACAGGAATAGATTTTTTTCTAGCGGAATCAGAGGGACACTCAAGTCCTGGGCCATACCCAAATCTAAAAAGTTGGCTACCAAGCCACAATCCACAAATGCATAACCATGAAGGAAATTATTAGAAACAGTAATTTCTATAGGCAAGATAACTTTTTGAAAAGAAATAGAGGGGGGGTACCTGTTTGCCTAGGTGATCCGAAACACGCTCTCTCTTGCGCTCACACAGGCACCTGTCCAGTCTTATGGCCAGTTTCATGCTCCCCTCCAGAGTGGATGGTTGTGGAAAGTTAACCAGGGCGTTTTTTATGGAGTCGGATAGACTTTTGTGGAACTGGGAGCACAGTACAGGATTGTTCCACTGAGATTGCACAGACCACCTCCTGAATTCTGCGCAGTAGTCTGCAGCCGCCCGGCTACCTTGCTGTAGTGAGGAGAGTTTGGATTCAGCGACAGCCTGTGGATCCGGCTCATCATACAGGAGGCCTAAGGCAGTAAAGAAGTTGACCACTGAGGCCAATTTGGGGGATTGAGGACGTAATGAGAAGGCCCAGGACTGTGGATCCCCTTGAAGTAAGGATATAACAATAGCCACCTGTTGCTGAGGAGTTCCATAAGAGCGTGGTCTAAGACAAAAATATAATTTGCAGGCTTCGCGGAAATTAATGAATGAACCACGGTCTCCTGAAAATCTATCTGGTAGATTAATCTTGGGTTCTACAGTAACGTGGCTGGGAAATGAAAGCTGGGACTGAGCTTGTTCTTGACTCTGCACTCTCTCTGCTAAATCCTGGACCAGCTGGGTAAGGCCCTGCATTTGTTCCACAAGAGCCTGAATAGATTCCATGGCGAATGTCCAGAGGACTGTATGTAAATTTGGGTTGGTTATTCTGTTAGGAACCAAACGCAGTGCCGGACAGAGTTAGTCTTAGGAAATCCAGACTCGCCCCTGTACACTAAGGTAAAACAGCGCAGAGCGTCCAGCGTCCCCGAACCGAAGCGGAACTAGCCTCGAGAGGTCTTCGGCAGAGCTCCTGATGGTGGAGTTGGACTTGGTCGCTACCTTCGGCCAGAACTGCAACAGTCCTAAGAGCGCAGAGCACACGGCGCACCACAAGTCACAGAAGCACCCCGGAATCCAAAAACCATTCACCTGAGCAAGTTTGTAGGCAGAAGAATACTGGAAAGCTGGAAAAGATGCAGTTACAGGTTTTCTCCAGAAGGTGGCAGCAACGCAGTAGAATTGTCGATTAGTCCCAGTCGGCAACAGAATAATCTTGTAGTACCAGAGTAAGAGACGTAAGGAGAGTCAAAAACAAGCCGGGTTGATTTCAGGAGGTCACGAGGTACAGAATCAGCGTTCAAGGAGAGGTGGTTTGGAAGGCAAGCCGTGGTCACAAACGGAGGGAGCAATAAATACAGAAGCAGCAGGAAAGGATCGAAGGTCGGGACAGAGTACGAGGAGGAGCTGACACCCAGGGGAAATGAAAAGTGAGTGTGCCGGAAAGTGTGAGGACCGGAGCGGCACCTCACAGCACTACTGCAGAGGCACCAGCTCCGGTCCTAACACTGGAGCTACTTACAGATGAGGCCATCCGTTTCATCTTCAGATCCGTTGCAACGGGCTGATCTTCAGTCTTCACACCCCAGACCAGGCTCCTGCATTGGTGAAGTTCCTGGGCATACCCGACATATCTCTCCCAGATTGGCTGGTTTACCCTCTGCTTCATCTGACGGATTGTCTACCTCATCCGTCTTGCCTCGTCAGTGAAGAGTTAAGGAGAACTCCGTGCAGCAGCCACTGGAAGCATCTCTTCAGATTGTTATCCACCGTGACTCTCCTTGATCCGATGCCTTTATCATCAGTTCCTTCGGTTGCACATTCTAATTCTGGTCTGTTCCCGAGATATTGCCTTGCTTGATTATTATCTAGGCAATGATTGCTGAAGTGTTCTGGCCTGTTGTGATCCCACTGCAGAGTCGGTTCTGGGTGGACTCTCACTGGTGACACCTTCCCTTGGCCCTTTTTGTTAATGCATTCTGACTTTAATTACTCTCCTGCCCCCCCCAGGTCATAGTGCCCCTTGCATTGTGTGTCCTGGGCACGTTCAGGTCACTAGTACTGTCCTCGTCCCTTGCCTATTTTTAGTGGTGCCAACTGTGTGGGTTAGACCCATTCTGAGTTGGCGCTTCTCCCTGGTTCTGACCCTACCCCTAGTTACCTATTGTGGTTCTACCTCTCTCCCTGTAGTTACTTTGCGGCTCTATGGTCGTATACTGCGGTGTGTATACAGGGGCCATTACTACAGGTAATGAGTAGAGGACAGAGGAGACTCTTAAAGAAGTTACAGGTCTGTGAGAGTCAAAAATCTTGCTTGTTTGTAAGTGACCAAATACTTATTTTCCACCATAATTTGCAAATAAATTCTTAAAAAATCAGACAATGTGATTTTCTGGATTTGTTTTCTCATTTTGTCTCTCATAGTTGAGGTCTACCTATGATGTCAATTACAGGCCTCTCTCATCTTTTTAAGTGGGAGAACTTGCACAATTGGTGGCTGACTAAATACTTTTTTCTTCACTGTATGGCTCTAAGAACGAAAACTAAGTTATGGCTTTTTGGAAGGTTTGGAGTAAAAAAGGAAAATCAAATAATGGCTCTATTTATTGATTACTAGCAGAAGGACCCGGCTTCGCACGGGTACATTTCATTTTTTGTTTGTGTAGTGGCTCCATAAGAATTGGCCAGTTTTGCACTTGACATCCAGTATGGCAGTCCAGTATAGGTATAGTCTATTTATGGCTGTGTTGCTATGGAGACCTGGTAAATGAAATGTGAACTTATATTGGCTGATGCACGTCATATGACTGAATATTTAAAGACCTGCGAACTGCTATTGACTCATACAGGTCATAAATAGCTTGGTTGCTATGGAAACCTGGTGTAAAGCTGGGTGTATGTCAAGACTGAAGAACCTGCAATTTTCCATTGGTCCATAAGTGTCATGTGATCATGTGTATCTCAGTTTGGATATCAGTGAAAGACCTGCGATTGGTTGTTATGGAAAACCTGGAGTAAAGCTGTGTGTATGTGACCTTATGTAACAGTGTCATCCACAGCGCTCTGCCCCTTTAAAGCTGACCCATAGCAGTGAAGAAAAATGGCTGGGTTGTTATGGAAACATGGAGTGCAGCTGTGTGCATGTGGCTGACAATGCCTTATCAGATTGGAGATGGGTTTGGGTCTGCTGAGAGTTTTCATTAGCTCGAGCAGCAGCCATGCATTTTGCTGCAGGGGGCATAAGTAGTTTAAAAACCTTTCAATTTATAAGAATGCTGAAATCCAGTATGGCAGTCCAGTCAGTGGCATAAATACCAGGGTAGCAGTGGTAGCGGCTGCCACAGGGTTGGAGACATTAGGGGTCCCGGCAGGCCCCTGATGTTTTTTTTTTTTTTTTAATAGGCCGTTACCGCTTTAATAGGCCGCTATTTACTTACCGATCCCCGCTCCGGCTCACAGCCGCCTGCGCTTCACCCTCTGCGGAGGTGGCTGTGAGCAGCAGTGGGGATCGGTAAGTAAGGCCTGTGGGCCGTGAACCCCACAAACAATGCTATCATTATACTCTGGGGTCTTTTCAGACCCCAGAGTATAATGATCAGAGGCCCCGAGGAGCTGAGGGAACATAAAAAACACTTACTTACCTCTCCTGCGCTCCAGCAGGCTTCGGCCCCTCCTTGGTGACGTCCCAGATGTCGGTGGGCCAGTCTGACGTCATTATGCAACGCGACGCATGCCTGGCTCACTTGACATCTGGTCCAACATTGAAGAGGTAGCGGGAAATGCGCATAATACTATATTAAGGGGCCACTATGGGGCATAATACTGTGTGCAGGGGCCACTATAGGTTATAATAGTGTGTGAAGGGGCCACTATGGGGCATAATAGTGTGTGTAGGAATGCAGTTTGTGTGGGGGGTGGCGGTTGCCGGGGGGGGGGGTCGCATGTCAAATGTTCGCATTGGGGCCCAGCCATTCCTAGTTACGCCACTGAGTCCAGTATAGATACAGTCTATTTATGGCTGTGTTGTTATGGAAATCTGGTAAATTAAATGTGAACTTTTATTGGCTGATACACGTGATATGACTGAATATTTAAGGACCTGCAAACTGCTATTGACTAATACAGGTCATAAATAGCTTGGTTGCTATGGAAACCTGTGTGCCTGAGGAGACTAAGCGCCTGCTAGCTTCTATTGGCTTATAAGGGACATGTGACTGTGTGTATGGCAGTTGGAATATGAGTGAAAGACTTGCATTCTTGTATTAGCTAATGCTGGTCATTTTTTGGGAATACTGTATCTCAGGAACGGTATATCCTTTAGAGCTGAGACCCGGACTAAAATATTCCCGGACACCTGATGTACATGTGTGCCAAATTTGGTGAGGATCGCGCATAAAGAAGAGACAGACAGACAGAAACTCATTTTTATATACAGTGCCTTGCGAAAGTATTCGGCCACCTTGAACTTTTCAACCTTTTGCCACATTTCAGGCTTCAAACATAAGGATATAAAATTTACATTTTTTGGTGAAGAATCAACAACAAGTGGGACACAATCGTGAAGTGGAACGAAATTTATTGGATATTTTAAACTTTTGTAAAAAATGAAAAACTGAAAAGTGGGGCGTGCCCCCTTATTCGGCCCCCTTAAGTTAATAATTTGAGGCGCCACCTTTTGCTGCGATTACAGCTGCAAGTCGCTTGGGGTATGTCTCTATCAGTTTTGCACATCGAGAGACTGAAATTCTTGCCCATTCTTCCTTGGAAAACAGCTCGAGCTCAGTGAGGTTGGATGGAGAACGTTTGTGAACAGCAGTTTTCAGCTCTTTCCACAGATTCTAGATTGGATTCAGGTCTGGACTTTGACTTGGCCATTCTAACACCTGGATACGTTTATTTGTGAACCATTCTATTGTAGATTTTGCTTTATGTTTGGGATCATTGTCTTGTTGGAAGATAAATCTCCATCCCAGTCTCAGGTCTTTTGCAGACTCCAACAGGTTTTCTTCCAGAATGGTCCTGTATTTGGCTCCATCCATCTTCCCATCAATTTTAACCATCTTCCCTGTCCCTGCTGAAGAAAAGCAGGCCCAAACCATGATGCTGCCACCACCATGTTTGAAAGTGGGGATGGTGTGTTCAGGGTGATGAGCTGTGTTGCTTTCACGCCAAACATATCGTTTTGCATTGTGGACAAAAAGTTCGATTTTGGTTTCATCTGACCAGAGCACCTTCTTCCACATGTTTGGTGTGTCTCCAAGGTGGCTTGTGGAAAACTATAAATGTGACTTTTTATGGATATCTTTGAGAAATGGCTTTTTTTCTTGCTACTCTTCCATAAAGGCCAGATTTGTGCAGTGTACGACTGATTGTTGTCCTATGGACAGACTCTCCCACCTCAGCTGTAGATCTCTGCAGTTCATCCAGAGTGATCATGGGTGTGAAAGATCCTCAGTGCGCCAACACCGCTTTGGCTCACACCTGAGTCTTCTTTCATAAAAAACCACACTCACCGCCAGTGAGTGCCGGGTCCACAAGATAAATACAAGACAAGCTTTCTAAATTTTATATATTTATTAACCCCTAAATGGGTCGGTATTAACATCTAACACATACCATTCAGAACAGATATGCAGATATATGCAAGCATTAACAGTTACTAGTTACAAGATACAGTGCAATGAAATAAAAAGGGCATAAAAGTGAAATAGTTACTTTACCACACATCTCCTGGATGTGGCTCTACAGTCCAACACTCACACATGGCATGTGGAGATCACCAGTGGAGGCAGCGGCATTAACTCCTAGCATGTGGCATCACAGTATATTCCAGCCTGCATGCTCTTATCACAGTCTCTCAGTAAACTCTTGTAGTCTGTCTGTAAAAATCTGTAGTCTGTGATGGTCTGTAATAACTCCATAATGTTCTCTTGTAGTCCCAGCACAATCTCCTCCCACTGACCTCTTATCTCATCTTATATACCCTTTATGACACCACCCAGAATGAGGTCATCAGCAACAGCAAGTCTGATGGATTAATGCACTCAAGTCCAGATTCTTTGTAAAGAGCTGAGACCAAGTGGAATGATACAATGTTATCAACCATGTCTGATCTACCAGTGTTTGTTTGATCAGCCAGGACTGTGTAGGAATTCAATGGAGCCCTGCTGGGATGGATACAAAGCCCTATTGTTCCAGTCCGGCCACTATTGGCAATATACCTATGATTATGGCTGCGCACCTTATGAGTAAAGAGATAGGCTACCCAGAGACCAAAATAAAGCTTTGAGTTATAGCCATATTTAAGCAGAATCATCACAATGGGCTTCTTGGCTGCATCTCTGATCAGTCTTCTCCTGTTTGAGATGAAAGTTTAGAGGGATGGCCGGGTCTTGGTAGATTTGCAGTGGTCTGATACGCCTTCCATTTCAATATGATCGCTTGCACAGTGCTCCATGGGATGTTTAAAGTTTGGGAAATCTTTTTGTATCCAAATACGGCTTTAAACTTCTCCACAACAGTATCACGGACCTGCCTGGTGTGTTCCTTGGTCTTCATGATCCTCTCTGCGCTTTAAACAGAACCCTGAGACTATCACAGAGCAGGTGCATTTATACGGAGACTTGATTAAACACAGGTGGATTATATTTATCATCATCAGTCATTTAGGACAACATTGGATCATTCAGAGATCCTCACTGAACTTCTGAAGTGAGTTTGCTGCACTGAAAGTAAAGGGGCCGAATAATATTGCACGCCCCACTTTTCAGTTTTTTATTTTTTACAAAAGTTTAAAATAACCAATAAATTTCGTTCCACTTCACAACTGTGTCCCATTTGTTGTTGATTCTTCAACAAAAAATTAAAATTTTATATCTTTATGTTTGAAGCCTGAAATGTGGCAAAAGGTTGAAAAGTTCAAGGGAGCCGAATACTTTCGCAAGGCACTGTATATAAGAGAAAGGTGTGGCCACCTGGGTCTAGAGGACAACTGCTTTAGTTGTGCTAGCTGTAATGTTTTAACCCCTTATATGTTGCAGTCAAACATGAGGCGTTCCGATATAATAAAACTGAAATATTATTTAACCTACATGGTGAACATCATAAAAAAATAGAAAAAAAATGCCTAAAGTAATGATATTTTGCCATCTCACCTCACAAATATACTATAAAAAGTGATCAACTTGAACCCTACAAGTTGTACCGTGCTGTGGAATATGTTAGCACTATATAAATTAAAATTATTATTTATTATTAAAAGTTATGTGTTCCCCAAAAGAGTATAAATAAAAAGCACAGCTTGCCCCCAAAAAATAAGCCCTCAACCAACTACAGTACAGACCAAAAGTTTGGACACACCTTCTCATTCCAAGAGTTTTCTGTATTTTCATGACTATAAAAATTGTAGATTCACACTGAAGGCATCAAAACTATGAATTAACACATGTGGAATTATATACTTAACAAAAAAGTGTGAAACAACTGAAAATATGTCTTATATTCTAGGTTCTTCAAAGTAGCCACCTTTTGCTTTGATTACTGCTTTGCACACTCTTGGCATTCTCTTGATGAGTCTCAAGAGGTAGTCACCTGAAATGGTTTTCACTTCACAGGTGTGCCCTGTCAGGTTTAATAAGTGGGATTTCTTGCCTTATAAATGGGGTTGGGACCATCAGTTGTGTTGTTCAGAAGTCAGGTGGCTACACAGCTGATAGTCCTACTGAATGGAGTGTTAGAATTTGTATTATGGCAAGAAAAAAGCAGCTAAGTAAAGAAAAATGAGTGGCCATCATTACTTTAAGAAATGAAGGTCAGTCTGTCCGAAAAATTGGGAAAACTTTGAAAGTGTCCCCAAGTGCAGTGGCCAAAACCATCAAGCGCTACAAAGAAACTGGCTCACATGAGGCCCGCTCCAGGAAAGGAAGACCAAGAGTCACCTCTGCTGCGGAGGATAAGTTCATTTGAGTCACCAGCCTCAGAAATCGCAGGTTAACAGCAGCTCAGATTAGAGACCAGGTCAATGCCACACAGAGTTCTAGCAGCAGACACATCTCTACAACAACTGTTAAGAGGAGACTGTGTGCAGCAGGCCTTCATGGTAAAATAGCTGCTAGGAAACCACTGCTAAGGACAGGCAACAAGCAGAAGAGACTTCTTTGGGCTAAAGAACACAAGGAATGGACATTAGACCTGTGGAAATCTGTGCTTTGGTCTGATGAGTCCAAATTTGAGATCTTTGGTTCCAACCACCGTGTCTTTGTGCGAAGCAGAAAAGGTGAACGAATGGACTCTACATGCCTGGTTCCCTCCGTGAAGCATGGAGGAGGAGGCGTGATGGTGTGGGGGTACTTTGCTGGTGACACTGTTGGGGATTTATTAAAAATTGAAGGAATACTGAACCAGCATGGTTACCACAGCATCTTGCAGCGGCATGCTATTCCATCCAGTTTGCATTTAGTTGGACCATCTTTTATTTTTCAACAGGACAATGACCTCAAACACACCTCCAGACTGCGTAAGGGCTATTTGACCAAGAAGGAGAGTGATGGGGTGCTACGCCAGATGACCTGGCCTCCACAGTCACCAGACCTGAACCCAATCGAGATGGTTTGAGGTGAGCTGGACCGCAGAGTGAAGGCAAAAGGGCCAACAAGTGCTAAGCATCTCTGGGAACTCCTTCAAGACTGTTGGAAGACCATTTCAGGTGACTACCTCTTGAAGCTCAAGAGATCAAGATCAAGAGAATGCCAAGATGTGCAAAGCAGTAATCAAAGCAAAAGGTGGCTACTTTGAAGAACCTAGAATATAAGACATATTTTCAGTTGTTTCACACTTTTTTTTTAAGTATATAATTCCACATGTGTTAATTCATAGTTTTGATGCCTTCAGTGTGAATCTACAATTTTTATAGTCATGAAAATACAGAAAACTCTTGGAATGAGAAGGTGTGTCCAAACTTTTGGTTTGTACTGTATGTCAACCGAAAAATAAAAATGTTACGCATCTCAGAAGATGGCAATACAAAAATAATTGATTTAATTCCCCCAATGGAGTTTTGTTCTGCAAAATTAGCAACAGATGATAAAAAAAAAAAAAAAAAGAAAGCCATATAAATTAGGTTTCCTGTAATCATTCTGACCCACAGAATAAAAGGTAACACGATTAGTATTTTTTTTCTCCAGACTTTTCTTCTGTGAATCGTGTTTTCAAGTTGGGAGATCGATATTTTAATTCAGTGAATATTTTAACATGTTACTTATGCTGTAGGCTGCACAGAAAAAAATGTAAAAGGTAAAAAGTAATACAAGAATTGATGTTTTTTCTTTAATCCACCAATAAAGAGTTAATAAAATTTAGTCAATAAGTTATAGGCACTCAAAAATGGTGTCATTACAAAATGCATCTCATCCTTCAAAAAAAAAAAACAGCCCTCATGGCTACATCACCAGAAAATAAAAAAAATATATATAGCTTGCAAAATCACCAAATCATTAAAACAAAATTGGCTGCGGCAGGAAGGGAATGTATAAGCTGTTTGTGCATTTGTCAAGGTACACTGCAAATTTAGCGGTTCCAAAGGAAAAGACACCAGAAGTGACCCCCAGAGTGACCACCCAATCACAGGAGCTACTGAGGAAAATAGTAGGGAATTTGGTGTTCCCAATGCACTCCGCACAGTTTACATATTCACTGTTCACCATCTGCTGTACATTCACACCTGGGATACCAATGCGCACTACACACCTTGATAAATTTATTGAGGGGTGCAGTTTTCAAAATGTTTTCACTCCCTAGGGGATTCCACTTTTCTGGTACCTTAGAGGCTCTGCAAAAATGACATGGCGTCCAGATACCAAACATCTAAATCTGCACACCAAAAGCCACATAGCACTTCCTCACATCTGTACCCTGCTGTGTACCCAAACAGCAGTTTATGCCCACATGTATAACACTGTTGTACCCAGGATAATGTACTTAATGTCATATGTGGGTATAAATTGCTGTTTGGACACACAAGGGAAGGAGCACTATTTGGGTTTTGGAGCACATATTTAGACAGTTTGGTTATTGGACACTATGACATTTTTGCAGAGTCCTGAAATGCCAGTAAAGTGGAACCCCGACACTTGACCCCATTTTGGAAACTACACCCCTGAAGGAATTTATCCAGGGGTAGAGTGAGAATTTTTAACCCCCAAGTGTTGCTATAATTTATTTCCCAGAAATGAATACGCAGCTGATGCTGAAAGGAGAAAATGGCAATTTTTATTTAATTTTCATTATCAGCTGCCCATTCATTTCTGAAAATTAAATGAATGCAACACTCAAAGGTTAAAAATTCTCGCAACACCTCTTGATAAATCCCTTGAGGGGAGTAGTTTCCAAAGTGGGGTCGCATGGTCTGCAAATTCCACTTTAATGGCAATTCAGTGGGTCTGCAAAAGTGTCATGGTGTCCAAACCAAAATAGCGCTCCTTCCCTTCTGTGCCTAAACAGCAGTTTATACCCACATATGACTTTAAGTACGTTATCCTGGGTACAACAGTATCATACATGTGAGCTTATCTGAAGTTTGGGCACACAGCATGGCGTAGATGTGAAAGGGTGCAGATTCAGATTATTGGTTTTTGGACGCCATGTCACATTTACAGAGACCCTAAAATAGCCACTACAAAATAGGGTCACTTCTTGGGGAATTCCAATTTACTGGCACCTACAGGGCTCTGCAAAAACAACATGGCGTCCAGAAAGTCCCTCTAAATCTATACCCCAAAAGCTAAAAAGCGTAGTGCTCCTTCCCTTCTGAGCCCTGCAGCAGCAGTTTACACCCACATATACAACTTTTTGGTACCTGGGATAACCCACTTAAAAGTTTTAGGAGTGCATGTCTCTGATGACATAAAGTGGGCACAACATGTTGGTCACTGAAATGGCATTTTTCTTTAAAAAATAAAATTTTCACTTTTTACATTAATTTTTGGGAAGCACTATTGGGCTCAAAATAATAATACCCCTTGAGAAATTCATTGAAAAGTGTAGATACTAAAATGGGGTCACTTTTAGGGGTTTTCATTGTACTGGTATTTTAGCACCCAAAAACTATTCCAGCAAAATCTGCCCTCCAAAAGCCAAATAGCGCTCTATCCATTCTGAGCCCCACCATATACCCATACAGCAGATTACGACCAAATATTGGGTATTCCCGTGTTCAGGAAAAATTGTGTAACAAACTTTGGTGTGTTTTTTTCCTCCTTTAACTCCTTGTAAAAAAGAAAAATTTGGGGCTAAATGGGCGGTTTATTGAAAAAAAAAAAAAAATTTTATTTACATTTCCCAATGTTAATAAACTCCGTGAAACGGCTGTGGGGTCAAAATGCTCAGTATAACCCTTGATTAATTCTGCAAGGGATGTAGTTTCCAAAATGGGGTCACTTTTGGAGGGTTTCCATTGTATTGGTACTCTAGGGCCTCTGCAAATGAGACATGGCACCCGAAAACTTTTCCAACAAAATCTGCTTTTCAAATGTCCAGTGGCGTTAATTTAGGGCTAAATGAATGTATTATTAAAAAAAAAAAAAAAAGTCTAAATTTCACCTCCATATTGTTTTAATTACCGTGAAATGCTTAAAGGGTTAACAAACTTCCCAAATGCTGCCCTGAATTATTTGAGGGGTGCAGTTTTGAAAAAGGGGTGATTTATGGGGGGTTCTAATATATAGGCCTTTATAATTCTCTTCAGAACTGAAGTGGTCCCTAAAAAATTTGGGAAATTTTCTTGTAAATCTGGAAAAATGTAAGCCTTCTAATATCTAAAATAAATTAAAGGTCGATTAAAAGATGATGTCAATATAAAGCAGAGATATGGTAGATAATATTTATTAATTTATTTGGGTGGTGTGACTGTCTGAAAAGAGCAGCATTTCACATTTTGAAAATTGCGATTTTTTTTTTTGATTTTTTTTTTTTTCTAAATACAAAAATATTGATAAATTTTTACCACTACCATGAAGTACAATGTGTCATGAAAAAAAAAAAACCTCAAAACCACTTTTGTAAGTTATAGCGTCTCAAAGTTATTGCCATATAAAGTGACATATAAAGTTTTGAAAAATGAGGCCTGATCCTTAAGGTAATTTTAGGCTGTATCCCCAAGGGGTTAAGGGCCATTTCACATCGCTGTGTCTGGACCACAGCCACATTTCCTGGGCCAATTTGTTGCTTGTGTGATCAGTACTCAAAGCTTCATAGTAGACCCTACTGTCTCATACTCACATGTTGCTTAACATTTCCGCATACAAGTCCCATGTGGATATATCCTTTCCCCACTACATAGGATATTAGAAAAAAATAGATAAAGCAAAATAAAAACTTACAGCATAATTCAGGATGAATGGTTAACATTAAAACTTATACAGCATTATTTATTTTATAGGTCACTGTCAGCCTTTGTTTACATCATGCTATACAATCCTGCAGAAAATGCAGGCATTAGCTACATAGCCAAAAAAGAAAAAAATTATATAAATAATAGAGAACGTCAGCTCACTGTATCATATCAGTGCCAAAAAGAAAAATCCTTCAATATAAGGAGCTTTCCATATAGCCTCACATACACATTACGTTCAACAAAAAATGAACTTTAGAAACTGATGTTTTGCTGTTTTTTTTTTGGAGCCAAAGCCAAAAGGTGGATTCAACAGGAATGGGAAATACAGAGGAAGTCCTTATATGTCTCCCTTCAGGCTTTGGTTCAAAAAACCGCAAAATAATTTGAAACAAAAAAAAAACAAAACTTTTTTTTGGTTGCAGATTTTGCAGCGTTTTTTGAGCTAAAGCCAAGAGTGGCTTCAAAAGCATTGAGAAATATAAAGGAAGTTCTTTTACTTTTCCTTTTAGCTAAATTCACTCCTCGCTTTGGCTCAAAAACCACAACAAAAACTTTGCTTTTTAACAACATGTGGCCTCAGTCTTAAGAAAACAACATAGCTGCAACAAAAACACAACAGAACTGCACAGTATGAGCTCATTTACACAACAGGCCCATGAAAAAGTAAGTTTATCATGGCCAAGTGTACATCCAAGAGCAAGGCTAAGGCCCCATGTTGCGGAAACACAGCTTTTTTTTTTTTTTGCAGATTTTGTTGCAGTTTTTGAGCCAAAGCTAGGAATGGATTGAGCAAAAAGTAGAAATATAAGAGCTTCCTATATACAGTGGGGAAAAAAAAGCATTTAGTCAGCCACCAATTGTGCAAGTTCTCCCACTTAAAAAGATGAGAGAGGCCTGTAATTGTCATCATAGGTAGACCTCAACTATGAGAGACAAAATGAGAAAAATCCAGAAAATCACATTGTCTGATTTTTTAAGAATTTATTTGTAAATTATGGTGGAAAATAAGTATTTGGTCAATAACAAAAGTTCATCTCAATACTTTGTTATATATCCTTTGTTGGCAATGCCAGAGGTCAATCGTTTTCTGTAAGTCCTCACAAGGTTAGCACACACTGTTGCTGGTATGTTGGCCCATTCCTCCATGCAGATCTCCTCTAGAGCAGTGATGTTTTGGGGCTCTCGCTGGGCAACACAGACTTTCAACTCCCTCTAAAGGTTTTCTATGGGGTTGAGATCTGGAGACTGGCTTGGCCACTCCAGGACCTTGAAATGCTTCTTACGAAGTCGCTCCTTCGTTGCCCTGGCAATGTGCTTGGGATCATTGTCATGCTGAAAGACCCAGCCACGTTTCATCTTCAATGCCCTTGCTGATGGAAGGAGATTTGCACTCAAAATCTCACAATACATGGCCCCATTCATTCTTTCATGTACACCGATCAGTCGTCCTGGTCCCTTTACAGAGAAACAGCCCCAAAGCATGATGTTGCCCCCCCCCCCATGCTTCACAGTAGGTATGGTGTTCTTTGGAGGCAACTCAGCATGCACTCTCCTCCAAACACGAGTTGTGTTTCTACCAAACAGTTCTACTTTGGTTTCATCTGACCATATGACATTCTCCCAATACTCTTCTGGAACATCCAAATGCTCTCTAGCAAACTTCAGACGTGCCCGGATATGTACTGGCTTAAGCATGGGGACACGTCTGGCACTGCAGGATCTGAGTCCCTGGCGGCGTAGTGTGTTACTGACGGTAGCCTTTGTTACGTTAGTCCCTGCTTTCTGCAGGTCATTCACTAGGTCCCAACGTGTGGTTCTGGGATTTTTACTCACCGTTCTTGTGATCATTTTGACCCCACGGGGTGAGATCTTGCCCCTGATCGAGGGAGATTATCAGTGGTCTTGTATGTCTTCCATTTTCTAATTATTGCTCCCACAGTTGATTTCTTCACACCAATCTGCTTGCCTATTGCAGATTCAGTCTTCCCAGCCTGGTGCAGGTCTACAATTTTGTTTCTGGTGTCCTTCCACAGCTCTTTGGTCTTCACCATAGTGGAGTTTGGAGTGTGACTGTTTGAGGTTGAGGACAGGTGTCTTTTATACTGATAACAATTTCAAACAGGAGCCATTACTACAGGTAATGAGTGGAGTACAGAGGAGCCTCTTAAAGAAGAAGTTACAGGTCTGTGAGAGACAGAAATCTTGCTTGTTTGTAGGTGACCAAATACTTATTTTCCACCATAATTTGCAAATAAATTCTTAAAAAAATCAGACAATGTGATTCTCTGGATTTGTTTTCTCATTTTGTCTCTCATAGTTGACGTCTACCTATGATGACAATTACAGGCCTCTCTCATCTTTTTAAGTGGGAGAACTTGCACAATTGGTGGCTGACTAAATACTTTTTTTCCCCACTGTATTTCTCTTTCCATTTGTAGCCATTCTTGGCTTTGGCTCAAGAAACTGCAAAAAAAAAAAAGCTGCATTTACGCAACGTGGAGCCTTAGCCTAAGATGGTTTCATGGATCCATCATAGACTTGAGACCATTAAAGAATTTGTCAAAACGGACTGAGAAATAGCATGTTCTATTATGAGTCACACAAACCCAAAAAAATAAATACATAAATAAAATAAAATTGACTACAAGCAAAATTTTCTACGGGGCAGTGTGCTGGCTTTAAAAAATGGCTAACACACAGACATGAAACCCTGTCATGAGCACCACTTAGGGCAAGGTTACAACTGCATCAAAATAAGGGCTTATTTTAACACCTCCATCTTTGAGTGCATGTGTGATGTCCATACTAATCACAGACTACACATGAACCAATTGCTTTAATGGGTGTAGACGTCGGTTATTGGTCTGTGGAAGAATGGAAATATGCACTATTTTAGACCATTTTGCAGACTGTGGACACCCAATATAGTCTAAGGGTCTATGAAAATCATGGACAGTTGGTTTTACATGGACCCAGAGACAATGAAAAGTAGAGATTTTTATTTGAAAGATGGTCCATTTACAGATGTAAAGAATGGATCAACCAGACAGCATATGACCGGAAAATGAACAGGATCATGTACTGTCCATGGTTAACACAGACATCACCCATCCGCTTTGAGTGTGAATAAGCCTACAAATGCAATTTTGCTGCAACGTTCCATCCGAATGCTGTTTTTTTTTTGTTTTTTTTTATTTACGGATGAAAAATGTACACTAGACATTTAAAATCACATTGAAAATACAGTTTTAAGTGCACCTCAATCGCATCTTGCTACAAGCCATCTACTAGATAGAAAGCAAATTTAACATCTCAGAACAAGGAAAACTAGAAAGGAAAATACATTGGATATATGAACATAACCATGACATCTCTGAATTTTTATTCTGAAGTTACAGTACAATTTGGGTCAATACCTGAAATTCAGTTATTTACCCTGATGGAAACATATTAGACCATAAGGTTGATTTAAAAAAAAAAAAAAAAGGCCAAACAGGTCATTCATTGAACTGATTTGACTTTATCAAGAAACATCAAGCATGCCTCTTGCAAAAATTCACTACGTCCCATAGCGATACCAGGCTTCCTACTCTGGAGCGCTCTGTCCATAGCAATGGCTAAACAGTCTGGTCCTAGTTTTGATCCAGCTTCCAGGTAGCTTGCTGGTACATTTAAGTCACTTGCAGTAAGTGCTTCTTGTAAAGTGTCTAATACAGTTTGACAAACTCTTTCGTCCAAGTGGTTGTCCCCATCTAGAATACTGAAAAGTGTGTCTGCTTTAGACATGAACTCCACTAACATAAAACAGGTGAGAACCCCATAACGGAAGACATCAAAAGGAACTGCTTCATGATCTCGGCATTGGATCTTCTTCAGAAGAGCAGAGGAAATCTCAGTTGGGACATCACCGTCCTGACAAATTCTGGCCAGGACCTCACTGTACGTCTTTCCATTCAAGCCAGGCTTTTTCTTTCTCCCGCCAGCACTGAGGCAGTCATATGCAATGGTGAGGTTATTGTTGAAAGCAGCTCTGTACAAAGAGAGAGATAATTCATATTACCACCATCATTTCCTTTGTTTATTGCACCTTTTACAATGAATGAGCATAGCTTTCATACACTGGATTGTCTGAGGGAAGATCAAAAGCATCATATAAGGTTAGTGAGGTCGGGTCAGTTCAGATCATGAGCCAGTGACTATGTACATTAAAGAGGTTGTCCAGGAAAAATGTTAATTTTTATATAGGCTGGGGGAAGGTGGGAAAAAAAAATATATATATATATATATATATATATATATATATATGTTTTTATGTAAAACCCTAATATGGCACAGAAAAAAAAAAATTAAAAAGCATTCAGCAAAGAATCTACAGTATGATGGAACAATGAAAGTGAATTTAGCGGGTTTTTTTTTATTTCATGAGCATTGGGGTCCGATGTCTGGGACCCCAGCCTTTCATTTGAGTGCAGGCGATTCGCTTTATAGTTGTGGCAAGTGCAAAGCATTTATGTACTGAAGAAACTGAGAATGGACTAAAGAATCTCTGCTTTATTTATTCAAAGGCACAAACCTCCAAAAAATGGTTAAATACACAACACAAATAAGCTGTGTGATTAAAATAATCTTTAAAATACACTGAGGATCCTCTAACCACTGTTTACAGAACTACAGCAATTGTATAATATCCTAACATGTGACTGCGACTGACTGCTGTGGTGACCTTAGTGACATAACTGCTATGGCCAGTCATTGGCTGCCATGGAAACATGTATGATGTTTACCAATGTACAGATCAAAGGTAGTGTGAACATGGCCTTACTTGACATTTGTTTGCACACCTTTAACCCCTGGACATCGCCAATCCGCCAGTCCCTTTATCTGATGCCCCATGCAGCAGTCCAATTAATTTAAGTCAAACACCTGTGATTTACAACTGCTGCTGTACCAGTGATAAGTGCCAGAATCTTCATGCTGAAGTTACTGTCCAGAAGTTACACTGTGATAAGAGAAGCTTTTTAGGACCTTTATCTACAAAATTTAACCTGTTATACTGATCATAGGAAAGTGAAACTGCTTTTGCATTCACACTGTGCTAGCAGGACTTGCTCTTCTGCCAACCCCCACCATCACCTACTTCCTGGATGTTTGCTCTGTCTCAGCAGGGAGCATAGCTAGAGATAACACAAGCAGTTTACAGCCCTTTACTGGTTAATTTATACATGGACTAGAGGTCCAGAAAATAAGCCATACTGAATATCAAACCATATGAAACCTCATTTTTGTTGAAAAACTATAAAAATGTGTAGCTTCTGTGATCAGAAGAACCAGGAAAGCAAATTTTAATATGTTTATGTGCAATAGTATATATAAAAACTATTTTGTTTTAGATACAAGAAGCAAAATTCACGTTTTTTTTTTTTACCATTCATACATTTTACCATTCTTCTACTTCTATTCAACTTATTTAACAAATAAGGCTAGTTATTTCAAGCCTTATGTGTCCTGAAAAAACACGGTAAAAATAGTTGAGATATGCAAATCCATTAAAAAGATATTGCTGTGTAAAGCAATGCATACAAAAGTGCTAAATTTGGCCTGGGCATTGGGGCATCAATGACTCTTGGTCCTGAAAGGGTTAAAGGGCAACTTTTAGGTTGCAAAACACTATTGGGCAGATTTACCAATCCTGACTATATTTTAGTGCAAACTTTAGAGTAGACAGTCTTAAATGTACCAGATTTATCACAGGGGCTAATGCTGGATGATGAATCTGATGCATCTGAAAATTGGCAGCAGAATTTGCGCCAGAATTGGGCCACAACACATGGTTTCATCTTAGGCTGGGTTTGTAGCCTTAGACTACATGTACAAGGGCAAATGTGGTCTGGAAAATCTGATCCGTATGTAACAGAATCCTCCAAGAAAATTACGCCTTCTATTCATTTCAATCAGATGATTCATTTTCCATTACCTAAAAAAACAAAACATTAAAGTGAATGGGAATAGAAAGTCTTTATGCTTCAGGCAGAATTTCTGCAGCACATTTTGCCTGGAGGGTCCTAACACATAATCTGCCATGCAAACATACCTTCAGGCCCCACACCCTTGTCATGCAGCCAAATACAGTCTTAGAGCTGATTCAGATGGCAGTAAATGAGGAGGAATTGAAGCGGACTTCTGCCTCAGATTCCTCTTTATTTTCCAGCCTTATAGTTCTGTGGCAAATCCACTGCAAGATCAGACAGGACGTTTATTTGTTCAGCACCCTGATGCAACCTCTGCCTTCTGGGCAAAGTGTGTAAATATTCACGTATGAGCAAAACATGCATTGGTCTGTATGTGTTAATATATGATATACATTCATTCCATCCTTGCACTAACATTGTATGCATGTGCTTGGCACAGCTTTTATGTAGTTACTATTGTTTGGTATTATGGGTTGGTAAACTATGCAATTGCTTTTATACACTACAGCCTTACAACCAGGCTTGTCATATGACCTTTCACCATTTTACTTGTTTTTATCTATATATTTTAAGCCTAATGTTTAAATAAAGATTTGTGGTACGTTGTTGGTACTGTAAAATGCATTTTTTGCTGCATGTCCACAGCAGCCAAAAACGCTGCATTTCTTCCAACACGAGCCCTTAGCCTAAAAGACACAAAAATGTAGTACATGTAAGGCTAGGTTCACACCTGTGCCTTATCTCCGCTCTGGGATTCTGCTTTAAAAACGGAAACCCAGTGGACCCCATTATAGTCTATTGTGTCAACAGGTAACCACTTTTTAAGCGGATTACGTTTCTGTACTTTGGGTCCCCAAGCGGATCCGAAGAGCGGATACCCAGGCGCAGGTGTGAACCTAGCGTAAGCCAGTTTATTGATGAAGCCGGACAGATTTCTGGCACATTAGTTTTGTAAATCTCCCACTTTGTGCTTAGAGCCTTCTGAAATTCAAAATGAGTTGTCCAGAATTAAAAAAAAAACAACACCACAGTACTCACCTGTCTTTCTTAATGGGGTTGTCCAAGACTTCACTACCGATGACAAATGAATGGTACTGAGCTTGCAGTTCCTTTCCAAATTGCAACACAGCGTATAGAGCTGTATAGTTCCAATGTGCAAACAGCTGACTGGTGGAGGCCTGACTTCCATCACTAACCATTTGCTATTGTACAGTCATGGCCAAAAGTTTTGAGAATGATACAAATATTAATTTTTACAAAGTCTACTGCTTCAGTTTTTCTAATGGCAATTTGCATATACTCCAGAATGTTATAAAGAGTGATCAGCTTAACAGCAATTACTTGCAAAGTCAATATTTGCCTAGAAAATGAACTTTATCCCCCAAAACACATTTCAACATCATTGCAGCCCTGTCTTAAAAGGACCACCTAACATCGTTTCAGTGATTGCTCCATTAACACAGGTGTGGGTGTTGATGAGGACAGGGCTGGAGATCAATCTGTCATGATTAAGTAAGAATGACACCACTGGACACTTAAAGGAGGCTGGTGCTTGCCATCATTGTTTCTCTTCTGTTAACCATGGTTATCTCTAAAGAAACACGTGCAGTCATCATTGCACTGCACAAAAATGGCCTAACTGGGAAGAGTATTGCAGCTAGAAAGATTGCACCTCAGTCAACAATCTATCGCATCATCAAGAACTTCAAGGAGAGAGGTTCCATTGGTGCCAAAAAGGCTCCAGGGCGCCCAAGAAAGACCAGCAAGTGGCAGGACCGTCTCTTAAAAGTGTTTCAGCTGCGGGATCGGGCTACCAGCAGTGCAGAGCTTGCTGAGAAATGGCAGCAAGCAGGTGTGAGTGCATCTGCACGCACTGTGAGGCGGAGACTCTTGGAGCAAGGCCTGGTCTCAAGGAGGGCAGCAAAGAAGCCACTTCTCTCCAGAAAAAACATCAGGGACAGACTGATATTCTGCAAAAGGTACAGGGAGTAGTCTGCTGAGGACTGGGGTAAAGTCATTTTCTCTGATGAATCCCCTTTTCTCATACCAACTGTAAAGCATCCTGAAACCATTCATGTGTGGGGTTGCTTCTCAGCCAAGGGAATCAGCTCTCTCACAGTCTTGCCTAAAAACACAGCCATGAATAAAGAATGGTACCAGAATGTCCTCCAAGAGCAACTTCTCCCAACCGTCCAAGAGCAGTTTGGCACTCAACAATGCCTTTTCCAGCATGATGGAGCACCTTGCCATAAAGCAAAGGTGATAACTAAATGGCTCAGGGAACAAAACATAGAGATTTTGGGTCCATGGCCTGGAAACTCCCCAGATCTTAATCCCATTGAGAACTTGTGGTCAATCATCAAGAGACGGGTGGACAAACAAAAACCAACAAATTCAGACAAAATTAAAGCACTGATTCTGCAAGAATGGGCTGCTATCAGTCAGGATTTGGTCCAGAAGTTGATTGAGAGCATGCCAGGGAGAATTGCAGAGGTCCTGAAGAAGAAGGGTCAACACTGCAAATATTGACTTGCTGCATTAACTCATTCTGTCAATATAAGCTTCTGTTACTCATAATATGAATGCAATTATATTTCTGTATGTGATAAAAACATCTGACAAACACACATAAAAACCAGAGGGCAGCAGATCATGTGAAAATATAATATTTGTGTCATTCTCAAAACTTTTGGCCATGACTGTAGACTTATAAGATTGGGTCATCAATACTGCAGTCCTGGACAATTGTTTTAAAGGGGTTGTCCAAGCTAATTATTATTTTTTCTTAATTTTGCCAGAGGAGGTGTGAAAAAATAAAGACAACCATACTTACCTGTCCCCAATGCTCTGGTGTCTCCCAGCGCGGTCCAGTCCTGCAGTTCTGTTTCCTTCCGGCGGAAGTCCCCGCCACATGGGACCGCTAAGGACACAGGACGTCACACCCGGCGAGGACTTCTGCAAAAGAAGACAGCCAAGCAGAAGGACTGTACCGTGCTGGGAAGACACCGGAGAAGCAGTGACAGGTGAGTAGGTTTTGTTTTTCTTCACCTGCCCTAATCAATTTTTTATTTTTTTTTCCTTTTTAGCTTGGACAACCTCTTTATCCCCTTCCCACTAGTGGCATTTTTCGATTTTTGACCCCTCGCCTTCCAAACCCTATAACTTAAGTTTTCCATTCACAGATCCATATAAAGGCTTAATGTTTGCGGGACATATTGTTTTTCATAATGGTGCCACTTATTATTCTGTACAATGTAATAGGAAGCTGGAAAAAAAATTCAGAATGAGGTGGAATTGGAGAAAAAAAAAAATACAACTGTGCGACTATCTTACAGGCTTAGTTTTAACAACGTTTACTATGTAGCCAAAATGACATGTCACCCGTATTCTATATTTTGGTACAATTCCAGGGATTCCAAACTTATATAGTTTTATTTACATTTTAACAAAAATCCAAAACTTTGCAAAAAAAAAAAACACTTTTGCTTAAAGTCGCCATATTCTGACACCGGTACCTTTTTATATTTCCGTGTACGGGGATGAATAGGGAGACTTTTTTGCGGGGTCAGGTGTACTTTTTAGTTATACCATTTTGGGGAATTCCTATTGCTTTGATCACTTTTTATTCAAATTTTTATCAGATACAAAACAGTGGTTCAGCACTTTTTCCACCTACGGTGAAGACTGTACGGAACAAATATTTTTATAAGTTTGTAGACCGGGCATTTTCAGACACAGGGATACCTAATGTGTATGTGTTTCACAGTAATTTTTTAGTTTTATATGTATTCTAGGGGAAGGGGGGTAATTTTTAAAGCTTTTTTAGTATTTCATGCAGTCTATGGGAGATTCGCTACACAGATATTGAGGCTGGTCATAGACCAGCCTCAATAGTAATTAACTATGACATGCTTCAGAGCCTTCATAAGGCTCCAAACTGTCATAGGAACAGGTCAGGAGCCGATCTGCAACGTTAAAGGTATGACCAGCCCCGGGGTTTTTTTTTTTTTTTTCATTTTGGGGTGCCACACCACAGTGCAGCCGCCATCTTTAAAGACTCCACATCCACTATAATAGTACGGTGGTTGTCAGGAAGGGGTTAAGGCTGAGGCTACATGTTGCAGAAAAGTGGTTTTGCTGCAGATTTTGTTGTGTTTTCTTTTTACGCCAAAGCCAATACTGGTTTCAAAAGGAATGTGCAATATAAAATTATATTTATGCTTCTCCCAATTGCTAAATCCTCTCCTGCGTTTTTTTTTTTTTTTAGCCAATGTAACAAAAACACTGCTTTCCCACAATGAGTGCCCTCAGGGCTCAGTCTTGCAGCGATAACATGCTGTACAGCCATGTGACTACTGCCACCAATCACAACACAGGATGGCTGACTGACTACAGCTATCATATGCAATGTGCCAGCTGCACCAAAGTAAATTAAACAAAGCTAGCAACATCCACCATAGAGAAAGTAGTTTGTTTTTTTTTTTTATACCTTTTCCTGGTTTAGGGTTTGTTTTTTTTTAACCCTAAACAACCCGGACGTACTACCCCTCATTTATCAGGTGCGATATTATCACATGTCACTGCGAGTGTTAGCCATAGAAGCTCAGGCTGGGTGACTATGAAGCTAGCACAATAGGAATGGCCGCCCTGCTGACACAGAATGCAGCAGGATACCGTGCTCAGTGCCACACCCGACCACCAACCTCTGAGAGTGATGAGCCAGCTTCAGGTACCACAGTGCATGCCCTAAACGCTGCTGCCACACTACGTGTGACCCCCGGTCACCAGGCTTCGACACTCCGGCCGTTCCCACGCCCAGCTTCTCGAAGTAATGAGCCAGGAAGACCACCGGGTCCTCAGGCCTGGCCTCCAACAGTTTTAGCACGGCTTCTCGTAGCATGTCACGTACTCCGACCTGAGCCAGATAATCCGCCTCGCTGGTGGGTCGTGGCTGAGACCGCGGTACGGGGGAGCCTGTTACAGCACGTTTCTTGTCCGCCATGCTCGGGGTGGTAAACCTGGCACTGCCGTCTGGTGGCCAGCTTAATTGTAAAATGAACGGTCACAGCCAAGAGCAGGGCGAGCCCTTCGCTCCAGATGGCCGCGGATTGTGTGCACGTAAGGGGCCGCCAGTTACTATGGGAAGCTGGGAAGTAAATGCTATTTCCTAGTGGGCGGAAACACCTCTGATGACGTCATATCCATGTGACCAGACACGACTGGAAGGTGCAATCCCCTGAAAGGGTGACGTTATCATGGAAAGGCTACTGTAATGTGGGAGAGGGATCAGTCTGTGTGAGAAAGTGGAGGACATTGGGGTGCTGGCTGTATAAGAAAGGGTGCATGGAGGTGCAGAGTGTGTAAGAGACAGGGCCTTTTTAACCATAGGGAAAATAGAGAGGTACAATTCTGCATTCTGGTGCTGTGCCAGTGCGGCTGGAGACATATAAAGTTGAATACAATACCGGAGCATGGAGTCATGAAGCATTCAGGCTTCAACTGATGATGTCTGCAGGATGGAGGTGCGATGAGTGCTTTTGTTCACCCACTATACAGTTTAGCTTGTGCTAAGCTGAAAAAAACTTGTTTGTTAATGGGCTTTTTTGGCTCTACTCACCAAATACACAATGTTGTTAATCTGAAAAAAATATTCATTTCTTAAAGGGGTTGTCCAGGATAAAGTGATACTTGAATAGTAAACACCCTTCCCAGGGCGGTCTTGTGACTGCCCCAGGCACATTTTCTGATTTTCCGGTGACATTCCATTTCCGGAAATGGAATGTCACCAATACTACCCACCCCATCATAGTTACTTATCTTCATGTCCTGATCTTCTGGGCAAGAAACATCACTTCCTTCACTTCTGCCTGTGCAATAGAGCCAGAGTGCCATCAGAAGTCAAGAGAAGAAGCAGTCGGCGGCACAGAAGAAAGTGATCTCCAGGACAGGAAGACAGGTAAGTATGATGGGGGGGGGGGGCTGAGTTAGGTAGGGCTAGTAGTTCGCGTGATAGCTAGGGAAACAGGGAAGGGGTGTGAGAGAGGGAGTAAGAGGGGGATCTGAGTGAAGAGCAATGCATCATGGTAGTTGTAAGATAAGAGATCAGGAAGCTACCATTGTAAACAAATGCAGAGGATACCAGGAGCTCCCAGAGAAACCCAGAAATCACTCAAAACACTGCTAAATGTATTTGGGTGCACTTATTAACCTATTAATAGCACTAACAGACCTTTTTTTTTTTTTTTTTTTTTTTTTTTTTTTTAAATATTGCCCTTTAACCACTTCTGTACTGGGCCAATTTCTGGTCCAGGACCATACACATTTTCATGTTTTTTTGTATGTGCATTTTTGAGGGCTGTAACATTTTTATCATATCCGGGCTTTATTTTTATGTTTTTATTTTTGCATTTGTTTTCATTTCTTTTTTTTTTTTATATCCGGGAAACTATAAACAAAAGAGGGAAAAAGTGTCTGTTTTTCACTTTTCACAAAGTGCTACTAAAAAACTTTATAAAATAGTTTTTCCTCTCCGTTACGGTAATTTTTATTTTTTATGGTGTTCTCGGGGGTGGGGCTATAACCTGTAATAAGGGCATTTTATTGGCGTATTATTTTATTTTTTTAATTATTTTATTTACTTTTTTTTTTAACTTTTCTATTCATTTTTTAAAAAAATGTTTTTTTACATTGTGTCCCCATAAGGTCATAATAGACCTTTGGGGACATCTGATTACTTTTTTTTTTTGGGGGGAGGCTGATTTTCCCTGTAACTGGGGCTGCTAGATTTAGCCTCAGTTGCAGGAGGAATACAGCTTCCTGCGCATAACTATAGAGCTGATCTGGGTCCTGTAGGACCCAGAGCAGCTCTTACAGACGCTGATCCTGGCGGATCATGTGACCGCCGGATCAGAGGGGAGTCGCAAGATGGCGGTGCCCATAGCAGTATATACAGTGCTCATTGAGCGCTGTATACACGGCGACTGGGAAGGTAATAAACCTTCCCTGTATTCTCTCTGGGAGCTCCGGCTGAATTTACAGCCAGCTCCCGGTTTCAGCAGCTGCGGAGTTCTGCTTGGATGCGTCGGTACGTCCTTGAAGAATAAGGCAACCACCTTCCGGACATATATACTGTAGTCTATGGACGGTGCAGAAGTGGTTAAAGGGGTTTTCCGGGCACAAAATGTTTTTTTTTGTTGTTTGTTTTTTAAATGTCTGTTAGTGCTGTTAATGGGTTAATAAATTCACCCATATACCTTTAGCCATGTTTTGAGTGATTTCTGGGTGTCTCTGGGAGCTCCTGGTATATTCTGCATTTGTTTACATGGTTCAGCTTCCGGCTATGTAACTTTCACACTAACCCCTCTCACCTTACTCCTCCCTCTCCCCTCTCCCCTCCCCCTCCTCTCTCCCCCTCCCACAGCGCAGTTCCTTTCCTGCTGTGTGCCCAGGATAACTCATTTAAAAATTTTAAGAGTGCGTGTCTCTGCTGACACAAAGTGGGCACAACATGTTGGACACTGAAATGGCATATTTCTTTAAAAAGCTCAATTTTCACTTTGTACATTAATTTTTGGGAAGCACTCTTATGCTCCAAATGGTAATACCCCTTTAGAAATTCCTTGAGGGGTGTAGTTTCTAAAATGGGATCACTTTTGGGGGATTTCCATTGTACTGTTACTTTAAGGGCTCTGCAAATGTGACATGGCTCCTGAAAAGTATTACAGCAAAATCTGCCCTCCAAATAGCGATCTTTCCATTCTGAGCCCCACCATGTACCAATAGTACCATAGTTCATGAGCAATTGTTTAACAAGCTGTGGGGTGCTTTTTCTCCTTTAACCCTTTGTGAAAATGAAAACTTTGGGGTTTTGGGCTCAAAATGCTCACTATACTCTTTGATGAATTCTTTAAAGGGTGTAATTTCCAAAAGGGGGGTCACTTTTGGAGGATTTCAATTGTATTGGTACTCTAGGGGCTATGCAAATGAGACATGGCATCTGAAAACTATTCCAGCAAAATCTGCTTTTCAAACGTCCATTGTCTCTCCTTCCCTCCTGCATACTGCAGTGTGCCCAAACATCAGTTTACATCCACTTGTGGGGTATTTCCGTGCTTGGGAGAAATTGTGTAACAAACTGTAAAATGCATTTTCTCCTTTAACCCCTTGTGAATGTTTTAAGTTTAGGGATAAGTTAATGTATTTTTTTTTTAAAACTTAAATGTCTAAGTTTCACCTCCATATTGTTTTAATTCCCATGAAATGCTTAAAGGGTTAACAGACTTCCCAAATGCTGTTTTGAATTATGTGAGGGGTGCAGTTTTGAAAATGGGGTGATTTATGGAGGAGGGGGGTTTCTAATATATAGGCCTTTACAATCTCCTTCAGAACTGAAGTGGCCCCTAAAAAATTAGTTTGGGAAATTGTTGTGTAAATCTAGAAAATCACTGTTACACTTGTAAACCTTCTAACATCCACAATAAATTAAAGGACGATTAAAAGATGATGTCAATATAAAGCAGAGGTATGGTAGATAATATTTTATAATATTTATTAATGTATTTGGGTGGTATGTATGATTATCTGTCTGAAATGCAGAGCAGTTTACATTTTGAAAATTGCGATTTTTTTTTTTTTTTTTCTCTCCAGATTTCCATCAAAGGTTACTATTTTTTTTTAGAACTAAATACAAAAATATTGATCAATGTTTACTACTAACATGAAGCACATTTTGTCATTTGTACATGTCATGAAAAAACAATCTCAAAATCACTTAAAGAGGACCTTTCACGTCCTCATGTATATGCGGTTTTACATACCACTAGAAAGCGCACTGTCGGCTTTCCCGTTATATGCCCCGGGGCTGGAGATATCGGTGATCGGTAGTTTCACCGTTCACCGTCAGAAGAGCGTTCCTGACAGTCTAGCTGGGCTGTGAGGAACGTCCTCCCTGACAGTACTCGTCCATAGCCCTGTACTGGGGGGCATTCCTCACAGCTCAGCGTCATCACTGGGCTTTAAGGAACACCCCCTCTGACAGTACAGGGCTATGGGACAAGTCAGGGAGGGCGTTCCTTACCGCCCAGTGATGATGCTGAGCTGTGAGGAATGCTCACCCAGTACAGGGATATGGACGAGTACTGTCAGGGAGGGCGTTCCTCACAGCCCAGCTAGACTGTCAGGAACGCCCTTCTGACAATGAGCAGAAACCTACCGGCACCGATATCTCCAGCCCCTGGGCAAATAATGGGAAAGCTGTGAAGAGGTCCTCTTTAAGTGTAGGTGTACGTTTACTAACACTCGCCTACCTATTTCCGACCACAACCTTCTTTCCTTTACCATCAAAGGCTCTTGTTCTTCGCAAAACACACCAACCTACCGCACATACAGAAATCTACGGGCTGTAAACATACAGCATCTCTCAGACACCCTACAGTCATCACTGTCTCCCATCTCCTCTCTCTCCTGCCCTGAACTGGCCACCAAATATTACATTTGAGACTCTCAAAACCACCCTGGATAAAATAGCACCCTTGACCGTCCGAAAATCCCAACACAGCAACCTTGGCACACTCCTCAAACACGTTTTCTTCAGTGATGCTCAAGATGTGCTGAACGTCTATGGCAAAAATCTAACACATCTGCATATTTTCTTCACTTCAAGTTTATGCTCAAATCCTATAACTTTGCCCTTTACTTCGCCAAACAAGTTTACTTCACCTCTCTCATCTTTTCTCTCTCCAATAACCCCAAACGACTCTTTGACACCTTTTACTCCCTCCTCACGCCAAAGGTGCAGGTACCTGTCACAGACCTCTGTGCTCAAGACATGGCCATGTATTTAAAGACAAAATCGACAACATCCATCATGAAATAACCCAATCTCCAAGCGACATCAGTCCCCTTCCCTCCCTTGCTCCTCATTATGAATTCTCATTCTTTGACCCAGTAACAGAAGAAGAATCCCATCACACCTCCTCCAGTCTCTGTCTCCTGCTGTTAGAACTCACCTTACTAAAATTGTTAACCTTTCTCTTTCTTCTGGAATCTTTCCCTCCTCCTTCAAACATGCTGTCATAACCCCACTGCAGAAAAAACCCTCCCTCGGCCCATCCTGTACTGCTAACTATCGACCTGTCTCTAACCTCCCCTTCATCTCTAAACTCCTGGAACGCTTGGTCTAGTCCCGCCTAATCCACTATCTCTCTGCTAACTCTCTTCTGGACCCCTTACAATCAGGTTTAAGTGCACTACAATACAGAAACGACCCTCACAAAAGTCTCCAACGATCTCTTGACGGCTAAATCTAAAGGGAACTATTCAATACTTATTCTTCTGGATCTCTCAGCAGCATTTGACACTGCAGACCGCCAACTCCTCCTCACTATGCTCTACTCTATTGGCCTCAGGGATACCACTCTTGGTTTTCTTCCTATCTCTATGACCGCTAATTTAGTGTATCATTCCCTGGTGGTATTTCTTCTCCTTTGCCCCTTGCTTTTGGGGTTCCTCACGGCTCGGTCATAGGCCCCCTCCTCTCCTCTCTGTACACAGCCCCAATTGGACAAGCCATTAGCAGATTTGGCTTTCAATACCATCTTTATGCTGATGACTCCCAACTATACACCTCATCCCATGACATCACCCCTGCTCTACTACAGAACACCAGTGACGTTCTCTCTGCTGTCTCTAACATCATGTCTTCTCTTTATCTGAAATTGAATCTTTCAAAAACTGAACTTCTTGTGTTCCCTCCATCTCCTAACCGACCTAACTCTGATATCTCCATTGCTGTCTGTGGCCTTACTATACCAAGGCAGCATGCCCGCTGTCTGGGGTTGTATTTGACTCAGTTCTCACCTTTACTCCACATATTCAGACATTTGCACGCTTTTGCCACCTGCACCTCAAAAACATCTCTAGAATTTGCCTTTCTGTCAAACCGGTACACAGACTCATCTACCCTGTGTCAGTTGCTGTATTGGTTGCCCATCCATCACAGAATACAATATAAAATTATCACACTCACCCACAAATCCATCCATAGCGCTGTGCCCCGCTATATCTCCTCTCTCGTCACTGTCTACCGCCCTAACCATTCTCTCCGTTTTGCCAATGACCTTAGACTTGCATTCTCTGTTATCCGAACATCCCACTCCCATCTCCAAGACTTTTCTCAAGCTGCAGCGGTGCTCTGGAATGCTTTACCCTGGACAATCCGATTAATCCCCCACTACAGAAGCTTCAGAACTGCCCTAAAATCACATCTATTTGGTCAGGCTTATCACATGACCTGATCACACTGTAGTGTGCGGAGGTGTAGAACAATAACACCTTTTATCCTTCCCCTGTTCCTCAGATCCTGTCCTCTCCATCTAGAAGTTACACTGCACTCCTTGCATTTAGTATCTGTTTATTCACAGATACAGGCTAGTGACGGGTTCATACAGCTTCAGTTATATAACCCCTTCTATTAAAAGATGGCTAAACCATTGTAGCAAACAAGTCCTCTGACCTCTTTTGTCTCCCTATCTCCTCATAGAATACAGTCATATGAAAAAGTTTGGGCACCTCTATTAATCTTAATCATTTTTAGTTCTAAATATTTGGGTGTTTGCAACAGCCATTTCAATTTGATATATCTAATAACTGATGGACACAGTAATATTTCAGGATTGAAATGAGGTTTATTGTACTAACAGAAAATGTGCAATATGCATTAAACCAAAATTTGACCGGTGCAAAAATTTGGGTACCCTTATCATTTTATTGATTTGAATACTCCTAACTACTTTTTACTGACTTACTGAAGCACAAAATTGGTTTTGTAACCTCACTGAGCTTTGAACTTCATAGCCAGGTGTATCCAATCATGAGAAAAGGTATTTAAGGTGGCCAATTGCAAGTTGTTCTCCTATTTGAATCTCCTCTGAAGAGTGGCATCATGGGCTCCTCAAAACAACTCTCAAATGATCTGAAAACAAAGATTGTTCAACATAGTTGTTCAGGGGAAGGATACAAAAAGTTGTCTCAGAGATTTAACCTGTCAGTTTCCACTGTGAGGAACATAGTAAGGAAATGGAAGACCACAGGGACAGTTCTTGTTAAGCCCAGAAGTGGCAGGCCAAGAAAAATATCAGAAAGGCAGAGAAGAAGAATGGTGAGAACAGTCAAGGACAATCCACAGACCACCTCCAAAGAGCTGCAGCATCATCTTGCTGCAGATGGTGTCACTGTGCATCGGTCAACAATACAGCACACTTTGCACAAGGAGAAGCTGTATGGGAGAGTGATGCGAAAGAAGCTGTTTCTGAAAGCACGCCACAAACAGAGTCGCCTGAGGTATGCAAAAGCACATTTGGACAAGCCAGCTTCATTTTGGAAGAAGGTCCTGTGGACTGATGAAACAAAGATTGAGTTGTTTGGTCATACAAAAAGGCGTTATGCATTGCATCAAAAAAACACAGCATTCCAAGAAAAACACTTGCTACCCACTGTAAAATTTGGTGGAGGTTCCATCATGCTTTGGGGCTGTGTGGCCAATGCCGGCACCGGGAATCTTGTTAAAGTTGAGGGTCGCATGGATTCAACTCAGTATCAGCAGATTCTTGAGAATAATGTACAAGAATCAGTGACGAATTTGAAGTTACGCCGGGGATGGATATTTCAGCAAGACAATGATCCAAAACACAGCTCCAAATCTACTCAGGCATTCATGCAGAGGAACAATTACAATGTTCTGAAATGGTCATCCCAGTCCCCAGACCTGAATATCATTGAACATCTGTGGGATAATTTGAAGCGGGTTGTCCATGCTCGGCGACCATCAAACTTAACTGAACTGGAATTGTTTTGTAAAGAGGAATGGTCAAAAATACCTTCATCCAGGATCCAGGAACTGATTAAAAGCTACAGGAAGCGACTAGAGGCTGTTATTTTTGCAAAAGGAGGATCTACTAAATATTTATGTCACTTTTCTGTTGAGGTGCCCATACTTTTGCACCGGTCAAATTTTGGTTTAATGCATATTGCACATTTTCTGTTAGTACAATAAACCTCATTTCAATCCTGAAATATTACTGTGTCCATCAGTTATTAGATATATCAAATTGAAATGGCTGCTGCAAACACCCAAATATTTAGAACTAAAAATGATTAAGATTAATAGGGGTGCCCAAACTTTTTCATATGACTGTATAAGCTCTTGCGAGCAGGGCCCTCACTCCTACTGTTTGATATGTTTATTTCTTTATCACATTATAATGTCTCATACTGACTGTTCATGTGTCCTCTCATTTGTAAAGTGCTACGAAATATGTTGGCGCTATATAAATACAGATATTATTATTATAAGTTAAAGCGTCTCAAAGTTATTTCCATATGAAGTGACACATGTCAGTTTTGAAAAATGAGATTGTGTCCTTAAGGTAACTTTTAGCCATGGGGTTTTAAACCTGACTTTTCTTGAAATACTTGATTGTAAAAAAAAAATAAAAAAACAAACACACAGTACCAGAATTGTTGCCAATCACTATAATTAAGTACTTTGTGCAGTAAAAAAAAATGACTGGAAAAAAACAGGACAGCTAAAGGGGAGGCGGATGAGGAATCCCATGCAAGTACTAACAATAAGGATGTGGGTGGCAATAGCGCCACTACTCCTGGCCACAGTCCAGAAACACAGCAAGGCCAGGTGCTAGTTCTACCCCGATTGTACAGGCACATTTCCAACACCATGCAAGGCCTATCCACCTCCTCTGGATTCTCCTCTCTGGACCTTTTCCCACCACCATCTTCACCAGGGCAAGGCGTTGCTTCCATTCCTCCCTCATTTCATGGGTGTAAGGTGAAGCACTGCCATGCGGTTTTACCGTTAATGAGCCTGGATCAGAGGAGTCACACAGCAGAGGAGCTGATTCACTGCAGCAAATATCCCACTGGATGGCTTCTTGCCAACTCCAGCTGGGCAGCATTGCTAACAACAATGGCACCAATATTGTTTCTGTGCAGTTAGGAAAAATAACATTGGAAGAGGAGGAACAGTTTCCACCTCTTTGTCAATGCGATCACCCTGTTTTGATGTAGAACGATGTGGATTTGGGTCAGCCTCATTATGGTGGAGGAACATACTAGTATGTCGGGTATTTAAATTTGGCTCAGGTGTTTAGCGGCCACCATAACCAACGGGTCTCTGCTGTATTATACAGTCCCAGTGCTAATTCCCCCGCCTCAGTCAAAACTGATCGAGGCACTATTTTCCTGGCAGTACATGGGCTCTGCCATTTTGGGGAGAATCTCTGGTGCCTGTATATAGGGCTACAGATACTCATTGTGCTGTTTGGTGACATGTTGAGTACCACACTCAACATGGACCAGAGGAAGTGAAGGAAAGAGTTGTCTCAGGAGTTTAGATAGAAAATTATAGACAAGCATGTTAAAGGTAAAGGTTATAAAACCATCTCCAAGCAGCTTGATGTTCCTGTGACTACAGTTGCACATATTATTCAGAAATTTAAGATCCATGGGACTGTAGCCAACCTCCCTGGACGTGGCTGCAGGAGGAAAATTGATGACAAATCAAAGAGAAGGATAATACAAATGGTGACAAAAGAGCCCAGAAAAACTTCTAAAGAGATTAAAGGTGAACTTCAAGCTCAAGGAACATCAGTGTCAGATCGCACCATCCGTCGTTGTTTGAGCCAAAGTGGACTTCATGGGAGACGACCAAAGAGGACACCATTGTTGAAAACAAATCAAACAAATCATAAAAAAGCCAGACTGGAATTTGCCAAACTACATGTTGACAAGCCACAAAGTTTCTGGGAGAATGTCCTATGGAAAGATGAGATAAAAGTCGAAATTTTTGGCAAGGCACATCAGCTCTATGTTCACAGACGGAAAAAATGAAGCATATCTTGAAAAGAACACTGTCCCTACTGTGAAACATGGAGGAGGCTCTGTTATGTTCTGGGGCTGCTTTGCTGCACAGGGTATCTTGAATCTGTGCAGGGTACAATGAAATCTCAAGACTATCAAGGGATTCTAGAGAGAAATGTGCTGGCCAGTGTCAGAAAGCTTGGTCTCAGTCGCAGGTCATGGGTCTTCCAACAGGATAATGACCCAAAACACACAGCTAAAAGCACCCAAGAATGGCTAAGAGGAAAACAATGAACTATTCTGAAGTGGCCTTCTATGAGCCCTGACCTAAATCCTATTGAGCATCTTTGAAAGGAGCTGAAACATGCTGTCTGGAAAAGGCACCCTTCAAACCCGAGAACAACTGGAGCAGTTTGCTCATGAGGAGTGGGCCAAAATACCTGTTGAGAGGTGCAGAAGTCTCATTGACAGTTACAGGAATCGTTTGATTGCCTCAAAAGGTTGTGCAACAAAATATTAAGTTACGGGTACCATCATTTCTGTCCAGGCGTGTTTCATGAGTTTTCTTTTTTTTAAAATTCTGTTGAAGCATGGTTGAAAAGCAATGTCTGACTTTCATTTGTTCATTTTCCTAGAATTTTTATACATTATTACTTTTGTCAGATTCAAGTTATCTCTGACCATTGTGGGTTTTTCTTTCATTAAACGAGGGGTACCAACAATTTTGTCCTCTATTTTTTCCATAATGTAACATATGCAAAATCTCATAGACCAGATGCAAGGTCTAACCCAGCTGGTCCAGGATTTGGCTGTGAGGGATCAACAGCAGGAGAGATAACAACATCAAGTCCCATTTGCATCCGCTCTTCCTATGGAACCCAAAATAAATCTTCCAGATAGGTTTTCTGGTGACTGAAATCTTTTCACAGCTTTTGAGAAAGTTGCAAATTTTCATCTGCGACCCCACTCTTCAGGGAATAAACAGCAACGGTTGGCATAATTATTTCCCTCCTGGACGAAGACCCGCAAGCACGGGTCTGTCTCTTCATTAAAAACCTCATGCTGTGGAACTTTTTTCTATAGACCGGTGGGACTGCTTTATGACAAACCTGATCTAACAACCATGGCTGAATCCAATTTGCTTTCCCTCCGTCAAGGCTGTTGTCCTGCTGAGGATTAGTGTCTTGAATTCAGAAGGTGGTTGGTTCTTTCTCAATGGAGTGATCCAGGTCTCAGCTGTCAGTTTCGTCAAGGCCTGTCTTACGTTATTTAGGATTTGTTGATGTCCTATCCACAACCCTCATCTTTGGACGAAACATGACACTAGCTATTCATCTAAGCTGGCATTTACAAGAAAGCAAAAAGGAACGGTCTTTGGTCTCTCCCCTACCTCCACTCGAATCTAGTCCTGAGTCACATCCAGAACCTGTGCAGTTAGATCTACTATGTTGATTTGTCAGCAGGGTCTGTGTTTTTACTGCAAAGATGCTGGTCTTGTACCAGAAACTGCCTCAAACAGTTGACCACAGAAAAAACTCCAGTGCCTAGGCGGCAAGGGCAGCGTTAAGGGGGAGGGCAAACAGGGCAATCGCCCAGGGTCCCCACAACTTAAGGGGACCCCTGAATTCAGCACCATTAGCTGTAAATCAGCACCCAGGGCGCAAAGCTGACTGCCTCTCTCACTTACCAAGTGTCCACGCAGGCTGACAGCTACTCCTTCCCCTCTTCCTTCCGGAGTCTTGCTGTGCAGGGGATGATCGGTTACATTAGGCTGCTGCAGCCCAGTGTAATCTATCCCTGACTCGGCTCCAGGTATGTGCTGTGTGTTTGTGTGTGCACGTGTTATGTCTTGTGTGTCTGTGTATGTGTACTAATACAAATTCCCTGTGGTATCCAAAACTTGAACAAGAATTTCATATATATTTGCTTTGCTATGCTGTCAGTATTTACTGCAGTTTTGCATTACTTTTGTCAGGATGATCAGCACTATATTTCCTAAGATTCTTGCTATATATGTAAATGATGAAACCAGATAAAAACTGTAATTTTAAAATTAATTGAAAACTCTTAGGCTAGGTTCACATCTGCTCTGGCCTCTTCATCATTTGGGTCCGCCGGCGGAGCCGGACCACTGTTTTAGAGGTTACACACAGACACCGGCAGACCCCATTGACAGCCTAATTGCTGGGCGGTAAGGAACACCGCACTGACAGTATCAATATCTCCGGCACCCAGGCGTGTACCGTCAAAGCTGACAGTGCACAGAATTCAACGCACTGTCAACTTTCCAGCGGTATATAAAACCGTGGGTGCCAGAAGACATGAACGGTCCTCTTGGAATTGGCGGAGACTGACAATGCGCGACTAACATTGCTGCGAGCAGGACCGCCCTTGCACAAGGGGTAGAGCTACCTTTCTGGGTGACAATCAAAGGCTCGATTGTGAGCATGACCCCCTTTCTTGTAAGAATCTTCCACTGAGGCATGAACTAGTCCCCTGATGACTACTCTCTATTAATGGGAGTGTAAGAAACTTTTCAGTATGGGATCTTTGAATAGACGTATCTTACCAGGGATAGTCACGGGCACTGTCTTTGTCAGGAGAGGAGCTATGTATGGAATGATAGGGTTTGATAGGGATGTATCCCTTACCCCTTGAACATGAGATATTTGTGATGATGCATTATGGTTCCCAGCTCTGTTTTGTCCCGCCCTAGTATGATGCTTCTTTTTATATTTGAGTACTGGTTCTAAGCACGAAGGCACTTACTATTTATGTATATACATAATTACCATAAAGGGTTATGTTAAAGACTGCCTTCATAAAGGCCATATCTTCCCTTCAACATCTCCAGTGGGTGAGTGCTGGGTTTGTCTTTAAGGAAAAAAAGATGAAGATTGAGACTATGTATTGATCATTATAAATTAAACAAAATTACTGTTGAAAATCAGTACTTTCTTCCATTTATACCCGACTTACTAAATCAAATCTCTGGAATGAGGTGGTTCTTCAAGCTCAATCTATGCGGACCTTATCGTTTTGTATGAATTCATAAGGGGGATTATTGGAAGACAGCCTTTAATACCCAAGAGGGTCACTATAAATATTTGGTCAAGCTTCTGGTGTTTTTCAAAATTTAGTTTATGACATTTTTTGGAATTTTATTGGATGTTATGTGATTGTATATCCTGACGACATACTTGTGTTTTCCTCTGATTCCTCTCAGGTCAAACACTTAAGATCAGTTCTCTAGGTACTCAGAGAAAACCACTTGTATGCTAAAACTGAAAAGTGTGTGTTTTGGTGTACTTGTTTGGGTTTGGATCCATCCAAGGTTCAAGCTATTTTAGATTGGATACATCTTACCTCTCTTAAAGCTTTGCAAATATTTTGGGTTTTGTTAATTATATAGTATATATTATACTGCCTTTGAAGATACCTCTCAAATTGACCTTTTGGCTTAGACATGTTCACTCTTCTGATTCATCCCTCTGGTTTAAACAGGTTTTCTGGGCAAAAAATGAATTTTCAAAAAAGGTCTGTTAGTGCTATAAATAGGTTAAATAAGTGCACTCAAATACCTTTAGCAATGTTTTGAGTGATTTCTGGGCTCTCTGGGAGCTCCTGGCATCCTCTGCATTTGTTTACATCGGCATCTTCCTGTTCTGTGCCTTTCCTACAACTCCTATGATTCCTTGGGCTGCACTCAGAGCTGACTCACTACCCCTCCCTTTCTCACTCACTCCCCCTTACAGTTTCCCTAGCTTGCCCGCCCACTACACCCTCAGCAGCCACCTTTAGACTCCTAGTTCTCACTCACCTACTCCCTTGTCTGTAATATTGTAATCACTTCCGTATATCATCATTACAGTCACACAGAGAAAACTTCAGGACAACAGTGAATTCTTGATGCTTTTCTGGCATTTGGTAAATATAATACAGTGCTGGCCAAAAGTATTGGCACCCCTGCAATTCTGTCAGATAATACTCAATTTCTTCCAGAAAATGATTGCAATCACAAATGCTTTGGTAATAATATCTTCATTTAATTTGTCGTCAATGGAAAACCACAAAAAGAATTGTCAAAAAGCTAAATTGGATATAATTCCACACCAAACATAAAAAAAGGGGGTGGACAAAAGTATTGGCACCCTTTGAAAAATCATGTGATGCTTCTCTAATTTGTGTAATTAACAGCACCTGTTACTTACCTGTGGCACATAACAGGTGGTGGCAATAACTAAATCACATTTGCAGCCAGTTGAAATGGATTAAAGTTGACTCAACCTCTGTCCTGTGTCCTTGTGTGTACCACATTGAGCATGGAGAAAAGAAAGAAGACCAAAGAACTGTCTGAGGACTTGAGAAGCAAAATTGTGAGGAAGCATGAGCAATCTCAAGGCTACAAGTCCATCTCCAAAGACCTGAATGTTCCTGTGTCTACCGTGCGCAGTGTCATCAAGAAGTTTAAAGCCCATGGCACTGTGGCTAACCTCCCTAGATGTGGACGGAAAAGAAAAATTGACGAGAGATTTCAACGAAAGATTGTGCAAATGGTGGCTAAAGAACCTCAACTAACATCCAAACAAGTTCTAGCTGCCCTGCAGTCCGAGGGTACAACAGTATCAACCCGTACTATCCGTCGGCGTCTGAATGAAAAGGGACTCTATGGTAGGATACCCAGGAAGACCCCACTTCTGACCCAGAGACATAAAAAAGCCAGGCTGGAGTTTGCCAAAACTTACCTGAGAAAGCCAAAAACTTTTTGGAAGAATGTTCTCTGGTCAGATGAGACAAAAGTAGAGCTTTTTGGGAAAAGGCATCAACATAGAGTTTACAGGAAAAAAAAAGAGGCCTTCAAAGAAAAGAACACGGTCCCTACAGTCAAACATGGCGGAGGTTCCCTGATGTTTTGGGGTTGCTTTGCTGCCTCTGGCACTGGACTGCTTGACCGTGTGCATGGCATTATGAAGTCTGAAGACTACCAACAAATTTTGCAGCATAATGTAGGGCCCAGTGTGAGAAAGCTGGGTCTCCCTCAGAGGTCATGGGTCTTCCAGCAGGACAATGACCCAAAACACACTTCAAAAAGCACTAGAAAATGGTTTGAGAGAAAGCACTGGAGACTTCTAAAGTGGCCAGCAATGAGTCCAGACCTGAATCCCATAGAACACCTGTGGAGAGATCTCAAAATGGCAGTTTGGAGAAGGCACCCTTCAAATCTCAGGGACCTGGAGAAATTTGCCAAAGAAGAATGGTCTAAAATTCCAGCAGAGCATTGTAAGAAACTCATTGATGGTTACCGGAAGCAGTTGTTCGCAGTTATTTTGTCTAAAGGTTGTGCTACCAAGTATTAGGCTGAGGGTGCCAATACTTTTGTCCGGCCCATTTTTGGAGTTTTGTGTAAAATGATCAATGATTTGACTTTTTTTTCATTCTCTTTTGTGTTTTTTCATTGCAAGCAAAATAAATGAAGATATTATTACCAAAGCATTTGTGATTGCAATCATTTTCTGGAAGAAATTGAGTATTATCTGACAGAATTGCAGGGGTGCCAATACTTTTGGCCAGCACTGTATATACACACACACAGTATAATGCTCCACAGTGGCCCCCGCACAGTAAAATATGCTCCACAGTGGCCCCCACACAGTATAATATGCTTCACAGTGCCCCCACACAGTATAATGATCCACATTGGCCCCCGCGCTGTATAATGCTCCACAGTGGCCCCTGCATAGTACAAAATGCTCCACAGTGGCCCCCGCACGGTATCTGCTGCACAGAGTCCCCTGCATGGTATAATACTCCACAGTGGATACTGCACAGTGTAATGCTCCAAAGTGGCCCCCGCACGGGATCTGCTCCACAGTGTCCCCTGCATGGTATAATACTCCACAGTGGATCCTGCACAGTATAATGCTCCACAGTGGCCCCTGCACGGTATAATATGCTCCACAGTGTCCCCTGCATGGTATAATACTCCACAGTGGCCACAGCACAGTATAATGCTTCACATTGGCCTCTGCACGGTATATGCTCCACAGTGTCCCTTGCATGGTATAATAGTCCATAGTGGCCACCGCACAGTATAATGCTCCACCTTGGCCCCTGCACAGTATAAAGCTCCACAGGGGCCACTGCACTGTATAATATGCTCCACAGTGCCCCCCGCACAGTATAATGCTCCACAGGGGCCACTGCACTGTATAATATGCTCCACAGTGCCCCCCGCACAGTATAATGCTCCACAGTGGCCCCTGCACAGTATAATGCTCCACAGTGGCCCCGCACAGTATAAAGCTCCACAGTGGCCCCCGCACAGTGCAATGCTCCACAGTAGCCCCTGCACGGTATAATATTCTCCACAGTGGTCCTTGCACAGAATAATGCTCCACATTGGCCCCTGCACAGTATAATATGCTCCAGCTGCCTTGTTAATTTGCTGTGGGTTCTTGTTTGACATTAGGGCATTTATTTCTTACACTAGTTTCTGTGGCGATAACTTGGGTCCAAATTCAGCACAAGTCCATCTGGCTTTGCGGTGAAGACATTTGGGTGCCCAGGATCTATCTTTCAGTGCTGTGTGAGATTTAGATAGCTTATTCTACTACTCTCTGTTGTCAGCCAGGTTATGCAATTTTTGATATTTGCTCCAGTGATAATATCATAACAGGGGTATTCCAGGAAAAAACAAGTTATCCCCTATCCAGTGGATATCGGATAGTTGTTATATCAGTGAAGGTCCTACCACTGGAGCCCCTGCTGATCAGAAGAGCGGGGATCCCATTTCCCCCAAACAAATAGAATAGTGATCAACCGTGTATGCTACTGCTCCATTCATCTCTCTGGGACTGCTTAAAACTGGACTAACCTTTACTTCAAGCAGTCAAATAGAGCTGAATGAAGCAGTAGCCTGCATGCTCAACTGCTTCTCCAATCTTAGTAGGTCAAGGGATCCCTGTTCTCATGATTCGTAAGAGGTTTCAGACCTATCAGACATTTGTCTCTTATCCTGTTGTTATAAGTAACCCCTTGAAGGACTGGGGAGAGCTTACATGGTCACAGATACTGGGAGGCCTTTCATTCTAATGTTATTTAGTTGATGTCTATTATTATTCGTAAGAACTGCATATAGGTTATTCAGGTGATTCTCATGATTGGATAGTGGCCAGTGATGTAACTACTGCCGTAACAGCCTGATCCCCGCTGCTTTTATTTTTTATTTTTATTTTTTTTTTAAATAGGCCATTACCTGCTGTAGTAACCTCAGCAGGTAACGGGCCCTATTTACTTACCAATCCCTGTCCCTGCTCATGGCCACCTCTGCTTCCCCTTCTGCCCTCCAGGAGGCCCCATGCATCCCATATCACATTGCTGACAGCGGGCCCGTGGCAATAGTATTTGCTGGGTGAACCCCGCGAGATTCGTCTCACAAGGTTCACCTGTTGGTTCCATTTGGTCTGAATATGTCCGAATTGAAACTGCTATTATTCTACTTTGGGGTCTCTTCAGACCTCAGAGTATAATGATTGGAGGCCCAGGAAAGGTGAGCAAAGGTGGATCATAGGCCCAGGGATGGTGAGGGTCTGAAAAGACCCCAGAGTATAATAATAGTTTGTGGGTGGTGAACCCCCAAAATTTTGGGTTCTGCCATAGGGGCCATTGTGGGACATTATACTGTATGGAGTCCACTATGGGACATTATACTGTGTAGAGGGGCAGCTATGGGACATTATACTGTGTGGAGGGGCCACTATGGGACATTATACTGTGTGAAGAGGCCACTATGGGACATTATTCTGTGTGGAGGGGCCACTATGGGACATTATGCTGTGTGAAGGGGCAGCTATGGGACATTATACTGTGTGGAAGGGCCACTATGGGACATTATACTGTGTGTAAGAGGGACGTTATACCGTGTGGGGGCCAGGAAAGGGGTTGCTATGCCGTAGGGGGGCAAATCAAAAGTTTGTAATCGGACCCAGTCTTTGCTAGTTACATCCTTGGTAGGGGCTACAGTGTGTCCATTGATATCTGCTGTATAGTGTCTCTGCTATGTTTCTCCCATGCCTCAGATATTTTTTGATAACTATCAGTTCCTTGACAACTGCTTGTTAAGTTCAAGTAGAAGGGGTTGTCAAAGCAGTCTCTCCAACCTGATCTGATATTGGGTGTGCCAAGGTAACCATGTGATACCAAGGAGAGAACTGTACATAAGTCCTCTTAATTATAATAGGATCTGTGCACCATAATTGCTCGGCTTTGGACAGTCGCCTCTGTCAGACCCTTTCACTGGTTCACCAGTTGTCCATTTTATAGGTAATAACCCTAACCACTACATACTTGGAACACTCCACAATTTCTGGAGCACCTACGGTGGCTCTGTTTCTCCAAACTGCTAGGACCCACACTGCTCTAATACGCCTGCGAGAACTTGAGAATACAGGACCAGGTAATATTTCAGCATATCTCTGTCACTCAAAAGAAGAGAGGAGGGAAGAAAGGCATTCATGGGCAGTGTGGGGCATAGCAGTTTGGAGCAATGGAGCCACCCTCAGTGCTCCAGATTGCTCATTTGCATATTGAGAAATAAATTAATATCTCGGCATCTGAGGCACAGATTTTCATGGGGAAAAAAAGTGTTATATTCAGGTGAGCCTGACCTAACTGTGTTGCTGGTTTAATAAGCTCCCTTTAAATGTAATTTAAACAATATGCAGGAAGCCTCTAGTCTTCTTAGGAACACTACCTTCCCCCTTGAGATATCACCATGCTTGAGACACTCATGTGCCAGAGGACTGATATCACTAATATATTCTAATCTTATTTCTTCGTCCTAGCGTACTCAACTGTTGTACTTTTTTTTAAAATAGGAAGCAGACTTGGACTCTACCCTTTCTGATGAGCAATGGTCCCAGATCTGGGAGGCAACATGCAAGAGCGCCCAAAACACGTTTATGCTAGGGACCTCCTTTAAAGTACCTACATACCCAAGTACATGCTACAGGAGGTTACTCTGCAGGTGATATGCTGTACGAATGGTGGTCTGTAACTTTCCTCTATCCTCTTAGACAAGCATGAAAAATTCCTCCAGATTTGGTCCTGATGGGTGGAATAGATCACATCATCTAGTGGTATAACTAAAGTCTTGTGGGCTCTGAGAAAACTACACCTACAGGGTATTCTTGATAGCAACGTTTATGGGTTCTGCAGCAGTATCTCATATACTTGAAAGGGATACAACTATAGTACCCACAACCGCAGTGATCAAGAATATGGTGAGTGTATCACCTGCCATGCAAACAATGCTGGGAGATGCGTGCTCAGGGTCCTAACTGTCTAAGAGATATAAGAGATCAGTGGGGGTGAAACACCCAGGATCCTTTCTGCAGTAATGACCCCACACATTATAATATGCTCCACAGAACCCCTCCCAGTATAATGCTTCACAGTGGCCCCACACAGCATAATATGGTCCCCACAGTGGCCCCACGCAGTATAATTTTCTCCCCATTGTCCGCCCCCACAGTATAATGCTCCACAGTGACATCACACAGTATAATGCTCTACAGTCGCCCTACGTAGTTTTGACGAATATTCCTAAGGTTTGGCCCTTGTTTCAGTGCCATTATTGTACTCTTGGGTCTCCTCAGACCCCAGATTATAATAAGTAGAGGCCCAGGGGAGTTGAGTAAAAGAACAAACACTTATACTCACCTTGCCTTACCTCTCCTGAGCATCCTCGCTGTCTCCCTCTCTCTCCAACTTCCTCTTCAGGCCTCTCTGGCCTGGGACTGACGTCACGCTCCCCAGTGGTCACCGCTGGGGCCTGTGATTGGGACATCAGTATCAGACAAGAAGAACTCCGAAGAGGACACTAGGGAATCATCAGAAGCTCAGGAGAGTGTTTGTTATTTTTACTCCCCTCCCCTTGGCAGGCTTCTATTGAAAAGAGGCCCAGCGGCATGTACATACATCATGACAACAGACTCCTTTCTATTAATGAGATGTATAGTGGTCGGGGAACCAAGCTTTACCCGACCGCTATCATTGTGTTGTGGGGCCCCTTCCATCTCCAGCTGGCTGCAGCCCCCCTATCCCTCTGGGCCTGGTTGCGGTCGCACCCCGTGCAACCACGATCATTACCACACTGACATCATCCACCTCTAATCAGGTTTTGCTTTCTGTTTCTCCATCGCTTACCCCTTTTGGAAGAGCAGATTCCGTCTGCCCCACGAAGATGATGCGTTTACCTTCCCGTCCCTCCCCCTTTCCCATACTGGTTATACCCTTGTCGCCTCCCATTCTCTTTATTCCCCTCTCATTACTAGACCGCATTTTAAGATTTGCTGCATTTATACCCAATTAGGGGACTTTCCCCCCCTGGGCTGCTCCACCGAGGGCTGCCCCAATTTGCTGAAGATTATGCCTCAGGTTTTGCATATAAAAAGAAATATGACTACATGGAGTATATATAGACATGGTCAAATAACACATAATCACAAACGTAAAGTATCATTTATCTCCTCTGAGCAGGAATCTGAGACGTCTGATTTAAATTACAGTGGGATTTCTTCCAGTGATTCATTGGAGTTTGCCTACTCTTCCCCTGGATTTCTTTCAACACTACATCGTAGCTCCATAAGATCAAAAAACGGGGATGTCGAGCAGGCTGGAAGCACAATGAGATGACAAGATCATCGATATCTGACTCATTCCAACCGGAAAACTTACCAGACGTAAAGCTTACCTCAATTATCACTTCTAGTAACGATGATGTTATGAATTTATCATCAATGGAACTTACTCCAAACCATCTGGGAGTTTTATCTAAGGGACTTAATTTTGTTCTAACTGAAAATTTCAATTAATTTCAAATGGGATGTTATCCAGTTGTTGAATTTTATTGGATGTTAATTTATTAGATTTATCACTGTTAAAAAAAAACAAAAACATTTTTTGAGGTGAATGATCATGTATGTAAACAGACAATTAGTGAGCATGAAATTCCATGTGGTGTAATGGAAAACGAACAACTTAATGTATTCTCAGGCTTAAATTTCAAAGAACAAATTGCTGTGTTGGAGTTGTCTGAATTACAACAGCCAAGTGAGGGGTTGTCGGATAGGTTGGTGCATACAGTAAAGGTGAAAACAAATAATCCGGCTTTTTACCCTGTGAAATCACATACACCCATTTTCAGCCACTTCCAACACAGAGTTGAGGAAGATCTAAAATAACTAAGGGAGTCAATTAAATCTGGAGACTCCGTTTCCAATCTTAGTAAACGTGAAAGAAAGGTTTTGTCTGAATTGAAGTCTAATGAGAACATAGTGATCAAGATGGCAGACAAAGGTGGCAAAGTAGTTGTCATGAATAAGGAGGACTATAGGACTAGCTGTCTACAAATTTTGGGGGATTCTACGAGTTATACAGTGGGGAAAAAAAAAGTATTTAGTTAGCCACCAATTGTGCAAGTTCTCCCACTTAAAAAGATGAGAGAGGCCTGTAACTGACATCATAGGTAGACCTCAACTATGAGAGACAAAATGAGAAAACAAATCCAGAAAATCACATTGTCTGATTTTTTTAAGAATTTATTTGCAAATTATGGTGGAAAATAAGTATTTGGTCAATAACAAAAGTTAATCTCAATACTTATTGTATATCGTTTGTTGGCAATGACAGAGGTCAAACGTTTTCTGTAAGTCTTCACAAGGTTGGCACACACTGTTGCTGGTATGTTGGCCCATTCCTCCATGCAGATCTCCTCTAGAGCAGAGATGTTTTGGGGCTGTAGCTGGGCAACACGGACTTTCAACTCCCTCCAAAGGTTTTCTATGGGGTTGAGATCTGGAGACTTGCTAGGCCACTCCAGGACCTTGAAAGCCACTCCTTCATTGCTCTGGCAGTGTGCTTGGGATCATTGTCATGCTGAAACACCCAGCCATGTTTCATCTTCAATGCCCTTGCTGATGGAAGGAGGTTTGCACTCAAAATCTCATGATACATGGCCCCATTCATTCTTTCATGTACACAGATCAGTCGTCCTGGTCCCTTTGCAGAGAAACAGCCCCAAAGCATAATGTTGCCACCCCCATTCTTCACAGTAGGTATGGTGTTCTTTGGATGCAACTCAGCATTCACTCTCCTCCAAACACGACGAGTTGTGTTTTTACCAAACAGTTCTACTTTGGTTTGATCTGACCATATGACATTCTCCCAATACTCTTCTGGAACATCCAAATGCTCTCTAGCAAACTTCAGACGGGCCCGGATATGTACTGGCTTAAGCAGGGGGACATGTCTGGCACTGCACGATCTGAGTCCCTGGCGGCGTAGTGTGTTACTGACTGTAGCCTTTGTTACGTTAGTCCCAGCTTTCTGCAGGTCATTCACTAGGTCCCCCCGTGTGGTTCTGGGATTTTTACTCACCGTTCTTGTGATCATTTTGACCCCACAGGGTGAGATCTTGCGTGGAGCCCCTGATCGAGGGAGATTATCAGTGGTCTTGTATGTCTTCCATTTTCTAATTATTGCTCCCACAGTTGATTTCTTCACACCAATCTGCTTGCCTATTGCAGATTCAGTCTTCCCAGCCTGGTGCAGGTCTGCGATTTTGTTTCTGGTGTCCTTCCACAGATCTTTGGTCTTCACCATAGTGGAGTTTGGAGTGTGACTGTTTGAGGTTGTGGACAGGTGTCTTTTATACTGATAACAACGTCAAACAGGTGCCATTACTACAGGTAATGAGTGGAGGACAGAGGAGCCTCTTAAAGAAGAAGTTACAGGTCTGTGAGAGCCAGAAATCTTGCTTGTTTGTAGGTGACCAAATACTTTTTTTCCACCATAATTTGCAAATAAATTCTCAAAAAAATTAGACAATGTGATTTTCTAGATATGTTTTCTCATTTTGTCTCTCATAGTTGAGGTCTACCTATGATGTCAATTATAGGCCTCATCTTTTTAAGTGGGAGAACTTGCACAATTGGTGGCTGACTAAATACTTTTTTTTCCCCACTGTATATGATAATCCACTGCTCTCATAGACATATAAAGGAGCAGGCTAAAGTAAAACATGTGTATGATATACTGTCATTTAAACCTAGTGATTTCAGACTTTTTAGTCTGAAAATCCATTCCGTTTCCTTCTGTAGTATCCTGCGATTAATATCTCCTCGTCTCATATTATACCCAATTTTCTCAATCTCCTTCCAGGCGATTGAAAAAATTTGGAATAATATGAGACGAGGAGATATGAAGCCACTTGTTTTTTCTATAGGTTCTTATTTTTTTGTATTCTTTTAAATTATGGATTCAAAGTTAATTTTTAAGAATTGTCGTTTTGATGCTGGAATTTTATGGAATTTTTTCAAGTAATAATGTCCCCCAGTGGCCTCCAAACAAGTAATAATGTCTCCCAGTGGCCCTGAGACAAGGGAACCAGGGACGCCATATCAAGTGTCCCAACATGCTTAGATTTAGTATAGATCAAATATAAATACATAGCTAGTGGGTATATCAAATGGAAAACGACCGTGACTATGGAGCAAGTGATAACGAGCATAAAGAAGAGGGGTAGTAGTACTCAGCACTGTAATTATTTATATATATGAACAGAGCTGATGTGATACTCAAGATGAATAAAATGATCAAGGTAAGTATGAAGATCAATTTAGATGAATATAATGGTCAGGGTGAGTATGATAAACCACTAACCAAATCAAAAATAACCCCTCTCTATTCACACTAAAAAACAAACCCCAAAGAAACTGCAAGAGTTCGAGTCATACAGAAGAAGCAGAACAAGAGAAGGGGGATGGGGGAAAAAACAAAAAGGGACGGGGAGATTACAAATAAGCGACAGCATCTAAGGCAGGAGGTATCAAAATAAAACATGCAAAATCAAGCTGTTCGCTTATACCTCTAGAGGCGTGGATTGTGATCTGGACATTGTTGGTGAGTTGTATACACATTGCTTTGTGACTTTCACACAGAGAAAACAGTTAACCCTGTCATCACCAACAATCTAATTTTCTCTAAGGGTCTATTCACATCTCGCTTTTTACATTTTTTTGCATCAGTTAAACGAAAAAAAAAAATAATTAAGCAAACGGATGGCCATCTCTTTATAGAAAGATCAATATATACTACGTTTTTGTGTCCTTGTTTTTGTAATCGTTAAATGGATGTAAAAACGTAATGTCAATGGAGCCTAAGTATGTTGTGCAATAGAGCAGTTTCATCTACAGTACAGACCAAAAGTTTGGACACACCTTCTCATTCCAAGAGTTTTCTGTATTTTCATAACTATAAAAATTGTAGATTCACACTGAAGGCATCAAAACTATGAATTAACACATGTGGAATTATATACTTAACAAAAAAGTGTGAAACAACTGAAAATATGTCTTATATTCTAGGTTCTTCAAAGGAGCCACCTTTTGCTTTGATTACTGCTTTGCACACTCTTGGCATTCTCTTGATGAGCTTCAAGAGGTAGTCACCTTAAATGGTCTTCCAACAGTCTTGAATGAGTTCCCAGAGATGCTTAGCACTTGTTGACCCTTTTGCCTTCACTCTGCAGTCCAGCTCACCCCAAACCATCTCGATCGGGTTCAGGTCTGGTGACTGTGGAGGCCAGGTCATCTGGTGTAGCACCCCATCACTCTCCTTCTTGGTCAAATAGCCCTCACACAGTCTGGTGGTGTGTTTGGGGTCATTGTCCTGTTGAAAAATAAATGATGGTCCAACTAAACGCAAACCGGATGGAATAGCATGCCGCTGCAAGATGCTGTGGTAGCCATGCTGGTTCAGTATTCCTTCAATTTTGAATAAATCCCCAACAGTGTCACCAGCAAAGCACCCCCACACCATCACACCTCCTCCTCCATGCTTCACGGTGGGAACCAGGCATGTAAAGTCCATTCGTTCACCTTTTCTGTGTCGCACAAAGACACGGTGGTTGGAATCAAAGATCTCAAATTTGGACTCATCAGACCAAAGCACAGATTTCCACAGGTCTAATGTCCATTCCTTGTGTTCTTTAGCCCAAAAAAGTCTCTTCTGCTTGTTGCCTGTCCTTAGCAGTGGTTTCCTAGCAGCTATTTTACCATGAAGGCCTGGTGCACACAGTCTCCTCTTAACAGTTGTTGTAGAGATGTGTCTGCTGCTAGAACTCTGTGTGGCATTGACCTGGTCTCTAATCTGAGCTGCTGTTAACCTGTGATTTCTGAGGCTGGTGACTAGGATGAACTTATCCTCTGCAGCAGAGGTGACTCTTGGTCTTCCTTTCCTGGGGCGGTCCTAATTTCTTTGTAGCGCTTGATGGTTTTGGCCACTGCACTTGGGGATACTTTCAAAGTTTTCCCAATTTTTCGGACTGACTGACCTTCATTACTTAAAGTAATGATGGCCACTCGTTTTTCTTTACTTAGCTGCTTTTTTCTTGCCATAATACAAATTCTAACACTCCATTCAGTAGGACTATCAGCTGTGTATCCACCTGACTTCTAAACAACACAACTGATGGTCCCAACCCCATTTATAAGGCAAGAAATCCCACTTATTAAACCTGACAGGGCACACCTGTGAAGTGAAAACCATATCAGGTGACTACCTCTTGAAGCTCATCAAGAGAATGCCAAGAGTGTGCAAAGCAGTAATCAAAGCAAAAAGTGGCTCCTTTGAAGAACCTAGAATATAAGACATATTTTCAGTTGTTTCACACTTTTTTGTTAAGTATATAATTCCACATGTGTTAATTCATAGTTTTGATGCCTTCAGTGTGAATCTACAATTTTTATAGTCATGAAAATACAGAAAACTCTTGGAATGAGAAGGTGTGTCCAAACTTTTGGTCTGTACTGTATATTTACAGTCTTTAAACATACTTTTACTTGCCATGTATTGTGAGATTTTGAGTGCAAACTTCCTTCCATCAGCAAGGGCATTGAAGATGAAACGTGGCTGGGTGTTTCAGCATGACAGTGATCCTAAGCACACCGCCAGGGCAACAAATGAGTGGCTTTGTAAGAAGCATTTCAAGGTCCTGAAGTGGCCTAGCCAGTCTCCAGATCTCAATCCCAGAGAAAACCTTTGGAGGGAGTTGAAAGTCTGTGTTGCCCAGCGACAGCCCAAAACATCACTGCTCTAGAGGAGATCTGCATGGAGGAATGGGCCAACATACCAGCAACAGTGTGTGCCAACCTTGTGAAGACTTACAGAAAACATTTGACCTCTGTCATTGCTAACAAAGGATATATAACAAAGTATTGAGATGAACTTTTGTTATTGACCAAATACTTATTTTCCACCATAATTTGCAAATAAATTCTTTAAAAATCAGACAATGTCATTTTCTGGATTTGTTTTCTCATTTTGTCTCTCATAGTTGAGGTCTACCTATGATGTCAATTACAGGCCGGCCTCATCTTTTTAAGTGGGAGAACTTGCACAATTGGTGGCTGATTAAATACTTGTTTTCCCCACTATGTGTATATATATATATATATATATATATATATATATATATATATATATGTATAGTGCGAGGATAGGCTCAGTGGCAGCAGCAGCGGACCCAGTCAGAGACAGACACAAAAGTTCAGGTGTAAACAGGTTTTACCCTGTAGATTTATTTCTCCAAAAAACAACAGCAGAAAATAAATAAGCCTTAACTTCAGGCAAAAACAAGAACAAAACTCCTGCTCGTCCGAGCTACTAACTAAACACAGGTAATAGTAACTGTACGTATGGCTTGCTTCAGCCACACGGTCAATATGCAGGGCAAAGCAATGGCAGCGGTTCACACTTGAGTCTCACCAGTCTTCAGAAGGTGTAGACAGAACCCAGCTCCTCCTTTCTCCCCCAGGAACTGCCCAGGACTGAGAACTTAACAACCTTTTACAGTCATATGAAAAAGTTTGGGCACCCCTATTAATCTTAATCATTTTTAGTTCTAAATATTTGGGTGTTTGCAACAGCCATTTCAATTTGATATATCTAATAACTGATGGACACGGTAATATTTCAGGATTGAAATGAGGTTTATTGTACTAACAGAAAATGTGCAATATGCATTAAACCAAAATTTGACCGGTGCAAAAATATGGGTACCCTTATTTTATTGATTTGAATACTCCTAACTACTTTTTACTGACTTACTGAAGCACAAAATTGGTTTTGTAACCTCACTGAGCTTTGAACTTCATAGCCAGGTGTATCCAATCATGAGAAAAGGTATTTAAGGTGGCCAATTGCAAGTTGTTCTCCTATTTGAATCTCCTCTGAAGAGTGGCATCATGGGCTCCTCAAAACAACTCTCAAATGATCTGAAAACAAAGATTGTTCAACATAGTTGTTCAGGGGAAGGATACAAAAAGTTGTCTCAGAGATTTAACCTGTCAGTTTCCACTGTGAGGAACATAGTAAGGAAATGGAAGACCACAGGGACAGTTCTTGTTAAGCCCAGAAGTGGCAGGCCAAGAAAAATATCAGAAAGGCAGAGAAGAAGAATGGTGAGAACAGTCAAGGACAATCCACAGACCACCTCCAAAGAGCTGCAGCATCATCTTGCTGCAGATGGTGTCACTGTGCATCGGTCAACAATACAGCACACTTTGCACAAGGAGAAGCTGTATGGGAGAGTGATGCGAAAGAAGCCGTTTCTGAAAGCACGCCACAAACAGAGTCGCCTGAGGTATGCAAAAGCACATTTGGACAAGCCAGCTTCATTTTGGAAGAAGGTCCTGTGGACTGATGAAACAAAGATTGAGTTGTTTGGTCATACAAAAAGGCGTTATGCATGGCGTCAAAAAAACACAGCATTCCAAGAAAAACACTTGCTACCCACTGTAAAATTTGGTGGAGGTTCTATCATACTTTGGGGCTGTGTGGCCAATGCCAGCACCGGGAATCTTGTTAAAGTTGAGGGTCGCATGGATTCAACTCAGTATCAGCAGATTCTTGAGAATAATGTACAAGAATCAGTGACGAATTTGAAGTTACGCCGGGGATGGATATTTCAGCAAGACAATGATCCAAAACACAGCTCCAAATCTACTCAGGCATTCATGCAGAGGAACAACTACAATGTTCTGGAATGGCCATCCCAGTCCCCAGACCTGAATATCATTTAACATCTGTGGGATAATTTGAAGCGGGCCGTCCATGCTCGGCGACCATCAAACTTAACTGAACTGGAATTGTTTTGTAAAGAGGAATGGTCAAAAATACCTTCATCCAGGATCCAGGAACTGATTAAAAGCTACAGGAAGCGACTAGAGGCTGTTATTTTTGCAAAAGGAGGATCTACTAAATATTAATGTCACTTTTCTGTTGAGGTGCCCATAGTTTTGCACCAGTCAAATTTTGGTTTAATGCATATTGCACATTTTCTGTTAGTACAATAAACCTCATTTCAATCCTGAAATATTACTGTGTCCATCAGTTATTAGATATATCAAATTGAAATGGCTGTGGCAAACACCCAAATATTTAGAACTAAAAATGATTAAGATTAATAGGGGTTCCCAAACTTTTTCATATGACTGTATAGGCCTTTAATGAGGCCAAGCTCCCACCTGTGCTCCCTAGTAGGACAAGAAGCGGTTAACAAAATGACTTCTCACACCTGAGGTTTTGTTACCTGTGTTGTAAACCCACTTACCACACATAAGTGAGGAATCTGGGAGAGACATAGCGACCTTCCAGAACCTTACCAGTCACCTTCTCACACTATATATATAGTATTGCAGCCTCCACTAATAGAAAAAAAGTATCTCCGTTATTTAAGTTTTGTTTTTTTTTTTGTGTTCGGTTCACCCAATATACAGTCTATCCTGCGCTAATATGAAAAAAATATTGTTATTTAATGTTTTTTTATTATCTACTCTATTCACCACCAAATACATTGTGTATTTGGTACACAATGAGTGTTGTTAATCTGAAAAAAATATTCAAAATATTTCTTTTGCTGCGTATATATATAAAGTATTGCAGCCGCTAATCTAAAAAAAAAAAATCTCAGTTATTTAAGCATTTTTTGTTGTGGTCACCCAATATACAGTCAGTTTGGGCAGGGACAATACATAGCTGTCATGGCCCATTGAGTCAATGTTATGAGCACCAGCGGCCACAGTATAGAAAGGCCTGGTGCTTTCTGGTACCACTTGAAGACATTCAGGGCCTCTTTAACCATAGGGCCAACGGTGCACTTGCACCAGATCGTATGGTAGAGGGGGCCCTGTTGGAACAGCCTGCATATGCTGTCCCGCGGGGCTGCCCCAGTTGCATACAATGATGAAGCAGGGAGCCATCCGCTCCCTGCTTCACCATTCACCCTCTTTTCCCGGGAGCTGCAGACTTGATGTGATGTGGTCACTTACATCGTGCCTGCAGATCGCCAAAGATACCAGACCCAGATAGCAGGGGAGCGAGGAGAGGTGAGTGCTACTGTTTTGTTTTCTAGTCTGCAGGAGGGAGGGGACATTTTAAAGCCCCATATCTCAGGATCGGTCACAGGTATCAAGATGAGCCTGGATTCATTTTAAAGATGAGAAACTCATTGAGATCCCTTTGCAGATCTCAATTCCCGACAGCGTTTTCACCAGCGAATTGCTTCGAATCTGTAAGGAATATAATGATGATCTTGATATCTTTTTAAAGATGAGATTCTCATCTTTAAATTGAATCCAGGCTCATCTTGATACCCATGACCGATTCTGAAATATGGGGCTTTAAAATGTCCTCTCCCCCTGCAGACTGCAGAGACAATGATAAATCATCATTGTGGCAGGATCTTAATTGATGAACTCTTTGTTTTGCCAGTACCAGTCCCTTAGTAAGATGGTGTTTTGTGTGTTTCCTGTCCGTGGCCATCTTGGTTCCTGCCTGTTGATTATTTGAACTCCTGCATCTGATCACTCTGTGCCTGAGTATTGTGTTTGAAGCCTGCTTCTGACAATCCTTGAGCTGGGGCCTACTGATCTCAGTTGGTTCTTTACTACCTGCTGAACTGTGTATACCTGCTACTACTTGCTGCACTGTGGATATCTGCTACTACCAGTGCACTACAAGTTCCAGCATACTACCTGCTGCATTGTGGATACCTGCTACTACCTGCTGCAGGCCTGTGGATACCTGCTGCACCTGCTATTACCAGTGCACTACAAGTTCCAGCATACTACCTGTTACACTCCAGATCCCAGCCATTGGTCTCCAGAAGCCCAGTAAGAGAGTCTTGACACATTGTCTGTGCATAACCTGTATGTGACCCCAGGGTGGGGGGGGGGGGGTAGCAGGGACTTCTGTCCATGTTATCCCCTCTCCTATCAATTAGAGAACATACTATACCTTTGCTCTCTGATTGTCACATAGTGGGATAATGTAATATCCCTCTGAGCCTAATCATAGGAGTATTCTTATGTAATACCTCTCTGAACTTACACCACACTTGCACAAAGTCATCAATAAAGTTTACATTTTTCACTGTCGCTGTCCTGTCCATACCCTTTTTTTATTTAAACAGTTAAACTTGCCAAAACAAGGTGGAACTCTTGCTGGGAAACTATCAGATATCACAATTATTGTGTAGTCCGAGGACGGATGATGATGACTAGGATAATGATGAAATGATATAATGACTATGATGATGATAATAGTATAATCAAAAGATGGTGTTACTTTTTTCATTATGAGTGGATGTATATGTGTCACAATGTTCAATGTATGTATATGAACTTATCAATATGCATATGTCACTATAAGAAATACATGTATATGAGTTTACCAATATACATAGTAATGACATGTATACTCACATTTTTTTGTATGTAATATATGTATTGTAGAGTCTGATGAAGGCCATAGGGCCGAAACGTTACTGAAATTTAACGCTCTACATAAAAGTCTACCACGTGAAATATACTACGTGAAATAAAGATCAACAATTTTGTGCATCACTACAATAGTGGAAATCCTTTATTCTTGCTGGGATGAGTTCCGGAGATAGCCAATGCCTGAAAAAAACTATACATCTTCACTCAGCAGCTGATGTTTCTCTGTAATGTCATGGATGTTGGGCCGTAAGTATTTACTCTTAATGGTTGTAATATTTTGTGCAATATTTAATTCTGACATCTAATGCTGGCAGCTGATATACAAAAATCTGTTTGTATGATGTGTTTCACTGTAGTTAGTGTGTAATGTGTTGTATGTGGACATGCTATGTACCATGGATATATGTTGTACTTCGCATGCTTAGAACACTGAATAGGGACATGCTAGGTACCACGAACATGCATGGTACTTAGCATGCTCTGTCATTGTTTTTTGAAATTTGTAAAAAATACTTACCCTTTTTTCTTCACATAGATCACAGGACAGTCTGGAGAATGTGGAGCCAACTGATGTGGAGGAGTCAGCATCACAGGCAGCTGCACAAGAGTTGCTGACTTAATTGCCCGAACAGGGATCTCCCATTGAAGTCATAGGCAGACCTGGAAGTGAACTCTCAGGCCCCAAACCATCCCCAATGGAGGATCCTCCAGTCCGGCGACCTTTTCCACGCTGTCCACAGCGTAATATTGGAGGGCAGAATCCCCAGTCTCTGGAGACTAGGTCTCTATAGTGGACCTTCAAGTCCTGGAGCACCTGAACCAGAGGAGCCAAGAAACCCAACCCCAAATCTTTTGCCGCCACCTGGCACATATTGTGGCAGAGGTTCCTAAGGAGAAACTCTACCATTGCCAAACTGTGTTGATGGGGTGGCAGAGCTGTTTATGGCAAACGAAACACGTAGGAGGTGTGCCAGGCTGTGGACTATCTGCGGCACAAACCGGAGGCCATGAATCCGCCACGTTCATCTGCCAATCCCCCACCTGTACGGCCAACCTACCCCCAGCCCCTGTATCCTCCAGACAGGCCAATGGCTCCAGGCCCATCACCTTACTATGGTGTTGGCCAATACAGTGGGTACTATCAACATTCACATGCTCCGGGACAAGAGACCTATGACTCCAGAAGTGCGGCACCTCCAGCTCCTCATTCCTTTACCCGTCAGATGATGGATTTGTAGTTTGTTTTTTTTTCTTGCTTGCATTATTTTGTTTATGTTATGTTACGTTTTTCTGACTTTTTTGATTTGACATAAAAAAAAAAAGTTTGCTGAGTTATTACTGACTTTATCTTTCTGTCTTGATAGTGTGTGTTATGTGATTAACTAATGTTTGATGAGAGTGGAGATGTGTGGGATCTTACTTCTGTCTCTATATGTCAGGTATGCTAGTGTTATGTTTGCGTTTGTGTTTTTTTTTTTTTTTTTTTTTTTTTTTAAGAATAAACTCAAATTCAAAAAGTCCTTGAAACACACCCAAACCCCCCAAAAATAAAAAAAAACATTGTGATAATACTTTATTGTTAGAAGAATCCAAAAAATAATGAGGTATTAGTTTTGATTTCTGCACTAAATACCAAAATTGAAAGCATAAAAGAAACATAAAAAGGTATTTAGGCAGAAATGCAGAAGCTTGCAAACCGCGTCAAGGTTCCTCATTCTCTTGCGAGTCCCTACACTAAACTACAGATGCTAACTTCCAAAACAAAAAAAAAATGTGATAAGAAAAAATAAAAAAAAAAATATCATGTACAGTTATCTCCCACTATGGATAGCTTCAAATTGCCACGGAACACTTCCCTCTGGTGACATGAAATAGTCAGCATACAGTTCACTGATAGCCAATCCAGCTATGCAAGGTCTTCCATGCTGGTTGGTGTCTAGAGGGGTGGATGAGAAAGGCGAATACTGGTCCAGGTCACCATCATATGAACTTTCATGAATCCGAGTGTAGTTGTGCAGGATGACACAAGCTTGAATCACATGTCTAATATTACACGGATCCATCTGAATGGAAGACTGTAACACCCGCAATTTGCTGCTCAGAATGCCAAAGGCATACTCCACATACCGCCTCGCTCTTTTGAGACGGTAATTGAAGATTCGCCTACGATCATCCAAATCGCGGCAGGCGAATGGCCTCATTAAATGGGGGGACAGTCCAAAGGCTTCATCTGCCACAATCATAAATGGTGCTGCTCTTCCTGTAGATCCTGGCAGTTACTTTGCTAATGGAAGGGCAAGCTGGTTTGACTGAAGGCGTTCACACATTCTGGAAGCCCTGAATATAGCATCGTCAGCAGAACTTCCATAGGCCCCAATATCCACAGTTATAAAATGACAGTTGCTGTCAACCAAGGCTAAAAATACTGAGAAATACTGTTTATAATTGTAGTAAAAGGACCCAGAGTGAGGCGGCTTCTTTACACAAATGTGTTTCCCATCCAAGTCACCCAATCAATTAGGAAAATGGGTGGTGTTATAGAAGCCATCAGCGATCTTAATCCAGTCTTCTGCCTTGGGCTGGGGCATCACCATGGCTTTCAGTCGGTGCCAAATCAGTTGGCAGGTCACCCGAACAATTTCAGAAATTCATAGTGTAGTGATGAAAATGAGTTTCCTGTTGCTAAGAATCTATAAAACAAACAAAAAGAACATTCTGGACCCTGAATACATGTAGGCTAGGGGTAAAAAGGGGGACAATCATTGCTCTTACTTACCTGAGAGTCAGAATAAGCTGCTGATCAGCAGAAATGCACCGCCTCATGTTGGTGTCCTGGAAGGGTGAGGCCAGGACGCAGTTCCTCCAGAAGACGATCAAAAGCAGGGATGCGGCAATAGTGCTGAAACTTATCCACATGCTGACGCAAGTCCTGATACAGGGTGTGGAAGCTTCATTTGGAGCCACGTTGTGAAACAATAGGGTGAACCCAAAACCTCCTCTTTCTCTGTGGCTCTTCTTCCAACATTGTCTCATGCTGGCCAAAGCATCGTGAGACCAGCCAGTAAAGGAAGACATCATCTGCATCATCAAAAGACATTTTAGCAATGATAAACAACACAAAATCCAACAAGTTCAGCAGTGGACTATCACGCAGCTCAACACAGACCACAAATACCAAGAAATACCACAAATACCAAGAAAATGGCAGCCAACAGATCAGGTGAGCTTTGTTTACAGGCAGGGCAGGGACAAGCTAGGGCCATCATTATACTTCTGTGTTTTTTTGTTTTTTTTTTTGCGGATCCGCAAAATAGGATCAACACACTGATGGCACACTGATGACACGCTGTCCGTTTTTGCGGACATACAGCACGGATGATGAAGACACACTGAAGATACTCTGTCCTTAAAAATTGAAGACTAATTACTAGTTTGCGGACCGCAAAATAGTCGTCTGCAACTAGTCTTAGAGGGCTAGAAATTGGATATATAGGCTCCTAGGAGCCATGAGAGTGTTCTACACTATGTTTTAAGCCATTTTAGGCCGGGATCCCATGTAGCGAAAATGCCACAATTTGACAGTGGCAAAAAACGAAGCGTTTTACAGTACCTGGAAAGTGGATAAATTCCATCCACACATTGCAGAAAAAAATAGAAGCAGAAAGTTCACAGAGGAAAACTCGCTGCATTTCCACTGTGATTTTTTCCCGTACTGTTTTTGGCTGCGTGTCGCTACATGGGGCCTTAGCCTTAAAGAGGACCTTTTTAACATCCTCTGGCACCGGCAGTATTATATACCGCTAGAAAATTGACAGTGCGCCAAATTCAATGCACTGTCAGCTTTTCTGATTTGCGCCGGGGTGCAGGAGAAATCGGTGGCGTTAGTTTCAGCACTCCTTGCATTTAGTATCTGTTTATTCACAGATACAGGCTGGTGACGGGTTCATACAGCTTCAGTTATATAACCCCTTCTATTAAAAGATGGCTAAACCATTGTAGCAAACAAGTCCTCTGACCTCTTTTGTCTCCCTATCTCCTCATAGAATATAAGCTCTTGCGAGCAGGGCCCTCACTCCTACTGTTTGATATGTTTATTTCTTTATCACATTATAATGTCTCATACTGACTGTTCATGTGTCCTCTCATTTGTAAAGTGCTACGAAATATGTTGGCGCTATATAAATACAGATATTATTATTATAAGTTAAAGCGTCTCAAAGTTATTTCCATATGAAGTGACGCATGTCAGTTTTGAAAAATGAGATTGTGTCCTTAAGGTAACTTTTAGCCATGGGGTTTTAAACCTGACTTTTCTTGAAATACTTGATTGTAAAAAAAAATAAAAAAACAAACACACAGTACCAGAATTGTTGCCAATCACTATAATTAAGTACTTTGTGCAGTAAAAAAAAATGACTGGAAAAAAACAGGACAGCTAAAGGGGAGGCGGATGAGGAATCCCATGCAAGTACTAACAATAAGGATGTGGGTGGCAATAGCGCCACTACTCCTGGCCACAGTCCAGAAACACAGCAAGGCCAGGTGCTAGTTCTACCCCGATTGTGCAGGCACATTTCCAACACCATGCAAGGCCTATCCACCTCCTCTGGATTCTCCTCTCTGGACCTTTTCCCACCACCATCTTCACCAGGGCAAGGCGTTGCTTCCATTCCTCCCTCATTTCATGGGTGTAAGGTGAAGCACTGCCATGCGGTTTTACCGTTAATGAGCCTGGATCAGAGGAGTCACACAGCAGAGGAGCTGATTCACTGCAGCAAATATCCCACTGGATGGCTTCTTGCCAACTCCAGCTGGGCAGCATTGCTAACAACAATGGCACCAATATTGTTTCTGTGCAGTTAGGAAAAATAACATTGGAAGAGGAGGAACAGTTTCCACCTCTTTGTCAATGCGATCACCCTGTTTTGATGTAGAACGATGTGGATTTGGGTCAGCCTCATTATGGTGGAGGAACATACTAGTATGTCGGGTATTTAAATTTGGCTCAGGTGTTTAGCGGCCACCATAACCAACGGGTCTCTGCTGTATTATACAGTCCCAGTGCTAATTCCCCCCGCCTCAGTCAAAACTGATCGAGGCACTATTTTCCTGGCAGTACATGGGCTCTGCCATTTTGGGGAGAATCTCTGGTGCCTGTATATAGGGCTACAGATACTCATTGTGCTGTTTGGTGACATGTTGAGTACCACACTCAACATGGACCAGAGGAAGTGAAGGAAAGAGTTGTCTCAGGAGTTTAGATAGAAAATTATAGACAAGCATGTTAAAGGTAAAGGTTATAAAACCATCTCCAAAGAAAGTCTTTTGCAAAAATGGCTCAGGCATGGCCTGCTAGTGGTGGAGGGGGTCATAAATCAACTCAAAACATTTGCAGAAATAGAAAGATTAGAGATCCCAAAGCAGAAAGATATTAGGTCAAAACAATTTTTAAGAAATGGGGGTTTTTCATAACAAAAAGGTAGACTTCCAAGGATGGGGCATCCAGGATGGCCCCATTTTAGTTCAGCTCTGGCATCCACTGCCATTGACAGAACTACAGCCAACAACCATCCCAATTTGGTTGCACACTACAGGCAAAGGTCTCAGGCATGCACAGAGTGGACTGGGACCACTTGATCACTTACCTGGATGCACCAGGAGGTGGTCCAACATCTTGGCCCACCACATGGCAGCCTGCAAACTGCTTGGGACCTGCTAATAGGGTCCACAGCCTGCATCAGTGAGGTGCTAGGACATGGCCAGGCAGCAACCCCCAATAAAAATACGGCCAATCCATCGTGGCAGACGGCAACCAGGGACATCTTCGGCAGACACATCTCCCAGGACGGCGGCCTGCCACACTGTGCCTTCCCTACAAGTCAAAGGGTCTCCTCTATCTCATGTTCCCAGGACCTCAGGGGACCTAAGATAAGTGCACTGTTGGTCACTTGTTATGTTAGTGGGACGCGCTGCCCCCCACTGCAGCACTCTCAGAGCACATGGACATATTATACTGCTCAATAACTGCTGGTGTAACCACTACTTGCATGGATTTACCATCTTACATTATATTTGCTGCTGCACACTGCCGTTAACTTTCACTTGTGACCTACTGCCATCTAGTGACACATTTTGATATTACGGTTCTAACTAATACAGAGCCCTGGGATCTACTACTACACTGTTTCTAGTTGCCGCAATGGCTTTGGGACCTGTGGTGGCATATCACAATGCTCTATATTCACCTTTTAATTGCCTTCCAAACAACCAGCTGCTGGCTAATGTTTTGTTATGACATACCAGTGATCGTGACCCGTGGGCGTCCTCACATCTGCACTCTCCCCCCACGTCAGTTCATTCTGTTAAACTGTATTGTGGGCTATGGACAAGTTCACAGCAAAAACTAAACCCAGTAAAACTTCCTGATCTGGGTTGCCCTCTTCTTTGCCACCTCTTCCACAAAGGATAACTGGCAAAAATGATGAAGTCAGCCAAACGAAGGCCAAAAAAGACAAGCTGCTGGCAAAAGCAGCCAACCACTTCCTCTCCACTACCTGAGGAAATAGAACCCACAGAATATGCTCTCGTGGACGATATTGCTCCGCAAATATGTCTCCAGCATGCAGATGATGCCACTGCACAATAGGCTTGAGGTTCTTCATTCCTCCATAAATGCCACAAACTCACAAAAAAATCGCTGAGGTGGAAAATGGCGTCAAAAGCGATGACTACCTCCACCCTGGAACAGGCCCTTACCCGATGCCGCAACCCTGAGGCAGCCCTCCAGGAGAAACTTGAGGATTTAGAAATCCATATTCAGAGAAACAATCTTAGATTTGTGGGCAATCCAGAAACCATCTCTGGTGACAACCTGATAATCCTTCTAATGGAAGACATCCCCAAAGTCCTCAACCTACATCAGCACCTGGACAAGCTCAGCGTGGAATGAGCCCAAAGAATTGGTACACCCAGAAACCAGGAGGGGAGAAACAGCTGCCCATGTCCCATCATTGCCAAATATTTAAAGTGGGCAGTGAAGGAGAGTATACTTTGGGCATACAAAAATCAACAATCTATACACATCACAGCCACAGACTTATTTTTCAAGAATTTTCCGCATTTACTACAGTCTGTCAATACTTACACTAAAAGACTATCTGCTTCCGGCTCCTCTTCCCAGCCAAACAATGTCAGGGATAATGTCCGGCAGTTGATCTCTGAAGACCCAATTCAGGCCAATTGAAATTTCTATATTGAAGTGAATGACTGATTTTTGTGGTTAACTAAAATGTGGACACTCTGATGGGTCCGGAAGGACTACCTCTAGAGGTATATCTTAGATTCTCTGTGCTACTCGGCCCTCTGCTTTTGGAAACGTTTAAAGCTGCCGTAAACAGTTCTACTTTACCTGACTCCTTATATGAAGCCATGATCATAGTGCTTTTAAAACCAGACAAGAATCCTTTGGAATGAATGTCCTATAGACCTATATCAGCGTTGAATGTAGATTACCAATTACTAATGAAAATTCTAGCCAGACAGCTAAATTCCATTATTCTTGACATAATTCACTCTGCCCAATTGGGCTTTATGCTGGGCAAATATTAGAAGGGTACAGGTGATTTCACAGGTGAGTGAACCTAGGGGAGAGCAATGGGCACTGGCCTCGTTATATGTAGTCTTCCAGTTTGGTATTGGCCTGAAATACATAAAATTGGCATCAAATTTATATAAAGGATCCCAAAGCAAATTTATTAGCTAATGGTCAGTGTTCAACCTTTTTCAACCTGGGACGAGGCACCCGGCAGGGATTCCCCTTGTTGTCGCTTCTTTTCGCTCTGGCAATTGAGCCCTTGGCCCTCAAGTTGTGTCTAGATTTGGGGTACCAAGGGGTGGCTCTGGGTGAAATGGAGGACCAAATTGGTTTACAGTATATACAGATCACCTTATATTATTTATGGTCCAGATAGTAGATGTAGTCCAGCAACCAAATCAGTCAGGAATTTTAATAAAACTTAACTTTTAATTTAATAAACATAACAAAAAGAAAAAGTTTAAAACCACAGAGGAACACCTCCCATGTTAAGCAGAGACAAGCTTGCTTATGCATTTCAGGGAACTCCCCTTAATCATAGCATAAAACCAACAATCCCTGCGTACAATTTAAAACACTTATAATTAGATCAAAACACATGTATTTAATTAAATTAACCTATTCGTAAAGAACAAAGAAAGTAAATGAATAAACACCTTAATTGTAGTCCATGTTTGTCACACAATAACAATAAGGCATTAGAACCATGTTTTATCATACCTGGAAATTATGTGGAATCCACATCCCCCAAGGTAATACAAAATCAAGTTGGTATCCAGACAATCCGGAGTCAGTGCATATTGAGCATCTATGATAATATAAAATCTCACGGAGACTCCAGACTTTCCCACTATCTCACCACAAAAACAGGAGAAGACGTATACAGCTCTAAAACACTTCTACTGTCTTGTTAAGGGAGCCATTGTAATATAAACAACTTGAAATGTCTATATGGGTATAAGTGGAGAAAAAAAAAGTTACAAATTCCTACCATGCCCTCATCAAAGATGGCTACTCCTGGGGAAGAAGAATGGCTTACACATGCAGCAGAGGCGTAGCTAGGGGTTCAGCACGGGGTGGGGGGGGGGCAAACATGTCCAAGTGGGCCCCCTACTTGGACATGTTCGTATACCGATACTATCAGTATACGGTGAGCGTATAGTGGTATATAGCAGCTCTACACATGGCTCTGCAGACGATTTAGGTCAGTGATGGCGAACCTTTTAGAGACCGAGTGCCCAAACTGCAACCCAAAACCCACTAATTTATCGCAAAGTGCCAACACGGCAATTTAACCTTAAATTAACCAGGATCTGTTTTATAGTGACCGTGCAATGTTATTACAGCCTGTAATAATATCACGTCTGCTATAAAACAGATACTGTGTGATATAAATTGTGAAGGGCCCCCACATAGTACAATTCGATCTGAAGTGGCCCCCAGATAGTACTATATTCTCCAGAATGGCCCCCAGACAGTATTATATGCTTCACAGTGGGGCCCCACACAGTAGTATATGCTTCACAGTGGGGCCCCACACAGTAGTATATGCTTCACAGTGGGGCCCCACACAGTAGTATATGCTTCACAGTGGGCCCCCACACAGTAGTATATGCTTCACAGTGGGCCCCCACACAGTGGTATATGCTTCACAGTGGGCCCCACACAGTAGTTTATGCTTCACAGTGGGGCCCCACACAGTAGTATATGCTTCACAGTGGGGCCCCCACACAGTAGCATATGCTTCACAGTGGGGCCCCACACAGTAGCATATGCTTCACAGTGGGGCCCCACACAGTAGTATATGCTTCACAGTGGGGCCCCACACAGTAGTATAAGCTTTACAGTGGGGCCCCACACAGTAGCATATGCTTTACAGTGGGGCCCCACACAGTAGTATAAGCTTTACAGTGGGGCCCCACACAGTATTAGATGCTTCACAGTGGGGCCCCACAGCAGCATATGCTTCACAGTGAGGCCCCACACATATAGTTTATGCTTCACAGTGGGGCCCCACACAGTAGCATATGCTTTACAGTTGGGCCCCACACAGTAGTATATGCTTCACAGTGGGGCCCCACACAGTAGCATATGCTTCACAGTGGGGCCCCACACAGTAGTATAAGCTTCACAGTGGGGCCCCACACAGTAGCATATGCTTTACAGTTGGGCCCCACACAGTAGCATATGCTTTACAGTGGGGCCCCACACAGTAGCATATGCTTCACAGTGGGGCCCCACACAGTAGTATAAGCTTTACAGTGGGGCCCCACACAGTAGCATATGCTTTACAGTGGGGCCCCACACAGTAGTATAAGCTTTACAGTGGGGCACCACAAAGTATTAGATGCTTCACAGTGGGGCCCCACAGCAGCATATGCTTCACAGTGGGGCCCCACACATATAGTTTATGCTTCACAGTGGGGCCCCACACAGTACTATATGCTCCACAGTGGGGCCCCACACAGTAGCATATGCTTCACAGTGGGGCCCCACACAGTAGCATATGCTTCACAGTGGGGCCCCACACAGTAGCATATGCTTCACAGTGGGGCCCCACACAGTAGCATATGCTTCACATTGGGGCCCCACACATATAGTTTATGCTTCACAGTGGGGCCCCACACAGTACTATATGATCCACAGTGGGGCCCCACACAGCAGCATATGCTTCACAGTAGGCCCCTACACAGTAGTTTATATTACTTACCTAGTCCCATGAAGAGCTGCAGTCCCACGAAGAACATCCTCCTCCTCCCGCTCGCGTGCGCTGATGAATGACGTCATCACGCCTGCGTCGGGACAGAGGTTACGATCAGCAGTCAGTGTAGGCCGCAGTCCGGACCGCGGCCTACACTGACAGCTCAGCCGAAAGACGCGATCGCTCACTAATAGGGAATCCTGTACCGGATTCCCCGTTAGTGAGCGATCATGGCGATGGCGCGCGTGCCAACTGAGAGGGCTCTGCGTGCCCTCTCTGGCACGCGTGCCATAGGTTCGCCATCACGGATTTAGGTGAATACAGCGCAGTAACATTTAGTGACTTACAGATAATGTCTCTGACTAATCGTTCACATTCCGCATCTCTTTCATCTGGACGGCCATGACCACTTCTTCCAGTCTCTGTAAAGTTTGCAGCACAGACATCTTTGGCTCCTCACTTTTCCAGGCACCTGACCCATATTGTCCTCAACTACACAAAGCCCCCATCCAGCTTCTTCCCCGATTATAAAATATATAATATAACCCCCCATAATCAATAATATCCCCAAGCACATCTTTAAACTAATAACTTCCCTGTGTACCCCTTTAAATAATGTGCCCCTTATTAATAATGCCCCAGATGTTTCCTAATTAAAAAGGTAAAAAAAAGGGAAAAAAAATTATTGGGGTTCAAATACCCGGGACCCCCAGGATCAGCTGTTTAAATGAACCGTGGTACCTGTGTACGCACCGTGACCCCTTCTCTGTTTACAGTGTTATTCTTTTCATAGCGGCCATGTAATGTAACTACAGCCTCGTCCTATACACGTCTATGTGAAAAGGCTGGAATGACATCACACGATCACTATAAGCACACAGCTTGTAATATAAAAAGGTACCATAGCCACTTCATACAGCTGATCAGTGGGGATTCCCTTATCTCTTATTGATGTTTTATTCTGAGGATAGATCATCAATAAAAATGAGTTGGAAAACGCCTTAAGGCTAAGGCCCTATGTGGCGTACCGCAGCAAAAAAGAGCTGTGGGAAAAACCGCAGTGGCGATGCATCGCGGTTCTTCCTACAGCGCTTTGCACAGAAAGTTGCGGTTTTGGAAATTGCAGCATGTCAATTATACCTATGGAAACACTGGCGGTTTCCATATACAGTAGGTGCATTGTAAACAGAAAGTCCACAGGGGAAATCTCTGCAGACCTTCTGTGAGAAGTGCTACAAGAAAAACCACAATGTTACCGCCGCAGTTTTTCCTGCAGTGCTTTTTTTGCTGTAGCCCGGTACGTGGGGCCTTAGTCTTAATAAAGCCTAAGTGCCACTTTAATTAAATTAATTGACACTCATATTTTGCCCCTGATTCCCCCTGACATAAATACTGCACCTCTTATGACCCCTTATATCAATGACCACCCCCTTATGTTCATAATGCCTCCTAATATAAATGATGCCCCATAATGGCCCCTTATATAAATAACCTCCCCCCCTTGTATTCATAATACCCTGTAATAACCCATATATACAGTGCCTTGCGAAAGTATTCGGCCCCCTTGAACTTTTCAACCTTTTGCCACATTTCATGCTTCAAACATATAAAGATATAAAATTTAAATTTTTTGGTGAAGACTCAACAACAAGTGGGACACAATTGTGAAGTGGAACGAAATTTATTGGTTATTTTAAACTTTTGTAAAAAATAAAAAACTGAAAAGTGGGGCGTGTAATATTATTCGGCCCCTTTACTTTCAGTGCAGCAAACTCACTCCAGAAGTTCAGTGAATATCTCTGAATGATCCAATGTTGTCCTAAATGACTAATGATGATAAATATAATCCACCTGTGTGTAATCAAGTCTCCGTATAAATGTACCTGCTCTGTGATAGTCTCAGGGTTCTGTTTAAAGCGCAGAGAGCATCATGAAGACCAAGGAACATACCAGGCAGGTCTGTGATACTGTTGTGGAGAAGTTTAAAGCCGGATTTGGATACAAAAAGATTTCCCAAACTTTAAACATCCCAAGGAGCACTGTGCAAGCGATCATATTGAAATGGAAGGAGTATCAGACCACTGCAAATCTACCAAGACCCGGCCGTCCCTCTAAACTTTCATCTCAAAGAAGGAGAAGACTGATCAGAGATGCAGCCAAGAGGCCCATGATCACTCTGAATGAACTGCAGAGATCTACAGCTGAGGTGGGAGAGTCTGTCCATAGGACAACAATCAGTCGTACACTGCACAAATCTGGCCTTTATGGAAGAGTGGCAAGAAGAAAGCCATTTCTCTAAGATATCCATAAAAAGTCTCGTTTAAAGTTTGCCATAAGCCACCTGGGAGACACACCAAACATGTGGAAGAAGGTGCTCTGGTCAGATGAAACCAAAATCGAACTTTTTGGCCACAATGCAAAACGATATGTTTGGCGTAAAAGCAACACATCTCATCACCCTGAACACACCATCCCCACTGTCAAACATGGTGGTGGCAGCATCATGGTTTGGGCCTGCTTTTCTTCAGCAGGGACAGGGAAGATGGTTAAAATTGATGGGAAGATGGATGGAGCCAAATACAGGACCATTCTGGAAGAAAACTTGTTGGAGTCTGCAAAAGACCTGAGACAGGGACGGAGATTTATCTTCCAACAAGACAATGATCCCAAACATAAAGCAAACTCTACAATGGAATGGTTCACAAATAAACGTATCCAGGTGTTAGAATGGCCAAGTCAAAGTCCAGACCTGAATCCAATCGAGAATCTGTGGAAAGAGCTGAAAACTGCTGTTCACAAACGCTCTCCATCCAACCTCACTGAGCTTGAGCTGTTTTCCAAGGAAGAATGGACAAGAATTTCAGTCTCTCAATGTGCAAAACTGATAGAGACATACCCCAAGCGACTTGCAGCTGTAATCACAGCAAAAGGTGGCGCTACAAAGTATGAATTTAAGGGGGCATAATAATTTGGCACGCCCCACTTTTCAGTTTTTTATTTTTTACAACAGTTTAAAATATCCAATAAATTTCGTTCCACTTCACGATTGTGTCCCACTTGTTGTTGTTCTTCACCAAAAAATTTTAATTTTATATCCTTATTTTTGAAGCCTGAAATGTGGCAAAAGGTTGAAAAGTTCAAGGGGGCCGAATACTTTCGCAAGGCACTGTAAATGACCCCTGTGACAGCTTGGGGAATTAAACTCAAAATGGCGGCTTGTCCTGGTCCGGACAGCAGTGGTTCGTGGTACTGGGCGCCGGAAAGATAGCTTTCAGACAGTCCAAGTATAAAATAAACGTGGCTTTATTCAACTTAACTGCAATATAACAAAACAACAAAAAATCCTAGGCCACAGTTAGGGCACTAACTCACATCTTGAGTCCCTAACTAGTCTCTGGGGCAATAAGAGCCTGACTTAGTCTTTGTAAGTCCTCTCTGGATCCAAGCCCTCTGGGACAGACTGCCTCTCTGGCCTTGGCTGGTCCACCATTTCCTGCTCCAAGCAGGTTTCTCCAGCCCTCTGGAGATACACGCCCCCACCCAAAGGTGTGGCTGAGGGCCTTTTCAGGGCTGGCCTGGGTCGCTCCCTAGCACCCTCTAGGTTCATACTCTCACATACCCTCCCCCTCAGCTCACTACCCATGGGGTGAGCTACAATGAGACAAGACATATGTCGCCGTCCCTCTTCAATCCTATACACTTGTCCAGTGTCTCTCCAGATGTCCCCATCTGGCGGTCTCCTCTTCCAAATACCGCTCCGTCGAGTTCTCAGTTCTCTCCTCCCTTTAAATGCCACGCCAAGATCCTGGCCATTCCGTGCAAAGGCGAGTTCTGCTTCATCACCTTCACAACTCGCCATACAGTGGATCACATCATCTTCATCACATCTCTCGCCACAGTCTTCAGCCATCCCATTGCATGACCTCGATTCATCTAGTGAATAGCCGCAAGAATCTTCATCTTCTCCTATCACGAATCCACAGGAGCTCAGATACCAGCTAACACGTACTTCATGCACATCAATGTCTTTAGAGTATAAATATTTCACGGGTACCTTTTCTGTAACCTTTATCGCAAAGCAAACTTTGCCATCACCATCAAGGCTTAGAAGTTTAGGAGACATAGGCCGCTTGCTCTCCGCTTTGTTTGAGATACACAAGCTCTGTACTGCAATATCTTCTCCTTCTGCACAAGGGCCATACAGTACACCCTCACAAAATAGCTCACGCTGAACTACATTTTCTGGTATGTCTTTAACAACTGCCACATCATATATTGGAATGGTTTCTGTATAATGCGTCCACACCTGTACGGCAGCAGGACAACCACTTCCATACTCTAGTCTTACTTCCTCTCTCTCATACGCATAACTTCCTGGAGGCATGTTGCAGTGCTGTGATAGATTACAAGAATTTTCGTGCCAACTCCTTTCTGACAGTACAGGAGCTGGTGACATCGTCATCTCAACATTCTTCAAGTTATTTTCATTCCCTGTGCTAACACCGGAGGACTGGGATACCAAGTTTTCAACATCACAGTTTTTACTGTCAGTACCCAGATGCTTTTTGGTTATATGTTCTGGCTGCCTTAATGGCACTGCTTTCTCTGCCTCTATGCTGGCAGCTTTCTTCAATTCTACCGCCTTCTGTAGCGCACAAATCTCTGATTCCAGTTCCGGAACTTTCTTCACTGCCACATTTTCTATGGCAGCAGATGTAGATGCCATCTCTTTATCCACTATGCTTCCTAATTCTAGGACATTCTGCAATGTTCTTCTAACATTTGTCAGGTCAGCATCCTGGATAATATTTTCTGCTTCCCCCACTGTTCCCTGAATTATATTGGATTGATCCTCCAACATCTTCTGATAAAGCTTCTGCTCATCTGCAGACTTTTTGTCAAGTCTTTCATTCAAGTCCCGTATCTCAGTGGCTCTCTTATCTTGCTCTTGGTTGAATAAAGACTCTATTTCTTGAATCACATTTTTCAGGGATAACAGCTCTGATTCTTTAGAGGTTAACAGGCTCTGCAGCGAGTCTCTCTCATCTTCTAGTGCTGCCAGCTTTGAAGATAGTGCAGATGCCGACTGTTCCGTATTGGATAAAGACTGCTGCAATCGATCCAATTCTTCTTTTTTAGATTTCACTTCGGTTTTTAACTGTTCAATCTGAGAAGTGCGCTCTTCCAACTTTATTTCTGATTCACGCTTCACTTGATTCATCTGAAACTCCAGCTGTTTCTTGATTTCCTCCTGCTTGTTCACTTGCACCCTTAATTTAGCAACAAGCATTTTTAGATCTACAATCTCAGCAGATAAACTAGACAGGTTTCCTTCAAACTAAATCCTCATGTCTTCTGTCTGGAGGTCCAATTCGCTTTTGGCCTTTTCCAGCATCTCATAAGCATTAGCTTTGTTCTCATACAATATCTGCACAGATTCCAGGTTTTTCTCAACTTCATCCTTGGAGCTAACCAAATCCTCCATTTCAGTGCGCAGTTGCTTTTTGAGCCTCTCTAAGTCGGCCTTCAATTCAAGGGCCTCTTTTAGGGAGCGAGCCAAGGCAAGAGCTTTGGTCTCTTTTCCACAAGCCTCTGCTTCAGCACGGTCACGTTCTTCTGCATATCTAGCAGAAAGAGTCTTCTCTTCCCCAAGCAGCTGATCAAACTATTCCTGCTTCCTTTTCAAATTTGACACAACCCAATGTTGATGATCAAGATCTACACCTACATCTTCTAGTTCCTGCTGCAGTCTAATTTTCGTCTTCTCAAGTTTGTCATAAGCAGCAACCTTCTCCTCAAACCGTTGATTTGTAACTTCTAGCTCCTTTTGCAACTTTTCCTTTAGTTCTTCAACAGAGTCCAAGGACCCAATACTATCCTCCATTTTTTTCTTCATATCAGTCGCTTGAGCCTGTAGTGTTGAAATCTGCTTTGTCAAATCTCTTTTTGCTATCTCCTCTTCCTCTAGTTGCTCAAGGAAACAATTTTTCTCATCTTTCATTTGTTTTAGTTTTGTACTAAGGTCAAGCTTCTGACGGGTTTGTTCTTGCAAAAGTTCCTGAGTGCCTTGAAGCTGAGATCCTAGTGTAGAAAAAGCTTTGGAAAGTTTGATAAACTTGCTGTCTGCTTGAGAAAGAAGCCCTGTGACATTATCCAATTCCACCTGTAGTCTGTTTGCCTTGTCTAGCAGCTCCGCTTGAAACCTGTCCCCTTCTGTGACCTGTAGTTGCAGCTCTTGAAGTTGAGTCTTCACTTTTTTATGACTCTCCTGTAAGGCTTGCACTTTCTGAGCATGGACAAACGACATTTCCATCAAATCTTTGTCTTTATTTTGCACCAAAACAGACAATTTCTCTTTATCTTCACAAGATCTTGACAGCGCCCTCTCCAGGCTGCATATTCTAGCTTTGAGTTCCCTTTCTCTTTGTTCCAGAACTCCAGCTCTGCTCCGCCATTCATGGATTTCACTATTTAGGCGAACCTGCTTTAGTGCATGCAAGTTTTGCTCTGACTGCAATGTCTGCACTGCAGATTCTAAATCACTCTCTTGGTCAGAGACATGTTTCCTCAGCTCTGCAATTTCATTTTCTTTATTAATTAATGCAGCCGAAAGTTTTTCACACTTCCTCATTTGGTCATCCAGACATTCTGACTGACACTGCAAAAATTTACTTCTCTCACGTTTTGCAGTTTCAAGGTCATCTCTTAATTTTTCAATGATACACTCTTTGGCACTGGAGTCTTGGACATGCTGCTCCTTTAAATCCTGCAATTGCTTCTCAAGCACTTGCTTTTGCTCTACACTCTGTATAACTTTATTAGCTAGAGCACATTTCATATCAGCAAACTCCTTCTTAGTGACACAGTCCATTCCAGGCAAACCCAGTACCACATCTTCACAATGACTAGGATATGAACTCTTTACAGTTTCAAGCTCTTTCTTTAACTTAAGGTTCTCTTTTTCTGATACCTCAAGTTGCCATTTCCAATCAGATATTTCATCTTCATAAATGAACCTGATGGTTTTAATCTCATCTTGAAGCTGCTGCACCATAATATTTTCATCTTTGGCGCTCTGATGCACTCCAGTATGAGACATAGTCATAGTCATAGTCATACAGTCAGCAGGGACATATTCATTCATAGAACAGAGGTGCTTTAGAAAAACTGAGTCACTCTCATGCAACACATCATCTTTACTTGCACTCCACCTGATCTGCTCCGGGTTTTGTGTCTCTCTGCATTCAGGCTGCTGCACTAATAAACCTGTGCATGACTTCCCTCCTTTTTTCAAGCTGAAATTCTCTTTTTCTTGCCCATTGTTTACTAACAAGATTACACAATATTCCACAGCAACCTTGGGGTTCAACCGGCAGCAACTTTTTGCTATCTTCTGCAGTCACATGTATTCAAACCGTTAACTTATGTGGCACTACAACAACCAGCATTTTCTTCTGTCTTCCACAGAAAACACCAACATGGCATCATAGCCTTTCACATAGACTGTTTGCAATATCCAGCTTCTATACACATTGTTTACTTTCTTGCCATCAGCAAGCACTTTATAGACTTCTGTGCCACAGTATACACAAAGTCCATTCCCTGGATTCCTCTTCCAGAGTTTTACTTTCACCAGTTTTGCACACACTTTGCTATGCTGCACTCACCCTTTCCTGGGTTTCTTCAGTTGAAATCACAGATTTCTTCCAGCTGTAGGCCACAATGCACACTTAGCAGTACTGCAGTCACCAAACACTTGTCTTCCAGGACTTGCATGGATCTCTTTATGCGCACGATTCTCCACCATATGTGACAGCTTGGGGAATTAAACTCAAAATGGCGGCTTGTCCTGGTCCGGACAGCGGTGGTTCGTGGTACTGGGCGCCGGAAAGATAGCTTTCAGACAGTCCAAGTGTAAAATAAACGTGGCTTTATTCAGCTTAACTGCAACATAACAAAACAACAAAAAAACCTAGGCCACAGTTAGGGCACTAACTCACTCCTTGAGTCCCTAACTAGCCTCTGGGGCAATAAGAGCCCGACTTAGTCTTTGTAAGTCCTCTCTGGATCCAAGCCCTCTGGGACAGACTGCCTCTCTGTCCTTGGCTGGTCCACCATTTCCTGCTCCAAGCAGGTTTCTCCAGCCCTCTGGAGATACACGCCCCCACCCAAAGGCGTGGCTGAGGGCCTTTTCAGGGCTGGCCTGGGTCGCTCCCTAGCGCCCTCTAGGTTCATACTCTCACACCCCCCATCGTCATAATGCCCCCTAATGAATCCTCCCTTTATAGTTATATTTCCCCCTCCACCCCTTATACTATTAATACACCCACAACTGCGCTAAAAAAACAAAAAAAAAAGTTAAACTCACCTACCTGCGATCCTGATGAATGGAGCCACCGCCTCCTAACTGTCCACGCACAGGACGTCTGTGCTGAGAAGAGGACATCCGTCTGTGGTCTCAGGGTCTTGTAAACCGCAAGCCTGAAGTGGATTGCGGTTTACAAGACATTTAAGCACCAGGAAGCATTGTAACTAGATCGGTGTCTGCAGACATAAAGTATGTATTAATTGCGGCAATTTGGCTATAGGCTTGGGGGATGTGGTTCCTTTGATCTGTAGTCAGCAACCCTTTGATCCCCAGAGAGTCACTGACACAGGCCTTTGTTGGCATAAGACTGCTATACTCATTAAACGAGCGGGGGGTCCTGCAGAAAGGATGTGCTGGGGAAACGATCTGCATACCATTTGTAGACTGGCCGGAGCCAGGTATATTTCAAAGGGATTATGGTTTTATGACAATATCTGGCCTGGGGGACAGCTTACAGTCGCCCCGATAAATTCCCCAGATGCGTCAGGTCAAAGAGCACACTCAGAATACACACATGTCACAGTTCAAAGCCCGGAAAAGGTCCAGGCACTGATCTCCTTACCCAAAGGGAATTGGGGTGTCAACCTGGGAGTCTATGTGTTGGGGATCTCGCCATGAACCCTATCATACCGCTGGCCCGACTCTACAGTCATCAGGTGAGGAATTATAAAAGGAAATATGATCCTAAGAGATGTAGAGAGGGGGCGGTGCTCCTCCACCTGGTGACCTCACTTAGGGAGGAGACCAGGGGAGGTAAAAGGTCTCAGTCCAGGTTGAGTCGCTATCTTTTGTCTTCTGTCGTTTGTGATGTGCGGTGCCTGGAGGAGAGGTGTGGGGGAGGTCAAGTTGGAGACTTCAACTATGTGGTCTCCATGCAGCCTAAGCAGCCTAAGCAGTGAGGCCTGAGACCATTTTGTTAACCTAGAAGAGGTGTGACCGCATGTAGGAAACACATGCTTTGCTTAAGATTGAACCCTGACGCCTACCACATGGGCTCAGAGAAATGGACTATCTACTTGTTCTGGAAATTGTCTTTTGTGCCTGTTGTTCTGTTGAAATTCACCCGAAGGGGACATTCCAGGGGGGTGACCCTGGAATAGCATGCGAATGCATGTTTTGGACTTTTGAAGTAAGTGCCCTGAGCTCATCATCTACATCATCATCTGGAGCCAGAGACCCAATCACAGACTTGTGTTGGTAAAATATTCTTTTCTTTTGGTTATCTCCCATTTTTATTTTGTACATCGTGCCATGTTGCTTTCCACATGTACAGTACAGTAACTATTTGATGTATCACCAACTAGTCGGCAATTTGATAACCTTAGCCTTAAAGGGGTAGTCCCATGAACATAATCATATCTACAGTACAGCCCAAAAGTTTGGACAAACCTTCTCATTCCAAGAGTTTTCTGTATTTTCATGACTATAAAAATTGTAGATTCACACTGAAGGCATCAAAACTATGAATTAACACATGTGGAATTATATACTTAACAAAAAAGTGTGAAACAACTGAAAATAGGTCTTATATTCTAGGTTCTTCAAAGTAGCCACCTTTTGCTTTGATTACTGCTTTGCACACTCTTGGCATTCTCTTGATGAGCTTCAAGAGGTAGTCATCTGAAATGGTCTTCCAACAGTCTTGAAGGAGTTCCCAGAGATGCTTAGCACTTGTTGGCCCTTTTGCCTTCACTCTGCGGTCCAGCTCACCCCAAACCATCTCGATTGGGTTCAGGTCTGGTGACTGTGGAGGCCAGGTCAGCTGGCGTAGCACCCCATCACTCTCCTTCTTGGTCAAATAGCCCTTACACAGTCTGGAGGTGTGTTTGGGGTCATTGTCCTGTTGAAAAATAAATGATGGTCCAACTAAACGCAAACCGGATGGAATAGCATGCCGCTGCAAGATGCTGTGGTAACCATACTGGTTCAGTATTCCTTCAATTTTGAATAAATCCCCAACAGTGTCACCAGCAAAGCACCCCCATACCATCACACCTCCTCCTCCATGCTTCACGGTGGGAACCAGGCATGTAGAGTCCATTCGTTCACCTTTTCTGCGTCGCACAAAGACACGGTGGTTGGAACCAAAGATCTCAAATTTGGACTCATCAGACCAAAGCACAGATTTCCACAGGTCTAATGTCCATTCCTTGTGTTCTTTAGCCCAAACAAGTCTCTTCTGCTTGTTGCCTGTCCTTAGCAGTGGTTTCCTAGCAGCTATTTTACCATGAAGGCCTGCTGCACACAGTCTCCTCTTAACAGTTGTTGTAGAGATGTGTCTGCTGCTAGAACTCTGTGTGGCATTGACCTGGTCTCTAATCTGAGCTGCTGTTAACCTGCGATTTCTGAGGCTGGTGACTCGGATGAACTTATCCTTCGCAGCAGAGGTGACTCTTGGTCTTCCTTTCCTGGGGCGGTCCTCATGTGAGCCAGTTTCTTTGTAGCGCTTGATGCTTTTGGCCACTGCACTTGGGGACACTTTCAAAGTTTTCCCAATTTTTCGGACTGACTGACCTTCATTTCTTAAAGTAATGATGGCCACTCGTTTTTCTTTACTTAGCTGCTTTTTTTTCTTGCTATAATACAAATTCTAACACTCCATTCAGTAGGACTATCAGCTGTGTATCCACCTGACTTCTGAACACCACAACTGATGGTCCCAACCCCATTTATAAGGCAAGAAATCCCACTTATTAAACCTGACAGGGCACACCTGTGAAGTGAAAACCATTTCAGTTGACTACCTCTTGAAGCTCATCAAGAGAATGCCAAGAGTGTGCAAAGCAGTAATCAAAGCAAAAGGTGGCTGCTTTGAAGAACCTTTTACGTGATCAGCAGCCGACCAACTAGCTCCGTGTCAATCCATGACGTGTGTACTTTGGTCGGCTGCTGATCACGTAAGCAGGTCATATGCAGGGATATGGGCCAATGAATGACGACCCGGAAGTGCTGATCGTGAGTTTTGTACATCTGCGGCTCGCGTGGCTGCTGATCACCTAAGTCAGTTTTGTTGTGAGCGGAGGAAGAGTCGTGGCTGAGAGTGACTGGGATACTGTGACCGTGCTGAGGAAGAAGGGACCCACTGCCGCACAGGCAAAGTCCAAGCAAGTGAGTGGCCCTCCTGTATGTAACCATTAAAAACTAAAGAGAGGGGTGAGCACTCAGATTATAAATAATTGTGAGGCAAAAAACAGTGGTGCTGATTGGATGAAAAATGCAATCGAACACAAAGGAGAAACAGCATCCAATATAAAGCACACACAAAATTTCTTTATTAAATAACACAGCAAACAAGGAAAAATTAAAAGCAATTAAAATACATGTGCACCCTTGGAGGCAAATACCAGGGGTGAACACCAAAAAGAACAAATCCTACAGACGCCCATTAAATAAATATAAAGTAAATAAATACATATTGAAAATTCATAATAATAATATAAATAATTATATAATAATATAATATAATGAATAGGCCTATTCATTATATTATTATTATGAATTTTCAATATGTATTTATTTGCGTTGTCATTTCAGCCTGATATACCAACAATTGTTAGCACAAAGAGGTGTCAAGCCTCAGGACAAAACACTAAAAATGATTGAAAAAAATGATAGCAAATAAATGTTTAGTTTTTAATTGCTGTATTTTTGTTAAATATATTAGTTGCTGTTGCGCACTGCAAATATATGTTGCTGTTACATATTACTACTTCATATCTTGTTTTCATGACTGCTGTTAAAATACGTGTGTGACATTAGCTGCTGTGTGCGGCCCTCGCAACAACCTCTTGTTACTCATGTGGCCCTCGGGGTACCCTGAGTTTGACATGCCTGATATAGACAACATGATTAGAGTTGCAGTTCAAAAAATCTTTGATTGGATATGTGGCAGTGCCCAAACTATTACTAAAAGCCATAGACTTATTAACATATTTAATACTTGACAACGTGGGGTTCCACATTTGTGGAAACCCCTCGTCTGAAGCCATGTTTTAGATTTTTAAATTTTTTTTGTCCACAAACAGACTGGCCGATAAATAATTCCTCAATGTTCGACCGCGTTTAGCCACATAATTACATCCAGAGTCAAGAATAGATGTAAGAATACTATCTTGATAAAAGATGGATACATTTTTCCAGATAATTTGTGTTATATTATTGTAATCCTTATTGAACGGGGTAGAAAAATATATTCCCACTTTATTGTTTTGTTTACTTTCTTTATTAACAATGTGTAAGAGAGACTTTCTGTCCTTATCATTTGCAATTTTCTTGGCCCTCTTAAGAGACCAATTAGGATAACCTCTGTCCCTTAACCTCCTGCAAGTGATGTTTATTTGGGTGTTATATTTATCTATATCAGAGCATGCCCTTCTCATATGTGTCATTTCACCCACTGGCACCGATATAATCGTGCGTTTCGGGTGAGAATTGTTTGCATGTAAGATGGTGTTCCCCACCTCTTTCATACAAAACAAATCTGATGACACCTGATTTTTCTCTACACTTCACTGTAACATCAAGAAAATTAACACTAGTTTTTATCCGTGTGAAAAGTACATTTTAGATTATAATTGTTGGTATTAATATAATCTGCAAAGAAGGATATGTCCTCTTGAGTTCCTAGCCAAACCAATAACAAATCATCTATATATCTACCATACCACTGTATACTTGATTGGTATGGGTTACTGCTATTGTATATATAAATAATAATAATACATTTTATTTATATAGCGCCAACATATTCCGCAGCACTGTACAATTTGTAGGGTTCAAGTACAGACAAAAAAGATACATTACAAAGAAATAGTCAATTCACACACTGGGACTGAGGGCCCTGCTCGCAAGAACTTACAATCTATGAGGTAGAGGGGGTGACACAGGAGGTAGCAGGGGCGGCAACAGACGTAGCATTGCTTATACAATGGTCAGACAATTTTGTAATAGAGGTTACTGTCATTACACATATATAAAGCTGTATGAGCCGTCACCAGTCGTGTCCTTTAACATGCAGATGGTGCCTGGACATATAAAGTTAGTCTGATACGGCATCATATCTGTGAGGTAATGTTGGAGCATCAACAGAGGAGGGTACGTTTTAGGGATTCTAACTACGGAAGGGTTTACATTAGGAGTTGTGATAGGCCTGTCTGAAAAGATATGTCTTTAGTTTACGCTTGAAGCTGTGGAAATTGGGGGTTAATCTGATAGTCTGGGATAGAGCATTCCAGAGAAGTGGTGCAACTCGGGAGAAGTCTTGTATACGAGCGTGGGAAGTTCTGATAATAGAGGATGTTAGTTTTAGGTCATTGAGTGAATGGAGAGTACGGGTTGGGCGATAGACAGAGATAAGGGAGGAAATGTAAGGAGGTGCAGCATTATGGAGAGCCTTGTGAATGAGGGTGATAAGTTTATATTGTATTCTGTATTGAATAGGCAGCCAATGTAGTGACCGGCACAGACCAGAGGCATTGCTGTAGTGTCTAGACTGATAGATGAGCCTGGCCGCCGCATTCAGAATAGATTGTAGAGGGGAGAGTTTAGTAAGGGGAAGACTGATTAGTAAGGAGTTACAGTAGTCAAGGCGAGAGTGAATCAGGGCAACAATAAGTGTCTTTAGTGTATCTGTGGTAAGGAAAGGGCGGATTCTGGAGATGTTTTTGAGGTGGAGATGACAAGAGCGTGCGAGTGATTGGATATGGGGGCGATATACTGTTCCTCCCACCACGCCATCACCAGATTGGCGAGACAGGGGGAGAAATGAGCCCCCATAGGGGCGCCGCAAATTTGTAGGTAGAATGCCCCATTAAACATAAAGAAATTGTGTTTCAATAGATAATCAACTACCTCTATGACAAATTCACACAGTTCCTCCGTAAAGTCTGAATATTTGTATAGATGGTAAGAAAACGCTTGAATCGCAACATAGTGCGGTATACTAGAATATAATGAGCAGACATCAAATGTCAGCCAAGTATATTTTCAGCCAAGTATATTCCTCTCTCCACTTTAAAGTATCAAAAACCATAAGTTCCTCCTTAGTATCTTTTATGTAGCCCGGAATACGGACTACAAAGGGTTGCAGCAAATGATCTACCCATTCGCAAATCTTTTCATTTAATGATCCGATTCCAGAGATGATGGGACATAGTGGAGGTGGAAAGACATCTTTATGAATTTTTGGAAGTCCGTGAAAAATCGGTGTTATGGGGCGTTCCACCTTCAAATTTTTTGCATACTTTTCAGAGAAAATTCCCAGACTAACACCTTCAGAGATGATGGAATCCAAAGTATTGTAAAAAACAGAGGTAGGATCCTGGCTTAATTTTCTATATGTAAGGTTTTCGTTGAGAATAGACAGAACACTCTCATAATAATCAACTCTATTCAAAACGACAACCTTTCCGCCTTTGTCGGCCATCCTTATAATAATCTGATCATTATCCTGCAATGACTTCAAACCTTTTCTTTCTTTAAAAGGGTATTCCCACGAACATAACCATTTTTAAATTTGTAGATAATTAAAACTTAAACATTTTTGCAAATATAAGTAATTAAACATTTTGCAGAGTTTTAAAGATTTTCTCTAAATATCTTGTGGTCACAGTCTATTGCCTTGATCGGTAGTCAAGGGATACGACCATGAATGCAGGAACTTTCTAAGGTCAGAAAATCAGCCATGATTTCCTTATTGTGACCGGGATGTCTTCTGATATATGTAGTGTCTCTGTCTGATAGCCTAGCTACAATAAGAAAATCATGGCTGGGTTCCTGACAAGTCCCAGACCATAGAAAGTTTCTGCATTAGTGGTCGTATCCATTGGCAACCGATCAAGGCAACAGACTGTCACCACTAACATAGTTAGAGAAAATCTTTCAAAGTCTGCTGAATTATTAACTACTTATATTTGCAAAAATGTTAAACTTTTAATTATCTACAAATATACAGTAGATATGATTATGTTCATGGGACTACCCCTTTAAGGCTAAGGTTATATCAAATTGCCGACTAGTTGGTGATACATCATATAGTTTAACCAAGTCCCTTTCTACAGCTGTTTGAAAAAGATCAAGTGCTGGAACCCTAGATATTAAGGGGTAAAAACAAGAATTATTCACATTAATGTCCACAGTATGCTTAGTGCGGCTCCTGCCCACCGTGGTCTGTAAATCATTCATGTTAACCAGGCAACATTGTTCTTGAAATACCATATCCTTAAATTCATTACTTGCACCAGGATTATTGTCCAAAAATTTGGATTCCATATTGTCTTGATCAAAAAAATGTCTTTTGACTGTAAGTGCCCTAACAAATCTATTGACATCCAGTAATGCATTGAATAAATTAAATCTCTCTGTCGGAACAAAATTTAGTCCCTTAGCTAGCAATTGAATGCAGGCATCTGATAAAGCTACTGACGATAAGTTCAGGACACTATCACAATCCTTGAATTGCTTGACATTGTTAGAAGATGATGAAATGTTCATTTGTGAGTCCATATTATTTCTAGTTGAGAGCGTTTCAATTAGAACTGGGAGTTTCGATGTCTGCGAGTAAAATAGCTGGAGTTTCTTTTTGTGCTTGATCCCTGCTCTATGTTTTCTCCTCTTGCGTTTCTTGGATTTACTCCTTCTTTCTCTGATATTAACACTTTGTCCGTGCATCTGGCCTGTGCCCAAAAACTCTTTTTTGAAAAAAACACAGTTCTGTATCTGAAATTTCCAATTCCCGCTCAGAAGAACTAAACGAAACCCTCCTGGTGGTGTGTTGACGTTTAATGAATTTCCAATCTCCCTTATTCTTAAATATGGATCTAGGGGTTGAAAACGACATGCTTTCATTCCATTTATAGAGTCCACATACAGTGGCTTGCGAAAGTATTTGGCCCCCTTGAACTTTTCAACCTTTTGCCACATTTCAGGCTTCAAACATAAGGATATAAAATTTTAATTTTTTGGTGAAGAATCAACAAGTGGAACAAAATTTATTCTCTTCTCAAAGCAGATGATCAACTATAATATCTTGATTTGTAATCTTCCAGGACTTTATACACCCTTATTCTCAGAGCACTCTCTCCTCTCACCTTTTCTGCTTCTCACACACCGCTCTCCTGTCCCTTCCAGGAAGTCACGTCATCCAGAATCCTCCTAAATTGAAGTAAAAAAATAGATGCAAGGTCTTGCCCCTAGATGGCAGCAGAGCACCAGTAGTGGCATTGGAATGCAGAAGTCAATATTTGCCACTATCAAACTTGTAACCCTTACAAGTATAAGTGTTTGCTATTTTCCATCACCTTCCCTGAGCCTCCAATTATTATACTCTGGGGTCTGAGGTGACCCCAGTGTATATTAATAGTACCGAAACTAATATTCATTTCTAATTTTGTGGGGTTCACGTGACATGGTTCAAAGGGGAAAATTGGGAGCATTTTATACTGTTTGGGGCCACTGTGGAGAATATTATACTGTGTGGGGGCCACTTTGGAGAATATTATACTGTGTGGGGACCACTGTGGAACATATTATACTGTGTAGGGGGCCACTGTGGTGCATACTGTACTGTGTGGGGGCCACTGTGGAGCATCTTATACTTTAAGGGGGTCAATATGAAGCATATTATACTGTGTGGGCCACTTTGGAGCATATTATACTGTGTGGGGTCACTGTGGAGCATATTATACTGTGTGGAGGCCATTGCAGAGCATATTATACTGTGTGGGGGCCTCTGTGGAGCATATTATACAGTGTGTGCCACTGTGGAGCATATTATTCTGTGTGGGGCCACTGTGGACCATATTATACTGTGTGGGATCACTTTGGAGCATATACTGTGTGGGGTCACTGTGGAGCATATTATTCTGTGTGGAGGCCATTGCAGAGCATATTATACTGTGTGTGGGCCACTGTGGAGCATATTATTCTGTGTGGGGCCACTGTGGACCATATTATACTGTGTGGCATCACTGTGGAGCATATTATACTGTGATGGAGCCACTGTGGAGCATATTATACTGTGTGGGACCACTGTGAAGCATTACACTGTAGGGGGGCTCTGGGGGCGGATATACTGTGTGGGCCCCTTAACAATTTACATCACACCCCATACGTTTTATAGCAGCCGTGCAATATTATTACAGGCTGTAGTAACATTGCACAGTCACTATAAAACCGATCCTGTACAATGTAAATAGTGAAGGAGTGAGGGCGCTCGCAAAAGCACCCTTTAAAACAGTTGACCAGCAGGGGCCCTGGATGTTGGACCCCCATTGATCTCATAGGCTGTTAGGACCCCGCAGATCAGATGTTTACCAGAGCACACTGCTCCAAGTATTGTGGAGCTCTGCTGCTCAATCGTATTGATAATTGCAGTTGTGAATACTACAGTTGTATCCCTTTCAAGTATCTGAGATACAGCTGCAGCATCCATATCCGTCACTATCAAGAGTATGCTGTAGGGAGGGGGCCCCGGAAAAGTTTGCACTGGGCCCCACAAGAGTTTAGTTACACCACTGGATACAGGTATTGAAGGCTGCCTAAGAAGATCTCACATTACCATGCCCAGCCCCCTGAGATTCCTCTATGCCAAAAGCCCATGTTTCCCCACTTTCCTCCACCACGGAGGAAGCTACATTCTGGACGTCTCACAATGTACTTGCAGTGGGTGATCTGTATCACGATAATACCCTCAGTTTTTCCAACTCCAGGAACTTTACCAACTGCTTCACAATTCATTCTACAGATATCTTCAACTGAGACATGCACTGCACAGCCAAATTCTGGTAGTTCAGGATCTAATGTCAGATTACCTCTTGATAGGTGTACTCACCTCTCAGGGCCCACGGGGAATAATATTGACTTTCTATGCTTATCTTTAGGGACTAAATTACAATCCACACAATTTGCAGTGGAGGCTAAGTGGTGATCACAAATCCATGAATTTACATTAGAAGACTGGGCGGAAGCCCTAGAGTCATCATCATATGTGTCCCCAGCGATTAATAACCACATGATTCAATTATACTTTCTACAATAGTGCTATCTCTCTCTGGTATGTTTATATAATATGGAGGACAGATGGAGGACAGATGCCACAGATGTACTAGTTCACATGCTGACTTCTCACATATCACCTGAGACTGGCCCCATATAGGCTCATTCTGGAGGGAAGTTGTTGCTACACTATCTAATATCACTATGATTCTGGTTCCGTTCCAGCCGTAACAGACGTTATCTGGGACAGGCCGGCGCAACCCACGTCTGTGACGTCATTGAAGAGGGCCAAAAACAGCAGGGAGTTGTGCTGGAGCCCAGGAGAGGTGAGTACCACTGGTTTTATTTGTCACCTCCCCTGGGCCTTCGATCATTATACTCTGGGGTCTGAAAAGACCCCAGAGTATAATAATAGTTAGAAAGTGGCGTACTCCAAAAATTAAGGGCCACAATGGGACATAATACTGTGTTCAGGGGCCGTTGTGAGACATAATACTGTGTGCAGAGGCCACTATGGGACATTATACTGTGTGCAGGGGCCGCAATGGGACATTATACTGTGTGGAGGGGACACTATAGAACATTATACTGTGTAGAGGGCACGCTATGGGACATTATACTGTCTGGAGGCCACTTTGGAACATTATAGTGTGTAAATGGGGCGTTATACTGTGTGGGGGCCAGGAAAGGGGGAGCTATGGGACATTATAGTGTGCGGAGGGGCCGCTATGTAACATTATACTGTGTGCAGGGGCCACTTTGGGACATTATAGCATGTGTAAATGCAGCATTAAACTGTATGGGGGCCAGGAAAGGGGGCGCTATGCCATGGGGGTGAAAATTAAAAAGTTTGCTATGGGGCCCAGTCTTTGTTAGTTATGCCCCTGCCTGAGGGTCTGTCTTTTGGACCTTCTGGAGGAGGAAGACTGGCTGCATCACATGAGAATATTCCTACAGGATTCCCTATTCCTAGCTAGGAAAGCTACATTATATCGCTTAGGTGGATGGGCAATAAACTCCGAACTGTGGAGTAGTGAAAGAAACTAGTTAATAATACCATCCAATATGAGAAATTGGTATACAAGTACAGAGGGTGCCTTCAGAAGTTTGCAAAGGTGTGGGGAATATGGTGTGACTCGCCATTGACTCACCCCTCTCCCAAGTCACAACGGGCTGAGTTTTCCACTAGATTAGAAACCTCCACAAAGTTGTTAGTTAACTGAACCTTTAGGCTATGCACTACTCAAATTACTGAACCGATAAGCCCCTCTTGGTGCACTACTCAAAATGCTCTCATACCAAACTACATGTGCAATGTTTGTTTTTTTATTTTATTGGTTTTACATGTTCTTTGCAATGTAAGAGGTGTAACATGCAGATGGGGACTATCTGTAGAATTATGTGAGTGGCACTCTATTTGTAAGGTGCAGAAGTAGGGTCCTAATCCAAATATCAGCAATGAAAAAGACACTTTTCACTCTTATATTATAAAACTAATCCATAACTTTTTTATTCACAACCAGATATGTGGTATCCAAGACAGTTCCAAGTAGAGTAATCAAGTAACATTTTGATTGTTAGACCTTCATCAGACTCGTGTCCACTCGGAGCCTCAATATCGGCACAGGAGAAAAGCGGTAATGCGCTGCTCCCCAGCGGTATTACCACTTTTCTCCTGCTAAAGTGTTATTAGTACTGAACAGAATATATAAAGATAGGAGAGTTGCTTTATGTCCATAACTTCCTCCAAAGAAAAAAATAAATAAATAATGGAAATTAAAAACAACAATATTGGTATTGACATGTCTGAAAATGTACCAAACTAAAGAAAAAATGAAATAATTTTCCAGAACAGTGAATGATGTAATGGGAAAAAAAAGAAATTAAAATGCTCAAATTGCAATTTTTTTTTGGTCTAACAAGGAATATTAGATAATACAAGTAAAAAAAAAAACAACAATAAAGTAGTATATAGTAATAATAGCACTTCTAATGAATAAGCTATATTTATTTCACATTAGTTTAATTATTTTATGTGCACAGATGGGATCAATGACTTTCTGGGATCAGCTTACCAGTAATTCCTTTCTGAAGGACCGTTCATATCACGTTGTGATCATCTATGTAGCAACAAATGTATGGGCATCTGTTCACATAGAGTTAATGGATCCATTTCTGTTTTTTTTTTTCTTTTGGACATCAAAGTGTGTTTACCATGCTTTTGTGTGCAAAAATCAAAAAATCACATTACACCTGGTAGTCTGAATGGGCCCTTAGACAAATAACACCAGTTTTCATGGAATGGGTAGTCTATACTACAGTTATTGACTTTGGGTAGTCATTACAGGAACGTTCTTAATATATACATTCTTTAATCTATTACACATGTTATATATTCAATGTAAATAAAGTTACAAGCTGCCTGTACCTTAGGTTTATCACAGTTTGGACCAGTCATTTTTAACTTTTTACCCTCCATATGTTTGCCGATAGCAAAAGTCAGTTAGCACATGGAAAATTCCTTCTTGCTTGATGCATCATAACATAATACTGCCTGCAAGCTTCCTTGGGATGTAGCCTCTTTTTTGGCTGTTGGAAATTCCACATGATTGAGCTGAAAGAATCCTTTCTTGCTTAGTTGTCTATAAATATGCAGAGAAAGTAGAAAGCTGCCAAGCAGTCCTGTAGCTGGGACAATTGTCCACATAAGCCAACCTGTAAAATAATATGACTCTTTAGAGACCTTGGCTACATTAGATGTCAATGCCATCAATTTTTGATTGGGGTACTATGGAACCACCAAAATGGATTATCCTGATGGTCCACAGAATATACAGATCATTCACTGTTTATAACATTGTAAACTGTTGTTGGATGCACAGTTGTTATTAACAGATACACAGAATTTTAATTGTGAAATAATGCAAAAAAAGTGATTTGCCCTTCTAGTTGTCTATGATGAACCTCATAGGCTCTGTAGTAGCTGCATCTCTTTACATGATGTTCAATAACTTTGGACCTAGTTTTGTGTTAAACCTAGATTTTTGCTAGATAAGTTGTAGCCTCTATTTGGGGTAAGCATACACTAGAGATGGGAGAACCTCTCGGGATTCTTTTCTTTTTGGATTCAGGTGGCTCGAGTCCCAGATTAGATTCAAGTCAAACAAGTTCGGTACAAACCACACCTTAAATTGGCTTAAAACATAGTGTTGAACGGTGGTCCACTTACATGTAGGCCAATTTTCCCGTGGCCCGGCGGGGGGGTGGGGTTTTGGGACAGGGTTTTCAGTGGCGGGGCAGGGTTGGGGCGATTGGGCAGCTCATAATAAAACACTGCATGATAAAAAAGTGCATATTTAATGATTACATTTATACAGTTCCCTATATTTTATTAAGGGAGAGCTCTCCATATCAAGCATAACTTATTGGTGGCATGGACAGCTCCTTTAATAAAAGCATGGGTAGGGCGGAGGGGGCCCTCATTCAATTAAGGGGGCATTATAACTGTAATAGTGCCCCCACAGGTAATATCCCCCCACAATTAATATTACCCTTGTGAAGGGCACTACAACATTAATAGTGCCCCCCTCAGTTAACATTACCTGTGGGGGAGGGGATTGGCACTATTAGGGTTACTATAACTATAACAGTTAATAACAGTCCCCCCACTATTAATGTAATAGTGCCCCCCCCACCTGTGATGGGCACTATTACAGTAATAGTGCCCCCCAGTTAATAACATTACCTGTGTGGGGACTGTTATTAGCTGTAAGGAGGGCACTATAACGGTAATAGTGCCCTAATAGTGCCCTCCCCCTCACAGGTAAGAGTCTCTCCCCCCACAGGTATGTTATTAATCTGGGGGGCACTATAACTGTAATAGTGCCCTAGTAGTGCCCCACACAGGTAATATTACCTGTGTTTGTGTGTGGGGCACTACATTACAGTTATAGTGTCCCCCAGTTCATAACATTACCTGTGTGGGAAGGGCTGTTATTAATTGGGGGTGGCACTTTAATTGTAACACTGTAATAGACCCCTCACATACTGTAACTATAATTATAATATACTTACCTGGATTCTGGGAGCAGCAAAGAATATGCACACATCTTGTGTGCAAGAACAGGTCCCGGCAGCTGCACTAATAACCAGGTAAGTGGAAAGTGATCTGCTGGTGTAGGCTACACCAGCAGATCACTCTCAAAATCAGATCCTGTACCAGATGTCTGCCGATGCTGCAATGATATGTATTACACGCAGCATGGGAGCTTCAGCCAACACCTAGCAGCAAACAGAGGTCCCCGATGACTGGACTGGCCTGGTACCAAGTGATCCACTGCCCGGACTGGTCCGCGGCCCGGTCTTTGGGGACCTTTGGTGTAGAACACTGTCGGGGCTCCTAGGAACCTATCTATCCAATTTCAAGCTCTTTAAGGCAAACATAGCCAAAGTTATTTCAAAGTGAAAGTGAAATTATTATACTCAGGCGTCTCTTCAGACCCTAGTGTATAATAGGTGGAGGCCCAGGGGAGGTGTAAAAAAAAAACAAAAAAAAAAAAAAACAAAACATTCATACTCACCTTCTCTTTTAGGCCTCCTCATCCGGTGCTCTCTCTCAGCCTTCTCAGTGATGTCATGCACCCAGGGTCACCTCTGAGACCTGTGATTGGGCCTCAGCAGTGACATGATCACACATGATATCATGACACTCGGTACGCCCATGTGCCCGCTTGTGGCCCAATCACAGGCCTCAGCGGTGACCCTGGACGCAGGACGTCCCCAGGAGAGTGCTGGATTCCTGCCCAAAAGAGGTAAGGGTAGATGAGTATGAATGTTTTTTATTTTTTTTTCACCTCCCCTGGGCCTCCACCTATTATACTTTGGGGTCTGAAGAGACCCCAGAGTATAATGTGGCAGTCATTTTAGTTCACCCAATGATGAATCTCCATTTGTTCGGTTTTGTGAAAAACTGAACAATTTGGGATATTTGGATCAAGTTGGTTCGCCCATCTTTAGTATACATATTGTAAACATTTATATGAATTAAATTTGGGGGGAGGGGAACAACCTCATGCCACCATTTTATATTTTTTTTTGTGTATGACGGATATTGTAAACCTGAGGTCCCAAACCACTGGGCCGCAGACTAGTACAGGGCTATGAATTAGCATGTGCCACAGCATGCTCCTTCAGGTGTTGGCACTGGTTCTTTATACTGTAAACTGTGCTGTGCTGACTCTTGAGAAATTGTGGGAAGCTCTCAGTGAGAACTGCTTATGTGCGGGGAGCGTCAGCCAAAGAGGAGCGCCCAGGCTGGGAACTAACTAGACTCTAGTTAGTCTCTAGTTAGTTCCCAGAAAGGGCACTCAAAATTGGATGCTGCTCTCTGCACACACTGCTTATTATAAAGTGGCACTCACTGGGAACTGCCCACAACTTTGGAGAGCCGAATGCTGAGACCACGACCATGGTTGCCCCTCCCGCTGACTCCTTTATACCTTGCCTGCAGCCCCTATCCTCTCATAAATATCATCTCTAGCTCAGCACTATAGTGGTGCTGCACAACAACATATCAGCCCACCTGCAAGCATAGCCTGTAAGATCTTTACAACTACACTTGGCCAATACAAATGGTAGTTTCAAGCAAGATGCCCTCAGATGCCTTTTCCTACTGATGTAAACTATTTGTAAAACTCAATAACAGGTAGTGTATGGAGATTAAGATTTAATGTAAATTACTACTTGTATACATACCTAAATTAATGGGTTTGCTAGGAACATTTGTCATAGTAGGCCGTGCACTTTGTGTCATGACTGTATTGATTGTAGCATTTTTTGCATGTTCTCCTGAAATGGTCATTTGTTGACTTCTGATTGTAGGGCTCTCCTGTGTGGTTTGAGGATTTTCAGAAGTGCTAATAGAGGTTGTCACATGGATGGAGGATGCAGGGACTGAAGTGGTGGTCTCTACTATGAATGAAAACATTAGAATGAGATGGTGAACACTTAACATCTTCTTCGTCCTGCAATATGAGACCTAATTTAGTTAGACAGGAAGCCTTAAAAACCAAATCAATATCATACATATTAGTGAGCACTTTCTATTGTGCTCTTTTAACATGTAAAAGATGAAAAAAAATATCTATTGCAAGATCCTGCTGTTTATCTGCTGGATATTGTTCATGGCAAAAATACTATGCACCTGAGCTAATGTTTGAATTGAAGTCCCATATGTTCCAAGGTAAGCTACCATAGTATTATCATGCTGCCAAAAAAAATTATCCATACAAACAGATACCTTGTCAGGTAACCAGAACATATACTGTACGTGCCCTGCAGTATATACTGTAGTTTGCAAACTTTTTATAAGTCAATGAATAAGAAGGTAAACCAGCATTCATTGAGTTTCCCGTAAAAAGTATCCATTGTTGGCAAAAACAGTGTGTAACATTCAGCTTTATTAGGTTCCCACTAGCGTTCGGGTTTCCATTCTTTGGGGCTGCATGGGGACCCGAAAGAGGGAAACCCTGTACGCGTAAAAAGTGGTTACCTGCGGACAACATAGTCTATAATGTGGTTTGTCAGGTTTCCGCCAATGTTATACTGAAATTGTCAGAGAGAAAAGTCCTCCCTCCTTGCAGGACTTTTCTCTCCGCTGATTCTAAGAGGAATCTGGGACAGAGTCTCCTACGAAGACTCGAACGCTAGTGTGAACCTAGTGTAACAGAAATGCTTTTTAGTTTTAGCCTATTAGGAATAAAACAGATAAATCCATATATACCATCACAACCAATTAAAGACATGTCCAATTCAGGTCAAACATACAGTGGGCACGGAAATTATTCAGACCCTTTTAAATTTTTCACTCTTTGTTTCATTGCAGCCATTTGCTAAAAGCAAAAAAGTTCATTTTATTTCTCATTAATGCACACCATCTTGACAGAAAAAAACAGAAATGTAGATATTTTTGCAAATTTATTAAAAAAGAAAAACTGAAATATCACATGGTCATAAGTATTCAGTATTGAGTAGAAGCACCCTTTTGAGCTAGTACAGCCATGAGTCTGCTTGGGAATGATGCAACAAGTTTTTCACATCTGGATTTGGGGATCCTCTGCCATTTTTCCTTGCAGATCCTCTCCTGCTCCGTCAGGTTGGATGGTGAACATTGGTGGACAGCCATTTTCAGGTCTCTCCAGAGATGCTCAATTGGGTTGAGGTCAGGGCTCTGGCTGGGCCAGTCAAGAATGGTCACAGAGTTGTTCCGAAGCCACTCCTTTGTTGTTTTAGCTGTGTGCTTAGGCTCATTGTCTTGTTGGAAGGTGAACCTTCGGCCCAGTCTGAGGTCCAAAGCCCTCTAGAAGAGGTTTTCTTCCAGGATATCTCCGTACTTGGCCGCATTCATCTTTCCTTCAATTGCAACCAGTCGTCACGAGAGACCAGAGAATCTTATTTTTCATAGTCTGGGAGTCCTTCATGTGTTTTTTGGCAAACTCTATGTGGGCTTTCATATGTCTTACACTGAGGAGAGGCTTGCTTTCGGGCCACTCTGCCATAAAGCCCCAACTGGTGGAGGGCTGCAGCGATAGTTGACTTTGTGGAACTTTCTCCCATCTCCCTACTGCATCTCTGGAGCTCAGCCACAGTGATCTTTGGGTTCTTCTTTACCTCTCTCATCAAGGCTCTTCTCCCACAATTGCTCAGTTTGGCTGGACGGCCAGGTCTAGGAAGAGTCCCAAACTTCTTCCATTTAAGGATTATGGAGGCCACTGTGCTTTTCGGAACCTTGAGTGCTGCAGAAATTCTTTTGTAACCTTGGCCAGATCTGTGCCTTGCCACAATTCTGTGTCTGAGCTCCTTGGGCAGTTCCTTTGACCTCATGATTCTCATTTGCTCTGACATGCACTGTGAGCTGTGAGGTCTTATATAGACAGGTGTGTGCCTTTCCTAATCAAGTTCAATCAGTTTAATTAAACACAGCTGGACTCCAATGAAGGAGTAGAACCATCTCAAGGAGGATCCGAAGGAAATGGACAGCATGTGAGTTAAATATGAGTGTCACAGCAAAGGGTCTGAATACTTATGACCATGTGATATTTCAGTTTTTCTTTTTTAATAAACTTGCAAAAATATCTACATTTCTGTTTTTTTTTGCAAATGGCTGCAATGAAACAAAGAGTGAAAAATTTAAAGGGGTCTGAATACTTTCCGTACCCACGGTATAATGCACTATGTGTGCAAGATACAAGATATATATTTGTAAATGCATACTATTATTGAATACCAAAAAACTTCTTTTGGTAAATATAATTATATAATTTGGCGTAAAGTAAGGGTTGACCAACATATTGTCGTAAACATATAGCACAAAAATTGGATATGCTGTATATATCCAGCACAATCATTGCCAAAGTACACAAACCCTCTTAGTAGAATGTCTGCCTTGAAAAATAAGATATGATCAGTCGCTATGCCAAACAAGGCAAATTGCACGTAAACTGCAGAGTAGTGATGGGAAATTTAGTTCATTCAGAAGAAGAGTTCACTATTTCTCTTGCTCTGTGTTACTGCTGAAAAACTGATCTTAGGCTAAGGGCCCACGTTATGGAAACGCAGCTTTTTTTGTTGCAGATTTTGCTGCAGTTTTTGGAGCCAAAGCTAGGAGTGGATTTCCCATTCCTTATGTAGCCATTCTTGGCTTTGGCTCTAAAAACTGCAGCAAAATCTGCGACAAAAAAGCTGCGTTTCTGCAAAGTAGGGCCTCAGCCTTAAAGGGAGTCTATCACTGCCCCTAGCTACTTTAAACCGCTCCTATAGTGCTGTAGATGCTGTTAGCAAAATAAAAACGATACCTTTATGTTTCAGAGCCTCAGGGATGCGGGGAAAAAACACTTTTATTCTTTATTCAAATGAGGACCTTGCAGCACAGGGGGAGTTTTCTTCTATAACAGCACTGCTGCATCATCACTAAACTCGCCCATCCTGCATTCAGCTCGTCCCCCTGGGCAGTGTGAGTTGATCCAGTGTGAGTTTATCCTGCCACTGCCCATGCGAATTAACTGAGGCTAGGTTCACACTAGTGCCGTCAGTTTGTTGTTCTGGTCCGTCGGAGGAGCAGAACAATGGACAGGTGAACCGCTAAAATAGTGGTTGCATACAAAGCCTGGTGGACCCCATTGACTATAATGGGTTCTGTCAAGTGTCTAATGTACTGGGAAGCTGGAAAAAAATTCAGAATGGGGGAAAATTGGAGAAAAATTGCATTTGTGTGACTTTCTTATGTTTTTAAGACGTTCGCTGTGCAGCCAAAATTACATGTCACCTGTATTCTATGAGTCGGTATGATTCTGGAGATACCAAATATATATAGTTTTTGTTACGTTTTAACCCCTTAAAAATCCAAAACTTTGCAAAAAATTTCTTGGAGTCCCCATATTCTGACACCAGCAACTTTTTTTTGTTTCCATGTATGGGAATGCATAAAGTGTCTTTTTTTTTTTGCGGGGCCAGATGTACTTTTTAGTTATACCATTTTGGGGAATGCCTGATGTTTTGATCGCTTTTAATTAAATTTTTTATAGGAGGTGAAATAGCAAAAATACAGCAGTTTAGATTTTTTTTTCCCAGTATGGCGTTCGCCGTATAGGAAAAATATTTTATATGTTTGGGGCGGGCATTTTCGGACATGAGGATGTATAATTTGTTTATGTTTGTTTATTAATCTTTATTATAAATCTAGGGAAATTGGCTTGATTTGAATTTTTAGGTTTTTATTGTTTTTTTTTTTTTTTTTTTTACTATAGCAGGCCTGGGAGCCTTCATGAGGCTCCTGGCTGCCATAGGAACAGGAACATAGGAAAGAGATTGCGGGAGCCGGCCTGCAACGTCAAAGGTACAAGGCCGGTGGGGACCGGCTCCGGGGGCACTGTTTTAACACTGGGGGAAGAGATATCGATATCCAATGCCTGCAATTAGAGAAGACTCTATTGTATAGTGTACATTACAACGGAGATCTGGTGGCTATGGCGACTGCTCTGCAACAGAGTAGCTGTCATCTTTAAAGACCCTTCATCCGCCATAATAGTATGGCATATGTCGGGAATGGTACTGACTTATAATGAATGTGTATGAGGGAGCTATAAAGCAGTGCAGAAGCACCAGGCATTTTTAGCACATAGTAGACTGGTATTCTGCACTAGCAAGATGGTGATTTTTATCACAAAAAACAAGTGAGTTGCAGGAAGCTACACGCAGTCTCTCTTTTACTCACACATGAGTTTTTCCATTTTGCTTTTCCAGTATTATAAACAAAATAGCAACTCTGCAGAAGGAGCTGCTGTGCTGTAGCCCTCCTCTTATCTACTCTTCCCACTTGCTTCATTATGAACCAATCTGTGCCTAGAAGGTGAACTACATGAGTTAACTATGAAAATCTGGAATAGTTATGGCACTAGCTTCTTCAAACGCCAAGGTCACCATCCAATAGACTTGAACAGTTACCTATGCCTAGCAAGGCCTTTGATATCATATGGTGTTATTCACTGGACTAAAATACGATAAGCATGCTTGCATGCCATGGATGCTTTGGTTCCAAGCAAAAAAAATCTGAACTGCATTGTGCCCATGTATACTTAAATGTAGAACTGGAGAAGAGAACACTATGAGAAATGATAGGGTAATGAAATCTCAGCTTTTGGTAAATCTATTTGGAAAATAAAAGTAAGAGCTCAATTATTTCTCAGCCAATGGGTGATATTTTTAGGTCAGTAACAAAGGTTATCCAGTACTCTTTGAAGTTCTCATAAAAAGAGCAAAAAAAATCTAAATCATCAATATACAATGCATTGGATCAAAGAAAAAATAATATTAAATTATGGTAATGTTAGTAATCCCTATTGTAATCTCCCGTGTAAATGAATATTTTAGCTAGCCCCTGACTGTAGATCATATAAAAGGAAAAGTGCATATATAAATTTTACCCACCTCCTTAGTGTTTCCTATTTGTAGCTTATGCCACAGGACTCCATACTCTTTAACATCTCTTCTCTACTACACCTATGACTGGGCCAGTTTATCATGCCTCTATGTTTTCATTATTATCTTTACACAGACTCCCAAATAATACCTTCTGCTCCCACCCTAAACAATCTTGTGCCTAGAACTATCATTCAACCATCTTGTACTTTGTCTTCCAGAGCTTGTCATATTTTCCCATAACACAAACAAATTACTAAATGTGTGAACAGCACTCCACTATCCCTTTCTGCACATATGTGCTCAAAGTTGGGCATACATCTCAGGTAGATGGCGGCTAAACACTCGTTGGACTGTCAACCACTCTCCCTTTGGCCTAGCATGCATGTGTTCTAAATGTAAATAGGAGAGTAAGGCGCTACCAAACATTCCTGCCCAAAGCTTATCTCTGTGCATGTTGGAAAGAAACTGTCCCATCTATGTTTCCCCAACATCTCCTGTTGAGATGACCAATACACAGTAGATTGTTCACTAGGTTTACTACACAGTAAACCACTTCTGTGTGGTGTGTGAACATAAAGACTAACACTTGCATACTTAACACTGCTGCACATTTAACCTTTGTCAGTTCAGCTACCAGCCACTGTTCATAGAAAGAAACCAATTCAAAATCCTCACTTTAGCCTTTCTACATCCTATATTTCTAATCTCGGCCAATAACAACGTCCTCTCTACCAATCTAATAACCTCTTCTAACTTTTGTACACAAAACTGCTCTTATCCCCTCATTTCTCGTGCATACCTCCCAACCGTCCTGGATTCTGCGGGACTGTCCCGGATGGGGGTCCTGTCCCACGGTCCCGGTCAACGGGAGGTATGTCCCGGATTCAACTCATCTGCATCCGGAGAGGACGCAGATGAGTTGAATACAGTGGTGAAGCAGAAGCAGACAGCTCCCGCTTCACCACTGTGCTCCCCACTGTACTCCGGCTCCAGGAGCTGTAAGCGCAATGTGATGACATCACTCACATCGCACCTGCAGCTCCCTTAACACTGTGGGATAAGAGACTACAGACTGCGCAGCAGGGGAGCGAGGAGAGGTAAGTATCAGTGTTTTTTATGTTAAACTTTATCAGATGAAGAGGGACATTAAACTGTGGGGGCAGATGGGGGGGAGAATAAACTGGGAGGGCATATGAGGGGGACATTAAACTGTGGGGGCAGATGGAGGGGGGCAATAAACTGGGGGGGCATATAATATTAGGGTGACTGTAAGAGCATTATACTGTGTGGGGAGCACAAAGAGAAATGGATGGGAATGGGCGGGGTACATTTAGAAGTGGGTGGAGCTAAATGTGTCCCTCTTTCTGTTCTCTAAAAGTTGGGAGGTATGCTCGTGGACATCCCTCCTTTCTGATTTCACCTAAAACCTTACAACCTAACCAACCTTCTAATGGTCACGAAAAACCTACCTCTTCTAACAGATGCATATAACCTGGCCTCAACCATGCTTCAACCAATATTCTAACAGTGTCTGCACCTGACCTGCCATGCCTTTTATACTAGGCAATGCAAGTTTCATCAGTGGGGGTGGGGAATGATTGCTACTGTGATTTATTTTGCTTACTTGTATAGCGCCATCATATTCCGCAGAACTTTACAGACATTGACAATTACTGTCCCATATAGAACTCACAATCTACATTCCCTATCAGTATGTTTTTCTAGATTGTTCCTTGTTTGTTAGCACAAAATGTATTAATGGTCACTTGAGTATTTATACCTTTGCTGGTTATATTCAAGGTTCCTTCTCTTGTGAACACTTGACCATTCACAAGCACTTTTGCCTCACATCTGTATGAGATCTCTGATAGCCAGTCCTCTGTAGGGATTTTCCAGCTCCATGATACATTGTGTAGGTCTTCCTCATCAGAAACCTCATTGATATCAGTGGGCTCACCCAACATTTCAGATCCTCTGTAGCAGCTGATTTCAGGTGGAGGATGCACACGCTCCATTGAGCAGTTCAGATAATGGATGTCATTTTTCATGCTGTTGCTTAAGAGCAAAATTGTAGGCAATGCTGCAAAATGGAGAACAACACAACAACACATGTAAACACCTAGTTGTAAAACAGGTAATTATCTATCTATATTGAATATGCTGGTATACATACAATAATGATACGTACCATATACATGGAGTTGAACTGATGTCTGGTGAATTTTGCGATAGCCTGGACAAATGGCCTCACAGTATTTAGAGCCTCCCATGGATATACTTATGTTTTTTAAGGTCTGGACACTGTAGCCAGGGACAATATATTGATCGTTTTGATAAATGTCAAGGCCTTTCCAGGCAACAATGCCCAATGGACAGTTGAGAGAGCAATTCAGTTGTATTGATGATCCAATAGATACCACAGGATTCACAGGATTCACAGTTAAGTAGTATTCAGCTGAACACATAGGAGAAATATTTATATACAAACATACATAAAATAAAGGTAGTAGATACATTTCTGTTTTATTTCTATAGCTTTTATTACTCATATCTGCACTGATCTGAACTCCCAGGTAGGGCCACACAGGTCCATGTCACCCATGGTAACACATACATTGTACACATTTATTGAATAGTACCTAATAACTTGTTTCACAGATGTGCAGACAAGATAGGTTTGTAAGGATTGAGCTCAGTCTTACGTAAGGATTGAGCTCAGTCTTACTACGAAACAGCCACCATCAATTGGTTTTAGCTAGGAGCAGGATAAATTATCCAGTAGAGGGATAGACAGCAATGCCATCATACATATAGGTTCTAATAAAGAAAAATGTCTGCAATTGCACAATGAATACTATCATTGGTTTCCCATACTGGATGCAGCAGGAATTTATTCACTCCATTCGAAATGTGTTTTTGATGTGTATTCAGTTTATGCTGAGTTTTTTGAATTTACAAGTTTTAGTATTAATAATGCGGCGAATACTGTATATAATATTTTAATGTACAGCTACTTCTCTATTTCTGTTGTCATAGTGTTCTAGTCTTCTAAGGGAGCATTTATTGTATCAAGATAGCATGTATGCTATGCTTGATTTTTAGATATACTTTTCTATAACCAGATAACAATCAAGGATATCAGAATATCCAAATGATGGTGACTTATTTATTCATATATTTATTGTTTCTGGGGCTGTAAATAAAAATGGACTAAAATTGTATACCAAAAGGAGTAAAGAAATTAATTTGAATTATTTGAAATATATATCGCAGCTAGATGTATCTGAATATATAACATTTATGGGATTGTACATGACTATGTAAGAAGAATAAAGTAAACTAGTTGTAAAACTGAATAACATAGTATTAAAGCACTTTGATATAAAGTTAGTGTATGAAAACTAAGGTATCATTTACATGGCTAGTTTTTGTCTGTCTACTTACCTAAATGCATGGATCTGATAGGACTCTGTGTCAATGTAGGCTGTGTATGTTGTGGGGTGACTACATTGATTGTAGCATTCTTTTTATATTCTCCAGGAATGGCCAATTGTTGACTTCTTGACGTTAAACTGTCCTGAGGATTTTCAGTAGTGGTTGTCAGATATGGTGTCCTCGACTTCTCTGATTGGGTAGATGTGATTTGGGAGGTGGGAAAATCATGCACTGTAGTGGTAGTCTCTGCTATAAATGAAAATATATAGTGGGACATTATAGTAAATACCCAGTTAATATGCCTTTCCTCCTGCAGTGTAATGATTAATTTACAGCACTTGAGAACGTCCATCACAAACTCTTCCATTGTCAGGAGAAAGGTGCAGCATGGTGGAGGACTGACTGACCAACTTATAGTCAATGGGGTCCATTAGGCACCACTGTTGTCTGTAATGTGACAGATCTGACACTTCCACCATTTTCATTTTTTTGTTCCTAAGATTTGAACCCAGCCTAAAGCAGAATCTAAGACTATCTATTTCATTAACCCATTATTCTTTTTTTCTCCTCCTGTTCACTTTTCTTACATCTGAAGGTAGTTCCAAAATGATAACGTTCAAGCTCAGACCCAGAGCATGCATTGCATCCATATATGAACATAGGTTCTGTTCACATGTATGCCAATCATTTCCTTTGTTCTTCTCCATCACTGGGGAGAAATAAAAATAACAGAATTGCCAGATCTGTCACATGACGAACACCAAGTACATGACTTTATCTGGTATTTTTGATGGAATCTGTGACAGAAGATCCTAATGAGGCCTTCAATGTAATACTGTAATGTAATGTAAACACAGCCTTACTCCGGCTTAAACATGTAAACAGTATGCCCAACTAGTGTGTATGGAGAATGTGATATAAAGCAGGAGAGGTGAGCTGATGGTCAGAATACGTGCTGTAAAGGGGGAGAGTTTACATTGGAAAGGTGACTGTGATGTCAAAGTTTTGAGGATACCTGTTACCCTGATACCTAATTAAATATTTGTATTCCGGCACCTCCTATTTTTGGATGAAAAACATATAGAAATGTACTTTGTAGGGATATATATATATTATTTATATATGCTTTTTTATATATTTATATGCAATTATATATAAAATTATATTATTTATACCTTTGCTTGATATAACATGGCCTCAACCATCCTTAAACCAATATTCTAACAGTGTCTGCACCTGACCTGCCATGCCTTTTATACTAGGCAATGCAAGTTTCATCAGTGGGGGTGGGGAATGATTGCTACTGTGATTTATTTTGCTTACTTATATAGCGCCATCATATTCTGCAGCACTTTACAGACATTGACAATTACTGTCCCATATAGGACTCGCAATCTACATTCCCTATCAGTATGTTTTCCTAGATTGTTCCTTGTTTGTCAGCACAAAATGTATTAATGTTCACTTGAGTATTTATACCTTTGCTTGTTATATTCAAGGTTCCTTCTCTTGTGAACACTTGACCATTCACAAGCACTTTTGCCTCACATCTGTATGAGATCTCTGATAGCCAGTCCTCTGTAGGGATTTTCCAGCTCCATGATACATTGTATAGGTCTTCCTCATCAGAAACCTCATTGATATCGGTGGGTTCACCCAACATTTCAGATCCTCTGTAGCAGCTGATTTCAGGTGGAGGATGCACACGCTCCATTGAGCAGTTCAGATAATGGATGTCATTTTTCATGCTGTTGCTTAAGAGCAAAATTGTAGGCAATGCTGCAAAATGGAGAACAACACATGTAAACACCTAGTTGTAAAACAGGTAATTATCTATCTATATTGAATATGCTGGTATACATACAATAATGATACGTACCATATACATGGAGTTGAACTGATTTCTGGTGAATTTTGCGATAGCCTGGACAAATGGCCTCACAGTATTTAGAGCCTCCCATGGATATACTTATGTTTTTTAAGGTCTGGACACTGTAGCCAGGGACAATATATTGATCGTTTTGATAAATGTCAAGGCCTTTCCAGGCAACAATGCCCAATGGACAGTTGAGAGAGCAATTCAGTTGTATTGATGATCCAATAGATACCACAGGATTCACAGGATTCACAGTTAAGTAGTATTCAGCTGAACACATAGGAGAAATATTTATATACAAACATACATAAAATAAAGGTAGTAGATACATTTCTGTTTTATTTCTATAGCTTTTATTACTCATATCTGCACTGATCTGAACTCCCAGGTAGGGCCACACAGGTCCATGTCACCCATGGTAACACATACATTGTACACATTTATTGAATAGTACCTAATAACTTGTTTCACAGATGTGCAGTTCTCTGGGTAAACCTCTTATTTTGTATCCCCTGGAAAACTCCTTTAACATTCAGTAGAACAGTGGTTCTCAACCTTTCTAATGCCGTGACCCCGCAATACAGTTCCTCATGTTGCGGTGACCCCAAACCAAAAAATAATTTTGGTGGCTACTTCAAAACTGTAATTTTGCTACAGTTATGATTCGGAATGTAAATACATGATATGCATTATGTATTCTAATTGCTACAAATCAAACATAATTTAAACATAGTGATCTACCCCCTACACAGGTAATGTTATTAACTATGGGGAAATTGAGAATTATTACAGTAATAGTGCCCCCCATATGAGTAATCTTATTACCTGTGTGGCGTCACTATAACTGTAATAGCCCCTCATATACAGACCAAAAACAAAATAGATGCCACACGGCCATTGTTCATATAAATATATCGCTTAACAGTGGCGATAGCCTGACTTCACATAAAGACAGAGAGCAGTAATGGCCAAGCTTCTGGTTAATATGGGCTTGAGTCATATTATAATATTTACCGTATTTTTCGGACTATAAGACGCACCGGACCATAAGACGCACCTAGGTTTTAGAGGAGGAAAATATTGAAAAATATTTTAAGACAAAAAAATGTGGTAAAATGTCTAATATATGGAAGTTGTAGTTTTGCAACAGCTGCAAGGTCACATTGACAGGTGTCCCTGCAGCTGTACGGGGAGGAATAGGGCGTCTTTTTTTGCAGGGCCAGATGTACTTTTCAGTTATGCCATTTTGGGGAATGTCTATTGCTTTGATCACTTTTTATTCAAATCAGAGGCGAAACAGCAAAAAATATGGCGGTTTGGCACTTTTGATTTTTTTTTCCCTCTCTGATGTTCACCCTACAAGAAAAATATTTTTATATCGTTGTAGACCGGGCATTTTCGGACACAGGGATAGCTAATGTGTATGTGTTTCCAGGGTCGAACTGGCCCACCGGGGAACCGGTGAATCCACCGGTGGGCCCCGAGCCCCGACTATTAGTCCTCATGTCATGGGGGCCCGATCGGGATCCTGACCATCCCGATCGGACCCCTGACCAGTGGCGTTATGATCGCGGTCGCAGGGGGCGCGACCACGACTGGACCCGGCAGGGTACGGGGCCCGCGGACAGCTGGAGATGGCCGGGGCCTCGGACCACTATGATAGCGGTCGGGGAAAGCCTGGTTCCCCGACCGCTATACATACTGTTATTGGAAAGGGACCCTGTCATATTGCAGGCCCCTTTCCAATAGATGGCAGGGCAGGGCACCCAGGGGAGGTGACTGAAAACAATAAATACATATTCTCACCTCTCCTGGGCACAGCGTTCTCTCCGGCGCTCTTCTGTCATGTGACTGAGGCCTGTGATTAGGCCCCAGCGATCACAAGGGGCGCGACCGCGTAATGACGTCAGTGCGCCCCCACGTGACCACTGAGGCCCAATCACAGGCCTCAGCAGCGTCGTCGGAAAAGGGCCTCAAGACGCTGAAGACGACAGGATGGAGCGAGGATGCCAAGGAAAGGTAAGGCAAGGTGAGTATGAGAGTTTGTTATTTTTAATCACTTCCCCTGGGCCTCCGATTATTATACTCTGGGGTCTGAGGAGACCCCACAGTATAATAATAGCACTGAAGCGGAGCGGAGGGGGCTATTGGGCGCATATAATACTGGGTGGGGGCCACTATGGAGCTTATAATACTGGGTGGGGGCCACTATGGAGCTTATAATACTGGGTGGGGGCCACTGTGGAGCTTATAATACTGGGTGGGGGCCACTGTGGAGCTTATAATACTGGGTGGGGGCCACTTTGGAGCATATAATACTGGGTGGAGGCCACTGTGGAGCTTATAATACAGGGTGGGGGCCACTGTGGAGCTAATAATACAGGGTGGGGGCCACTGTGGAGATTATAATACTGGGTGGGGGCCACTGTGGAGCTTATAATACTGGGTGGGGGTCACTGTGGAGCTTATAATACAGGGTGGGGGCCATTGTGGAGCTTATACTCCATACAGTGGCTCCTTCATTTTTTTTTTAATTACGCAGGGACAGGTGAAAAAAACAAAACAAAAAACCCCCCCACAAACTTTCTTTCCTGTCCCCAGTGTTTCCCAGAGCAGTTCGGTCCTGCAGTTCTGTTGTTTTCTTCCAGCTGACGTTCCCTCTGCACGTGACTACCTGTGACGTCACGTGACCCCTGAGGCCAATCAGTGGCCTAAGGGAAGGGACCTGGGACGTCACAGCCAGTGAGGAATTCCGGCAAAAGAAGACAGCGGAGCTGCAGGACCGGACCGTGCTGGGAGGACACCAGAGCACCGGAGAAAGGTGAGTATGTTTAGCATGTTTTTTTTTTTTGGGGGGGGGGGGTAGGGGGGATTCACCTCCCCCAGACTAATTATAAAAAAGAAAAAAATTATACTGGACAATCTCTTTAAAGTGTGGTGCATTAGGGGTGTATATTAAAGGAGTTGTCCAGGCATAATTTGTTATGGTTTATCTTCAGGATAGGCCACAGATACCTGATCTGTAGTGGGCTGACCCCGGACCGATCAGCTGTATGGAGCCACTTCTAATGCCCATACTGTACACAATACAGGGCCAGAAGCAGAAAGCTCTGTCCACTGTATAGGGGCTGGGCACCTTCACTGTATTTCAGTACTTATTGAAGTCAGTAGGAGCTGAGCTGCTTTCTGCTTCCGGCCCTGTGTTGTGTACAGAACAGGTGCCGGAAGTGGCTGATGGGGCCGTGTGTCAGCCCTCTACCGATCAGGTATTTATGGCCTATCCAGAGCATAGGCCATAAAAAAGATTAACCCTGGACAACCCCTTTAATATGCCCCACACAGTTTAATGTCCCCCCCACAGGATGTTAGCCCCCATCACTGCTCCCACACAATATAATGACCCCATCACTATTCCCCATACAGTATGGGGGACCAGTGAAGAGGCCACTATGTGGGGGGACCAGTGAAGTGACCATAGAAATATTTGGCCCAGACAACCCCTTAAAAGAGGTTGTCCATAAACTGGAGAGACCACTGTGTCGGCCACCAGGGAGGTGTAAAAATAAGAAAATTTTTAAAAAAGCATACTCACCTGTCCCCAGCACCCCGTTGCCCCCTGCCTGTGTCTGTTCGGTCTCATGGCGGCGCCTCATTTCTGGAAATCCTGTACCTAATTGGTCTTAGCGATCACATGAGGTGCAGGACTCCCAGCAAGTAGTCGCCGGCATGAGACTGAATGGACACTGGCAGCAGACAACGGAGCGCCGGGGACAGGTGAGTATGCTTTTTAATTTACTTATTTTTTACTTTACACCTCCCCGCCAGCTACATGGGTTGCTCCAATTCCTTCGACAACCTCTTTAAAGGATTTGTCCATCTTCCTAATATTGATGGCCTCTCCTTAGGATAGGCCATCAATATTACATCTGTGATGATACAACAGCCAGGATCTCTGCAGATCAGCTTTTCCAGGACAGTGCGGCTACAGGTAAAGGTAACAATTCTAGGAGCCACGCTGTTCACTTGCCATACAAGGTGTAGCAGTAGGTTTAGATAGTGCAGTGGTGCACATGGTATAGTGGGTGAGCAGCATGGCTCCCGGCATGTTATTACCTTTAGCCACCCTGTCTCGGTACCGCTGATCTGCAGGGGTTCTGATGGTGGGCCCCTAGAAACAATTCCACTGGTGGGCCCTAGACATCCCAGTCCGACACTGTGTGTTTCACAGTAATTTTGTACTTTTATATGTATTCTAGGGAAAGTGGGTGAGTTAGAACTTTTTTTTTTTTTTTTTTTTTTTTTACTATTTTATTAGCCCCCTCCCTTTATGGGGCTTGAACCTGCAATTGTTTGATTGCAAGTCCCATAGACTGCAATACAAGTGTATTGCAGTCTATGGGAGATTCTGTACATTACTACTGAGACTGGTCATAGACCAGTCTCAGTAGTAGTATCCCAGTGACAGGCCTCGGAGCCTTCATTAGGCTCCAGGCTGTCACCGGAACAGGTCGACTCCCGCGATCTCGCCGCGCGGGGAGTCGACCTGCAACTTAACAGGTATGGGGCCGGTGGGGACCGGGGGCAGTTATTACAGCCTGCGGTCAGACTCTGATCGTGGGCATTAGCTTCGGGACTCCGCTGTACAGCGAAGACCTGGTTGCTATGGTGACCGCTCAGCAGCAGAGCGGCCGCCATCATTGTAACAGACCAGGCATCTGCGTAACGGCACGGCGGATGCCGGGAGATACACAGCGCAGGGCACCCTCTCAGGCATTCAGTTTGGAACGCACATCCATAACGACGTGCGTTCCAGCTGAATAGCGCGACTTCTCAGCGGCTAAAGCCATCGGAAATATGTATTTTCCGATGGCTTTAGGCGACCCCTGTGTTTTGGTCATTCGACCCCCGCCGGGGTCGCGACCCACAGGTTGAGAACCGCTGCAGTAGAACCAGAGAATGTTAATTACAGTAATAACCACTATGTTTATTGCTCCTGTTGATTTAATCATAAAAATTCATAAAATGTATCCCAATCCCTTGAATCACTGTGTGACTTCTACAATAGATGTACATTAACCAGTGGTTGTAATCTTGATTTATTGTGGTATTGAGGAAGCCATAAACTTGGCTCCTGACTCCATCAAAGGGTTACATAGCACATCCCCTTTGTATCCATTGAATGTTTAAGGTTGAATTAAATAAAAAGAAAATATAGATCCAGTCACATAAGTATAAAAATACATATAAATGAATACAGACCACAGACATACACAGGAATATAAAAAAAACCTTTACATAGAGACAAACACACAACTTCGGAAAATTATCACAGTCTTCCAATAACAAAGAGGTTACTTTGAGTAGAACTATGTACAAAATCTAAGTTATCTAAAATCTAATCATTTTCCTGGCAGATCGTAAGAAGTGACTCTACCCAGTGGTCCATCACATGCACCCCCAAATTACCAGTATGGCTTCATAGGTTTCCGTAGTGGCTCAAAATGGATCTTCATTATGGGCAATGGTAGGGTTTTTATTTTTAACTACAATAAAAGCTCAAACCCATGTTCCACACGTTAGTCAGTTGGCTTTCTGATTTAACCCATACTTAATTTCTATGTGACCTAGATTCCTAGATTTAATTTGTATAAAGGAATATAGTATAGATGTTGTCTGCTGTCTATAGAAACACACAAAATAAGGTGTTTAATAGTGCAATGGTCTTTCACACACAAACTAAGGACTTTCACAGCACAAGTACCAGATGGGGCTGACATAATGCAGAGTTGTATTATTTGCTCAATCTGCACTGCGAGTGTGCAGAAGGGTTCACACGCAAGTTGTGCTGCACATTAGTAATATAGCCACATTTCGGAGACTCTTTTATGGCAAGAACACCACCATGATTCTACTAAACCAAACTTAAACTACCAAAGAAACCTATAGTTTCAGTATAATTAGAGTAGGGGGAAGATATTGCAGCCACAAAATGGTTGCTAAAATGTAGCTGTGTAAGGCTAGGTTCACACCTGCGCCTGGTCTCTGCTTGGGGATTCCATTCCCCATTCCGCTTTAAAAATGCAGAGAGAAAAGTACTGCAAGCAGCGCTTTTCTCTGCATTTTCTTCCCTTCTCGGGCGGAAACCAGGCAGAACCCCGGCGGACCCCATTATAGTCTATGGGGTCTGTGGGTTTCCGAAGGTAACCTAAAGTCAAATCTGTATAAAACCAGACACATGGGAACAATTACACCATCATAGCTAGCAAAATATACTTTGCAAATTAAATCCTTTATATACCAGGACTACTCCAAACAATTAATGCTGGGCTTCAGTGGAGATAATCTGTGAATGTATGGTACATTTCTATCTAGTAAAACATCTGAAGTGGTCCCTAGTTGTGTATTAGACTTCAAACATATCAGGAGAGGCTTAAAAAACTTGGGAATGAAGAAAAAGGGGTTATAATACGGTTCAGGAGGGAAGGTGCTTCTCAGTAAATTAGAATATCTTTGAAACGTTCATTCATTTCAGTAATTCAGTAATACAATTCATAATCAGCGTCTTCCATGATTGTGTGTCCTACTGAACCAGACTGAGGGACCATTTAAAGGCTTAGGAAGCCTTGGCAGGTGACACACTGAATTTACAATACTGAACTTTTTTACAATATTCTAATTTTTAGATTTTGTTTTTCATTAGCTGTAATCCATAATCAACATTTACAGAAATAAAACACTTGAAATAGAACACTCTGTGTGTAAAGAATCTAGAAAATATAGGAGGTCACTTTTTTAATTTAATTACTAAAAGAAATAAACGTTTCAAAGATATTCTTATTTATTGAGAATCACCTGTACAAGAAAAAGAGAGCACAATTGGAGTCGGGGAGAGATCAGAAGCAATGTCAAGAAATACTATTTCAGTGAAAGAGTAGTTGAGGCTTGGAACAAATTTCCAGCATTTGTGGCGGTGAAATCTACAGTAAGTGAACCTAAGCCTGGGCTAAACACAAGTCAGACTAGATGTACCATGTTTTTTTCTGCCATCTTCTGTTTCTAGCTTATACAATATGTCATAATTTTTGTGCATTTTAGATCTGAAATTATCTGTATTCAGGTATTGTTTGTGGTAAAAGTTTAATAAAACCCTATTAAAGCAAGTAGATATACAAACAAATTTTGATTTCTTTTTAGTGAACAGCAAATGTTACTCCAAAAGGCTGGGTGGTATGGCAAGAATTTTACTGTATGGACAAACTGAATACATTGACTTCTATGCAGGTAACACTTGTATGCTTGTATGTAGCTGTGTACATAGGCATTTTGTAGGTCCATGCATAGTAAGCTGTATTCACTAGATCATGTATAGTAGTAATAAATAGTGCCAAAGCCAAGAGGTTTTAATACTGTCAATGGAAAACATGTCTAACTTGGAGCCTTCATTTAGCCCCGGCCTTAGTTACTCAAACACAAAAAGTCCACAACACAGGACCTACAGACCTTTCTAGCATATTAATATAACTGAGCTGAGGAAGACAATTACAATACAACAAAGAATCTAAAATATTAAGTTATAAAAATGAAGTTATCAAATTAGGTGAGAAAAGTAAAAAAAAAATAGATATTTATATTGGTCTCACCATTGCTTAGTAGGAACAGTTGCAGGACAAAGCAGCAGAGTAAACAAGGAGCCATGGCTGTGCTTCAGCGTTCGCTCACAATCAGTTCCTTCCTTTCTCTGCTTTCTGTCCTTATACTGCCAATATATATTCTTTCACATAGCCTTACTGATAATTGGGACTGGCTAGTATGCAGGGAATTGACGTGAAGGGGTGGAGAACAGGAATTTTTAGGGGGAATCCCAAAAGTGGAGCTGATATTAATAAGGGGGGGTTATATACAAGACTTAAAGGGGCTTTCCAATTTTAAGTTAGTACTGTTTAATTACTGTATAAATATGAATGAAATAAAAAGAAAATATAGATCCATTCACATAAGAAAATATAGATCCATTCACATAAGTATAAAAATACATATAAATGAATACAGACCACAGACATACACAGGAATATAAAAAAAACCTCTACATAGAGACATAAACACACAACTTCGGAAAATTATCACAGTCTTCCAATAACAAAGAGGTTACTTTGAGTAGAACTATGTACAAAATCTAAGCTATCTAAAATCTAATCATTATCCTGGCAGATTGTAAGAAGTGACCCTACCCAGTGGTCCATCACATGCACCCCCAAATTACCAGTATGGCTTCATTGGTTTCCGTAGTGGCTCAAAATAGATCTTCATTATGGGCAATGGTAGGGTTTTTATTTTTAACTACAATAAAAGCTCAAACCCATGTTCCACACGTTAGTCAGTTGGCTTTCTAATTTAACCCATACTTAATTTCTATGTGACCTAGATTCCTAGATTTAATTTGTATAAAGGAATATAGTATAGATGTTGTCTGCTGTCTATAGAAACACACAAAATAAGGTGTTTAATAGTGCAATGGTCTTTCACACACAAACTAAGGACTTTCACAGCACAAGTACCAGATGGGGCTGACATAATGCAGAGTTGTATTATTTGCTCAATCTGCACTGCGAGTGTGCAGAAGGATTCACACGCAAGTTGTGCTGCACATTAGTAATATAGCCACATTTCGGAGACTCTTTTATGGCAAGAACACCACCATGATTCTACTAAACCAAACTTAAACTACCAAAGAAACCTATAGTTTCAGTATAATTAGAGTAGGGGGAAGATATTGCAGCCACAAAATGGTTGCTAAAATGTAGCTGTGTAAGGCTAGGTTCACACCTGCGCCTGGTCTCTGTTTGGGGATTCCATTCCCCATTCCGCTTTAAAAATGCAGAGAGAAAAGTCCTGCAAGCAGCACTTTTCTCTCTGCATTTTCTTCCCTTCTCGGGCGGAAACCAGGCAGAACCCCGGCGGGGGTCTGTGGGTTCTGAAGGTAACCTAGCGTAAAATCTGTATAAAACCAGACACATGGGAACAATTACACCATCATAGCTAGCAAAATATACTTTGCAAATTAAATCCTGTATTTACAGTCATATGAAAAAGTTTGGGCACCCCTATTAATCTTAATCATTTTTAGTTCTAAATATTTGGGTGTTTGCAACAGCCATTTCAATTTGATATATCTAATAACTGATGGACACAGTAATATTTCAGGATTGAAATGAGGTTTATTGTACTAACAGAAAGTGTGCAATATGCATTAAACCAAAATTTGACCGATGCAAAAGTATAGGCACCTCAACAGAAAAGTGACATTAATATTTAGTAGATCCTCCTTTTGCAAAAATAACAGCCTCTAGTCGCTTCCTGTAGCTTTTAATCAGTTCCTGGATCCTGGATGAAGGTATTTTTGACCATTCCTCTTTACAAAACAATTCCAGTTCAGTTAAGTTTGATGGTCGCCGAGCATGGACAGCCCGCTTCAAATTATCCCACAGATGTTCAATGATATTCAGGTCTGGGGACTGGGATGGCCATTCCAGAACATTGTAATTGTTCCTCTGCATGAATGCCTGAGTAGATTTGGAGCTGTGTTTTGGATCATTGTCTTGCTGAAATATCCATCCCCGGCGTAACTTCAAATTCGTCACTGATTCTTGTACATTATTCTCAAGAATCTGCTGATACTGAGTTGAATCCATGCGACCCTCAACTTTAACAAGATTCCCGGTGCCGGCATTGGCCACACAGCCCCAAAGCATGATGGAACCTCCACCAAATTTTACAGTGGGTAGCAAGTGTTTTTCTTGGAATGCTGTGTTTTTTTGACGCCATACATAACGCCTTTTTGTATGACCAAACAACTCAATCTTTGTTTCATCAGTCCACAGGACCTTCTTCCAAAATGAAGCTGGCTTGTCCAGATGTGCTTTTGCATACCTCAGGCGACTCTGTTTGTGGCGTGCTTTCAGAAACGGCTTCTTTCGCATCACTCTCCCATACAGCTTCTCCTTGTGCAAAGTGTGCTGTATTGTTGACCGATGCACAGTGACACCATCTGCAGCAAGATGATGCTGCAGCTCTTTGGAGGTGGTCTGTGGATTGTCCTTGACTGTTCTCACCATTCTTCTTCTCTGCCTTTCTGATATTTTTCTTGACCTGCCACTTCTGGGCTTAACAAGAACTGTCCCTGTGGTCTTCCATTTCCTTACTATGTTCCTCACAGTGGAAACTGACAGGTTAAATCTCTGAGACAACTTTTTGTATCCTTCCCCTGAACAACTATGTTGAACAATCTTTGTTTTCAGATCATTTGAGAGTTGTTTTGAGGAGCCCATGATGCCACTCTTCAGAGGAGATTCAAATAGGAGAACAACTTGCAATTGGCCACCTTAAATACCTTTTCTCATGATTGGATACACCTGGCTATGAAGTTCAAAGATCAGTGAGGTTACAAAACCAATTTTGTGCTTCAGTAAGTCAGTAAAAAGTAGTTAAGAGTATTCAAATCAATAAAATGATAAGGGTACCCAAATTTTTGCACCGGTCAAATTTTGGTTTAATGCATATTGCACATTTTCTGTTAGTACAATAAACCTCATTTCAATCCTGAAATATTACTGTGTCCATCAGTTATTAGATATATCAAATTGAAATGGCTGTTGCAAACACCCAAATATTTAGAACTAAAAATGATTAAGATTAATAGGGGTGCCCAAACTTTTTCATATGACTGTACCAGGACTACTCCAAACAATTAATGCTGGGCTTCAGTGGAGATAATCTGTGAATGTATGGTACATTTCTATCTAGTAAAACATCTGAAGTGGTCCCTAGCTATGTATTAGACTTAAAACATATCAGGAAAGGCTTAAAAAACTTGGGAATGAAGAAAAAGGGGTTATAATACGGTTCAGGAGGGAAGGTGCTTCTCAGTAAATTAGAATATCTTTGAAACGTTCATTCATTTCAGTAATTCAGTAATACAATTCATAATCAGCGTCTTCCATGATTGTGTGTCCTACTGAACCAGACTGAGGGGCCATTTAAAGGCTTAGGAAACCTTGGCAGGTGACACACTGAATTTACAATACTGAACTTTTTTACAATATTCTAATTTTTAGATTTTGTTTTTCATTAGCTGTAATCCATAATCAACATTTACAGAAATAAAACACTTGAAATAGAACACTCTGTGTGTAAAGAATCTAGAAAATATAGGAGGTCACTTTTTTTATTTAATTACTGAAAGAAATAAACGTTTCAAAGATATTCTTATTTGTTGAGAATCACCTGTACAAGAAAAAGAGAGCACAATTGGAGTCGGGGAGAGATCAGAAGCAATGTCAAGAAATACTATTTCAGTGAAAGAGTAGTTGAGGCTTGGAACAAATTTCCAGCATTTGTGGCGGTGAAATCTACAGTAAGTGAACCTAAGCCTGGGCTAAACACAAGTCAGACTAGATGTACCATGTTTTTTTCTGCCATCTTCTGTTTCTAGCTTATACAATATGTCATAATTTTTGTGCATTTTAGATCTGAAATTATCTGTATTCAGGTATTGTTTGTGGTAAAAGTTTAATAAAACCCTATTAAAGCAAGTAGATATACAAACAAATTTTGATTTCTTTTTAGTGAACAGCAAATGTTACTCCAAAAGGCTGGGTGGTATGGCAAGAATTTTACTGTATGGACAAACTGAATACATTGACTTCTATGCAGGTAACACTTGTATGCTTGTATGTAGCTGTGTACATAGGCATTTTGTAAGTCCATGCATAGTAAGCTGTATTCACTAGATCATTTATAGTAGTAATAAATAGTGCCAAAGCCAAGAGGTTTTAATACTGTCAATGGAAAACATGTCTAACTTGGAGCCTTCATTTAGCCCCAGCCTTAGTTACTCAAACACAAAAAGTCCACAACACAGAACCTACAGACCTTTCTAGCATATTAATATAACTGAGCTGAGGAAGACAATTACAATACAACAAAGAATCTAAAATATTAAGTTATAAAAATGAAGTTATCAAATTAGGTGAGAAAAGTAAAAAAAAAAATAGATATTTATATTCATCTCACCATTGCTTAATAGGAACAGTTGCAGGACAAAGCAGCAGAGTAAACAAGGAGCCATGGCTGTGCTTCAGCGTTCGCTCACAATCAGTTCCTTCCTTTTTCTGCTTTCTGTCCTTATACTGCCAATATACAGTGCCTTGCAAAAGTATTTGGCCCCCTTGAACTTTTCAACCTTTTGCTACATTTCAGGCTTCAAACATAAGGATATAAAATTTTAATTTTTTAGTGAAGAATCAACAACAAGTGGGACACAATCGTGAAGTGGAACGAAATTTATTGGATATTTTAAACTTTTGTAAAAAATAAAAAACTGAAAACTTAATACTTTGTAGCACCACCTTTTGCTGCGATTACAGCTGCAAGTCGCTTGGGGTATGTCTCTATCAGTTTTGCACATCGAGAGACTGAAATTCTTGCCCATTCTTCCTTGGAAAACAGCTCGAGCTCAGTGAGGTTGGATGGAGAGCGTTTGTGAACAGCAGTTTTCAGCTCTTTCCACAGATTCTCGATTGGATTCAGGTCTGGACTTTGACTTGGCCATTCTAACACCTGAATATGTTTATTTGTGAACCATTCCATTGTAGATTTTGCTTTATGTTTGGGATCATTGTCTTGTTGGAAGATAAATCTCCGTCCCAGTCTCAGGTCTTTTGCAGACTCCAACAGATTTTCTTCCAGAATGGTCCTGTATTTGGCTCCATCCATCTTCCCATCAATTTTAACCATCTTCCCTGTCCCTGCTGAAGAAAAGCAGGCCCAAACCATGATGCTGCCACCACCATGTTTGACAGTGGGGATGGTGTATTCAGGGTGATGAGCTGTGTTGCTTTTACGCCAAACATATCGTTTTGCATTGTGGTCTAAAAGTTCGATTTTGGTTTCATCTGACCAGAGCACCTTCTTCCACATGTTTGGTGTGTCTCCCAGGTGGCTTGTGGCAAACTTTAAACTTTTTATGGATATCTTAGAGAAATGGCTTTCTTCTTGCCACTCTTCCATAAAGGCCAGATTTGTGCAGTGTATGACTGATTGTTGTCCTATGGACAGACTCTCCCACCTCAGCTGTAGATCTCTGCAGTTCATCCAGAGTAATCATGGACCTCTTTGCTGCATCTCTGATCAATCTTCTCCTTGTTTGAGATGAAAGTTTAGAGGGATGGCCGGGTCTTGGTAGATTTGCAGTAGTCTGATATTCCTTCCATTTCAATATGATCGCTTGTACAATGCTCCTTGGGATGTTTAATGCTCCTTGTATCCAAATCCGGCTTTAAACTTCTCCACAACAGTATCACGGACCTGCCTGGTGTGTTCCTTGGTCTTCATGATGCTCTCTGAGCTTTAAATAGAACCCTGAGACTATCACAGAGCAGCTGCATTTATACGGAGACTTGATTACACACAGGTGGATTATATTTATCATCATCAGTCATTTAGGACAACATTGGATCTGTGAGGATGTGAACCTAGAGGGCGCTAGGGAGCGACCCAGGCCAGGCCTGAAAAGGCCCTCAGCCACACCTTTGGGCGTGGCGTAACTCCAGAGGGGCTGGAGTATCCTGCAGGAAGCAGGAGATGGTGGACCAGCTAAGGACAGAGGGAGGGGCTCTGTCCCAGAAAGGCTGGGGTCCACAGAGGACTGTTGCTGGAGTTGAGCAATAGTCAGGACAGTTAGGGGCTCAAGGAGTGAGTTAGGACCCTAACTGTGGCCTAGGTTTTTTGTTGTTTTGCTATGTTGCAGTTAAACTGAATAAAGCCACTTTTATTTTACACTTGGACCGTCTGAAAGCTATCTTTCTGGCGCCCAGTACCACGAACCACCGCTGTCCGGACCAGGAGTCTGCTGCCATTTTGAGATTAATTCCCCAAGTTGTCACACATCATTCAGAGATCCTCACTAAACTTCTGGAGTGAGTTTGCTGCACTGAAAGTAAAGGGGCCGAATAATATTGCACGCCCCACTTTTCAGTTCTTTATTTTTTACAAAAGTTTAAAATAACCAATAAATTTCGTTCCACTTCACAATTGTGTCCCACTTGTTGTGGATTCTTCACCAAAAAATTAAAATTTTCTATCTTTATGTTTGAAGCCTGAAATGTGGCAAAAGGTTGAAAAGTTCAAGGGGGCCTGTGATGATTCTGCTTAAATATGGCTATAACTCAAAGCTGTATTTTGATCTCTGGGTAGCGTATTTCTCTCTTAGTTCTCTTTACTCATAATGTGCACAGCCTACTCATAGGTATATTGCCAATAGTGGCCGGACTGGAACAATAGGGCTTTGTATCCATCCCAGCAGGGCTCCATTGAATTCATACACAGCCCTGAGTGATCAAAGAAACATGCATGGTGCAGGTAGATCAGACCTGGTTGATAACATTGTATCATTCCACTTGGTCTCAGTTCTTTACAAAGAATCTGGACTTGAGTGCATTAATCAATCAGACTTGCCGTTGACCTCATTCTGTGAGGTGGCATAAAGGGTATAAAAGATGAGGTAAGAGGTCTGTGGGGGAGATTGGGCTGAGACCATCACAGACTACAGAGTTTTTACAGACAGACCACTGTGAAGAGCATGCAGGCTGGATTGTTGCCACATGCTGAGAAGCCTCCACTGGTTACTCACACATGCCATGTGTGAGTGTTGGACTATAGAGCCACATCAAGGAGATGCGTGGTAAAGTAATTATTTCAATTTTATTCCCTTTTTATTTTTATTGTACTGTATCTTGTAACTAGTAACTGTTAATGCTTGTATATATCTACATATCTGTTCTGAACTGCATGTGTTAGATGTTAATACCGACCCATTTAGGGGTTAATAAATATATAAAATTTAGAAAGCTTGTCTTGTATTTATCTTGTGAACCCGGCACTCACTGGCAGTGAGTGTGGTTTTTATGAAAGAAGACTCAGGTGTGATCCAGCGCAGTGTTGGCGCACTGAGGAGCTTTCACATTGGTGGCAGTATGGTGGGATCTTAGGATAAACAGCGTGCGTTGGTGACCGTTATCACTCAAACGCTGGGGATTGTAGTAATCCTATGAGACAAGCTCGGTATTAAAGCAAGCATTAAGATACAGTGAAAGTTTGATACTGTGCTGTTCCCCTCCCTTACTCTTTGTATTCTATCCTATCTTTTATTTGGCAAATACCAGTGGATGGCTAGTGGGCTCAGAAGCAGATCTCCAGAACTGCTGAACCAGGCTTTTGGAGATCCTGAGCGTATGGCTGAAATGGAGGCAGCCACAGCTATGCAGAGTCCTGATTTTGGGGCTAGGCCAGGAAGTGCAGCAAGCAACCCAGTCCCAAGGATTACTTCACCAGGAGAGACCAGCAGCCCCGGCCTTGTGGGGGGAACGGTTTCATACTGGCAAACAGCCCTGCAGCAAGTAGGCACCAGTGACCCTAACACATACCTGCAGGTGTTGTGCCATTTTCTGGAAGCTGTAGAACAAGAACAAGAACAGCAGGCAGCAGAACGGCAGGCAGAGAGAGAGAGGAAGGATGCTGAACGACAGGCTTCTGAGCAACAGGCCGAGAGGGAGTTTCAGCTTGAGCTCAAAAGGATGGAGCTCTCCCAGCAAGCGCAAACTCCAACAACCCTGCACAGACCCTCAAGTTGGAAGGAGAGGCCAGGCTGGAGTTCACCACAGCGGTCTGTCAGGTCGGGTGAGACAAACTATGCCCCGGGTGGTCCTTCTCCTGTCCCAAGAACTCTGGGCACCCTAGTGACCTTCCCCAAACCCCAAGGGGAGGTGCGGCGGGGCCATGCCTGTAACCAGACAGGACATTTCAAGGAGGAGTGCCCCAACCGCCCTGAGAACTTCCCTGCTTCCCAAGCCACAGCAGGTGGCCCATCTGTGTATCTGGACTGGGGTGTAGGAAAAGGAATGCGGACTGTGGGACTATTGACTGATTTACCTGCTAATGTACTGTTGGGAACTGATTTAGGACCTATGATGTCCCAATATGGGGTGGGGAGCACCCCAACTTACTGTGATAAACTGTCTATGACTAATGTTGATAATGTGTCTGTCATATCTGCAGAGAGGGCCCGTAACCCCCTCTCTGAGATACTTCCCATGGCAGTCAATGTAAATGCTAATGAGTTGCCTTCAGCTGAGAGCAGGGAAGCTGCCAATGAACTTCCTGCAACCCAGCTCAGCAAAAATGTTATTGATGCTTTGTTCACCCCCGTGCTAGGAGCCAATGAGACCTTGTCTGTAGACACACCCACATCTGCGGGGGCGTCTCCCTCCCAGCTTGTTAATATGTCTACCACAAATCTCATTGAGGCCCGGTGTGAATTAACAATTGCTAATGAAGGTACTGTCAATGTAATTGCCAATGCTTGTTGTGAAAGTGTACAGGTTAGCTCTTCTGAGTCACTGGAAGCGACTTCTACTATTTCGCCCAGTGCATCTGATGAACACCCAACTGCTGACCATGTGCCAGGTGGTCAGGTAGGCTATGGGGATCTCATGGCCGATCCAGGTGAGGGACGGACTGCTGGTAGTGCGGTGTTAGCCAACAGCCAGAGTGCTACAAGGGTGGAGGGCGTTCCGACCCTTGAACCGTTGCCTACACCACCTGGAGTCGGTGCTGAGACCGCCATGACTAGCCTCACTCCCTTGAAGCCGGAGGAGTCCGGCCGGTATGAGACATACACGTCTCTTCTGTCCAGTTCTATTCCAGGAGTGCCCATGGCCCAAGTGCAGATGGCATGGGGTACTGGAGGTGTGATCCAAGAAGGGGGTATGTCAAATGTATTACCTATCAATGTATTGTGGGGGGATGGTTTGGGGAAGCATGATCTCAGTCATTTGCCCAAGGTATCACCATCACCCACCCAAGTACAGGAGGAACAGGGTGTAGGCCCAAAGGGGCAAGGCATCTGGGAGGGAGGACAGGGTCCAAACATACCTGTGCCAGAACCAGAGGTGCCCCTAGGTTTGGAAGCAAAGGGGGAGGTGCAGAATCCCCTAGAACTCTCCCAACTAGCGGCTAGTGTGAGAGAGACCCTGAGAGACCACCGGGATGGGGTCTCTGAACTGGTATCCCAAAGACCTGGGGTCATGAGTGTGGCTCCACAGGATGCCAGTACTCAGAAAGCGGACCCAGAACAGGTAGGAGGTAGCCAAGTGTACGTGGCTCAGGTCCTGAGCCTTAGAAGTGTCCCTAGTCGGACTAGAGAGCCAGAAGGGTCCGGCAGCTATGTAACATGCACCTCTCTTTTGTCTCACTCCAGCCAAGAGTTCAGAGATACTGTCCAAGCTGACCCTAGTCTGGACATATTGAAGGCGCGTGCCGCTCAACCACCCTCGGAGTCTGACAAGGCCCGAGTCTACTGGGACCCTGGGGGTTGTGAAGCCTTGGGGCCAGAGCCTGAGGAGCTGAAGCGGCAGAGGTGCTCTCAGAAGAGGGGCACAGGCCCCTACTTCCTACAAGCCCCATCTAAAGGGGGAGGTGTGATGATTCTGCTTAAATATGGCTATAACTCAAAGCTGTATTTTGATCTCTGGGTAGCGTATTTCTCTCTTAGTTCTCTTTACTCATAATGTGCACAGCCTACTCATAGGTATATTGCCAATAGTGGCCGGACTGGAACAATAGGGCTTGGTATCCATCCCAGCAGGACTCCATTGAATTCATACACAGCCCTGAGTGATCAAAGAAACATGCATGGTGCAGGTAGATCAGACCTGGTTGATAACATTGTATCATTCCACTTGGTCTCAGCTCTTTACAAAGAATCTGGACTTGAGTGCATTAATCAATCAGACTTGCTGTTGTTGATGACCTCATTCTGGGAGGTGGCATAAAGGGTATAAAAGATGAGGTAAGAGGTCTGTGGGGGAGATTGGGCTGAGACCATCACAGACTACAGAGTTTTTACAGACAGACCACTGTGAAGAGCATGCAGGCTGGATTGTTGCCACATGCTGAGAAGCCTCCACTGGTTACTCACACATGCCATGTGTGAGTGTTGGACCATAGAGCCACATCAAGGAGATGCGTGGTAAAGTAATTATTTCAATTTTATTCCCTTTTTATTTTTATTGTACTGTATCTTGTAACTAGTAACTGTTAATGCTTGTATATATCTACATATCTGTTCTGAACTGCATGTGTTAGATGTTAATACCGACCCATTTAGGGGTTAATAAATATATAAAATTTAGAAAGCTTGTCTTGTATTTATGTTGTGAACCTGGCACTCGCTGGCGGTGAGTGTGGTTTTTATGAAAGAAGACTCAGGTGTGAGCCAGCGCGGTGTTGGCGCACTGTGATGATTCTGCTTAAATATGACTAGTACTCAAAGCTGTATTTTGGTCTCTGGGTAGCGTATCTCTTTACTCATAAGGTGCGCAGCCATAATCATAGGTATATTGCCAATAGTGGCCGGACTGGAACAATAGGGCTTTGTATCCATCCCAGCAGGGCTCCATTGAATTCCTACACAGTCCTGAGTGATCAAAGAAACATGCATGGTGCAGCCTGCACTGGTAGATCAGATATGGCTGATAACATTGTATCATTTCACTTGTTCTCAGCTCTTTACAAAGAATCTAGACTTGAGTGCATTAATCCATCAGACTTGCTGTTGCCGGTGACCTCATTCTGGGAGGTGGCATAAAGGGTATATAAGATGAGGTAAGAGGTCAGTGAGAGGAGATTGTGCTGGGACTACAAGAGAACACTATGAGGAGTTTTTACAGACAGACTTCCACTGAGAGAGACTATTGTATTATATTGTGAGGAGCATGCAAGCTGAGATGCTGGAGTTAATGCCGCTGCCTACACTGGTTATTCACACATGACAAAGCATGTGTGAGTGTTGGATTATAGAGCCACATCAAGGAGATGCGTGGTAAAGTAATTATTTCAATTTTAGTCCCTTTTATTTCATTGCACTGTATCTTGTAACTAGTAACTGTTAATGCTTGCATATATCTGCATATCTGTTCTGAACTGCATGTGTTAGATGTTAATACCGACCCATTTAGGGGTTAATAAATATATAACATTTAGAAAGCTTGTCTTGTATTTATCTTGTGAACCCGGCACTCACTGGCGGTGAGTGTGGTTTTATATGAAAGAAGACTCAGGTGTGGGCCAAAGCGGTGTTGGCGCACTGAGGATCTTTCACATTGGTGGCAGCGTAGTGGGATCTTAGGATAAACGGCGTGTGTTGGTGACCTTTATTTCTCACATGCTGGGGATTATGGTAATCCTATGAGACAAGCTCGGTACTAAAGCAAGCATTAAGATACAGTGAAAGTTTGATACAGTGCTGTTCCCCTCCCTTACTCTTTGTATTCTATCCTATCTTTTATTTGGCAAATACCAGTGGATGGCTAGTGGGCTCAGAAGCAGAGCTCAAGAATTGCTGAACTAGGCTTTGGAGATCCTGAGCGTATGGCTGGAATGGAGGCAGCCACAGCTATGCAGAGTCCTGATTTTGGGGCTAGGCCAGGAAGTGCAGCAAGCAGCCCGGTCCCAAGGATTACTTCGCCAGGAGAGACCAGTAACCCCAGCCTTGTGGGGGGAACGGTTTCATACTGGCAAATGGCCCTACAGCAAGTAGGCACCAGTGACCCTAACACATACCTGCAGGTGTTGGACCGTTTTCTGGAAGCTATAGAACAAGAGCGACAGGCAGAGAGAGAGAGGAAGGCAGCAGAACAAGAACGGCAGGCTGATCGTGAGGCAGCAGAACGGCAGGCTGAGCGGCAGTATCAGCTTGAGCTCAAAAGAATGGAGCTCTCCCAGCGGGCACAAACCGCCCCTGCGCAAACTCCAAGCAGAGACCCTCAAGTTGAAAGGAGAAGCCAGGCCGGAGTTCACCACAGCCGTCTGTCGTCAGGTCGGGTGAGACAAACTATGCCCCGGGTGGTCCCTCCCTTGTCCCAAGAACTCTGGGCACCCTAGTGACCTTCCCCAAACCCCAAGGGGAGGTGCGGCGGGGCCATGCCTGTAACCAGACAGGACATTTCAAGGAGGAGTGCCCCATCCGCCCTGAGAACTTCCCTGCTTCCCAAGCTACAGCAGGTGGCCCATCTGTGTATCTGGACTGGGGTGCAGGAAAAGGAATGCAGACTGTGGGACTATTGACTGATTTGCCTGCTAATGTACTGTTGGGAACTGATTTAGGACCTATGATGTCCCAATATGGGGTGAGGAGCACCCCAATTTACTGTGATAAACTGTCTATGACTAATGTTGATAATGTGTCTGTCATATCTGCAGAGAGGGCCCGTAACCCCCCCTTCCCATGGCAGTAAGTGTAAATGCTAATGAGTTGCCTTCAGCTGAGAGCAGGGAAGATGCAAATGAGCTTCCTGCAACCCAGCTCATCAAAAATGTTATTGATGCTTTGTTCACCCCTGTGCTAGGAGCCAATGAGACCTTGTCTGTAGACACACCCACATCTGCAGGGGCGTCTCCCTCCCAGCTTTTTAATATGTCTACCACAAATCTCATTGAGGCCCGGTGTGAATTAACAATTGGTAATGAAGGTACTGTCAATGTAATTGCCAATGCTTGTTGTGAAAATGTACAGGGTAGCTCTTCTGAGTCACTGCAAGCAACTTCTATTATTTCGCCCAGTGCATCCGATAAGCACCTGTAAAGGGAAGTGCTTACCACAAACATATATATATATATATATATATATATATATATATATATATATATTTATCTAGTTGTATCAATCATTCCATTCAGAACTTCTGAGAGAGCTCATAAGTGTCTGCAGGCTACAAAACCTGCTTTCCAGGAAGGCTTTTGTTTAAAAGGGTGGAGATGGAATGTGCTAATGAGACCTTCATAGTGATGATAATCAGCTTCCCTTGTTCAAAGAGAGTTCCACTGAACAAGGGACATTAGAAGTCAGATGGGGGGAGATAGGTAATTACCCCTGGGCCAAGGATCGATTTTAAGTGTTAGAGCGCCATCCCAAGACTCATAAGAAGTATTGCATCTAAACTTTTGATATTACCATACCAAGAGCCTGATTGGAGTGACAACATCTAGGTGGGCGGAGTTGTAGGCCATAAATATGATGGGCCAAAAGCCCTCTTTCTCTCTCTCTTCACCAGCCGCCTTGGGATATGGACTGACCAGCCTCACCTAAGACAAACTCTATATACCACCAGAGCATAATAAGGCTTAAGTATAACTTTCTCTCTCTATCTCTCTATCCATCCATCCATCCATCCATCCATCTATTATCTATCTATCTATCTATCTATCTACTTCTGCTATCTATCTATCTATCTATCTATCTATCCATTTATCTATCAGTCACCCTCTATTAATCTGTATTACTACTGCTGTGTTCCTTACAGAAAGGATCAGTTAGTAACTTGTCAGGGGTTGTGTGTGTGTGTATGTGTGTGTGTATGTAGCGATATCTGTAGGTTTTATATTCACCTGGGTAATTGGGTTCTGTACTTATTGTATTGCACTGTGTTAATACTGTTTTGTATTATTCTATAACCTAGTTCCATCATATTACAAGTGCATTAATAATAAACGTATTTTATTATTGATATTGTGGGGTAAATTATCGTACATGCAAACCAGTCAAGGAAACAGATAAGTAGATATACCTAAGGAGAAAGGAGGGAAACTGGGATCAGGGAAGAATAGTAATTATTAATAAGACCCAGCTCTTTAACATAATGGCGAGCCGGCCCGTACTGTTTTAATATTTTTGCGTGTTGTCTTCTGGCAAAACTGTGTTATACCGTGAACTATCAAGTGGAGGGGCGTGGACAGGTAACATTGGTACACAGTGAAGTGTTGCGTTACACTGTATGCCCAGATTGAAGTTTGCACGGCTAACCCAGTTTGCTTAAAGCTTCACTTAAAATAATTAATAACAGTGAACCTATTTTTTTATTTGTATTTATCTGAAGGTATTAACAATTGTCTGTTTCCTCCACAAGCAACTCGCTTGGGGACTGAGAAATCCATTTGTGCCTCTGTAATATCAAAGTCAAGGTTCTTCAGGAGAAGTCCAGCTGGTCGGGAAAAGGCTTTCCGGTACGAAAAGGATACTTTTTCAAGCAGCAAAGGACAAGTAGAAGAACAACGGTGACCAAGATGACAGCAGGAAAAGTAAGTATGGATTTCTCAACATTAAAGCACCTAGCTAAACACAGTACATTCAACCCAGTACCACCCACAACCTATAAATCAGGAGAAATGTTGTGGTCTGCTTTGCTGGATCAGGTCTATGCTCATGATAAAAACTGCATTAGTAAATGGACAGTTTTTAACAAAACTTCCAAAAGGCTACAAATGCTAGCAAAACTAGTGTATACTTTTTAGGATACCATTTGGAAGCCAGAGCATGCTGAGATCTTAGCAAACATGAAAGGGACAGTGGAGCGAGCTAACAATGCAAACTCCCACTGTCATTGTTGTGTAGACAATGTCAAGCAGATTCACATGTTAGAAACTCAATTGATAGATGAGGCACTTTGTATAATTGAGAGAGGAAAGGAGATTTGTGTGTTGGAATCCAAACTCTCTGACAAAGAGAATTATTATTCTGACATGGACAAAGAACTCCTTCGATTATACACTGAGAACAATCAGTTTAGAAGTAAAATTACTTCCACAGAAGCAATGTTAGTGACACTAAGAGAGGATCAAGCGGCAAAGTCGCAAATCATTGCGAATTTGCAGCAGATCATCTCTGACTTGTCACGGCCTAGTACTAACAGCACGGTACCCTTGCCAACTAAACAGATTTGTGTCTCAGGAATGGCACAGGAGGGGACTGGGGCGATCAGACCCACGGCTCCTGCGGATCAGAGATCCAATAGTCCATTTTGTGATACTAGGACTCCAGTAGAGCGTGCACTACAATTCTCTCCAACACCTTTGGAGAGGAGAGACAGCGGACGCCTCCATGGACAGGACTCAAATTGCGGACTAAGTAGTTGATGGGAAACTGTACATACGGCTTCCAACCTACCTACACGTCCTGAAAGGTCAGTGGAATTTTATCCTAGCCATAACAACATGGAAAAGATAAATTTCCTGTTACGGATCTGCAAAGAGATCCCTAAGTATGACCCTAATACAGATCCACTTACAGCCTGTGATATGTTTGAAGGACATTGCAGGAAATATTCTGTGCCTCCAGAATATCGTATGGAGCTGTTTAAATTGTGGTTGCCTACACACCTCAACCAAAGGTATGAGGCAACAGAGAGAACAAGTCCCAAGAATGGCCTATTTTATGATGAGGAAGAACGCCTTTCAATACTCATGAAACTGGCAACAGGACATTGGGATGTTACTCCAGAAATCCTGACAAAATTCAAACCCACCTTACAGGACGAACCTTCGTCCCTCTGTGGTCGGTTTGAAGCAATGTACAGGAAGATCACAAAGGATCAAGGTATAGGAGTCCCACAAGGCATGGTTTGCATGTTTGTGTACAAATTCCCATACCTTGACACCGCAATTCGGCTAAGTGCAGCAAGGGAACCAACGCTCACTGATGCAGCCATGATTATTGAACAGTATAGACAAGATCTACTGCGCAATAAAAAGTCTGTGAAAATCAGGGAGCGTGGAAAGGTCCATGTCAAACCACAAGATGAACGTGGACACCACACTAAGCCACACATGTCTGTCTACCCCACAGCTCCTCCAACAGAAAAGATGGGAGACATACGATGCTTTCTGTGTTTACAGGTTGGACACATTAAAAGAAACTGCCCTCAAGTAGTTCTCAATCGTACAAACCCAGAGAAAAATGGCAATAATAATGGTTTCAAGATGAAGCCTAATTACGCCAAACAAGTTGGGAAACAGACAGATAGCAATCAGGGACATTTGCCAGAACAGGCACTGAAACGTGTGGCACTTGTAAATGCCTCTGATAGACCAGAGGATAGAACATTAGGTGTAGAACATCATAAGTCTGCACAGAATGTTAAAACTCAGAAACCACAAGTGGCAGTACGTACCTCAGAGGTACCTACTGAGAATCTGGTGCAGATTGACTGACGGTCAGGGATCCCTAAAGATCTGGCTCAAATATGTCACATCATACTGGATTCTTCAGGGAGACCCTACATTAAAGCCAGAATAAAAGACCACGATACCAAGATCGTGCTCGACACTGGAGCAGAAATTTCTATTACCAATGTAAACATGATCTACACCCCAACAGCCCTCAGTGTATGGTGATCGGATTTGATCACCAACAAGGGGGGGTGAGAGCCCACAGGATAGATGAAGTTCTAGTTGAGCTTGACAGAAATAGGACCTTGAAGATGCCAATGTGGTATTACCCTGGTACTGATAACATCATCGGTACCGATGTAATGACACAAAATGGATGGATAATAGATTTGGCAAACTGTATTCTTTGGAGGGGTCCAAGACGATCAAAGGTGTATGTCATACAGCACCAATGTATGGGACCACCCCTACCAGCAATTGAGAATTCTTCCAATGTGCTGGAACACAAATGGCCAGAGGTCTCACACAACATAGACCTTGAACCTATTGTGTTCGAATATCAAGACTTGTGGGCTCAAAGCAAAAATGATTGTGGAAGAATGGTTGGCGTTCAGGTGGACATACAAGGGCCAGACCCTACACCTCAGCGTCAATACCGCTTTCCGCCTGAGGCAACACAATCAATTCTAGAGACAGTCCAAGACCTGGAAGTAAGGGGTGTGGTCATAGAGGGTAATTCAAAGTGCAATAATCCTTTATGGCCTGTGAAAAAGAAGGGTGCAGGTGTTGAAACTACATGGAGGCTTACAATAGACCTTCGCATCCTTAATAAGTACACCCCCATGTCTGCACCTGTGGTCGCTCAGACTCCCGACATAATGGCAAGGGTAAGCGGTAAAAGTCGTATATTCTCAACCATCGATGTCGCCAATGGATTCTTTTCCATCGAACTGACAGAGAGCTGCAGGTACAAGTTCGCCTTCACAGTGGGTAACAAGCAGTATATGTTCTGTGTACTGCCCCAGGGGTTTCACAGTAGTCCTACATATTTTCACCAGGCATTAGCGGCTGTATTAAGTATGTTCTCACGGCCAGAATGTCTTCTGCAATATGTAGACGACCTTCTCCTTCACACAGAAACCATGGAAGACCATCTGGTTCTGTTGAAGGAACTGTTAGGACTCCTGGCCCAGGCTGGACTAAAGCTGAGCCCTCATAAGGCAAACTTGGCTAGGACAGAAGTCACCTTCCTTGGTGTCCAGATTTCATATGGAGCCAAGGGCATCCTGGCTGCCCGTGTGGAAGCCATGGTGAAGATACCCAGGCCAGACTCTCTACAGAACTTACGCAAGTTCCTAGGAGTAGCCAACTTCATGAGGGAGTTCATAGAGGATTTTGCCGTCAAAGCAAAACCACTCTATGAACTTCTTAGAGGGGAACAGCCTTCTCTGAAGGACTGGTCAGAGACACAGGAAGAGGCCTTTTCAACTCTGAAAAGAGATCTCTCATCCGCCCCAGTCCTAGCCACCCCTCACCCAGAAGGAAAACTGGCCATACAAGCCCATGCTGGCGCAGAGTCTATTTCTACGGTCCTTCTTCAAAAGATAGGATCTGAGTATAGACCTCTAGGGTACTTCTCCAGGCTCCTTTCACCAGTTGAAAGGGGTTTTGATGAATGTGCTAAAAAACTGACAGCCATACACTATGCGGTTAAAGCTACCGAGCATATTGTGGGTTTCAGGCCCCTCACTGTACAGACTCCACATTCCCCGCTGGCACTCTTGCTTCGAGATACACTCCCACTCCCACTCCCACTCTTCGAGATACACTCCCACTCGCACACAACAGAGATTTGGGAAGTGGATCATGGAGCTGAGTGGGCGAAATCTGACAGTGGACCACAAAGCAAAATATGTTCTCTCTCAGTTGTTAAATATGACAGGGATAGAACATGATTGTGGTCAACTAACGCAGGTCACTGATCCCCAGCTATTCAGGATGACCACTAATCCCGATGACAGAGTCATCTTTGTTGATGGCTCTCGATTCTGCTTGAACGGCACCTACATGACAGGATTTGCAGTGCTGGATGAGACCATGGGTACTCAGAAGCTGGTAAGGTTGCCTGGTCACATGTCAGCACAACGGGCTGAACTGGAGGCCGTCAGAGAAGCCCTTCTCATTCAGCCTCCAGGGAATCGTACTATATATAGCGACAGCTCATATGTAGTCCGATCTCTCACTTTGCATCTGGACACTTGGAAACGACGAGGGTTTGTGGACAGCCAAAATAAACCTTTAGCTCATGCCTCAGTCCTGAAAGAGTTGTGGGAATGGGGCATGGTACATCCTGGGAATGCTTCAATCATAAAAATTCCAGCACACCAGAAGGGTGATAACCCTCTGATCCGGGGTAACAACAAAGCAGATGAGTCTGCCAAATTGGCTGCAGTGTCTGGGGTCCTCCAGGAATCAGACACTGAAGCCATACCCGTACACCAGATTGAAATCAGAAACAAACAACTCAAAGATGGTCCAGTGTCATTTGAAGAGGAACAGTCAAAGGATCCTTTGCTGGCAGCACACCTTACCAGCCCACAAGATCCCTGGACAGTCCAACAGGGCATCTTGTGTTATGACACTGGAACCAAACCACTCCCTCTACCGGTGGTCCCACAGCATCTGCAAGCAGAACTAACAAGACTCAATCATCAGTTGTTGGGTCATCTGAGTCGGGACAAACTTTTGACCCTACTCAAGGACAAATTATACTGGCCAGGTATGTCCAAGATGGTAGAGGAAGTTACACAACAATGCCTGGTGTGTGCTCAGGTAAACCCAAGGGCATCCGCCCTGAAGCCAGTGTTGCAGCGGGTTCCTCCAGCGGAGGGACCATGGTCTACTTTACAAATTGATTACATAGGACCATTACCGGCAGGCAGCCGTAACTGTCGCTATGCATTGGTGGTGGTGGATGTCTTCTCAAAATGGGTAGAAGCCATCCCTACAGTAAATGACTCCGCTACTACTACTGCTCAGGTTCTGTGGGAGCACATTCTATCACGGTGTGGAATCCCCCGAGTGATTGAATCAGATCGGGGAACCCATTTTACAGGCAAGGTTATGAAAGCACTTTGTGGACTTCTGGACATAAAGCAAAGATTTCATGTACCTTATCATCCACAGTCAGCAGGCATTGTGGAGCGGATGAACCGAACTATCAAAACTCGGCTCTCCAAAGCACTGTTGGAAAGGGGTTCCACTTGGGTGACTTCCCTTCCAGCAGTACTGATGGGTATCCGGGCCACAGAGGCAACAACAACCGGCATAACATCATTTGAACTTATGACCGGGCGCAAGATGTCTATCTGTTGGCCAAGTGAACACCAAATTTCTACACCCATGAAAGATGCTATTGCTAGAGATGTGTTTCTCCAACAGGTTCAGCAGAACCTGAAGGAATTGCTACCGCATGCAGCAATAAAGATGAATAAACCGTACCTACAGGGGGAAACTCCCATGCCCTCTGTAGGGGAAATGGTCATGGTCAAAGTATTCCGCAAGGCCGGGCCCTGGGATGCAAACTGGGAAGGACCCTACCAGGTCCTGGAAGTAATGGGTAGCACTATGCTGAAAGTACAAAGGCCAATCTCAACAAAAAAACGCTCACATAGATGAAAGGCAGGGTTTTGGATCCACATTGACCAAGCAAAGGCTACCTGTGCCTCCCCAACTCAATAAGGTCATGAGTATAGAGTTGGGTGAAGGGGGGGTAGCAGGTCAAAGGTGTATCAAAACATTTCATATTATCATGTTATTCTTTACCAGATCACAGAACGAAGGGTTACCTCCATACAAGGAACCATAAAAGGTAGGGATCATGCCAGCAGAGTGTACCTCCAACTTGTATTAATAGCGGTAAGCATGGCACTGGCGGATTCAGCCTTTGCAGGGAATAGTTCTGAACCCACATTTGTCTCAGATGAGAGATCACCCGAATTTCCAGGTCTTCTCTCAGTAGAATGTCTGGAAGGAAAAATCCTGGAACCATACAGCAACTTTACATTTGTACCAGGGCAGTGGTACTTGTATGGTTTCCAGAGGGAGGGTTTTGCCAATGGTGTGGTTCAGCACTATACCCCAGTGGAGAACGTATCCGCCATACAACATGACCTACATGCTCTATGCCTCAAGGAGTACAGACATTTCCAGGACTCAGAACCAACAGCTATCAAATCAGTAAGATGGGTGTCTAGAAATCCCCACTTACATCCTTATAGGCCAGTGATAGTAAACACAACAAAGATGCTGTGCACCAAAGCAGGAGTCCTGAGTCCTGAAGATGTCACTGGGGCAGAATACAGTGGATGGTACATTCTAAAAGCCACTTTTCTGAAACATACCGGTCAGGATAGCTTAAGAGTTAGGACATACTTTGATAGACCCATACCAGTAAAGGGCACCCTGAAGGCGTACTGTATGCTAAGGGATTCTCATATGGTAATAACTAGGGAATCCAAATATGCTCAAGGACATGTGTCCATGGACTATTTAGGGACCAGCATATTGATTTTAAAGTTAAACTGCAGTAAATCTGGACAAGTATTATGGAACAATCAGAGCGGCACAGTAAAACTTGAAGGCCTATACAGAGCCACAGTTTTGAAGGTACGAGCTGATGCGAAGGATCAGAGGTATACTCAGCTGGAGGGACATTATTTCATCACCTATGCACACTGGGAACCAGACACTCAGATGGTAATGTCAGACTCTAACCCATGGAGATGGGATATAGTCTGTAACGGAGTGGATTCTCCAATAATTGATGTATGGATGGATGGGACCCCATGACTGAGGAATACCGGAATAGATATGTATCTTCTGATTGGAAGGATCCCAGAGGCAGAGATATTAACTTTGCTATCAATATTGATGGTTCATTTAAATGGCCATTTTGTGAGGCAGTCGATGAGGGGTGTTGGACATTTACACAGTGGGTTTATCTTTCCACAACTAAACCCATCCGGAATCTCGTATTAGAGACTGGAGAAGGTGACCAATGGTATCCATTTAAAGGAAGAGGTAAAGTATGTGTGACTGTGGTAAGGGTCCCTTATGAAACTGAAGTTCTTCAGCCAGTAAAACCCCACAGGGATTCCTGTAATGCCCCAACCTATCAAATGGCTGATCCCATAGCTCCACAGTTAGCATCTCCCTGGAAAATCATCACCAAAACCAAATTCGTCCTATATACCTGGAGGATTTCGGTTTATGATTTTAGAGTAGACCACTGGGACCATAGATGTGAGGAGTTTGTGAGGAATCAGATCGATATGATAAAAGGATGGGTAGAGGTGGGACAAGAAGTAAGGAAGGATGCTACCAGATACAGGAAGTACAGGGGGAAAAGGGATTTGATTGCCATGGGTTTAGGAGGAGGTGCAATGGGAATAGGGGTACTGAACACTATGGACCTGGAAGTCCTGAGAAACAAACTTGGGAATCTGGCGAAACATACTGGGGAAGGCCTCAAGACCCAGGTTGATGTAAATCATGTTTTGGAGGATTTACAACACTCACATATAGATGCCACTAGCTCCCTATCTTCTGCTTTACGAGAGAAGTTTAGACTATTAGTCGTGGGTCTCCTGGAAGAACAGGATAGAGCTCAGCTTGCTCTGGCATGTACTTAGGTTCAGGGTGAACTTTCCAGCAACCTTAAACATATTGTGTCCTCACTGTATAATGGACACTACCCTTTTAACCTCCAGCAAAGGGTGAGTCCTTTTATCACTCCTTTTGCTGCCAACCATACTAACTGTTGGGTCATTCAGTGGCATGGGTGCCATAATCTCACTTGCACTGCTTCATCCCTGGCATCTGTCTCTGGCAACGTGAGACGTGGGTAAGGTGCTATCAACCTAGGTATAATGATGAATAACAGAACAGTGTTACATCCACAGCTCTCCTCAGATATCCTGACCTATGAGACCGGCCATCCTTATCTGTTTGATACAGATGGATGTTGGAGGAAAGAGGATACTATCCTCTGCCAAGGGGATCATGATCGGGTGCTCAGACACCAATGTTGGGATAATGAGCGGTTCTGTGAGATGAAAAGCAGCTCAATACCTCCATCTAGTTTGAAGTACTTGGGTCAAGGGTATTGGTGTTGGTACCAGTCCGTTAATGTATCATATACCATTTATACAACTAACTGCACCGAAAGAGGTGAACTCCTCCCAGGAGCATATTGTACCCTTTATCCTGTTCTAGGTGTCGATGTAGCAGAGCAGAAGGGGAGAACACCGATTACCCCAGAGAAGAGGTTGGATATCCGTCCAGATACTCCTGTAAGGCTCCAGAGGATCCCTCTTGGTTTTGGCAGAAAACTGAGACACCTGCTACTAGACTTCACTAAGGAGGAAAGTGTCATAGAGAAGCTCAAAGACTCTGAAAAGCAGGCCACCATCTTATTGAAACATGACCAGTCAAAGATAACAGAGATGGTTCATGCCCTGGAGAAGGACTCAGCCGTATCTTGGTGGGAGAGTCTGTTTGGATATAGCCCCAAAGCAACATCATTCTTCAATCTGCTTGTACACCCAGTCATAGTCCTCCTCGTCCTAGTGGCCATTATGTATATAGGAATGATCTTCATCTATAGGAAGATAAAAGGCCTGGCCCGTCAGCTTCAAAAGGGCCAGGCCGTACATCACGAACTTACCCGAAGGCAGGGACTAAGGACTTGATACCAATACAGTCCCAGCCTTAACTTGTAAATAATGTTTTCAATGTAATTTTCTATATTCTTGTACATTTTTGCGTGTGCACATAGACACTTCAGGTGTAAGTGCCTGTTATGGTCTGTACAACAACATACGCCTCCTACACTGAACACTGAGTGTGTTTGTGTATAGACATACTTGCATTTGCATCTTTTAGTGTAATTCCCATCTACACCTGGGTCTGAAGATTCATGTGTTTATGGATGAGTAGGAAACACGTGCTCTTGTGGCAGGAGTCTCTATGTGCACCAATACCAGCACATCCTTTTTATTTTTATCGCCTTGATCTATAGGGGGGTGGGAATTTGTGTGTTTGGTGGATGAGTGGGATATATATATACAGTAAGTTACATTAATTTCTGTTAGGTAAAGGGGTGTAAGGATCCTTAGGGACAGGTAAGGTACCCCTACACTGTAAGGTAATTGCCACCTCGGCCATATAAAATGGTATGGTTCATAATGGATGGATTGAATGTCAGGTACAGGGGACATGGGAAGCAGTGCCTCTCCCCACAATTCGATTTTAGGTACTGAGACATCATTTCAGATGCAGGTTCACAGACCTGCCTTGATAAAAGTCCAGGTTTTTCTGTTCATGGAGGCCGGTGACAACTTCACTGGTGACCTGTGCTTAAGTACAGGTAGCGGTCCTGTAGGACAGTTGGTGTCATGTGGCAAGGTGGTCTAACCCTGCGTGAGCTTCAGTCCGGACCAAAGGTGGTGCTGCATGTACCGTGACAATGGACTGTGGTTTAAAGGTCTTACCTGACTAACTGTGGGATGGATAAAAATGTTCCCCTACAGGTCGGTGTGACATATTGGGGCGGACCGTAGAAAGTATCACTGACACCGCAAATCAGGACGCGCAAAAGACGTTTTCTGTGAGCAGAGGATATTGGGCGACAGTCATAGGTGGGAAAGTGTCCCTGGAAATGATCGATGTCTTGGTACCTAAATCCAAATTTAACTTCAATCCATCCTGAACCATTACCAGGAATGAATAGGGCTGAGGGGGCAATAACGACCAAACAAACACTTCCTCAAATTACATTGTCGTGTTCCCGACAACAGGGGGATTGTAAAGGGAAGTGCTTACCACAAACATTAATATGTATATATATATATATATATATATATATATATATATATATATATATATATATATATATATATATATATATATATATATATATATATATATATATATATATATATATATTTATCTAATTGTATCGATCATTCCATTCAGAACTTCTGAGAGAGCTCATAAGTGTCTGCAGGCTACAAAACCTGGAAGGCTTTTGTTTAAAAGGGTGGAGATGGAATGTGCTAATGAGACCTTCATAGTGATGATAATCAGCTTCCCTTGTTCAAAGAGAGTTGCCCAGAGATAAGCCACTGAACAAGAGACATTAGAAGTCAGATGGGGGTAAATAGGTCATTACCCCTGGGCCAAGGATCGATTTTAAGTGTTAGAGCGCCATCCCAAGACTTATAAGAAGTATTGCATCTAAACTTATGATATTACCATACCAAGAGCCTGATTGGCGTGACAACATCTAGGTGGGCGGAGTTGTAGGCCATAAATATGATGGGCCAAAAGCCCTCTCTCTCTCTTCACCAGCCGCCTTGGGATATGGACTGACAAGTCTCACCTAAGACAAACTCTATATACCACCAGAGCATAATAAGGCTTAAGTATAACTTTCTCTCTCTATCCATCCATCTATTATCTATCTATCTATCTATCTATCTATCTATCTATCTATCTATCTATCTATCCATTTATCTATCAGTCACCCTCTATTAATCTGTATTACTACTGCTGTGTTCCTTACAGAAAGGGTCAGTTAGTAACTTGTCAGGGGTTGTGTGTGTGTGTATGTGTGTGTGTATGTAGCGATATCTGTAGGTTTTATATTCACCTGGGTAATTGGGTTCTGTACTTATTGTATTGCACTGTGTTAATCGTTGATTGTAATGTCAATCTGTATTCCCTTAGGCCAGACAGCAGCACAATATGGGGTATCTCTGCCCCTGTGTGTTGTTTAGGACAGGTGGAACCTTTGATTAGCACCAAAAAGGTGCCTCCTACTAGCCCTATAAGAGGGCACAAGAGACCTCCCTCCACTGTGTAAATTATAAAGTAACAGGAAACAAGCTTCTAGGGAGGGAAGCCTTGTGCTGCTGTCTGGACTAAGGGAATACAGATTGACATTACAATCAACGATTCCCCTTACGTCCGACAGCAGCACAATATGGGGAGATAGCAAGTAATTCCCCTAGGGAGGGTTTCCTCGCCTTACAACGTCAAGGACTGACTAACCAAAGGCAGTTGTCTGGAAACTGCGGATGTCCAATGATAATGTTTAAGAAAAGGTCAACTGAGATGACCATGATGCAGCCGCACAAATCTGGTCCAATGGTAAGGACCGATACTCAGCCAAAGAAGTCGACAACCCAGGTCGAGTGGCCGTAGAAAGACTGGAGGGAATGACTCCTGAATAAGAAAGGAAGACTTAATTGTCTCCTTGATCCATGTGGATAGAGTAGGCTTGGAAGCCTTGAGGCCTCTGTTTTTACCCTGCATATCAATTAGTAGGCTTTCGGCCTTCTTAAGCGGTTGAGTGTGGAATAGGTAAATCCACAGAAACCTTACCACATCTAAGGTGTTGAGCTTTTCTTCCTCCTCAGAGGTTGGAGAGGGGAAAAACACAGGTAACGAAATTAGCTGATTGCTATTATAGTATGAGGGGACCTTAGGGATAAACCCAGGCAAACCTAAGGTGTACCCTATCTGCAAAAACAAAATGTACGGTTCTCTAGAAGAGAGGGCCTGGAATACCCCTACTCTTTGGCAGATATACTAGCCAACAAAAAAGTGGTCCAAATGGAGGACCGCACAGGCCTGTAATGACTACCGCAAGGTCCCACTGGGGATGATACTGATGGCTTTAGCCTCATTGCCCCTTTAAGGAACCTTGCAACCAGAGGATCCTAAGACAGACGTCTGTTCAAATAAGTGGAGAGGGCCGCAATCTGCACTTTCAAAGTGGCAGGGGCAAGGCCCTTATCCAAACCGTCCTGAAGAAAATTTAAAATATCAGCCGTTGAAGGTTCTAGATTATTAATACCCTTCTTGGAGCACCACTCCATGAAAATCTTGGCTGTCCTCTGGTAGTTCTTATTGGTAGATTCTGCTCTTGCAGAAGAAAGGGTCTTCAGGACGGCCTCTGACAGTCCTCTATCCTGCTGTAGGGACTGCTCAACCTCCAGGCTGTCAGGTTGAATCTCCAGAGATCCTGGCACTTCAGAGATCCTTGGGAAACCAGGTTCTGGATGGGGGGAAGCCTCCAATATATCCCTCGACTCATCTCCATGAGTTGGGAAAAACCAAACTCTTTTTGGCCAGAATGGAATGATGGCTATCACAGAGACTTGGTCCTGTCTGATTTTCATTAATACCTTTGGTATTATTGGAATTGGAGGGAAGATGTATGCCAGCCTGGACCTCCAAGGGATGGACAGGGCATCCACTGCCAAGGGATTGTCCTCCTGGTAAAGGGAACAGAACTTCTCCACCTTGGCGTTGAGTCGGGTTGCCATGAGGTCTATTTCTGGAAGACCCCTGTTCAGGGTAATCTGATGAAAGACTTCTGGATTGAGTGACCATTCTCCTGATATGGCATAACCCCGACTCAACCGATCCGCTACTATGTTCAGGGAGCCCTTGATGTGAACTGCGGATAAATGGGTTAGATTTTTCTCTGCCCATGTAAATATCAGATCTGCCTCCCTAAGGAGGGTTGGTGATCTGGTGCCTCCCTGTCCGTTCACGTACAGCACTGTGGTCATGTTGTCTGACCGGATTTAGACTGCTCTTCCCCTGGGAAGAGGCAAGAAATAGAGTAAGGCACGATATACGGCTCTGAGCTCCTTCCAGTTGGACGAGGTCCTTTTTTCAGGAGCGCTCCAGACTCCCTTTATGGAATTTTCGTCCAATGGGCTCCCCATCCCGAGAGGGATGCATCTGTAGTCAACAGGGTCTAAGAAGGTTGGACCGTGGACCTTCCGTCTTTCAGGTGCAACCACCACTTGAGGGAAAGACGGGTCCTGGGGGAGAGTCGAATCTTCTTGCTGAATGTAAGAAGGGAGTGATCCCAAGCCTCTAGTAACTCCTTCTGGAGGGGACGTAAGTGCCACAAGGCCCATGGGACTGCCTCCACTGAGGAAGACATCAAGCCAAGGATCTTCATCAATGTTCTGATGGAGGCTATCGGCTTTTTGAAGAGGTGCCGGACTGCCGCAACCAGCTTCTCCTTCCTTGCTGGGGTCAAGGAGATTTGCAGGTGGACTGAATCTAGGAAGTAGTTTTCTCAGAGGAACTTCCTTCGAGTTGAAGGGATCGTTTTTGACTTCTCCCAGTTTATAAGCCATCACAGACTCTGAAGGCTGTCTGTAGTTACTGGAGCAGAACAGACTCTGACTGGGCCTTTATCAACCAGTCGTCTAGATAAGGCACCAAGAATATCCCCTGAAGCCTGAGGGCGGCCGTTATGGGGGCCACTACCTTTGTAAAGGTGTGGGAAGCAGAGGAGATCCCGAAGGGTAGTGCTGTGAATTGAAAGTGCTTCCTGTGGCCGGAAAATACTACGGCAATCCTTAGAAAAGAACCTTCTGTGTGGAGGTAAATAGAAATATGCAAATAGGCATCTTTTATATCCAAAGTCACAAAAAACATTGCGTTAGAGGAGAAAGGTGTTGACAGACTTTATGGTTTTCCTATGGAAGCGCTTCTTTTTGATGAAACGGTTGAGGTACCTTAAGTCTATGATCATTCTCCACTTGTCTGCCAGTTTTGGCATCAGGAAGTCGGGAGAATAGACATGGGATCCTTCTTCTAGAGAAGGGACTTCCACCAGGGCTCCCTTGTGAATGTACTCTCGGATGGAGCATTCCAATGTAGTCTGCTGCATTGTAGGGAGGCTGCGAGTTAACACAAACCGATCCTGAGGAGGACGGAGGAACTTGATTGCATAACCTCTTTGGATTACCTACCGGACCCATGGGTCTCGAATTTTTTCCTGCCAGCAGTTGAGAAAGTGGGAGACACGACCTCCGACAGGAATCTCGGCCACAGGAAAACTGCTTTTGATGTCAAAAGCTAGGCTTGACTTTTTTTATCATCAGACTTCGGAATCTCCGGCTGGCGCCTCTAGAGGAATAACTAGAGCCTCTCTGGACTGCCTTCCACGACGAGGCGGATAGCCTCTACCACGGCCAGAGCCAGACCTACCTCTGAAGGCCTGGGGTAAAGTTTTACCCTTCTTGTCGGCCAAGCCCTCTAGGATCTCGTCTAGGGCACAGCCAAAGACTCTACCCAGCTCAAAGGGTAATGTGCACAAATTATACTTTGAGGGGAACACAGCTCTCCAAGGTTTTAACCATAGAGGTCTTCCTGCTGCAGTGTTCTTGGTAAGTGCCAGGGATTTGGCCGCCAGCCTTAATTGATGGTGGGAGGCTTCCGTTAAATATTCAGCTGCTAGGGAAACTGAGCCTAGAAACCCTAGCAGCTCATCTCTGGAGACTCCAGAGTCGGTCACTTTCGAGGTGGACCAGGTCAGTACATAATTTGGCTGACACTTCACAGGACGCAACCGCCACAGCAGTCTTGTGCGAGGCAGCTGAATAAGCCTTCTTGAAGGTATTGTCGAAGCGCCTGCCATGGCGTCGTGCAAATTTGCTCCATCATCTGATGGTACCTTAGTGCGGCAGGACAGTTTAGCCACTGCCATATCCACCTTGGGAGGAGGACCCCATTGATCCCATTGAGCAACTGGGAATAAAGCGCTGAACCTCCTAGGAACCACAAGAGGTTTTTCAGGACTTCTCCACTCTGAGGACATTAACTTTTGTAATGTCTGTTCCACTTGGAAGACCCTAGGCCCTCTATAGGTGGACGCGGAGGCTTCCCCGTCAACATCACGATCCTTAGACCGGATGGACTTCAGCAGCCGGCTTAATTTTTCGAGTGGGAAGCACGGCCTGCTGGGATCTTCAGTGGAATTGTCAGATGAGAGTGTCTCGTTCACTATCTGATAATCTTCATCAGAGATCCGTAAGGAAGATTGTGTCTCAATCTGCGGTCTCTTGGCAATCTGGGCGATGGAAGAACGAATCTCCTTAAGAGACTCCTCATATAGTCCTTTACCCAAGTAACAACCTCTTATAGAAGGTACTTCCAGCGGAGGTCCGCGACACTGGTGACAGCGGGTAAAATCATAGCCGTCAGGTAAAGGGGTATTGCAATCCAAACACGTTAGGTGTTCAAGTTTAGAGGAATTTTTCCTCCTAAGCGCATCGCCATTACATGATGCAGAAGATGACATCTGAAACATCAAACAGCCACGTGACACTGAAACAGGGAAGATCGCCAAGCATCGCATAAAAAACCAAGGGGTACCTCTTTTTTTTTTTTTTTTTTAAATCGGTCACTTGAAGAGAGAAAAAAACCATCAGAAAAAAAAACAGCCACCGCAACCCGCAGCAGAGGAGTTAGAAACCACTCACTCAACAAATAAAGGACTGCAATCAGACCTTTTAAATGTAATCCAGCAGCGAGGGGAGGAAGCCAACAAAGAAACATTTATACAGCACCAAAACAAGTCAAACGCCATAATGGAACATAAGCCTAAGCCAGAGGCTCAAAATACAAGCAGCAAAAATCAAATCTATATTTTGCCTTTAAATTTTAAATTTCCAAACTTACCGCACTTTTTCCGAGAAAACCGGAAGTAGGGTGCGGTGGTGCGCAAAGGCTTCCTTCCCCTGGGAACACGGGACCGGAGAAAAGTTCCGGCCGAGGAGGTTCCCCGCTTTCTTCCGGGATCGCGCTGCCTGTAGATGGATGCCGGATAACGCTGCGCTGCGGGGCGAAGGCCCGGAGGTTTTTTCTTTGGGACCGAGGTACCCCATAAAGGTAAGCCAGGAGTAAATAAAAACCCTAGCAACGGGAGGTCACAAGAGACCTCCGTCCACCTGTTCCACACAGGACAGAAAAAAACACAGTGGAGGGAGGTCTCTTGTGCCCTCTTATAGGGCTAGTAGGAGGCACCTTTTTGGTGCTAATTAAAGGTTCCACCTGTCATAAACAACACACAGGGGCAGAGATACCCCATATTGTGCTGCTGTCGGACGTAAGGGGAATACTGTTTTGTATTATTCTATAACCTAGTTCCATCATATTACAAGTGCATTAATAATAAACGTATTTTATTATTGATATTGTGGGGTAAATTATCGTACATGCAAACCAGTCAAGGAAACAGATAAGTAGATATACCTAAGGAGAAAGGAGGGAAACTGGGATCAGGGAAGAATAGTAATTATTAATAAGACCCAGCTCTTTAACAGCACCCAACTGCTGACCATGTGCCAGGTAGTCAGGTAGGCTATGGGGATCTAATGGCCGATCCAGGTGAGGGACGGACTGCTGGTAGTGCGGTGTTAGCCCGCAGCCAGAGTGCTACAAGGGTGGAGGGCGTTCCGACCCTTGAACCGTTGCCTACACCACCTGGAGTCGTTGCTGAGACCGCCATGACTAGCCTCACTCCCTTGAAGCCGGAGGAGTCCGGCCGGTATGAGACATACACGTCTCTTCTGTCCAGTTCTATTCCAGGAGTGCCCATGGCCCAAGTGCAGATGGCATGGGGTACTGGAGGTGTGATCCAAGAAGAGGGTATGTCCAATGTATTACCTGTCAATGTATTGTGGGGGGATGGTTTGGGGAAGCATGATCTCAGTCATTTGCCCAAGGTATCACCATCACCCATCCAAGTACAGGAGGAACAGGGTCCAAACATACCTGTGCCAGAACCAGAGGTGCCCCTAGCTTTGGAAGCAAAGGGGGAGGTGCAGAATCCCCTAGAACTCTCCCAACTAGTGGCTAGTGTGAGAGAGACCCTGAGAGACCACCGGGATGGGGTCTCTGAACTGGTATCCCAAAGACTTGAGGTTATGAGTGTGGCTCCACTGGATGTCAGCACTCAGAAAGCGGACCCAGAACAGGCAGGAGGTAGCCAAGTGTACGTGGCTCAGGCCCTGAGCCTTAGAAAGGTCCCTAGTCAGACTAGAGAGCCAGAAGGGTCCAGCAGCTATGTAACATGCACCTCTCTTTTGTCTCACTCCAGCCAAGAGTTCAGAGATGCTGTCCAAGCTGACCCTAGTCTGGACATATTGAAGGCGCGTGCCGCTCCACCACCCTCGGAGTCTGACAAGGCTCAAGTCTGCTGGGACCCCGGGGGGAGGTGAGGGAGCCTTGGGGCCAGAGCCTGAGAAGCTGAAGCGGCGTAGGTGCTCTCAGAAGAGGGGCACAGGCCCCTACTTCCTACAAGCCCCATCTAAAGGGGGAGGTGTGATGATTCTGCTTAAATATGGCTATAACTCAAAGCTGTATTTTGGTCTCTGGGTAGCGTATCTCTTTACTCATAAAGTGCGCAGCCATAATCATAGGTATATTGCCAATAGTGGCCGGACTGGAACAATAGGGCTTTGTATCCATCCCAGCAGGGCTCCATTGAATTCCTACACAGTCCTGAGTGATCAAAGAAACATGCATGGTGCAGCCTGCACTGGTAGATCAGATATGACTGATAACATTGTATCATTTCACTTGGTCTCAGCTCTTTACAAAGAATCTGGACTTGAGTGCATTAATCCATCAGACTTGCTGTTGCCGGTGACCTCATTCTGGGAGGTGACATAAAGGGTATATAAGATGAGGTAAGAGGTCAGTGAGATGAGATTGTGCTGGGACTACAAGAGAACACTATGAGGAGTTTTTACAGACGGACTTCCACTGAGAGAGACTATTGTATTATATTGTGAGGAGCATGCAAGCTGAGATGCTGGAGTTAATGCCGCTGCCTACACTGGTTATTCACACATGACAAAGCATGTGTGAGTGTTGGATTATAGAGCCACATCAAGGAGATGCGTGGTAAAGTAATTATTTCAATTTTAGTCCCTTTTATTTCATTGCACTGTATCTTATAACTAGTAACTGTTAATGCTTGTATATATCTGCATATCTGTTCTGAACTGCATGTGTTCGATGTTAATACCAACCCATTTAGGGGTTAATAAATATATAAAATTTAGAAAGCTTGTCTTGTATTTATCTTGTGAACCCGGCACTCACTGGCGGTGAGTGTGGTTTTATATGAAAGAAGACTCAGGTGTGGGCCAACGTGGGTTTGGCGCACTGAGGATCTTTCACACGCACTGAGGATCTTTCACAGGGCCGAATACTTTCGCAAGGCACTGTATATTCTTTCACATAGCCTTACTGATAATTGGGACTGGCTAGTATGCAGGGAATTGACGTGAAGAGGTGGAGAACAGGAATTTTTAGGGGGAATCCCAAAAGTGGAGATGATATTAATAAGGGGGGGTTATATACAAGACTTAAAGGGGCTTTCCAATTTTAAGTTAGTACTGTTTAATTACTGTATAAATATACTATACAGTGTTTAGTGTTTCAATCCCTCACCATTTTCAAGGTATTACTTTGCTGTCAGTGAATGAAAACACTTATGTTAACTTTCAGAGGATATTACTAGCTAGTCATGCTATCTAGAGATGAGCGAATTTCTCAAAAGTTCTATTCTGCAGTTCGATTCAAATTTCCAAAAAAATTTGCTTCAATCCGAATTAATTGGCGGCAAATATCGCTAAAAAGCAGCTATTTCCTGGCTTCAGAGAGCCTGTATAGTGGTGTAGAACACTGAGCCTTGCAGTAAAACGCATAGGGAGCCTACTGTGGTAGTGAAACAATACTGTGAGTCAGTATGACACGCACATGACAGGCGTCACTCTTAGAATCGATGCACACTTCACTTATTTGGACAGTTACGGGGCCAAAACTGACCATCTAACTCAAGTGTGAACCCAGCCTTACAGGTCCATGTTAGTGCCAGGTAGAAAGAACCGTGCAGAGACCCAACATCCTACTGTGGCGTGAAAGTGCATTCCTTTTACACTGTCGTCTGCTGATTCCACATAGATGTCTACAGAGTGGCAAGGCGACATAATGTGGAGTTGGCAGCAGCATCAGGAGGCCACAGAGTGGCAAGGCGACATAATGTGGAAGTGGCAGCAGTATGAGGAGGCCATACAGTGACCCAGTGGCAGCAGCATGAGGAGGCCATACAGTGACCCAGTGGCAGCGGCATGAGGAGGGTATACAGTGAATCGAGGGCAGTGGCATGAGGGCATACAGTGAGCCGGTGGCAGCGGCATGAGGAGGGCATACAATGACCCAGCGGCAGCAGCATGAGGAGAACACAGAGTGACCCAGTGGAAGTGGCATGAGGAGGCTATACAGTGACCCAGTGGCAGCAGAATGAGGAGTACATACAGTGACCCAGTGGCAACAGTATGAGGAGGCCATACAGTGACCCAGTGGCAACAACATGAGGAAGCCATACAATGACCCAGGGGAAGCGGCATAAGGAGGGCATACAGTGACCTAGTGGCAGTGGCATCAGGAGGACATAGTTAACCAAAGGCAGCGGCATGAGGAGGGCATAAAGTAACCTGGTGACAGCGACATGAGGAGGGCATACAGTGATCCAGTGGCAGCGGCATGAGGAGGCCATACAGTGACCTAGTGGCAGTGGCATGAGGAGGCCATACAGTGACCCGGTGGCAACAGAATGAGGAGGACATACAGTGACCCACTGGCAGCAGCATGAGGAGACCATACAGTGACCCAGTGGTAGCCGCATGAGGAGGGCATACAGTGACCCAGTGGCAGCGGCATGAGGAGTATACAGAGTGACATAATGGAAGCGACATGAGGAGGACATACAGTGACCCAGTGACATTGTGGAGGTGTCAGCAGCCTCAGGAGGCCAAACAGTGACCCAGTGGAAGCAGCATGAGGAGGACATACAGTGACCCAGTTCCTCCCCTGTGTGACTTTGTTCGCCCAGGCAAACGAGGTGTAGAACAGCATGACACCGCTGTGCCCTGCACATGTGGTATGCTGGAGGAGCACTGTGAATTATCCCTGCAGTGGAGGTCTGAGGGAACAGTGGAGGATGAGGTGGACATTGTTGCAGGGCCAATGGCGTGAGAACGTGGATGCAGAAGTGGCGGCACCTGGCCAAGTTGCTGGTGACAAGGAGACAATGTGGAGTTGGCAGCAGCATGAGGAGGGCATACAGTGACCCAGTGGCAGCAACATGAGGAGTACACAGAGTGACCCAGTGGAAGCGGCATGAGGAGGCCATACAGTGACCCAGTGGCAGCGGCATGAGGAGGCCATACAGTGACCCAGTGGCAGCGGCATGAGGAGGGCATACAGAGACCCAGTGGCAGCGGCATGAGGAGGCCATACAGTGACCCAGTGGCAGCGGCATGAGGAGGGCATACAGTGACCCAGTGGCAGCGGCATGAGGATGGCATACAGTGACCCAGTGGCAGTGGCATGAGGAGGACATAATGAACCAAGGGCAGCAGCATGAGGATGGTATACAGTGACCCAGTGGCAGCAGCATGAGGAGGACATAATGAACCAAGGGCAGCAGCATGAGGAGGGTATACAGTGACCCAGTGGCAGCGGCATGAGGAGGCCATACAGTGACCAAGTGGCAGCGGCATGAGGAGGACATAATGAACCAAGGGCAGCAGCATGAGGAGGGTATACAGTGACCCAGTGGCAGCGGCATGAGGAGGACATAATGAACCAAGGGCAGCAGCATGAGGAGGGTATACAGTGACCCAGTGGCAGCGGCATGAGGAGGCCATACAGTGACCAAGTGGCAGCGGCATGAGGAGGGCATACAGTGACCCAGTGGCAGCGGCATGAGGAGGACATAATGAACCAAGGGCAGCAGCATGAGGAGGGTATACAGTTTCCCAGTGGCAGCGGCATGAGGAGGACATAATGAACCAAGGGCAGCAGCATGAGGAGGGTATACAGTGACCCAGTGGCAGCAGCATGAGGAGGACATAATGAACCAAGGGCAGCAGCATGAGGAGGGTATACAGTGACCCAGTGGCAGCGGCATGAGGAGGCCATACAGTGACCAAGTGGCAGCGGCATGAGGAGGACATAATGAACCAAGGGCAGCAGCATGAGGAGGGTATACAGTGACCCAGTGGCAGCGGCATGAGGAGGAAATAATGAACCAAGGGCAGCAGCATGAGGAGGGTATACAGTGACCCAGTGGCAGCAGCATGAGGAGGACATAATGAACCAAGGGCAGCAGCATGAGGAGGGTATACAGTGACCCAGTGGCAGCGGCATGAGGAGGACATAATGAACCAAGGGCAGCAGCATGAGGAGGGTATACAGTGACCCAGTGGCAGCGGCATGAGGAGGACATAATGAACCAAGGGCAGCAGCATGAGGAGGGTATACAGTGACCCAGTGGCAGCGGCATGAGGAGGCCATACAGTGACCAAGTGGCAGCGGCATGAGGAGGGCATACAGTAACCCAGTGGCAGCGGCATGAGGAGGACATAATGAACCAAGGGCAGCAGCATGAGGAGGGTATACAGTGACCCAGTGGCAGCAGCATGAGGAGGACATAATGAACCAAGGGCAGCAGCATGAGGAGGGTATACAGTGACCCAGTGGCAGCGGCATGAGGAGGACATAATGAACCAAGGGCAGCAGCATGAGGAGGGTATACAGTGACCCAGTGGCAGCGGCATGAGGAGGCCATACAGTGACCAAGTGGCAGCGGCATGAGGAGGGCATACAGTGACCGAGTGGAAGCGGCATGAGGAGGGCATACAGTGACCCAGTGGCAGCGGCATGAGGATGGCATACAGTGACCCAGTGGCAGCGGCATGAGGAGGACATAATGAACCAAGGGCAGCAGCATGAGGAGGGTATACAGTGACCCAGTGGAAGCGGCATGAGGAGGGCATACAGTGACCCAGTGGCAGCAGCATGAGGAGGACGTAATGAACCAAGGGCAGCGGCATGAGGAGGGCATACAGTGACCTGGTGGCAGTGGCATAAGGAGGACATAGCGACCCAGTGGCAGCGGCATGAGGAGGCCATACAGTGACCCAGTGGCAGCGGCATGAGGAGGGCATACAGTGACCCGGTGGCCGCGGCATAAGAAGGGCATACAGTGACCCAGTGGCAGCGGCATGAGGAGGGCATACAGTGACCCGGTGGCCGCAGCATAAGAAGGGCATACAGTGACCCAGTGGCAGCGGCATGAGGAGGACATAATGAACCAAGTGCAGTGGCATGAGTAGGGCATACAGTGACCTAGTGGCAGCAGCATGAGGAGGACGCATAATGACCCTCTGAAAACTATCAGTGTGGCTATTTCAAGATGCACAATAAGGAGGCACTTGAAGAAAAATGGGTTGCATGGTTGAGTTGTCAGAAGAAACCATTACTGACCAAATACCACAAAGAATCTCGCCTTCAATACGCCAAACAGCACAGACACCAGCTTCAAAACTTCTGGAACAAGGTAATTTGGAGTGATGAGACAAAAATCTAACTTTTTGGCCACAACCATAAACGTTACATTTGGAGAAATGTCAACAAGGCCTATGAAGAAAGGAACACCATTCCTACTGTAAAGCACGGAGGTGGATCACTGATGATGTGGGGATGTGTGACCTTCAAAGGGACAGGAAACTTGGTCAAAGTTGAAGGAAAGATGAATGCAACACGTTATCAGCAAATACTGGAGGCAAATTTGCACTCATCAGCCAGGAAGCTGCGCATAGGACGTACTTGGACGTTCCAACATGACAACGATCCAAAACACAAGGACAAGTCGACCTGTCATTGGCTACAGCAGAAGAAAGTGAAGGTTCTGGAGTGGCCATCTCAGTCTCCTGACCTTAATATCATTGAGCCACTCTGGGGATATCTAAAGCGTGCAGTACATGCAAGACAGCCCAGGAATTTACAGAAACTGAAGGCTTTTTGCCAAGAAGAATGGGCAGTTTTACCATCTGAGAAAATAAATATCTTCATCCATAACTACCACAAAAGACTTCAAGCTGTCATTGATGTTAGAGGGGGCAATACATGGTATTAAGAACTGGGGTATGTGAACTTTTGAACAGGGTCATTTTAATGTTTTTGGTTGTCATTATGATTTAAAAAGAGAAAACACAGAAGTTTGACAATAAATGGCTTCAACCAACCATGAGTGGAGAAAAATTTTTTGTGTTATTCATATTCTCTGAAAAAAGGCCAAAAAAACAAAAAATCTGCCGGGGTATGTAAACGTTTTAGCACAACTGTAAAGTGACCCAGTGACATTGTGGAGGTGTCAGCAGCCTTAGTAGACCATACAGTCACCCAGTAGCAGAGTGCAGAGGTGGCAGCAGCGTGAGTAGGCCACAGAGTGGCACGGTGATATAATGTGTAGGTAGCAACAGCCTTAGGAGGCCATACAGTGACCCAGTAGCTGAGTGAGGAGGTGGCAGCAGCATTAGGAGGCCATACAGTCACCCAGTGGCAGAGTGCGGAGGTGGCAGCAGAGTGAGTAGGCCACAGAGTGGCAAGGTGATATAATATGTAGGTAGCAACAGCCTTAGGAGGCCATACAGTGAACCAGTGGCAGAGTGTGGTGAGGCAGCATGGATCATTTAATCTGATGCATCAGGCATTGGATCATTTAATCTGATGCATCAGGCATTGGATCATTTAATCTGCTGCATCAGTCATTGATTCATCTTCACAGAGGTCAGTCTCTCAAAATTTTGGGTGGACAGGTGAGTTCTCCTTGGGGTAACTATGGCCCAACACTGCACTAAACAAAAGCTCTGATGCCACACTACTGGCCAGGCAGGACAGCTTTTCCAGGGCAAACTTGGCCAGTTGCGGTCACAAATTCAGTTTGGCTGCCCAGTAGTCCAGCAGATCTTTGATGACGGGTGGCAGGGTGCACTCTAAGTATGCCACCATCTGCTGGTTCAAGTTCTGCTCTGTGTCTAGCTGCTGATGAGCAGTTTCTTCACTATGTGGCTGAAGAAAGCTGCTCATCAGCGACTCTAGGCTCAGGCTGCTGCTGATGGAGCCGATACTGCTCCTACCACCCCCATCCCCTCCCACAGCTGCCATGCCAGTGCAAGTTGAATGCTCAGGGCCCCCCCAGTCGGACATGTGAGAGGATGGACGATGGCGCAGATAGGCAGTGGCCAACTTGCTACAATAGCATGTGTGAGTATGTGAACCCAGAGGGCGCTATTGAGCGACCCAGGCCCAGGCCTGAAAAGGCCCTCAGCCACACCTATTGGTGGGGGCGTAACTCCAAGGGGAGTGGTTACAGCGGCAGAGCTGCCGTAGAGTCCTGCTGGATGCAGGAACTGTGGAACCAGCCAAGGACAGACAGGCGGTCTGTCCCAGAAGGGCTGGGGTCCACAGGGGACTTTTGGCTCAAGCGAAGCACAAGTCAGGCTGCTTGTTGTCCCTAGGATAGATAGGGGTCAAGCAGTGAGTTAGGGCCTATGCGTGGCCTAGGTTTTTTTGTTTTGTTATGTTGCACTTAAGCTGAATAAAAAGCCATTTTTGTTTTAAATTGGCACTGTCTGAACGCTGTCTCTCCGGCACCCAGTACCACAAACCACTGCTGTCGGGACCAGGAGTCTGCCACTACTTGAGACTAATCCCTCCAAATTGTCACATATGGTGCTACGGATTCAGGCATAAAGAGATCCACGCAAGTCCTGGAAGCCAAGTGGTTGGTGACTGCAGTACTGCTAAGTGTGCATTGTGGCCTACAGCTGGAAGAAATCTGTGATTTCAACGGAGAAACCCAGGAAGGGGTGAGTGGAATTGCGACATAGCAAATTGTGTGCAAAAACTGGTGAAAGTAAAACTCTGGAAGAGGAATCCAGGGAATGGACTTTGTATATACTGTGGCTCAGAAGTCTGTAAAGTGCTTGCTGATGGCAAGAAAGTAAGCAATGTGTATAGAAGCTGGATATTGCAAACAGTGTATGTGAAAGGCTATGGTGCCATGTTGGTGTTTTCTGTGGAAGACAGAAGAAAATGCTGGTTGTTGTAGTGCCACATAAGTTAACTGTTTGAATACATGTGACTGCAGAAGATAGCAAAAAAAAAAAAAAAAAAGTTGCTGCCAGTTGAACCCAAGGTTGCTGTTGAATATTGTGTAATCTTGTTAGTAAACCATGGGCAAGAAAAAGAGAATTTCAGCTTGTAAAAAAGCAGAGAAGTTATGCACAGGTTTATTAGTGCAGCAGTCTGAATGCAGAGAGACACAAAACCCGGAACAGAGCATGTGGAGTGCAAGTAGGGATAAAGGGTTGCATGAGAGTGACTCAGTTTTTCTAAAGAACCTCTGTTCTATGATTGAATATGTCCCTGCTGACTGTATGTCTCATACTGGAGTGCATGAAAGCACCAAAGATGAAAATATTATGGTGCAGCAGCTTCAAGATGAGAATAAAACCATAAGGTTCATGTATGAAGATGAAATATCTGATTGGAAATGGCAACTTGAGGTATCAGAAAAAGAGAACGTTAAGTTAAAAAAAGAGCTTGAAACTATAAAGAGTTCATATCCTAGTCATTGTGAAAATGTGGTGCTGGGTTTGCCTGGAATGGACTGTGTCACTAAGAAGGAGTTCTGGAACAAAGAGAAATGGAACTCAAAGCTAGAATATGTAGCCTGGAGAGGGCGCTGTCAGGATGTTGTGAAGATAAAGAGAAATTGTCTGTTTTGGTGCAAAATAAAGACAAAGAATTGATGGAGATGTCATCTGTCCATGCTCAGAAAGTTCAAGCCTTACAGGAGAGTCACAAAAAAGTAGAGGCTCAACTTCAAGAGCTGCAACTAAAAGTCACAGAAGGGGACAGGTTTCGAGCAGAGCTGCTAGATAAGGCAAACAGACTGCAGGTGGAATTGGATAATGTCACAGGGCTTCTTTCTCAAGAAGACAGCAAATTTATCAAACTTTCCAAAGATTTTTCTACACTAGAATCTCAGCTTAGGACACTCAGGAACTTTTGCAAGAAGAAACTCATCAGAAGCTTGACCTTAGTACAAAACTAAAACAAATGGAAGATGAGAAAAATGGTTTCCTTGAGCAACTAGAGGAAGAGGAGGAAGCAAAAAGAGATTTGACAGCAGATTTCAACACTGCAGGCTCAGGCGACTGATATGAAGAAAAAAATGGAGGATAGTATTGGGTCCTTGGACTCTGTTGAAGAACTAAAGGAAAAGTTGCAAAAGGAGCTAGAAGCTACAAATCAACGGTTTGAGGAGAAGGTTGCTGCTTATGACAAACTTGAGAAGACGAAAATTAGACTTCAGCAGGAACTAGAAGATATAGGTGTAGATCTTGATCATCAACGTCGGATTGTGTCAAATTTGGAAAAGAAGCAGAAAAAGTTTGATCAGCTGCTTGGTGAAGAGAAGACTCTTTCTGCTAGGTATGCAGAAGAAGGTGACCGTGCTGAAGCAGAGGCTCGTGGAAAAGAGACCAAAGCTCTTGCCTTGGCTCGCTCCCTAGAAGAGGCCCTTGAATTGAAGGCCGAGTTAGAGAGGCTCAACAAGCAACTGCGCACTGAAATGGAAGATTTGGTTAGCTCCAAGGATGAAGTTGAGAAAAACCGGGAATCTGTGCAGATATTGTATGAGAATAAAGCTAATGCTTATGACAAGCTGGGAAAGGACAAGAGAGAATTGGACCTCCAGATAGAAGACATGAGGATTCAGTCTGAGGAAAACCTGTCTAATTTATCTGCTGAGATTGTAGATCTAAAAATGATTGTTGCTAAACTAAAGGTGCAAGTGGACAAACAGGAGGAAGTTGCACACATCAAGGAACAGCTGGAGTGTCAGATAGATCAAGTGAAGCATGAGTCAGAAATAAAGTTGGAAGAGCACACTTTTCAGACAGAACAGTTAAAAAACGAAGTTGAATCTAAAAGAGAAGAACTGGATCGATTGCAGCAGTCTTTATCCAATACTGAACAGTCGGCATCTGCACTATCTTCAAAGCTGGCAGCACTCGAAGCTGAGAAAGACTCGCTGCAGAGCCTGTTAACAGAGCTGTTATCCCTGAAAAATGTGATTCAAGAAACAGAGTCTTTGGGGCGGAGCCTAGCCGCGATACGACATGGTCGCATAGTTTCTGAGCTCCCAGCCTGAGTCTCAGCTAGCGACATTTACACAGCGACCAGCCCGTGGAGTGGCACTCTAAAACTACCCTAGGAACGGGAACTTACCTGGGAAGATGCCTAGGAAGCGCAAATCGGTGGTGAAGCCGCAGAAGATCCTGGATTTCTTCTTCTCTCACGGAGGAGGAGAGGAGCAAGATGGCGACGGCCCGCGCATTGAAGTGACCTCCGGAGCCTCGACTCCTTCTGGCGACCCTCCGGAGGATGCGCTTTCTCTCTCGCTGTCCGCACAGAGGAGAGCGCTGTCGGCCCCGTACCTGCATCAGCTGATGGAGCGGGTGGACGCTGGTTCGCAAGGATCTCCCTCCCGGCGGGCCGGGACGGGAGCAGAGCCCGGGCCTACACAAAATGGCGCTGCAGGGCCTACAATGCAGCAATCACCCACCGCGAGTCCGGTGAGGCAAAAGCCCAAATTACAGAGCGCTGGTCTGCAAGGAGAAGAGGTGAGCGACACTATACCACATACACCCCCAGCTATTGATTTCTTTGCAGATATCCCGTCGACGGAAAGTTTGTTAACTGAAGCTTCTATGAAAAATATGCTTATGGCCTTTTGTAAGTCATTAAAGACAGACATGTCCCTGATGGTGAAACCGCTAGATAAAGATCTTCAAAAGTTAAAAAGTCGTACGGTACATGTTGAAACTAAAATGGCGGAATTTGCTGCATCACATAATGTGCTTATAGATGCGCACTACGACGTGGAACGGGATGTGACCTTTCTTAAAGCTAAGATAGCCGATTTAGAAGACCGTTCCAGAAGAAATAACTTAAAATTTAGAGGGATCCCAGAATCGGTACCTCCAAAAGACTTAACTGTTTTCCTCCAAGATATGATAAGATCGCTATTACCGAATCTCACGGAAATGGACTTAACTATTGATAGGGCTCACAGAGTTCCGAGACCCTCACATTTAGATGACACAGTACCCAGGGATGTTCTGGCAAAAATCCATTTTTACCGTACTAAAGAGCTGGTTTTGATGACCTCAAGGAAGATGGACCGACTACCTGACCCATATCACAAAATTTCTATTTATTCAGATCTCTCAGCCACGACATTACAAATCCGGCGACAATTTATCCCTCTTACTGCAGCATTACGCCAGCATCACATTCTATACAAATGGGGATTCCCGGTCCGGGTGATCATCTCCCGTAATAATTCGGTACATGTTATCAAGACACTGGAGGAAGGGAAAAAAATTGTTAAGCGCATGGAATATTCCGATGGTTGATCCTCCACGCCACAACCCACCCGGTCCAATATCGGATGAGTGGCGCCAAGCGAAAACTCAAAGACGTCCACAAAGAGGACTACAAAGCTAGAGACTCACCTATCTTGGATTCCATATGTTCACGGATGTTGAACTTGTCCCCCCAAGATCACGACAGCTGCTGGTCCGCTGTACTTTGTTTGTCTTTCTTCTTCTTTTTTTCTTCTTTGTTGCAGCTAAGATGGGTCGCCCATCAGTTCTGTTGTTTATATGGTTTGTTTCCTTTCTGGTTCTGGTTCTGGCACACTGGGCGAAATGAATACAATTGGTGGAGACATTCTCGCCTCCTGAAAACAGGGACATCCTTTGGTATGGGCAAGTGTGGTAAGACTCTTAATGCATTTCTGACTGTGTACTATGGTGCTTAAAATTATGTCCATGAATGTCAGAGGGATGAACTCTCCTCAAAAAAGGGCCAATTTATGGCGTGAGGTACGGGATCAAGGCTGTGACATTCTGGCAGTGCAGGAGACCCACCTTTTGAAGGTGGACGCCTTTCGCCTTCAACACCTAGCGTACCCAAATGTATTTCATGCTCACTATTCCTCAAAACGTAGAGGGGTATTGATTGGAATTAGGGACTCGGTAGCGTTCCAACTACTGTCACAATACGCAGACCCGGGGGGGCGATTTATAATACTAAATTGTAGTCTCAATAATATTACCTATACGCTGGTATCAGCCTACGCCCCCAACAGGAAACAAGTGGCATTCTTGGGTAGACTGGCGAAAGCGGTAGCAAAAAGGAAGCAGGGATGTGTAGCATTGATGGGAGACTTTAACTTGGCTCCGGACCCGATGGTAGACACAACTTCTGGTGTGTCGACACGCCGCCCTTCTCTCTCGCAAGTGTTATGGCGCCATGAATTATTTGACGCCTGGCGTATCCTCCACAATACTGAGAGAGATTATACTTACTTTTCTTCTGTACATAATAGTTATTCACGGATAGATCTATTTTTACTTGAGCAATCCAGCCTCCCTATGGTTTTGCAATCTGATATCTCAGTAATCACCTGGTCAGATCATGCAGCAATAACCTTAACCCTAGCGGAAAAATATGAATGCCCAAGAGCGTTTGTTTGGAGGTGCAACGAATTCTTAATGTCGCAACCGAAGTTAAAAGCAACTTTAGAGACTGATCTGAAGGAATTCTTTATGATTAATGCCCCCTCTGCCCCTGGCCCTGATGTCCTGTGGAACTCTCATAAGGCCTTTATTAGAGGAACGTTCATTCGCCTGGGGCATATAGAAAAGAAAAATAGACTGGCAGAGATAGATAGATTGCTCCACCAAATTAAATCCATCGACAATAGCAATAAAAAGTTTCCCTCTCCATCCAATGCAGCAAAATTGATGACATTACGCCACTAACTGACAGCTTGTTTATTGTATAAATATGAGAAACATCTAAAAAGGACCAAAGCTACATATTATTCTCAGTCCAATAAATCAAGCAAACTCCTAGCCTCCAAACTCAAACAAAAACATGCGAAATCTAGAATTCAATTCCTTCATAGTAAAGATGGCACTTATAAAATATATGACCCTAGGGGCATAGCTGATGCCTTTAGGTCATTTTATGAAGGCCTCTACAATATCGTGGAAGACACAGCGGTCGCTCCCCCAGCGAGCGATGACATTGAACGCTTTCTTGTAGCTGCCCAATTACCCAAGCTCACCGAGTCACAACTGGACTCTTTGAACACACCCATTACTTCAGAGGAGTTGTTGTCAGTTATCAAATCGCTGCCATCTCACAAGTCTCCGGGCCCTGATGGCCTTACCAATGAATACTACAAACAATTTTTCCCAATCCTGAAAGACCCGCTGCTGTCCTTTTTGGCGGCCGCAATGGATTCCGGTACCCTCCCAAAAGAGAACCAAGAGGCTTTGGTGGTTACGCTACCAAAGCCGGGAAAACCGACCACTGAGCCCCAAAACATCCGACCTATCTCTTTGTTAAATTCCGACCTGAAAATCTATGCCAAACTACTAGCAAGCAGATTAGCAGCCTGTCTCCCGAGCTTGATAAATAATGATCAGGTGGGATTTGTCAAGGGGAGGCAATCTTATGATAATACCAGACGCATTTTGAACCTCATGCATTACATTGACGGTAGGAAAGTGGAGGCGGTGATCCTTGCGTTGGATGCTGAGAAGGCGTTTGATCGCATTTGCTGGTCGTATGCCTTCTCGGTGCTCAGAAATATGGGGTTCTCTGGAGCTATTTTGGGGGCGATAGAGGCGTTATACTCCGCGCCTTCTGCGAGAGTGTTCACTAATGGAGTAGTAACAGACCCTTTTCTGATAACAAATGGGACCAGACAGGGATGCCCCCTGTCGCCCCTGATATTTGTTCTTTCCATGGAACCATTGGCCCAAATGCTCAGACTAGATACCAACATAGGGGGCATTGATATAGGGAATAAAACTCATCTTATATCGCTCTACGCTGATGATATTATTCTCACCCTGTCTAAGCCACTAACCTCTGTCCCCCGCCTAATGGATATTATTACTAAGTTTGGGCAACTATCGTTTTACAAATTGAATATGGCCAAATCACAGGTGCTACCTTTGAATGTCCCTCCTTCTTCGCTTCATGAAATGAAGTCGAATTATGACTTTGACTGGAGGGAGGACAATGTCCAATACCTGGGGACACAGATGACAACGTCCCCAGAGACCCTTTATAGAAGTAACTATATACCAATGTTAAAACTACTACAAGAAGAGACGGAGCGAATGTCAAAAACGGATACCTCCTGGATAGGCCGAGTAGCGGCCTTTAAAATGTTACTACTACCTAGGCTTTTATATTTGTTTCACACGCTCCCGATACCCATTCCCGTTTCCTTTTTTGAAACAACACAAAGGGTGATATCAAAATTTGTATGGAATGGGAAGAGACCCAGAATCAACAAAAGCTGCCTATTCAAACAAAAGGAGGCAGGAGGGCTGGGAGTTCCGTTGATAAGAAACTACTATATAGCCTCACTGGTCACTCAGTGCGCTAGGTGGAAATCAATGGACACCTTAGTTCCATGGTTGCACATAGAACAGGCATTTATCGCTCCCCTAAAACTGGAAGATGCGCTGTGGTTACCCTTTTGGAACATTTTAGCTCCTAGATCCTTCTCCCCGGTCATGGTTGCCTCATTGGCGGCATGGAAGATACTGCACGGGAAAGCTAACCCTATGAAACACTTTCATATTTCTGAGATGCCTTTATCACTAATGTTATGGGTAATTGACGGCTTAAGAATTTCGGATTGGGAGTCGAGGGGGATCACACAGATTTCTCAATTATATTCTGACACTAAACAACCTATATTGTTTGCAGACCTTAGACAGAAATACGGGCTCCCTATAGGCGACTTCCTTAAATATTTTCAAATATGGCACTTCGTGTCTAAGCATCCCGTGACACTGTTGCCTCACAGTGGCGCCCTTTTCACTTGGCTTTCTACCAAGGTGAGAGGATTGCGTTTTCTGTATGACAAAATGGACGGAATATCGACCTTCACTAGATCTACCCCATTCCGGTATTGGGAGAGAGATTTGGGGATAGTTCTCACCCTTGAGGAATGGCAGCAAGCAATTAGGCTGCTCCATCTATCCTTAAAATGTAGCACACACATTGAGACGGCCATGAAAATAGTATTACGATGGTATAGGACCCCGATTATGCTACAGTTAGCCTATCCCTCTGAATCAGGGAACTGTTGGAGGGGATGTGGGGGTAGAGGATCCCTTATCCATATTTTGGGGAATTGCCCCATAATTCAAGGATACTGGGACGGGGTCTTCGGGATGCTATCGGAGCTATTCGATTTCCGACTCCCATACACCGCTAGCATGGCTATCCTGATAACCGGAATTCCCAATGCACTAAAGGCATACAAAAAACTTATCTGCAAAATTCTGACTATAGCCAAATTGATGTTGGTGCAAAGATGGAGGACAGTAGCTCCTCCGCTCATCGGATTTGTTAACAGCCATAAATAGCACATACACTTTTGAAAGAATAATCGCCCTGGGAAATAACTCTTTCCACAGCTTTGAGAAAATCTGGGAAGCATGGATTTACTCTCGATTCATTCTGAAAGAGAACCGGGGGGTCGCAGGAACTCCGGGAGGGGGGGGTGCACTGATGCAATGACTGCAATAAATGGGCGAGGGGGGGGTCAAACCAGCCAAATTTGTCAAATTGGCCAACCTCGAGGTAGAGGAGGTAGAGGAAGGGGGGAATTCAGAAATAACAAAACGGAGTTTTGGTGTCTACACACTAATATAAGCCTTATAACCAAGGGAAGGTTGAAACTGAGGAACATGTTCTAGGAATGACTCAAGATAGCCCGCTGACTGTGCCTGAAAGTTACTGTTATAGTTAAGGTTTACTATGTTAATACGTTGCATATATGTTTTATTGATGTATGACTTACAGATGTATTTTGGAAAAGAAAGTAATATGTTACTTTGCATACTATACTGTACTGCATACCAATGTACATCGTGATATATGTCAATACTGTATTTCACCTTTATTCTTTGAAAAAAAAAAAACTTGAATAAAAACTATTGAAACTAAGAAACAGAGTCTTTATTCAACCAAGAGCAAGATAAGAGAGCCACTGAGATACGGGACTTGAATGAAAGACTTGCCAAAAAGTCTGCAGATGAGCAGAAGCTTTATCAGAAGATGTTGGAGGGTCAGTTCAATATAGTTCAGGGAACAGTGAGGGAAGCAGAAAATATCATCCAGGATACTGACCTGACAAATGTTAGAAGAACACTGTAGAATATCCTAGAATTAGGAGACATAGTGGATAAAGAGATGGCATCTACATCTGCTGCCATAGAAGATGCAGTGCGAAAGATTGAGGAAGATCTGCAAGTTGCAATAGTAAAAACTGAGATATAGGCTGCTCAGAGAAATATGATGATGAAAAAAGTTCTGGAGCTGGAATTAGAGATTTGTGCGCTACAGAAGGCGTTAGAAGTAGAGAAAGCTGCCAGCATAGAGGCAGAGAAAGCAGAGCCATTAAGGCAGCCAGAACATGTAACCAAAAAGCATCTGGGTACTGACAGTAAAAACTGTGATGTTGGAAACTTGGTATCCCAGTCCTCCGGTGTTAGCACAGGGAATGAAAATAACTTGGAGAATGTTGAGATGACGATATCACCAGCTCCTGTACTGTCAGAAAGGGGTTGGCAAGAAAATTCTTGCAATCTATCACAGTACCGCAACATGCCTCCAGGAAGTTATGCGTATGAGAAAGAGGAAGTAAGACTAGAGTATGGAAGTGGTTGTCCTGCTGCCGTACAGGTGTGGACGCATTATACAGAAACCATTCCAATATATGATGTGGCAGTTGTTAAAGACATACCAGAAAATGTAGTTCAGCGTGATCTATTTTGTGAGGGTGTACTGTATGGTCCTCGTGCAGAAGGAGAAGTTATTGCGGTACAGAGCTTGTGTATCTCAAACAAAGAGGAGAGCAAGCAGCCTATGTCTCCTAAACTTCTAAGCCTTGATGGTGATGGCAAAGTTTGCTTTGTGATGAAGGTTACGGAAAAGGTACCCGTGAAACAGTTATACTCTAAAGACATTGATGTGCATGAAGTACGTGTTATTTGGTCTCTGAGCTCCTGTGGATTCGTGATAGGTGAAGATGAAGATTCTTACGGCCATTTACTAAAGGGATCAAAGTCATGCAATGGGATGGCTGAAGACTATGGCGAGAAATGTGATGAAAATGATGTGATCTCCTGTATGGCGAATTGTGAAGGCGATGAAGTAAAACTTGCCTTTGCACAGAATGGCCAGGCTCTTGGCGTAGCATTTAAAGTGATAAGAAAGCGGAAAACTCAACGGAGCGGAATTTGGAAGAAGAGACCGCCAGACTGGGACTTCTGGAGAGACACTGGACAGACATACATAGTTGAAGAGGGACTTCGACATAGGATGTCTTGTCCCATTGTAGCTCACCCCATGGGTAGTGAGCTGAGGGGGAGGGTATGTGAGTATGTGAACCCAGAGGGCGCTATTGAGTGACCCAGGCCCTCAGCCACACCTATGGGTGGGTGCGTAACTCCAAGGGGAGTGGTTACAGCGGCAGAGCTGCCGTCGAGTCCTGCTGGATGCAGGAACTGTGGAACCAGCCAAGGACAGACAGGCGGTCTGTCCCAGAAGGGCTGGGGGGACCACAGGGGACTTTTGGCTCAAGCGGAGCATAAGTCAGGCTGCTTGTTGCCCCTAGGATAGATAGGAGTCAAGCAGTGAGTTAGGGCCTATGCGTGGCCTAGGTTTTTTGTTTTGTTATGTTGCACTTAAGCTGAATAAAAAGCCATTTTTGTTTTAAATTGGCACTGTCTGAAAGCTGTCTCTCCGGCGCCCAGTACCACGAAGCACTGCTGTCGGGACCAGGAGTCTGCCACCACTTGAGACTAATCCCCTCAAATTGTCACATATGTCTCTATAGTAGTTCAGTTTGTCCTCCCTCTCAGCGGGTGTAAAAAAGGACCCCATTTTCCCCCAGTAGCGAGGGTCTAACATGGTGGGGAGCCAGTAGTCATCCCTCAGCCGAATGGTGACAATTTGGCTGTCACTGCGCAAGGAAGTCAGCATGCATCGGGCCATTTGTGCAAGTGACTTCGAAGGACTCCCTGCATCCATCTCCACTGCATACTGCCACGGTGTGTCTGGGTCATCTGCTTCATCCTCCTCATCTCCCTCTGGCTGTTCTGGTTGCTCCTGCTCCTCCTCTCCACCCATTTGGCTACACATTGTTTGTGCTCCAATGTCCTCCTCATCCTCCTCCTCCTCCAGTTCAACCCCCACAGGGCTCATGTGGCCTTGAGATGTAGACACCACATCTTCAGTTCCCTGACCAGCCAGATTGAAAAGCATCTTTTCCAGGATGTGAATCAGTGGAATGACGTTGTTCATCCTGTATTCCTGGCGACTGACTAACAAAGTGGCCTCCTCAAAGGGAAATAGCAAACGGCATGTGTCACACATGAGCTGCCACTGGCTAACGTTAAAGTTTCACAGGGGAGTACCTCTGTCCACTTGGATCATCAAGAAATCGTTTATGGCTTTTCTCTGTTCATATAGTTGATCCAACATATGCAGGGTTGAATTCCAACAGGTGGAAACATCACATATCAGCCTATGTTGTTGGAGGCCGCTCTGCCGCTGCAGCTCAAGGAGGGTGTGCTTGGCAGGGTATGAATGGCTGAAGTGCATGCAAAGTTTACTTGACATTTTTAGGATGTCTTGCAGATGGGTGGAACACTTAAGGAAACTCGTGACAGTCATATTGAACACGTGCGCCATGCAGGGCGCATGGCTCAGCCCTCCTTGACGCAGGACGGACAACATGTTCATCCCGTTGTTGGTCACCATTGTTCTGATTTTAAGTTCTCTTGGAGAAAGCCAGGATTCGATTTCTTGATTGAGGACATAGAGCAGTTCCTCCCCTGTGTGACTTTGTTCGCCCAAGCAAACGAGGTGTAAAACAGCGTGACACCGCTGTGCCCTGCACATGTGGTATGCTGGAGGAGCACTGTGAATTGTCCCTGCAGTGGAGGCTGAGGAGACAGTGGATGATGAGGCAGACATTGTTGCAGGACCAACGGCGTGAGAACGTGGAGGCAGAAGCTGCATCACCTGTCCAAGTTGCTGGTGTGTCTGGGCAGGCAACACATTAACCCAGTTGGCCGTAAATGACATATATTGTCCTTGACCGTAGTTACAGCTCCACCCGTCGGCGCTACCATGCACTTTGGCAGACACCAACAGGCTCAAGGACTGGCCCACCTTCTCTTCTACATATTTGTGCAGGGCTGGTACTGCCTTCTTGGCAAAGAAATGACAGCTTGGGACTCTACATCTCGGCTCGGTGCAAGCCATCAGTTCTCTGAAAGGTGCACCAAGTGGAAAGGGAGTATCTGCAGCACCAGCAACTTGGACAGGAGCACGTTCAGCTTCTGCACTGTTGGGTGAGTGCACGCATACTGTTGTCTCTTAGACATAGATTCTGTGATCGATTGCTCACGCAATGACTGACTAGGAGATGGAGCAGGAGCATCACAAGCAGCAGATGATGGGAAGAACACACAGCTTCCTTCGGCTGAGGTGGTGGAGCCTTGACTGCCTGAAATGGGGTGCGTGCTACTGGGTGCTGCAGTGGTTGCTGCGGGAGGCTGGACCACCACATTGGAGCCACAGCTCTCCCAGGCCACTTTATTGTGATGCTGCATAAAGTATGTTGATGCAGGGCTGTGGTGCCAACATTGGCACCCTGGCCACGCTTCACCTTCTGTCCACAGATTGAACATATGGACATGTTCACCTTCCCCAGGGGCTTTACAAAAAACTGCCACACCGCCAAGTAGGTGATTTTACACCCAACACTCCACACTAACTGACTGTTACTGCCACTGCCTCTGTGAACCCCTGCACCACTACTATCCGGGCAGGTAGGCTGCTGCGAAGTGGGTGGTCTACCCCGGAAATGTTTAGCTACCAACCTCCCACTGCTGGCACCCTGCTGACTCTGCCTCTGCCTCATGCATAAGTTGCAACCCTCTTCTCCTGATGACGATGAAGCCCCTTCATCACCCGGCTCCCAATTACAATCTGCTACATCGTCATCCACTACTGTCTGCAGGTCACTGATGTCCTCCTCAACACCAGCTCCCACGCCACTCTCCTCATCACTACTTGCCCGCCTACTGGAGGAATCGGTGGATGTCTCCTCCAGATCTTGGCTGAGCAGTAGCTGTTGACTGTCCTCTAGTACCTCCTCCTCACTGTACAGTGGATCTGAGCCCACAGCATAGAGTACTTCTCTAGCTGAGGAAACGGAAAAGGACAGAGGCTGGTTAAGGACAGGTGAGGGCACTGGGCCTGCTCCTGGGCCATGCCAACTAAGGATTGTGTCTGACGAACCCACCGACTCTTGGCTGGGGGAGTCTGATGTGACTTGGGATGAATTGGATGACTGAGTCAACTAGTCTACTGTACAACCGTTGGGTTGCTGTTAGGAAACAGATGCAGCATTGAACTAAGCAGTGAGTCCCAGCACCAGTCAAACCGAATCAAAATGGTAAAAACCGTGCTGAACATCCTGCACTCTCCCAACCGCACCGAACCCCACCCCCCAGAGATGTTCACCAGGGCCCCTGATGGTGGGGATGGACTTGGAAGCTACTGACGGGCAGAGTGGCACGGGTCAGAGAGAGCCGGATACACGGCACATCACCAGACACAGCAGAACAGAAACCGGAATCACCTACCAGTAGTAGCAGGAGTAGGGATGTCAGTCTGCAGAGTAGAAAGCAGCAGATGACGGAAGGCAGTAGATGGCAGCAGAGTTCCAAAGAGTTGTCATACAGTCCAAGTTGTCAGCTTGAGGTTAGCGAAGTACAAAAGGGAAATCCAAATAGGTGTGTCAAACAAGCCGGGTCGGTAACAGGAGAGCATAGTAGTACCAAATCGAAGTTCAGGAGGACGAAGTCTGAATGCAAGCCGGGGTCGTTAGCAGGAGAGGGAGAACAAAGTACAAAATAGGGAGGCCAGAAGGATAGTCAAACAACAGAAACAGGAGGTCTAGGCAGGAGGTAACAGGACAGGAAATATGCAACATTTACTACCAGGGGAAACTGAATAGCCAGCGATTACCTGAAGCAGAAGTCCCGAATATAAAGGTTCCTACCAAGCACCTGCTCTGGAAGGGAATCCCGTGGCCTGAGCGACGAAGGACCAGCAACCCCTGCATACCGTCGCGGAGGTTCTGGCCTGCCTCCCTAGGGCCCAGAAGGAGCACTTAGAGGAGATGACCAGCAACCCCTGCAAGCTGCCGCGGAGGTTCCAGTCCGGCTCCTTACAGTTGCTGGTCAAGACACGACCGCTACTTGACACTGGAAGCTCAGGCCTCTGTAACTGACCCCTGCTGCCACGCCCCCTTACTCTGCTGCAACCTATGCCTGAACGATGAAAAAACGTAAATACAAAGGGCAAAAAGGCCTGTTATTTTCTACTTTGAAGAGAATGGCAAACATGTCCCTTATTCCTTTCCCCACTAATGAACACCTATAAAAAGCGTGATAAAGGCAGAGATTTGTAGCTAAGAATTATTGATTTTTGACAATATTGTATTGATAAATGGCCAGCAACTTTATACTGGGAACAAAATAGCGAATATGGTCCTTATGGGTTTCCACACTAATAAACACCTTTAAATAAGTGATAACCACAAAGAATTATTGAATTATTGACAATACTGTATTGATAAATGGCCAGCAACTTTATACTGGGAACAAAATGGCAAATATGGTCCTTATAGGTTTACACACTAATAAACACCTTTAAATAAGTGATAACCACTAAGAATTATTAAATTATTGAATTATTGAAAATACTGTATTGATAAATGGCCAGCAACTTTATACTGGGAACAAAATGATGAATATGGTCCTTATGGGTTTACACACTAATAAACACCTTTAAATAAGTGACAATAACCGCTAAGAATTATTGAATTATTGACAATACTGTATTGATAAATGGCCAGCAACTTTATACTGGGAACAAAATGATGAATATGGTCCTTATGGGTTTACACACTAATAAACACCTTTAAATAAGTGACAATAACCGCTAAGAATTATTGAATTATTGACAATACTGTATTGATAAATGGCCAGCAACTTCATACTGGGAACAAAATGGCGAATATGGTCCTTGTGGGTTTACACACTAAAAAACACCTTTAAATAAGTGATAACCGCTAAGAATTATTGAATTATTGACAATACTGTATTGATAAATGGCCAGCAACTTTATACTGGGAACAAAATGGCGAATATGTTCCTTATGGGTTTACACACTAATAAACACCTTTAAATAAGTCATAACCACTAAGAATTATTGAATTATTGTCAATAATGTATTGATAAATGGCCAGCAACTTTATACTGGGAACAAAATGGCGTATATGGTCCTTATGGGTTTCCACACTAATAAACGCCTTTAAATAATTGATAATAATCGCTAAGAATTATTGAATTATTGACAATAATGTATTGATAAATGGCCAGCAACTTTATTCTGGGAACAAAATGGCGAATATGTTCCTTTTAGGTTTCCACATTAAAAAACACCTTTAAATAAGTGATAACCGCTAAGAATTATTGATTTTCGACAATACTGTATTGGTAAATGGCCAGCAACTTTATACTGGGAACAAAATGGCGAATATGGTCCTTATGGGTTTACACACTAATAAACACCTTTAAATAAGTGATAATAACCGCTAAGAATTATTGAATTATTGACAATACTGTATTGGTAAATGGCCAGCAACTTCATACTGGGAACAAAATGGCGAATATGTTCCTTATGGGTTTAAACATTAATAAACACCTTTAAATAAGTGATAACCGCTAAGAATTATTGAATTATTGACAATACTGTATTGGTAAATGGCCAGCAATTTTATACTGGCAACAAAATGGCAACTATGGTCCTTATGGGTTTTCACACTAATAAACACCTTTAAGTAAGTGATAGTAACCGCTAAGAATTATTGAATTATTGACAATACTGTATTGATAAATGGCCAGCAACTTTATACTGGGAACAAAATGGCGAATATGATCTTTATGGCTTTCCCCATGTTAAAGGCGTTTATTTCAGATAAGTGCAGATATTACTGGATGATAATTCAATTTTCTTTGGCACAGTAGTACTGACAAATGGCCTGTAATGTTATGCTTTGGAAGAACAGTGAATTAGCCCTTTATAATAAACGCCTTTAAAAAGGCGTTTTTTTACAGATACGTGCAGATACTAGTGGATGATAATTCACTCTTTTTTGCTGTACTGCACTGCAAAAGGCTTGTTGTGTTCCACCTTGAAGACACAGGTATGAATAATGAGCAGCAGTATAACGGCAGTGAGTGCTGCAATGTGTATTAAAATTCTTCCTGTAAATGACCCTGCAACCACCCCAAATTCTTCTCTCAATTCCTTCCTATCCTTTCCCTACAGTTCTGAGGCTTAGCCTCTTTCCCTGAACTTCTATCTGTTTTCTAAGTCTTTCCCTAGCATCTGCTGACATCTCTCCCTACACTAACTACGATGTGAAATGACTGAACCTAAAATGGTCGAGGGTTTTTATAGGGCTGTGACATCACAGGTCCATCTAGCTGCTGATTAGCTGCACGCTTGGCATTGTGGGTGATCCCGTGTTCCCATAGTCCCTTGCCCCTTGTCCTAACATGTGCAGTGGCCACTTTATAAAAAAAAAATGTGATTCGATGCATTGAAGCGTGAGGAAATCCGGAATCAAGGCGAATCGAAGATTTCCTGAAATTCGGATCGATTTCCACTTCTGCAGCATCGATTCGCTCATCTCTAATCCTATCAGATGAGAAGTAGAGGCAATTGTATACATTGTAGGCAATGCTCTGTGAGCTAGACAGTCAGGAATGTAGACAGATACACTGTTCCCAACTTGCAGAGATATTTGTATAGCCGCAGTTCTGTGGTTTCCCAAATTACAATATTTATTTAATGAAATATTGTAACTTGAGACCACATCTCTATGGAAAACTAGTAATTGATTCTGAAGCCTCTAAAATGTAACCCCCAAAGTAAGAAAAAAAAACTGCCACAGTCAAAACAAGTCCTTACATATGATGCCAGAAATAGCTACTGGAGGCTGTAAATTACTTTCTATGCCAAAGAGGGAAGCTTCTTCAAGATCTATCATGTACAGTATATACAGTGTGTTTATATAATAAAATGTAGCCAACCTCTGTTGATGCCCAGTTCAGCATCTCATCCTGGCACAAGATAAGAGCAGAACGGAATATGTAACTATAGGGTGATAATACTATACAGCCAATGCACTTGAGTAATAAAGATGTGTTACCAGCGAAATGCTTGTCATGTAATGTTTATTAAAAGTTTTTAAATACAATAAAAAAGGGGAGAAAATAAAGAAAAAGAAACAAAACAATAATAACAATATTATAAACAAGCAAGAGGTGCAAAGGCACGTAAGCCTCGCCTAAACATAAGAGGCTAGGGGAGAACCCCGCCCACAGTTTGAGGACTCAATGTACTAACAAAGGGGCAAAGGCCCAGGTATATGGAAGCTGAATAACATTGTCTGCAGAGAAACAAGGGACAGACAGGTAAACAGGGGAAACACAGCAGGAACAACACACAGGTAAACACAGGTGGGGAAATGAGGAGGGGAGGCATTAGGGGGAGGGTAGAACGACAAGTAACCTCTTAAGAGGAAAGTGCAAGGAGAATAATAAAGTAGAGTAGTTCCAGATGAGGAGAAGAAAGAGGAGAACTCAGTCGACTCCTGAAACACCACCCAAGGCTGCCAGAGAGCGTCAAATTTGGAGGGATCGGAGGAATCCTCCGCCACCAGGGTCTCCATTCTCCTTATTAGAAGAAGCTCCTGTAGGAATTCAACCAGGGAGGGTGCAGCAGTGCTCCGCCAGTGCCTGGGAATGACTGTTCTGGCAGCCGTGAGAAAGTGTCACAGGAGATCCTTCTTTACCGTGCCGCAACCCAGTCGGATGAGACCAGAGGATGGGAGTAGTAGTGGCGGATGCTGTGCCACCTAGCAGGCCGAGCACGCTCCCAAACAGCTCCAGTCCCACTCCTAGGCCGGACAAAGTCGAGGGGGGTCCTGCAGCACTACCGGATGGTGGTGGTAGTAGTTCTACCTGAGCCGGTGTGGTGTTGGTCGGAAGAGCCCTGATGTTAAACTCAGGATTCAGCGTTGCAGGTAAACCAAACAGCCATTTATTAAGGCAACTTGAACAGAAGAACAACAGCAGCTTCCAGATGGGGGATAGTAGTCCTGCAGTGTCCTAACCCCAGCCTTGGTTCTAGGAGGGTGCCCAAAGACAGTATAGGCCTTCTCTACTCCACCTCTGTGCCTCTCCAGCTAGGTATACTGGGGATAGAGTTACAGAGAGTCCTGACAGGGATCTGGCTACCTGAACTAGGCCCGAATGCGACTCTCCTGTCAGGGTCCTCTCCTGCTCCTCCGGGCACGACACCGAATAAGTCCAGCCACATGTAAAACGTAACTCCCTTGCTCTGAGCTGTCTTTAGATGAGCCTGGGTCTGATGATATCCCTCCTGAGGCTGTGGGAGCGGCGGTTGGCCTTCAGTCCAGAGTCTGGTGGCAGGTCAGCTCTGCACACCTTGTCTGGTCTACAGCATACACTGAACTGAACTGAGGAGACCAACCGTCGCCGGGGAGATTATATCTCCTCACAACCCCGCCCAGTGGCCTGTGATAGGCCAGGGCTGAACCCAGTCTGGGTCTGAACACTGCCACCAAATGTGATACAAGGTACTTTTCTCAGTGCCACAGTGCCAACACCAGTCAGTCACAGCAGGATAGATTCTATGGAGGAAGTCAGGACACCTATACCACCGAGATAGAATCTTGAAATTCTTTTCTTGCGCACTGCAAGGCAACGGAAGCTTATGTGTGAACAGGAAAGACCTATCCCAGTCGGCAGGGGAAAGACCCACGCAGAGGTCTGACACCCAGGGAACTGAATATGAGGGGGACCCGGGAGTAGCGTCCAGGAGAAGAATGCTGTAAAAAGTCTAGAGAGCATGCGGGGAAGAGTCAGCGCAGAATAGAGTGGACTCCAGGTCAGTCATAGTTGAGGAAAGGAGGGGGAACAAAGAATTTAGAAGATGGCCGTAAGTTGGCCATACTCCAGCCAGGACAAATGAAGGTCCGGATGAAAAGCATGCAACTGGGCCAACGGAGGAAGAGGTGGGTCCCCAGTGACCTGCCTAAGTCTAACGTCGTCGCCGCTTTGCCAACACAGGAATCTGTCTACAGAATAACCCGGGGGGAACATAGGATTAAGAAAAAGAGGACTAAGGGGGCCAGGGACTTTACCCACTCTCTCACTGGAACACACTGAATCCCAGGTCACAAGGAAGTGTGAAGAGAGGAATGAGTGCCCATCGGATCCCAGACGGTGATCAGCCGGTATCCACGGCAATGAAGGGAGGGGAACCGAGAGCAAGTCGGCCTCGATAGAGACCCATTGCTTGTCCACGCCACGATAATGCCAATTGAAAAGATGCAGCAAAACCGCGGAGTGGTAATAGAGTCTAGGATCCGGCAGTCCTGCACCCCCCCTATCCTTGCAGCGGGTCAACGTCTGATATTTTATTCTACTCCGTGCCGAACCCCATACGAATCTCCCAAACATAGACTGAACACTAGTGAAAAAAGTACACGGTAGGGGAATAGGAAGCGCCTGGAACAGATGCAAAAGCTGAAGAACCACATCCATCTTGAGGGCGTGAATACGGCCAAACCATGTAAGGGCATATGTGCCATATTTCCGCAGGTCCGACACGAGTGTCTCAAGCAGTGGAAGATAATTAAGGTGAAACAAGTGGGAAGGGTCAGGAGGGATATGAATCCCGAGGTATTTGAGGGAGGTGTTTTGCCACTTAAACGGGAAGTTGTCCGTGAGATGAGCTACCTCTGTGTGGGGTAAAGTGACGTTAAGGGCCTCACTTTTGGAAAGAATGACCTTAAAGTTACTCAGGTGGATAAACGTAAAGGACACCTGTGGCTGGGAAACGTAAAGAAGGAGGTCATCCGCATATAGTGCCGCCTTAACCTGGTGGTTGCCCATCTGAAGGCCATGAATGTCCGGGCACTGCCGTATTGCCACCGCTCCATAACCAGGGCATACAGCAGCGGCAACAAAGGGCAGCCTTGTCGAGTGCCATCCGCATCGGAAAAGAGACTGAGAGGATACCGTTGGCCTGAACCCTCGCAGTCGCATCACCATAAAGGGAAAACACCTGGTTCAAAAAAACAGGGCCCACACCCACTTGCTGAAGTGTTGCACACAGAAAGCCCCAGTGTACCCAGTCAAATGCTTTCTCAGCGTCTACGGTGAGCAGGCACATAGGAGAGTTGTTGCATCGAGCCAGTGAGACAGCCAGTAGGGTTTTACAGACATTATCTCGAGCCTCACGACCACAGATAAAGCCAACCTGATCAGTATGGATCAAGCCTGGCATTAGGTGGGACAAGCGATTGGCCAATAGTTTGGAAAACAATTTGAGGTCGATATTAATGAGGGAGATTGGGCGATAACTGTCACAGCTAGTCAGATCTTTACCCAGTTTAGGAGGACAGTAATCAGGGCGGAAAGGGACTGTGGCATGAAAGGGGAAGAGTCATCAACACTGTTAAATAGCTGAGTCATGGTGGGGTAAGGAGGTCTCCAAAACATTTGTAAAAATGGGCAGTGAACCCGTCCGGGCCAGGGGACTTACCTGACGGGGACGACTGAATAACGAGCGAGACCTCCTCCTCGGAAAAAGGTGCATCAAGGAGAGCCTTGTCCGTGTCTGCAAGGGTAGGCAGAGGCGTATCAGTAACATACTCCTGGATCTTATCACGGAGAGCATCTGGGGCGAGATCGGCTTACTGCCCGCGGATGTTATATAGGTCACTGTAGAATGAGTGGAACTCCGTGGTTTTATCAGTGGGGTTATGGACTGTTTGATCCGACCTGTCCCGAAGCCGGGGGATATATATGGGATTACCGCGCAGGTGAAGGCAATGAGCGAGGGATCGGCTGAACTTATCCGCAAATTCATAGTAATGTTTCCGAAAGCGGTCTCTAGAGTGCAGATACATTTCGTCAAGATGCGAGCGCAGCTCCTCCCTAGCATTAAGGAGTTCAGTTAATGCCTCCTGAGAACGGGTCTGTTTGTGAGTCAACTCAAGAGAATGAATGTGCACAAGGCGCGTAACAACCCAAGCGGCGTATTACTTTTTAAGGCGCCCACCATGTTTGATCAGTACACCCCAGATCACACACTTCAGCGCCTCCCACTGTAGCAGGAGAGGAGTGGGGTCATGAGCATGGTGGAGGACGAAGTCCCTAATTTCTGCACTGATATCCACCCTACAAGTGACATCCTTCTCCTCGTGAAAAGGCGATGCACTAAGCCCGGGACCTCGAGAGACAAAAAGACAGGAGCGTGGTCGGACCAAAGGGCCGAATCAATGCGGGAGGCAGGGGACCAGGTGAGGGCGTGATGACTGACAAGATAAAAAGTCTATACGGCCATAGTTATTATGCACTGGAGAGTAAAAGGTATAGTCCCGGTCTCTAGGGTGCAAAGTGCGCCATACATCAACTAGTTGAGAGTTGTGGAGAGTATTCACTAACCGTCGCAGGTGCGACTGGGCAAGGAGGGGAAGAGTCAAGGGAAGGATCTAGGACAAAGTTAAAGTCTCCCCCCAATATCACTACCCCCTCGCTAAAGTTTGCTAACCTGCCAAAAGTAGCTGCCCCTGGTTCGGGAGATAACAGCCAGCCACAGTGAGCATGGTGCCCGCAGTGCACAAATTAAGAAACACAAATCTACCCTTGGGATCAATCAGGGTGTCTAGTACCTCATGTTGTAGAGAACGATGAAGGGCGACGGAAACACCCTTGGACTTGGCGACCAGGTTGACGCTGTGGAACCAGACCGGGTAGTGACGGTTGTGAATGTCCGGAACATGGTCCTTCTTAAAGTGAGTCTCCTGCAAGATAAGAACATGAGAGCGTTTCTTATGAAGCTGATACAGAATTTTGTTACGCTTTTTAGGGACATTAAGCCCCCGAGCATCGAGAGTACAGAAGTTAAGAGAGGTCATAGTCAAAAAGAGGGAAGGAAGGGAGGGCGACACAGGAGGAACAAACAAAAGGAAGGAGAGGGAAAACAAGTACAAGGAGACTAGGACAAACTAAGACTGCAAGTAATGAGGATTTAACCAAAACTATGGGTTGGAGGGAGCAGTCTCCACTCAAAAAGGGTGGGGAAGAGGCAGGATGCAAATGCAAAAACACGCACTACACAGTAGCACGGAGACCCCAGTGGGGAACGGGCTTTCTAACAAAGGAGCTGCCCCCCCTCGGGCCCCCAGGCCACGCTAATGGATAAACATCAATAACGGTTTGCAATAGCTGACCAGCTAAACATATAAATAACACAAACAACCTGGAGGAAATTTGAACGAGAGTGAGGGAAGGACAGAAAAAAGAGAATTGGGGCAGGGGAGAAAGCGAGAGAGGAAGAGAAAAAGAAGGAGTAAGAAGAGAAGGAAGAGGGAGAGAGAGAAAAAAAAGGGGGGAAAAAGGAGAAAGGCACAAGGGTTCGAACCCCGAGGGGGGCGCTGAGATCCAACAGACCAACTACACAGGTGGCGCTTCGAGACTTCCCAGGGAGAGCTACAACCACAGGGGTTGCGGACAAACGAAAACTGTGTACTGAAACATCAAAAGTTCACTGCATCAAGTTGGAGAAGCCTGACTGGGGCTCGGCTGAGCATCTGGAACGGTGGCCCGATCCCGTCAGCATCTTCTAGAGCGACGCTGGGGTTGGACTGATGAAACCGGAGGAGAAGCGCCAGGCAGGGAGGGCCAATCCAAGGTGGCCCCCGAAGGGAGTCCAAGAGCCACCGTGAAGGCAGGGATGTCATCCAGATATGTCAAGCCAAGGGTGCAGCCCCAGTAAGAGTAAGTTGGGATAATTCCGGGAGTAAATTGATGGGAATGTCCTGGAACAGAACTTGACGAGACTCTCTGGCTTTGCGCATGATGGCCTCTTTCAGCTGATATCTCATAGATTGTAAGCCCTCACGGGCAGGGCCCTCTATCCCACTGTGCCAGTTGGTCACTGTTAGTATTACCTGTTTTGTACATCTTGTGTACCGTATGTAAATCCTCAAATGTAAAGTACCATGGAATTAATGGTGCTATATAAATAAACAATAATAACAATAATAATAATAATATCTGTGCACTCTGCAGATGACATCTCTAGGGTTTGCAGAATCAGGAGGGCGTGGGCCCAAGGAGCGATGTGCACGGTCAAGTTCAAGCGGAGAGCCCTGCAGAGTGCCCAACAGTGAGTTGAAGATTAGACATAAAGTAGCGTCCAGTTGCTGGGGTTCAATAGACTCAGGAAGACCCCTGACCCTGATGTTGTTCCACCTGTTTCTATTTTCAAGGTCATCCAAAAAATTCGCCAGATATTGTAGCTGCTGAGTGTGAGAGGAAATGGCAGAATCGTGGGCATAGAGTTGAGTTGCAGAGGAAGCAGATGAAGACTCGAGGTTGTCAACCCTCGCCTCCACATGTTACATAGTAGAGTGGACAGCAGAAAGTTCAGACTTGTAGGACTGTTCCAGTCAGGACACATACGCCTCCATGTCAGACTTAGTCGGGATGGCAGTGAGATGGGTGCTCAAGCGACGGAGTTCATCCAGGGTATCAGAAGTAGGTGCAGAGGACAGAAAGGTGCCAATGGGGGAGGCCCCAGGACCGCCATGATGAGAGGACTTCAAGACGCCACAACCAGGTGGCCCCAAGCCCGAGCCAGGAGGAATTATTTCGAGAGCACTATGGTGTAAAGGCTGGCAGGAGTGCAGCGAGAGTGCAGGACCATCCAACTGGGATGCACCAGACAGGGAAGGAGTGAGGGTCACACCAGGGCCACGGGCAGAGACAGCGCCAGGCATAGTGGAAAAGAATCCCCACCCCCCCGTGCCAGGAGGAGCAGACTGAGGATATTCCGTCAGGGAGTGCCATCTGGTAGACGGAGTGGAAGCAGGAGCAGTCCAGGGGAGGGGGGGGGCTGTGTAGAGGCTGGAGGGGTTCACTTCTGGCCTGTGCAGAGGGTTGTGGGGCTCCCAGTGCGGATCCCGGCAGTGGGAGTGCTGGGGAGGAGGCAGGATGTCGTCATGGCGGGCGAGCCCACTTCTAAGGCCCCTGTTGACAGAGGTGAGGAGGGAGTCGAGCAGTACCCAGACCCTCCAGTGGCCCACGGAGCAGGAGGACTGGGTGAGAAAGAGACGTCTTCTGGAGGGAAGGGCACCACCCCAGAGCCCTCGGAGGAGTCAGGTGCCGCCGTGGGAGCTGCTGCCAGCGGAGAGCAGGCCGGGGAGCTGCATGAAGAAAGTGCAGCGTCGGGCACCATCTTGGAGGCTGCTATGTCGGGACCTGCAGCGCGCGGGCCCCGGAGGAAGCGCTCGATGGAGGCAACTTGTGGGACCTCCGGAGGGGGTTGAAGAGGACCGCGGGGGGATCCTACGGGACTTGTCCATATCCAGGTGAGTAGTAGAGTCGCCGGTCAGCGCTTAATGCATGCGCCCAGGATGGCCAGCGAAGGAGCTGTGGCAAGACACGTCCTCACTCCCCGCATAGCCAGGCCACACCCCTTGGGCATTGTATTTTTATGTGATTTCATACTGCAATGGCCCAGAAAAGACCATTTTATGTTTAAAATATAACCTGAAGTCATTTTAAGTTGAGTGATCATGGTATTCAGCTCACAGAGTATTTCCTGCAATGAGCAGCAATGGTGACACCCTTATTCCAACCAACAGCTCATTGGCATATCAGGGAATATCTCAGCAATGTAGGCACCGATCAGAAAGCAGAAAAAAAGCATTTTTATTCACACGAACCCCAGCTATCTGACTGTGTTTATAGTTCAATAGGGGTTGTATGTAATACTTTTTTAAAAAAGAACCTATCACCATGATAACACAGTGTAACCTTTGTACATATCATTGTAAGCAGTTTCGAAATTTAACTTGGTTATATGTACCAGGGTTGCGCCTGCATTGGCTCAATACTTTTGTGTCTCTGTATGGTATGGTGTTTGTATAAAAGAAAGTATTTTTTAAGCAATGAAGCCATGGACCAGATCGATGCTGCTGCTACTGATTAAACAATATAAGGGTGGTATTCAAGCACCTTCTACACCAGGGGAGCCAAGAGTGGCACGCCAGGCTTATTTCCCTGGCACGCAGCCCGAGTCCTCACCCAGCAGTTTCAATCGGACCAAACACCGCCGAAACGAAACTGCTATTTTTATACTGTGGGGTCTCTGCAGACCCCACAGTATAATAAGCAGAGCCCCTGGGGAGGTGATGAAACATAAAAAACAATGTACTCACCATTTCACGCTCCGCAGCCGCTGTGTTCTCTTCGGGCGCTTCTGACTGAAGTCAGCTGACAGGGCCTCAGGTGTCACGTCGGCGTCTGACGTCATTATGCATAATGACGCGACATGACCCCTGAGACTCAATGAGCGGTAGCTGACTACAGGCAGAAGCACCCGAAGAGAACATAGCGGCTGCGGAGTGTGGAATGGTGAGTACATTGTTTTTTATGTTTGTCACCTCTCTTCGCCCTCCACTTATTATACTCGGGGGTCTGAAGAGACCCCACAGTATAATAATAGCTAGTGAGTGGCACAAATTGGATTATTATAAAAGTTAGAATATTATACCGTGTGCAGGGGCCGCTATGAGACATAATACCGTGTGCAGGGACCACTATGGGACAAATACTGTGTGCAGGGGACACTATGAAACATAACACTGTGTGCAGGGGCCGCTATGAGACATAATATCATGTGCAGGGACCACTATGGGACATAATACCATGTTCAGGATTCGCTATGGGACATAATACTGTGTGCAGGGGTCACTATGGGACATATACCGTGTGCAGGGGCCGCTATGGGACATATACCGTGTGCAGGGGCCACTATGGGACATAATACTGTATGCAGGGGCCACTATGGGACATAATACCGTGTGCAGGGGCCGCTATGGGACATAATACTGTGTGCAGGGGCCGCTATGGGATAGAATACCGTGTGCAGGGGCCACTATGGGACATAATACCGTGTGCAGGGGCCACTATGGGACATGATACCATGTGCAGTGGCCGCTGTGGGACATAATACCGTGTGCAGGGACCACTATGGGACATTATTCTGTATAACAGTATGTTTTCTGTATTAAGGATGTGTTTTTGCACAGAAAACTTAGGCTTTTTTTTTTTTGTGCAAAAATGCACCAGTTTTACATCGAAGTAAAAGTTTCAGTGGCCTAAGAATATAGCTGCATCCAGATATATAATGTGTTTTCACCATAAGGATGCTGCCATATGGTGCTCCTGGACACATTTACCACTAATTGGGGGCTGGACATGGACTTTCATTGCTTCTAATCGGAAAGTAAAGGTATGTCCCAAGAAATAGCAGTAAACGCATGCGTCCTTAAGCATCTGGTGGCAGCACTTCTGTGATATGGTTTGTGGTATATGACTTTAGTTTAGGGGTCGTCAGACTTACAATTATTAACCGGCACTCCAAGTACCTCATCTTTGATTTTTTAATTAAAATCGGCACGCCGAACAAAAAAGGTTGCTTACGCCTGTTCTACACAGATTTGTGTACAATAAAACTATAGATAATAGGATTTGTAGATGGTCTGTGACCATAAGCAATTAAAGGAAAATTCATGAAGGTTTACTTTAGCAGGATCTCCCCTACAGATGTTCTGGTTTCTATTCCAACACACTCTTCATTTTCGAACCTGTAGCATAATTTCATTACATTGATATGCTAATATTATAGGCAAACTATGGGAATTATATGCTGTTTTCCAATAAATCAATAAGTTTTATCCAGCTATCAAACTTGCTCTCAGTTACATACAGCATCAGATACATTTCCTGGACATGACCCCAAACAACAATCTACTATAAACCTACATCTAATTCAGCATATTTACTACTTTAGGACCAGCCCTTTTTCCTTGCTCAGGACTGGACGCATTTTTTATTTTTTTTTTGTTTTTGTACATGTGATTTTGAGGGCCATAACATTTTTTTTCTTTGGGTTATTCAAAAAATTATTTTTTGCGCTGACACATAGGGCTTTATTTTTATGCTGTTTATATTTTTTGTATGTTTTTGTTTATTTTCACTCCATCCCACCGCAGGCATTTTTTTTTTTGACTCCCTGCCTTACAAAAGCCATGCCATTTTTTATTTTTCTGTTCACAGAGCCGTATAAGGCCTTAATTTTTGTGGGACAAATTGTACTTCATAGTGGTACCATTTAATATTCTGTATCATTTACAAAATTGTAATGCATTGTAAAATAGCGGCACTTGTATTACAGGCTGCTCTATGTCAGACAAGCCTGGAAGCCTTTTCATGGCAAAGGATTGCTGGCCCATGCACCACATTGAAAATTGCGCCTTGGTCAGCTTTGACCAAGGCATCAGGGGGTTAATGCCCATGATCAGTGCGGGCACTGATTGTGAGCATTGCCTCCAAGTCTCTGCTGTATAAGCAGAGGCCTGGCAGCTATGGCGGTCGTTTAGCTCATGAGTGACTGCCATATTTAAATACTCGACATCTGATGTACTATTACTGCGAATATCAAGAAAGGGTTAATATCTGCACAAGATACGGTGAAAGTTGGTACGGTGCTGTCCCCTTCCCTTTCTCTTTGTTTTCTATTCTGTCTTTTATTTGGCAATGGCTTACAGTGGATGGCTAGTAGGCTCAGAAGCAGAACCTGAGCTCTGCAGCAACTGGCTTCTACTGAACTCCAGGAGATGGCTGATATGGAAGGTGCCACAGCCATGCAGGAGGAGGAGCAAAGTCCTGAGGTGTTGGGACAAGAACTTACTGCCAGGCCAGAAGGTACAGCAACTAGCCCGGTCCCAGAGATCACTATACATGGGACCAGTAGCTCCAGCCCTGTGGGGGGAATGGGCTTATATTTGCAAACGGCCTTGCAGCATCTAGGTCCCAGTGTCTCTGACGCTCGCCTACAGTTGCTCCTCCAATTTCATGAGAGGGAAGCTGCTGCTGCAGAACGTCAGGCCGAGAGGGAGGCCCAGGAACGGCGGGCCGAGCAGGAGCATCAGCTTGAGCTAAAAAGGCTAGAAATCTCCCAGCAGGAGCAATCTTCCCCTACGCGAACTCCAGAAGCCCAAGCACCAAGACCCCAATGCGAGGACTTTCCACTCACTGGAGGTGGGTGTGAGGTAATTGAAGCGATCTCAGGTGTGCTGAACGCGGGTTCGGCAGGATGAGATCCTTCACAGAAAGTGAATCTCCTTCCCAGTCTCAAGTCTTTTGCAGCCTCCAACAGGTTTTCTTCCAGGATTGCCCTGTATTTAGCTCCATCCATCTTCCCATCAACTCTGACCAGCTTCCCTGTCCCTGCTGAAGAAAAGCATCCGCACAGCTTGATGCTGCCACCACCATGTTTCACAGTGGGGATGTTGTGTTCAGGGTGATGAGCAGTGTTACTATTCCGCCATACATAGTGCTTTGCATTTAGGCCAAAAAGTTAAACTTTGGTCTCATCTGACCAGAGCGCTTTCTTCCACATGTTTGCTGTGTCCCCTATATAGCTTGTGGCAAATTGCAAACGGTACTTCTTATGTCTTTCTTTCAACAATGGTTTTCTTCTTGCCACTCTTCCATAAAGGCCAGATTTGTGGAGTGCACGACTTATAGTTGTCCTGTGGACAGATTCTCTCACCTGAGCTGTGGATTTCTGCAGCTCCTCCAGAATGACCATGGGCCTCTTGGCTGCTTCTCTGACCAATGATCTCCTTGCTCGATCTGTCAGTTTAGGTGGACGGCCATGTCTTGGTAGGTTTGCAATTGTAGAATACTTTTTTTCATTTTTGGATGATGGATTGAACAGTGCTCCTTGGAATGCTCAAGGCTTGGGATATATTTTGGCTTTTTTTTTCCATTTAAAGTTTTTTATTAAAGTTTTGCACAAAAGGAAAAAACATAAATCACACCTGAATACGGAGGGGGTGGAAGGAGAAGGGTAACCGAGGGACATTGGGGAGTACAGTTGCTGGTAGGGTAAGCGAGGGGGAGAGGGGGAGGGGACAAGCACATACTCTGACGTAGCAGAGTAAAACATTATATCAAAAAATGCAACAATCAAAACAAGGGATGAACAGTAGAAGGTGTGTAACCCAACTAGAAATAAGGGAAGAAAGGAGGAAGAAGGCATAGCCATCCGCCCTAGAATCCAGGGGGGCTGCAGGAGAACAGGGGTATAATTGGGATATGTCTTTATAACCTAACCCTGCTTTAAACTTCTCCACAACTTTATCTCTGACCTGTCTGGTGAGTTCCTTGGTCTTCATGATGCTGTTTGTTCATTAGTGTTCTCTAAGAAACCACTGAGACCTTTACAGAACAGGTGTATTTATACTGAGACTAAATTACACACAGCTGGACTCTATTACTAATTAAATTATTTCTGAAGGCAATTGTGTGCACTGGATTTTATTTTCAGATTTTTATTTGATTAAAATTTTGAAAACCATGTATCATTTTCATTCCACTTCACAATTATCTGCTACTTTGTGTTAGTCTATCACTTAAAATCGCAATAAAATACAGTTAAGTTTGTGGTTGTAAGTAGAGATGAACGAATCGAAGCTGCAGAAGTGGAATTCGATCAGAATTTCAGGAAATCTTCGATTCGCCTCGATTCCGGATTTCCTCACGCTTCGATAACTTTAGTCAGTACTATTGTGCCAAAGAAAACTGAATTATCATCCAATAATATCTGCATGTATCTGTAAAAAAAAGCCTTTTTAAAGGCATTTATTATAAGGGGCTTATTCACTGTTCTTCCAAGGCATAACATTAGTCAGTACTATTGTGCCAAAGAAAACTGAATTATCATCCAAAAATATCTGCACTTATCTGTAATAAACGCCTTTAACATAGGGAAAGACATAACGACCATATTCGCCACTTTGTTACCAGTATAAAGTTGCAGGCCATTTATCAAAACAGTATTGTCAATAATAATTCAATAATTCTTAGCGATTATCATCACTTATTTAAAGGTGTTTATTAGTGTCTAAACCCATAAAGAGGACCATATTCGCCATTTTCTTACCAGTATAAAGTTGCAGGCCATTTTTAAAAACAGTATTGTCAATAATTCAACAATTCTTAGCGGTTATCACTTATTTAAAGGTGTTTATTAATGTGGAAACCCATAAGGAGGACCATATTTGCCATTATGTTACCAGTATAAAGTCGCTGGCCATTTATCAAAACAGTATTGCCAATAATAATATAATTCAATAATTCTTAGCGGTTGTCACTTATTTAAAGGTGCTTATTAGTGTGGAAACCCATAAGGAGGACCATATTCGCCATTTTCTTACCAGTATAAAGTTGCTGGCCATTTATCAATACAATATTGTCAAAAATCAATAATTCGTAGCCACATATCTCTGCCTTTATCACGCTTTTTTTTTTATAGGTGTTCATTAGTGGGGAAAGAAATAACGGGCATATTTGCAGTTCTCTTCAAAGTAGAAAATTACAGGCCTTTTTGCCTTTTGTAATTACGTTTTTTCATCGAACAGTATCTCAGACAGAGAAGCAAGAGGCCATGCAGAGGGAAGGGCCACAGGCCTAAATGTTTCTGGCACAGGCATAGGTCGCAGCAGAGTAAGGGGGCATGGCAGCAGGGGTCAGTTACAGAGGCCTGAGCTCCCAGTGTCAAGTAGCTGTCGTGTCTTGACCAGCAACCCAACGGTTGTAGACTGGTTGACTCAGTCATCCAATTCACCAGACACCCCAGCCAAGAGTCGGTGGGTTCGTCAGACACAACCCTCAGATGTCATGGGCCAGGAGCAGGCCCTGTGCCCTCACCTGTCCTTAAAGAGCCTCTGTCCTTTTCTGTTCCCTCAGCTAGAGAAGTACTCTATGCTGTGGGCTCAGATCCACTGTACAGTGAGGAGGTACTAGCGGACAGTCAGCAGCTACTGCTCAGCCAAGGTCTGGAGGAGACATCTGCCGCTTGCTGCGGTAGGCGGGCAAGTAATGATGAGGAGAGTGGCGTGGGAGCTGGTGTTGAGGAGGACATCAGTGACCTGCAGACAGTAGTGGATGACGATGTAGCCGATCGTAATTAGGAGCCGGGTGACGAAGGGGCCTCATCGTCATCAGGAGAAGAGGGTTGCAGCTTACGCATGAAGCAGCGGTGGAGTCAGCAGGGTGGCAGCAGTATGAGGTCAGGAGCTAAATGTGCCCGGGGTAGACCACCCGCTTCACAGCAGCCTACCTCCCTGGAAAGCAGTGGTGCAGGGGTTCACAGATGCAGTGGTGGTAGCAGTCAGTTATTGCAGAGTGATGGGGGTAAAATCACCTACTCGGCAGTGTGGCAGTTTTTTGTAAAGCCGCCGGGGGAGATGAACATGGCTATATGTTCAATCTGTGGGCAGAAAGTTAAGTGTGGCCAGAGTGCCAATGTTAGCACCACAGCCCTGCGCCAACATATGCAGCGTCACCATAAAGTGGCCTGGGAGAGCCATGGCTCCAATGCGGTGGTCCATCCTGTCACAGCAACCACTGCAGCACCCAGTGGCACGCATCCTATTTCAGGCAGTCAAGGCTCCACCACCTCAGCTGAAGGAAGCTGTGTGCCCTTCCCGTCATCTGCTGGTCGTGATGCTCCTGCTCCTCCTCCTCCTCCTAGTCAGTTATTGAGTGAGCAATCGATCACAGAATCTATATCTAAGAGATAACAGTATGCGTACACTCAGCCAACAGTGCAGAAGCTGAACGTGCTCCTGTCCAAGTTGCTGGTGCTGTAGTCACTCTCTTTCCACTTTGTGGACTCTGCACTTTTCAGAGAACTGATAGCTTACGCCGAGCCGAGGTGGAGAGTCCCAAGCCATCATGTCTTTGCCAAGAAGGCAGTACCAGCCCTGCACAAATATGTAGAAGAGAAGGTGGGCCAGTCCTTGAGCCTGTCGGTGTCTGCCAAAGTGCACGGCAGCGCCAACATGTGGAGCTGTAACTACGGTCAAGAACAATATATGTCATTTATGGCCCACTGGGTTAATGTGGTGCCTGCCCAGACGCACCAGCAACTTGGCCAGGTGGCGCAGCTTCCGCCTCCACATTCTCATGCCATTGGCCCTGCAACAATGTCCGCCTCATCCTCCACTGTCTCCTCAGCCTCCACTGCAGGGACAATTCACAGTGCTCTTCCAGCATACCACATGTGCAGGGCACAGCGGTGTCACGCTGTTCTACACCTCGCTTGCCTGAGCGAACGAAGTCACACAGGGGAGGAACTGCTCTGTGTCCTCAATCAAGAAATCGAATACTGGCTTTCTCCAAGAGAATTTAAAATCAGAACAATGGTGACCGACAACGGGAAAAACATGGTGTCAGCCCTGCGTCAAGGAGGGCTGAGCCATGCGCCCTGCATGGCGCACATTTTCAATATGGTTGTCAAGAGTTTCCTTAAGTGTTCCACCCATCTGCAAGACATCCTAAAAATGTCAAGTAAACTTTGCATGCACTTCAGCCACTCGTATACCGCCAAGCACACCCTCCTTGAGCTGCTGCGGCAGAACGGCCTCCCACAACATAGGCTGATATGTGATGTTTCCACCCATTGGAATTCAACCCTCCATATGTTGGATCGACTATATGAACAGAGTAAAGCCATAAACAATTTGTTGATGATCCAACCAGACAGAGGTACTCCCCTGTATAACTTTAACGTTAGCCAGTGGCAGCTTATTCGTGACATCTGCCGTTTGCTAGTTCTCTTTGAGGAGGCCACCTTGTTAGTCAGTCGCAGGAATACAGGATGAACAACGTCATTCCACTGATTCATATCCTGGAAAAGATGCTTTTCAATCTGGCTGGTCAGGGGACTGGAGATGTGGCATCTACATCTCAAGGCCACATGAGCCCTGTGGGGGTTGAACTGGAGGAGGAGGAGGAGGTGGAGGACATTGGAGCACAAACAATGCATAGCCAAATGGGTGGAGAGGAGGAACAGGAGCAACCAGAACAGCCAGAAGGAGATGAGGAGGATGAGGCAGATGACCCAGACACACCGTGGCAGTATGCAGTGGAGATGGATGAAGGGAGTCCCTTGGAGTCACTTGCGCAAATGGCCTGATGCATGCTGACTTCCTTGCGCAGTGACAGCCGAATTGTCACCATTCAGCAGAGGGATGACTACTGGCTCTCCACTATGTTAGACCCTCGCTACCGGGGAAAAATGGGGGCCTTTTTTTACACCCGCTGAGAGGGAGGTCAAACTGAACTACTATAGAGACATGCTATGTAGCAAGTTCGCCCTGAGAGATGAACTTGCACTGGCATGGCAGCTGTGGGAGGGGGTGGGGGTGGTAGGAGCAGTATCGGCTCCATCAACAGCAGCCTGAGCCTAGAGTCGCTGATGAGCAGCTTTCTTCAGCCGCATAGTGAAGAAGCTGCTCATCAAAAACTAGACACAGAGCAGAACTTGAACCAGCAGGTGGTGACATACTTAGAGTGCACCCTGCCACCCGTCATCGAAGATCCACTGGACTACTAGGCAGCCAAACTGGATTTGTAGCCGCAACTGGCCAAGTTTGCCCTGGAAAAGCTGTCCTGCCCGGCCAGTAGTGTGGCATCAGAGAGGATGTTTAGTGCAGCAGGGGCCATAGTTACCCCAAGGAGAACTCGCCTGTCCACCTAAAATTTGGAGAGACTGACCTTTGTGAAGATGAATCAGGCATGAATCAGCCAGGATTTCCACCCACCAATGCCTGATGCAGCAGATTAAATGATCCATGCTGCCTCACCACAATCTGCGACTGGGTCACTGTATGGCCTCCTAAGGCTTTTGCTACATACATATTATATCACCTTGCCACTCTGTAGCCTAATAATGCTGCTGCCACCTCCGCACTCTGCCACTGGCTGACTGAATGGCCTCTTCACGCTGCTGCCACCTCCTCACTCCGCCACTGGGTCACTGTATCGCCTCCTAAGGCTTTTGCTACCTACACATTATATCACCTTGCCACTCTGTGGCCTACTAACACTGCTGCCACCTCCTCACTCTGCCACTGGTTCACTGTATGGCCTCCTCATGCCACAGCCACTGGGTCACTGTATGCCCTCCTCATGTTGCTGCCACTGGGTCACTGTATGGCCTTCTTATGTTGCTGCCACTTGGTCACTGTATGGCCTCCTCATATCGCTGCCACTGGGTCACTGTATGGCCTCCTCATGTTGCTGCCACTGGGTCACTGTATTGCCTCCTCATGACGCAGCCACTGGGTAACTGTATGCCATTTCCACTGGGTCACTGTATGCCCTCCTCATGCTGCTGCCAACTTCACATTGTCACCTTGTCACCAGCAACTTGGCCAGGTGGCGCCGCTTCCGCCTCCACATTCTCACGCCGTTGGTCCTGCAACAATGTCCACCTCATCCTCCGCTGTTTCCTCAGCCTCCACTGCAGGGACAATTCACAGTGCTCCTCCAGCATACCACATGTGCAGGGCACAGAGGTGTCACACTGTTCTACACCTCGTTTGCCTGGGCGAACAAAGTCACATAGGGGAGGAACTGGGTCACTGTATGTCCTCCTCAAGCCGCAGCCACTGGGTCACTGTATGCCCTCCTAAAGCCATTTCCACTGGGTCACTGTATGCCCTCCTCATGCTGCAGCCACTAGATCGCTGTATACCCTCCTCAAGCCGTTTCCACTGGCTCACTGTATGCCCTCCTCATGCCACTGCCACTGGATCACTGAATCCCCTCTTCATGCCAAAACCACTGGGTCACTGTATGTACTCCTCATGCCGCAGCCACTGCGTCACTCTGCATCCTCCTCATGCTGCTGCCACTGGGTCACTGTATGCCCTCCTCATGCCGTTTCCACTGGGTTACTGTATAGCCTCCTCATGCTGCTGCCAACTCCACATTATGTCGCCTTGCCACTCTGTACACATATATGTGGAATCGACAGAAGATGGTGTAAAAGGAGTGCACTCTTTCACTCTACAGCACTAACATGGACCTTTAAGGCTGGGTTCACACTTGAGTTAGTTGGTTAGTTTTGGCCCCATAACTATCCAAATAAGTGTGCAGTGGTTCTAAGAGTGATGCCTGTCATGTGCATGTCATACTGACTCACAGTATTGTTTGATTACCACAGTATGCTCCCTATGCATGTTACTGCAAGGCACAGTGTTCTACACCACTATAAAGGCTCTCTGATGCAGGAAATAGGTGGTTTTTAGCGATATTCGCTGAAAATTAATTCAGATTGAAGCAAATTTTTTTGGAACTTCGAATCGAACTGCAGAATCGAACTTTTGAGAAATTCGCTCATCTCTAGTTGTAAGGTGACAAAATGTGAAAAAGTTCAAGGGTTATAAATACTTTTGCAAGCCACTGTAAGAGTGGACCACCTGGACATATATAGTCTATAGTCGGTCTGAGAGTGGTTAAGATGGAACAGCTTTCTTCCAAGACAAAATGAAATCCATAATTTACAGGCAAGCTTTGTGACACATTTGGATTTGTCGAGACAGTGAAGATAGAAGACAACACCTGCTAGCACTGAGGAATATATTGCTGCAACAGAGATATCCACACAATCACACAATATTCCAAGGTGCAGCCTCTTGGAATATTGTTATTGGAGTACAAACAGAATGAGGATAACAACATCGTGTCTCTAGTGGTCACATACAACCCCCACATGAACACCCTGAGAAAAATTTCTGCTGATCTCCATCTATCCTATATTTCATAAATACATATATTAAGAAAAATATCTCTCTAATCACCATCAAAAACTGTCACTTTTCCTTGCATCTTATCAACAAACATCATCCTCATACCAAGCAACTGAATTGCAATGTCACTGAAATATGACATCAATTCTAATGTACATGATATATTGAAGAAATCTATACTGGAGAGATGGCAGAGAAACTACAATCCAGGATGATTCAACACATTATAGAATGGCAGAAAACACTTCTCAGGACCAAATCACAGTATGGAAAATTTAGTTTCAAAGGTATTTATTGGGGGGCGTGGCCTAGCTATGAGGAGTGAGGACGCGTTCGCCTCAGCTACTTCCCCGGGCGGCCTAGGCACACGCTAAACTTGCTGACTGGCACCTACCTTCCTCGCCCCGACATGGTCAGAACACGCAGGCCTCGGCAGCGGTCCTCTTCAACCCCTCCGGGGGTCCCACGGGGAGGCCTCCATAGCCCGCTTCCTTCGGGGCCCGCTCGCTGCCGACTCTGCTATGGCGCCCTCCAAGATGGTGCCTGACACTGCGGCCCCTTCCTGAGGTTCCCCGGCTTCCTCACTGCCGGCAACCGCCTTTCTTCCAGGGCCTGGTTCCTTCGATGGCCCCGGAGTGATGCTCGTTCCCCCAGCGGAGACCTCCTACATGCCCACTCCTCCTGCACCATGGGCCAGCAGAGGATCTGGGTACCGCTTAGCCCCCCCCTCCCTTGTCTACGGGAGCCTCGGATGGGGCTTGGCCCTCCCTGCCACCATCTCCTGCCTCCTCACCAGCGTCTCTACACCAGGGCCCTGTACTGGGTGCCTCACAGCCCTCCACACAGCCCCTGCTGGACAGGACTGGCCCTCCTCCGCCTCTACACAGCTCTCCTGCGGCGGCTCCTGCATCAGCACCTCCAGCTGGCTTGACTTCTATGTCCCCAGATCCTCAGACTGCTCTTCCTGGCACAAGGAGATCTTCTGCTGCCGCTCTGCAAGGCTCTGCCTCTCCACTTGGATGGCCCTGCACCTCTGTTGTTCTCAGGTCAGTCATCATATCTTTGTGCCCCTCCGGCAATTCCTCCTGGCATGGAGCTGGCTCCTCCTGGAGGTTGAGCTGTGGACTCCTCCCATACTGGTAGACCCGGGGCTTCTCCCACTTCAGATACCCTGGATGAACTCCGCCGCTTAAGTGCCCACCTTGCCGCCTTTCCAACTAAGTCTGATATGGAGGCGTACGTGTCCCGACTGGAACAGTCTTACAAGTCTGAGCTTTCTGCTATCCGCTCTACCGTGCAACACCTGGAGGAGAGGGTAGACAGCCTAGAGTCCTCGTTCGCCTCCTTTGCATCTGAACTCTCTGCCCATGATTCCACCATTTCTTCTCACACTCATCAGCTTCAGTATTTGGCAGACCTCCTCAACGACCTTGAAAACCGGAACAGGCGGAACAACATCAGGGTTAGGGGCCTCCCGGAATCGATTGAATCCCAGCAACTGGACGCTACTTTATGCCAGATTTTCAACTCACTGTTGGGGGTTCCACAGAGGTCTCCACTTGAACTTGATCGTGCACACCGCTCCTTGGGCCCACGTCCTCCTGACACTGCAAACCCCAGAGATGTCATCTGTAGAGTGCACAGATACCAGCTGAAGGAAGCCATCATGCGCAAAGCCAGCGAGTCTCGCCAGGTTATGTTCCAGGACATTCCCATCAATTTACTCCCGGACTTGTCTCGGCTTACTCTTTCTAAGCGGCATGCCCTGAAGCCGCTTCTGGACTCGCTAATTCAGCATCAAGTGCCATACTCCTGGGGCTTCCCATTCCACCTGCAGGTTCATCGCGGGAGCCGTACCCTGGCCTTGACTCACCCAGATGACATCTCGGTTTTCACGGCGGCGCTGGGACTACCTCCATTCCGGTTCCACCAGCCCAGCCCCAGCGTCGCCCTAGGAGACGCTGTCGAGACCGGGCCCCTGCTTCAGATGATCAGCTGAGCTCCAATCTGGCCCCTCCGACTTGATGCCATGAACTTTTTGTCCTTTTGCTGTTTGACCTTTGATTTTTCATGACCTCTGTGGTTGTTTTCCCTGTGGGGCCACGGGGTGCCGCAAGTGTGGTCCGTTTGTCAGGTCCCCGTGCTCCCTCAGGGACTGCACTCCTTTTTCCCCTATTCCTTTTCTTCTTCCTTCTCCTCCCCCCTCTTTACTCTTTCTCTCTCTAACTTTCCCTTCCCTCCCCTCTCTCTCTCTCTCTTCTCTTGGTTCTCACTTTTTCATCTCTTCCTTCCTCCTACTTAGATCTCCTCCATACCCATTGTTTGCTTGTTTAGCCGGTCAGCTCTAGCAAACCGTAATAGTTGTTTGTCCACTGGCCTGGCCTGGGGGCACGGGGGGGAGACGGCTCCTTTAATAGAAAGCCCGTTTCCCACCAGGGCACTTATTTTCTGCCTTTTCCCCACCCCTCTTGAGTGGAGGCTGTTTCCTCCACCCTGTCAATTTGGTTGATTGTTTGTTAATTGTAGTTGTTGTGTAAGATGGGGAAACAGCCCTCGTTTTGAGTGTACCTGTTTCTGTAGATAAGTTGTTTTTTTTTTTTTATAAACTGACATTTGTTTGTTTGACCACAAGAGGCCACTGTTACCTCAGAAATAGAAAAGACTGTAATTCTGTAATTCCCTGGAGTAGTGACGTGGAAGCCCTGTTCTGCAGAGGTGTTACAAGAAGGAGCAGAGTGTGTGTGGCAGCCATCTTAGGAGTGTGCTTTTGAGCTTTTAGAAGAAGAAGCACTGAAGTGAGAGGATAAATATTCCTAAGGGATCAGAGATATTACAAGGGGGTGCTGAAGCAGAGACTGTTCCAGGGTTTGTTCAGACAGCATGCTAAGTTGAAGATTGCTATCAAGGACCCGGCTGAGAAGTGGCCCTGTCAGTGAGATCGCATGTTTTCTGGATGAGCCCCACTTCCAGCTGCTCCAGACCAACGCGAAAAGGTACACAACAAAGCTGGATCAGTAAGAGAAGTAATCGTGCATGCACCGCATTACAATGTTTTGCTTGGGACTGAGTAAGGGCCTGTAGTTAAACTAGTTAGGCATACTCATCTTCACAGGCCACACTAAAGGTGAATTATCTACCTATTCGGTAGTAAGGACTAAGACTCAGAGAGTTCTATAGACTTGTAACTCCCAGAGAGGAGCTTCTGAGGAAGTCTAGAAGCGACATCTTATACATTGTCACATTTCTTTGGCTTGCAAGTTGACCTACTATTATATTTACTCGGTTGTACTTTGTTTGTGGGGAATAGGGGTATTATGATAAGTTTGTAAGCTCTTGTGTTATACCGCTGGTGCCCCTATCACACTCACTGAATTGTTCCTGTGACTAGGGTGACAAAAAGGTAAAAAGCGGCTGGTTAGTTGCAGCCTGCAGATAGGTAAAAGCTTGGAGTGTTTTGGAGCTGCACATGAGAGGGCACCGTGCTGTACAACACCAGGGTCTCAGCTTACTGGCTGAGTGTATGTAAATAGTTGAGAGTGTTTTTTTGGTAAAGAGGTGTTACTACACAAAGTAAAATCTTGTTTTTTACTAAATTGATTTGGAGTCGCTTCCTTTGTTCGTGACTTTGCTGTATCCTGGGGAGCCCACCCCGGTACACGACTTATAGCTGTCTCAGTTTGTCTTAGTTTTCCTGTACTTGTCTGTCTTTTCCTTCCTATTGTCTGTTCCTCTTGTGTCATCCTCCCTTCCCCTGACTATGACCTCCCTTAATATTTGTACTCTTAACACTCGGAGGCTTAACGTCTCTCAGAAGCATAATCAAATCTTGTATCAGCTTCACAAGAAACGTTCCCATATTATCTTGCAGGAGAACCACTTTAAGAAGGACCATGTTTTGGATATCCACAACCGTCACTACCCAGTTTGGTTCCACAGCGTCAACCCGGTCGACAAGTCCAAGGGTGTTTCCGTCGCCCTCCATCGTTCTCTACAACACGAGGTACTACACACCCTGATTAACCCTGAGGACAGATTTGTGTTAAATTGCGCGTTGCGGGCACCGTGCTCACTGTGGCTGGCAGTTATCTCCCGAACCAAGGGCAGCTACTGTATTGCAAGAACTTAGTTGGCAGGTTGACGGAATTTAGTGAAGGGGTGGTGGTACTTGGGGGCGACTTTAACTTTGTTTTAGATCCATCACTCGACTCCTCCCCTTCCCGCCCCCCACTTCCAGTCTCACTTGCGAAGGCTAACAACTACTCTCCACAACTCCCAGCTGGTAGACGTGTGGCGCATCCTGCATCCTAACTCCTATAGCCATATAGACTTCTTTCTTATTAGTCATCACACCCTCACCTGGTCTCCCACCACCCGCATTGACTCGACCCTTTGGTCTGACCACGCTCCAGTGTTCCTGTCCCTTGAGGTCCCGGGATTAGCACGTTGTCCTTTTACGTGGCGATTGAATGATAGCCTCCTGAAGGACGCCTCTTGCATGGCGGACATCAGTGCGACAATTAGAGACTTCGGCCACGACCATGCTCACGACCCCACTCCTCTCCCACTACAGTGGGCCACGCTGAAGTGAGTGATCCGTGGTGTACTGATCAAACACGGAGCACGCCTTAAAAAGGAGCGTGCCACTTGGGTCATTACGCGCCTTGCGCACATTCATTCTCTCGAGCTGACTCATAAACGGACCCATTCCCAGGTGGCGTTGACTGAACTTCTTAATGCTAGGGAGGAACTGCGTTCCTATCTTGACGCCTCTTTCTTCCCTTTTTCTCTCTTCCATCCTTTGGAGGAGGTTATTGGTCGCCCTTCCATCTCACTGTTCCTCTCTCTTCCTCCCTATTTCTCTCTAGTATATGTTTTCCTGATCGTAATTCCCATTGTGTGTTCCTTTGTCTGTTTGTTCTTCTCTCATTACTTTTAAGATGTTGCTTTATGGTCCTGTATATCTGGGCCTTCAGTTCCTCTGTTATTGCGCTGTGCTCCACAGCGTTGGCTTGGGTCTTATCCCAAGCTTCTTGTTTATAGGTGAGGTCCTGCGTGCCTTCGCATCATTTGCTTGCTCGCACTATTTTGTTTTCTTTTTCCACTGTACTTAAAAAATCTTTAATAAACTTTGATTAAACATCAAAGGTATTTATTGAAAAATTGCAAGACAGAACAAGGAGCATACAGAGCAGTCCCGATTATGAAAACAGTGACAACAGAAATGCATATAATACAGAAGAGTGATACAGAGACAAATCTAGAAACAGATTGGCCATAAAACTGAAAATATAGTAGGGAAGTATAAAAACAAAAAGAGTTAAGAGAGCCAGAGAGCAACATAAAATTTATAGACGTGTGAGACCGACAGGCGAATGTGTCTGCAAATACGTGTACGCTTGTATGCCTAAATTAAGTTGAAAATTTCCCTCTTTAGGGCTGCTAGTGAAGAAGAGGTCACTGGAGTTGGTAGAGTACGAACGTAATATAGGATTCGAGGTAGGGAAACCATCTTAACAGATACTCTGCCTATCCAGGAGAGGGTGGGGGAATGCCATGCATTAAGGTCCTGCAATAGCTTCGGGATCAGCATAATTCCATTTGAATTGAGCTTCTAAAGAACTGCAAAGGTTAATGCCCAAATATAGTAAAAATGTATCCCTAGTCTGGAAGCCGAAGTTCAAGGTTATCAATTTTGCGGTGACCAAAGGAACGTTGCAGTCAGGGGCGTAACTATCGGGGTAGCAGCGGTAGCGGCTGCCACAGGGCCCGGGACATTAGGGGCCCCGGAGCCCTGTGGCAGATTCTACCGCGAACCCCACAAACCAGTAATGATCGCGGTCGCAGGGGGTGCGACCGCGAACAGACCCGGCAGGTTACGGAGCCCGCGGCCAGCTGGAGATGGACGGGCCCCAGGCCATTATGATACCGATCGGGGAAAGCCTGGTTCCTCAACCGCTATACGTACTGTTATTGGAAAGGGGCCCTGGCATATTGCAGGCCCCTTTCCAATAGATGGCAGGGCAGGACACCCAGGGGAGGTGACTGAAAATAATAAACATATATTCTCACCTCTCCTGGGCTCAGCGTTCTCTCCAGCGCTCCTCCGTCATGACTGAGGCCTGTGATTAGGCCCCAGCGGTCACATGGGGCGCAGCCGCGTAATGACGTCAGTGCGCCCCCATGTGACTGCTGAGGCCCAATCACAGGCCTCAGCAGCGACGTCGGAAGAGGGCCTGAAGACGGCAGGATGGAGCGAGGATGCCAAGGGAAGGTAATGCAAGGTGAGTATGAATGTTTGTTATTTTTAATCACATTCCCTGGGCCTCCGATTATTATACTCTGGGGTCTGAGGAGACCCCAAAGTATAATAATAGCACCGCGGGGGGGCTGTTGGGAGCATAAAACTGTGTGGGGGCCCTGTAACTATAGTACTGGGTGGGGGCCACCGTAGAGCATATAATACTGTGTGTGGGCCACTGTAGAGCTTTCTGTGTGGGGGCCCCTGTAGAGCATATAACACTGGGTGGGGGCCACTGCAGAGCATATAATACTATCTGGGGTCTCTGCTGAGCATATTTTACTGTTTGGGGACCCATAACTGGTTCGGGGAGGGGGGGCCCCCATGTCAAATGTTCGCCTTGGGGCCCAGCCATTCCTAGTTACGCCACTGGTTGCAGTGTAATATATCGGACTTAGATGTATTATGTTTAAAGCCCAATAGGCTCACGAAGTGGGAGAGAACATATTTATCAAGTTTGGGAGTTAAAGCCGAGGATTTTTAATAGTCGATAACATTTCATCTGTGAATAGGTTAGTCTTGTATTTGCGGTCGTCAGTCCACACACCTGCAATATCAGGGTGAGAGCAAAGAACAATAGCCAAAGGTTCTATAGCCAGGGCAAACAGAGCGGAGGACAAGGGTCATCCCTGCCGGGTCCGGCAGCAAATTGTAACGTTTCTGCCTGTTTGGGTCTCTGCGCCACCCTCCGCTCGCATGCTGCGGCGAAGGAGGCGTGTTCAGTTTGATCCCTTGCTGAAGGTTCATGTTGCTCCGTCTGAACTCTGTCCTAGTACTACTACTATGTAATTGAATTTCAGCCACACCTGTCTTCTGCACCTTGTTTCTTCTGCTCTTCAAATAGTTAATCTTAGCCTTGCCTGTGTGATTGACAGCTTGTCTTACCAATCAGGTCCTGGACTTGCTATAAACAGGTTATCAGCCCACACATTGTTGCTGGCTACTGAGATTCTGTCCTGTGACTTTGTCCCTGCTAGATCCTTTTCTGCTATTATTGTATTTCTGACTGCTAACCTTTGGCTCCCCCTGTGACTACTCTCTTGGATTTCGTTTTGGTACTGCATTGCTTGACTGTTACTGACCCTTTGGCTTGTTGACTCTGTTTCTGTGTTCTTTTGTCTTCTCCTGTTCTGTGTTGTCACTTATTTCTAGGAAGGATTTTGCCGTCCAGTTGCTCCTGTCATTAGGACAGTGTGGCAAATAGGCAGGGACAGGGGCTGGGTGATTTTAGGACACACTGTCTCTGTCATTCACGTCCTCTCAGGTTTCTGCAGCAGCACTGGGGAATTGCTCAACTGGCAATTCCCTTACACAAATATTAATAGGAGCTGGGGAGTCAGTAAGGAGTTTTAAGTAGGCTATGAGGTTGTAATAAAGAGCACAAAGGGTTCTCTGAAAATGCCCAGTAATACCCATGAATTTAAGGGTATGGGCAAGGTAGAACCACGATAAACTATCAAAGGCTTTCTCTATATCTAGTGCCAATAATGAGATGGGCTTACAGTGGCAATTGGATGATATTGAAAAGTTTTCTCACATTGTGTAGTAGTATAGAGAGGAAAAACCGTCGGGTCCGGGGGGGGGCCTTACCATTTTGAAGGGCATTGATGGAGACTTCTAGTTCCACGCTAGTAATAGAGCTGTTTAAGGCATCAGTTTGAGAAGGGGAAACAGAAGGGAGATGGTGGGAACGGAGAAAGGAAACAATTTCTGGGGAACCGGCTGCGGCGGGGGGAGACTATAGTTTTTGGTAGATGTCAGTGCGCCCCCACGTGACCGCTGAGGCCCAATCACAGGCCTCAGCAGCGACGTCGGAAGAGGGCCTGAAGACGCTGAAGACGGCAGGATGGAGCGAGGATGCCAAGGAAAGGTAAGGCAAGGTGAGTATGAATGTTTGTTATTTTTAATCACCTTCCCTGGGCCTCCGATTATTATACTCTGGGGTCTGAGGAGACCCCAAAGTATAATAATAGCACCGAAGCGGAGGGGGGCTGTTGGGAGCTTATAATACTGTGTGGGGGCCACTGTAGAGCATATACTACTGGGTGGGGGCCACTGTGGAGCCTATACCACTGGGTGGGGGCCACTGTGGGGGGCATATAATACTGTGTGGGGGACACTGTGGGGAGCATATAATACTGTGTGGGGGCCACTGTAGGAGCATATAATACTGTGTGGGGGCCACTGTAGGGAGCATATAATACTGGGTGGGGCCCACTGTGGGGGGCATATAATACTGGGTGGGGGCCACTGTGGGAAGCATATAATACTGGGTGGGGGCCACTGTGGGAAGCATATAATACTGGGTGTGGGCCACTGTGTGGAGCATATAATACTATCTGGGGCCACTGTTGAGCATATTTTACCATTTAGGGATCTGTAACCGGTTCGGGGGGGGGGGGTCATGTCAAATGTTCGCCTTGGGGCCCAGCCATTCCTAGTTACGCCACTGGTAAGTAGCATTGTTTTTTATGTTTGTATCCTCCCCTGGGTCTCCGATCATTATACTCTGGGGTCTGAAAAGACCCCAGAGTATAATAATCATTCATGGGTGGTCCACTATGGGGCATAATACTGTGTGCAGGGGCCACTATAGGGCATAGTACTGTGTGCAGGGGCCATATGGGGCATAATACTGTGTGCAGGGACCACTATGGGGCATAATACTGTGTGCACGGGCCACTATGGGGCATAATACTGTGTGCAGGGAACACTATGGGGCATAATACTGTGTGCAGGGAACACTATGGGGCATAATACTGTGTGCAGGGGCCACTATGGGGCATAATAGTGTGCGCAGGAATGCGGTTTGTGGGGGGGGGGGCGACGGTTCGGGGGGGGGGGGCATGTCAAATGTTTTCCTTGGGGCCCAGCCATTCCTAGTTAGGAACTGGACATAAAAGTTAACTAGGCATAAGTGATAGGCCATAGAGTCAGCATTCGAGTATAATATAACGCACTTGGTGGTCTACAACCGATTTATCAACCTCCAAGAGAGGAAGTCCTAAGGAAGACCTCCACTCCCTTGCTCTTAGATTGGTTGGGGGCATGGTCTATGAGCGTATAGCAAGAATGGAAATACTTGGGGGATGAGGTGTGACTGAAGGGAGATTCCTGGATGCAAATTATGTCATGTTTCAATTTCTCATATTGGAGAAATGCTTTTCGTTCTTTCTGAGGGGAGTTAAATCCCTGTGCATTTTGCAAGATAATCTTACACATGAGGGAGAGTTGTGAGGGAGCTAGACTTATTGCATCTAAGAAGGACATCACAGGTCAGATAGTCAGGGGAGGGAGTCGGGAAAAATCTCAAGATGAGCAAATATCAGGTCAATATAAGAACAGCCCTGTAGGAGGGAAAAAACAACAATGGAAATCAACAGTAACAGTAGATGTAAAGCCAGGGTGTGCACTCCGGGGTTAAGGGGAGTTCAGTAGACCCTAAAGCGCATAGGGCGCAGGGGGGACATGGGAAATATACATGTACATAGGTGGAGGTGGTAAAGTAAATTAAACAGGGAAATTGAAGAGCCAGTGGGCCACCCTGGGATATGGGTGTAGAGATAGCAACCTAGATGTCAGAATGGGGAATAGTAGAGTTTCAGCTATAGGTCCAGGGCTAGCGGAAAATCTGTTGTCAAGTAAAAATATCACAATCAGGACCGGGACCTACATCTGAGATGGGTACCTGTAAAGAAAAAACAAACAACAATGTCCATCTGGGATAAGCTGCAAAAAGAGTAGGAAAAACCAGCCATATACTCATCAGGAGGGCACGCCTTGAAGGTATAGAGTCAGCAGGAGCCAGTTCCTCCACCTGTATTCCCTCACGTCGAAGTATCTGTAGGCCTTCCTTCTATGATGCTGTATTAATATCACTAGGTTCTTACCTATGAAAATTTGATTTACCTTATTCTGATAATTGTTATTGGCGATGTTTTGACTATACCTTCCGGCGTAATTATCTAGTGTTGTTGGTGTAACTATTTATGTTATATCACATCATCAAAATAGGGTTACCCTTTAAATAAGAATGGTTAAATATCTGCTGGCATATCTTTACTATCTAAGTGGCGTTTTTAACGGGCATTAAAGGTAATACATTGCCTGGCGGCATGAGAGAACTCTTGGTCATGTGATCTGAGTCTCAGTGGAAGTTAACACCCTATTTTGGCCATGGTTTTGCCCATACATCTTAGCGCATGCGTAGTGACATCAGTTGCTTTTGACATCACTTGGACATGTGCGGTGTGGACTGCGAACAACAGAGCATAGCAACTTTTTGGGCATTGCGAGTGGACGAGGCAGTAGTATGGGAGACATATTTGAACATGGTCGCTAGCTTGCTGCAGATTTGGGCATTTTTGAATTTGGCCGATTGGAATGTACAGCGGAGTGCGTGATGACGTCATCACGCATCTGCGCATGCGTAGAATGAAAGTATGGACGCTAGCAACACATACAATGTGGGTTTACATTGCCGTCTATCCCCTGATTCAGCCTGATGAACCTACAGGTGAGTGATAATTACCTAGGATGGGGGACTGTATTTAAATACCACTGTGAACAGGTAACTTTACCACCAGTCTAATTTAGAACCAGAATGGCTAGGCAGTGGTATCTACCATTGTAGAAGCTAGGATGATGCAAGTGATGTGGAGTGATTAAGAATAGTGACATATGCCAGTAGCCATTCTATTTTTTGTCACCTCCATTAATGGAGTTTTGAGACTCATCCAATTTTTGATTGTTATAGCTCTGTTAGTAGTTCCTTAGGAAATAGTTCCCCTGATGAACGGCTTTTTCCACCATGAAACGTACGTACGGACATTAGTTTTCAGGGATAGTTGATTTTGGTACTGCACTTGTAAGGGCGGGAATCATGGGGGTCAGAGGACAGATGTTATGTTCGACCCCGAGCCAAATGAAACATAAACAAGCATGCATAATAAACGGGTTTATTAAAGAAATACAAAACAAATAAAGGGCAGACAAAATAACTGAGAAAGTAAAACACAGTTGGCAGGAGAAAATAACAGAAATTGCCCTGCGATCCGCCCTGACTAATCCTGCCTAACGCCAGAGTTTTCCTCTGAAAAGAGGACACCTCACAGGAACCTAACTAGAATCCCTGTGAGCTGACCCTGAAATTTAACATACCATAAACCAGCAGTCCCCTGCACAGACCACCCAACAGCTAAATCCCAGAATACACATACAACACCTGAGAACCAGGCCTCACAGCACAGGTATGGCTGAACACACAAGTATAACCAGCAGTGTGCAAGTGTGAAGCCCAAGTATATATAGCACAAAGGGTGGGGCAGAAGCACAGGGAAAAACCCCTCCCTAAGGCAGAAAGTACCAGCAGACAATAATTAACCCCTGCCCGACTGGACAACTACCTAACAGTACCCCCCCTTAAAGGAGGTGCCTCCGGAACCTCCGGACCGGGCTTTAATGGAAACCTGCGATGAAAGGCTCTGATGCACCGCTTCGCAAAAATGTCTGATGACGAAACCCATGATCTCTCCTCAGGCCCATAACCTTTCCAATGGACCAGATACTGAATGCGTCCGCGACAGAGCCGGGAATCCTCAATAGAGCGAACCACGAACTGCAGCTCTCCATTAACCAAGACAGGTGGGGGTGGTGAAACTGAATCACTGCCTGAGGAAGAAAAATACCTCTTTAGTAAGGACACATGAAAGGCATTGGTTATCCCCATAGAGTCAGGTAGGCGCAAACGAACTGAGACAGGGTTAATTATCTCTACAATCTCAAATGGACCAATATATTTGGGACCAAGTTTAAAGCATGGTATTTTTAGTCTAATATTCCGTGTAGAGAGCCAAACCTTATCTCCCACAGAGAACTTATGGGATTCTGATCGTTTACTGTCAGCAAAGAATTTAGCTTTACCCCTAGCTCTAATTAGATTTTTCTTGACCTCAGACCAGACTGAAGCTAGTTTAGCAGAGAACTGAACCTCCCCTGGGACATCCGAACTAGCTAATGACAATGGACCAAAGGACGGATGAAACGCATAATTACAGAAAAAAGGAGAGGTCCCAGTAGATTACAAAGAACGATTATTTAAAGCAAACTCAGCTAATGGTAAAAATTCTTTCCACTCAGACTGATCTGAGCTCACAAAGCACCTTAAATATTGTTCCAAACTTTGATTTAACCTTTCAGTCTGGCCGTTGGATTGCAGGTGATAAGATGAAGAAAAAGATAAAGAGATGTTAAGGCGTTTACAAAATGCCCTCCAGAACCGAGAAACGAACTGCACTCCCCTATCTGACACAATATCAGACGGTACCCCATGCAGCCGTACAAAATTTTCCACAAATGATCTAGCCAAAAGAGGAGCAAACGGAAATTTGGGTAAAGCCACCAAATGGCACATCTTACTAAACCGATCCGTGATTACCCAAATTACCATACATCCTCCAGAAACCGGTAGATCAGTGATGAAATCCATAGAGATGTGCGTCCAAGGCTTCTCAGGAATGGGCAATGGGCACAATTTCCCCGCAGGAAATCCTCTAAGGGACTTCGACCTGGCACATACCTCAAAGGACTCCACATACCTCGTAGTGTCCCTTCTGACAGATGGCCACCAAAACGACCTGGAGATTAATTTCAATGTCTTAGAAATACCAGGGTGACCTGAGAGGACAGAATCATGAGCCTCCTGTAACAATGGCAATCGAAGGTTCAAAGGAACAAAAAGCTTATCATTAGGGGTATTGGCAGGAGCCAAGCTTTGTGCTTCCGAAATCTCCTTGTGAAGGTCAGTAGAAATCACGGCCACCACCACTCCTTTGGCCAATATCTGTGAAGGAACCTCATCACAGGGTGCAGCCTCAAATGACCGGGACAGGGCGTCCGCCATCACATTCTTCGAACCTGGTCGGTAGGTGACTAGAAAGTTGAACCTGGAAAAGAATAAAGACCAACAAGCCTGACGAGAATTTAACGTCTTAGCTGACTGTAGATACATCAAATTCTTATGGTCCGTGAAAACCATCACTTTATGCACAGCACCTTCTTAAAAATGTCTCCATTCCTCAAAGGCTAACTTAATCGCCAGCAACTCTCTGTCACCTACATCGTAATTACATTCTGTTTTCGAAAATTTCTTTGAGAAGAAAGCACAAACCCGCAGGTTACGGCCCTCAGCATCTCCTTGAGACAAGACCGCTCCAACCCCCACACTAGAGGCATACACCTCAACAAAAAATGGTAAGGAGCTGATGGGTTGGACCAAAACAGGTGCCGTAGCAAAGCGTTGGTTAAGTGATTGGAACGCACTCTCGGCCTCCGGCGGCCACTCCGAAATCTTAGCTCCCTTTTTGGTCAAATCTGTCAAAGGCTTAACAATCAACGAAAAATTCTTAATAAATTTACGGTAAAAGTTAGCAAACCCTAGAAACCTCTGTAACGCTTTGAGGTTCTCAGGTTGAACCCAGTCTAAAATAGCTTTGACCTTGCTTAAATCCATCTTAAACCCGTCCTTTGAAATGACAAACTCCAAAAAAAGAAATCTCCTGGACACAGAAAACACAATTTTCCACTTTAACACTAAGTGAATTCTCTTTTAGAACAGACAAGACGGACCGAAGGTGTTCACAGTGAGACTCGTAATTTGGAGAAAAGATGAGGATATCATCTAAGTACACAACCAGGAAATGACCAATAAAAGGACGTAATATGTCATTCATAGACTCCTGGAAGATTGCAAGGGCATTAGTAAGCCCAAAGGGCATAACCAGACTCTCGAAATGACCCAGGGGCGTGTTAAATGCTGTCTTCCACTCGTATCCCTCCCGTACTCTTATCAAATTGTATCTCCCACGGAGATCTAATTTAGAAAACCACTGGGACCCCACCAGTTGATTAAATAAATCGGGAATAAGAGGAAGCGGGTAAGGATTACGCACAGTAATTTGGTTCAATTCCCGAAAATCAAGGCAAGGACGTAGTCCGCCATCTTTTTTTTTAACAAAAAAAAACCCGGCTGCTAACGGAGAGCTAGAGGGTCTTATGTGACCCTTCTTCAAACTCTCTGAGATAAAATCTTTTAAAGCCTCTCTTTCAGGGACAGAAATGTTATATAACCTGCTTTTGGGGTATTTACAGCCTGGCACCAGATCAATCCTGCAGTCATACGGTCTATGAGGAGGAAGCTGGTCACTAGAGGTGGGAGAGAATACCTGTGAAAAGTCAGACAGAAATGAAGGGACATTAGGTAACACTATGGCTACAAACTAACTAGGCATACACTCTTTCTTACACTCAAGAGACCATTTGACAATTTCTCCCGTACGCCAATCAACCACAGGATTGTGTTTTTTAAACCAAGGATAACCAAGTACGATGGCCGCCAGCAACGAGTCAAGAACATACAAATCCACACATTCTAGGTGAAACAAACCAATCTTCAGCTTAACCCCTACAGAGATAGCTTTAATCCAGCACAAAGGTCCAGCATCAATATCAGCAATAGGAATGGGTGTCTCCAGGAGGGTTATTTTTAAGTCAAGATCAGTCACGCACTTAGAATCAATTAAATTGACCCCGGCACCACAATCAAAAAACACCCGTACGGGATGCTCCTTATTCTCAAGGATAATTTCAGCAGGGAGGATTATCTTGGAGCCACTGGTCCAAGCAATACATCTACCTAATGGGAGATCCCCATAGCTCGTTAGGTTCTTTAGTTTAAAGCCTTCTTAGGACGGGATAGCTCCGGACAATCTCTTACAAAATGACCCGGATGCCCACAATAGAAACATTGGTCAGCAGCCAAACGTCTCTTCTTTCTGTCCTCAGACTGTAAAGAACTCAGCTACATGGGCTCTACAGAAGGCTCCGCCCCCTCCCCTGGCGAGTGAGGAGAGTCACTCACTCCCATTTCTACTGCTCTCAGACGCAAACGTCTGTCCACCCGAATAGCTAAACTCATAGCCTCCTCCAAAGAGGCCGGGGGAGAAAACTGTAGCATGAGATCTTTTACTCGGTCGGACAACCCGGCACAAAATTGACTCCGAAGAGCCGGATCGTTCCACTTAGTATCAATGGACCATTTACGAAAAGCTGCACAGTAATCCTCTGCAGAACTCCTCCCTTGAGAGAGGTGACGCAGCTTACTCTCAGCTAAATGCAAACGGTCTGGGTCATCGAACAGTAACCCGAGTGCAGAAAAAAAAAACATCTACAGACTGCAGTGTGAGGGAATCAGGGGGTAAAGAAAAAGCCCAAACCTGAGGATCTCCCTGTAGACGGGATATAATAATTCCCACCCACTGACTCTCATTACCAGAAGAGATTGGCCTTAGTCTAAAATACAACTTGCAGGCCTCTCTAAATGAGAAAAACTCAGAGCGCACCCCCGAGAAGCGATCCGGAAGATCCACTCGGGGTTCAAATCCCGACACCCCCTCCCTAAACACCCCGCTCACTTGCTGTATGTTTTGCTGCTGGAACTGAGTCTGAAGAGAATCGACTTTTATGGTCAATGCCTGAAGGTGAGCGGTTAATTGCTCCATAGGATCCATCTGAGGGAAAAAAGAAAAGAAACAAAGGAAAAAAAAAGGGGGTAGAGAATTAATAAATGGTCGGCTGGTTATTCTGTTATGTTCGACCCCGAGCCAAATGAAACATAAACAAGCATGCATAATAAACGGGTTTATTAAAGAAATACAAAACAAATAAAGGGCAGACAAAATAACTGAGAAAGTAAAACAGAGTTGGCAGGAGAAAATAATAACAGAAATCGCCCTGCGATCCGCCCTGACTAATCCTGCCTAACGCCAGAGTTTTCCTCTGAAAAGAGGACACCTCACAGGAACCTAACTAGAATCCCTGTGAGCTGACCTTGAAATTTAACATACCATAAACCAGCAGTCCCCTGCACAGACCACCCAACAGCTAAATCCCAGAATCCACATACAACACCTGAGAACCAGGCCTCACAGCACAGGTATGGCTGAACACACAAGTATAACCAGCAGTGTGCAAGTGTGAAGCCCAAGTATATATAGCACAAAGGGTGGGGCAGAAGCACAGGGAAAAACCCCTCCCTAAGGCAGAAAGTACCAGCAGACAATAATTAACCCCTGCCCGACTGGACAACTCAACTAAAAACAGATTTGAGGATGAGTTAGGGTATTTACTTGACCCACCACCTTCAAGGGCTGACCTCCTTTAAAAAAAAAAAAAAAAAAAAAAAAAAAAAAAAAAAAAAAAAAAAAAAAAAAAAAAAAAAAAAAACTAAACCCTCCCATTAAATTTTTTTCAATAAAACAAAAAAATATAAAAAAAATAAAAAAATTATAATATAAAAATAAAAAAAAAAATATAAAATATTTTTTTTTTTTTTTTTTTAATTAAGAAAAAAAAATTTTTTTTAAAAATAAAAAAAAAAACACAAAAAAATATAAAAAAAAATAATATTTATTAAAATATATATTTTTTTTTTTTTATAACACCCCCCCGCGCACCCCACACAAAAAAAAAAAACCCCCCCGGGGGGTTTTATTTAAAAAAAGGGCCCATTTTTTGGTTTCCTAATATTATTGTTATTAAGGGCCCCAAAAAAAGGACAAAACCCCACAAAAATTATAAAAACTTTCCCCGCAAAATCCCCCCCCCAAAACCCAAATACTTTTTTTTCTATTCTGAGCTCCACCATGTAGCCATAAAACATTTTACGACCACATATTGGGTATTCCCGTGTTCAGGAGAAATTGTGTAACAAACTGTGGGGTGCTTTTTCTTCTTTAACCCCTTGTAAAAATGAAAATTTTGGGGCTAAATGGACAGTTTATTGGAAAAAACTAAATTTTTCATTTACACATCCCAAAGTAAATAAAATCTGCAAAACAGCTGTGGGGTCAAAATTCTCAGTATACCCCTTCATAAATTCCTTGAAGGGTGTAGTTTCCAAAATGAGGTAACTTTTGGAGAGTTTCCATTGTATTGGTACTCTAAGGGCTCTGCAAATGAGACATGGCACCTGAAAACTATTTCAGCTAAATCTGCTTTTCAAACGCCCAGTGTTGCTCCTTCCCTTCCGCACACTGCCGTGTGCACAAACATCAGTTTACACCCACATGTGGGGTATTTTTGTGCTTGCTAGAAATTGTGTTACAAATTGTGAGATGCATTTTCTCCTTTAACCCCTTGTGAATGTGTTAATTTTAGGACTAAATTAATGTATTATTGAAAAAACATGAACTGTCTAAATTTCACCTCCATATTGTTTTAATTCCCATGAAATGCTTAAGGGTTAACAAACTTCTCAAATGCTGTTCTGAATTATTTGAGGGGTGCAGTTTTGAAAATGGAGCGATTTATGGCGGTTTCTAATATATAGGCCTTTAAAATCCCCCCTCAGAACTGAAGTGGTCCCTAACAAATGGGTTTGGGAAATTTTCTTGTAAATATGGAAAATCACTGTTATACTTGTAAGCCTTCTAAGATCCAAAATAAATTAAAGGACAATTAAAAGATGATGCCAATATAACTCAGAAATATGGTACATAATATTTATGAATGTATTTGGGTGATATGACTATCTGAGAAGCAAAGCATTTCACATTTTGAAAACTGTGAATTTTTCCAAATTTCCATCAAATTTCCTATTTTTTTTTATAAATAAATGCAAAAAAAAAATTGATCAATGTTTACCACTAACATGAAGTACAATGTGTCACGAAAAAACAGTTTTAAAATCAAATGCATATGTTAAAACAACTCCAAGTTATTGCCACATAATGTGATAGATGTCAATTTTGGAAAATGAGGCTTGGTCATTAAGGTACTTTTAGGCCTGGATCTTAAGGGGTTAAGAAATGCAAATTTGCTTAAAATTAACTAAAGAAAATCAGACATTGCTTTTGAATCAGAATTGTTTTAAAAAATAAATAAAAATGATGGTATCCCTAGAAAAGATTAAAAATAATGTGACCATTGGGACATGTTAAGCTAAGGCATGTCCCGTAATTTGCATCACAGGTGTCTTCAACTTGTATTCAGTCAGTCTGCCTATTTACAGGATGAAAAGTAGTCAGTGTGCTGTTTGTTATCATGGTGTATACCACACTCAACATGGACCAAAGAAACCTAAGGAGACAGTTATGGCAGGAGAAAAGAAAGAAAATTATAGACAAACATGTTAAAGGTAAATGATATAAAGAACATCTCCAAACAGCTTGATGTTCCTGTTAATATTCAGAAGCTTAAGGTCTACGGGACTGTAGCGAACCTCCCTGGATGTGGTCGCAATAGGAAAATTGAAGAGATAGATAATGTGAATGATAACCAAACAGCCCAGAACAACTTCCAAAGAGATTAGAGGTTATCTGCACGTTTAAGGTACAGTGGGGGAAAAAAAAGTAGTTAGTCAGCCACCAATTGTGCAAGTTCTCCCACTTAAAAAGATGAGAGAGGCCTGTAATTGTCATCATAGGTAGTCCTCAACTATGAGAGACTAAATGAGAAAACAAATCCAGAAAATCACATTGTCTGATTTTAAAGAATTTATTTGCAAATTATGGTGGAAAATAAGTATTTGTTCAATAACAAAAGTTCACCTCCAGGACCTTGAAATGCTTCTTACGAAGCCACTCCTTTGTTGCCCTGGCGGTGTGCTTGGGATCATTGTCATGCTGAAAGACCCAGCCACGTTTCATCTTCAATGGCCTTGCTGATGGAAGGAGGTTTGCACTCAAAATCTCACGATACATGGCCCCATTCATTCTTTCATATACACGGATCAGTCGTCCTGGTCCTTTTGCAGAGAAACAGCCCCAAAGCATGATGTTGCCACCCCCATGCTTCACAGTAGGTATGGTGTTCTTTGAATGCAACTCAGCATTCATTCTCCTCCAAACACGACGAGTTGTGTTTCTACCAAACAGTTCTACTTTGGTTTCATCTGACCATATGACATCTCCCAATACTCTTCTGGAACATCCAAATGCTCTCTAGCAAACTTCAGACGGGCCCGGATATGTACTGGCTTAAGCAGGGGGACACGTCTGGCACTGCAGGATCTGAGTCCCTGGTGGCGTAGTGTGTTACTGACGGTAGCCTTTGTTACGTTAGTCCCAGCTTTCTGCAGGTCATTCACTAGGTCCCTCCGTGTGGTTCTGGGATTTTTGTTCACCGTTCTTGTGATCATTTTGACCCCATGGGGTGAGATTTTATGTGGAGCCCCTGATCGAGGGAGATTATCAGTGGTCTTGTATGTCTTCCATTTTGTAATTATTGCTCCCAGAGTTGATTTCTTCACACCAAGATGCTTGCCTATTGCAGATTCAGTCTTCCCAGCCTGGTGCAGGTCTACAATTTTGTTTCTGGTGTCCTTCCACAGCTCTTTGGTCTTCAATATAGTGGAGTTTGGAGTGTGACTGTTTGAGGTTGTGGACAGGTGTCTTTTATACTGATAACAATGTCAAACAGGAGCCATTACTACAGGTAATGAGTGGAGGACAGAGGAGCCTCTTAAAGAAGAAGTTACAGGTCTGCGAGAGCCAGAAATCTTGCTTGTTTGTAGGTGATCAAATACTTATTTTCCACCATAATTTGCAAATAAAGTCTTAAAAAATCAGACAATGTAATTTTCTAGATAAGTTTTCTCATTTTGTCTCTCATAGTTGAGGTCTACCTATGATGTCAATTACAGGCTTCTCTTATCTTTTTAAGTGGGAGAACTTGCACAATTGGTGGCTGACTACATACTTTTTTCTCCACTGTAAATCAGTGTCAGATTGCACCATCCATCGCTGTCTTTGCCAAAGTGGACTTAATGGCAGATGACCGAGGAAGAAACCACTGCTGAAGGCAAATCATAAAAAAGAGAGACTGGAATATGCCAAAATGCATATTGACTCAAAGCTTCTGGGAAAACGTCCTTTGGACAGATGAAGCAAAACTGGAGCTTTTTGGCAAGTCACATCAGCTCACAGATGCAAAAATGAATCATACAAAAAACAGACATTGTACCTACTGTGAAACATGAAGAAGGTTCGGTTATACTTTGGGGTTGCCTTGCACAGTACAGGGTACAATGAAATCTTAAGACTATCAAGGCATTCTGGAGCGAAATGCACTGTCCAGTATCAGAAAGCTTGGCCTCAAATAGAAAAACGAGACTTGTCTGCCCAAACAAAATCCACATTTATTAAATGACTAGGTATGATGCGATTCATGTGAGGCCTCACTTCCTCAGGCTCATACTACTACATAGTAACAAATACATCATTATATAGAAACTGGAAATGGAAAAAGTGTTCATACAAAATACCCAATAGGATTTCAAGGTTGATTAGCCTATTCAATCTTATTCTAATCTCCACCGGGTTTTGTTCTATAATTCCATCATTTTAATTCCACAGAACAATATTTATGAGTAAAAAAAAAGTCTAGAAAAACTATGTCTATTATCGATGTTATGCCAATGTTATTGTGCTCGCTTCGGCAGCACATATACTAATATTGGAACGATACAGAGAAGATTAGCATGGCCCCTGCGCAAGGATGACATGCAAATTTGTGAAGCGTTCCATATTTTTCTGACCATTGTATAAGCAATGCTACCTCCGATGCTGCCCCGCTACTTCTTGTGTCACCCCCTCTACCTCATAGATTGTAAGCTCTTGCGAGCAGGGCCATCAGTACCATTGTGTGAATTGACTATTTCTTTGTAATGTATCTTTTTTGTCTGTACTTGAACCCTACAAATTGTACAGTGCTGCGGAATATGTTGGCGCTATATAAATAAAAAGTATTATTGTTATTGGTGTGTCCTAGATATTTCGTATGAACACACTTGTAACATTTAGCCTTACGAAATTGTCGAAATAGCTTATTACAAAAATGTATTTTCATTTGTTTTATATATGCATCGATGGGGTTTATTTCTGTTTTTTTGCATTGTTTTAAGTAATTTTGTTATTCCCATGTCATTTCCGGTTTTTGTATAATATCGTATTTGTTATTATGTAGTGGTGTGTGCTTAAGGAAGTGAAGTCTCTCACGTAGCATCTGCTCATTCAATAAATGTGGATTTTGTCTTCGAGTAGTGCTCTGACAAGCGTTGCCTTTCCATTTGTACTTACATATCTGTAGGACTTTTTATGGATGTTTGGAGAGGTGGTGCAGCAGCCCTAATATGCCTTCAAGCAAATCTGGCTGTCAGGATTTGAACCCAGAATCTCCTGTGTTTCAAGCAGTAGCTCTTCTCACTGAGCTACTGAGAATTCTGGACGATTTCCTGATCCTTGATTGTGGACAGTTTCTTGTTCCTAGTAACCTTGCTGTGATTGCCTGATTAGCTCCACCCTTGGAATTTCTATTTAACCCCTTCCTGCCGGTGACATTTTTTGTTTTTGACTCCCCCTCCTTCCAAACCCAATAACTTTTTTATTTTTCCACTCTCAGAGCCATATGAGGTCTTAATGTTTGCGGGACAAATTTTTTTTTCATGATGCTGTCATTTATTATTCTGTACAATGTACTGGGAAGCTGGAAAAAATTCTGAATCGGGTGGATTTGAAGAAAAAGTTCAACTTTCTTACGGGCTTCGTTTTTACGGCATTCGCTCTACAGCCAAAATGAACAGCCATGTCATCTATATTCTATGTTTCAGTACGATTCCAGGGATACCAAATTTATATGGTTTTATTTACATTTTAACCCCTTAACAAAAATCCAAAGCTGTGCAAAAATATATATTTTTTAAAAGTCACCATATTCTGACACCCGTACCTTTTTTATACTTCCGTGTACGGGGATGCATAGGGCGTCTTTTTTTTGCGGGACCTGGTGTACTTTTTAGTTATACCATTTTGGGGAATGTCTATTATTTGATCACTTTATATTCAAATTTTTATCAGAGACAAAACAGTGAAAAAATGGCGATTTGGCAATTTTAATTATTTTTCCTGCTACGGCATTTACCGTACGGGAAAAATATTTTTATAGATTTGTAGACCGGGCGTTTTCGAACACAGGGATACCTAATGTGTATGTGTTTCACAGTATTTAACTACTTTTATATGTGTTCTAGGGAAAGGGGGGTGATTTGAACTTTTAATATTTGTAATTTTTTTTTTACTTTTTTAAATTTTTTATTTTGCATTTATTAGACACCCTAGCGGTCTTGAACCCCAGGGGGTCTGTTCACTAATGCAATGCATTACAATGCTAATGAATTGCAATGCATTGCAAAAAAAACAGCGCTTCTATTGCAGGCTAAATAGAGTAGCCTGCAATAGAAGTTAATGAAAGACAGGCCTGGGAAAGAAATCAATTATTTTTGTATCGCCATCTTCTGAGAGACGTAACATTTTTATTTTTCGGTTTACAGAGTTGGTTGAGTGCTTATTTTTTGCGGGACAGCCTGTGCTTTTTATTGATACTATTTTGGGGGATATACACACATGGACAAAATTGTTGGTACCCCTGGTTTAATGAAAGAAAAACCCACGATGGTCACAGAAATAAAAAAGCCAGACTGGAATTTGCCAAACTACATGTTGACAAGCCACAAAGATTCTGGGAGAATGTCCTATGTACAAATGAGACAAAAATCTAAATTTTTGGCAGGGCACATCAGCTCTATGTTCAAAGACGGAAAAATGAAGCATATCTTGAAAAAAAACACTGTCCCTACTGTGAAACATGGAGGAGGCTCTGTTATGTTCTGGGGCTGCTTTGCTGTATCTGGCACAGGGTGTCTTGAATCTGTGCAGGGTACAATGAAATCTCAAGACTATCAAGGGATTCTAGAGAGAAATGTGCTGCCCAGTGTCAGAAAGCTTGGTCTCAGTCGCTGGTCATGGGTCTTGCAATAGGATAATGACCCAAAACACACAGCTAAAAACACCCAAGAATGGCAAAGAGGAAAACATTGGACTATTCTGAAGTGGCCTTCTATGAGCCCTGACCTAAATCCTATTGAGCATCTTTGGAAGGAACTAAAACCTGCTATCTGGAAAAGGCACCCTTCAAACCCGAGACAACTGGAGCAGTTTGCTCATGAGGAGTTGGCCAAAATACCTGTTGAGAGGTGCAGAAGTCTCATTGACAGTTACAGGAATCGTTTGATTGCAGTGATTGCCTCAAAAGGTTGAGCAACAAAATATTATGTTTCATGAGTTTTCTTTTTTTAAAAATTCTGTTGAAGTATGGTTGAAAAGCAATGTCTGACTTTCATTTGTTCGTTTTCATAGAATTTTTATATATTATTACTTTTGTCAGATTCAAGTTATTTCTGTGACCATTGTGGGTTTTTCTTTCATTAAACGAGGGGTACCAACAATTTTGTCCACGTGTGTATGACTTCTTGATCACTTTTTATAGCATATTTTGTGAGGTAAGATGGCAAAAAATCATTGCTTCCGGTGTTTTTTTCCGTTTTTTTTCCAGACATTCACTGTGTAGGTTAAATATTGTTTCCGTTTTATTGTACAGGTGGACGCGGCGATACCAAACATGTATTGTTTTTAATAATTTTTAGGTTTTTTTTTTTATACAATTCATTTTATATAGAAAAAGGGAATTTTTGGGGCTTAATAACTTTATAAATTTTTTTACACTCTAGATTTAGTTTTTTTTTTTTTTTAAATTTTTTACTTGTCCTATAAGGACACCTGAACCAGCGATGCTTTGATCACTGATTCAGTACTATAGACTGCAATACACAGCATACACGTGTATTGCAGTCTATAGAGGAAATCAGCCTATGCAGATGCATAGGCTGACTTCCTTGGGTCCCGGCAGGATCAACCAGGTACTTGGGGGTCCTAGCAGCCTGGGGACACTGGCCAGAACCCAGGCTGCCAAAGATGCATAACGGCACCCCCCAAACTCACCATGGGGGGGTGCCTTGGAGGTCATTATTATAGCGCAATCCCTTGGATGCCGCGATTAGAGCCCAGCTCCTGCCACGGGTGTTACAAGCAGGTGTCAGCTTTTGCTTACAGCTGACACTCGCTCTCGATGTCACCTGCTCTGAGTGGGTGAAATTAAAATGACGTACTGGCACGTCATTTTGCCATTAGGAACTTACTCCCATGACCTGCAGGTACGTCATATTGCATTAAGGGGTTAATATTCTGTATGTTGTACTGCGAAGCTGGAAAACCATTCAGAATGGGGTGGAATTGGAGAAAAACTATGTTTGTGTGACTTTCTTACAGACTTCCTTTTTATAGCATTCACTGTCAAAATGACATGTCACTTGTATTCTATGGGTTGGTATGATTCCGGGGATACCAAATTTATTTAGTTTTCTTTAAATTGTTTTAACACTTAAAAAAAAAAAATGCAGAACTTTGCATAAATGGATTTTCTATATTCTGAGACCAGTAACTTTTTATATTTCCATGTACATGGATGCATAGGGCTTCTTTTTTTGCAGGGCCAGATAGACTTTTTAGTTATACCATTTAGTGTATTTTTCATAGACGCAAAACAGCAAATGCAATGCATTACAATGCTAATACATTCCAATTTACTGGCACTTCTATTACAGGTTGCACGGAGCCTGAATGCCAGACAAGCCTGGGGCCTTAATGCCCGCGATCAGCCATTAGCGCCGGGTCTCTGCTGTATTATACAGCAAACACCTGACAGCTATGGTGGCCTCCATATTTAAATACCCAACATGTCGGGAATGGGTTAAATGTATTAATACTGCCAAATTGCTTGCTAATAGGCTCTCCCCCTTGATGCCTGGCCTGGTCCATACCGATCAAGTAGCCTTCATTATGGGCCAACATTTGCAAGACTCTATTAGTAACTGAGGTGGCACGTAACCACAGCACCTCCTAATGCCTTCTGTCCTCCAAGGCCTTTGACCGTGTGTGAGCCACACTGAAACAGATCAGGATTGGTCCCTGCTTCCAGGGTAAAATCTTCTCCCTCTATGGCGATAATACCACTAGAGTGTGTGCCAATGGCATCCTCTCAAAATTGCTCGCGTTGTGTAACAGGACCAGACAGGGTTGTCTCTTGTCACCTCTCCTTCATGACCTGGTCATGGAGCATTTCGCGGTGGCTCTGCGGGAGTGCCCCAGTGTGCGCAGTCTTCAGATGGAAACCTGACAGATCAAGACAGCATTGTACACTGACAACCTCTTGCTCTATGATACTCAATCCCACATCTCTCTCCCATCCATTCTTCACGTGTTCCGACATTTCAGTCAGGTGAGCAACTTTAAGGTTAATCTCTCCAAAAGCGAAGCCCTTAATGTTACCCTACCTCGGCTGAGGTGGCCCACCTAGCCTCCCAATTCCCTTTCAAATGGCAACTGCATTCCATCATGTACCTGGGGATGCAAATCCTCTCTGAATTGTCTGAATTGTAACTACCTTCCCTTGCTAGATAAGACTGCAGAGGCTCTATGGATATACAGCGCTTTAAACTTGTCCTGGTTCAGTTGTATTACTGCCCTGAAAATAGACTTGCTGATTCGTGTCCCACTCCACTCGTCTTCAGTCACACTTCGGTCTTTTTGTTTGGGGACCCTCTCGAAGTTGCCTGAAGTTCTGTACCCTAATGCGTTGTAAATGCGAGGGGGGGGGCGAGTCTCCCCAACCTATACTATCAGTCCGCAGTTTTCCTGTGTTTGATTGGTGATACCAGCGTTTGGACAAACAATGAGTGTCCATTAAGGCAGATCTGCTGTCTATATATCTTGCTGTGGATCCTGCCCCATTTTTCGCCTGAAACCTCTTGGACACATGACCCTCTCCGCGCACTTCCTATCCATGTGGGAACCCAAAATGGCCTAGTGCCAAGGGTTCTGGGACCCCTGAGCCCTCTCTTCCATAATCCTATGTTCTCTCCGGGTTGCTCCTCCCATCGGTTCCTGCGTCAGGTTGATCTAGATGACTGTCAGGATCTTAATTGATGAACTCTTTGTTTTGCCAGTACCAGACCCTTAGCAAGATAGCAAGATGGCGTTTTGTGTGTTTCCTGTTCGTGGCCATTTTAGTTCCTGCCTGATAATTATTTGAACCCCTGCACCTGATCACTCAGTGCCTGAGTATTGTGTTTGAAGCCTGCTTCAGACAATCCTTGAGCTGGGGCCTACTGAGCTCAGTTGGTTCTATATTACCTGCTACACTGTATATACTTGCTACTGCCCGCTGCACTGTGTATACCAGCTACTACCAGTGCACTACAAGTTCCAGCATACTGCCTGCTGCATCGTAGATACCAGCTACTGCCTGCTGCGCTGTGGATACCTGCTACTGTCAGTGCACTACAAGTTCCAGCATACTACCTGTTGCACTACAGATCCTAGCTATTGGTCTCCGGAAGCCCAGTAAGAGAGTCTTGACAATGACATATAACTGGGCCGTGTGGCTGGGTCCTCACCCTTTTCTTCTTTCACGCAAATGCAGGCCTCTAGCCCTTATCTCCCACTGTTCTGACTGGAGTATAACCAACTCCTCGGTTTCCTCCTGGAATACTCTCTCCTCCAGCTCTTTTCCTTTAGCCCCACCTCGCTGGAGGGTTTTTTCCTGCAGGAGGAGGCTCCCACACGAGCCCTTTACAGTATGCTCCTGACAGTGGTGACGACGGGGGTACTATATTTCACATTTGGTGGGAATGCAGGTTGATCCAGTCCTTCTGGTCCTCCATTTTTGCTCTATATTCTAAGGTTAGTGGTCACTCCTTTGTGCTCTCTCCCCAGATTGTTCTCCTCTCCGTCATACTGGGTAAGCTCTCTGTGGTAAAGGGAGATCTCCTGTGACACTTCCTCACGGCTGACAGAGTGGTTATCCCCAGGCAATGGCGTAGCTCAGAAGCCCCTACGTTAATGGAATGGCATCAGGAATTCCTTGGCATATGCAGAATGGAGACTCTGGTGGCGGAAGATTTGGTCGATGCTTCCAAATTTGATGCCCTCTGGTGGCCATGGGTGGTGTTTCAGGAGTCTGCAGAGTTCTCCAATCTGTTCACTTCAGCTCTTTGCTCTACCCGCACATTGTTCAGTTTCCCTCCATTTGAAGCCCTATCCCGCTCCCTCTTCCCACTTATTTCCTGCCCCCCCCCTTGTCTTGTTAGTATTTTTCTCCTTTTCTCTCTTCCTTCTACTGCTACCTCTCGTAGTATGCTTAGAATGGCCTTGACACAGATCCCATGCTTACTTCCTGTAGCTGAATTATATGGGTTCCTTTAGAGTGTCACACCTGCCATGTACTAGATTTCCATGCAGCTCTACTTCTTCATTGTACGAGGCGTACCGAGCGGGGATCTCCTCTGCTCCGCCCATGGTTGCATATTTTCGTTTGTTCTTTATTACCTTGGTTACACCCTGTTCTGCAGGCAAATTGGTCTGCCTTCGCTTGTTTCTCTTTTTTATATGTTTACTTTTGAAAAATGCAATAAACATTGGTTAAACATAAATGTATTAATCCTTTTGTCAGTTTCAACTTATTTCAATGTCCAGTATGGGTTTTTCTTTCTTTAAAGAAAGGATACCATCAATTCTGTCCATGTTTGTACCTTTCCTAGAACAAAAGTTCAGGATATCTGCTGAAACTCCATGATTTTGTGGGAGAATTATGTTACAAGGTGCAGCACAATTCAGGTTGGTCAGATCACATTGAGGGATCCCCGTTGATAGCAAATACGAAATTTGTGGTGAATGCTACAAGACAGAACACGAAGATTAACTGTCTGATATGGCTAGCAGTTTATTCAGATATAGGGACATTCTGCAGATTGGATAGCTATATATTCACTGGTAGAAACGCATAAATTAGGTGTGGTTGAATAGTTAGACGGTTCAATATACTTGAGTATTAAAGCATAAGGAATAAGGCTAGGACTTAATGGTGATTTTGGTTGCAACTCCCTTTGTGTGATGGATGTAGTTGCATTGCTATACTGAGAATGCAACTGCAACACCATTGACTTACATTGGTGAAGGAATTGTAGATCAACACATCAATCTTTGGTCTCCCAAAGTCGAAATGTAGTTCTAGCCTGAAGTGAATGGTCTGTACTTGGTTGTCAAAACTAAAATGCAGGCCAACTCATGTATATAACAAGAGGAAGCTACTGCACTTGGGGGAACTTTGGAATATGGTCAGGATGGAAACTTAGATAAGGAATTAACGGAAAAACAAAGGCATGTCAAGTATCAGCAAAATTAAAAGGAAATGCTGGAAAATATGGAATCAGGAAATCTAAGCTGCAAACAACTTGTAAATCACAGGGTTCACAAAGAAGCTAGGCAGCAGTGCTGCATTAAGACAATGACCTCGACTGACAGCTAAGAGGACTTGCTTTAGGGTAGAGTCACATGTGCAGCATGGTGGCTCAGTAGTTCGCACTGATGCTTTGTAGCACTGATGAAGTTCTAATCTAACCAAGGGCAATATCTGCATTGAGGTCTGCATGATCTACTAGTTTGATTTTATTCTATGCTCCCAAAAACCCTGATGGACCCAGATGTGAATGATGGACTATCTTTGTACAGAGCTGCAAACTATTTTGGAACTATATTATATAATAAATGTGGTATTTAATAAGTGGATACAAAACAGGGGAGACATACTGATCTTTCTCTATAAATTCCCTTTTCACTTTTTCTTGCAGATTTCTAACAAGGCCAGTGATAAAGGAATGGACATAATCAGTGTGTGAAGGATGGCACCAGCTTGTACCTGTTCTCCATCTTACATTCCTTTCCTGGGCGCAGCCCACAGCTTATCTACAAGGGGATGTGACTTCTTCTGTGCCTTATCCAATAGCTATGTGCCAAAACTTTTTACAACTTTATAACCAATCATGTTATGTTAAATTATACTAATCGCACTTTCTCTTTGTCTATGCAATGTTTAACCACACCTACAATGTATAAAAACCTCACCATCTGCCATTAAAGATCAAAATCCATATTGGTCACATAATTCTAGATGTAACTGTCAGATTCTCTGAGCTGGCTCATATATCAATTGTACTAATTTGGATTTCAATATGGTGATACCAAGAGTGGATTGCGCTCACAAAAATTGGCATCCCTGGGGGGGCAGGAGGTGGCTTGTTATTCACCCATGTAAGCAGACAGGGGGACAACCTGACAAAGGGAAAGTTGAAAAGTGGTCTAAAACGCAGTTAAGGAGCTTTAGCCTTACCATCTCCACCTTCTGCTTTCCTCTAGACTTGCGGTCTTTCAACGTCGGGTGAGTTGTAAGGAAACTAAACCTTCTGGTCTTTTTAAAAGCCCTATTTATGAATGACCAATATAGAGATTTTGTGCTGTGTTTTTGGCATGCATCCCATTTGGTTTGTTTATGTGCTAGATCATGTGGAAAGTTAAAGAAAGGTTACCTCACCGCCTATCTCCTCTAAGCTGTGATAGAGAAGACGGTAGCAGGGGTACTGTGTGATTTCCTTGTATTTATTAAAGATATATCTTTTGAGGTTCTAGAACAAGAAGCTATATTCAGATAGGCGCTGTATGTGCCTGGAGCAATTGCTGTGCGCGGTCTTGAAGGTTAAAAGACAGAAAAGTTAGGCAAATAATTTGCCTGGGCGGTGTTCAGCTGATCCTAAGAATAGAGGAATTCCACCTATAGCGATTGTAACAACAAAGGAGGGTGCTGATGCAGTGAAGGGGTGCCAGAAAATGTTCAGAAAGGCTGGTATGCTTAAGACAGGATGTTTAGATGTTGTCTAAGTTTAGGATGCCAAAAAGATGGACCTTTGAATGTTAAAATGTAGAGAGAATGTGTTAATATACACAAAGGATGGTTACCAGACCAAAGTTTGATATACAAAGCAATGTGTTGGTTGAAAGATTTAAGGCCATTGAGAACACAGAGATTTGGTAACAGTGTTTCAATTATGGCAAGAGAAAAAGCATAGCCCCAACGCTTTGGCACCATCTTTAGTCTAAATACCCTCACAGTAGGGGTGACCAGCAGGCTGGACCTGTCCTAGATGTAGACAGTAAAATCTGTTGCATATTGTGTTCTTTTGTCATGAACCATGCCCCAATAAATCAGGGCTTTTCCCCATTATAGAAAGATTTATAGGGACTCAGAGAAATTAACAAGGTTTCCCTGTCCAAATTTGTGTACGTTGCATGTACCGTGTTTCTCCAAAAATAAGACAGTGTCAAATTTTTTTCTCCGAAAAAAGGGCTAGGGCTTATTTTCAAGGTAGGTCTTCATTTTTTCTATGAACAACAATTACACATTTGATCACCTTTTTATTTCAATTTTTATCAGGAGGTGAAACAGCAAAAAACATTTTTTTTTTCACTACGGTATTCACCATAGAGGTAAAATATTTTTATAAGTTTGTAGAGCAGGCGTTTTTGGACACAGAGATATGTGTATGTTTCACAGTAATATTTTAGTTTTATATGTTTTCTAGTGAAAGTGGGGGGACTTGAACTTTTTTTTTTTTATATATTTATTTTCTTTTACTATTAACCCCTCCTAAGGGGGCTTGAACCTGCAATCATCCCATAGACTGCAATACAATGTATTGCAGTCTATGGGAGATTATCCACATTACTATTGAGGCTGGTCTATGAGCAGCCTCAATAGTAATATTCCTATGACATGCCTGGGAGCCTTCATAAGGCTTCCACGATCTCACCGCTTGGGAGCCGACCTGCAATGTGAAAGGTACGGGGCCGGTGGGGACTGGCCCTGGGGATAGTTGCTCTGCTTTGGGGGTTGGATTTAGGGGAGGGGAGTCACAGACTGGCACACTCAACAATGGCCACGATCAGAATGGACTCTGATCGCGGGCATTAACTTTGGGTCTCCGCTGTACAACAGAGACCCGGTAGGGACTGGGGGCGGGGGGGGTTTGGTCACACTTAACAATGCCCGCGATCAGAGTACTCTGTGATCGCGGGCATTAACTCTGGAGGTTGTGCTACTTTGGTGGGAAGGAGGGGGGGGGGTCACGCTCAACAATGCCCACGATCAGGGTAGACACTGATCGCAGGCATTAAACTCCAGGTCTCCGCGGAAACCCAGTACGGTAGCTATGGTAGCCGCTCTGTAGCAGAGCGGCCGCCATCTTTAAGGACCCAGCCTCCGCTGTAATCACACGGCAGATGTCGGGAAGGGGTTAAATTAGCTAGGGCTTATTTTTTGGAGAAACACGGTAGTAGTCAGAGGGAGACCTAGTCCAGACTATCCTGTAACAGTAACACTTTTGATTTTAATTAAAAAATCAAAGATGAGGTACTCTGAGTGCCGGTCAATAATTGTAAGTCTGACGACCCCTAAACTAAAGTCATATACCACAAACCATAACACAGAAGTGCTGCCACAAGATGCTTTAGGACACATGTGTTTACTGCTATTTCCTGGGACGCTCCCGTACTTTCCGATTAGAAGCAATGAAAGTCCATGTCCAGCCCCCAATTAGAGGTAAATGTAAGTGTCCAGGAGCACCGTATGGCGGCATCCTTATGGTGAATACACACTATGTATCTGGATGCAGATATAGTCTTAAGCCACTGGAACTAATTCAATGTAAAACTGCGTTCACATGGTGCATTTTTGCACAAAAAAAAATGCCTGTGTTTTAAGTGCAAAAACACATCCTTAATGCAGAAAACACACCGTTATATAGAATAATGTCCCATAGCGGTCCCTGCAAATGGTTTTATGTCCCATAGCGGCCCCTGCACAAGGTATTATATTCCATAACAGTCTCTGCACACCATATTATGTCACATAGCGCTCCCTGCACGCGGTATTATGTCACATAGCGGTCCCTGCACACGGTATTAGGTCGCATAGTGGTCCCTGCACACGGTATTAGGTCGCATAGCGGCCCCTGCACAAGGTATTATATTCCATAACAGCCTCTGCACACTGTATTATGTCACATAGCGGTCCCTGTACACGGTACTATGTCATATAGTGGCCCCAGCACACCATATTATGTCACATAGTGACCCCTTCACACGGTATTATGTCACATAGCGGTCCCTGCACACTGTATTATGTCATATAGTGGCCCCAGCACACGGTATTATGTCACATAGTGGCCCCTTCACACGGTATTATGTCACATACCGGTCCCTGCACATGGTATTATATCACATAGTGACCCCTTCACACCTTATTATGTCACATAGTGGCCTCTGCACACCGTATTATGCTACATAGTGACCCCAGCACACGGTATTATGTCATATAGTGGTCCCAGCACACAGTATTAGGTACCATAGCGGCCCCTGCACACGAGTATAATAAGTCCAAGAGAGGTGACAAACATAAAAAAACAATGCTAGTCACCTTTTTCCACGCTCCACAGCCGCTTTGTTCTCTTCGGCGCTTCTGCCTGTAGTCAGCGACCGCTGATTGAGTCTCTGGCCCTGTCAGCTGTCAGAAGCGCCAGCAGATCGCATAGCCGCCGCGTAGCGCAGGGAGCAAGGTTAGTATCATTGTTTTTATGTTTTATCACTTCTCCTAAGTCTCCGCTTATTATACTCGGGGGTCTGAAGAGACCCCACAGTATAATAGCAGTTTTGTTTCGGCCATGTTTGGTCCGATCGAAGCTGCTGGGCTAGGACTCGGCCGCCGTGCCAGGGAAATAAGCCACGCGTGCCACGGGTTGCCGACCCCTGTCCTAGAGTTTAATAGTTCGTGGGTGGTCCACTATGGGGCATAATACTGTGTGGAGAGGCCACTATGGAACATTATACTGTCTTGAGGGGCCACTTTGGGACATTATAGTGTGTGTTATACTGTGTGGAGGCCAAAAAAAGGGGCACTATGCCATGGGGGCTCAGTCAAAAGTTTGCTGGGGGCCCCTGTCTTTGCTAGTTACGCCCCTGAATCTATTGCTAACCCTGATTTTAAGTCCTTTGTAGATGGCTCAAGATTTGGGAAGGATGGCAAATTCTACACCGGATATGCCGTAGTCACTGAATACGAGGTAAACCAAGCAGAACCATTAATCCCGCATGTCTCAGCTCAAGAAGCATGTAAAATGACTAAGGGCAAGCCCATTACGCCTTTGGCATAGCGCACGTCTAAGTTCCGATCTGGAGAGCAAGAGCTTTCCTTAAATCTAATGGTAAGCCTATAAAGGATTTCCAAGCTTTTCAGGAACTATGGAGGCCCTGCTGGTACTCAAAGTGGAGGGTATAGTCAAAGTTAAGGCACACACCTATACTGATACAAAAGAAAGCAGAGGTAACATGTGGGCAGAAGCTGCCGCCAAACTATCTGCAGCAGTCAGGAACATATGAGCCTTGTATGATATTATATACACACTGTATACACACATATATTACAGTCATATGAAAAAGTTTGGGCACCCCTATTAATCTTAATCATTTTTAGTTCTAAATATTTGGGTGTTTGCAACAGCCATTTCAATTTGATATATCTAATAACTGATGGACACAGTAATATTTCAGGATTGAAATGAGGTTTATTGTACTAACAGAAAATGTGCAATATGCATTAAACCAAAATTTGACCGCTGCAAAAGTATGGGCACCTCAACAGAAAAGTGACATTAATATTTAGTAGATCCTCCTTTTGCAAAAATAACAGCCTCTAGTCGCTTCCTGTAGCTTTTAATCAGTTCCTGGATCCTGGATGAAGGTATTTTTGACCATTCCTCTTTACAAAACAATTCCAGTTCAGTTAAGTTTGATGGTCGCCGAGCATGGACAGCCCGCTTCAAATTATCCCACAGATGTTCAATGATATTCAGGTCTGGGGACTGGGATGGCCATTCCAGAACATTGTAATTGTTCCTCTGCATGAATGCCTGAGTAGATTTGGAGCTGTGTTTTGGATCATTGTCTTGCTGAAATATCCATCCCCGGCGTAACTTCAAATTCGTCACTGATTCTCGTACATTATTCTCAAGAATCTGCTGATACTGAGTTGAATCCATGCGACCCTCAACTTTAACAAGATTCCCAGTGCAGGCATTGGCCACACAGCCCCAAAGCATGATGGAACCTCCACCAAATTTTACAGTGGGTAGCAAGTGTTTTTCTTGGAATGCTGTGTTTTTTTGACGCCATGCATAACGCCTTTTTGTATGACCAAACAACTCAATCTTTGTTTCATCAGTCCACAGGACCTTCTTCCAAAATGAAGCTGGCTTGTCCAAATGTGCTTTTGCATACCTCAGGCGACTCTGTTTGTGGAGTGCTTTCAGAAACGGCTTCTTTCGCATCACTCTCCCATACAGCTTCTCCTTGTGCAAAGTGTGCTGTATTGTTGACCGATGCACAGTGACACCATCTGCAGCAAGATGATGCTGCAGCTCTTTGGAGGTGGTCTGTGGATTGTCCTTGACTGTTCTCACCATTCTTCTTCTCTGCCTTTCTGATATTTTTCTTGGCCTGCCACTTCTGGGCTTAACAAGAACTGTCCCTGTGGTCTTCCATTTCCTTACTATGTTCCTCACAGTGGAAACTGACAGGTTAAATCTCTGAGACAACTTTTTGTATCCTTCCCCTGAACAACTACGTTGAACAATCTTTGTTTTCAGATCATTTGAGAGTTGTTTTGAGGAGCCCATGATGCCACTCTTCAGAGGAGATGCAAATAGGAGAACAACTTGCAATTGGCCACCTTAAATACCTTTTCTCATGATTGTATAAACCTGGCTATGAAGTTCAAAGCTCAGTGAGGTTACAAAACCAATTTTGTGCTTCAGTAAGTCAGTAAAAAGTAGTTAGGAGTATTCAAATCAATAAAATGATAAGGGTACCCAAATCAAATTTTGGTTTAATGCATATTGCACATTTTCTGTTAGTACAATAAACCTCATTTCAATCCTAAAATATTACTGTGTCCATCAGTTATTAGATATATCAAATTGAAATGGCTGTTGCAAACACCCAAATATTTAGAACTAAAAATGATTAAGATTAATAGGGGTGCCCAAACTTTTTCATATGACTGTATATAGTTACACCTTCTAGTCTGTTCTTAATGCTTGTAGAGATAGGGCCACAACATCTATGCATAGTAACCAATAGTGACACTGCTTTAAGAAATGTGAATCTTACAATTCCATTCCCTGGATGTTTGTGTCAGTCACATATTATGGGCAGGCAAGACTATTTCTTTCTTACAGTATACGGTGAGTGGGTACCTCAGTCTTTATCGTTACCTGGAACAACGTATCCACTGAAGGAACTAAAAGATATTGCAGAAAAGCCCCAAGTTCAAGGAGACCATAGATTTGGTTAATATTACATTACACAAAGAGTGAGAGAAAGCAGGGAAATCTAACATTCAGAAGCAAAAAAAAAGACAAATGCAGAGATAAGAGTATGCTATACAAAGTCCAGTGTGTTAAAGACAATCAGGTGTTGGGTGCAGCCATGGAAAGTTGTTTTTCAGCTGGAGGCCTTCTTGAAAATATTCTACCAAAATTTGACTATTTCAGAAAAACATACTTTATGAAGTACTGTACACACCATAGTTACAATAAACACTACTGAAAGAATAATGTCTGTTATATAAATAGCAAAAGTAATATTTTTGAACATGTGAATAATAATGTGTGTGGATCATTTTTAGGGGAGAACTTGTAAAAATGAAAGCTGTACTGATCGTTTTAGGTAACACAAGGAGTTTCATAAATTTGTTGTTTTGGGATTTGACTCTTCATTAAGACATATCTGTCCTAAGCATTAAGATAAATCCGATCACTTTTTCAGAGAAATGCCAAGGTGTTTCTGCTCCTTCCCAACTATCATTTTTGAAGTTTAGTGTCCATTTAAAGGGGTTGTCTAATAGTTAATTTTGTTGAACTATTCTAAAGATAGGCCATCAATTTTAGATTAGTTGGGTTCCGACACCTAGCACTCCCACCAATTAACTCTACAGAGTGAGAAGCAGACTGCTCCATACACACTGCAGAAGCCATGATGAGTTGCAATAACATCAATATCAACTCTTGGACAACCCCCAATAGATTAATTGTAGTGAATTCCACAGGATAGAAGGAATGATTAATTCCTCCCAATATGTCAGAATAGGTAAAATTCAGTATACCAAAAAGGAAATATGTCTAGATCACACAGGATTGTATAAACTGTAACAAATGTTCATCTAAGAGAACTATTAGGCCTGTATCATGTTCCCATTCAATGACAGCAAACATCTTGAAAATTGTGAGAAACTGAAAAAAGATGCATAGTTTATAATTATTAACAGATTATGTTTTATTCACAGAAAACCCCTTTAATAAAACAGGCTTAAAAGGCTGCTCTCTACAATAGTGACCTCTTTGTATTAGGCCTTACACATACAACAGTGATTTTTTTTTTTGACGGACCTAACAGCAGTTTTTGCATTTGTTCCGTTTTTGATGACCAAGTGTCATTCGTTTTGTATCAGTTTAAAAAAACATGGGTTTTGATCCACTGATCCGTTTTTAACAGATGTAAAAGGGAGGTCAATCTGTTTTACATCAGTTAAAACAGAGTGATTGATTTCTATTTGGTCTGTGAAAACCGACAAAAGACAGAGCATATCATTTTTTTTGATGGCCGTTAAAAATGGTCAAAAAAAACAAACAAACATATGAGAATATACACATTGAAATCAATGTGTTTTGAATACACCAGTGTGACAGACGTTGCAAAAATGGCCATCACACGGCTGTTTTTCACTGTAGTATAAATAAGGCCTAAGACTTCATTCGGAGTGGATGGCTACCAATCTATTCTGATTCCATATGCACTGGAGTGAGATCCTGTACTTGTGTGTTTTAGAAGTTCTGACTACTTGTCAAAATGTCTCTTACTGACCATTCCTTTTATAGCAGCGATAGCAGTTATTAATAAAACATTTAGTGCACAGCACATTTTTATCAAAAGTTACAGTGAAAGCTATTGTCTGTGTGAGAAAACCATTTCCGGTAAGATATACAAAAAAATTCTCAGAAGTTAAGGTCTTCCTTATGTTTATGGGAAAATCTATCAATTTCATTCAGAACGACTATAAAAGGAGCTGAAAAGTCTAGGAAAAAAAAAACCCAAAGATGCCTTCACTTATGGAGTTATTCAACTGCATGACAAGGAGGCAAAAAAATAAATAAATAAAATAATAATAATAATAGGTGTAATGAGGACTGTATGACTAAATCAGACCTATCACATGTCCTACTAGAGCATATGATCACCACATAGGGGTGCCCCCTGCCTGGAAACTCCCCCCTTCAAGAATTAATGCGGGTGCCTTATAGCAAAATCAACAGTTTGGGGGAGTACTGAGAGTGTCTCAGCTTTTACAACAACAGAGAGCTGTCACAGTAAGAGGCTCTCACTCAGTAAAGTTCAGTGTACACGAGGACCTGCTGGTGTCTTCCACTGCCAAAAACTGACGATTACAAAGGATTCTTATCAAAAGAGGGTGTCCAAACCAGACAAATGAAACTTTTCAGGGTTATTTTTTTTTTTTTAACCCCCAGTTGCCAAATCAGCACTAGACTGCAAGTTGAAGACACAAGATGTATAGATGTAGCTCATTTACCTTGCATTTATTACTTTTTTTCTCCAAACCTTAGGATTTTCAGAACAAGAACATGTTTGCTTGGGAAAGAAAAAACATTTTTAGTGTTGTGTATAGAGAGGCTGGTCTGTCAGACCAGTATAAGAGCTCTTCATTCGACTCAGTCCCCTCAGGGGCTGCACTGTAGCACAGGGTGGAAAAATATGTTAAAAATTAAGACAATATAATATAACCATAATAATTAAAAAAAAAAAAAAAAAAAGACATTGCGTACACCTTATTCAAGTCAACTATAGTGAGAATTATAAACAATAAAAAGGTGTCATTTTTGCCACATGGCTATAAGCTCTTCTGTAATTAGGCCTTGAGGGAGAACTTCTGGCAGGTTCTACAGAAGTCCTCTTCTTGGATTTGGCAAGTGATTTCAGATTTCATAGCTTTTCACTAAGCCAGTCCCTTTAACATTTTACATGGCATATGCAACTTGCTGCAGCTCAGGACATAACTGATGAACTATTCGATTATAGCTTTCCTGCCCATGTGCTTCTGCTTAACAGTCACATATCACTGCAATCCCTGCAAAGGTGGTGGCATATTTCTAACAACATTTGCTTTATCTAGTAAAAGACATTGTCAAAACTTTCCTCTTTCATGTGGTCCTTGCTTCCTCTGAAGTTGTAGATAAAGTTTTCTTGCCAATCTTGGAGCAATCTGTGATGTTGACAGTCTTCTTGCTTAAACACCCATATACAGTCCTTGGGTCATACTCTACTATCATCAAGAAGAGGTTCCTTGCCCTCAGGGAGGTGGGCAGGAGGTAGAAGTGCATGGCTTTGAGCACCATTGCTGTGCTTCTTATGAGCACCAGAGCGCAGTGTAAGGCTGGTATGCTCCGGGATGAAGAGTGCCACAAGCAAGGACAACAATACAGAACATGCTCCAAATAGAAAGGGAGGACCTGGGATTATACTCCTCTGTGGAGATAAAAGGAAGACAAGAATTAAAACAGCCTATTACACCTGGGAAAACGTGGGAGTCGAGAAATATTTTTTGGCCAAACAAGCAAGCTTTTGAGCAACAGCTATTGAAGGTGTAACTCAAACCAATCATGAAATAGTAGTACTGTTCTGAATCCTAAACTTCCTTGATCTTACTGTTCTGACTCATGGTAAGTATGTAGCAAGACTTTAGACTGCTGTCTACATTGCTAATAAGATTACCTCATCAGAAGGGTTTGCCATATTGGGTTTAAGGATCTTGCCAGAAGTCTCTTCCTCAGCAATTTCATTCAACTCCACGTGGAACAAGTAAAAGACAAAACCATATAAAGCAGGTCCCAGTCCATTACATAAACCACGAATTCCAGTTACCATTCCTTGTACAACACCTGCAACAGAGGCAACATATTTTTATTCAAGAGTTTGCATGTATATAAAGAGCCGACAAAGACAGCTTGCCTGGTGCAATACTTTTTATATATCTTATATAATATGACTAATTTATATATAATTATAATATAATTCTAATTAAATAATTTATACCATAACTGTATAACTCACCTTGCTGGTCAGGGTCTGCATTGCGAGACACCACTGCACTTATTGCAGGGAAGGTAATACTTGACATTGCAGCTACTGCGCCAGCAGCCCACATCATCCTAGCAAAGACAGCAAGTGAAAATCCTTAAGGGTGTTGTACGGTTACTCACTTTCATATACCTTACTACTAAACTGTGAATTTATATAGGGAGATCCTGATATCTTGGCCAGTGGTATCCTACTCTGGAGAACACATCCTGTCCTACATTAACACAGAAAACTCATTCATCTGAATAGGTACTGTGATGTTCAGTTTCTCCTGTGGTGGTATTGCAGGAAAAGTGAATACTTTCTGCCAGGTTTCCCCAGAGAACCATCGATAACAGCAGAGGGGGAAGCTTATTGTCAAGGGACCCTTCTAGGACATAGCAAATGCCCAAAGTGCAAACTCCAATGATGAGAAGGAGGAATATACGTATGTGCACACTAACATATTACATCACAAATGTTCATTACATGGATGAATGCCCTGGTGAGCTCTACCTACTTATGGCGTTCCTTAAATTTTCCACTAATATTCTTCAGGTGCATTTGTCACATTACACATACAATACACTGAACATATGTAAGGGTGTTATTCAATTAGGCGCCCTATTATAATGTAGCAGACAATGTTTATATACATTAAAAAAAAAAAAAATGCAGTAGGAGGGAGGGAAGTTATCTGCGTCACGCACCCTTCTCCTCGATTCTGCTGATTCAGCTGGATCGGCAGAAATGAGGAGAAAAGAACCCCTGACCCCAGTTCTAAAGCTTCCCCATTTTGTAGGCCACAGGCCTCCAGCTTATAAGGTCAAGGCTGCTTGAGTGTAGATACTTAACTCTTTGCTCCCCAGCACCTCCCGCTCTCCCACTGGCCCACTACCGTGACATAAGTACAGGCTGGAGGTCAATGGTGGGGAACATTAAACTGTGTAGGACCACTGTTGGCCAAACATTAAAGGGGTTTGTCCCACAAACTGAAGATCACAGGACCTTTACCCAAGCCACATACAACTTGAGTGCAACCAGGTAAAATATGGGCGGGACTGGTGGTGGTCGGTGCTCCTATTCACTTCAATGGGAGTGCCAGAGAAAGCAGAGTGCTCTATTTGTAGCTCATTTGCCTGGCCAAGTTTGATACAGCTGATTTACAGTGGCTTGCAAAAGTATTCACACCCCTTGAACTTTTTCACATTTTGTCACCTTACAACCAGAAACTTAAATGTATTTTATTGAGAAAGTAGCAGATAATTGTGAAGTGGAATGAAAATGATACATGGTTTTCAAAATTTTAAAACAAATATAAATCTGAAAAGTGTTATCACCCCCCTGTACTCTGATACCCCTAAATAAAATCCAGGGCAATCAATTGCCTCCAGAAGTCACAAGGAGCACTATTCAATCCATCATCCAAAAATGGAAAAAGTATTCTACAACTGCAACCCTACCAAGACATGGCCGTCCACCTAAACTAACAGATCGAGCAAAGAGAGCACTGGTCAGAGACGTAGGGAAGAGGCCCATGGAAACTCTGGATGAGCTGCAGAAATCCACAGCTCAGGTGGGAGAATCTGTCCACAGGACAACTATAAGTCGTGCATTCCACAAATCTGGCCTTTATGGAAGAGTGACTAGAAGAAAATCATTTTTGAAAGAAAGACATAAGTGTCGTTTGCAGTTTGCTACAAGCCATACAGGGGACACAGCAAACATGTGGAAGAAGGTGCTCTGGCGGAAAAGTAACACTGCTCATCACCCTGAACACACCATCCCCACTGTGAAACATGGTGGTGGCAGCATCATGCTGTGGGGATGCTTTTCTTCAGCAGGGACAGGGAAGCTGGTCAGAGTTAATGGGAAGATGGATGGAGCTAAATACAGGGCAATCCTTGAAGAAATCCTGTTGGAGGCTGCAAAAGAGTTGAGACTGGGAAGGAGATTCACCTTCCAGCAAGACAACGACCCTAAACATACAGCCAGAGCTACAGTGGAATGGTTTAGATCAAAGAATATTCATGTGTTAGAATGGCCCAGTCAAAGTTCAGACCTAAATCCAATTGAGAATTTGTGGAAAGACATGAAAATTGCTGTTCACAGACGCTCTCCATCCAATCTGGCTGAGCTTGAGCTATTTTGCAAAGAAGAATGGGCAAAAATCTCAGTGTCTAGATGCGTAAAGCTGGTAGAGACATACCCCAAAAGACTTGCAGCTGTAATTGCAGCGAAAGGTGGCTCTACAAAGTATTGATATAGTGGGGCTGAATACTTTTGCACATCACACTTTTCAGATTTTTATTTGATTAAAATTTTGAGAACCATGTATCATTTTTGTTCAACTTCACAATTATCTGCTACTTTGTGTTGGTCTATCACTTAAAATCTCAATAAAATACAAATAAGTTTGTGGCTGTAAGGTGAAAAAATGTGAAAAAGTTCAAGGGATATGAATACTTTTGCAAGCAACTGTAAATGCATGGACTTTCTATGAAAGTCTAAATGTATATCTCTCTCATTTTTGTTTTATATCTAAATATATCCAAATTCTTCTGCTGGTTAATACTAAGGGCCAATTCAGACAGATATAAATCAGGCCAGGAAACATAGTACGCGTATTGATCAGATTTCCCCACCTGAATATAGGGAATTTATGATACAGAGTTCCAGAACTACAAAAGCTACTTCCAGATACTCTAATGATCATGTGAGTAAGGGCAGTGGAGTGTCGGTAGCTCTGGAACTTACAGAATAAAAAATCACTATGATGCTGAGAGTTCAGTTCAGATGAGCCATAGTTGGTTCCAGAAGTGAGGTCAACACATGGGCCTTGTTCCCTTGGCTGAATATGACCATCTGAACTGGCCATTAATGTTTTAATTAACTTGAGTCAATCGAACTATCACTTACCACTGCTGAGAACCAAAACCATACCAAGCAAGCTGCAATATCTGGAAGCCAAGACCTAGTAGTATAGTGTTCTTATTGCCAATTGATCTCATAAGAACTCCCAACACTACAGTCTGCATAAAAAGGAACAAAGGCAACTATTACATAAATGGTTATATGCAAATTAAAGATACATGGTAAAGAGAACTAGCTGCTAGCTAGAGGTAGTGGCATATCCAGGGGTTCAGCACAGGTGTGTAAAACATATCTGAGCCTGTGTGAGCCCCCATTCCAAGTAACACATTTACAACTGTAGAGGTGCATCCAAATCATAGTGGTCATAAGCACCCCAGTGGGAACCTCAGCAGACGACAATACATTTCAAATTATCAAGACTATATATAGTCTACTTTCTCCCAATATGCTACCACTTTGCTCCTCTTATATCACTTATCTGCTCTCAATCTCAGGACTAGAGAAGTGCACTTAGTGCCATTAAATATGCCAGTGGGTGAGTTCCACCATGCAAATGGGCCAGGGACCACCGCTTCCCCCCTCCTTTCTGCTAGAGATGCCTCTGTTGCTCACCTTTTGAGACAAGCAGTTACATGAAATCTTACTATGCCATCTATTAAGTATAAGAAGAAAATCTGCTCCACTCACCTGAGCCAAGATTGACAAAATTCCAACAACACCAATAAACGTAGCTACGGTTTCTGATGTGAAGCCAATCACCTATACAATTGATAAGAATCACTATTATGCTCCATAATCCATAACGAAACATGAGATCACTTAAATAGGACCTATCACAGAGTAGAAAATGCTAAATAACAATGTTATTTTTCTTATTAAAATCTGTCCACTGATTCAAAAGATATGTCCCCTGGAAGATTATATGTAAACTAGCTCTGATTCTCTATGTGGGCGGGAACCTTTTATTTTCTTAGACAAAAACATAAGGTTACCGGCCACTTGGAGAATCAGACCTATAACCTTACAGGTGTCATATCTTTTGAAGGGTTAAGAGGTTATCCGGTTTCTAGTAGTTGAAGTATATGGGACAGCGATGTAGTACCTGCACTACAGCAAGTAAGCATTGCGGCTCCTGGAATGTAAACAATACCAGGAGTTGTTCTGTCTCTGTACAGGTGATCAGTAGGGGTCCCCACAGATCTAACAAGGACCTAAGGATAGGCCATCAATACCAGAACCAGATAACCCCTTTAAAAATGAAATCCTATTCATACTGAAAATCTGACTGCTACACAACCAAAACCTGAAATGAAATTATTATAGTGGCTATTATCTTCTTTCCATGACAAACAAAAGTCAATTATATCATGTATTTCACTTACCTGTCGCAGGTAAAGAAAAAAGCTTGAGTACTGTCCAGCTTCAGGGAGATAAGACAGAAACACAGTTATACAGATGAGGAGGACAGTGGAATCTTGGCCAACTTTCCGCAAGGACTGTAAAACAGAATGATAAAAAATGTCTTGTATACAATGGTCATAATCTCATGGTTTTAAGAAATAATTCTGCGATTCCCAATTCGTCAATTTTTTACAAACAAAGAAGATTGTAACATCACTAATTAGAAAAGCTTTTTTTTATACAGTATCTCAGAAAAGTGAGTACACCCCTCACATGTATTTATTTTATTATATAGGACTAAAGATATGACACGTAGATACAATCTAAAGTAGTTGTACAGCTTGTATAAGAGTGTAAATTTGTGTGCGCCAACAAAATCACTCAACACAGCCATTAATGTCTAAACCCATGGCAACAAAAGTGAGTTGGGCACGGAGTTCACTAGAGCGTCACAGGTTGCCACTGGAATCCTCTTCCACTCCTCCATGACATCACAGAGCTGGTGGATGTTAGAGACCTTGCACTCCTCCACCTTACGTTTGAGGATGCCCAACAGATGCTCAATAGGTGTTTAGATCTGGAGACATGCTTGGCCAGTTCAGCACCTTTACCCTCAGTTTCTTTGGCAAGGCAGAAGTCGTCTTGGAGGAGTGTTTGCGATTGTTATGTTGGAATACTGCCCTGTGGCCCAGTTTCTGAAGGGAGGGGATCATGCTCTGCTTCACTATGTCACAGTACATGTTGGCATTCATGGTTCCCTCAATGATCTGTAGCTCCCCACAGCCGGCGGGCACTCATGCAGCCCCAAACCATGACAATCCCACCACCATGCTGGTCTATAGACAAGACACATTTGTCTTTCTACTCCTCACCTGGTTACTGCCATACACACTTGACACCCTCTGAAACAAATAAGTTTATCTTGGTCTCATCAGATCACAGGACACGGTTCCAGTAATCCATGACCTTAGTCTGCTTGTCTTCAGCAAACTGTTTGCGGGCTTTCTTGGGCATCATATTTAGAAGAGGCTTCCTTCTAGGATGACAGCCATGCAGACCAATTTGATGCAGTGTGCGGCATATGGTCTGAGCACTGACAGGCTGACAGCGCTGAGCATGGGCATGGCAAGGTCTTTTCAGAGTGGGACCTGTCTTGTTAAACTGCTGCAGCTCATTTTCAGGGTGTTGGCAACCTTCTTATAGCCTAGGCCATCTTTCTGTAGAGCAACAATTCTTTTTTTTTCAGATCCATTGCCATTTGGTGCCATGTTGAACTTCCAGTGACCAGTATGAGAGAATGTGAGCGCAATAACACCAAATTTAAGACATCTGCTACCCCCATTCATACCTGAGACCTTGTAACACATGATACCAGGGAGGGAAAATGGCTAACTGGGCACAATTTGTCCATTTTCACCTAGGGGGGGGTACTCACTTTTGTTGCCAGGGGTTTAGACATTAATAACTGTGTGTTGAATGATTTTGATGGCACACTAAATTTACACTGTTATACAAGCTGTACACTGACTACTTTAGATTGTATCTACATGTCATATCTTCAGTGTTGTCCCATGAAAATATATATCAAAATAATTACAAAAATGTGAGAGGTGTACTCACTTTTGTGAGATACTGTATATATTTTTTCTTACATTTACCAAGCATGCAGAAAAAAATACAAAGGCAATAAAGAAAAATAAATAAAAAAACAAAACAACCCATACATACACACAACTCTACTCCATGTTTATCACACACAAATTTACATATACACACCTACATATACACGCCTACACAATACTACCAGGAGAAGAAAGGAGGGGGGGGGGAATTAGAGTGGTGAAAAAAATTGGATTTTTGCACTCACTGTAAAATTTCTCTTTTGCTGTATTCATTGAGGGCTCCACCCCTGTGCTATACCCTCTCCTCAGACACTCTGCTAGCCAGTTTCTACCACAGCAGTAGGAGAGAGAAAAAAAGTAAACCAGAACTAACCACCTCCAACATGTCCCGAACCTGGAAAAGAACATCGAACAGCCCGGGGCAGGAAAAATGAAAGGGTGGGATCTGTGTTCCCCAATGAATACAACGAGAAAGTGATTGGGCAAAAATCCAATTTTGAGACTTAAAGGGGTTGGCCACTTTCAGATAAATATTCAGAGACAAATATTATTGTTTGTTTAATAAAAAGTTGTACAATTTTTCATTATACTATCTGTATCAATTCCTCACAATTTCCTAGATCTCTGCTTGCTGTCATTCATTCTGCTTACCTCTAGTGGATGAAATGCTGACCATGGTCATGTGATGTACAGCTCGTTATAGTCAGAACACAGTAATTAGACATCTGCCTGGTAATGAGCTGTGCACCTGTGTGCTCATCACATGACCCTGGACCACAAATCACATGACCTTGGTCAGACTTTTATCCACTAGAAGTAACAGAAATGAATGACAGTAATGACAACTGATGAGGCTGCGAAGCATAATAAAGTCATTATTATGGGAGATTTTAACTGCCCAGATATCAACTGGGAGGTAGAAACCTGCAGGTCCAACAAAGGGAACAGGTTATTGTCAGTAATAAAAGACAATTACCTATCGCAACTAGGGCAGGACCCAACAAGAGGCGAGGCACTTTTAGACCTAATTTTAACAAATGAATCTGACACACTGTCAAAAGTGGAGGTTGGGGGTCATCTAGGTAATAGTGACCATAACATAAAAAGGTTTCTTGTACACATTAAAAGATGTTCAGTAGGGGGGGGGGGAAGGGGGGTTCCAAAAACACTAGACTTCAGGAAGGCCAATTTTAACCAGCTGAGAGGGGAGCTTAGCAGCATAAACTGGTCATCAAAGAAAAGGGAATATAAACAAAATGGGACCACTAAAAAACATATCTTATGGGAATAAGCGGGTCAGAAATCATAGAAAACCAATATGGTTAACTAAAACGGTAAGGAGTGCAATGAAGGATAAAAAGGAAGCATTTAAGGTACTAAAACAAGAAAGTTGTGACACGGCATTAAAAAACTATAAAGAGAAATATAAATTGTGTAAAAGACAAATAAAGGAGGCAAAGATCGAGGCTGAGAGAATAATTGCCAAGGAAAGTAAAACTAATCCAAAATTATTCTTCAATTACATAAATAGTAAGAATATAAAAACTGACAATGTGGGCCCTCTCAAAAATAATCTGGGTGTAATAGTGGAGGAGAAGGAGGAAAAGGCACAACTATTAAATGCCTTCTTCTCTACAGTGTTTACACAAGAAAATCCAATGGGCAGCAACATGATTAGGGGAAATGTTAACTCTCCATTAAATGTCACCTGTTTAACCCAGGAGGAAGTGCGGCGCCGCCTTCAAAACACTAAAATAGAGAAATCGCCAGGTCCAGATGGCATACACCACCAAGTTCTGAGGGAATTATGCACAGTGATACACAGACCCTTATATCTAATATTTAAGGATTTAGTAATAACTGGATCTGTTCCACAGGATTGGCGCATAGCAAATAAGGTGCCAATTTTCAAAAAGGGGTCCAAAAGTGAGCCTGGAAACTATAGGTCGGTAAGTTTGACCTCTGTGGTGGGTAAGATATTTGAAAGTTTTCTAAGAGATGCTATCCTGGAATACCTCAATGTAAATAATCTTATAGCACTCAAACAGCATGGGATTATGAGGAATCGGTCCTGTCAGACTAATCTGATCAGCTTCTACGAAGAGGTCAGTTCTAGACTGGACATGGGTAATGTGGTAGATGTAGATCTGGACTTTTTGAAAGACTTTTGTTACTGTAACACATAAATGGTTGGTATGCAAAATGAGAATGTTGGGACTGGGGAAAAACATATGCATTTGGATTCGCAACTGGCTCACTGATAGGAAACAGAGGGTGCTTGTTAATGGTAAATATTCAGACTGGGTAACAGTCACCAGTTGGGTGCCACAGGGGTCAGTATTGGGCCCTCTCCTGTTTAATATCTTTATTAATGACCTGGTAGACGGTTTACAAAGCAGGATGTCCATATTTGCAGATGATACTAAACTCTTTAAGGTGATAAAAAAATGAGGAGGATAGTAGAATGTTACAAGGGGATCTAAGGAAGCTGGAAGTATAGGCGGAGACTTGGCAAATGAAGTTTAATGTAGACAAATGTAAGGTTATGCATTTTGGTCAAAGAAATAAAATGTATGATTATGTACTTAATAAAATACTCGGTAAGACTGCCACTGAAAGAGAGTTGGGGATTTTGGTGGACAGTAAGCTTACCTTTAGTGACCAGTGCCAGGCAGCTGCTGCCAAGGCAAATAAAATTATGGGATACATCAAAAGAGGTATAGATTCTCATGACAAGAACATAGTTATGCCGCTATACAAATCACTGGTACGGCCACACAGACTATTACGTGCAATTTTGGGCCCCAGTATACAAGAAGGACAGAGAGTGCAGAGAAGGGGCACCAAAATTATTAGGGAAATGGGTAGATTGGAGTACAACGATAGATTGATAAGCTTGGGGTTATTCAGTTTAGCAAAAAGACATCTACAGGGAGACCTAATAACAATGTACAAATACATTGTTATTATACAATACAGCAGAAAGAACTTTCTAATGATCTTTTTCTTTTTCCTAGGCCAGTGACCGTGACAAGGGGACATCCTCTACGTCTGGAGGAGAGAAAGTTTCACCAGCAACATAGACGGGGACTCTTTACTGGAGGAACAGCAAAGCTATGAAACTCTCTGCCCCAGGAAGTGGTGATGGTGGATTCATTGAGCAAGTTCAGGGGGCCTGGATGCCTTTCTTGTACAGAAAAATATTACAGGTTATGGGTTCTAGATTTTGTTAAGGAAAAGTTGATTGAGGGTTTTATGGCGATTGCCAGATTGGAGATGGGAAGGAATTTTTTCCCCTGACATGGGGCAATTGGCATTAGCCCCAAGTGGTTTTTTGCCTTTCTCTGGATCAAAACTGTAGGGTTATAGGTTGAACTTGATGGACCGGTGAACAACCTTGTCCTACTGGGAGGACGAGAAAGTGAGGTTTCTGAGACGGGGAAGCCTGCTCAACTACTCTCAGGATGGATGTGAATGCCACTAGGAAGGCAACCTTCTAAGAGAGTAGACAAAGAGAAATCTTTCGCAGCAGCTCTAGAGGGGGAGCTTGAAGCACTTCTCAACTTAGGTTAACATCCCAAGGTTCCACAGGAAGACGGTAGGAAGGAGCAGAGTGCGCCACACCCTGCAACAAGGTCTTCTGGAAAAGAATGGATATGTGATAGGCCTTGGCCTAATACACAAAGACAATAATGAACCATATTCTGCAATACAAAAGTAAGAGTAAAAAGCTTTAAAAAAAGTTTAAAGTTTTTTTTTAAAAACCCATTTAAAAAAATTACGTAAATAAAAAATAATACCAGAATATACCAAAAAAAATGGTACCAATAAAAACTGCAACTTAGTCTGCAAAAAAAAGAACCCTCAAAAAGCTCAAAGTCAACAAAAAAAAAAAAGTGAAAAAGTTATGGATGGCAGAACATGGCAAATTGTCAATTTTTGCAAAATGACATTTTATTTATTAATTAACGTGAGAAAACATGATAAAACAGATATACATATGGTATTATCGTAATGACCCACCAGACAAATCAGCCATGTCATTTTTAATGCGGAGTGAATGCCATTTAAAAAAAAAAAAAAAAAAAAAACAACATAGAAAAACCAAACACACACAAAAATATGTGGACCCCCCTCCAACCATTAATAAAAGCGAATCCAGAAACATTATATGCTCCCGAAAAATGGTGGCAAATAAAATTACAACTTGTGCAAAAAAAATAAGTCCTCGTAGTAGTAGGTCAGCATAAAAAAAAAAAAAAAAGTTGGGGACGGAAAATATCAAAAAGTCACTGCGCAATAATGCCGAAATTACCCTACGTCCTTAAAAGATTAAGCTAGGTGTACATAGCCTTTAATCTAAGCAAGATCCATGGCACTGTGACTTGTTAGATCAGAGAAATGTACGACTGACATGTAATACTAGTCTTGCCCTGCAGCTGCTGCTGTCTGGCTGACAACAGATTCCCCCTGCAAAAACATGTCTCATACCATTTTTTCCCTGTTTTACATCCATGCAAAGTGCCATCACGTGACATAATTTCTCAGCCATATTAAAGCTTTACAATTATCTGCAATGATCCTTAGCTACATACTGCAGTTCTTGACACCAATGAAAAGTTATTCTTTTCAATTAAATCTAACCCTTCCCTATAAAAAGCTGAAAATCAAGTTACATGTGAAAGATAAAGAAAGAGCCATCCATAAGGCTGCAGGTTTACAGGAACCTACTCTTCTAGTCACGGACTCTTGTAAGCTGTATCCATCATGCATGAACCTGAATTCCCACATTTGGTGATATTGTTGCCAACAGCACAGCGTAAATACTCCATCACATGTTGCTAGTGTAGGATCCAGGAATTTCTGATAAGTATTTTTATCCTCTTCCATTCCCAACATTCAACATCCTAGTCAGGTTTCCCCTTATAACAGCAAATGTCAAATATATAGCAAGAGAATGGCAGGAAGTATAACCCTAACAATCACATCCTTCTTTGTATATGTCTTTTAATCTGCAGTGATCTCAATTTCCCCCAACATATATCATCTCAGATGTCTAATACTTCTACTTTCAATTGTTAAAATGCTTGTTTGATTACACAACATTCTCCAGTTCTGCTGACGCCAGACATCAGATGCAGACTTGTACAAGACGTGTCCGATTCCTATGGCAGATGAAACTTAGCTTTTGTTTATCATAAAATTCTGTTAAAAAGACATATGCTGTCATGCAATATTTATTATGGCACACTCATCTACACTTTTTGGACCATGGGGTAGGGGTATGGTTGTTCGACCTCTGTAGCATAGGCTGGAATGGTTCGTAGATCATTTTTACATGTCATGCCAAGTTTATTTGTAGTTACTGTTGGTATAGAGCAGGGATACTCAACTGGCAGACCCTGCCTCCCGGCTCTTTCATTAAGACAGTGGCCAGGAGAAACCTTCATCTCTCACCCGCTGTCCCCAAGGCCTGATAGATTACCGATACCTGCTGCAATTTAGTGTAAGGGATCAGGGCTCAGGGAAGTGGGTGGGTAATTATAGTGTGTGAGTGAGAGTATGTGTAGGGAGGGGTGAGGAGGCACAATAATGGGTCATTATACTGTGAGAATGCCCCCCACATTAGAATACGCCATAGTGCCCCCACGCACAGTAGGATGCGCCATAGTGCCCCCACGCACAGTAGGATGCGCCATAGTGCCTCCACGCACAGTAGGATGCGCCATAGTGCGCTCCCCCCCCCCCCGCAGTATAACACCACATTAAGAAATATTTTTTCTAATTTTTCTTGTGCGTTTTATAGTCAGATGCATCTTTTTGTAAAAAAAAAAAAAAAAAAATACCGTAAATACTGGACGTGTCCAGCTGCTGTTCAGCTAGGACCTTTACTTGCTGGCGGACCCCGGTCAACAGACCTTTACTAAAAGTAGTTGAGTACTCCTGGTATAGAGTATCATGACTGATACTATATATACACCATGCCATAACATTCAAGAATGCACTCACCTCTGCAAAGCAGGTCTACTTCTCCACACTAATATCTGCCCTATCCCACAACCCCAAACAGCTATTCATTACCTTCAACTCCCTTCTCCGTCCTCCTGCGCCCCCTCCGACATCACTTATCTCAGCTGATGACTTTGCCTCTTATTTCAAAAGCAAAACTGACACCAGAGACAGTCTCACCCTACACCCCTGACAACCACTCTATCCAACTGCTCGGTGCTCTTCTTCTTTAACCTGTTTCTCCACTGTCATCGATGAAAAGCTCTCCACCCTAATCTCTAAATCCCACCTCACCTCCTGCACGCTTGACCCGATCCAGTCACATCTCATCCCCAAACTCATTGAAGTCATCACTCCTGCCCTAACCCATCTCTTCAAACTATCCCTAACCAATGGATCCTTCCCTTTCGCCTTCAAACATGCTACCGTCACACCTATACTTAAACCCTGCCTCGACCCGTCCTCTCCAGCCAATTATCACCCCATCTCTCTGCTCCCATACGCCTTTAAATTGCTGGAGCAACACATCCACTCCGAACTATCCTCCTCTTAGAAATGCTCTCATCCCTTGGCATCTCAGACCTGGCCCTTTACTGGATCTCCTCATACCTCACCAATCGCACACTCAGCGCCTGCCACTCATATACCACCTCCCCGCCATGCCCTGTTTCTGTAGGTGTCCCCCTATTCTCCATCTACACCCTCAGCCTTGGCCAACTCATAGAATCCCATGGTTTCTGTTACCATTGCTATGCTGACGACACCCAAATATATCTCTCTGGACCAGACATTACCTCTCTGTTGTCCAGAGTCCCAGAATGTCTAGCAGCCGTAGCTTCCTTTCTCTCCTCCCGCTTTCTCAAACTCAACATAGAGAAAACGGAGTTTATAATCTTCATCCCTCCTCGCACAACTCCCCCCTACCTGACCCATCTATCATAGTTAATGGTACTACACTTACCCCATTCCCATGGGTCCACTGCCTTGGGATAACCTTAGACTCTGATCTATCCTTCAAGCTGCATATTGAAACCCTCAACACCTCCTGCCGCCTCCAACTCAAGAACATCCATCGAATCCGCTCCTTCCTCACCCCTGAAACTACAAAGATGCTAGTCCATGCCCTCATAATCTCCCACCTAGACCTGTAACACCCTACTCCATGGCCTCCCAGCTAACACTCTCGCCCCCCTCCAGTCCACCTTAAACTGTGCTGCTCGCTTAATACACCTCTCCCCCCGTTCTTCATCAGCCGCTCCCCTCTGCCAGTCCCTTCACTGGCTACCCGTTGCCCAGCGAACAGAGTTCAAATTACTAACGCTGACATACAAAGTCATCCACAACCTGTCCCCTCCATATATCTATGACCTAATCTCCCGCTACCTGCCCACACGTAACCTCCGATCCTCCAAAGACCTCCTACTCCGCTCTGCCCTTATCCGCTCTTCACACAATTGTCTCCAAGACTTCTCCCATGCATCCCCCATACTCTGGAGCTCATTACCAAGACACATAAGACTGACCCCCACAGTCACAAGCTTCAAGGCGGCCCTGAAGACTCACTCACCTTCTGTCTCTATCCCTCTTAGATTGTAAGCCCTTACGGGCAGGGCCCTCTATCCCACTTTCCCAGTTGGTCACTGTTAGTATTGTATTTGTTTTGTATATCTTGTGTAGCGTATGTAAACCCTCAAAATGTAAAGCACCATGGAATTAATGGTGCTATATAAACAAACAATAATAATAATAATGCCCTGACATATTTGATGTTCCTGTAAGGGATCACAAGGCTGGGAGGACTTCCAAGTTTAGGAGGCTATTGTGAATTCAGTTATAAATCCTTCTCCTGCTGTGAGCTTTACTAACAAAAACCTGTTTTAAGCTAAGGCCCAACGTAGCAAAACACAAAAAAAAAAAAAAAAAAAAAAAACACCCAGCGTGTTTCTTTCCGCAGCATTTTTCATTGCGTTTTTCAAGGGCAGACAGTCCATAGAAGAAAACTCTGCGAAAACGCAAGCGTTTTTGAAAATGCAGCTTTTCTGCTGCAGATTTTTTTCTGCAATGTGTGGATGGAATTAGCCAGAATCCCATTATTTTGCAGTTACTGTAAAATGCAGCGTTTTCGCAACATAGGGCTTCAGCCTAACTGAAGAATTACAACATTTGCATTTGTTATTTTATACCAATTCCATCCTTTATAAACCAAAAAATGGGCCAATAACCAATTAACAACCAAATATGTGCAGGTCAAGTAACAAATCAAAAAACAAAAAATTCATGCCCACACAAAAATAAAATAATTAACATTTTATTAACAAATAAATAAAATGCAAAATACAAATAAATCAATAAGTACATGGGGGAAAACAGAAAAAATCAACAAAATAATGTGCACAAAGACAGGAAGCTCAGGGTACCAAATAATCATGGTGAATCTAAGCACACTATCAGATACCCCTAAGATCAATCAGATAATTTGAAATATCATGTGCAAATACATCCAAAGCTCCATCAAAAATCATACCATAGATCTAAATATAGAAAGGTGCTAGAAGAACCATGTATAACAAAGGAAAAGGTCCTGAGATAACATACCTAAGGCACAAACCACCTCGACGCGCGTTTCGCCACCAGCTTTGTCCGGAGGTCATCCTTTGCCCCAATCTCAGACAATCACTTTATCTCCCTGTCTAACCATCGAGATGCCACAGTCGCTATTGACTGTGGCATCTACGGGATTAACCTGCCATGGGTAGAAGTTTATGGTAGGACCTGGTAAGGTGTATCATAATTGTATAATATAATTAATCATTTTATTTTGAAACCAGAGTTGGCAACTTTTTTCTCTGACTCAAAATTGGTTCCAACTCTGACTCCACAGCCCTGGTCCCAGCAGTTTGACCCCTGTGGATAGGGTCTGTAATGGCACAACCACTATGAAGGTTCATTTTATGGAATAACAAACAAGTATGTGAAATGGCCCTTCTCCGGCCTGTCTGCACTAGTTATCAATGCTTTACAACATATCTAAACTTTTGATTTCTGGCAGCAATTCATCATTAATAAATATTGTAATATATTGTTTTGTTTCTAATCAATAATTTTTATTGGGTTTTTCACAAAAAGGTAAAAATCACATACAAGGTATTGTATAAGTTCAAAATACAGGCAAATATTCAAAAGTATCCAAAGTCAAAACCACCCAGGGTATAATGCTCAATATAGGGAATAGGAGGAACATGTAAACAAGAGGGAAGAACTAAAATAGTGAAACTGGGGGTTACTGGGTTAGGGAAAGTGCACCATTATTGTTGGTAGAGGTTAAGGAACATATTGCAGCTGCATCTGTACAAAATGTAGGATACATCAAGTGGGGAGCCCAAGAAAGGGAACTTCCAATCAAATTGCTATTGGTCAGGATAGCGTGTTAACCAAGGTCTCCATAATTTAAGGTGGGGCCACATTTAGGCTAAGGCTGAAATGGTATAACAGCGGCTTTTTTTGTTGCAGATTTTGCTGCAGTTTTTTGAGCCAAACTCAGGAGTGAATTTAGAAGAATGGAGAATTATAAGTGCTAGCTATAAACTTCCTATTCCTGTTGAAGACACTCTTAGCCATGCCTGAAAAAAAACACAGCAAAAATCTGCAAAAAGGGCCTTAGCCTTACAATGGGACATAAAACAGTTCAATTTTATTGTTAGACTGCATTATACCAATTAAAAGCAATATATAGCGTACAAAACAAAAAGGTCTTCATCTCACAAAACTTATAAATATTAAAATGCATACACTTTATTAGTGTTACAGGTTTAAAAAAAAAAAAAAAAACATAAAAAAAAACTACAGTGATATAGGCAACATCCACAGAACAAACTGCAATAAATGCAATATCTCACAATACAGTAAACAATTTACCATATAATTGAACATGGGGAAATAATTACAACAACAATATAAACCCCATATAGCAATATTGCTCAACAAATACAATTAGAAATAAGTGGTAGTAGCAAATATTAAGCAGCGACCAATGCAATGACATAAAAATTAAAGGTATATACCGGATGGTAAACGTTTGTCCCGGAAAGACACTGATCCCTAGGTGCGTTTCTGGGGGTTAGCATCATCACAGTAGCACCAGCCTATTATACCATATCTCCGCCAATAAAAACACATATACACAAGCTAATAGTAATTATCTCACCACCACCAAAGGTGCTGAAGCAACCATAATGGGCAAACATACCAGGATGCGTGCTGCATCATAACACCAAAGATGATGTCAGACGTGCATGCCAAGGCATCAGCGTGTGCAAAGCACAAGTAGCAGTACATAGGAGATGCATTGCGCAAGTGCAGATGCATCCCTCATAATCCAATGCCATGTAATCACTAATATAAGTGGCACATTTCCGTATAGCAATTAATAGGAGCCCAAACCGAATAATAAAAATATGGGGAACGTAAAAAATGGAAGGGAGGGTAGTGTGTACAGCGAGGAAAGGAGGGAACAATAATAAATATTTATTATAGATATAAATACAACATTTATATATTATAACATATAATATGAAAACAGTGATAAATGTTCTACTATATAATAGTACCAACATGATGAAGTGCATAATATAATAGAAAATAAATAATACACTGCACAAAAATCATACTATATGAATGCGGATAAATAATGTGACTACTGTATGTATGATGTGAATGATGAATGTGAAGTTCATATATGGAAAAAAAAATAAAATTATATCATACATGAATTTCACATTCACCATTCACATAATTTACTTATCTCTGTGTTAACTGGTACATGATCTTCACTTTAGGATTATCAATCAAAAGCTAGGCTAAATGGGGAACCGAAAATCTGAGCCTAGAATTTTACTAAGCAAGGTGGACACAGATCCAGAAGAGAGCAATAAGCAAACAACTTCAAAAACTGCAACAGAAAGCCTGTTTCACTTGTACATCTCCAACAGAGGCCTAGAACATGGGTTAATAAAAGGAAAGTTTCAATGGTGTATAATATGACCTTAAAAGCAACTTTTGATACTGCTACCAGCGTGAGGCAAAAGATGTAGATTTTATAGCCCAAAACAGATCAAACTTCCATTCCTCTTTACTAAGATGAAAAAAGGCTTTTTCTCAATTGAGGATCTCTCAATTTTTTATTTTTTTTAAATCCCATATCATCCAGCACCCAGTTGTACATAAAGCTTCGCACAAACAAGGAATCCGAGCAAATGGTTTGTAGATCATCAATAAGAACAATGGGGATGGAGGTGGTAAGGGTGGGATGATTAGAGAGATATATCTTGCTCTGTATGTATTTAAAAGGCATAGTTGGGAAAAGCTTAGTGGCTGACCCCTGTAGAGTAAATCAGATAAGTGTTAAGTGCTGGGTGCCAAGAGTCACCTATGAATACACATTGAGATTTGGTATATGATAATCCACTAGTGATGCCCAGACTGACAGAGGGGTTAAAAAAAAATTTTGCTAGCCACTTAGCCCCAGTGAACTCTGACTATGGCATCCAATGGGTTTGTAAGTGTTTTTGACATCCCAACAGTATCCCCTGCAATTCGATCGTGATGCACTGTTATGGTGACGGGGGTCTACTGAATCCGCCCACATTACCATCATAGGACTCTGCCACTACGACAATGCATAGTATAATGCACTGTAATACAGTATTATAATAAGTATTATAATGTATTATGTTAGCAATGGTGACCCCTAGTGTTTAGGTCCCATACTGGGACGAAGTAGAAATGTAGAAATTAAATTAAATTTAAAACAATGTAAAGTATTTAAAAAATAAAATAAATAAAACCAATATAAATAGCCCATATTCATACTATAAAAGTAATACATTATTTATCCTGCACCGTAAACTGCATAAAAAAAATAAAAATAAAGAATTCATAGAACTTCATCATCTTGAAAGAAATTGAATATAAAAGGGAAGTTGCATATAACCTAAAATGGTACCAATAGAAACTACAGCTCATCCCCTAAAAGACAAGACGACATATAGTATTAATCAATAGAAAAAACAAAAACAAACAAACTTATGACTCTCAGAATAATAATAAAATAAACTTTTGCATACATGTGATTATATTGTGCTAAAGTAATATATTGCTTTAAAAATGCTGCTTTGTTTTCCTGCTATGTGAATTGATATCTCCCATTGTTTACACAGCGTTTCCATAACCACAGACCTGTGTGATAGGACAAGTGATGTCACTCACTGCTCTCACTGTTATCTACAGCTCTGCAGGACAGTCAGTTCAGCTAATTGCAGTTTGCTGATAAAGCCCTGTCTGTTATCTCTCTATATAAACACACAGATAACACAGAGTCCCCTTCTTTAGAAGCATGTGCATATTCATATAGTGTCCTGTTCAACAAGCTGGGAGGGGGGGATATAGGAAGTGAGAAGAAGAGACATCAGGCAAAGCTGCTAAAACAGAGAGATGGGAAAACCCCTTCAAGTTTGCATTGTCCAAACAGACAGGATTAGTAAATCTGCCCCAGTATGTGCATGATATCTAACAATTTCAGTCTTACCGCAAAAGGATCAGCTTGCTCCCAGGATATAGGGGCTCCCCAGGACACTGGTCTCATTTCTTCAGGTAGGGACTCGGGAACAGCAAGAAGGATAAACCCAATGTCTAGCAGTGCCACACCAGAGGCTAATACCACTACTAGAGTGTCACTGTAAGCCCGAGACAAATAGGCACCAATTGCAGGACTGGTTACAAGGCTGGCGGCAAAGGTGGCAGACACCTAAAACATGAGACAAAATGAGGATAGCTATTAAAAGTGAAGCGCATCTTATGTCCAAATCCTGGAAGATAAAATAATTATAACTAAAAGGGGTTATCAGACTTCATAAAATTGTTGCTAATACATCCACACCAGTGCTTAAATACTCACTGTTCCCTTTTGCAAAGTTTGCTTAGCTTGATTTTACTGGTAGCTCTTTATATCACTGTTTACATGCAGTGAATCTGTGTAAAACTACATTTCCCATGATGCAGCTTCCCGCTTTCACTTGCTCTCCGTAAACCACTCCGACCTCCATTCCACCCCCCTCCCACTGCCTGGGTATCCTCAATCTTTCTCCCTCTTTACTCCTATAGTCTTTGTCAAACCCCACCTCCTGCAGCTCTCTGTATGCTTGTATGTGTCGTTTACATGCTGTACATTTTGTGGAAGTAGTAGTACCTATAAAACAGCTAGTGTATATGGGTGGGATATATGCAAACAAATGGCTTGTAAGGAACACAAGCACACAAATATAGATATACACAGGAATATATATGTACATAATATATATTACTCTTTGCTTCTTTTTTAAGCATTTGTGTCAATGACCATCATAACTGGTCGACAAAGGTGCAGGTATGTGAAGGTGATGTTGCAGAGATGACTTTATCACATGTATGGCACATTGGCCGTCTTTATTATGCCTTCTATGCCATTTTTCTGGAGTAAAATGCACAAAAAGTGACATTTTTATTCCTCAAAGCGTAGTTTTGCACAAAAATAATTTGTCTTTTTTGAACTTTGAGATGCCTTTGCCACTTTCCCAAAAAGGTTGAATGTGGCGAAAGTGTGAATGTAGACGGATGTCATTTTCTTGGCATTTCAATTATCACCAAGTGCTGTCAGTCATTCTATTGGTGTTTCCATCTGCTGGTTGATCCTATAACAGATCAGAGCAATGGACTGTAACAACAGTACCCTTAGGTTAAGCTAGGTTCACACTAGCATTGGACTATCCATTGTTCTGGTCTGTCAGGGTATCAGAACAATGGATAGGAGAACCGCTGAAATAGTGATTACACAGTGAGTCCCAATTGACTATCATGGGGTCTGGGTGTGGAGGGACATGGGTGGAGCTATGGTCGTCAAGGGGCAGGGCTACAGACCCTGGTATTACAGAGGCAGCAGCCATGATTGGTGAGGGCTACAAAAGAGGGGGACAGAGCTACAGACACCGCGTCGTAGAGGCAGCTGCAGTGATTGCCTGTAGCTCTGCCCCAGTCTATGCTACTGCCTTTACGAATCTCGGTCCCAAGGTGAGGGAAGAGCGAGAGAGCAGGTCATGTGTGATGTTTCGTTTGCAGACCTTAGGGAGTCTGCAAAAGAAAAAGTCACTGATGTGGTCAACGTGACCTGTCAGTATACCAGGTAAAGGGAGCATAATTTTACCAACATATGTCATTGGTGAATGTTTTATATTGAGGAGTCCCGTTACTTGAGCAACATCTTTCAGAAAGCAGATGACCCCTTTAATACGAAGAAACCGAATGACATCATTGTCATCCAAAATAGTGACATTTTCCTTGTTTTGTTAAATGTATTAAATCGATATTCCCATGAACATAATCATATCTATTATCTATATTTGTAGATAATTAAAAGTTAAACATTTTTGTAAATATAAGAAGCAGTTAAAAACTCTGCAGAGTTTTAAAGATTTCCTTTAACTATCTTAGTGGTGGTCGTCTGTTGTCTTGATCGGTTGCCAATGGATATGACCACAATTGCAGAAACTTTCTATGGTCTGGGACTTGTCAAAAACCCAGCCATGATTTTCTCATTGTAGCCAGGTTATCAGGCAGGGACACTACATGTATCAGAAGATATCCCAGCCACAATAAGGAAATCTTGGCCGATTTTCTGACCTTAGAAAGGTCCTGCATGCATGGTCGTATCCATTGGCAACCGATCAAGACAACAAGACTGTGATCACAAGATATTTAGAGAAAATCTTTAAAACTCTGCAAAATGTTTAATTACTTATACTTGCAAAAATGTTTAACTTAATTATCTACAAATTTAAAAATGGTTATGTTCGTGGGAATACCCCTTTAAGTCACAAGATAAATGTCAGCTTCATTTCAGTCCCACAAGGTTTGCTGAGTAAAGACAAACAGTGTATAGACTGTGCAGACCTGTTGCCCTTATACAGTGCCTTGCGAAAGTATTCGGCCCCCTTGAACTTTTCAACCTTTTGCCACATTTCAGGCTTCAAACATAAGGATATAAAATTTAAATTTTTTGGTGAAGAATCAACAAGTGGGACACAATTGTGAAGTGGAACGAAATTTATTGGTTATTTTAAACTTTTATAAAAAAGTAAATAACTGAAAAGTGGGGCATGCAATATTATTCGGCCCCTTTACTTTCAGTGCAGCAAACTCACTCCAGAAGTTCAGTGAGGATCTCTGAATGATCCAATGTTGTCCTAAATGACTGATGATGATAAATATAATCCACCTGTGTGTAATCAAGTCTCCGTATAAATGCACCTGCTCTGTGATAGTCTCAGGGTTCTGTTTAAAGCGCAGAGAGCATCATGAAGACCAAGGAACACACCAGGCAGGTCCGTGATACTGTTGTGGAGAAGTTTAAAGCCGGATTTGGATACAAAAAGATTTCCCAAACTTTAAACATCCCAAGGAGCACTGTGCAAGCGATCATATTGAAATGGAAGGAGTATCAGACCACTGCAAATCTACCAAGACCCGGCCATCCCTCTAAACTTTCATCTCAAACAAGGAGAAGACTGATCAGAGATGCAGCCAAGAGGCCCATGATCACTCTGGATGAACTGCAGAGATCTACAGCTGAGGTGGGAGAGTCTGTCCATAGGACAACAATCAGTCGTACACTGCACAAATCTGGCCTTTATGGAAGAGTGGCAAGAAGAAAGCCATTTCTCAAAGATATCCATAAAAAGTCTCGTTTAAAGTTTGCCACCTGGGAGACACACCAAACATGTGGAAGAAGGTGCTCTGGTCAGATGAAACCACAAATCGAACTTTTTGGCCACAATGCAAAACGATATGTTTGGCGTAAAAGCAACACAGCTCATCACCCTGAACTCACCATCCCCACTGTCAAACATGGTGGTGGCAGCATCATGGTTTGGGCCTGCTTTTCTTCAGCAGGGACATGGAAGATGGTTAAAATTGATGGGAAGATGGATGGAGCCAAATACAGGACCATTCTGGAAGAAAACCTGTTGGAGTCTGCAAAAGACCTGAGACAGGGACGGAGATTTATCTTCCAACAAGACAATGATCCCAAACATAAAGCAAAATTTACAATGGAATGGTTCACAAATAAACATATCCAGGTGTTAGAATGGCCAAGTCAAAGTCCAGACCTGAATCCAATCGAGAATCTGTGGAAAGAGCTGAAAACTGCTGTTCACAAACGCTCTCCATCCAACCTCACTGAGCTCGAGCTGTTTTCCAAGGAAGAATGGGCAAGAATTTCAGTCTCTCGATGTGCAAAACTGATAGAGACATACCCCAAGCGACTTGCAGCTGTAATCACAGCAAAAGGTGGCGGTACAAAGTATTAACTTAAGGGGGCCGAATAATATTGCACGCCCCACTTTTCAGTTTTTTATTTTTTACAAAAGTTTAAAATATCCAATAAATTTTGTTCCACTTCACGATTGTGTCCCACTTGTTATTGATTCTTCACCAAAAAATTAAAATTTTATATCCTTATGTTTGAAGCCTGAAATGTGCAAAAGGTTGAAAAGTTCAAGGGGGCCGAATACTTTCGCAAGGCACTGTAAATAGCAGGATTTAAGACAAGTGTAAACATCCCAGGGTGATAAAGAACGGAGGAGGGGGGCAGCACTGCAAGAACATATTAGGGCACTTGTTACAAGCAAATCTTGTCTTTATGTTCAGTGATTGGATGCCAAAAGGGAATTATTCCTTGCACAGGTTACGATGCAGCCGCAGATCATTCTTTTATACGTACATGTGACGGTAATTAACTAGTAATGTCAGCAAATGCTACAGGTTCACAAGAGCATGGGACAGCACACGAGTGAAAATATTTAGCCTTCTGAGATAGGTATACAGTGGGGAAAAAAAAGTATTTAGTCAGCCACCAATTGTGCAAGTTCTCCCACTTAAAAAGATGAGAGAGGCCTGTAATTGACATCAAAGGTAGACCTCAAGTATGAGAGACAAAATGAGAAAACAAATCCAGAAAAACACATTGTCTGATTTTTAAAGAATTTATTTGCAAATTAATGTGGAAAATAAGTATTTGGTCAATAACAAAAGTTCATCTCAATACTTTGTTATATATCCTTTGTTGGCAATGACAGAGGTCAAACGTCTTCTCTAAGTCTTCACAAGGTTGGCACACACTGTTGCTGGTATGTTGGCCCATTCCTCCATGCAGATCTCCTCTAGAGCAGTGATGTTTTGGGGCTTTCGCTGGGCAAAACAGACTTTCAACTCCCTCCAAAGGTTTTCTACAGGGTTGAGATCTGGAGACTGGCTAGGCCACTCCAGGACCTTGAAATGATTCTTACGAAGCCACTCCTTCGTTGCCCTGGCGGTGTGCTTGGGATCACTGTCATGCTCAAAGACCCTGCCATGTTTCATCTTCAATGCCCTTGCTGATGGAAGGAGGTTTGCATTCAAAATCTCACGATACATGGCCCCATTCATTCATGTACACGGATCAGTCATCCTGGTCCCTTTGTAGAGAAACAGCCTCAAAGCATGATGTTGCCACCCCCATGCTTCACAGTAGGTATGGTGTTCTTTGGATGCAACTCAGCCTTCACTCTCCCTCCAAACACGACGAGTTGTGTTTCTACCAAACAGTTCTACTTTGGTTTCATCTGACATTCTCCCAATACTCTTCTGGAACATCCAAATGCTCTCTAGAAAACTTCAGACGGGCCCGGATATGTACTGACTTAAGCAGGGGGACAAGTCTGGCACTGTAGGATCTGAGTCCCTGTCGCCATAGTGTGTTACTGACGGTAGCCTTTGTTACGTTAGTCCCAGCTTTCTGCAGGTCATTCACTAGGTCCCTCCGTGTGATTCTGGGATTTTTACTCACCATTCTTGTGATAATTTTGACCCCACGGGGAGAGATCTTGAGTGGAGCCCCTGATCGAGGGAGATTATCAGTGGTCTTGTGTGTCTTCCATTTTCTAATTTTTGCTCCCACAGTTGATTTCTTCACACCAAGCTGCTTGCCTATTGCAGATTCAGTCTTCCCAGCCTGGTGCAGGTCTACAATTTTGTTTCTGGTGTCCTTCCACAGCTCTTTGGTCTTCACCATAGTGGAGTTTGGAGTGTGACTGTTTGAGGTTGTGGACAGGTGTCTTTTATACTGATAACAATGTCAAACAGGCACCATTACTACAGGTAATGAGTGGAGGACAGAAGAAGAAGTTACAGGTCTGTGAGAGCCAGAAATCTTGCTGGTTTGTAGGTGACCAAATACTTATTTTCCACCATAATTTGCAAATAAATTCTTTAAAAATCAGACAATGTGATTTTCTGGATTTGTTTTCTTATTTTGTCTTTCATAGTTAAGGTCTACCTATGATGTCAATTACAGGCCTCTCATCTTTTTAAGTGGGAGAACTAGCACAATTGGTGGCTGACTAAATACTTTTTTTTCCCCACTGTATAACTGCTCTCTGTCCCAACCTTACAGGAACAGACAAGCAGTGCTGCTTTTTGCTTTTCCCATAACTCCCATAGAGGAGAATTGGGGCTAATAAAACAGTGTAGCACAGTTTGATACACTGTTTCCATTGCTTCACAATTAAGGAAACAGCATTGTTAAACATGCTACACTGTTTTCGTAGCTCCCTTTCTCTCTATGTGAGTTATGGGAACAGCAAAGAGCTGTTTCTCAAAGTCCTGCTCTAAGGGTCAGGACTTTGGAGCAGTTATTCCCAACTTGGCAGTAATTTGTCGAGGTGGGAAAAACCATTTAAACTATACCTAATGTTTCATTTCAGTCTTTCGGATAAGGGGCTGTGTGTGTACATGATTAGTAAAACTATATCTGGTCATTATATTACTTATATTTTACATTATTTAGCAGTTTCCTTCTGCATGTTGTTTCTGTCATTTGTATTGCTCTCTGCAACGGGCACAGGAGACCCTGGACTATCTGCCAGATTTGGAAATATTCCCACTCTGGCGGCTTAACCTTTCAGATGCCATGATCAATAGCAATAACAGGGGCATAGCTCCACCAACTAAACAGTAAAAAAGTTATAAAAGTTCAGAAAACGGTGACCCTAGGAAAATAGTTCAGTTTCAAAAAAATAACGCTTTATTAGTAAGCACAGTAAAACATAAAATCGATATAAATATGCTATCGCCTTAATCGAAATGACCCGTCGGACAAAGTCGTTGTGTTTTCTATGCAGAGTGAATGCCATAGTAACAAAAAAAAAAAAAAAAAAAAAAGAAAAATTATAAGTTTTTCATACAGACTAATTACTAACCTCAATAGAAAATTGTCTCTACAGCACATCAATGAGGCCAGTAATTGTGAATGATGTGCAGTAGCAGAGTCAAAGGGGTTTTCCAGGCTTCATCATTAATCACCTATCCTTAGGATAGGTCTTCAATTGAAGACCATCGGGGATCTGACACCAGATCCCTGTCAATCAGCTGAAGATTATTCGGGTGAGTGCTGCAGCCTCTTTACTACTTACCACACACAGTGCTGTACATTTGTGTTTAGTATCTCTGAGCTGCGAACAGGCCATGTGATCAATAAACGTGATGTCACATGGCCTGTAAAAGCACAGTGGTGCTTCCCTCAGATTCCCCCCCCCCTCTCGATCTTTAGTTGATGACCTATCCATATTTTTCTTGCATAATTTATTTATTTATTTTTTTTAAACATAAAAATGGATTTGTCAAAAAATGTCCTTTAGGCTAAGGCCCCATGTTGCGGAAACGCAGCTTTTTTTGTTGCAGACTTTGTTGCGCTTTTTTCAGCCAAAGCCAAGAATGGCTACAAGAGGAATGGGAGAGATATATAAAATTCTTATACTCATACCTTCTGCTCATTCCACTCCTGGATTTGGCTCAAAAAACCGCAACAAAATCTGTAACAAAAAAAAAGCTGCGTTTCCGCAATGTGGGGCCTCTGCCTTAAAAAAAAATCAACACTGACTTGCAAAATAAAGTTGTGCCATATAGTGCACAGCGCAAAATTTAAAATGAAACCGTACCAGAATTGATAATATTGTTTTCTTCCTGCCAACCCTGAAAACGATAATTCAATTTAGTCAATATAATATAGTCGCCCTAAAAATGACTCCATTAAGAAAATATACAGTGCCTTGCAAAAGTATTCATATCCCTTGAACTTTTTCTCATTTTGTCACCTTACAACCACAAACTTAAATGTATTTTAGTGAGATTTTAAGTGATCGACTTCACAATTATGTGGTACTTTGTGTTGGTCTAACGAAAATAATACATGGTTTTCAAAATAAAAATCTGAAAAGTTTGATGTGCAAAAGTAGCCTGTACTCTGATACCACTAAATAAAATCCAGTGAAATCAATTTCCTTCAGAAGTCACTTAATTAGATAATAGAGTCCAGCTGTGTGTAATTTAGTCTCAGTGGTTTGTTAGAGAACACTAGTGAACAAACAGCATCATGAAGACCAAGGAACTCACCAGACAGGTCAGAGATAAAGTTGTGGAAAAGTTTAAAGCAGGGTTATAAAAACATATCCCAAGCCTTGAGCAACCCAAGGAGCACTGTTCAATCCATCATCCAAAATGGAAAATTATTCTATAACTGCAAACCTACCAAGACATGGCCGTCCACCTAAACAGATTGAGCAAGGAGAGCACTGGTCATAGAAGCAGCCAAGAGGCCCATGGTCACTCTGGAGGAGCTGCAGAAATCCACAGCTCAGGTAGAAGAATCTGTCCACAGGACAACTATAAGTCGAACTTTTTGGCCTACATGCAAAGCGCTATGTGTGGCGGAAAAGTAACACAGCTCATCACCCTGAACACACCATCCCCACTGTGAAACATGGTGGTGGCAGCATCATGCTGTGGAAAGGCTTTTCTTCAGCAGAGACAGGGAAGCTGGTCAGAGTTGATGGGATGATGGATGGAGCTAAATACAGGGCAACCCTGGAAGAAAACCTGTTGGTGGCTGCAAAAGAGTTGAGATTGGGAAGGAGATTCACCTTCCAGCAAGACAAATGACCCTAAACATACAGCCAGAGCTACAGTGGAATGGTTTAGATCAAAGAATATTCATGTGTTAGAATGGCCCAGTCAAAGTCCAGACCTAAATCCAATTGAGCATCTGTGGCAAGACATGAAAATTGCTGTTCACAGACACTCTCCAGTCAATCTGCCTGAGCTTGGGTTATTTTGCAAAGAAGAATGGGCAAAAATTTCAGTCTCTAGCTATGCAAAGTTGGTAGAGACATACCCCAAAAGACTTGCAGCTGTAATTGCAGCGAAAGGTGACTCTACAAAGTATTGATATAGGGGGGCTGAATACTTTTGCACGTCACACTTTTCAGATTTTTTATTTGATTAAAATTTTGAAAACCATGTAGCATTTTCGTTCCACTTCACAATTATGTGCTACTTTTTTTTCTCCTTTATTTTAAACCATTTAAATTTCTCGACAACCCCTTGAAGAATCATGCTTCTATTTAAATGGGTTTTCCAGGACTGAACTATTGATGAGGGTCTGACATTTGGGACCCCTGCAGTGCTTGCAAGCTCTATGGCCTCTTCTCAGTGATGTCATATTTAAGTGAATGGAGCTGAGCTGCAATACCAAGCACAGCACTCGCCTGAACACTGCTGTCTCTTCAAACCACTGATCAATGGCAGATCTGGGACTTGGACCCCCCATTGATCAGGAATTGATGACCTATCCTAAGAATAAGTCATCAATAGTTTAGTCCTGGAAAACCCCTTTAACTGCGAGGGGTTTCCAGATATTTTGCACCTCTGGTAGCCAGGACAATTTTCACAGTTTTGAGATGGACAAACAAAACCTAAATTGTACAGTTAAAAAAAACAAATAAAAAACCCCCTACCACCATACTAACCCCCCATACCTATATATTTTCCGAAAGTAGACACCTGCAGCATTGTCAAAATGCCACTTTGTATACTGAAGAGGCACCTTCATGCAATTTTGATTTAAAATGTTTTATAAAAAAAGAAAATGTAAATAAATTTGTATTATTTGCAAAAGGTGGAAACCAAACAAAAAGTTATATGCACCAAACCTCCTAAAAATAAGGGTCCAACATGTGCAAAGTTCATTCATATCACTAAGGCCTACACCTACATGCACATATCTTCATAAAATCACCACAACTGGAAGGAGCAAAAATTTGCTTTGAAGCTGCAAATGTTAAAAAAGTCTCATTCTATAAAATGTAGGGATTACCCACCATGAAAAGCAAGTGCACCACTAAACCCTATATACTTCTTGAAAGTAGACAATCTGAAGATTACATGTGTCTCAATGGGTTATCAATAGTCATGTCCTCCTTCATGTAACTTTGTGACAAACAATTTTTTTTTTTAAAATGCACTAAAACACATAAATTTGCACCTAAAACTCCTATTCAATTGTACATTCACACACAAAATAATAGATCAAGGTGTACACAATTTATATACAGTCATATGAAAAAGTTTGGGCACCCCTATTAATCTTAATCATTTTTAGTTCTAAATATTTGGGTGTTTGCAACAGCCATTTCAATTTGATATATCTAATAACTGATGGACACAGTAATATTTCAGGATTTAAATGAGGTTTATTGTACTAACAGAAAATGTGCAATATGCATTAAACCAAAATTTGACTGGTGCAAAAATTTGGGTACCCTTATTTTATTGATTTGAATACTCCTAACTACTTTTTACTGACTTACTGAAGCACAAAATTGGTTTTGTAACCTCACTGAGCTTTGAACTTCATAGCCAGGTGTATCCAATCATGAGAAAAGGTATTTAAGGTGGCCAATTGCAAGTTGTTCTCCTATTTGAATCTCCTCTGAAGAGTGGCATCATGGGCTCCTCAAAACAACTCTCAAATGATCTGAAAACAAAGATTGTTCAACATAGTTGTTCAGGGGAAGGATACAAAAAGTTGTCTCAGAGATTTAACCTGTCAGTTTCCACTGTGAGGAACATAGTAAGGAAATGGAAGACCACAGGGACAGTTCTTGTTAAGCCCAGAAGTGGCAGGCCAAGAAAAATATCAGAAAGGCAGAGAAGAAGAATGGTGAGAACAGTCAAGGACACTCCACAGACCACCTCCAAAGAGCTGCAGCATCATCTTGCTGCAGATGGTGTCACTGTGCATCGGTCAACAATACAGCACACTTTGCACAAGGAGAAGCTGTATGGGAGAGTGATGCGAAAGAAGCCGTTTCTGAAAGCACGCCACAAACAGAGTCGCCTGAGGTATGCAAAAGCACATTTGGACAAGCCAGCTTCATTTTGGAAGAAGGTCCTGTGGACTGATGAAACAAAGATTGAGTTGTTTGGTCATACAAAAAGGCGTTATGCATGGCGTCAAAAAAACACAGCATTCCAAGAAAAACACTTGCTACCCACTGTAAAATTTGGTGGAGGTTCCATCATGCTTTGGGGCTGTGTGGCCAATGCCTGCACTGGGAATCTTGTTAAAGTTGAGGGTCGCATGGATTCAACTCAGTATCAGCAGATTCTTGAGAATAATGTACGAGAATCAGTAACGAATTTGAAGTTACGCCGGGGATGGATATTTCAGCAAGACAATGATCCAAAACACAGCTCCAAATCTACTCAGGCATTCATGCAGAGGAACAATTACAATGTTCTGGAATGGCCATCCCAGTCCCCAGACCTGAATATCATTGAACATCTGTGGGATAATTTGAAGCGGGCTGTCCATGCTCGGCGACCATCAAACTTAACTGAACTGGAATTGTTTTGTAAAGAGGAATGGTCAAAAATACCTTCATCCAGGATCCAGGAACTGATTAAAAGCTACAGGAAGCGACTAGAGGCTGTTATTTTTGCAAAAGGAGGATCTACTAAATATTAATGTCACTTTACTGTTGAGGTGCCCATACTTTTGCACCGGTCAAATTTTGGTTTAATGCATATTGCACATTTTCTGTTAGTACAATAAACCTCATTTCAATCCTGAAATATTACTGTGTCCATCAGTTATTAGATATATCAAATTGAAATGGCTGTTGCAAACACCCAAATATTTAGAACTAAAAATGATTAAGATTAATAGGGGTGCCCAAACTTTTTCATATGACTGTATACCACAATCATCAACTACAACAGGAGCTCGTACAGAAGGCAAGCAAGATTTTGCTGTTATTCACTAATGTGCTAAAAAAATCTATACTGCAAATAACAAACGGTGACTGTGATTCCAAAATCTAACTTTGAGATTGCACAGCATACTGTATATAAAAACACAATTTAATATTTCATATATACAACCACCTTCATGCAACTTTGCAGCAAACAAAATTCAAATTTGCCACTAAAGCTGCACGCTCAAGCAACCCCTTTCTGCAAACATGTACTTTCCAAAAAAACTGAAAGATGTGAGGAATTCATACATACCACACATATATATATATATATATATATATATATATAAGAATATAGATATATATAGATGTATATCTATATATATTTACAGGTGTTAAAGAAACACCAAAAATCGCAGAAATGCGCCAACCAATTTTGTGCATGCAAATTAAATAGGGCCTTACATAATATAATTTTCTATCCCTCTATAAAAATTGTAACTCTAATGAATAATAATCTCTATACTTAACTAATGTGATAACTAGGGCCGGGCTCAGATTCGCGTAACATGGCCGCTTTATTGCTCACATATTATGGACGCAACTTCTGAAGTTCCTGCGGTTTATCATTACTGGTGTTAGAGAGTCAATTCTAGATCTGATCACCTACTGGAAGTCCAGGTGTTTCATTTGTACTGTAGACGCAAAAAAAAAAAAAAAAAAAAAAAAAAAACACACACAACACACACACCCGTTATTATACCCATCTGAAAGCTGCCAAAACTGGGATTTTATATGGTGACATTCAATGGGTGAAAATGTGTTATCTGACTGATGGAACTTTTCTGCCTGTCAGAAGAATATTATACGTTCATCTCTAGTAACGGATATCGCTAGAGAGGTGGTAGGCGTATTTTACTCTATAAAGATCAGGTATGGACAAGGTCAAATGTAAACTTTATTGAGGACTTTGTTTATGTGCTGTGTAAGTGTGCAACTCTTTTGGTGCTGTGACCTGGACAATGGTAAACGTCTGGGTCACAGCGCCAATGATCTTCCTGGTTATGTTCAGAGGAATATTAAATAAGAATTCCCCTGTGATTAGGCTCAGAGGGGTATTATATTATCCCTCTATGTGACAATGTAAAGCGCTGCGGAATATGATGGCGCTATTCAAGTAAGCATAATAAATAATAAAGGTATAGTATGCTCTCTGATTGATAAGAGAGGGGATAACCTGGACAGAAGTCCATGCAAACCCCCCTGGGGTCAAATACAGGTTAAGCACAGGCAATGATGATTTATCATGGCCTCTGCAGTCTACAGCTCTGCTCTTTAGAGTCTCATATTTCAGAATCCGTTAGAGCTATGAAGATGAGCTTAGATTCATTTAAAAACGCTGTTGAACATTGAGATCTGCATTGGGATCTCAATGCCGAATAGCATTTTCACCAGCGAATCGCTCTGCCATTATGATGATCTTGGTATTCTCATCTTTAAAATTAATCCAAGATTATCTTCATAGCCATAACTGTTCTTGAAAAATTGCCATTAGAAGTAAGGAAGTACTACATACATCCTCCGCTACAGAAGTGCCACCCTGGCCGGATGTATAAATACATGGGAGGCAGAGAAAGGGTTAAAGGGAGTCAACCACCTCCCTGAAGAATATTCAACTGCTACCAACATTTTCCAATGATAAACAACATTCCTATGTTATGTATCTCACTTTTATACATTATGAGAGAACTTGATCGTGCACTGGTGGCGGGCCTTCAGTCCTGAGAGTACTGCTGTTGATGCTCAAGTAGAATGACTGATGTCATAGCAATGGGAGGATCAATTCACACTGCACAGGGGAGCACAGGTAGGAAATGGCAGATGTCTGAGCGGCAAGAGCAATGCTCCAAGAAGCTGAAGTCCCTCCCATGGTGCACCAATTGCCTCATCCAAACATCCTTTGCTGTATCATCACCCCTTTCATACGCGCACGTTACATTTTTTTAGATAGATACTATCCCACTTGTTAGTAAACATGAGCGGGACTGGTGGAGGCATCCCTTTCTGGCCTCCATATCTAATGGACCGCCGACATCTTGGAGCGAACGTGAATGATGTCATCGCATGCATTTTACGATGCAGTGAACCAGAAATGCAGATGTCTCCATATCTCTCTCGGTGCATGATGAAGTTGCAGGTGATTTGAGCCTTCATTGTGGGCATTCAAGTGTTTTATTGATTTCTTGATTGTCCTCTTTGGGTGCCCTATAAGACACACCCTATTGGCATGCTGTTGACCCTGGAAGAAGGTGCAGCTGAAATGTGCATTGGATGTACAGCGTCAACCCAGGAGAATTTTTGCTGAGCTTAATTGGTCACTAACTTTCCAGACAACTTAGTCTCATTTAACCTCCTCCCACCACAGGCATTTTTCGATTTTTGTTTTTGACTCCCCACCTTCAAAACCCTATAACAAAGCCATATGAGGGCATAATGTTTGAGGGACAAATTGTACTTTGTATTGGTACTATTTAATATTCTGTACAGTGTACTGGGAAGCTGGAAAAAAAAATTCTGAATAGGGTGAAATTGGAGCAGTGCAACTGTCTTACAGGCTTTTATTTTTATGACGTTCACTGTGCACGTCACGTGTATTCTATGGTTTGGTACAATTCCAGGGATATCAAATTTATATACGTTTTTTGTACGTTTTAACACCTTACTGGTGGTGAGTATGGTTTTTTTTAGTAAAGAAGTCTCAGGTGTGGGCCAACGCGGTGTTGGCGCACTGAGGATCTTTCACACCAGGGATCGTCAGCCAATTTAACGTTTAGCAGAGCACTTAGGGCCGAAACCTAAAAGCCCCTTTTCTAGTCCCTTCTGAAGGAACTCTAGAATCTGTTTTCTAGGTAAATCCCTAAGCTCCTCCAGAGAACACCTTGGAAATTCTAAAAACCAAAACCAAGTCCTAGTGTATATTTTAGTAGTGACTGGTTTTCTGCTTTTTAGAAGAGTGGAAATGAGATTCTGAGAAAAACTTTTTGAGGCTAGTAATCTCCGCTCAAATTCCAGGCCATCAAATGTAAGTGGCTGGACTCCGGGTGGAGAATTGAGCCCTGACATAGAAGGTCCTGGCTGACTGGAAGAATCCAAGGGTCTGAAATGGAAGGATCCTTAGCCAGGTAAACTAGGCTCTCCTCAGCCAAAAGGGGGCAATTAGAATAACCCTTGCTCGATCCTCCCTGATCTTCCTCAGAACTGCTGGAATGAGAAAGAAGGGAGGAAAAGTGTAAGCTAGATTGAAATTTCACTTGCGGGACAGAGTGTCCACCCCAAAGGGGGATTCCTCTGGGTTTAGGGAAAAAAAAATCTCTCCACCTTCTTGTTTGACCGATTGGCAAAGAGATTTATTTCCGGGACCCTCCAAACCCTGGTGATCTCTAAAAAGATGGATGGTTTCAATTCCCACTCGCTCTGATTCAGACTGATGGCTCAAGAAATCTGCCCTGAAATTGCCTGACCCCCTCCTGATATGCAGAGTGTACAAGGAGAGAAACAGAGGCTCTGACAGATGTAGAATCTGTGCCATTATTTTCATAAGGGGAAGGAACCTCGCACACCTTGCCTGTTTATATATGAAACTGCAGTCATAGTGTTGGACATGATCCTTACATGGCGATTCCGAATACCCTGACCTACGGTTTTCAAGGTCTCCAAAACCGCCATTAGTTCCCTCTGATTCGAGGAGGCCTGAGAAAGACTCCTTGACCAGCAGCTCTGGAATACCTGATCCCCCATGTGGGCACTCCACCCCCAAGGGCTGGCATGCGTGGTAATAATTAGGGGGTCTGAGATCTTCCATGGAACTCCAATTTCTACGTGACCCCTAACTAACCACCAACCAGGGTTTCTCTTGTTGGCTGAGACACCCACATAAATTTGTCGAGAATTTTCCTGACGCCAGGCTGCCAGGATTTCCCACTGCAGGTCTCGGGAGTGGCTCTGAGCCCAAGGTACTGCTGGAATACAGACAGTGAGAGTTCCCAGGATGGACACAGCCTTCCTTATAGTGACACTGGGGGTCTGGATCAGGGTTTTTTACTAGGGAGAGAAACCCCTTCTATTTTCTCTGGAGGGAGAAAACATCTCTGAGCCGTGGAATCTAGAATGATCCCTAGAAACTTTTTCTGTTGAGAGGGAACTTGACTTCTCTAGATTCACCATCCAACCTAATTTCTTCAGAATGTCCAGTACTACTCTGACACTTTCTAAACATTCTATTCTGGATCTTGCCACAATGAGAAAGTCGTCTAGATATGGAATAAACAGAACGTCTTTCTCTCTTACATATGCCCCCATTTCTGCCACTATTTTGGTAAAGACTCTTGGGGCCATGGATATTCCAAAGGTTTGGGCCTGATATTGGTAATGCTGAACCACCCCTCCCATCTCTACTGCTACTCGCAAGAACCTCTGGTGACCTGGAAAAATTGGAACATGGTAATAAGCGTCTTTCAGGTCTATCACCACCATCCAGCAATTGGGCGTTGACAATCTCACTGCTGACTGCACTGTCTCCCTCTTGAATTTCTTGTAAGCCAGAAACTGATTTAACCTCCTTAGATTTATTATGGTTCTGTAGGAGCCATCGGGTTTCCTTACAAAGAACAGATGGGAATAAAACCCCTGCCTCTCCTCTTCCTGGGGAACTGGAATCATCACCCCTCTCAAGATCAGGCTCTTCACTTCCAATTCCAGAGCCGATTGAGAGGTTAGGGAAGTCTGAGTTCTGGCAATCTTAAAACTTGAAGGCGGAGGAGAAGAGAACTCCAACTTCAGGCCTACTCCCACCGTATCCAGGGTCCAAGGGCTTGATGAAATTTTCCTCCAGGCAGGAAGGAATTTCCTCATTCTCCCCCCTACCCAGGGCCTGGCGTCATTGCCTATTGGGTCTTGGATCTTTATTACGGGGTGAGTTGCTAAATAAGAACCCCTTTTATTTCTTATTGGTTTCCGAACAGCTATTATCTCTGGACTGGACAAATTTCTGCCTAATGTATGCTCCAAAGGGACAAAAGGACCTCCGTGTACGACCAGAGGAAGGCACAGGAAAAACTCTTTTTATCTGCTGCCTTAGCTAAGATGTCATCCAAGGCTGGTCCAAAGAGATATTCACCGTCACAGGGCAGATTGCACAGCCGGGTCTTAGACCCTACATTACCTGTCCAACTCTTCAGCCATATAGCCCTTCTGGCAGAGTTGGTCAGGGCAAGGGAGCGAGCTGATAATCTTACAACGTCCGCTGAAGCATCTGCCAAAAAATCTGCAGCTTTTCTAATAGTCAGCAGGGCTGACAGAATCTGCTCTCTTGGGGCCTTATCCCTTAATTGAACTTCCAGCTCCCCTAGCCAGATCATAAGGGATCTTGCAGTACAGGTAGCCGCAATATTGGGCTTGAGGGACGCTCCTACTGACTCCCAAGAACGCCTTAGGAAGCTTTCTGCTTTCTTGTCTAAGGGATCCTTCAGGGTACCCATGTCCTCGAAAGGCAGTGCTGACTTCCAGGAGGCTCTGGCAACATCAATTTTTGGTACATTTTCCCAAGAAGAGCAAACTCCCTCTTCAAACGGGTATTTACGCTTAACTCCTCTAGGGATAAAACCCTTCTTGTCCGGCTTTTTCCATCCCCTCTTGATAAGCGATGTAATATTTTTATGGACTAGAAAGTGTCTCCTTTGACAAATCTCCAAACATAATGTCATGCATAGAACGGGAGGGTCTAGAGTCCTCAATCCCCATAGTTGCAACTTGTCAGTGTCCTCTACTGGAAAACACGGCTGTCCTCCCTCTACATCAGATATGGAGGAAGAAGAGGCGTCATCAGATAATTTTCCACTTTCGCCCTGAACGGACTCCCCCTCAGAAGAGGAGTCATGACCCCGGGTAGCGGAATTGGACTTCTTTTGCTGGCCACTTTTACCCTTAAGGGAACTCCTGACCTCCTCCTGTATCATAGATCTGATACCCTGTAAGAATGATGGGAAATCCTCAGCAATAGTTCTATCAATGCATGATGGGGAGAGTTTCTCATAAGAAGAAGAAAGTCTAGTTCTACAAATGGAACATTCCTTATTCTTAAATTTCGCCAAGGCTTTCTTAGGTCTATCCTACAAAAGACAGGGGGACCAATTAATCAATAAAAAATAAAGGGTTGGCACGCAGCCACTTACATCCCTTAGAATACCGAGGAAGGAGGAGGTGGACCTTCATCTTGCCCTCCATCTGGGGGTCTTCCTCTTGACGGCGGCTGCTGGGACTGTGACTGCAGCTGTGGCTGCTCTTTCATACTGTAGAGAAGTCTTCTCAGTGCAGGGAGGGCCAGGAACTGCTTAACAGCTCCACCTTCCCTCAATCTGCATTATATGGCCATTCAGCAGATAGGCCACACCCCTTCGACCAGTAGCCAAGCCCTCATTTCCAGCAATCCACGCTCCCTCCTTCCGTGCTGGCACCTCCATGTGTCTCCCTGCAGGCCCGGAACTCCAGCAGCCTAAAGCAGAGGAAACACGCTCCTTCTGCCTGGATATCGGAGCCCCCACGCCCGGAACACCAACGGCGCATAGCTTGGGGGATGGCACCCACTCCAGACTGGGCCACAGCTAACAGCCACCCATGGAAGAAGAGAGGCAACCCCTACCAGGACCAACTCTTTCCTATGCCATCAGGTAAGCCTGCCTCAAGCAGGTACGTAGGTCTCCCTCCAGGGACAGGAAACAACTGAAGGATAGGAGAGGCTCCACCTTTTTATACCATAGGTTTCCTGTCCCTGGGGGCGGATCCTCTCTCTGGGTGCTGTCTTGGGTGATGGGAAAAAAAATAATCCTTGGAGTCGCTTTATTCTGACACCATATGCATAAGGCCTGCGGGGTCAGATGTACTTTTTATTTATACCATTTTGGGGAATGTCTGATATTTTGATTGCTTTTTATTCAAATTTTTGTGGAATGTGAAATGGCGAAAAAACTTGGCCCTTTTGTTTTTTTTTCCCCCGCTACAGTGTTCGTCATATAGGAAAATATTTTTATGTTTGTAGATTAGACGTTTTCAGACGTGGGGATGTATAATTTATGTTTGTTTTTGTATATTTATCTTTATTCCAAATCTAGGGAAAGGGGATGCTGTGATTTGAATTTTTTTTTTTTTTTTTCAAAAATGTTAAATTTTTCTATATGAGGGCATAATGTTTGTGGGATAAATTGTTCTTCATAATGGTATGATTTATTATTCTGTACAATGTACTTGGAAGCTGGAAAAAAAATTCAGAATAGGGAACTGGACAAAAAAAGTGCATTTGTGCGACTTTATTACGGACTTTGTTTTTAGACACAGGGATACCTAATGTGTATGTGTTTCACAGTAATTTTTTAGTTTTATTTGTATTCTAGGGAAAGGGGGGTGGATTTGAACTTTTAGTTTTTATTATTATTATATTTATTTATTTTTAACTATTTTATTAGCCCCCCCTGGGGGTCTTGAACCTGCAATCTTTTGATTGCAAGTCCCATAGACTGCAATACAACTGTATTGCAGTCTATGGGAGATTCGCTACATTACTATTGAGCCTGTATCATTAAAGGGGTTATCCAGGCAAAAATGGCCCAATAAATTATTTTTTAAAATGGGCCGGAGCTCCCAGAGAGAAGGCAGGAAAGGTTTATTACCTTCCCTGCCTTCCCGATCGCTGTGTACATAGCGCTCAACGAGTGCTGTATACAGCGCCATGGGCGCCGCCATCTTGCGGCTCCCCTCTGACCTGGCGGTCACATGATCCACTGGGATCAGAGTCTGTTAGAGCTGCTGTGTCCTACAGGATCCAGATCAGCTCTACAATAACGTGCAAGAGGCTGTATTCCTCCTGCAACTGGGGCTAAATGTACCAGCCCCAGTTACAGGGGAAATCAGCAGCCCATACAAAAAAAAAAAAAAAAAAAAAAAAAAAAAGTGATCAGATGTCCCCAAAGGTCTATTATGACCTTATGGGGACACAATGTAAAAAAATAAATAAAGTAAATAAAATAAAAAAAATACACCAATAAAACACCCTTATTAAAAAGCCCCACCCCCAACAACACCATACAAAATAAAAATGACCATAACTGAGAGTAAAACTATTTTAAAAAGATTTTTAGTAGCACTTTTGTTATTAAAAAAAAAAAAAAAGAAAAGTGAAAAATGGACACGTTTACCCTCCTCTTTTGTCTACATTTTCCCGGATATATATAAAAAAAAAAAAATGTAAAAAAAACACATGCAAAAATACAAACCACATAAAAATAAAGCCCTATGTGTCACTGAAAAAAGACGCAGAAATTAGTTGAATAACGCATATGATAAAAATGTTACAGCCCTCAAAACCGCACATACAAACAACCTACCGCGTTTCTCCGAAAATAAGACAGGTTCTTATATTTTTTTTTTCTCTGAAAAAAGGGCTAGGACTTATTTTCGGTGTAGGTCTTAATTTTTTCCATGAACAACAATCACACATTTGATCGCTTTTTATTTCAACTTTTATCAGAGGTGAAAACAGCGAAAAAACAGCAGTTCAGCACTTTTGATTTTATTTTTCCGCTACGGCATTCACTATAGAGGTAAAATATTTTTATTAATTAGTTTGTAGACCGGGCATTTTCAGACACAGGGATACCTAATGTCTATGTGTTTCACAGTAATCGTTTATTTTTATATGTATTCTAGTGAAAGTGTGAGGGGGGCTTGAACTTTTATTGTTTTGTTTTGGTTTTTTTTATATTCTTTTTACTATTAATCCCTCCTAGGGGGCTTGAACCTGCAACTTGAACCATAGACTGCAATATAACGTATTGCAGTCTATGGGAGATTATCTACATTACTAGTGGTGTCACGGACTGGCACACCCAACAATGCCCGCGATCAGTGGACTCTGGTATATAGAGCTATAGGGGGTTGGGATCGGCCCTAGGGACTGCAGGGGGGGGGGGGGGGGCTCACACTTAGCAATGCCCGCGGTCACAGTCCATCGCGGGCATTAACTCCGGCAGTTGTGCTACTTTGGAGGGAAGAAGGGGGGGGGGGGGTCATGCTCAACAATGCCCGCGATCAGGGTACACAGTGATCGCAGGCATTAACTCCAGGTCTCTGCAGAGACCTGATACGGTAGCTATGGTAGCCACTCTGCAGCAGAGTGGCCGCCATCCGCTGTAATCGCACGGCAGATGTCGGGAAGAGGTTAAATTAGCTAGGGCTTATTTTTGGAGTAGAGCTTATATTTCAAGCCTACTCCAAAAAAACCTAGGAAATCTAGCTAGGGCTTATTTTCGGGGCAGGTCTTATTTTTGGAGAAACACGGTAAAAATGTGCCTGGTCTGGAAGGGGGGGGGGTAAAGCATCTTGTATGGAAGTGGTTAACATTTTTTAGCAAAAAAAAAAAAATTAAAGTTCCAAAATTTCAAAAAAGTGTAATAATACTGGACAAGAAGTACTCACCAAACCGTATGCTGTGCTTCGCTCATGCTCTTGGGTAATATCTGCCACATAAGCGAAAATCACAGAAAAGGTAACAGCAAAGACGCCAGACATAGAAATAACAGCAAAATACCACCTGCAGGAAAGCAAAGAAAATAATGTTTCAAGATTTAACATCCTACACTTCTGACACATCATTATTATCAACTAAAGCACTTTAGAACATGTAGATTTCCAGTTATTACACAGGAGGATCTACATGCAAATTCCAGCAAATATCATACATGCAAGAATATGTACATTTTTGATGTTTAGCTGTAAGAGCATTAGAATAGATTTTTGGTCCTACCGTCGCTACATATCAGTGAGTGTGAAACACGAACATGGCTGTGTGAAAACAGTCTCTCTTAAGAGCATTAATGGGATAACCAAACATGTGCTGGAACCAGAGTTCTCCTGCCACCCAAGCAGTCCCAATCTAAGCTAAATTACCATCCATAAGATTAACTGGTCTGCCACTTTACACAGAAAACCATGCCAACACACACTCCAGAAATACACAGTTCATAAAACCCTATGAATACAAAAGGCACACACAATGAACGTGGTGTCAAATTTAACCAAATATAAGTGTCTTCAAATTTAGTATTGTTTAACTAAAGGGAATTTTTTACCATGACCCTTTAACCTAGGGCAACACATAGATAGATGCACATTTGCCCTCAGATGTTGTAGCTGGGCCTGTAGATCCTGCACACTCGTAGGTTGCCGAAGCTGTCATCCCAGCTGGTTCCATAAATGTTCGATTGCCGATAAATCTGGCAACAGGGCAGGCCAAAGCGTGGGAATTGAGCAGAGACATTCCTGGGAAACCTTGTGAGCATTATTTTGCTGAAAAATGCCAGTTGGAGGCCCTGCCATGAGAAACGACACACGTGGCTGTAGGGGTGACTGACTGTTGTCTCATGGTGGCACCTTTTTTCTCCGAACAATCATTCATCAATCAAGAGCAGACTGACATACTGCAGGAAATACAGGGATTGGACTATAGACGACTAGGGTAGTTATTTTCTCTGATGAATCCCCCTTCAGACTATGGCACCAGGAACGACTGTCCGGGGAAAAAAGAAAGGTAAGCACTACCAATAGTAAAGTATACTGAGACCATTCATATATAGGGTTGCTTTTCATCCAAGTGAGTGGGCTCACTCACAATTTTACCCAAGAACACTGTCATGAATAAAGAATGGTATCTAAACTTCCTCCAAGCCCAAATTCTCCCAACCACCCAGGAGCAATTTGGCGATGAAACTCCCCAGATCTCAATGTCATTGAGAACCTGTGGTAAATCCTCAGAGAGCAGGGGGTCAAACAAAAATACAGAAATTGTGATAAACTCCAAGCACTTATGAGGCAAGAATGAGTTGTCATCACTTAGGATTTGTCCCAGAAGCGGATATCCAGTATGTCAGGGCGAACTGCAGAAGTCTTCAAAAATAAGGGTCAACACTATAAATATTGAGTCTTTGCATAAACTTGATGTATATGTCAATAAAAGTGTAAAAACTTATGAAATGCTTAGATCTGTACTTCAGTATAACATAGAAACATTTGACTAAAAAAAAAAAAATATATATTATCTAAAAAATACAAACAGCAAACTTTATGAAAACCAAAATTTGTGTCAGTCTCAAAACTTTTGGCCACAAATGTACTGTATCTGCCTGCAACATACCCGCATGCAAACTTTTGTAGCGATATGACATTTCTAAGTAGATTATGGTTTTTTTTGTCAATTAGTATATCTAAAATGAGGACCCTTCAATTGCCTGCCCTACCTTGTGTCACAGGTACACGCTTTAAGCACAAAATACTACTACTGAAAAGTTTACTTGTTTACCCCACCTACGCACCATGGACTTATCTTCAGCAAAGGTATAGGAGCACAAGTGAAAAAAACTGTGAGAAGAAGGAAAGACTTTCTGCCCCAAACATCAGACAATGCTCCAATGAGGGGGGCACTCAAGAAGGAGAGAAGTCCCTGTAAGGCAAGTGAGGCAATATTAGTGATGTCACAGCTGTGAACTTACCAATACAGAGTAAAAATTATTAACTTACAACCATTGGTCATGTTTCTCACCTTCACTCCATGGATCAGGCCGTTCATTAAGAAGGTGTGCTGAGGGAACGTCTGGTGCAGAACCTGTTAACACAACATCTACTCTTCATTATGTCCTGACAGCAGTGGAATACTAACATTCAATGTCATGCTACTTACCGTTAACATGGGTGTTGTCAGCAATCCCCAAGCGAAAAACTCCAAAAATATAACCACCACAGCATGGTAGACACTGGGCTCACCAACCCCCTGTCGCTGTTAAAGAGACAAACGATCCATCAATTCTTTTTTCCAGATATTCTTGCACCACAGTTAATGCCACTTCTCATCTGTCAGCAACAAGTAGGCTAGACACAATGAAGGAGATGCGTGAAACTAAAAGAAAAAATATCTGTTTGCCATAGCATCCAATCACAGCAAAGTTTTCATTTCTTATACTGCTCTTGAAAACTGAAATTTGTGTTGTGATTGGTTACTATATGCAAAGTTTTTCTTTCAGACAATTCTGTAAATTTGCCAAAATGGTGCAAATTTACTAATACTACACAATACTAGCCCTGTACTGTCAGAGGGGGCATTCCTTACCACCCAGCGATGACGCTGAGCTATGAGGAACGCCCTTCTGACAGTGGGGAGATATCGGTGCCAAAATTAACGGCACCGATATCTCCAGCCCCGGGTCATATAACGGGAAAGCCAACAGTGCGCTCAATTCAGCACACTGTCGGCTTTCTAGCGGTATATAAAACTGCATATGCATGAAGACATGAAAGGTGCTCTTTAAAGGGAACCTGTCAGGGAGATTTGGGATGCTAAAGCATCCACAGGTTCTTATGGACCGGGTGTTTGGTGTTCCAAAACAACATGTTGTAAAGCTATAAGTGCCCACACTAAAAGTAAAAAAAAAGCTTTATATTCATCCTGCAACCATACTCCCCACACTGCCGCATTTCTTCACAGAAGGCAGAGGAGTACACCTCAGCTTCAGCGAGCATGCGCCAGACCAATGGTGTATGCACAGTGAAGCCGGGGTGTACATTCCCGGCTTTACGTAATAACTGCACAGGGGCTGGGAGCACCAGATAATTTCAAAGTTTGTTTTCTTAAAATGAGCACGCAAATGGCTTTAAAACAGGGCGATTTGGGTGGTTTAGTTTACCAAGACGACCTGACAGGTTCTTTTAAAATGTACACTGCTCTCATCTGTCATAGGATGAAAAAACGGACATTAAAAGACTGATGCAGACACAGCCCACTCCGTTGGGTGTCGGTCTGCATTCATCCCCATTTATAAAACATGATGGAAGCTTTCCTCTTTCCTCTAGAACCCAGCAGCTCATGGAGTTCCAAACCGGAAGTCAAGCCGCATCATGGCGGCTCCCAAAGTTGTGTATATAGAGATTGTTAAGGCAAGGATGGTAACAAATGGTGCCTTCCCTATAGGAGCTCCAAAGGTAGTAATATCCGGTTCCGCACTTCTGCAGCAGTTTAACACTGCAAGGATGTACGGGTTATGTCCTGGTAGTGTTAAGAGTGGACCTGAAGAACTTAATAATACAATCTCAATAAATGTATAATATAATTAAAAATAATTAATCATTTTAATTTTAAAGCCAGAGTCGGTAACTTTTGTTGCTACTCAGACTCCGAAGCTCTGCTTGTGCTCTAGAAAACTATAATACAAGCAACGAAAGCATTACTTTTCTTTGTGCAAGTGCAAAGTTTTTGAAGAAAACTTGTGACTTTTTAAGACTTGCACTCTGCACACCACTTTACTGAAAGGAGGTATTGTCATCATTTAGGCTAGTTTTTCACATTGGTCTTAATGGATCAGCCCTAAAGTCTGTAATATTGAATGTTGCCATTAGTAAGTACAATTTCGTCTGCAAAAATCACAATGGTAATGACAGATATATATGTTAAAAAAAAAAAAAAAAAAAAAAAAAGTTATGGCTCTTGGAAGGTGGGGAGGAAAAAAAAATGGACAGTAATTGGGAGGAAACTGTCAAATCACAGTAGTTGGGTGGAAGAAGCAGCACTTTATGAATAAACCAATTCATAGCTGCCCTGGCTTTCCGGACAAGCTGCTTTTTTATTGCAGATATTGCTGCAGTTTTTTGAGCCAAAGCCAGGAGTGGATTTAGCAGAAGGGTGAAGTATAAGAGCTTTCTTTTTCCCATTCCTTTTGAAGCCACTCTTGGCATTGATTCAAAAAGACACAGCAAAATCAATTGATGAACTCTTCTTCCAATTGATCATTTACTAAAGATTAGTGGGGGTCAGACATTTTGGACCCTTGTTTATCAGTTCCCTAAATTCTGCTTCAATGGCCATGTGACATTGCATTCATGGGTCACATGGACTGCTTGCAAGTAAGTTCCTTTCAAGTGAATGGGGCTGAGCACGATTATGCAGTTGGGGCCAGTTTTGGATGGAGTCAGAAAAAAAAAAAAAAAAAAATTATTGATACTACATAAATTAGATGCATCTAAGCACAGCTGCTATACAATGCAGAGCACTGTGCATTCTGTGGAAAAAGAATTTATGTGTGTCTGGGGGGGAAAGAAAAAAAAAAAAAAAAAAAAAAATCACAGACAGCATACGGATACTGTGTTCTGGCCATTTTTCACAGATCAAGAGACATAGAAAAGTACAGAGATTTTAATTGCCTTTTGCCCTCTACTTAGCATCTACATATCACAAGGCATTATGGGAAAGGAGCTGGGGAGCTCATGCGCCCTCTATTGGATGTAACAGTCTAAAGCAAATTGAGGTTCTGTTACATCCAACAGAGGGCGCATGAGCTCCCCAGCTCCTTTCCCATAATGCCTTGTGATATGTAGATGCTAAGTAGAGGGCAAAAGGCAATTAAAATCTCTACACACCTTCACTGGTGCTCTCCTCAATGTGAGAGATTCTTGTCCCTAACCCACTCATTGCCTCCCACTAAGCCAGCCAATTCACTTTGCTCTGTACTGATGAAGGACAACAATCCGGAAACAGCGCTGTATGCAGATAAGTGAAATTGGCTTGGCTAAAATCCCTTTTGCTGTCTCAAGGCTCGGTGAGTCAAAAGCAAATTGAGGATCTGTTACATCCAACAGAGGGCGCATGAGCTCCCCAGCTCCTTTCCCATAATGCCTTGTGATATGTAGATGCTAAGTAGAGGGCAAAAGGCAATTAAAATCTCTACACACCTTCACTGGTGCTCTCCTCAATGTGAGAGATTCTTGTCCCTAACCCACTCATTGCCTCCCACTAAGCCAGCCAATTCACTTTGCTCTGTACTGATGAAGGACAACAATCCGGAAACAGCGCTGTATGCAGATAAGTGAAATTGGCTTGGCTAAAATCCCTTTTGCTGTCTCAAGGCTCGGTGAGTCAAAAGCAAATTGAGGATCTGTTACATCCAACAGAGGGCGCATGAGCTCCCCAGCTCCTTTCCCATAATGCCTTGTGATATATAGAAAAGTACAGGAATTGAGAAATAAAAAATGTTTATGAATGTGAAAAATGTATCAACAAAGAACAGCACACAACACTAATTTGTCCTTTCTGCTAAACGCAGACATGTGAATAAGCCCTAAGAATAGGTCATCAACTGATAAGCCTAGAAAACCCTTTAGGCTAAGGCCACACATAGCGGGCCACCGCGAATAAGCGCTGCAGGAAAAAGCACGGCAGAATTGCATCGCGGTTTTTCCCGCAGCGCTTTTCACAGAAATCTTTCCTCTGCGGACTTTCTGCTTCACTTATACCTACAGGGAAACCAAAAATATATCATATACTATTCCAATACTCATAAATATAATAGAAAACATATAGAAAGTGTCACTTCCCAAAAGAGTATGTCTAAAATACTATACTATAATCTACAAGATAATGAGTCACAATAATCTCTCATAATAGAACACTTAAGAGCAAGTAAAGTCGTGCATGGCCAGGGGATTTGAACGTGTGTAACACATATAATAGGTCACCCCTAGTCATCAAACAACCCCTCCCCTTTCTCAAGGCCATGCATTAGTGCCGAGGGGGAGCGGGGGGAAACTATATCTCTCTGTAAACAGACTTATAACGGAGTAACTTTACACCTCTGATGACGGGATAGCGGTTAGCGCTATCCTAGAAACGCGTCAGACGTTTTATGGAGGCAGTTTGATAGTGTCCATGTAAATATTGGCAGTAAATTATTCCTACGTCTCAAAAGTGTTTTTTTTTTTTTTGCCTAGGACTAGTCCTACAGCCATTGAACAGCATTGCAAATATTCTGTGGGGGTCGGCTTTCCTAATTTGAGCAAATTTAAGTTACTATCATGCACTTCTGAGAAAGGGGAGGGGTTGTCTCATGACTAGGGGTGACCTATTATATGTGTTACACACGTTCAAATCCCCTGGCCATGCACGACTTTACTTGCTCTTAAGTTTTCTATCATGAGAGATTATTGTGACTCATTATCTTGTAGATTATATTAATAAAGATAGTATTTTAGACATACTCTTTTGGGAAGTGACACTTTCTATAGGTTTTCTACAGGGAAACCACCAGCGTTTCCATAGGTATAATTGACATGCTGTGATTTCCAAAAACGCAACAGTTTTGGAAATTAAGAGCTGAAGCCTGAGGCACAGTGACCAACCCACCTGTGACCAGTATACTACTGCTGGATGACCATGACACAGGACCAAAACAAGAGGAGATTGCAGACCCACCGGGCTACCAAAACAGAATCACGGTGTGTGTCCCCGGGGGGAGGGGGGCTATAGAGGTACTGGGTTGCTAGGGCAACCCCTTAAATGCCACGGTCATGATTGATTGTGGCATCTAAGGGGTTAACACCCGTGACTGGAGCACAGCTCCGGCCATTGGTGTTACAGGCAGGTGTCAGCTGTTTCTTACATAATAATACATCATGATATAGTAACCCACACATTTCCATGACTTACTGTTACATCATGGCGCAAGAAGGTGTTAAGGTGTGCCACCAGTTATAAATAACTTTTCAGAAATAAATAGTACAAGTTAATAGAAGAAACTTTATAATACATCATATTAAAGAAATATGCTTTATTTTCCACTTTTCAGGCAGTTACTTTCTCCATATAAGTCTATGAAGAGGGGATGGAGATAGAAAAGACACTCCGATAATTGCTGCTGTTACACTCTGCTATTACTGGCTTTTTTAAAAACTGCTAGGTTGTGGATAAGAAGCTAGGACTGCGCTGCATGAGGCAATAAATCAATTAACCGGCCAGCAGGAGAATCCTACTCCACCCCTCCCTTCTCCATACAGTTGTATGTATGAGGCTGAATATGAAGACAAATGTAATGTAAAAAAAAAGCAGTCAGATTGAAGATAAGGAGCATGAGAACAGCTTTAATAAGTGGTGAAGTAATCAGATATATTACAATATTTCTTATATTTAAATGTATGATTCATCAATGTCAAGTTGTTTATAACTGGAGGTATGCTTTAATAATTATATTTTCGTGAGATTTTTTCTAGCACTAAAGACTTGGTGCACATTATAGTTAATGAGCTGAGGAAACAGAATGCCAGGCACAGGTGGGGGTGGAGGGCATGCTCAGTAACCTGCTCTTGAGTTAATATTTGCTCTGCATGGAGCTCTCATATTGGCAGTGTGTCAGACAGCACGGATTTACACTTTTACGCATAAAGCCCTCCCCATCTTGTACCTCATGACTCCCCAGTGTAACACACTATTTTATGCCAACTTGTACACAGTTCTGCAATACCCATCGGACTGGTTTCCAGGCACCATAGCAAAGCAAATGTAAGACACTCCTAACACGTTGTAATACAAAAACAGTAACAGAGGAAAAGTTACCGTAATACATGTACATTCCAATATGGGCCATATAAATCCGTTAATATTTAAAATGTGTATCCCCATCTTAGACATACGTTTTACCCAAAGGATATCTTATAAACGTCTGATAGGTGGAACCCACATCTATGTAGAGAGAGGGTCCCCAAAAAACACTGATGAGGAAGTGGCCATATTCAGACAGAGAAAAGAGCAGTGAATACATATACAGTGGAGAAATAAAGTATTTAGTCAGCCACCAATTGTGTAAGTTCTCCCACTTAAAAAGATGAGGCCGGCCTGTAATTGTCATCATAAGTAGACCTCAACTATGAGAGACAAAATGAGAAAAAATATCCAGAAAATCACATTGTCTGATTTTTAAAGAATTTATTTACAAATTATGGAGGAAAATAAGTATTTGGTCACCTACAAACAAGCAAGATTTCTGTCTCTCACAGACCTGTAACTTCTTCTTTAAGAGGCTCCTCTGTCCTCCACTCATTACCTGTAGTAATGGCACCTGTTTGAAATTGTTATCAGTATAAAAGACACCTGTCCACAACCTCAAACAGTCACACTCCAAACTCCACTATGGTGAAGACCAAAGAGCTGTGGAACGACGCCAGAAACAAAATTGTAGACCTGCACCAGACTGGGATGACTGAATCTGCAATAGGCAAGCAGCTTGGTGTGAAGAAATCAACTGTGGGAGCAATAATTAGAAAATGGAAGACATACAAGACCACTGATAATCTCCCTCAATCAGGGGCTCCACTCAAGATCTCACTCCGTGGGGTCAAAATGATCACAAGAACGGTGAACAAAAACCCCAGAACCACACGGGGGACCTAGTGAATGACCTGCAGAAAGCTGGGACTAACGTAACAAAGGCTACCGTCAGTAACACACTACGCCGCCAGGGACTCAGATCCTGCAGTGCCAGATGTGTCCTGCTGCTTAAGTCAGTACATATCCAGGCCCGTATGAAGTTTGCTAGAGAGCATTTGGATGTTCCAGAAGAGTATTAGGAGAATGTCATATGGTCAGATGAAACCAAAGTAGAACTGTTTGGTAGAAACACAACTTGTCGTGTTTGGAGGAGAGTGAATGCTGAGTTGCATCCAAAGAACACCATACCTACTGTGAAGCATGGGGGGTGGCAACATCATGCTTTGGGGCTGTTTCTCTGCAAAGGGACCAGGACGACTGATCCGTGTACATGAAAGAATGAATGGGGCCATGTATCGTGAGATTTTGAGTGCAAACCTCCTTCCATCAGTAAGGGCATTGAAAATGAAACGTGGCTGGGTCTTTCAGCATGACAATGATCCCAAGCACACCGCCAGGGCAACGAAGGAGTGGCTTCGTAAGAAGCATTTCAAGGTCCTGGAGTGGCCTAGCCAGTCTCCAGATCTCAACCCCATAGAAAACCTTTGGAGGGAGTTGAAAGTCCGTGTTGCCCAGCAACAGCCTCAAAACATCACTGCTCTAGAGGAGATCTGCATGGAGGAATGGGCCAACATACCAGCAACAGTGTGTGCCAACCTTGTGAAGACTTACAGAAAACGTTTGACCTCTGTCTTTGCCAACAAAGGATATACACACGTGGACAAAATTGTTGGTATCCCTCGTTTAATGAAAGAAAAACCCACAATGGTCACAGAAATAACTTGAATCTGACAAAAGTAATAATATATAGCTACATGTTGACAAGCCACAAAGCTTCTGGGAGAATGTCCTATGGACAGATGAGACAAAAATCAAAATTTTTGGCAAGGCACATCAGCTCTATGTTCACTGCGGAAAAATGAAGCATATCTTGAAAAGAACACTGTCCCTACTGTGAAACATGGAGGAGGCTCTGTTAAGTTCTGGGGTTGCTTTGCTGCATCTGGCATAGGGTGTCTTGAATCTGTGCAGGGTCCAATGAAATCTCAAGACTATCAAGGGATTCTAGAGAGAAATGTGCTGCCCAGTGTCAGAAAGCTTGGTCTTAGTCGCAGGTCATGGGTCTTGCAACAGGATAATGACCCAAAACACACAGCTAAAAACACCCAAGAATGGCTAAGAGGAAAACAATGGACTATTCTGAAGTGGCCTTCTATGAGCCCTGACCTAAATCCTATTGAGCATCTTTGGAAGGAGCTGAAACATGCCGTCTGGAAAAGGCACCCTTCAAACCCGAGACAACTGGAGCAGTTTGCTCATGAGGAGTGGGCCAAAATACCTGTTGAGAGGTACAGAAGTCTCATTGACAGTTACAGGAATCGTTTGATTGCAGTGATTGCCTCAAAAGGTTGTGCAACAAAATATTAAGTTAAGGGTACCATCATTTCTGTCCAGGCCTATTTTCTTTTTTAAAAAATTCTGTTGAAGCATGGTTGAAAAGCAATGTCTGACTTTCATTTGTTCATTTTCATAGAATTTTTATATATTACTACTTTTGTCAGATTCAAGTTATTTCTGTGACCATTGTGGGTTTTTCTTTCATTAAACGAGGGATACCAACAATTTTGTCCTCGTGTGTATACACGTATGCCCATATAGGTCAAGAGGGTAACAGGTTTGTCAGAGTTTTCAGTACCAACACAGGGTAGTTTATGGAGCACTGACACTGAATGCAAAGTGTGTGCCCAAGGAAACTTACTTTGCATTGCTAAAATGAAAGAAAAACCCACAATGGTCACAGAAATAACTTGAATCTGACAAAAGTAATAATATATAAAAATTCTATGAAAATGAACAAATGAAAAAGGCAGACATTGCTTTTCAACCATGCTTCAACAGAATTTTTTAAAAAAGAAAATAGGCCTGGACAGAAATGATGGTACCCTTAACTTAATATTTTGTTTCACAACCTTTTGAGGCAATCACTGCAATCAAATGATTCCTGTAACTATCAATGAGACTTCTGCACCTCTCAACAGGTATTTTGGCCCACTCCTCATGAGCAAACTGCTCCAGTTGTCTTGGGTTTGAAGGGTGCCTTTTCCAGACGGCATGTTTCAGCTCCTTCCAAAGATGCTCAATAGGATTTAGGTCAGGGCTCATAGAAGGCCACTTCAGAATAGTCCAATGTTTTCCTCTTAGCCATTCTTGGGTGTTTTTAGCTGTGTGTTTTGGGTCATTATCCTGTTGCAAGACCCATGACCTGCGACTGAGACCAAGCTTTCTGACACTGGGCAGTACATTTCTCTCTAGAATCCCTTGATAGTCTTGAGATTTCATTGGACCCTGCACAGATTCAAGACACCCTGTGCCAGATGCAGCAAAGCAGCCCTAGAACATAACAGAGCCTCCTCCATGTTTCACAGTAGAGACAGTGTACTTTTCAAGATATGCTTCATTTTTCTGTCTGTGAACATAGAGCTGATGTGCCTTGCCAAAAATTTTGATTTTTGTCTCATCTGTCCATAGGACATTCTCCCAGAAGCTTTGTGGCTTGTCAACATGTAGTTTGGCAAATTACTTCTGTCAGATTCAAGTTATTTCTGTGACCGTTGTGGGTTTTTCTTTTATTAAATGAGGGGTACCAACAATTTTGTCCACGTGTGTATATGATCTAAGAAGTTGTTGATAAAAGAACAGAAGGGCATTCACTTGACTAAACTGTACTTTTGCAGTTTAGCAATGACCCTTACTTCCCTACTGTTCCTAGATGCAATGATATGCCCATCTATTCTTGGCACTTGTTGAACAGCTGTCCACATACCCATCTGTAAAATAACCAATTAGATCACATTTCCTTTTTTTTTTTACCTGCACTAAAGAAGCAGCTGACCCATTTTTGTCCTATTGTAATTTGGTATCTCCAGATAAAGGACAGTCACTGTGCACTTCCAGTCCTGCCTTCTATAGAAACAGATAGTTGACAATAATAACCTAATATTCTTCTTTACATATGTTAAGGCCTAGTGAGTGGAAGCAACAGCCATGCTCTGAGGGGAAATTCTGTGTGCTGGTGGTGTAATGTTAATACAGTACATGGCATTAGTGCTTGTCAACTCCCCACAAGCATATTTACCTGTGCATTGCCCTAAACAATAGTTACATTAGGAAATCTTATACTCATAGTTTGTTTTTTTATCCACCTTCCAGTAGCTGGCATACTTCTTACTGCTAATCCAGGGTGCACCATAACCTCCCAACAAGGTGCATATGAATGCCATAATAGATCCTAGGCCACTTGTGATCATACTTGGTACAGTGGGTGCTCACCTTATAACCAGCATGCCTTGTTAAATATGGCATCTGGTATGCCATGAAGTTACTCCAGAAAACTGTCACTACACCATTATTAGAGCTCTGGTGTGGTGCATCAAGAAGCAGTTCAGGGCAAAAAGTCATAGTTTGAGTGAAGCACTGCAAAAAGTGTTACATGATGTTTAAACTTCACCTTCCAATGATGACGTCACTCTGACTGGTTACCATAGCTATGACATCATATTTCAGACACTAGTTGCTGCCATATGTTACACCCCACAATACAGTCGCCCCCTGCAGGATTGTACCAAGCACCCTGCAGTTACGACCACTACATCCTTTACTGTTACTGACATGTGTGAACCTCTCAGTACTCACCGTCCCTCCATCTTTAATAATGATTTTCTTGGCCAGCAGTATGCTGCGATTCAGCCTCTTCTTCTTTTTTTTTTTTCCCCAGTCATGGTGAGCTCTGGCCCGTCATCCCGACAACGGGAAAGGCTCCGGTACCAGGCTCTCGCAGCTCACCGGGCCATACTACCATGGAAACGGCGGCTCCGTCCGCATCATTCTACTCCCCCATTACCCGCTTCCGGCCTCCGTCGCTAACTCCGCCCTTCGTTCTCCGAGGGGCCAATGGCTGATTGATGCTAGACAGTGAGCATTCCCATTGGCTGTCGCGTTCATCCTTTACACACGACGTACGTGCTGTTTGGCTAAATTCCATGATGCAAGATGCCTAGAGGACGGGTTAGCTGCTCCATATTGAGAGGGGCACGAGTACAAGCTGTCATCCTAGTTGCCTCTTCCAGATCATACTCGTAGCCATATGTTTATGTGTTTGCGTACAAGCAGATGCATGCGCCCTGTACAAGTACTTTCCTGAAATATCTGCTTTCCATGAGCTCAAAATTGTTTACCTCCCAAGTGTCCATCTTTTGGAGGGACAGTCCCTATTTTTGACCCAAGTCCCTCTGTATCGCTTTGCTCGTTAAATAGATGTGCATTAATCCCTTCCCACCAGAGGATTTTTTCGTTTTTGACTCCCCGCCTTCCAAACACCTTAGCTTTGTTATTTTTCCGTTCAGAGAACCATATGAGGTCTTACTGTACAATGTGCTGGAAAAAAATTCATAATGGGGTGGAATTGGAAAAAAAGTGTAGTTGTGCAACTTTCTTAATGGGCTTTGTTTTTACGGAGTTCACTCTGCAGACAAAATGACATGTCGCCTGTTTCCGGGGGTACCAAATTTATATAGTTTTATTTACATTTTAACGCCTTAACAAAAATCTAAACCTTTGCAAAAAAATTTTTTTTTTCTAAAAGTCGCACAGGGGATGCACATGGCGTCTTTTTTTGCATGGGTCTATTTCTTTGATCACTTTTCATTAAAATTTTTATGGGCGGTTAAAGCAAAAAAACGACAGTTCAGTGCTTTTGATTTTTTTTTTCTCACTACGGCATTAGCCGTATGGGAAAAATATTTTTATAAGTTTGTAGACTGGGCATTTTCGAACACGGATACCTAATATGTATGTATTTCACAGTGATTTTGAACTTTTATACTGTATGTATTCTAGGGAAGGGGGGGGGTTAATTTGAACTAATTTGAACTTTTAATATATATATATATATATATTTTATATTTTTACATTTTTTTTATTGCACTTATTAGATCCCCTAGGGATCTTGAACTCCAGGGGATCTGATCAATAATGCAATGCATAAAGTAGCCTGCCATACAAATGAATGGGAGACAAGCCTTGGAGCCTTCAATAGGTGTCCGGCTGTCATGACAATGGGATGACGGCCCCTGATCTTGCTCCGGGTGTCGGCGATCCCCTGCAAAATGGCGCCTCATTCAGCTTTGACCGAGACGCCTGGGGGAGAGGTTAATGCCCGCAATCAGTGTATGGGAAAAATATTTTTATAAGTTTGTAGACTGGGCATTTTCGAACACGGATACCTAATGTGTATGTGTTTCACAGTAATTTTGAACTTTTATACTGTATGTATTCTAGGGAAAGGGGGGGTAATTTGAACTTTTAATATATATACAGTATATATTTATATTTTTAAATTTTTTTTTATTGCACTTATTAGATCCCCTAGGGGTCTTGAACTCCAGGGGATCTGATCAATAATGCAATGCATAAAGTAGCCTGCCATACAAATGAAAGGGAGACAAGCCTTGGAGCCTTCCATAGGTGTCCGGCTGTCATGACAATGGGATGACGGCCCCTGATCTTGCTCCGGGTGTCGGCGATCCCCGGCAAAATGGCGCCTCATTCAGCTTTGACTGAGATGCCTGGGGAGAGGTTAATGCAGATATCCGGTGGCTATGGCGCTCACTCAGCTCATGATCAGTCGCCATATTTAAATACCCGATATCCACTGTACTATTTTTATCAATTCCTTATTAATAAATGATAAATACATTTATAACAAGAAGAATAAGGTACATATGATATATACAGGCATTGAAAAGCAATATATACAGTGCCTTGCGAAAGTATTCGGCCCCCTTGAACTTTTCAACCTTTTGTCACATTTCAGGCTTCAAACATAAGGATATAAAATTTAAATATTTGGTGAAGAATCAACAAGTGGGACACAATCGTGAAGTGGAACGAAATTTATTGGATATTTTAAACTAAAAAACTGAAAAGTGGGGCGTGCCAAATTATTCGGCCCCCTTAAGTTAATACTTTGTAGCACCACCTTTTGCTGCGATTAAAGCTGCAAGTCGCTTGGGGTATGTCTCTATCAGTTTTGCACATCGAGAGACTGAAATTCTTGCCCATTCTTCGTTGGAAAACAGCTCGAGCTCAGTGAGGTTGGATGGAGAGCGTTTGTGAACAGCAGTTTTCAGCTCTTTCCACAGATTCTCGATTGGATTCATGTCTGGACTTTGACTTGGCCATTCTAACACCTAGATACGTTTATTTGTGAACCATTCCATTGTATTCCATTCCCTGCCTCCCAGCAAAATACTGTCCCGTATCAATTACAGTAGGAGACATTATGTCACTGGGAGGCAGGGTCTCCTAGCGTCATAGATAACCAGATTTACTGATGCCAGTAAATCTGGCTAACACACGGAACGCATTTCACGAGCGACACACGGTCGTGTGCTGCTGCCCTTAGTATTCAGTTTTTGTAGACAGTGTGTCTTCTGTGTGTTCAGTGTTTCTTCAGCATCAGTATGTCCACAAAAACTGACAGAGTGTCTTCAGTGTGTGATCCTAGTTTAGGGATCCACCATAAAAAAAAAATTCAGTTGACATCTAATTATATCCCTAGCTTGTCCGCGAAAATGGACGGCACACTTATGACACTCCAAGTACATCAGTGTGCCCTCCTAGGTTTTTAGTCTTCCATAGGCTTCTATGGGCGAGTCCGTTCCGCAAAAACTGAACAGAATAGGACATGTTCTATCTGATGCGGTGCGGAATCACGGCTTGCACACTGATCAGTGAAAAATATGGTAGTTTACATGTACCCATAGAAATGAATGGATCAGTGCGCAATCCGCGAAAAACAAGGATTACACACGGATTTTGCCCACAGTCGTCTGCAACGGGCCTTACAGAATATGCATGTAGACATAAGGAGGGGGGGAAGGGGAAAGGCAGGATGCATCCTGTAATCATCATGCCTGCATGAATAGGTCTGTGGGAAAGGGGTCAGGGTAGCAGAGTAGAAATCACGGTAAGAGCTGCAAAGTACTACTAGAGTTCAGAGGTATACATAAAAATATAGAAGGGTAACTAACGAGAGTCCTAGATAGCATTTCCCACTCCAGTACTTAGGCCTGTAGGTATGCCTGTAAAAAGCAACCATGGGGACAAGGTTTTGAGAAATTTATTTCATCTATTAGATTTCCAGCCTGAGAGCTCGAACCTACAAATTGCATGGATCTTGGCAAACTATTCGGACTTAGTAGGAGGATCCGATTGTAGCCATTTCAAGGGAATCAACATTTTCGCAGCAGATAGCATATGTGTTGTGAGATCGTTTCTGGATGGTTTAAAGCAGGGATCAGCAACCTTTTTAGTCTGGGATACTGATTTGGAAAAAAAACAAAAGATGAAGATGAAGTACTCAGTGTGCCATGTAATAATTGTAAGGGTGTCGCCCTCCTACATCGGTGATTACCAACATGGGGCCTCAACACTCTAGAAGTATTTAGAAGGATGATCCCATGCCTTTATGCAATGTTATCTGCGTCCTTACGATGTTTTTTGACTTTTGGTAAAAATTATTTGGTAGGGGTGCCCCAAGGAATTTTTTTTTCCAGGGGGACCCTGAGTTTGAAAAGGTTGGGAAACCCTGTCCTACATGAAAGTCATATAGCACAAATATGTTTTCACTGGGCAAGATCTTAGGTCTCAGCAAACAATTGAGAGGAAAAAAAAATGATAAAACCTAATTTTATTATAAAGCCAATAGAATAGAACAAAAAAACAAACCAAAAAAATTGTGTTTTTGTGCTCAAAAAATTGTGTCTAGAAATAAAGTGTGGTAAAAACCAAAAGGAACACTGGTTCATCCAGTGATGACATAGAACCAGATTCCCCATATGGTATATAGCAGGCACAGAAAGAATCAGCCCAATATATAGCTATCCAGCTAGCACTATCCTTATGAGGCCCCCCAGGCATATAGCCCAGGTACGAGGTCTCCTACTAGATATCTGCCTGATGAAAGCTGGAGCTAGGCTGTTGCCCTGTAGGCTATAATAATAAATATATTCTACTCCGGCACTCCAAACATGAGAGCTATTCAGTGCAAATAAGCTTTATTAATATGACATCTTGACAAGACAACTTGAATGTTACATGGTAGTGCTTTTTACCTTTTAATTTTTTTTTCCACGCAGCGTACAGCATAAGTAGTCTTGTAGAACAAAAACCCATTTGGGGAAAGAAATCAATTATTTTTGCATCGCCATCTTCTGAGATGTGTAGCAATTTTTTTTTTCAATTGACAGGATTGGTTGAGGGCTTATTTTTTGCGGGACGATCTGTCCTTTTTATTGGTACTGTTTTGGGGTACTGTGAGGGTGTGAACCTAGAGGGCGCTGGAGAGAAAACCAAAAACAGGGTTGAAAAGGACCTTCACCACACCCATACCTGGGGCTTCACTCCAGAGGGAGTGCACACAGCAGGAGTGTGCTGATGACCTGCAGGGAGCAGGTGGACGGTGGATCAGTTGGAGATAGACAGGTGATCTGCCCCAAGAGGACTGGATTCCACAACGGACTTGGTTAAGCTCAGTGTGAGCCAGACTGCTGAGGAAAAACCTCAGCAAAGCATCTTGCCCTCAGAAATTAGTCAGGGTTTAAGAAGTGAGGTAGTGCCCTGTGTGTGGGCTAGGCTGTTTTGTTATTTTTGTTCCTGTTTACTTTTACAAGCTGAATAAAGCCATTTCTTTTGGAGTGCCATTACCTGCTCTGCTGTTTATTTGGCACCCAGAGCCACAAACACCTCTGTAAGGGAACGTTCACACTACCGTTGGTGACCGTCAGTAGTATCCGTTGCTATTGTCCGTTACAAGATTTTAGCATCGGACACTAGCTGAACTATCAGAAATCCGTTAAAATTTCCATTCATTTCAATGGATTTTTATATTGTGTCCATTTGTGTCCGTTTACACCAAATCCGTCAGAAGTCCGTTTTTTTCGCGCACAAAAAATCCTACATGCAGGACTTTTTGTCTGTTTGAAAAAAACGGATTCTTGACGGACAGCAAGTGTCCGTTATTTTTTTAACATTGAAGTCTATGGGCAACGGACTTATAACGGACAGTAACTGATCAGTTACTGTCCGTTATTTTATGTCCGTTTTTCTCCTGCGCATGCTCAGAAAGGAGGAACAAAAAAAAAAAACGGACAGTGTTAAAAAACGGACACTAACTGATGCTAACGGACACTAACTGATTACTGAACCATTAATTGGATCAGTTAAAAAAACGGACACATTAACTTCAGTTAGTGTCCGTTATGATAGGTGTCCGTTTTTGTTTTTTTTAACGGACACCTTCATAACAGACGCCAACGGTAGTGTGAACCCTGCCTTAAGTCCAGGAAGCTCCTACCTTTGATGCTAAGCTACCCCCAATTGTCACAGGTACATATGACTTTTTGATCATTTTTTGTATGCTTTTTTTTTTAAGGTGAGATGGCGAAAAATCATTAGTTCCTCGCTTTATTAATTAATTAATTAATTTTTTTTTTTCATACAGTTCACTTTTTTTTCCAACTTTATTTTTACTTTTTAGTGATGTCCCACTATGTGTAAGGGAATTGCCAGTTGAGCAATTCCCCAGTGCCACTGCAGAACCCTGGGGGGAGGGGCACAACAAGAAAGTGAGCCCTAAAGCTGAACCCCCCACTGTCCCTGGCTAACTTGCCCGATCTGTCCTAGGCGACAGCCAGCAACCGGTCTATCAGTCCCTTCCTAATATAAGTGTCACACAGAACAGGACAAGACAAAACAACACAGAAGCAGAGTGAGCAAGCCGAGGGGTCGGTAACAGTCGAGCAATGCAGTACAAAATCACAATCCAAGAGAATAGTCAAAAAACACAGAGACAGAGGTCAGAAATAGGAATTCAGGGAATAGCAGAAAAGGAGCTAGCAGGGACAAGTCAGAAAACAGAATCAATAGCCAGCGAGCATGTGAGGGCTGACAACCTGTTTATAGAAAGTCAGGAACCGCCCCAGAATGGATTGGTAGAAAGACTGTCTATGCAGACGCATAGGCTGACTTGCTCACTTCCCGGCAGGATCAACCAGGTAATGGGAGCTCCAGGCAACCTGGGGTCATTTACCAGACCCCTGGCTGCAGAAAATACATATGGGAACCCCCCGATCTTGCTGCGGGGGGTGCCGGGGGAGTACATTTGGCATGGTGGAACTCCTTGGATGCCACGGTCATGTTTGACCGCAGCATCCAAGTGGTTAAAACCCCCGATCGGAGCTCAACTTCGATAGTTACAGCTAACACCCAATGCCGCCCGCGGCATTTGCTGTCACAGGAAAACAACTAAGATGCCGCGGTTGCTATTGACCGCGGCATCTTAAGGTTTAATCTAAATCTGCACACTAAAAACCAGATATCAGTCCTTCACATATGTGCCCTGCTGTGTTCCCAGACTGCAGTTTATGCCCACATGTATAACACTTGTGTACCCAGGATAACGTACTTAATGTCATATGTAGGTATAAACTGATATTTGGGCACACAGCCAGGCACAGAAGGGAAGGAGCGCTATCCCCTGGTGGTCCCTGTGCCTTTAGTGGGCCCTACCAAACCCCCCACTTTAATAGGCAGTGGAGGTCTGGTAACGGGTGGCGTAATGATCGCTGTCAGCCCCTTTCCAATAGTGCTATTATTATCCACTGGGGTCGCCTCAGACCCCAGAGTATAATAATCGGAGGCCAAGGGGAGGTTATTAAATATAACAAATACTTATACTCACCTCTCCTGGGACTCCGATGGGTCCCGAAATCTTCTTCATTGCTCTTCCAGCTTGTGCCCCAGACGTCATTGCTAGGGCCCGTGATTGGGCCCCAGCAGTCACGTGGTGCATGCTGACGTCATTATGCCGGCGTGGCCCATGTATGTAACCGCTGAGGCCCAAACACAGGCCCCAGCAGTGACATCTGGGGTGTGTGACCTCAGTCGCACACAGAAGAAGACCGAAAAGGATGCAGAAGACAGCCCAATGGAGCGAGGATGCCCAGGAAAGGTGAGTATAAGTGTTTGTTATTTTCCAGCACCACCCTTGGGCCTCCGATTATTATACTCTGGGGTCTGAGGAGACCCCAGTGTATAATTATAGCACTAAAACTAATCGTGCCAAACCTCACGAATATTTGTTGAATTTCATGGGGTTCGCTGAAGCGGCTTAATGGGAACTCTTGGGAGCATTTTATACTGTTTGGGGCCACTGTAGAGCACATTATACTGTGTGTTGACCACTGTGAAGCATATTATATTGTGTGGGGGTCACTGTGGAGCATATTGTACAGTGTCGGGGCCACTGTGCAGCATATTATACTGTGTGGGGGCCACTGTATGGCAGGTGAGCAGCATGGCATTGTTATTACCTGTAGCCACGCTATGTCGGTACAGATGATCTGCAGGGGTCCTGGCAGTGACCCCTAGAAGCAATTCCACTGGTGGGCCCTAGACATCCCAATCCGACACTGAGCGCTATTTGGTTTCTGGCGCACAGATTTATTTTCCAGACATGAATATGCAAATGATGGTGAAAGGTGAAAATGGCAATTTTCCAGGAAAACGTCATTTCAGTGCACAATCTGTTGTGCCCGGCTTGTATCAGAAGCTGTTCTACCCGTTGTGACAGGACCAGGGGCAAAGTGGTAGAAGGAGTATACATTTCTCCCAGGTTCTTGTCATATTCCTTCTAAAAGCACCAGGGAAAGGTGTGTTCCTTGCTGGAGGGTTTTCACCTAAACCCTGGTAAAAGGTCTGGCTGCTAGAGTAGGCAGAGTTGGGTGTGGCTCTACTCCATTTCAGCCACTTCAGGTTTTGGGATGACTGGGGGTTAATTCCTTGGTTCCGAAAGTGTGCGTATATAAGGGCAGACAGCACACAGGTATTTGGCTCTCTCTGCTCCTGGGAAACCACTGTGAGTTAAACTGCTGTATTTTGTGTTTAGGGAGCTGTGCAGTAGGCCCTGCTCTCTCTAGTTAGGTACCTGTTTTGTGTTGTAGGTAGTGGCTGGACAGCTAGGATTTTATTTTGTATTTTTATTGTTTTATTTTCCTTAAACCGCTAATAAAACTGGTTGTGGCCAGTTGCACTATACTTGGCTGGACTGGACTCTAATTGCTGTGCCAGAAAGTGCTAGTCTATCTGAAGAGACGATGGTCCCTGAGATAATCCTGTTACACCGGGATACCCACTTAACAGTCTTTGGAGTGTGTCTCTGCTGATACAAGCTAGGCTGCAACATATCAGGCACAGAAATGGCTTATCTCTGGGAAAAATTGTATTTTTTTTTCTTTTTGTTATCAGCTGCGCATTCATTTCTAGATATTAAATTAATGCATAGCTCAAGGGTTAAAGATGTTCGCTACACCACTTAATAAATCCCTTGAGGGGTGTACTTTCCAAAGAGGGGTCATGTATCTGTGGATTTCACTTTACTGGCAACTAAGTAGCTCAGCAAAAGTGGCATGACGTCCAAAAACCAAACTGGACACCAAAAAACAAATAGCACTTCTTCCATTCTGTGCCTAGCTGTGTGCCCAAATATCAGTTTATACCAACATATGACATTAGGTACGTTATTGTGGGTACACCAGTGTCATACATGTGGGCATAAACCATAGCTCCCAACCGTCCCGCATCTGGTGGGACAATCCCGATTTCACACTGCGGTCCTGCATAGCTTACAGTTTGTCCCGCTATGCCCCTGAAGTGTTTTGCTGTTAACAAACTTTATTAGGGTCGGGTAAAGGCTAAACAGTAGATGCTAAATCCTTGTGGGGAAAAATAGAGGAGAATGGGCAGAGTCAACATAGAAATGGGTGGAGCTAAATTTGCCACGACGCACATAGTGCTGCACATTTTGTCCCTCTTTCTATCCTTTGAAAGTTGGGAGGTATGGCATAAACTGCAGTTTGGGAACACAGCAGGGCACAGATGGGAAGGAGCGCTATGTGGCTTTTTGAGTGCAGATTTAGATGTTGGTTTTTGAACACCATGTCACGTTTGCAGAGACCCTAAAATAGCCACTACAACATCGGGTCACTTCTTTGGGAATTCCAATTTACTGGCACCTCCAGGGCTCTGCAAAAACATGGTATCCAGAAAGTCTCTTACAGTGCCTTCCAAAAGTATTTATACTCCTTGCACTTTTTCACATTTTGTCACATTGCAGCCACAAACTTAGATGTATTTTATTGAGATTTTAAGTGATAGACCGACAAAACGTAGCACATAATAAAATCTGTGAAACAGCTGAGAGGTCAAAATGCTCACCATACCCCTTGATAAATTCTGTAAGGGGTGTAGTTTCCAAAATGGGATCACTTTTTGGGGGTTTACATTGTATTGGTTCTTTAGGAGCTCTGCAAATATGACATGGCACCCAAAAACTGACCTCCAAAAGCCAAATAGCACTCATTCCATGCTGAGCCCCGCCATGTACCCATACAGCAGTTTACAACCACAACAATCTTTGGTGAACTTTTTCTCCTTTATCCTCTTGTAAAAATGAAAAATTTGGGGCTAAAATGCTTGTTTATTGGAAAAAATGGTGCTCTGCAAATGCAACATTGCTGTGTTCATGAGCAGTTGTTTAACAACTGTGGGGTGCTTTTTCTCCTTTAACCCCTTGTGAGATAAAGTGACATTTTAGTAATTTTTCATTTACACATCCCAATGTTACTAAAATCCGTGAAACTGTGGGGTCAAAATGCTCACTATACCCCTTGATAAATTCTGTGAGGAGTGTAGTTTCCAAAATGGGGTCAATTTTGAAGGGTTTCTATTGTATTGGTACTCTAAGGGCTCTGAAAATGAGACATGACACCTGAAAACTATTCCAGCAAAATCCAATAAAATATGCTTTTCAAACACCCAGTGGTGTACAAACATCAGTTTACATCCACATGTTGGGTATTTCTGTGTTCGGGAGAAATTGCATAACAAACTGTGAGATGCATTTTCTGCTTTAACCCTTGTGAATGTGTTACTTGTAGGGCTAAATGAACATATTATTGAAAAAAAATTAAATGTCTAAACTTCACTTCCATATTGTTTTAATTCCCGTGACATGCTTAAAGGGTTAACAAACAAAGAGCATGGCCTGAAGCTAAATGGAATAGGACACACGGTCCTAGAGCTCCTGCCCTGCACCTGCATTACTGACCTGCCTGACACAGCGTTTCCCATCATTTTCAAACTTTTGCCTAAGAGGAGGCCTGGAATCTGGACCTCATAAACCTCCAGGGCGGAGTTTTTAGATCCGCCGGTGTCTTCCCTGGCTTCCTCCCTGCAGCGGCCCCCATCTTGGCTGGACCCGGCACCAGCCTTGCTGCCTTCTCTAACGGCCGGCACTGCTCCCTCCTTGCTCCAGCAGTCACTGGATCTGCCTCAGCGACTGCAGCGATTCCGTTCCACCTCACCACCATCCTTGGGGTGTGGAGACAGAGCCTCCCGAATGTGCCGGCCCCTTCAGGCAGCAGCCTGCGCCATCTTTATCACAGCCCCACGTGCTCCCTATTGAGAAGAAGATGGATCCCTGCCTTCCCAGGGTAGTTTGGCGCCCCCTCCTGAATTGCCAGCTCCTCACCTCTCCTCTGCAGCTATTAAGGCTTCCCACACCAATACCATTGGGAATATCACTGTCCCTAGCATCTGGGCAGAGGAAGAAAACCTGGGGGCTACCTCTTCCATTTCCCCCTATGCTACCTCTGTACACGTGGATGTAAGCCCACCAAGGAAGGAGCCAGTAACTGCAGCATCTCAGAAAACTCCCTCACAAAATGGCACCAGGCTGGTCAGAATTTTTAGCTCAACGAAACAGGACTTTCAGTTACTCATAGCAGAAGTCACAGACACGTGTCAGGCGGAAATATCTGTGGTGTGGAGGGACCTCCAGCACATTGTGTCTAGAATTGTAACTTTGGAGGACAATCATGAGGCTACAAGGTCTTACATGTCTCAGCTGCAGTCTACGGTCCTCTCACCAATCAGTAGTGGTCAGATACATTCACTGCCATCTTGAGGATCTTGATAACTGAGGCCGGTGCAATAATATCAGAGTCAAGGGCCTCCCTGAGTCTACTCATGAGGAAGACCTGCACATTACATTTGAAGCTACAGTATATTTAACCTCCTACTCTGTGAGCCCTCTCTCATAAAATCAAGGTAGACATGGTACATAGGGCTCTGCGCCCCAAAGGAACAGGGGCGAATCCTTGGGATGTTATATGCTGTCTACATGACTTTTCCTTGAAGGAAGCTATTATGGTTAAAGCGAGACTGTCTAAAGACTTTGACTTTGATGGCACTGGGATCCAACTCTACCAGGACCTGTGCTGGGTCACTCTCCACAAGAGGTACCACCTTTGTCCCCTTCTTCAGCTATTGAGAGACCAGCAGCTTCTCTATAGATGGGGATTCCTTTTTGCTCTGACAGCCCGCCGTGACGGCCGCTCAGCCACCCTTCAATCATTTGAAGACTTGACCCCCTATTTGTGAGTTTTTGGTGATCCCTGTCCAGGATTTCTCTGATTGGAAACTGAACTCACCTCTACCACCACCTCCTCCTGTATGGCAACAGCAGAAACCGAAATGCCGCCAGTTACCACATCTGCAGCTGTCTCCAAGGAGGCCTAAAGTTGATCCCCCTCCAACTTGACTCTCACTTTTCCCTCCTTAGGTCTTTGTTCCTTTGGATGCTTTGATTTCCTCATTGCATTTGTTTTTCCCGCATGTTCCAGTTCTACTGCTATTGTACTGTTTTGAACTTTGTACAAGGCAGGATGCTACCCACCCTGTCTGATTATAGTTTACCTCTATACTCTGACCCGTGTGGTCCTCTTATATCTTGGGTTGGCTCTGACGGCCACCCCCTCATACCTGGGGCTCACACCAGCTGTGTTTCCTATATGTGGTTGCACTTGGTCCTTGGGTCGCTACAGTTCCGTCGCTGATCAGATCCCACGCATTATACTGTATAACTTGTGGTGGGTAGATAACCCCTCAGGCCGCTGCTGTGCCTTTTTTCCCATCCCCACAATCTTCATACTAGGATAGACTACTTTTTTGGTAATGCCATGACTCTCCGCCTCCTTACTGGAGCAGATGTTGGTACCATATCTTGGTCTGATCAAGCCCCAGTGTTGGTCTCCCTGTCTCATACGCCCGTTCTGATTAGACGCTGCCACTGGTACCTCAATGAGGGCCTCTTTTGTACCCCCTCCTCCCAAACTGCCCTGCACACTGACCTCTTGGACTACTTTAGGGAAAATGAGGGATCTGTGTCTTCTAGTGCCACCCTATGGCAAGCATATAAGGCGGTTATGCGGGGGTACTGCATAGCTTTGGCGTCGCAACTTAAAAAGGACTCTTACTACCCGCCTAGTTGACCAACCCTCTATCTTGCCCTCTGTCAATTGGTGGCGGCCCGTGCAGATCTGCAGGATCTTGCACACCACACTGCGCAATGTCTCCTCCTATATACTCGTCGGTGCTATTATGAATGGGGCAGCAAAGCACATACCCTCCTAGCAAAGACCCTCAGGGACTCCTATGTCAGTTCTACTCCTCATGTGGGATGAGATGCTAAAGGTACCCCTCAACATCACACTGATGCTATTGCTTTGGCTAGAGATGAGCGAATTTTTCAAAAATTCCGATTCCGATTCTCTGAAGTTTCCAAAACAATTCGATCCGAATTAATTTGAGGTGAATCTCGTTAAAAAAAACAGCTATTTCCTGGCTGCAGAGAGCCTGTATACTGGTTTAGAACACTGTGTCTTGCAGTAAAACACATAGGGAGTCTGCTGTGCTAGTGAACCAATACTGTGTCAGTATGACTGAGAACCAGTGCACACTTCAATTATTTGGCCAGTTACAGGGCCAAAACTGACCAACTAACTCAAGTGTGAACTCCGCCTTACAGATCGATGTTAGTGCCAGGTATAAAGAACCGTGCAGAGGCCCAAGATCCTACTGTAGAGTGAAAGAGCGCACTCCTTTTACACCGTCGTCTGCTGATTCGTGACAAGGTGACATAATGTGGAGGCAGCAGCATGATGAGGACATGGAGTGGCAAGGTGACATAATGTGGAATTGGCAGCAGCATGAGTAGGCCACAGAGTGGCAAGGCGACATAATGTGGAGTTGGCAGCAGCATGAGGAGGTCACAGAGTGGCAAGGTCACATAATGTGGAGTTGGCAGCAGCATGAAGAGGTCACAGAGTGGCAAGGTCACATAATGTGGAGTTGGCAGCAGCATGAAGAGGTCACAGAGTGGCAAGGTCACATAATGTGGAGTTGGCAGCAGCATGAAGAGGGAAGAGGTCACAGAGTGGCAAGGTCACATAATGTGGAGTTGGCAGCAGCATGAGGAGGCTATACAGTGGCCTGGTGGCAGCAGCATGAGGAGGTCACAGAGTGGCAAGGTGACAATGTGAAGGTGGCAGCAGGATGAGGAGGCCATAGAGTGACCCAGTGGCTGTAAGAAGGCGCACTTGGCAGGTAGATAGAAGAAACCGGTCTCTTTTGTCAAGGTTTGTGTGAGGCAGCATGTATGATTTAATCTGATGCATCAGGCATTGGTGGGTGGAAATCATGGCTGATCCACACTTGATTCATCTTGACAAAGGTCAGTCTCTCCACATTTTGGGTGGACAGGCAAGTTCTCCTTGGGGTAACTATGGCCCCCGCCACACTAAACACCCGCTCTGATGCCACACTACTGGCCTGGCAGGACAGCTTTTCCAGGGCAAACTCGGCTAGTTGCGGCCACAAATCCAATTTGGCTTCCCAGTAGTCCAGTGGATTTTCGATGACTGGTGGCAGGGTGCACCCCAAGTATCCCACCACCTGCTGGTTCAGGTTCTGCTCTATGTCTAGCTGCCTGTGAGTAGTTTCTTCACTATGAGGGTGACCAAAGCTGCTAATCAGCGACTCTAGGCTCAGGCTGCTGCTAATGGAGCTGAAACTGCTCCTGCTAATGCCCCCCTCCACCTCCCCACAGCAGCCATGGGTGTGCAAGGTGAGCGACAAGAGCTCCCCGGGTCAGACCTGCGAGAGGATGGACAATGGCGCAGATAGGCACTGGCCAACTGACTACATAGGATGTCTCTAAAGTAGTTCAGTTTGTCCTCCCTCTCAGTGGGTGTAAAAACGGCCCCAATTTTTGACATGTAGCGAGGGTCTAACATGGTGGAGAGCCAGTAGTCATCCCTCTGCCGAATGGTGACACTTTGGCTGTCACTACGCAAACAAATGAGCATGCATCTGGCCATTTGCGCAAGTGACTCGGAGGGACTCCCTGCATCCATCTCCACTGCATACTGCCACGGTGTGTCTGGGTCATCTTCCTCATTTTCCCTCATCCCCCTCTTAGTCTTCCGGCTATTCCTGCTCCTCCTCTCATCACCTGTGTAGAAAAACCACCCATTTCACTACACATGGCTTGTGCTCCAATGTCCTCCTCCTCCTCCAGTTCAGCCCCCACAGGGCTCATGTGGCCGTGAGATGTAGGCGCCAACTCTCCAGTCCTCTAACCAGACAGATTTACCAGCATCTTTTCCAGGATATGAATCAGTGGAATGACGTTGTTCATCCCGTAGTCCTGGCGACTCCCATAGTGGCCTCTTCAAAAAGCACAAGCAAACGGCAGGTGTCACGCTTGAGCTGCCACTGGCTAACATTGAAGTTACACAGGGGAGTACCTCTGTCTGCTTGGATCATCAAGAAATCGTTTATGGCCTTTCTCTGTTCATACAGTTGGTCCAACATATGGAGGGTGGAATTCCAACAGGTGTAAACATCGCATATCAGCCTATGTTGGGGGACGCTGGTCTGCAGCTGCAGCTCAAGGAGCTTGGCGGTGTATGAGTGGCTGAAGTGCATGCAAAGTTTCCTGGCCATTTTTAGGATGTCTTGCAGATGGGTGGAAGACTTAAGGAAACGCTTGACAATCAGATTGAACACGTGCGCCATGCAGGGCGCATGGCTCAGCACTCCTTGACGCAGCACTGACACCATGTTCTTCCCGTTGTCGGTCACCATTGTCCTGATTTTAAGTTCTGTTGGAGGAAGTCAGGATTTGATTTCTTGATTAAGGACACAGAGCAGTTCTTCCCCTGTGTGACTTTGTTCGACCAGGCAAACTAGGTATAGAACAGCGTGACACCACATGTGCAGGGCATGCTGGAGGAGCACTGTGAATTGTCCCTGCAGTGGAGGCTGAGGACACAGTGGAGGATGAAGAGGACATTTGTTGCAGGACCAACGGCATGAGGACATGGAGGCAGAAGCAGCTTCACCTGGCCAAGTTGCTGGTGTATTTGGGCAGGAACCATATTCACCCAGTGGGCCGTAAAGGACATATATTGTCCTTGACCATAGTTACAGCTCCACACTTCGGCGCTGCCATGCACTTTAGCAGACACCGACAGGCTCAAGGACTGGCCCACCTTCTGTTCTACATATTTGTGCAGGGCTGGTACTGCCTTTTTGGCAAAGAAATGATGGCTCCTCATCCACCTCTGCTCTGCACAAGCTATCAGTTCTCTGAAAGTTGCAGAGTCCACCACTTGGACATGGAGGGACTGCAGCACCAGCAACTTGGACAGGAAGAAGTTCAGCTTCTGCATCATTGGGTGAGTGCACGCTTACTGTTGTCTCTTCGAAATCGTTTCTGTGATGGATTGCTGACCCAATGACTGACTAGGAGGAGGAGCAGCAGCATCGGGACCAGCAGATGATGGGAAGGACTCACAGCTTCCTTCGGCTGAACTGCAGCAGGCTGGACCACCACATTGGAGCCACAGTTCTGCCAGGCCACATTATGGTGATGCTGCATATGTTGATGCAGGGCTGTGGTGCCAACATTGGCAACCTGGCTGTGCTTCACCTTCTGTCCACATATTCGACATATGGCCATGTTCAACTCCCCCGGCGGCTTAACAAAAAACTGCCACACCGCTAAGTAGGTGATTTTTACCCCCAACACTTCAGTGACTGACTGCTAACGCCACTGCCTCCGTGAACCCCTGCACCACTGCTTTCCGGGCAGGTAGGCTCCTGCAAAGCGGGTGGTCTACCCTGGACATGTTTGACTCCCAATCTTCCACTGCTGCCACCCTGCTGATTCTCAGCCACGCTACCGACTTGCTGGCTCCACCGCTGCCTCATGCGCAAGCTGCCACCCTCTTCTCCCGATGATGATGAAGCCCCTTCATCACCCGACTCCCAATCTCGATTGGCTACATCATCATGGAGTACTGTCTGCACGTCACTGATGTCCTCCTCAAAGGTCTCTGAGCCAGGAGGCTGACCGCTCATAACAGCTCCCATGCCATTCTCCTTATCACTACTTGCCCGCCTACAGGAGGAAGCGGCGGATGTCTCCTTGGCTGGGCAGTAGCTGCTGACTGTCCTCTAGTAGCTCATCCTCACTGTATAGTGGATCTGAGCCCACAGCATAAAGTACTTCTCTGGCTGAGGGAACAGAAAAGGACAGAGGCAGATTGAGGACAGGTGAGGGCACAGGGTCTGCTCCTGGGCCATGCTAACTAAGGGTTGTGTCTGTCGAACCCAATGACTCTTGGCTGGGGATGTCTGATGTGACTTTGGATGAAGTGGATGACCGAGTGAACCATTCTAGAACCGCTGGGTTGCTGGTCAAGAAACTACCAGTAGCTGACACTGGGAGCTCAGCCCTCTGGAAGTGACCCCTGCTGCCACGCCCCCTGAACTCTGCTGTGACCTGTGCCTGCGCCAGAAACATTTAGGCCTGTGCCCCTCCCCTGTGCAGGGCCTGACGCTTCTCTGTCTTAAATACTGTTACATCAAATACAGTGCCTTGCGAAAGTATTCGGCCCCCTTGAACTTTTCAACCTTTTGCCACATTTCAGGCTTCAAACATAAGGATATAAAATTTAAATTTTTTTTTTGTGAAGAATCAACAAGTGGGACACAATCGTGAAGTGGAATGAAATTTATTGGATATTTTAAACTTTTGTAAAAAATAAAAAACTGAAAAGTGGGGCGTGCCAAATTATTCGGCCTCCTTAAGTTAATACTTTGTAGTGCCACCTTTTGCTGCGATTACAGCTGCAAGTCGCTTGGGGTATGTCTCTATCAGTTTTGCACATCGAGAGACTGAAATTCTTGCCCATTCTTCGTTGGAAAACAGCTCGAGCTTAGTGAGGTTGGATGGAGAGCGTCTGTGAACAGCAGTTTTCAGCTCTTTCCACAGATTCTCGATTGGATTCAGGTCTGGACTTTGACTTGGCCATTCTAACACCTGGATACGTTTATTTGTGAACCATTCCATTGTAGATTTTGCTTTATGTTTGGGATCATTGTCTTGTTGGAAGATAAATCTCCGTCCCAGTCTCAGGTCTTTTGCAGACTCCAACAGGTTTTCTTCCAGGATGGTCCTGTATTTGGCTCCATCCATCTTCCCATCAATTTTAACCATCTTCCCTGTCCCTGCTGAAGAAAAGCAGACCCAAACCATGATGCTGCCACCACCATGTTTGACAGTGGGGATGGTGTGTTCAGGGTGATGAGCTGTGTTGCTATTACGCCAAACATATCATTTTGCATTGTGGCCAAAAAGTTCGATTTTTGGTTTCATCTGACCAGAGCACCTTCTTCCACATGTTTGGTGTGTCTCCCAGGTGGCTTGTGGCAAACTTTAAATGAGACTTTTTATGGATATCTTTGAGAAATGGCTTTCTTCTTGCCACTCTTCCATAAAGGCCAGATTTGTGCAGTGTACGACTGATTGTTGTCCTATGGACAGACTCTCCCACCTCAGCTGTAGATCTCTGCAGTTCATCCAGAGTGATCATGGGCCTCTTGGCTGCATCTCTGATCAGTCTTCTCCTTGTTTGAGATGAAAGTTTAGAGGGATGGCCGGGTCTTGGTAGATTTGCAGTGGTCTGATACTCCTTCCATTTCAATATGATCGCTTGCACAGTGCTCCTTGGGATGTTTAAAGTTTGGGAAATCTTTTTGTATCCAAATCCGGCTTTAAACTTCTCCACCACAGTATCACGGACCTGCCTGGTGTGTTCCTTGGTCTTCATGATGCTCTCTGCGCTTTAAACAGAACCCTGAGACTATCACAGAGCAGGTGCATTTATACGGAGACTTGATTACACACAGGTGGATTATATTTATCATCATCAGTCATTTAGGACAACATTGGATCATTCAGAGATCCTCACTGAACTTCTGGAGTGAGTTTGATGCACTGAAAGTAAAGGGGCCGAATAATATTGCACGCCCCACTTTTCAGTTTTTTTATTTTTTACAAAAGTTTAAAATAGCCAAGAAATTTCCTTCCACTTCACAATTGTGTCCCACTTGTTGTTGGTGGTTCACCAAAAAATTAAAATTTTATATGTTTGTTTGAAGCCTGAAATGTGGCAAAAGGTTGAAAAGTTCAAGGGGGCCGAATACTTTCGCAAGGCACTGTAAGTAAATGAAAAGGAAAATAAATCAGGGCAAAAAGGCCTGTAATTTTCTACCTTCAAGACACAACGCTGAATTAGCCCCTTATTTTTTTCCCACTAATAAACGCCTTGCAAAGTCGTTATAACAGATAACTGCGGAGTCAGTGCAGCAAAGTGTAGTAGGATTGTTCCTGTTACCCAGGCTGCAAACTCCCCAAATGAACCCGGTTCTGCTTCAATACTCTTGTATAAATTCCTCCCTATCCTTTCCCTACACTTCTAATGCTCTTTCCCTGAACTTCAATTGAGTTTTCATGTGTTTTCTACCATTTTCCTTAGCACCTGCTGACGTCTCTCCCTGCACTAAGTACAATGGAAAATGCTTGAACCTAAGATGGTGGAGGGTATTTATAGGGCTGTGACATCACAGGGGTGGCTGGCTGCTGATTGGCTTTAAGCATGGCATTGTGGGTGATCCGGCGTTCCCAGAGTTCCTTGCCCCATATCCTAACATGTGCAGCAGCTATTTTAGGAAAAACTGCGATTCGATACCACGAAGTGTGAGGAAATCTGGATTCGATGCGAATCGAAGATTTTCTGAAATTCGGATAGAATACGACTTTGTCAGCTTCGATTCGCTCATCTCTAGCTTTGGCCTTCGGCAAACATTATACGAAACTGTACAACCTCCCTTCCCGCCGTGCCTCCATGCAGCGTATACAGGACTTCCTGACATCCTGTGCTTTTCCTTCCATCCCGACTGCGGCCCTGAACTCCCTTAATGAACCCTTTACTGATGAGGAGATAGTAGGGGTATTAAAAGAGCTTCCAAATGGTGTGGCTCCTGGGTTCACATACATATATTATAATCCTTTCAGACTGAACTCCTCCCCATATAAGATGCTTATTTAATTCCTTCCTGGAGGGTGTCCCTATCTCCCCCTCGATGCTACACTCCCTCCTCACTTTTGTCCCTAAATCTAATAAGGACCCTCAGGAGTGCTCTTTCGGCCTTTTATCGGCACTTTTATTGCTCTGTGAAACACTGATTTGAAGCTTTTTTACAAAAGTCCTGGCTAACAGACTGAATGTGTGGCTCTCTTTGCCGCAACCCAGTCGGATGAGACCGGAGGATGGGAGTAGTAGTGGCGGATGCTGTGCCACCTAGCAGGCCGAGCACGCTCCCAAACAGCTCCAGTCCCACTCCTAGGCTGGACAAAGTCGAGGGGGGTCCTGCAGCACTACCGGATGGTGGTGGTAGTAGTTCTTTCCCCCGGGGCACTTCCAGTTGAAGAGGGGGGACCTCTCCTACCTGAGCCGGTGTGGTGTTGGTCGGAAGAGCCCTGATGGTAAAGCAGGCACGACTCAGGGGTCAGCGTTGCAGGTAAACCAAACAGCCGTTTATTAAGGCAACTTGAACAGAGGGTCAACAGCAGCTTTCAGATGGGGGTAGTAGTTCTACAGTGTCCAACCCCCAGCCTTGGTTCTAGGAGGGCACCCAAAGGTGGGATAGGCTCCACAGGATGGCTTCCTCTACTTCTCCTCTGTGCCTCTCCCAGATATGTACACTGGGGATGAAGTTACAGGGAGTCCTGACAGGGATCTGGATACTAGGCCCGAATACGACTCTCCTGTCAGGGTCCTCTCCTGCTCCTCCTGGCACGGCACCGAATGAATCAGCCACATGTAAAACTTTACTACCTGGCTCTAGGCTGTCTTTAGATGAGCCTGGGGCTGATGTTATCCCTCCTGAGGCTGTGAGAGCGGCGGTTGGCCTTCAGTCCAGAGGCTGGTGGCAGGTCAGCTCTGCACACCTTGTCTGGTCTACAGCATGCACTGAACTAACTCCCAACCTTCGCCGGGGAGATTATATCTCCTCACAACCCCACCCAGTGGCCTGTGATAGGCCAGGGCTGAACCAAGTCTGGGTCTGAACACTGCAGGGGGAAACATATAAGGGAAAAGCTGCACATCAAAACACTTAACATAGAACAAAACTTACAGACATAAAACCCAGAGGCACACAAGACAAACACATAAAAGCAGTAGCACTCTGAGATGCTGCATCTTTCCTTGTTTACAAGAGCCAGGTAGGTTTCATCCCCTGTTTTCAGGGTGGAGATAACACCAAAAGGACTGTGGACTTGATAGAGGTGGCCAACCATTCCTCGACTCCTGCCCTCCTACTAAGTCTTGATACGGAAAAGGCGTTTGACCATTTTGACTCGTCATTCATGATCGCTTCCCTTGAGACTTATGGCTTCCTTGGAGCATTCCTTCAGGCATTTCACTCTACCCCCTCAGTGGCTGTGAAACTCCCCCACTCCTCCTCTAGTTCCTTCCCCATCAGAAATGGTACTAGGCAGGGCTGCCACTGTCCCCTCTAATATTTGCGCTTTGCCGTCAATAAATTGTAATCCTGACATTACAGGTATCAAGGTTCAGGACAGGGACTTTAAAATGTCTCTTTGCTGACCATGCTCTCCTTACCTTCACTAATCCCCATTTCCCTGCCTACCCTTATGAAATCCCTCCACGACATTCAGCTTTCCCCCTCCTATACTACACTCTCTATGCTGTGAATTATCTTCACCTGTTCTAAGAACTCAAACTATTGCTGGATAAGTGGCGTCACTTGCATATCTCTTTGCTGGGTAGGATCTCAGCAGTGAAAATTACCTTACTTCTGAAATTGCTATATTTTTATGAAACCCTCCTGGTCGCAGTTCCCCGGTCGGGTCTCCGAGATTTACAGAGGGCTATTTCCCAATTCATTTGGAAAGCCAAATGGCATTGGATCCTGAGATCTGTTATGTTGGCAGGGAAGGGGGTATGTCTGTTCCACGCCTCATTCATTATTATTGGGCCACCCACCTGCAATGCATTCCCTTATGGGCTGCATCACAGGCGCATACAAGATTGGAGATTGGGAAGCTGTGGCTTGCTCCTATGCACCCCAATGCTCTCCTGTGGACCCAATCTCCTCCACCCCTCCAGACCCCCACTCTAGGCCCCATTCGCTTTATAAGGGCGATCTGGTCTACTTGCTCTGCCTTGTTCCCTCTGACTTCAGAGCGATCCTGTATGATCTCTTTCCTTTATACTTCCCTCCTCCCGGAGGGACTCTCGGCTCCAATGGTTTGCCCCTGGTCCAGAGCTGGCCTCTTTAGACTGGCTGATATAACTGACCCTCTGACCCTGGAGCTCAGGTCCTTCGACTATCTAACCTCAGTGCCAGTGGCGTAACTAGGAATGGCTGTGCTCCAAGGCGAACATTTGACATGGATCAGGATCAGGCCGGCGTCACGTGATGAGGGCCTGCGTCGCGATGCAAAATGACATCAGCTGCCGTCTGGGACGTCACCAAACAGGCCCGAAGCCTGGAGAAGCATAGGAGAGGTAAGTACACTGTTTATGTTCCCTCACCTCCGCTGGGCCTCCGATTACTCCAGGGTCTCTTCAGATAGCAGTGATTGTGGGGATCGGCCCGCGGCCTTACCTACTGATCCCCTCTACTGTGCACAGGCACCTCTGCAGAATCGGAAGCGCAGGCGGGCGTGAGCAGTAGCGGGGATTGGTAAGCATATAGGGCCCGTTACCTGCTGGGGTTACTCCAGCAGGTAACTGCCTATTAAAATTAAAAAAAAACATCGGGGGCCCACGGGGACCCATAATGTCCCGGGCCCTGTGGCAGCCACTACTACTGCTGCCCCGATAGTTACGCCCCTGCTCAGAGCTACACATTCCCAGAGTGGCTCCATTATCGCCAAATTGCCCACTTTGCATTTTCTCTCTTTGGTTCTTTATGGGTCTCTACCCTACGACCTTTGAGAGATTATGTAAATCTGGCATCTCCACCAAGGGTCTTATCTCTGATATTTATAAGCCGCTCTCGCCCTGTCCATAGATAAACAGTATGTTCAGATGGGAGGAAACCCTGGGGCTGACTATCTCCCCTGCTCAGTGGCAAATCATATGGTCATGGGCATCCAAGTCCTCTATTTGTGTGCTTTTTAGAGAAGTGCAATATAAGATCCTTATGCATTGGTATCACACTCCTGCCCTCCTTCACTCCCTGAATACAGCGATCCCCATGTAATAGGTATTCAAGTTTTATGTCTCATTTCAGTGTAATAAGGCTTAAGTACACATATGATATTTAGTTTTATGCATGTATTCAAGTATATACATTTATGTCTTATGTGGGTAGGTGTGTGTGTGTCTGTGTGCATGTGTGTGATACAGTGGGGAAAAAAAGTATTTAGTCAGCCACCAATTGTGCAAGTTCTCCCACTTAAAAAGATGAGAGGCCTGTAATTGACATCATAGGTAGACCTCAACTATGAGAGACAAAATTAGAAAACAAATCCAGAAAACCACATTGTCTGATTTTTAAAGAATTTATTTGCAAATTATGGTGGAAAATAAGTATTTGGTCACCTACAAACAAGCAAGATTTCTGGCTCTCACAGACCTGTAACTTCTTCTTTAAGAGGCTCCTCTGCCCTCCACTCATTACCTGTAGTAATGACACCTGTTTGACATTGTTATCAGTATAAAAGACACCTGTCCACAACCTCAAACAGTCACACTCCAAACTCCACTATGGTGAAGACCAAAGAGCTGTGGAAGGACACCAGAAACAAAATTGTAGACCTGCACCAGGCTGGGAAGACTGAATCTGCAATAGGCAAGCAGCTTGGTGTGAAGAAATCAACTGTGGGAGCAATAATTAGAAAATGGAAGACATACAAGACCACTGATAATCTCCCTGGATCAGGGGCTCCATGCAAGATCTCACCCCGTGGAATCAAAATGATCACAAGAACGGTGAGCAAAAATCCCAGAACCACACGGGGAACCTAGTGAATGACCTGCAGAAATCTGGAACTAACGTAACAAAGGCTACCGTCAGTAACACCCTACGCCGCCATGGACTCAGATCCTGCAGTGCCAGACGTGTCCCCCTGCTTAAGCCAGTACATATCCGGGCCCGTCTGAAGTTTGCTAGAGAGCATTTGGATGTTCCAGAAGAGTATTGGGAGAATGTCATATGGTCAGATGAAACCAAAGTAGAACTGTTTGGTAGAATCACAACTCGTCGTGTTTGGAGGAGAGTGAATGCTGAGTTGCATCCAAAGAACACCATACCTACTGTGAAGCATGGGGGTGGCAACATCATGCTTTGGGGCTGTTTCTCTGCAAAGGGACCAGGACGACTGATCCGTGTACTTGAAAGAATGAATTGGGCCATGTATCGTGAGATTTTAAGTGCAAACCTCCTTCCATCAGCAAAGGCATTGAAGATGAAACGTGGCTGGGTCTTTCAGCATGACAATGATCCCAAGCATACGAAGGAGTGGCTTCGTAAGAAGCATTTCAAGGTCCTGGAGTGGCCTAGCCAGTCTCCAGATCTCAACCCCATAGAAAACCTTTGGAGGGAGTTGAAAGTCCGTGTTGCCCAGCGACAGCCTCAAAACATTACTGCTCTAGAGGAGATCTGCATGGAGGAATGGGCCAACATACCAGCAACAGTGTGTGCCAACCTTGTGAAGACTTACAGAAAACGTTTGACCTGTGTCATTGCCAACAAAGGATATATAACAAAGTATTGAGATGAACTTTTGTTATTGACCAAATACTTATTTTCCACCATAATTTGCAAATAAATTCTTTAAAAATCAGACAATGTGATTTTCTGGATTTGTTTTCTCATTCTGTCTCTCATAGTTGAGGTCTACCTGTGATGTCATGTATTGTTTATTTAGCTACCATTTTAATGATAGTTAATTTGTCCCTATAATCTTTTAATATGTTACTATGTGTGTGGTTTGTAGTTCTTTACTGCTCATTTGTTTGTCACCCTTTGTTATGGCCATATTCCCATGTTTATGGCCCGTTTCAGATTTCATGTTAATGCACACATCACTGGGACAAGGTGTGATTTTTCTGGGTCCTTTTATGTGGGTTCTTTTGTCCAGCTGAGGAGAGACACAGCTGGAAGCCAGCTGTACATAGACAGCTGGAATCCCTTCCCCCAGTTCAATTTGGTATAAAGATCCTGTTATTGAGGTTAGATTGAGCTTCAACTGGAACAGAACTGATATAATATTTCTGTGTCCAGAGACTGCTGATTTCTACTTCTGGGCCACAAGAAGGTGGATGGGGCTCCCCAGACTGTGATTTGAACTATTTTCTTCACCGAAGCTAAGTATAGTAAACTTTTCTATTAATCGTGCCAGTCTTTTATTATACAGTATTTCCCTTTTTAAAAAAAAAATCAGATTTGAATACACCCCACCACTTCCTTTAGGTGTAATTCAGCAATAGGCTCTCTATATCATATATTTTGGGATTGTTCCCTGATACAAGGGCATGGAGGGGAGTCAAAGCTATTACGGATAACCTGTTTCTTCAGCCGATACCGCTAGATCTTCTGGTTCATTTGCTCAATTTACTGCCAAGGCAAATGGGCAAGAAGTCCCCCAAACTCTTCCTTTACCTTTGCACAGCGGCTAATTCCCTAATAGCCTTGCACTGGAAATCAGTTGCACCCCCATCTACCTTTGACTTTGTCCGTTTCAAGAATATCTGTAACTTGGAACTCTTAATGGCTAATACGAATAATGCAGTGGTGACCTATGACCCCTTGGGATTCTTATTGTACACTTCACTATCTCTAACTTCCCTAATCGCTCCTCAAGGGCCGGCATTGGGGGGGGGGGCAAACTGGGTAAATGCTCAAGGCCCCCATCTCCAAAGGGGCCCATGTGTACCTGTGTGCCAAATTTGGTGAAGATTGGTCCAGTTGTTTGGTCGCGCATAAAGAACAGACAGACAAACTCATTTTTATATATATAAGAGATATATATTTGGAGGAACTATTATTAAGGCCAGTGGGAGAACTATTATTAACAAGGGGGCCTTACATTAGTAAGGCTGGTGGAACTATTATTTATAAGAGGAACTATTAATAATAAGCTTGGGGGGGGCTATTATTAATAAGAGGGCTATATATAAATATTAATAATATAAAGGGGCATTATTAATGTAAGAGGGTATTAGGCTATACCAATTTTAAGTTGAGCATTATTGATTTAAAGTGGTTGCCCAGGAATTACAGTAATTGCCCCAGTTCTGTATTTCTTGGACAACCCCTTTAACCCCTTAACGACTGGACCATTTTTTGTTTTTGCATTTTCGTTTTTCCCTCCCCACATTCCAAGAGCCATAACTTTTTTTCATTTTTCAATTCCCAGAGTCACATGATGGCTTATTGTTTGTGAAACAAATTGTACTTTGTAATGTCACTATTCAATATGCTGTGCAATGTACTGGGAAGCTGGAAAAAAAATTCAGAATGAGGTGCAATTGGAGAAAAACTGCATTTGCACCAAATTCATATGGGTTTAATTTTTACAGCATTCACTGTGTGGTAAAAATGACATGTTACCTGTATTCTGCGGGTCAGTACGAACACGGCGATACCAAATTTATATAGTATTTGTAATGTTTTGATACCTTTTAAAAAAAATTTAAAACTTTGCTAAATAGAAAAAAAAATTTTGCGTCGCCATATTGTGTCACCTGTAACTTTTTCATATTTACATGTATGGAGCTGGGTAAGGTGTCTTTTTATGCGGGACAACATGACGTTTTAATTGATACCATTTGGGGAAAGATCTAATGGTTTGATCACTTTTTTTTATTCAATTTTTTTATAGGAGAAAAAGTGTTGAAAAAAAAAACGCTATTTGGCCATTTTGATTTTTTTTTTTTTTTCCCCGCTACGCCGTTCACCGTATGGGATAAATATTTTAATAGTTCGGAGCGCGGGGATACCTAAAGTGTTTATGCTTGCTTTTTGTTTATTTACTTTTATATCTGATGTAGGGAAAGGGGGGTGATTTGAACTTTTGTGGTTTTTTTTTTTTTTTTATTTTTTTCATACTTTTAAAAACTCCTTTTTTTTTTTTTTCTACTTTTACTTGTATGATCAGACTCCCTAGGGACCTTTAAACCTAGGGAGTCTGATCGATCATACTATCCACTGCGATACTACTGTATCGCAGTGAATAGCAAAATACCTTCACTGATATTAGACATATTAGACGATGCCTCTGGCATCACGTAATAGCTGTAATGTAATGACAGGCCTGGGACGTTCTGGAGGGCGGCGATGGGGGAAAAATGGCGGCTGCACTATTTAGACGCCGCAGTCCCATTTGACCGCGGCATCTAAAGGGTTAACAGCCGCGATCGGTGCAGGCACCGATCGCTGCTGTTAGCGGCGGGTCCTGGCTGTATTATACAGCCGGCACCCGCGGTGTATGGAGAGCGCTCAGCTGCTGAGCGCTCTCCATACATCGTCATGCGACTCAGGACGTACTATTACACACTGGGTCGTTAAGGGAGTATACGAGAGAATTATTAATTAGGGGGCATTATTAGCTGAGGCATTATTGATTTAAGCGGGCGTACAGGAGTATTATAAGGGGGGGGCACAGGGGGCATTATTAATTGGGGGCACTATTAATTTAAAGGGTTGTACTATTATAAATTTTAAAGCAGGCAGCAGGCGAGCGTTATAATGTACGTTCCCCCCTTTACCTGCACTGGACTGTCTGTCACCTTTGCTTGTACTGTATAAAGAGCAGCTGCAGCGAGATGTCACAACAGCGGAACCATGGCAGCCCAATACTATATACTGCTGTACTGTAGAGACCAGTGATTGGCTACAGCGGTTTTGTCAACTTGACATTAGTGCTGCATTCGCTCTGTATAGAAAAAAAACAAAGTGAAGGTTATGGTAGGTCCTGTGCAGGCAGAGAGGGGAGGATGCAGGTAAGTGTCAGTGCATTTTTATTTATAAACCTGGCCTGCTGCCTACATTAATATTTCTGTTCCCGAACAATCCCTTTAAGGGGGCACACAGGAGGTATTAATTAAGGGGCACAATGGAGCATTGTTAATTTAAGATACATATGGGGGTACCAATCGTTTACAGGGGATTTTTATATCATGTATTTTGTAATTGGGGTAGCAGCAGGAAGGGGAAGGAAGGAAAATGTGGGTCAGGTGTCTGGAATAGTGAGGAGCCAAAGATATCTGTGCTGCAAACTTTACAGAGATAAGTTGCAGATGGAAGAAGTGATCATGGTGGTCGAGATGGAGGAGACGAGAAATGTGAAAGATTACAGTTAGAGAAGTCACCTGTAAGTCACAACATTTTTCTGTACTGTATTTACTTAAACTGTATGTAGAGCTGATATTTACCACTATACAGTCACTGTAAAGTGATAATATCGGTATACCCGGGTAGGGGTCCACTTGGATATGTTTGCCCCCCTGTTCCGAACCCCTAGCTACGCCTCTGGAAGGAACTATTACTTACAGTATAAGGGGGGGAAGGGGGGGAAGTATTATTTATAAGAAGGAACTATTATTAGTAAGAGGGATTGATTTATAAGGGGGAACTATTATTCATAATCCGGGACTATTATTTATAAGGGAACACTATAATCAGGGGCGTAAATATTGGGTTAGCAGCGGTAGCGGCTGCCACAGGGCCCGGGACATTAGGGGCCCCGGAGCCCTGTGGCAGCCGCTACCGCGAACCCCACAAACCAGTAACGATCGCGGTCACAGAGGGTGCGACCATGAACGGACCCGGCAGGGTACGGAGCCCGCAGCCAGCTGGAGATGGCCGGCCCCCGGACCATTATGATAGCGGTCGGGGAAAGCCTGGTTCCCCGACCGCTATACATACTGTTATTGGAAAGGGGCCCTGGCATATTGCAGGCCCCTTTCCAATAGCTGGCAGCCCAGGGGAGGTGACTGAAAATAATAAACACATATTCTCACACCTCCTGGACGCAGCGTTCTCTCCGGCGCTACTCGGTCATCACTGAGGCCTGTGATTAGGCCCCAGCGGTCACATGGGGCGCGGGCCCGTAATGACGTCAGTGCGCCCCCATGTGACCGCTGGGGCCCAATCACAGGCCTCGGCAGCGACGTCGGAAGAGGGCCTGAAGACGCTGAAGGCGGCAGGATGGAGCGAGGATGCCAAGGAAAGGTAAGGCAAGGTGAGTATGAATGTTATTTTTAATCCCCTTCCCTGGGTCTCCGATTATTATACCCTGGAGTCTGAGGAGACCCCAAAGTATAATAATAGCACCAAAGCGGAGGGGGCTGTTGGAGCTTATAATACTGTGTTGGGGCCACTGTAGAGCATATAATATTGGGTGGGGGCCACTGTAGAGCATATAATACTGGGTGGGGGCCACTGTAGAGCATATAATACTGTGTGGAGGCCACTGTAGAGCATATAATACTGGGTGGGGCCCACTGTAGAGCATATAATACTGGGTGGGGGCAACTGTGGGGGGCATATAATACTGGGTGGGGGCCACTGTAGAGCATATACTACTGGGTGGGGGCCACTGTAGAGCATATAATACTGGGTGGAGCCCACTGTAGAGCATATAATACTGGGTGGGGCCCACTGTAGAGCATATAATACTGGATGGGGGCATATAATACTGGGTGGAAGCCACTGTAGAGCATATAATACTGGGTGGGGGCCACTGTGGGGGGCATATACTACTGGGTGGAGGCCACTGTAGAGCATATAATACTGGGTGGAGGCCACTGTAGAGCATATAATACTGGGTGGGGGCCACTGTTGAGCATATACTACTGGGTGGGGGCCACTGTAGAGCATATAATACTGGGTGGAGGCCACTGTAGAGCATATAATACTGGGTGGAGGCCACTGTAGAGCATATAATACTGGGTGGGGGCCACTGTTGAGCATATACTACTGGGTGGGGGCCACTGTGGGGGGCATATAATACTGTGTGGGGGCCACTTTAGGGACAACAAGGTGTATGTGGTCCTTGGTGAGAAACCTGGGGTGGACACTGGTATTTCTTCCACTGATACAGAGGCTTCTGATTCTGAAAACAATCAAAGAGGCAATCGCAGTAGATCTAGAACACGTGGAAGGGGTCGAGATAGGGGAGGAAGAGGAGGCCCCAGTAATTTTGGTAACAGGGATTTTTTAGGTCTTGGATACCACCTAAGGAATCGCAACCCACAACCCCTAACATCAACATATCAGGTAGCAAACAAAAATCCAATAACCAGATAATAAATATATCCTCGAAGGTCCTTAATGAAGCAGAGATGTGTGTTTTAAGTAAAGGCCTATCGTTCATTCCGACCTCAGATTTCAACTTATTTGAGGCAGTAAAAGATATCCACCTTTTTGTCCGCAAAATTAAATGGCGGAAATATTTTATTAGACAACAGAGGGCTTGTCTCGATTTGGGTATCCTGGAGGACCTTCTGGCCGACGTGAGATTATTGGAAGGGCTAGAGGAAAGTTTGCTGAATAGCGGACAAGGTCCATTTACAAACTTAAAAAAACAAAAGTACCTCTATGCCCCCACAGGGTGATGTTTCATGTGTGGATTTGTTTCTAGATTTAGTTACAAGAGATCTGGACACCGTGATAAAGGATTTTTTTCCCCCATAATTTTACTAAATCTGAGATGGATGCACTGATGGGTCTTGAAAGACAAGAGCATTGTGATAAAACCCTCAGATAAAGGGGGAAACACGGTGATAATGGATGCATCAGAATATAAAAAAATGTGTCTAGGTCTCTTCTGATCGGAACACACATGAAATACTATCGGGCAATCCCACCAGGGAATATATGGTGGAACTGAGACAACTACTCAAGGAAGCTAAAGAAGGGGCATTGATTGACATGGCTGAATTTGAGTATTTACTCCCTAAACACCCCGTAAAGGCCACATATTATTATAGTCTTCCAAAAATTCACAAAGGGCTTGCCCCCCTTAAAGGCAGGCCCATTGTGTCTGGTATTGGCAATGTGAGTGAGAGAGTGGGGCTGTACATTGACCAAGTTCTTAGACCATTCGTGGTGGCGTTGCCCTCCTACACGAGGGACACTACGGACCTGCTTAAGAGAGTGGAGGGTATTATTATTGATGCGAACTGTCTACTGAGTAGTATTGACGTTGAGGCTCTTTACTCGTCCATACCGCATGAATTTGGTCTGAGAGCGGCACGGTACTACCTCCAAATGCGAGGATGCCAATTTGCGGCCCACAATAATTTTATCATCGATCTACTTAATTTTGTACTTACAAAAAACTTTTTCCACTTCAATGGGAAAATATACCACCAGCTCAGGGGCACAGCTATGGGGTGCGCATGTGCGCCCACCTATGCTAATTTGCTCCTCGGCAGGTGGGAGGCCACCATGATCTTTGGTGAGAGAGGCCCAGAGGATGTGGAAAAAATTGAAATGTGGGCTAGATATATAGATGACATCCTCGTTATCTGGAGGGGTACCAAGGATGCGTTCAGGAGTTTTGTACAACGACTCAATATGAACAGTATTGGACTTAAATTTACGTTTGAATGCGACAGAAAGACCCTGCCATTTCTGGATGTCTATATCAGCAGAAATGAGAATGGTGAGTTAATGACAGACATATACAGAAAACCTACTGCTACCAACTCCCTCCTGAGGTGGGAGAGTAGCCACCCACTCCCACTCAGGAGAGGAATACCCAGGGGACAATATCTGAGAATGAGGAGAAATTGCTCCAAGATGGACGATTTTGTCAAGAGATCTGGGGAATTAAGACAGAGATTCCTTGAACGGGGTACCCTGACTCAGTCTTAAGAGAGGCATATAAGAATGCCATAGGTAGAAATCGTAGTGAGTTACTGACAATGGATAATTCCACAGCGGACGATGCAGAGGTCACAAGACTTATTACAACATTCAACAATGGAGCCACACGGGTACGGCAGACTCTGTCTAAACATTGGAATATTCTTCTTATGGACCCAGATGTGGCAAAAATAGTGGGTCCTCAGCCCTCTATCACTTATAAAAGAGGGAGATCCATTAGAGACAGAATTGTCCACAGCCACTACATCGAACAGAAATCTATGACGTGGCTGGATAGAAAAATTACTGGATGTTATAGATGCAGTGGCTGTGTGGCCTGTCCCTTTCTGCAGGCAGGAAAATAATTTTTCTCTAATGTAAAGGGAAAAACCTTTAAAATCAAACCTCTAATCAATTGTAGAACAACAGGTGTTATCTATAAGATGACATGCGCATGTGGCAAAGAATATGTAGGTAAAACACGACAGGAGCTCCGTAGACGAATAGGTGATCATCTTGGTGATATACTACATAAAAGGGAGACACCAGTAGCCAAACATGTGAATGAAATACATGGGGGAGATCGAACTATGATTAAGTTCATGGGAATTGACTATGTCCTTTCCCATCTCAGAGGTGGCGATTGGGATAGAATGATCTTACAGAGGGAGACAAGGTGGATCTTTGAACTCCAGACTATGTATCCATCTGGACTGAACGAACAGCTGTATTTTGGATGTTTTATTTAGGATTCATCCTTGTCTCTCTCTATGCTCCATATGCTAACTTTGCTCTGTTAGTTTGTGACTAATTATTTTATATATTCCTATGTCTGAGCACCATATCTGAGTTTACAGTTACCCACTAGGGCTAACTATCCCTTTAAGTGGACTATAAGGATATGTGGAATGGGTTATATGCATTGAAGATGTTTGGCATAATAGGTATAGATTATAATATCAATGCCCTTGGTGTTTACCCCATATATTACTAGTATTGTGGTTGGATTTGAACCAGGGGCTCCGGCGCTGCAGTTCTGCGGTGTTGTCCGATGAGCCACTGCGCTACCTTAGGTTGGATGTGCCTGCTATTTTATGAAGTTGGTGATTGTGGATGACGTCTCTACATTAGATATATAAACACATCTTTTTTTTTTTCGTCTTAATTAGTATCGCCAGTATGGAGTTGTCTGATTATGACCCTCCAACTGCTGTAATCCTTGTTATTTTACTCTTTAAGCGCTTATTCCATAGTAAAGAATGGATTAGCACATTACTAGCAACCCAACCCCCTCCATTTTTTGGTTGGAGTGGGTGTTTATGCACCTCCGTTGACACCATGTGTGGGTGGGGTTTGGGATGCAGTTCTGCCATTTACTTAATTAGAATGAGGAGCCACGCCTCTCCCCCGAGGTGTCCATGGGTGATTTGCTTTGGTGCCCTGATGGACACGCCCGGGAGGAGGGGCTTTTTACTTTTAAGACGAGGTAAGCAGTGGCTCTGGTTCATTTACAGGACCACTGCTGACACATATGCTCCCCTGCACTCAGGGTGGAGCACCCATCTGCACAGCCCTACAACTGCCAAGCTATGACACTACACGGTTGAGTAGCTTGAAGGGCTTATATTCCCCACTGGGCTTATATTTTGAAGTAAGTACATTGGCTTTGCTTTTTGAAAGTTAATTCGCCACAATTTTATAGTGTGCACTTTTGGTGCTATCTGTGTATATGGTGTTGGAAGTTGAATGACCATTTTGATTACGTTTAATATCTTGAATGTCATGGTCAATATTGGCATCCAGCACCGTATAGACTAGAAATTGTACTTATTGCAACATTGAATTTTTGTTAGGTATAGTAAGTGTTCTTTTGTTTTGTTTTGTGTATTATTTCCAGATCCCCTTAGGATTGCCCCTCCATCTGGTTGGGACATGAAACACGTTGGAAAAGGATTTAATTTGATAGGGAGAGATTTGGGACTGTCCTTGTTAGGACAGGAGTCATTGTGGGACATAGGTGAGAGATAGGGTATAATCACACCAGCCCTTCATCTGTAAGTCCCGTTGAGTTCCTAACGTCTCTCAGTAGGTCCGGGTAAGACCATTCCCTTTTTTTATCTAGAGCACGGTTTGTTTTGTGCACATGAACTGGTGATATTCTTTGACCTTAAATATTTATTACTGTGATTTATATTAAAGGTTAAGTTTTAGAGTTTCTTGGATCCTGTGCTTGTGATAGTTGATTGTTGGATCATCAAGTTTGTTTGATCACGTAATTGTATGCTTTGGCCACTGTAGGGAGCATATAGTACTGGGTGGGGCCCACTATGGGGGGCATATAATACTGGGTGGGTACTACTGTGGGAAGCATATAATACTGGGTGTGGACCACTGTGTGGAGCATATTATACTGTCTGGGGCCACTGTGGGTAGCATATTATACTGTGTGTGTGGGGGGAGCACTGTAGAGCATATAATGCTGTATGGGGTGACTGTGGAGCATATAATGCTGTGTAGGGGCCACTGTTTGGCATATTTTACTGTTTGGGGACCCATAACCGGTTCGGGGGGGGCCCCATGTCAAATGTTCGCCTTGGGGCCCAGCCATTCCTAGTTACGCCACTGACTATAATAACTCCTAAGCCAATATAATGGTGCTCATTTGTATTGCGTATGGGCAAATAAGGGGTTGTTATTACTGGGGGCACAAAAGGGTATTATTAAATCACTATTTTAAAGGGGTTTTCCACCTGCAAACTGATTTTGATACTGATGACCTATCTACGGGATAGGACGTAAGTATGTGATCTGTCAGGGTCCGACTGTTCTAGCAGCCTCCGGGTGCTGACACCTGCTAGTGGACAGGATGCCTACCCTGATAATATGCCAATTTTGCCCCCATTGGGAGGCAGGGAAGAATTCCCCCATTTTGGATTTATAAAAGCATGGCGATCCCGTGACCTGGTCATTGAGTATTAGACTGAAACACACTTCACAAGACACTCTGTGTACAGGAAAGGCAAGACTTAAAATTAGATTAATGGCTATCCAGGTCGGCTGCATTACAGACAAATTGCAAAAGTCATGTTTATTCAAAAAAAAAAAAAAAGATTTGGAAAATTCAAGTCGAAACTGGTTTGTTCTGAATCAGTTTGCTCATCTTTAGTTGTAACCATAATGTAGCTATTAGCAGCAGATAAAAAAATACATCACCACTAATAAAGGCTTTGACAGCCATAGAACAGTTTGGCCAATAAGACCCTGCACAGTGTCGGACTGGGATGTCTAGGGCCCACCAGTGGAATTGCTTCTAGGGGCCCTCTGCCAGGACCCCTGCAGATCAGCTTTACCTATACAGCGCGGCTACAGGTAATAACAATGCCATGTTGCTCACCCGCCATACGATGTGCACCTCTACACTACATAAACCCACCTCTACACTATGTATGGCAAGCGAACAGCGTGACTCCTGGAATTGTTACCATTAACATGGCCCATACAACAATAGTAGCCACAAATGCAGTTATCAAGAATATGGTGAGTGAGCAGCGCAGCTCACAGCATGGAAACAATACTGGGAGCTGCGTGTTCTGGTAAATATCTGATCTGCAGGGTCCTAACAGTCTAAGAGATCAGTGGGGGTCTAACACCCAGGGTCCCAACTGTTTGAAGGAACTGTTATAGAAATTAAATGTCTGTCACTTTAACTTCTCATTAGCTTGCTATTCTTAACAATTATAGAAATGCATCTAGTAGAAGCTTACAGCTTCTAATGATAAGGATATACACTGAGAGCAAGGCCAGACACCCAGTCTAGGGCAGCATGTCCTAGTGGACTTGTTTATTTATAAACTTTCAGTGAGCCGTCCTTCGAAGAGTCTGGAGATTAACACTGCTTACGCAAACAGCCCCCAGCACGTAGCTGCGCAATTTCTCCCCTCAGATGTGCAATGTAGAACAACAGGTCCCAGCCATGCTTTGCATTACGCAGCTCATAGTACTAATATATTTTGATTATTGAGATGAGTAAGGAGGTGTGTCAAGACCCCCCTCCCGCTAATGGTCAATCAGGTTAACTAGTTTTCACGCATGCTCTGTTATAATTCATAATTATTTACTGTTCTCTATAAAAGTTTATGCTATGTTTTTAATAAACACAACTTGCTTAACACCGACTGAGCGTGTCAGGCTGGTTCTTTCTCTGTGAGCTCACAATATATATATATCAATATGGATTATAAATAATTTGGCACCACTTGACAATCAGGATTTTTAACCCAGTTTGGGTTTCGATAACAGATGGAGGCACTGCTGAGATCAAGGACCAACCCGTTAACCCACCAAGCCCGAGATCTATCATGAGATTATTGGCACATCTGAATGGACAGAATAGCAGCGCTGCAAAATGGTAAGAGTGTTTCATGGTAAAATTCTGTCCCTTCCGTTGTATGTCAGCTCAAGATGTTGGGTGTTGGTGGTAAGTAAAAGGGAAGTTACATTTGGTTGGTCCTTTGTAAAAAGAATTCTGTTTTTTCCCTCAGATATGAAAGGTGATTGTCAGGTGGTTTGTTTTGGTCAGAAAAGGTCATGAGTGTAACAAATGGTTGTTAAAGATCCTTGTTCCTTGTTTTGGATAGATGCCATGTAGGAATTATATATGTACTGTGCCTAAGCTGGTGGAGAAACTCTTTTGAGGACTGGACTTATTGTATTTGTAGTGTTAAATGCTGATACTGCTGTACTACACCCAAAACACTGGAAGGAAACATCATTTGAGAAATTGGTAAACAGGAGAGACCACATATCTGATCAGAAGGGAATTTTATTTGTGTGAAACACCCTTGGATATTGTGAAGTGAAGAAGGATTTTATTTTTTTTTTTGGTGGTATTGGGCCTGGGAGAGAGTAGGAGAGGGAGAGAACCCCCATATTTGGTCGGACAAAAGTTTGGGTCTGACCTTAAGGTGCATCTTTTGCTGGAAAAATTCTCTGGCCAGAGTGTGGTTGTGTATAGAAACACAAAAGCAGCAAAGATGGGGGGTTCCTCCAGTAGTGAGCCCAAACCAGGCTTAACCCCTGCAGAAATTGTGGTGCAGAGGGAGGGAAAAGAAGCCATAAAGAATATGTATAAGCTCATGAAGGGGGTGGGTATGCCAGAAGATGGTAGACTTTACCCAGAGAAATAGGAGCAAATTGAGAAGCAATACATGGGGTGGTTGAAAGACAGTGGCTTGAATGGGCAAGCCAGGATGTGGTCTAAAGTGTTCAAAGAATCAGAGGTAGATATTGATGTACCATCTTCAGTAAATAATCCAGGAGGTTGGGGGTGTCTGGCGTGTGGACAGCAGAATCAGAATCCCATTTGGAGGGATAATTGTATAAATTCGGTCATCCTGTCACAGACGGGACATTCACCCAACAATCCTATTGTGACTCCTCAGCAAACATCCCCAGGTGTAGTGGCCACAGTGACAACCAGAACTAAATCAAAGTCTAGAAGTGATAAGAACCGGAAAATCATAGTGACAGGAGTTTGTGACATTTGTGACAATTGTGACAGACAGGAGGATAGATGACTAGACAGCTCAACAAGACAGACAGACTGGACTAAGGTTGATTTCTCTGACTCTCCACAAGAGACTGAAATGAAACCTCCCCAAGAAGAAAGGGTTAAGACACATGTATCACCTAGGTTTTCTGATGATTTTCCCCAGTATACAGTCATGGCCAAAAGTTTTGAGAATGATACAAATATTAATTTTTACAAAGTCTACTGCTTCAGTTTTTCTAATGGCAATTTGCATATACTCCAGAATGTTATAAAGAGTGATCAGCTTAACAGCAATTACTTGCAAAGTCAATATTTGCCTAGAAAATGAACTTTATCCCCCAAAACACATTTCAACATCATTGCAGCCCTGCCTTAAAAGGACCACCTAACATCGTTTCAGTGATTGCTCCATTAACACAGGTGTGGTTGTTGATGAGGACAGGGCTGGAGATCAATCTGTCACGATTAAGTAAGAATGACACCACTGGACACTTTAAAAGGAGGCTGGTGCTTGCCATCATTGTTTCTCTTCTGTTAACCATGGTTATCTCTAAAGAAACACGTGCAGTCATCATTGCACTGCACAAAAATGGCCTAACTGGGAAGAGTATTGCAGCTAGAAAGATTGCACCTCAGTCAACAATCTATCGCATCATCAAGAACTTCAAGGAGAGAGGTTCCATTGGTGCCAAAAAGTCTCCAGGGCGCCCAAGAAAGACCAGCAAGCGGCAGGACCGTCTCTTAAAAGTGTTTCAGCTGCGGGATCGGGCTACCAGCAGTGCAGAGCTTGCTGAGGAATGGCAGCAGGCAGGTGTGAGTGCATCTGGACGCACTGTGAGGCGGAGACTCTTGAAGCAAGGCCTGGTCTCAAGGAGGGCAGCAAAGAAGCCACTTCTCTCCAGAAAAAACATCAGGGACAGACTGATATTCTGCAAAAGGTACAGGGAGTGGACTGCTGAGGACTGGGGTAAAGTCATTTTCTCTGATGAATCCCCTTTTCGATTGTTTGGAACATCTGGAAAACAGCTTATTCGGAGAAGAGGTGAGCGCTACCACCAGTCTTGTCTCATGTCAACTGTAAAGCATCCTGAAACCATTCATGTGTGGGGTTGCTTCTCAGCCAAGGGAATCGGCTCTCTCATAGTCTTGCCTAAAAACACAGCCATGAATAAAGAATGGTACCAGAATGTCCTCCAAGAGCAACTTCTCCCAACCATCCAAGAGCAGTTTGGCGCTCAACAATGCCTTTTCCAGCATGATGGAGCACCTTGCCATAAAGCAAAGGTGATAACTAAATGGCTCAGGGAACAAAACAGAGATTTTGGGTCCATGGCCTGGAAACCAAAAAAAAAAAAAAAAAAAAAAAAAAAAAAAAAAAAAAAAAAAAAAAAAAGAAAAAAAAAAAAAAAAAAAAAAAAAAAAAAAAAAAAAAAAAAAATTATTATAAAAAAAAAAAACAACAAAAAAAAAAAATTAGAAAAAAAAAAAAAAAAAAAAAAAGAAAGAAAAAAAAAAAAAGAAAAAAAAAAAAAAAAAAAAAAAAAAAAAAAATATACTCTACATATTATTTCACTCAAAAAATAAAAATAAATTTTTTTATTTAAAAAAAAAAAAAAATTTTTTTTTTTTTAAAAAAAAAAAAAACAAAAAAAAAAAAAAAAAAAACAGGGGGGGGGAAAAAAAATAAAAAAATTTTTTTTTTTTTTTTTAAAATTTTTTTGAGGACGGACGGGGGGGGGGGGAGAAAAAAAATGGGTAACATGTGGTTTTTGGATCTTTTTGTAAAATGGCGCCGCCCCCAGTGAGACAATATCAGGTGTACAAATGGTCCCCAACTGACATGATGAGGTTGCTCAAAACCTTGCCAGACCCAAAGATTAGACCCCTGCCCTTCGTAAAAGTACTGTCTCGAATACAGACAAGTTATGGGGCCACATGGAATGACATGAAACAGTTGGTTGAAGCTAAAATGACTAGTACCATGTGATGTTATGTTAATGGAAAAAGGACTATTTGACAACTAAAGTTTCAGGACAAGACTATGTTGCTCTATTGGAGAAATGGGCAAGAGACAGACAAAGTGAATTATCAGTCAAGTTGACAGACCTGACACAGGACAGAGGGGAAAGTGTAGGAAAATTCTATAACAGAGTGTGCACTGCGTGGAAAGATATGGGGTATGAAGCAGATAACAAGATACATGTGAGGTTGTTAGCCTCTGCCTTCATGGAGGGGCTTGTAAGGCAAGTAAGAAATGCAATACAAAAATCCAGGCCAGAATGGAGGACAACGGGTCCAGCCACTTTGTGTAAAATTGCTCAGGGGGTAGAGTTGGATAGTAGCCCCCTCAAACCTGCAGTGGCTGGCACTGACCCCTGTTATTGGATGGGTAATCAAAAGGTGATCTACTGCTTCAATTGTGGGAAACCAGGACATGTGAGAAGGCAGTGCAGAGCTCCAAGAAGGAAGGTCAAAGGGGATGATAGTTCAGGAAATAATGAATCACCCCCACCTCACTCCAAGAATCAGGCCTGAAGGGGGACTTCACCCTTCTCAGTATTATTGTTTAATATAACCCATCTTATCTCCCAGTTCTATGTGAAATATTATTTACCTTAACAAACACTCAGAGAATCTGATATAGTGCAAAGAGAAAAACTGTACACCATCGGTATGATGATTATTGGATTATGTATTTTATATATATATATATATATATATATATATATATATATAAGTCATATGAAAAAGTTTGGGCACCCCTATTAATCTTAATCATTTTTAGTTCTAAATATTTGGGTGTTTGCAACAGCCATTTCAATTTGATATATCTAATAACTGATGGACACAGTAATATTTCAGGATTGAAATGAGGTTTATTGTACTAACAGAAAATGTGCAATATGCATTAAACCAAAATTTGACCGGTGCAAAAGTATGCGCACCTCAACAGAAAAGTGACATTAATATTTAGTAGATCCTCCTTTTGCAAAAATAACAGCCTCTAGTCGCTTCCTGTAGCTTTTAATCAGTTCCTGGATCCTGGATGAAGGTATTTTTGACCATTCCTCTTTACAAAACAATTCCAGTTCAGTTAAGTTTGATGGTCGCCGAGCATGGACAGCCCGCTTCAAATTATCCCACAGATGTTCAATGATATTCAGGTTTGGGGACTGGGATGGCCATTCTAGAACATTGTAATTGTTCCTCTGCATGAATGCCTGAGTAGATTTGGAGATGTGTTTTGGATCATTGTCTTGCTGAAATATCCATCCCCGGCGTAACTTCAAATTCGTCACTGATTCTTGTACATTATTCTCAAGAATCTGCTGATACTGAGTTGAATCCATGCGACCCTCAACTTTAACAAGATTCCCGGTGCCGGCATTGGCCACACAGCCCCAAAGCATGATGGAACCTCCACCAAATTTTACAGTGGGTAGCAAGTGTTTTTCTTGGAATGCTGTGTTTTTTGGACTCCATGCATAACGCCTTTTTGTATGACCAAACAACTCAATCTTTGTTTCATCAGTCCACAGGACCTTCTTCCAAAATGAAGCTGGCTTGTCCAAATGTGCTTTTGCATACCTCAGGTGACTCTGTTTGTGGCGTGCTTTCAGAAACGGCTTCTTTCGCATCACTCTCCCATACAGCTTCTCCTTGTGCAAAGTGTGCTGTATTGTTGACCGATGCACAGTGACACCATCTGCAGCAAGATGATGCTGCAGCTCTTTGGAGGTGGTCTGTGGATTGTCCTTGACTGTTCTCACCATTCTTCTTCTCTGCCTTTCTGATATTTTTCTTGGCCTGCCACTTCTGGGCTTAACAAGAACTGTCCCTGTGGTCTTCCATTTCCTTACTATGTTCCTCACAGTGGAAACTGACAGGTTAAATCTCTGAGACAACTTTTTGTATCCTTCCCCTGAACAACTATGTTGAACAATCTTTGTTTTCAGATCATTTGAGAGTTGTTTTGAGGATCCCATGATGCCACTCTTCAGAGGAGATTCAAATAGGAGAACAACTTGCAATTGGCCACCTTAAATACCTTTTCTCATGATTGGATACACCTGGCTATGAAGTTCAAAGCTCAGTGAGGTTACAAAACCAATTTTGTGCTTCAGTAAGTCAGTAAAAAGTAGTTAGGAGTATTCAAATCAATAAAATGATAAGGGTACCCAAATTTTTGCACCGGTCAAATTTTGGTTTAATGCATATTGCACATTTTCTGTTAGTACAATAAACCTCATTTCAATCCTGAAATATTACTGTGTCCATCAGTTATTAGATATATCAAATTGAAATGGCTGTTGCAAACACCCAAATATTTAGAACTAAAAATGATTAAGATTAATAGGGGTGCCCAAACTTTTTCATATGACTGTATAAGGTGCATTTGAAGTGCTAACATCCCTCATGGATTGTAGGTGGGTGAGTGGATGTTTCATTGGCATTTTGCACCTGTGTTTTTTCTATCATATCTTGCAATCAGAGGCTGCTAGCATTAATGTACAAACTATCCTTCATCCATAAGGGGTTAAAGCTAGTGCTGCACTTTAGCATTTTCCATATGATAACAGAATGACTTTTCTACATGGTAGAAAGCTGGAGATACAGCTAATTCAAAGGAACCTCTCCCCTTTGGCCAGAGGCGTAGCTAGGGGTTCAGCACAGGGCGGGCGAACATGTCCAAGTGGGCCCCCAACTTAGGTATACCGATATTATCACTATACGGTGACCGTATAGTGGTATATATCAGATCTACACAGGGCTCTGCAGACAATTTTGGCAAATACAGTGCAGTAACATTTAGTGACTTACCGGTGACGTCTCTGACTAATCGTCCACATTCTCCATCTCTTTCATCTGAACCGTCATGACCATTTCTTCCAGTCTCTGTAAAGTTTGCAGCACAGACATCTTTGGCTCCTCACTTTTCCAGGCACCTGACCCACATTGTCCTCACCTGCACACTCATCCTGCTGTTACCCCAATAATAAAATATATAATATACCCCCCCATAATAATACCCACAAGTGCATCTTTAAATTAATAACTTCCCTGTGTACCCACTTTAAATAGTGCCCCTTGTTAATAAAGCCCCAGGTGTTTCCTTATTAAAAAGTAAACAAAAGGTAAAAATAATTAATGGGTTTCCAATAATCGGGACCCCCAGGATCAGCCGTTTGAATGAACTGTGGTACCTGTGTAAGTGCCGTGATCCCTTCTCTGTTTACATAGTGTCATTCATCTCATAGCGGCCATGTAATGTAACTACAGCCTCGTCCTATACACGTCTATGTGACAAGGCTGGAATTACATCACACGGTCACTATAAACAGACAGCGTGTGATATAAACAGGCACCATAGCCCCTTCATACAGCTGATCAGTGGGGAATCACTTTTCTCTTATTGATGATCTATTCTGAGAATAGATCATCAATTAAAAATGAGCTGGAAAACTCTTTAAGCCTAAGGCCCTATGTGGCGTCCCGCAGCAAAAAAGCGCAGTTCTTCCTGCTGCGCTTTGCACAGAAAGTTCGCAGAGGTTTCCTCTGCAGACTTTCTGCTTCAATTATATCTACAGTGAAACCGGGAGCGTTTCCATAGGAATGCTGCGATTTCCAAAACCACGACTGTTTTGGAAATCGCAGCATGTCCACTGTGCATATTTTACCACAAAGTGGGGATGGGGCCCCACGTGGCAAAAACGCCACGGGAAAAAAATGCGGCATTTTACAGTTCCTGCAAAGTGGATGGGATTCTAGCAAATCCCATCCACACATTGTGGAAAAATGTGTGCAGCGGACACTCTGCGATTTCCAAAACCGTTGCGGTTTTGGAAATCGCAGCATGTCAATTCTACCTACGGAAACGCTGGTGGTTTCCCTATAGGTATAATGTAAGAAGAAAGTCTGCAGAGGAAAAATCTGTGGCCCTTCTCTGAAAAGCGCTGCGGGAAAAACCACAATGTTACTGCTGCGGTTTTTCCTGCAGTGCTTTTTTGCTGCAGCCCGCTACATCGGGCTTCAGTCTTAATAAAGCCCAAGTGTCACTTTAATTAAATTAATTGCCCCTTCATATTATGCCCCTGATTCCCCCTGACATAAATACTGCACCCCTAAAGACCCCTTATATCGATGACCACCCCCTTATGTTCATAATGCCTCCTAATATAAATAACCTCTCCCCTTGTACCCCGTAATAACCCTTATATAAATGACCCCCCTTATGTTCATAATGCCCCCTCCCTTATAGTTATAATTCCCCCTCCTAAAAACCCCTTATACTATTAAAATACCCACAACTAAGCTAAAACAAAACAAATATACTCACCTACGAGTGACCATGACGAACGGAGCCGCCGCTTTCTGTTCTTGACCCGCGCTCTGTGCGCAGGGTACACGCACAAGAACTCAGCGTCTCAGCGTAGGAGGCGCGATGTTGTGACGTCATCGGGCCGCCTGTGCTGATGACATTGTTCTCGTTGTCATGTAAACCGCAGGCCTGAAGTGGCTTGCGGTTTACAAGACAGCAAGTGGCAGGAAGCGTTTTAACTAGATCGGTGTCTGCCCCATTGACAGACAAAGCATATTCAAAATTGTTACTCAGTAGCTTCCCATTCTCACTTTTCAAAAATGGCCACTACAACTAATGTGAACTACGTATTACAAAATGGCATATATGTATCTCTGAGGGTTACTAAATGCAGTATACTGTACATGTATAACATTCTAATCCCACAGGCACAGGAGCCTGATTGTAACTGGTATGCTACATTGGTGATCATGGCCGTTTAATCCCTCTGTCACCTGATAAACCCTCCAACAACATGATCTTCATTATGTAGCATCCCAGAGGCTGCTGCATTTAGTTGTTTGTCTTTTGTGCCTCTGGGTTTGTGTTGGTTTGTTTCGTTCTATGTTAAATGTATTGCTATGCAGCGATTCTCTGTATTTTCCCCCCTGCATTGTTCAAACCTTGCCTTGGTTCAGCCCTGGCCTATCACAGGCCACTGGGCGGAGATGTAGGGAGACCTTGTTTCCCCAGGGACGGTTGGTCTTTAGTCAAGTGTGTGCAGTTAGCTGGAGAAGGTGTGCAGAGTTTCCCTGCCACCAGCTTCTGGACTGAGACCTAATGGTCGCCTTCACAGCCCCAGAAGGGATATCATCAGCCCCAGGCTCATCCAAAGACAGCCCTGAGCAAGGGAGAGTAGCTGTCTAAGCTGTTGGACATTTTCGCTGCCGTGCCAGGAGGAGCAGGAGAGGACCCTGACAGGAGTTCCATGTTCGGGCCTAGTCTTCAGGTAACCAGATCCCTGTCAGGAATCCCTGTGACTCCATCCCCAGTATACCTGGCTGGGAGAGGCATGAGAGGAGGAGGAGTAATGGTGGATTATTTTGTGGAGCCTGTAACATCCCTGGGCATCCTCCTAGAACCAAGGCTGGGGGGAATTGGACATTGTACTACTACCCCCATTCAGAAGCTGCCGCTACCTGTTTCCAGTTGTTTCAATAAAAGCTGTTTCCTGGTTCAACTGTTACCACTGGCTGCCTGAGTCGTGCCTGCTATAACATCAGTTCCCTTCCGACTTCCATCACACCGGCTCAGGAAGGAGAGGTCCCCTCTCCAACTGGAAGCTCCCTGGGGGAAAGAACTACTACCACCACCATCCAGTAGTGTTGCAGAACCCCCCTCGACTTTTTCCGGCCCAGGAGTGGGGCTGGAGTGGTTGGTGAGTGTGCTCAGCCTAGTAGGTGGCACATCCTCAGCTACTACAACTCCCATCCTCCGGTCTCCTCCATCTGGGTTGCGGCAATTACGAATACTTATGAAATAAGTAAGATTTCTGGATCACTTTGCTTCTTGGCTTCCCCTCTTTCTATCCTGTGAAATTCCTACCCTTATCATGGGTGACTTTAACATCCCCATTAACACCCCCGTCTCCCAAGTTGCCTCACAGTTTCTCTCAATAACCACTTCTTTTGGTCTTTCACAACTTTCCTCTTCCGCCACACACAATGATTGCAAAACGATTGATCTTGTCTTCCTCCGACTCCTTGCAGTTTCTAAATATACTAACTCTTCTCTGTCCCTCTCTGATCATAACCTTCTGTCTCTCACAAACGGTACTTTCTCTCCTTCACAGGACATACCTACCCATCATATATATATAGGAACTTACGTGCTATTAACACCCAGCACCTCTCAGATACTCTACAGTCCTCTGTCCCCCATCTCTTCACTCTCCTGTCCCAATCTGGTCAATAGTCACTATAATGAAACCCTTAAAAATGCACTGGATGAGGTGGCTCCCCCCCTCCACTCAAAAATTTCGATGCAGGATGCAGCAGCCCTGGCATTCACCACAGATGCGTTTTCTTCAATGGTGCTCTAGGTATGCTGAACGTCTGTGGAGAAAATCACGTACACCTGCAGATTTCCTCCACTTCAAGTTTATGCTCAAAACCTATAGCTCTATCCTCCACCTCGCCAAATAAGCCTGTTTCAACGCTCTCATCTCTTCTCTCTCCAGTAACCCTAAAAGGCTCTTTGAAACTTTTCACTCCTTACTCACTCAAAAGGTGCAGGCACCATTCACAGACCTCTGTGCAGAAGACCTGGCCACCTATTTCCATGACAAAATTGATAAGATTTGTCAAGAAATAATTACCCAATCCCCAGGTGGCATTGATCCCCTCACCTACCACACTTCATCCTGTTCATTCTCATCTTTTGAACCAGTTACAGAAGAGGAAGTCTTCTGGCTCCTCTCTTCGTCTCGCTCTACTACCTGCAGTAGTGACTCTTGCGCCTCACACCTTCTCCAGTCTCTGTCGCTTGCCATCACTACTTACCTTACTAAAATATTTAATCTCTCTGTCTCTCCTGGAATCTTTCCCTCCTCTTTCAAGCATGCTGTCATAAGCCCGCTACTGAAGAAATCCTCCCTTGACCCGTTCTGTGCTTCTAACTATGGACCCATCTCTAGCCTCCCCTTTATCTCCAAAATCTTGGAATGCTGGGTCTATTCTCGTTTAATCTGCTATCTTTCCGCTAACTCTCTTCTCCCTTACAATCTGGCTTCCGCAGTCTGCACTCTACTGAAACGGCCTTCACAAAAGTCTCCAATGATGTTCTGACAGCTAAATCTAATGGTGACTAATCTCTTCTTATTCTTCTGGATCTTTCAGCAACATTTGACACTGTCGACCACCAACTCCTCCTCACTATGCTCCGCTTGGTCGGCCTCACGGACACCACGCTCTCTTGGTTCTCCTCTTATCTCTCTGACTGTACTTTCAGTGTATCATTTGCGAGCTCTGTCTCTTCCTCTTGCTGTTAGGGTTCCTCAGAGCTCAGTCCTAGGCCGCCTGCTGTTCTCTCTCTACACAGCCCCTATTGGACAAACCATCACCAGATTTGGCTTCTGGTACCATACCATCTTTATACCAATGATACCTACAGTAACTATTGTAGGGAACTGCCATTTCTACTAGTATATAATGTATCTGGCTTCTTTGCCCCTGCAGTTTGGCTTCAGAGACCCCAGGCATTTAGTGCAAGTTTTGTTTTGTAAATACAGTGAGTCAGACACATGTGAGGCAGAGCTGCTGGGGGGAGAGATGTGAGCAGAGCTGCTGAGACAGACATGTTATGTCTGGGGGAGTCTAAGAGCCACTTGTTCCTCTTTACTTCACAGTATATAGTTAGGTATGTGTCACCCCCTATATACTCACAGGACCTAGCTAGTAACCGTAGTTAGGGATCCATATATATATATACAGTTCAGGGCAGTGATAGGTTAGGCTTCCGAAGGCCAACTAGCTAGTTAGAGGCCCGGTGGCACTAGTAGTTTAGCTGGCAGGTTAAGGACTCAGTGTTAGGGTAGTCAGACCTGCATCTACAGCCGTCACCGTCGCCCTGTTTGCTGCCTGTGAAGAATCTCACCATCATCATCATCATCTCCTGATCGGCTGTCTGTCATCTCCTGGAAGAATCCGAGGATCCACAGTCATCCACAGGGGCCCCTGCATCTCTTCTGTTGCCTGGAGGTATTGTGCACTGGACTCTTGCTATATATCTATATATATACCCGGGTATATAACCTAAGACGGTTGAGGACTTGCTGGTTGTTGTAGTACTGCTGTGTTCTGAGTATATTTTATGTATGTATTATTACCCTGTTGATTCTTATAAAGCTACTGTTATAACCTTATGTGGTATCTGTATGTATTCTTCAGACTGTGAGATTAGTACAGTGATCCTTGTTAAGGCTACTAACTGTACTTCATGGGTAAGTCCCAGGAAGAGATCCTCCCTGTAATACAGAGGCTCTATCCTGGGTGGAGGCACTGATATATTTCATATATGTTCCCACTCTTCCCTTCAGCGAAGGCTTCAGGTCCCATTATACACACAGGTCAGCGCCAGAGTCTGTTGCGGGAGGGATAATACTCATACCCCCCCCAAATAGGGGCTACATTTGGAGGCATTGCTCCCGATTTGCTTGAAGGGGGGAGTTATGTCCTTATGGAAACCCCTGAAGAAATGATTAACCAGAATGGCTGGATGGTGATCCCAGAGAGAAAGGACTGGAGAAATAAAGTGGAGTTATCTACCTGTGTGACAGTGAGGAACTGTTCACCGCATCCGATCGTAATTGGACCATACCAGAATGTGGCCCACTGCTACCCTGTGCTTGGAGTAAATCCATACGCTGAAGTGTGCAGGATTCAAATCCGAGATGCAATCCCTAATCTCAATCTTGACTTGAGTGATCCACATTTACCAGAGGCCTGGAATCAGCGACTGACACAGAAGTTGTCTGAATTATCGGAAGTGTTCTCCATGGATGATATGGATGTAGGTTGTGCTAAAAGTGCTCAACACACTTTCCGATTGACCGATTCTACTCCCTTCCGGGAGCGACCACGGAGAGTTGCTCCAAAGGATGTTGATGAGTTAAGACAGACTCTACAGCAAATGAAAGGTCAGGGGATCATTGTGGACAGTAAGAGCCCCTATGCCTCACCTATTGTGGTGGTAAGAAAAAAATCTGGAGCAATTCGCCTATGTGTGGATTACAGAACTCTGAACCGGAGAACCTTACCTGATCAGTATACACTGCCGAGAATTGAAGAAGCTCTGGAAGCTCTGAATGGAAACTGTTGGTTCACAGTGCTGGACCTAAGATCGGGATACTATCAAGTCCCAATGGCACCTGAGGATCAGGAAAAGACAGCTTTCATATGCCCCTTGGGTTTCTTTCAGTTCACTCGTATGCCGCAAGGTACAAAAGGTGCGCCAGCAACGTTCCAAAGGTTGATGGAAAGAGTGTTAGGTGATTTAGTGCCCCGGGAATGCCTTGTATATCTTGATGACATTATTGTGTTTGGAAAGACGCTGGAAGAACATGAAGAACGACTCATGAGAGTACTCCATCGCTTAAAAGAAGAGGGGCTGAAGTTGTCGGCTGACAAATGCAAATTTTGTAGATCTTCGGTCACTTATGTAGGTCATATTGTTTCTGCTGAAGGAGTTGCTACCGATCCTGGTAAGATTGAAGCTGTGGTGAATTGGCCCCGACCGCAAAATATTACGGAGTTGCAATCTTTCTTGGGGTTTTGTGGATTCTATCGACGATTTGTGGAAGGATATTCAAAAATTGCTCGAGCCCTCCTCGACCTGTTGAAGAGTGATGCAGGAGATCCGGGAAAGAAGAAAGGGTCTTCCAAAAGCCTTTTTGGCGATAGGTGGACTGCGGATTGTGAAGAAGCATTTAAGTTGTTGAAGAAGAAATTGACAGAAGCTCCCGTTCTGGCTTATGCTGATGCACAGAAGCCATATGTGCTACATGTAGATGCCAGCTTTGAAGGATTAGGTGGCGTGCTGCACCAAGAATACCCGGCCGGGTTACGGCCCATAGCTTTCATAAGTCGAAGTCTTTCTCCCAGCGAGAAAAATTATCCAGTACATAAATTGGAGTTTTTGGCGCTCAAGTGGGCCATTGTTAATAAATTACATGACTATTTATACGGAGCCACGTTTGAAGTAAGAACAGACAACAATCCACTGACATACGTTTTGTCAACCGCTAAACTCGATGCTACAGGACATCGCTGGTTGGCAGCTTTATCCAACTACCAATTCACACTCAAGTATAAATCGGGGCCTAAGAACATTGGGGCAGATGCTCTATCAAGACGGCCTGGATTACCTAGTCCGGAAGTAGTGGATGAATGGGAAGAAGTGCCAAGTCCTGGAGTAGGAGCTTTGTGTGCCATGGCTGCTGTAGTTGAAGACCGAGTAGCCTTTTCTGAAACTCGGCTTATTGACTCTATTGGGGGAGGTCCCGAAGCTGTACCAGACATGTTTGCCTACCCTGCCGCTTTAGGATCCTTTGAGAGTTGTTCTATATCTTCAAAGCGAATGATCTGGAGTCAAAAGACTGATCCTTTAATTGGACCTCTTTATCAAGCAGTGAGTTCTCAAGACAGAGAAATGTTAAAGACATCCCTACCCTCTGAATGCAGTCAACTTCTACGAGATTGGGAGAAGTTTGAAATAGACAATGGCCTACTTTATCGTGTGGTGCTGTATCATGATCACCCTGGAAGGCGCCAACTAGTTATTCCAAGCTGCTTTCAGAAGATGATTTTCCGAAGTCTGCATGATTATCATGGTCATTTGGGACCTGAGAAGACTTATGGCCTAATACAAGACCGATTCTACTGGCCCAAAATGAGAGATACCGTGACTCGTCTGTGTAGGTGCTGTCGCAGATGTTTGCAGAGGAAGACTGTCCCGGTTCGAGCGGCCTTCATGGGACACTTGAAGAGTTCGGGCCCCATGGATCTTGTCTGCATAGACTTCCTTTGTATTGACAACGACTCCAGAGGATTTGGAAATGTATTGGTGGTGACTGATCACTTCACACGATATGCTCAAGCCTTTCCGACTAAGGATCAAAAAGCAGTCACTGTTGCAAGAGTGCTTTGGGAAAAGTATTTTATCCATTATGGCTTACCACACCGGTTGCATTCTGATCAAGGCCGGGATTTTGAGAGTAACCTGATCAAAGAGTTACTTCAGTTGTTGAACATCCGCAAAAGTCGGACGACGCCTTACCATCCAGAGGGAGATGCCCTTCCTGAAAGATTTAACAGGACTTTACTTGATATGCTTGGTACCTTACGAATTGAGGATAAGCGATCCTGGAGTCGAAAAGTGGAGGCTATGGTGCATGCCTATAATAGTACAAGGCACGAGAGCACAGGATATTCACCATACTTTCTGATGTTTGGAAGAGAGCCTAGGCTACCTATTGACATCTTGTTGGGAGTCTCTACCGATGGTATCAGTCATCGAGATCATTACCGATACGTGGCACGTTTGAAAGAAACGCTTAAGAGTGCTTATCAGCTGGCTGAGGAAAATGCGGCCAAAGTGAATGAAGGAAATAAAAGGAGATTTGATCTTCGAGTAAGATACCGAGAATTGAACCCTGGGGACCATGTTCTGCTACGGAATTTGGGAGCATCTGCAAAACATAAGCTGGCTGATCGATGGCGGAGTGAACTCTTTACAGTGGTAGATCGGTTGCCTGGAATACCAGTCTACAAGATAAAAGGACGGGACGGGAGGATCAGGACTTGGCATAGAAATCATTTGTTGCCTGTACCTCAGATTGATGGTATGGATATCTCCAATGATGGCTCGGCCTGCGATTCTCCACAGTCCTTAGCCGATATTCCACCTGACCTTCCTGAAACTCCTGAGAGTGATTGGACTGTGGCTCCTGAAGTTCCTAGATCACCAGTATCTTCTCCTTCAGGGAGACCTATGAACCCTCAAACTCCAGAATTCGTACCTAGATCTGTGTCTACAGATGAGCAGGGATCTAGCTCTCCTACGCCACCAGCACCATCCCCTCCCCATGGCAGACAACCCTAGTTTAGGGCCTGGACATGCTAGTTTACCTCAGAGAGAGGTACGGAGAGGAGAGAGAATTAGACACCCTCCACCTATGCTGACATATGATAGTTTGGGGGACCCCAGATTTACTACTCAGCCTCATTTATACCATGCTTGGGTGGGTGCAGTGTCCACTTTGGTCAATATGTTACCAATTTTCGCTCCTGCTGGCATGTATACCTATTAACCTGTTGTGACTCTGTAAATGCAAAAGCAACCATATTGATATTGTCATTGGTAATGTTGACTGTATACTATGACTTTGTATGTCTTTGACGTGACGTAAAGATTTCACCAGAGGGAGAGTGTAGGGAACTGCCATTTCTACTAGTATATAATGTATCTGGCTTCTTTGCCCCTGCAGTTTGGCTTCAGAGACCCCAGGCATTTAGTGCAAGTTTTGTTTTGTAAATACAGTGAGTCAGACACATGTGAGGCAGAGCTGCTGGGGGGAGAGATGTGAGCAGAGCTGCTGAGACAGACATGTTATGTCTGGGGGAGTCTAAGAGCCACTTGTTCCTCTTTACTTCACAGTATATAGTTAGGTATGTGTCACCCCCTATATACTCACAGGACCTAGCTAGTAACCGTAGTTAGGGATCCATATATATATACAGTTCAGGGCAGTGATAGGTTAGGCTTCCGAAGGCCAACTAGCTAGTTAGAGGCCCGGTGGCACTAGTAGTTTAGCTGGCAGGTTAAGGACTCAGTGTTAGGGTAGTCAGGCCTGCATCTACTGCCGTCACCGTCGCCCTGTTTGCTGCCTGTGAAGAATCTCACCATCATCATCATCATCTCCTGATCGGCTGTCTGTCATCTCCTGGAAGAATCCGAGGATCCACAGTCATCCACAGGGGCCCCTGCATCTCTTCTGTTGCCTGGAGGTATTGTGCACTGGACTCTTGCTATATATCTATATATATACCCGGGTATATAACCTAAGACGGTTGAGGACTTGCTGGTTGTTGTAGTACTGCTGTGTTCTGAGTATATTTTATGTATGTATTATTACCCTGTTGATTCTTATAAAGCTACTGTTATAACCTTATGTGGTATCTGTATGTATTCTTCAGACTGTGAGATTAGTACAGTGATCCTTGTTAAGGCTACTAACTGTACTTCATGGGTAAGTCCCAGGAAGAGATCCTCCCTGTAATACAGAGGCTCTATCCTGGGTGGAGGCACTGATATATTTCATATATGTTCCCACTCTTCCCTTCAGCGAAGGCTTCAGGTCCCATTATACACACAGGTCAGCGCCAGAGTCTGTTGCGGGAGGGATAATACTCATACCCCCCCCCAAATAGGGCTACACTATATACCTCATTTCGTGACATCACCCCTGCACTAATACAGAACACCAATGACTGTCTCTCTGCTGTCTCAAATATCATATCTTCGCTTTATCTGAAACTGAATCTCTCAAACTCTGAACTACTGCCGTTTTCACCATCTAACAGACCTAACCCTGAGATCTCCATTTCAGTCTCCGGCCTTACCAAAACTCCTAGGCAGTATACCCATTGTTTTGGGGTTATGTTTGACTCAGAACTTTCCTTCACTCCCCATATCCAATCACTTGCATGTCATCTCCACCTCAAAAACATCGCCAGAATCCAGCCTTACCACAGATACATTAAAGACACTTATTGTCGCCCCGATTCACTCTCGCCTTGACTACTGTAACTCCTTACTAATTGGTCTTCCCCTTATTAAACTCTCCCCTCTACAATCTATTCTGAATTCAGCAGCCAGGCTTACCTATCAGTCTAAAAGCTACAGCGATGCCTCTGGTCTGTGCCGGTCACTACACTGGCTGCCTATTCAATACAGAATACAATATAAACTTATCACTCTCATCCACAAGGCTCTCCATAATGCTGCACCTCCCTACATTTCCTCCCTCATCTCTGTTTATCGCTAAACCCATGCTCTCCGTTCACTCAATGACCTAAGACTTAACATCCTCTATTATCAGACGCTCCCACTCCCGTATCCAAGACTTCTCCCGAGTTGCACCACTTCTCTTGAATGCGCTACCCTAGACAATCAGATTAACTCCCAATTTCTACACCTTCAAGAGCAAACTAAAGACACATCTTTTTAGACAGGCCTATCACAATTCCTAATGTAAACCCTTCCGCAGTTAGAATACCTAAAACGAACCCTCCTTTGTTCACGCTACCACTTTACCCTACAGGGTATGATCCTGTATTGGACTGTAACTTTATATGTCCAGGCATCATCTGCACATTAACCCTTTCCCGACATCCGCTGTATTTAAATATGGCGGACGGTCAGGCACTAAGCAGCCATCATAGCCGCCGTATAATAGCTGCTGTATAATACAGCAGAGACCCAGTGCTAATGCACATGGTCAGTGCCTGCACTACTCTATGCAGACTGCAATAGAAATACTGATATTTTGCAATACATTGCAATGCATTAGACCCGCTGGGTCATTAAAATCACCCCCCCTTTCCCTAGAACACATAAAAAAGTACTTCAGTACTGTGAAACACATACACATAAGGTATCCTATATGTCCAAAAACTCCCGGTCTACAAATCTATAAAAATCCTAAAAGTGCAGAACTGCCGTTTTTTGCTGTTTTGCCTCTGATAAAAATTTGAAAAAAAAGTGATCAAAGCAATAGACATTCCCCAAAATGGTATAGCTAAAAAGTACACCTGTGCAGGCAAAAAAAGGCACCATATGCGTGTCCCTCTACATGGAAATATAAAAAAGTTATGGGTATCAGAATATGGCGACTTTTAGAAAAAAATTTTTTTTGCAAAGTTTTAGATTTTTGTTAAGGGGTTAAAATGTAAATAAAGCTATATAAATTTTATATCCAAAACACAAAACACAGGTGACATGCAAGAAAGTCGCACAAGTACACTTTTTCTCCAATTCTTACCCATTCTGAATTTTTTTACAGCTTCCCAGTACATTGTACAGAATAATAAATGGTACCATTATGAAGAACACTTTGTCAAGCAAACATTAAGCCCTGATATGGCTCTAACAGAAAAATAAAAAAGTTATGGGGTGTCAAAAATGAAAATTGAAAAATATCACCAGCGGGAAGGGGATAAAGGACAGTGACTGGTGACGGCTCATACAGCCTTATTTACAGTGCCTTGCGAAAGTATTCGGCCCCCTTGAACTTTTCAACCTTTTGCCACATTTCAGGCTTCAAACATAAAGAAATAAAATTTAAATTTTTTGGTGAAAAATCAACAACAAGTGGGACACCATTGTGAAGTGGAAAGAAATTTATTGGTTATTTTAAACTTTTGAAAAAAATAAAAAACTGAAAAGTGGGGCGTGCCAAATTATTCGGCCCCTTTACTTTCAGTGCAGCAAACTCACTCCAGAAGTTCAGTGAGGATCTCTGAATGATCCAATGTTGTCCTAAATGACTGATGATGATAAATATAATCCACCTGTGTGTAATCAAGTCTCCGTATAAATGCACCTGCTCTGTGATAGTCTCAGGGTTCTGTTTAAAGCGCAGAGAGCATCATGAAGACCAAGGAACACACCAGGCAGGTCCGTGATACTGTTGTGGAGAAGTTTAAAGCCGGATTTGGATACAAAAAGATTTCCCAAACTTTAAACATCCCAAGGAGCACTGTACAAGCGATCATATTGAAATGGAAGGAGTATCAGACCACTGCAAATCTACCAAGACCCGGCCGTCCCTCTAAACTTTCATCTCAAACAAGGAGAAGACAGATCAGAGATGCAGCCAAAAAGCCCATGATCACTCTGGATGAACTGCAGAGATCTACAGCTGAGGTGGGAGAGTCTGTCCATAGGACAACAATCAGTTGTACACTGCACAAATCTGGCCTTTATGGAAGAGTGGCAAGAAGAAAGCCATTTCTCAAAGATATCCATAAAAAGTCTCGTTTAAACTTTGCCACAAACCACCTGGGAGACACACCAAACATGTGGAAGAAGGTGCTCTGGTCAGATGAAACCAAAATCGAACTTTTTGGCCACAATGCAAAACGATATGTTTGGCGTAAAAGCAACACAGCTCATCACCCTGAACACACCATCCCCACTGTCAAACATGGTAGTGGCAACATCATGGTTTGGGCCTGCTTTTCTTCAGCAGGGACAGGGAAGATGGTTAAAATTGATGGGAAGATGGATGGAGCCAAATACAGGACCATTCTGGAAGAAAACCTGTTGGAGTCTGCAAAAGACCTGAGACTGGGACGGAGATTTATCTTCCAACAAGACAATGATCCCAAACATAAAGCAAAATCTACAATGGAATGGTTCACAAATAAACGTATCCAGGTGTTAGAATGGCCAAGTCAAAGTCCAGACCTGAATCCAATCGAGAATCTGTGGAAAGAGCTGAAAACTGCTGTTCACAAACGCTCTCCATCCAACCTCACTGAGCTCGAGCTGTTTTCCAAGGAAGAATGGGCAAGAATTTCAGTTTCTCGATGTGCAAAACTGATAGAGACATATCCCAAGCGACTTGCAGCTGTAATCACAGCAAAAGGTGGTGCTACAAAGTATTAACTTAAGGGGGCCGAATAATTTGGTACGCCCCACTTTTCAGTTTTTTATTTTTTACAAAAGTTTAAAATAACCAATAAATTTCATTCCACTTCACAATTGTGTCCCACTTGTTGTTGATTCTTCACCAAGAAATTAAAATTTTATATCCTTATGTTTGAAGCCTGAAATGTGGCAAAAGGTTGAAAAGTTCAAGGGGGCCGAATACTTTCGCAAGGCACTGTATGTGTAATGAAAGTAACCTCTATCACAAAAACGGCTGGAACACTGTACAAGCAATGCTACCTCCTATGTTCCCCCTGCTACCTCCTGTGTCACCCCCTCTACCTCATAGAATGGAAGCTCTTGCGAGCAGGGCCCTCAGTCCCATTGTGTGAATTGACTATTTCTCTGTAATGTGTCTTTTTGTTTGTACTTGAACTCTACAACATGTAAAGTCCTGTGGAATATGTTGGCGCTATAGAAATAAAATGTATTATTATTAGAGATGAGCGAATCGATTCTGCAGAAGTGGCATTTGAATCCGAATTTCAGGAAATCTTCGATTCGCCACGATTCCGGATTTCCTGATGCTTCACGGTAATGAATATTTAGTAAGGACCTTTGTGACATCAGACGGTCACAAGATATTCTCTAGTGATGTGAATGGGTAGGTGTGTCTTTACTTGTTAGCAAATCCTTCCACATGAATAAAAGTTGTCCGTGCTGGAGAGAGGGAGAGAGACCTGACCGCGACATCCAAGGGCATCTGCCATTTTGCCGCCCACCCCGGCTCTCTGCAGCCTGGAAATAGCTGTTTATTCGCCGCTAAGTAACTCGGATTGAAGCAAATTTTTTTTGGAACTTCGAATTGAACTTTTGAGAAATTCGCTCCTCTCTAATTATTATGTATTATTATTATTATGTTTTAATAACTTTACAACAATTCAAAGTTTGGAAGAAAAAAAATTCTTAGAATCAGCATATTCTGACACCTGTAACTTTTTTATATTTCAACGTATGGAGCTGTGTAAGGTGTCTTTTTTGGGGGGGGGGGACAATATGTAGTTTTTATTTTGATACCATATTGGGGAATGTCTGATGTTTTGATCACTTTTTATTCCAATTTTTTAAGGTTGGCAAATATGCTGAACCGTTTACCGTGTCCGTATGGGACAAATGTTTTTATATTTTAATAGTTTGGGCATTTTTGGACTTATTTTTGGACTTGAACATGAACAGCTTCAGATCGGATGTGCCATAGACTGCTATGCAACTACTGAAACCTGCTGCAGGCTGGCTTCAGTAGTTACAGTACTATGGCAGAGCTGGGAACCTTCAGAAGGCTCCCAGCTGCCATGGTAACAGGCATACCTCCCAACTTTGAAAGAACAGAAAGAGGGACAAAATGTGCTATGAGCGCCGCAGCAAATTTAGCTCCACCCAACTTCTATCTTAACTCTGCCCATTCTCATCCATTTTTCTTTGTGTCCCACACAGTATAATGCTACCACAGTCACCCTAACATATGCCCCCACATTATAATGTTCCCCTCCAATTGCCCCACAGTATGAATTCCCTCTCCTGGTGCCCCAGGTTAAACTGGGGGAAATTAGACGGGGGCATTAAACTGGGGCATCTGAAGGGTGACATTAAACAGTGGGGGTAGTTGGAGGGGGGACAATAAATTAAAGGGGTTGTTCGGGATAAAATAGGAATTAACCCCTAAACTAATCCCCCTCCCCCACCTAACTTCTAATTTACTTCTATTAAAAAAAATCTATAATGACCCATATCCCTGGGGTGGTCACTCTATCTCTACTGCGCAGGCGTCACCGGTACTTTCAGTCTGTGCATGGGCTAGGAGAGTGGATTGAAGGTGTAAGGTTGTGAAGTAATACATCTGCAGTAACTGACTTTGGTCAGTAGGTGGCATCAAAGTAATAAGCCCATAAATATATGGAAGAGTGAAGAAATCAGGCGATACCTTTTAGAGGCTAACTGAGTATATTTGATAGTAAGCTTTCGAGAGTGCTAGCTCTCTTCTTCAGACATGGTGTAATACTAGAAACTGAAAATTCACACTATTTATACACACGGATGCAGTTGAGTTGATACTAGGACATACCTCCTGCCGATCGGGACAGGACCCACAATCTGAGACTGTCCTGCAGAATCCAGGACGGTTGGGAGGTTTGTAACAGGACGGCTCATCCCTTTACCGATTCTCATAGGGAAAGTGAAAGTAACCACTCAGATGTCATGGTCGCATTTGACCACGCCATCTGAGTGGTTAAATGCCCATGATCACAGTCATCTCTGATCACGGGCAATGCTGCCGGGTCCCTGCTGACCTGGCAGCTAGTGCGTCCTCTCTGCTTCCTCACTGTTCTTGTTCTAAATACTTGGTTCCCCACCAATCTGCATCTTATCTTCAATCCTGTGGATAGGGGATAAATTGATGCATTGGGAAAACCCTTTTAATCCCCAGTCACACTAAATTGTAGATCTGGAATATGTGTCTCATCTAAATAAAGTTTGAGCATAATTCAGTGTTTATTAACCCCTTAATGACCAAGCTAATTATCTAAAATACTAGTAGAATTACCCAGCTTTGCATGGGTCTATTTTGGTTGTTTGCTGCTGATTTCAAACCAGCATCTTATAAAATGGCTGGGTTGTTATGGAAACCTGGTAGAATACTAAAATGTCTGGGTTGTTATGGAAACCTGGTCTAAAAATGCGTGTATGTCAGTGTGGCTAAGAATGATCAACCTGCGAGCATCTATTGGTTAATATGGGTCATCTAATGTGATATGAAGGAAGGTCCTTGATGTGGAAGCTAGTGGTGCTATATTTGCTTTTGTGACTATGTCTCTGGGTTGGTATAAAAACCCGGTCAGGCCCTTTGGAAGTGCCTGATTTATCTATCTGCCAAATTTGGTGCAGATTAGTCCTGTTGTTTGGCTGTGCATAAAGAACAGACAACAGCAATTCCTTTATATAGTTGAAACCAGTTTACATAGACTATATAAAAGACACATATGCATGTTTTTCTCACTATCTGACATGAAATCAGAATAAACCTTTCCCCTTTTTAGGTCAATTAGGATTACCAAAATGCCAGAATAATGAGAGATTTTTTAAGGCATTTTGTTGGAATAATGTTTATTATTGCCTGTATTGCAACAACTACTGTTTATACGTTTATAACTGCATAAGCTTCTGTCTCTAGGCATAGTGTTAAGTTGTTAATAAAGCTCTGTTAAAAAGGTGGGGGCTAGAGTAACAAAACCAGGAAGTTCCTCTCTGGTTTTTTTTTTTTTGTAGCTACAGCATAGAGCAGAGCACATGGAGCTCACAGACAAGTAGCTGACATCATAAGTTACAGAAAACAGTGTATTATTCTTGTTCCTCAATAAACATCTGTTTACTGTTGAACGCCTGGACAGTCAAAGATTAATCCTCTGGCAACACATTTTTATTACTTTCTGCAAAGTCAAAAGTGTACATACTTTTCATTTAGTATTTGGTACCATTGCCCTTTAAACTGTATGACTTGGGTCAAATGTTTTGGATATCCTCCCACAAGCTTCTCACAATAGTTGGTAGGAATTTGGGCCATTCCTCCTGACAGAACTGGTGTAACCGAGCCATGTTTGTAGGCCGCCTTGCTCACACCTGCCTTTTCAGCTTTGTCCAGAAATGTTCAATAGGATTGAGATCAGGGCTTTGTGATGGCCACTCAAAAACATTAACTTTGTTATCCTTAAGCCACTTTGTAACCAGTTTGGCAGCATGCTTCGGGTCATTTTCCATTTGGAAGACCCATTTGCGCCGAAGCTTTAACTTCCTGGCTGATGTCTTGAGATGTTGCTTCAGTATTGTCATATCATGATTTCCTCATGATGCCATCTATTTTGTGAAGTGCACCAGTCCCTCCTGCAGCAAAACAACCCCACAACATGATGCTGCCACCCCCGTGTTTCACAGTTGGGATGGTGTTCTTAGACTTGCAAGTTTCTCCCTTTTTTTTTCTCCCTTTTTTATGGCCAAACAGTTCAATTTTAGTTTCGTCAGACCACAGGACATGTCTCCAAAAATGAAGGTCTTTGTTCCTGTGTGCATTTGAAAACATTAATCTGGCTTTTTATGTTTCTTCTGGAGTAATGGCTTCTTCCTGGCAGAGTGGCCTTTTAGCCCACGTCAATACAGTACTCGTTTCACTATGGATAATGACACACTCTTACCAGCTTCAGTCAGCATCTTCACAAGGTCTTTTGCTTTTGTTCTTGGGTTGATATGCACATTTTGTACCAAAGTACATTCATCTCTGGGACACAGAACCAGAATCTTGTTTGTACCTGCATAGAATTATTTGTATAGATGAACGAGGCATCTTCAGGTATCTGGAAATTGCACCCTAGGATGAACCAGACTTGTGCAAGTTCACAATTCTCTTCCTGATATCTTGGCTGATTTCTTTAGACTTTCCCATGATGTTACACAAAGAAGCAATGTGATTCAGATGTGCCTTAAAATACATCCACAGGTGTGTCTCTAACTCAGATGTTGCCAATAAACCTATCAGAAGCTTCCAAAGGCATGACATCATCATATGGGCTGTCCCAAATTGTTTAAAGGCATAGTAATCTTAGCGTATGTAAACTTTTGACTTTGCAGAAGGTAATAAGAATGCCTTAAAAAAATTCTCTCTCTCTCATTATTCTGGCATTTGGCAAATATAAATAATTTTGGTAATCCTAATTGACCTAAAACGAGAAAGGTTTGTTCTGATTTCATGTCAGAAAAACATGCATATGTGCATATAGTATATGTAAACTTCTGGTTTCAACTGATATAGTGGGGAAAAAAAGTATTTAGTCAGCCACCAATTGTGCAAGTTCTTCCACTTAAAAAGATGAGGCCGGCCTGTAATTGACATCATAGGTAGACCTCAAATATGAGAGACAAAATGAGAAAACATATCTAGAAAATCACATTGTCTGATTTTTAAAGACTTTATTGGCAAATGATGGTGGAAAATAAGTATTTGGTCAATAACAAAAGTTCATCTCAATACTTTGTTATATATCCTTTGTTGGCAATGACAGAGGTCAAACGTTTTCTATAAGTCTTCACCAGGTTGGCACACACTGTTGCTGGTATGTTGGCCCATTCCTCCATGCAGATGATCTCTAGAGCAGTGATGTTTTGGGGCTGTCGCTGGGCAACACGGACTTTCAACTCCCTCCAAAGGTTTTCTATGGGGTTGAGATCTGGAGACTGGCTAGGCCACTCCAGGACCTTGAAATGCTTCTTACGAAGCCACTCCTTCGTTGCCCTGGCGGTGTGCTTGGGATCATTGTCATGATGAAAGACCTAGCCACGTTTCATCTTCAATTCCCTTGCTGCTGGAAGGAGGTTTGCACTCAAAATCTCATGATACATGGCCCCATTCATTCTTTCATGTACACGGATCAGTCGTCCTGGTCCCTTTGCAGAGAAACAGCCCCAAAGCATGATGTTGCCACCCCCAGACTTCACAGTAGGTATGGTGTTCTTTGGATGCAACTCAGCATTTAATCTCCTCCAAACACGACGAGTTGTGTTCCTACCAAACAGTTCTACTTTGGTTTCATCTGACCATATGACATTCTCCCAATACTCTTCTGGAACATCCAAATGCTCTCTAGCAAACTTCAGACAGGCCCGGATATGTACTGGCTTAAGCAGGGGGATACGTCTGGCACTGCAGGATCTGAGTCTCTGGCGGTGTAGTGTGTTACTGACGGTAGCCTTTGTTACGTTAGTCCCAGCTTTCTGCAGGTCATTCACTAGGTTCCCCCGTGGGGTTCTGGGATTTTTGCTCACCATTCTTGTGATCATTTTGACCCCACGGGGGTGAGATTTGCGTGGAGCCCATGATGGAGATTATCAGTGGTCTTGTATGTCTTCCATTTTCTAATTATTGCTCCCACAGTTGATTTCTTCACACCAAGCTGCTTGCCTATTGCAGATTCAGTCTTCCCAGCCTGGTGCAGGTCTACAATTTTGTTTCTGGTGTCCTTCCACAGCTCTTTGGTCTTCACCATAGTGGAGTTTGGAGTGTGACTGTTTGAGGTTGTGGACAGGTGTCTTTTATACTGATAACAATGTCAAACAGGTGTCATTACTACAGGTAATGAGTGGAGGACAGAGGAGCCTCTTAAAGAAGAAGTTACAGGTCTGTGAGAGCCAGAAATCTTGCTTGTTTGTAGGTAACCAATTACTTATTTTCCACCATAATTTGCAAATAAATTCTTAAACAAAATCAGACATTGTGATTTTCTAGATATGTTTTTTTCATTTTGTCTTTCATAGTTGAGGTCTACCTATGATGTCAATTACAGGCCTCTCTCATCTTTTTAAGTGGGAGAACTTGCACAATTGGTGGCTGTCTAAATACTTTTTTTCCCAACTGTAGATGAGGCCGCAAAGCATAATAAAGTCATTATTATGGGGGATATCAACTGGGAGGCAGAAACCTGCAGGTCCAACAAAGGGAACAGGTTTTTATTAGTAATAAAAGACAATTACCTATCACAACTATTGCAGGATCCAACAAGAGGCAAGGCACTTTTAGACCTAATTTTAACAAATGAACCTTACACATTGTCAAAAGTGGAGGTTGGGGGTCATCTGGGTAATTGTGACCACAACATAATACGTTTTCTTGTGCACATTAAAGAAAATGTTCAGTAGGTGGGGGGGGTACAAAAACACTAAACTTCAGGAAGGCCAATTTTATCCAGTTGAGAGGGGAACTTAGCAGCATAAACTGGGACAATGTCCTCAAAGTTACGGGAACACAAACAGAATGGGACATTTTCAAAAGCATTCTAAATAGGGCCACTCAAAAACATATACCTTATGGGAATAAGCTGGCCAGAAATCATAGAATACCAACATGGCTAGCTAAAACATTAAGGAGTGCAATGAGGCATAAAAAGGAAGCATTTAAAGTATTAAAACAAGAAAATAGTGACAGAGCATTAAAAAACTATAAGGAGAAAAATAAATTGTGCAAAAGACAAAGGAGACGAAGATCGAGGCAGAGAGAAAAATTGCCAAGGAAAGTAAAAATAATCGAAAATTATTCTTCAATTACATAAATAACAAGAGAATAAAAACTGACAATGTGGGCCCTCTCAAAAATAATCTGGGTGTAATGGTGGAGGAGGAGGAGGAAAAAGCACAACTATTAAATGCCGCCTTCTCTACCGTGTTTACACAAGAAAATCCAATGGCCAGCAACATGATTAGGGGTAATGTTAACTCTCAATTAAATGTCACCTGTTTAACTCAGGAGGAAGTGCAGCGCTGCCTTCAAAACACTAAAATAGAGAAATCGCCAGGTCCAGATGGCATACACCCCCAAGTTCTGAGGGAATTATGCACGGTGATACAGACCCTTATATCTAATATTTAAGGATTTAGCAATGACTGGGTCTTTTCCACTTGATTGGCGCATAGCAAATAAGGTGTCAATTTTCAAAAAGGGGTCTAAAAGTGAGCCTGGAAACTATAGGCCAGTAAGTTTGACTTCTGTGGTGAGTAAGATATTTGAGGGTTTTCTAAGAGATGCTATCCTGGAGTACCTCAATGTAAATAATCTTATAACACCCAATCAGCATGGGTTTATGAGGAATCGATCCTGTCAGACTAATCCGATCAGCTTCTATGAAGAGGTCAGTTCAAGACTGGACATGGGTAATGCAGTGGACGTGCAGGTTGGTATGCAAAATGAGAATGTTGGGACTGGGGGAAAACATATGCATTTGGGTTAGGAACTGGCTCACTGATGAGAAACTGAGGGTGCTTATTAATGGTAAATATTCAGACTGGGTCACAGTCACCAGTGGGGTGCCACAAGGGTCAGTATTGGGTCCTCTCCTGTTTAATATCTTTATTAATGACCTGGTAGAGGGTTTACAAAGCAGTGTGTCCATATTTGCAGATGATACTAAACTCTGTAAGGTAATCAAAAGTGAGGAGGATAGTAGAATATTACAGGGGGATCTAAGGCAGCTGGAAGCATGGGCGGAGACTTGGCAAATGTATGATTATGCATTTTGGTCAACAAAATAAAATGTATGATTATCTACTTAATAATAAAATACTGGATAAGACTGGCAATGAAATAGACTTGGGGATTTTGGTGGACAGTAAGCTTACCTTTAGTGATCAGTGCCAGGCAGCTGCTGCCAAGGCAAATAAAATTATGGGATGCATCAAGAGGTATAGATTCTCATGACAAGAACATAGTTATGCCTCTATACAAATCACTGGTAGGGCCACACTTAGACTATTGTGCACAATTTTGGGCCCCAGTATACAAGAAAGACAAAATTGAACTAGAAAGAGTGCAAAGAAGGGCAACCAAAATTATTAGGGGAATGGGTGGATTGGAGTACGACAGATTAACAAGCTTGGGGTTATTCAGTTTAGAGAAAAGACGTCTACAAGGAGATCGAATAACAATGTACAAATACACATGAGGACAAAATTGTTGGTACCCCTCGTTTAATGAAAGAAAAACCCACAATGGTCACAGAAATAACTTGAATCTGACAAAAGTAGTAATATATAAAAATTCTATGAAAATGAACAAATGAAAGTCAGACATTGCTTTTCAACCATGCTTCAACAGAATTTTTTAAAAAAGAAAATAGGCCTGGACAGAAATGATAGTTCCCTTAGCTTAATATTTTGTTGCACAACCTTTTGAGGCAATCACTGCAATCAAACGATTTCTGTAACTGTCAATGAGACTTCTGCACCTCTCAACAGGTATTTTGGCCCACTCCTCATGAGCAAACTGCTCCAGTTGTCTCGGGTTTGAAGGGTGCCTTTTCCAGACGGCATGTTTCAGCTCCTTCCAAAGATGTTCAATAGGATTTAGGTCAGGGCTCATAGAAGGCCACTTCAGAATAGTCCAATGTTTTCCTCTTAGCCATTCTTGGGTGTTTTTAGCTGTGTGTTTTGGGTCATTATCCTGTTGCAAGACCCATGACCTGCGACTGAGACCAAGCTTTCTGACACTGGGCAGCACATTTCTCTCTAGAATCCCTTGATAGTCTTGAGATTTCATTGGACCCTGCACAGATTCAAGACATCCTGTGCCAGATGCAGCAAAGCAGCCCCAGAACATAACACAGCCTCCTCCATGTTTCACAGTAGGGACAGAGTTGTTTTCAAGATATGCTTCTTTTTTCCGTCTGTGAACATAGAGCTGATATATATGCCTTGCCAAAAATTTCGATTTTTGTCTCATCTGTCCATAGGACATTCTCCCAGAAGCTTTGTGGTTTGTCAACATGTAGTTATATATTATTACTTTTTTTCAGATTCAAGTTATTTCTGGGACCATTGTGGGTTTTTCTTTCATTAAACGAGGGGTACCAACAATTTTGTCCACGTGTGTACATGAAGGGACAGCACAAGGAACTTTCTAATGATATTTTACCCCTAGGCCAGTGACAAGGGGACATCCTCTACGTCTGGAGGAGAGAAAATTTCACCAGCAACATAGAAGGGGATTCTTTACAGAAAGAACAACGAGGCTATGGAAATCTCTGCCCCAGGAAGTGGTGATGGTGGATTCATTGAACAAGTTCAAAGAGGGCCTGGATACCTTTCTCAAACAGAACAATATTACAGGTTATGAGTTCTAGATTTTAAGGGCACGTTGAACCAGGGTTTTATACTGATTGCCAGATTGTAGTCGGGAAGGAATTTTTTCCCATGAAATGGGGCAATTGGCATAAGCCTCATGGCGTTTTTTGCCTTCCTCTGGATCAACACTGTAGGAGACTGTAGGGTTATAGGTTGGACTTGATGGACTGATGTCTTCATCCTACTTTATCTACTTTGTAACTATGTAACTGTTAAAATTAAAGGGGTTGTCCAGTTTCAGCAAACAAATGTTATAGTTTGAGTAATATAAAGTTATACAATTTTCCAATATACTTTCTATATCAATTCCTCACAGTTTTCTAGATCTCTGCTTTGTCATTTATTCTGCTTACTTCCAGTGGATAAATGTCAGACTATGGCCATGTGATTGACAGTCCCTGTGTCGCAACCCAATGGAGGGAACCGGAGGGTGGGGTAGTAGTAGGGGTGTTGATGTCACAGGTAGGACAAAGATACTCAACCAAACTCCTCCAGCCCACCTCCCAGGCCGGACACTGACAATGGGGGCCTGTGTAGTACCCGATGGCGGTGGCAGTTGTTCCCATAGGACAATTCCAGAGTGGTCCTCTCTTACTCTGAGCTGTGTGATGGTGTTCGGAAAGACCCTGATGGTACGTGTAGGAAAGACAGATAATGAAATAAAATAAAATAAAACAACTTACCGTGTTTCTCCAAAAATAAGACCTACCTCGAAAATAAGCCCTAGCTAGATTTTTCAGGTGTTTTGGAGTAGGCTTGAAATATAAGCCCTGGAGACCTGGAGTTAATGCCTGCAATCAGTGTCTACTCTGATTGTTGAGCATGACCCCCCTCCTTCCCACCAAAGCGGTGACCCAAAGTTAATGTCCGTGGTCAGAGTCCATTCTGATCGCGGGCATTGTTGAGTGTGCCAGTCCGTCACCCCCCTTCTCCAAATCCAACACCCAAAGTAGAGCAACTATCCCCGGGGCCAGTCCCCTCCGGCCCCGTACCTTTCACGTTGCAGGTCGGCGCGGCGAGATAGAGGGAGCAGACCGGTTCCTTTGACAGCCGGGAGCCTTATGAAGACTTCCAGGCCTGTCATAGGAATATAACTATTGAGGCTGGTCTATGACCATCTTCAATAGTAATGTAGATAATCTCCGTTGTATTGCAGTCTATGGGATGATTGCAGATTCAAGCCCCCTAGGAGGGGTTAATAGTAAAAGGGAAAAAAAAAAAAAAATATTAATAAATATAAAAACAAAACAAAACAATAAAAGTTTAAGCCCCCCCCCCACACTTATACTAGAAAACTAAAATATTACTGTGAAATACATACACATTAGATATCCCTGTGTGCAAAAACGCCTGCTCTACAAACTTATAAAAATATTTTACCTCTATGGTGAATGCCGTAGCGGGAAAAAAAAAAATCAAAAGTGCCGAACTGCTGTTACACCTCTGATAAAAATTGAAATAAAAAGCGATCAAATGTGTGATTGTTGTTCATGGAAAAAATTAAGACCTACCCCGAAAATAAGCCCTAGCCCTTTTTTCAGAGAAAAAAAAATAACACTGTCTTATTTTCAGAGAAACACGGTAGCAGTGTCCACTGGTATGCTTCACATGATCATGTGATGAACACATAGCTGCACCGCTCATTACCAGACACATGTCTGATTACTGTGCTGTGACTGTGACAAGTTGTGTACCTATGTTCATCACATTACCATGGACTGCCCATAACGTGACCATGGTCTGATTTTTATCTACTAGAAGCAAGCAGAATGTATGGCAGCAAGCAGAGATCTAGAAAACATGAGGAATTCATACAGAAAGTAAATTGGAAGATTCTATAACTTTTCATTACACAAACAATAGCCTTTATTTGCTAAAACTGGACAACTCTTTTTAAGCTGTGTGAAGGAAATGACTGGAAAAAAACAGGACAGGGGACAGGAAAAATTAGGGGCAGAAGGAAACACTTGTGCAAGTACTAACAATAATGTGGGTTCACAGCAGCAATGTTAATTCTAGTTTTACTTTTTTTACTGGCACCACCAGTAGCTGCAGGATTGTTGTATTTCCTGAGAATAAAGATGAAGTTTTTTTATTACTTGGCTCGCTCATCTCAGTCTCATCTTGAGTCAGTCTTCTGTGTTTTCATCCTCTAATTTTGTAACATGTAATTTACTACAGGGCCTTTCTGGGGGAAATCACGAATATTTATTGTAACAAATCTTGTGGGGTTCGCCCATATCTAATAATGAAGCTGCTCGAGGCACTGTGAAGCATTATTCTGTGTTGGACTACTGTGTGGATACGCTATGGTTCATTATACTGTGTGGAAACACTGTGGAGCATTATACTGTGTGGAGATGCTGTCGAGCATTTTATATAGTGTGGCGCATTATACTGTGTGTGGAGTACTGGGGAACATTATATGTAAGATATATTGGGGAAGAGGGGAGGCCTACAAATTTAGCCGGTATGGGACCCCAAAATCCCTGATAGAATAGAATAGCAGGATAGAATAAGACAGAGTACAGTGCTAAAAGGCAGACTAAAAGGAGGGATATAGTGGAATAAGAGGCAGAATACAGGCAGGGACATTTATTTTTTCTAATGCAACAGTAAAAAAGTTCTGTACAGGGGGCGTCAAAGTTCTTTTCCAAAAGTGGATCCTTCCTTCAGAAAATTTGGAAACCACTGACTTAATTGACTCCACTATGTATCGCCAACTGATGGCATGTGGTCAACTTCGATGGAGGCTACATATTATTATTATTATTATTTATTATTATTATATTTTATTTATATAGCGCCAACATATTCCGCAGCACTGTACAATTTGTAGGGTTCAAGTACAGACAAAAAGATGCGTTACAAAGAAATAGTCAATTCACACACTGGGACTACTTAGCCACCATTATTTCTCTAGGAAAGCTGTCCCTACGTTATATCACCATGTGTCGGAGAATGTGGGCCTTTCCCTGGAGTCTGGGTAAAGGTGCATGCTACCATTGATACACTGAGCAGGACAAGGACAAGGACAATACATGGCTTTCATGGCCCACTGGATAAATGTTTTGAGCGGCAGCGGCAACAGTCCAGCAACACAACAAAGCCAGGTGCTAGTTCCACCCCGTTTGTGCAGGCCCAGTTCCAACCATATGTAGGAACTATTTGCCTCCTCTGGATCCTTCTCTCTGGACTGTTTCCCATCCCCATCTTCACCAGGGCAAGTTGTTGCTTCCACTTCTCCCTCGTTTCATGGGTGTAAGGTGAAGCACTGCCATGTGGTTTTACCGTTAATGAGCCTGGATCAGAGAAGTCACACAGTGGAGAAGCTGCTCTGCTGTATCTTGCAGCAAGTATTCCGATAGATTTATCTTCACCAAATACAATTGGACAGTATTGCCGGTGACAATGGCACCAATATTGTTGCTGCGCTGCAGTTAGGTCGAATAACACATTGTCCCTATATGGCGCATGTGCTGAAGCTGGTAGTGCACTGCATTATTAACATGTATAGTGTCTTAAAAGAGGTGCTCCTCATAGCCAGAAAAGTCTGTGCATTTCACCCCATTGTTATGTCACAAAAAACACCCTGCCTTTTTGAAATGTTCCAACCCAGTGGAACTTTACCTTAAATATACTAGACTGTCTGTGTGAGCAGCAGAAGCCGGTGAGCAGTTACTGCATGCAGCAGATCACAGGGACAATGTGTTATTTTGAATGTTATTTAAAATGTTGCTAACATAGTTTTTTCCAGTAGTATCTTCTCTAGCCCTTACCTCTGACTGTCTCTATCATGGGGTCCTGTCAGTAGCCTTCTTCTTTTTAGTTATTTGAGCCAGGAATATATGCTAACACAGCAACAGGCATCAGGCAGATAGTGCAGGATGATTGGTTATTGGGGCCCCTGCACTGTGATTGAGAAGATCTCATCCATCCAGTGTATTATGTCTACAGTATATAAAAGTAAACTGGGTTTTTATGATATCTGTATAAAGTGCAGTGAGTGTACTTTGCCATGCCAGGGTGTATTGGGGGCCCACCAGGGGGTTCACGTGTTCATCTATAAGCCAGCTCTCCCTGCAATTAAACTTAGGACGAACTAGAGATGTTCAAAACTGTATTGGACTTTTCCATCTAGAGAAGATGAGCGCATTGTAATAGATGAACCCTATCATTGCTTACAATTATGCCGACAACCACAACTTGTCTAGTGAAAATCAAGCCCTCATATAGCTGTCGATGAAAAAATAAAGTTTTGGCTCTTGGAAGGCAACAATGAAAAAAGAAATACAGGAATCGGTACTATAACTGCTTATATGTTAATGTCTGTCCTTATATTATGGATTATAGGTCCTTCTTCTGAGGACCTGACATGGCTGGTTCTCTGGACCCTCTTTGGGGCCCTCATATTGCAGCATCCCAGAGGCTGCTGCTTTTTATTGTTTGTCTTTGTGCCTCAGGGTTTTGTGTTGGTACGCCCCATTCTATGTTACGCGTAATTGTTTGCAGCTTTTCCCTATTGTTTCTCCCCTGCAGTGTTCAAACCTTGCCTTGGTTTAGCCCTGGCCTTTCACAGGCCACTGGGCGGGGTTGTAGGGAGATCTCGTGTCCCTGGCGACAGTTGGTCTCCTCAGTCTAGTGTGTGCAGTTGACTGGAGAAGGTGTGCAGAGCTTGCCTGCCACAGCCTCTGGACTGCGGGTCAACGGTCGCCTTCACAGCCCCAGGAGGGATGTCACTAGCCCCAGGCTCAACTAAAGACAGCCCTGAGAAAGGGAGAAGTGCTGTCAGTACTTTTGGACACTTTCGGTGCCGTGCCAGGAGGAGCAGGAGAGGACCCTGACAGGAGGAATTCGTTCGGGCCTAGTATACAGGTAACTATATAGTATACAGGACATTGAACTATTAGCTGTGAGCATGAGACCTTTCTACCTACCAAGGGAACTATCACATGTCATCGTGATAGCTGCATATGTCCCCCCTCTGCGAAAGCTGACGCTGCCTGCGAGGTCCTACAAGCCACGCTGAGCCAGTTACAGTCTCAGCACCCCCAGGCCCTCTTTCTTCTGTCGGGTGATTTCAACCATGCCTCTCCATCATCCACACTGCCCAGTTTCACACAGTATGTAACCTGCCACACAAGAGACAACAAAACACTGGACTTGTTCTTTGCCAACGTGAGGGAGGCATATAACTCATCAGCCCTACCGCCCCTGGGAAGATCGGATCACAACCTAGTACATCTCCGACCTGTGTACAAGCCACTTGTACGTAGAGAACCAGCTGTCACCCGCACAGTGAGGATATGGTCCGAGGAGAGTGATGAGGCTCTGAGGGATTGTTTTGACACAACCGCATGGGAAGTTCTGCAGGATTCTTATGGGGAAGACATAGAAGGACTCACACACTGCATAACGGACTACATTAATTTTTGTGTGGACAACACAGTACCCACAAAAGTGGTGAGGTGCTTCTCCAATAACAAACCATGGATTAACTCTGATATAAAAACACTACTTAAGGAGAAAAAGATGGCATTCAGGACAAGAGATAAGGAGGGGTTGAGGGAAGTACAAAAGGAGCTGAGACATCAAATCAGGCAGGGAAAAGCCAGTTATAAAGAAAAAATGGAAAAGCAAATGGAAAGAAAAGACATAAGGGGGGTCTGGGAGGGGCTTAAGTCAATTTCGGGTCATAAACAGTCTGTCTGCCAGATTGAGGCAGATGTTAATTGGCTTAATGAACTAAACCTATTCTTCAACAGATTTGATCACACACCAGCTCCTCCCACCCCAGTATGTCCTTCAGCTCCCCCCACCACAATGACTTCTCCCCATGCGGCCACTTCCCAACAGACCAGTAAATCCAGAAATCCATCTTTATCTGGCCACAGTCTGACCTTCACACGGGCCCAGGTGAGGAAGGAGATGAAAAAGATCAAGGCGAGGAAAGCCGCAGGGCCAGATGACATCAGTGCAAGGCTAATTAAGACTTGCGGGGACCAGCTGTGTGGTATAATTACATATATGTATAATATGAGCCTGAGGCAGGAAATAGTCCCTGAATTATGGAAATCTTCTTGTGTGGTACCAGTTCCAAAGAAACCCCACCCTATGGACCTCAACGACTACAGACCTGTAGCACTGACATCCCACCTGATGAAGATCTTGGAGAGATTGGTTCTCACACATCTCCGCCCTCTAGTGAGCCCCGCTATGGACCCACTCCAGTTTGCTTATCGGCCGGGCATTGGGGTAGATGATGCCATCATCCATCTTCTGCACAGGGCTCTGTCTCACCTGGAGAAACCAGGGAACACAGTGAGAATAATGTTCTTTGACTTCTCCAGTGCTTTTAACACCATACAGCCCAGGTTATTGAGGGACAAGCTGGACCTTGCTGGAGTGGACCACCACCTCTCCAACTGGATCCTAGACTACCTCACAAATCGACCTCAATACGTGAGAGCCCAAGACTGTGTGTCAGTTACCGTGATCTGTAATACGGGGGCACCTCAGGGTACGGTTCTCGCCCCTTTCCTCTTCACACTGTACACTGCAGATTTTAGGTGCAACTCATCCAGCTGCTACCTACAGAAGTATTCTGACGACTCTGCAATAGTGGGTCTCATCACAGATGATGATGACAGGGAGTACAGAGAACTGAACCAGCATTTTGTGGACTGGTGCCACCGGAACCACCTGAAGATTAACGCGGGGAAGACCAAGGAGATGGAGGTGGACTTCCGCAAAGGCAGAAGCCCTCCTAAACCAGTGGACATCCTGGGGACGGGCATCGAGATTGTGAACACCTATAAGTACCTGGGTTTGCTCCTTAATAATAAGCTGGACTGGGCTGATCATATGGAGGCCCTGTACAGGAAGGGCCACAGCAGGCTCTACCTGCTTAGGAAGCTGAGAGCCTTTGGAATCCGGGGGGCACTTCTTAGGACTTTCTTCAACTCGGTAGTGGCATCAGCCATCTTCTTTGGAGTGGCCTGCTGGGGGAGCAGTATATCAACCAGGGACAGAAATAAACTTGACAAGCTGATTAGAAGGGCCAGCTCTGTCCTGGGGAGCCCACTGGACCCAGTGCAGGTAGTGGGTGACAGAAGGATACTGTCCGTGGTGAGCTCCATGCAGAAGAAGAAGTCCCATCCCATGCATGAGACTGTGATCGCGCTGAGCAGTACTGTCAGTGACCGACTGCTCCACCCTAGGTGTGAGAAGGAGCGCTATCGGAAGTCTTTCCTCCCCACCGCGGTTAGGCTGTACAACCAACACCGACCTAAGCGGAGATCATTACACACAGAGAACTGAAATATCTCTCTGCCTGTTAAATCCCCCCCCCCCCCCCTGCTACGCCCTATCTGTCTGTCTGCTATTAATGTAATGCCTCTCACCTTGGAACATTCCTGTACATGTTGTATTTGTATTTGTATCTGCTTATCTTTGCTGCTGTTACACACTGAATTTCCCCATTGTGGGACTATTAAAGGACTATTATTATTATTATTATTATTATTAACCAGATCCCTGTCAGGACTCCCTGTAACTCCATTCCCGATATACCTAGCTGGGAGAGGCATGAGAGGAGGAGTAGTGGAGAACTATACTGCAGAGCCTGCATCATCCCGGGGCACCCTCCTAGAACCAAGGCTGGGGGTTGGACACTGTAGAACTACTACCCCCATTTGGAAGCCGCCGTTACCTTTTGTTCCTGTTGTGAAATAAAGGCTGTTTCTGGTTCACCTGCACCGCTGACTCCTGAGTCGTGTCTGCTTCACCATCGGGGCCCTTCCGACCTACACCACACCGGCTCAGAGAGGAAAGGTCCCCTCTCCAACTGGAAGTGCCCCGGTGGAAATGACTACTAACACCACCATCCGGTAGTGCTGCAGGACCCCCCTCGACTTTGTCCGGCCCTGGAGTGAGACTGGAGTGATTGGTGAGTGTGCTTGGCCTGCTAGGTGGCACAGCATCTGCCACTACTACTCCCTTCCTCCGGTCTCCTCCATCTGGGTTGCGGCAATATGGTATGTTTTTCTGTTCGCCCCCTACTCACATCCCGTAGCTGTCCCCCTCCCTCCCCTCCTTTTTTTTTTTTCTTTTCTCTCTCCTGCTTTTATCGCTTTTTCTGCTTTCCTTTCCTTACACTTCCATTCTTTCCACATTCTCTTCTTCTTTGATATCCCTGTAACCTTGCCGGCTGAGTCTATCTTGGGGACCCCCAGATGGTTCTGGTCTGCATTGTTTGTTTGTACAGTCATATGAAAAAGTTTGGGCACCCCTATTTATCTTAATCATTTTTAGTTCTAAATATTTGGGTGTTTGCAACAGCCATTTCAATTTGATATATCTAATAACTTATGGACACAGTAATATTTCAGGATTGAAATGAGGTTTATTGTACTAACAGAAAATGTGCAATATGCATTAAACCAAAATTTGACCGGTGCAAAAATTTGGGTACCCTTATCATTTTATTGATTTGAATACTCCTAACTACTTTTTACTGACTTACTGAAGCACAAAATTGGTTTTGTAACCTCACTGAGCTTTGAACTTCATAGCCAGGTGTATCCAATCATGAGAAAAGGTATTTAAGGTGGCCAATTGCAAATTGTTTTCCTATTTGAATCTCCTCTGAAGAGTGGCATCATGGGCTCCTCATAACAACTCTCAAATGATCTGAAAACAAAGATTGTTCAACATAGTTGTTCAGGGGAAGGATACAAAAAGTTGTCTCAGAGATTTAACCTGTCAGTTTCCACTGTGAGGAACATAGTAAGGAAATGGAAGACCACAGGGATAGTTCTTGTTAAGCCCAGAAGTGGCAGGCCAAGAAAAATATCAGAAAGGCAGAGAAGAAGAATGGTGAGAACAGTCAAGGACAATCCACAGACCACCTCCAAAGAGCTGCAGCATCATCTTGCTGCAGATGGTGTCACTGTGCATCGATCAACAATACAGCACACTTTGCACAAGGAGAAGCTGTATGGGAGAGTGATGCGAAAGAAGCCGTTTCTGAAAGCACGCCACAAACAGAGTCGCCTGAGGTATGCAAAAGCACATTTGGACAAGCCAGCTTCATTTTGGAAGAAGGTCCTGTGGACTGATGAAACAAAGATTGAGTTGTTTGGTCATACAAAAAGGCGTTATGCATGGCGTCAAAAAAACACAGCATTCCAAGAAAAACACTTGCTACCCACTGTAAAATTTGGTGGAGGTTCCATCATGCTTTGGGGTTGTGTGGCCAATGCCGGCACCGGGAATCTTGTTAAAGTTGAGAGTCGCATGGATTCAACTCAGTATCAGCAGATTCTTGAGAATAATGTACAAGAATCAGTGACGAATTTGAAGTTACACCGGGGATGGATATTTCAGCAAGACAATGATCCAAAACACAGCTCCAAACCTACTCAGGCATTCATGCAGAGGAACAATTACAATGTTCTGGAATGGCCATCCCAGTCCCCAGACCTGAATATCATTGAACATCTGTGGGATAATTTGAAGCGGGCTGTCCATGCTCGGCGACCATCAAACTTAACGCTGCTGTTCTGTTCGGTTCTACTATACACATATAATGTTCCGGTCATTTTTGACCGGGCCTATTAAAGTCTGGATTTTTAACTAATTTAAGTGTTTTATTTGAATTTATTTTGCATTATTATACTGTATGTGAACATGGTTGTTCATAAACAAATGAAAAATGAAATCAAAAACTTAATTTTTATTTTTTTTGTGTCAAAAAATGTTACATGGCCTTATTGCATTATTCATGCATATTGCACAAAAAAAAAGAATCTTTATAAAACTGTAAACTATAACTAATAACATCAAACTTGTTTGCATTCGTCACAAGTATAATTTACATGTCTTTTGCATAAGTACTTTGCACATTTGCAACATATCACATTTGATTTGTGATTACTTGATGTTGGACAGAAGGCGCATCGTTTCCGTTTTAGGCTGGTTGCACTGCTGGTGGAGGCCGTGGGTATCATCGCAGTGCTAGCAGAAGCCCTTGGTTCACTTTCTTCAGCATGCAGTTGGATCCTGTGGACAATGGCTGCAGCTCCATCATCTCTGGGTGTTACTTTTCTTTGTTCAATATATGGGCTAACCAGTGATTTTCCCAACTCCTCTAAAAAAATTCTTCTTTTATATAGTTTATTTTTGTTCCAATTTGGGTCTATTTCACGCCATAACACAAATGCATTGTACGCTGACATATCAAGAATGTTGTAAAAAACAACCATTGGCCACCGATTAGTTTTGCGTTTACAGGTATAAGTGCCTATGAGTTGATCTAGAGCACAGGTGTCAAACACATGTCTATGTACATTATGTAATGTAAACCAGCCCAGGACAGGCCGCTTAAAAAAAAAAAAACAAAGCTACGCAATACCTGTCCTGGGCTGGTTTACAAGACCTCTGCATGTCAGCGCAGGCGGCGATACAATGACGTCATCACGCCTCCTACGCTGACACGCAGACAAGAAGAGGAGGCGGCGGCTGCATCAAGGCATCGCAGGTAGGTGAAGATAAGTTTTTTTTTATGTATATATAAATATGCCGTTGCCTGCTGGAGTATCCCCGGCACGTAATGGCCTATTTACTTACCGATCCCCGCTGCTGGTCGTGGCCGCCCCCGCTTCCCCTTCTGCTATGGGACGCAGAAGCGGCTGTGTGCAGGAGCGGGGATGGTAGGTGAGGCCGCGGCCGGCGAACCCCATCAAATGCTACTATTATTATACTCCGGGGTCTTTTCAGACCCCGGAGTATAATAATCGGAGACCCCGGGGAGGTGATAAACATAAAAACCAGAGTTACTCACCTCTCCGGCGATCCGATGCTGCTCCCAGCCGGCTTCAGCCTTCTTTGGTGACGTCCCAGGCGTCACGTTAGCCAGGCCGACGTCATTATGTCGCGACGCCGGTCTGTGCGACATTGAAGAAGGCCGAATGCAAGGAGCGAACCGGGGCCCAGGTAAGTAAAACTGATTTTTATGTTTGTCACCACCTGGGTCTCCGATCATTATACTCTGGGGTCTGAAAAGACCCCAGAGTATAATAATAGTTCATGGGTGGGGGGGTCACTATGGGGCATAATACCATGTGCAGGGGCCACTATGGACTATAATACCGTTTGCAGGGGCCACTATGGGGCATAATACCAATGCAGGGGCCACTAAGGAGCATAATACCCATTGCAGGGGCCACTATAGAGCATAATAACGTGTGCAGTGGCCACTATGGAGCATAATACCGTGTGCAGGGGCAACTATGGAGCATAATACCGTGTGCAGGGGCAACTATGGAGCATAATACCGTGTGCAGGGGCCGCTGTAGGGCGTAATACCGTGTGCAGGGGCCGCTGTAGGGCGTAATACCGTGTGCAGAGGCAACTATAGAGCATAATACCGTTTGCAGGGGTAAACAGTATTTGTATAGTGCTTAATTTTTTTATATATTCAGAAAAGGATGAGGATAGTATGTAACATGCCAATGTCTTAGGTTTTAACAATACATTATGTTCTTCCTGGTTGACCTCAAAGGGCTGATTGTAACAGTAGTAATGTACAAATGTAACTACTGCTTAATAGCTCGCTTATCTGTTAAGGAGAAGTTACTTTTATACATGTGTAAAATAATCTTGGCCCTTCAAGGTACCCCGTGAGGCTGAAGTGGCCCCCGGAGAAAATGAGTTTGACACCCCTGATCTAGAGTATCTACTGCCCCTTTTGTGGCATTGTAATGTAAAGGACCTAGATAAATTGATAAATAGTAGTAGATGAACTATATAGACCAAAATGAGATTATAACTCCTTCATTTTTTTTAAAAATGGCTGGAGATTAGTATAAAAGGCTATCGGTCATTTTTGACCGAACAGTACAAGTGTAAAAAAAGACGTGGAGCAAAAAGTAAACAAAAAATAAATAAATAAAAACTGCTATTAGTAAGAACGCCTCAAATGAGGAAAAGTCAATGAACCACAAGTTTCAGAACCGCATAATGAATATTTGAAAAAATATCAAATTTCAAATTCGATCATTTTTGACCGAACAGAACAGCAGGGTTAACTGAACTGGAATTGTTTTGTAAAGAGGAATGGTCAAAAATACCTTCATCCAGGATCCAGGAACTGATTAAAAGCTACAGGAAGCGACTAGAGGCTGTTATTTTTGCAAAAGGAGGATCTACTAAATATTAATGTCACTTTTCTGTTGAGGTGCCCATACTTTTGCACCGGTCAAATTTTGGTTTAATGCATATTGCACATTTTCTGTTAGTACAATAAACCTCATTTCAATCCTGAAATATTACTGTGTCCATCAGTTATTAGATATATCAAATTGAAATGGCTGTTGCAAACACCCAAATATTTAGAACTAAAAATGATTAAGATAAATAGGGGTACCCAAACTTTTTCATATGACTGTATGTTTGTATTTTTGTATCATTGGTCTGTTTTGGACCTTGTTGTATTATTATAAAACTATAATAAACATTTGAATTGAAAAAAAAAAAAGAAATACAGGAAAACGGAATAAAAGAAGACCTAAATTCATAAATCTAAATTTGTAAGACACAATTAAAACAAAGCTATAGTGTTACTTTAACCCCTTAATGACCAAGGACGTACTGTAATAGTATTTCCTAGGTCATATGGGGCTGTATGGAGAGGGCTCAGGTCCTGAACTCTCACGACGGATGCAAGCTGTATAATACAACCAGCCACCACCGTCGACACTGATTGCAGCTGTTAACACTTTAGATGCTGCGGTTAAACGTGACCACAGCATCTAAAGTGCACAGAACATTACCGGAGGGCGGCGATCAGTTGCCATGACAGCTGGGAGCCTATTGAAGGTTCCCAGGCTTGTCATTACATCACTTCTATTACACACTTCCATAGGCAGTGTGTAACAGAAGTCAAGGGATTTTACTATTCACTGCAATACATTTTAGGATACAAAAGAAAGAGAGGGGCGCTCCCTAGTGCCAAAATCACTGGAACACCTACAAATATGGACAGACACCAACTTGTTAGGTTTGGTCTCACCTCATGGGAGTTGCGCAAAGGCAGGCACAACTCTGATAAGGAGCCTCAGTTAACCCTCCTGGGTAGTCTCCATCTGGTTCCTGTGTAAAGGTGGCTGCTGCTCGTGGTCCACGGTTAATTAACCAAAGGAAAATATACTGTAATATATATATCAAAATGAAGAAAAAAAGTACCTTAAAATAAGCGCTGCCAAAATACAATTTAAAAAAAACAAATATAACAATTAACATAAAAAGGATAAAATGGCAAGCGATTCGGCAGAAAAACTACTGCCTTTCTCAAGCATCTGCCAAAATGCGTTGCCATTTTATCCTTTATGTGAATTGTTTTTTAAAATAAATTGCATTTTGGCAGCGCTTGTTTTAAGGTCCTTTTTTTCCTTCATTACGATATATACACTGCAATACATTAGTACTGCAATGAATAGTATGAGTGATCAGACCCCCTAGGGTTCAAGGTCCCTAGGGGCTCTAATCATAAAAGTAAAGTTTTTTAAAAGTATTAAAAAAACAAAAAAAAAAGTTCAAATAAATCACCCCCCTTTCCCTAGATTACATATAAAAGTAAATAAACAAGTAAACAAACAATTTAGGGATCCCCGTGCTCAAAAATGCCCGAACTATTAAAATATTTATCACATGTGGTGAATGGTGTAGCGGGGGAAAAAAATCAAAATAGCCAAATGGCAATTTTTTTCAACACTTTGTCTCCTAAAAAAAATGTTATAAAAAAGTGATCAAACCATCAGATCTTTCCCCAAATGGTATCAATAAAAACGTCATCCCCCATACCCTGCTCCATGCTTGTAAATATGAAAAAGTTACAGGTGTCAGAACATGGTGACACAATTTTTTTTTTCTATTTTGCAAAGTTTTTCATTTTTTAAAGAGTATCAAAACATTACAAATACTATATAAATTTGGTATTGCTGTGTTCTTACTGACCCACAGAATACAGGTAACATGTCATTTTTACCACAGAGTGGTAATGTATTTTATTTCCAATTCCAGCTTCCCAGTACATTGTACAGGATATTGAATGGTGCCATTACAAAGTACAATTTGCCCCGCAAACAATAAGCCATCATGTGACTCTGTGGACCGAAAAAAAAATATGGCTCTTGGAAGGTGGGGAAGAAAAAAAAATGTGCAAAAACTAAAATTGGCTCGGTCTTTAAGGGGTTTAAGAGTAATAGGCAATGCAACAGGTGCCTGAATAAGCAAATAAATAGTTAAATAAGCTTGAGCAATAGTCATAATGGAGCCAGTCTTGCACCAGTGACTTGGAACCTGTGTAAGTGGTACTGATGGATATGTTTGGGAGGGGGTGATGAGACAACAGTAGGATAAGCTTACACTTTATTAGAACATCCTCAGGTCACATTACCTTGCTGTGACCTGCACTGTAGCTCAGAAACATCCATGACAAGACAACAAGACAGCTTTGCTCTTTTAAAGACTGTATTATCACGGTCCATATGTAAATAATATAGAGCAGACTTTCTTAAATTTCCTTGAATCTATTTTACAACATATATTATATATAGGAAACTATATTTTCTGGGTACAACATTTCTTTCTAAAGAGATTGCCAATTGAAGGACAAATGATGGAAGAGCACACAGAAAGAAAAATACCCATGATTGCAGCAAAGGAGACTGGTAGGTATTGTCTATGGGGACTATTAGTCATACTATTTATACTACTGCATCACTATTAACTGTTAACGCTACAAATTCCAACATTCTCTAACATTAGATCACCTTACACCTTACACCACATTCTGCTTATCTTCTTGTCTAATCTGTATAAGGCTCTGTTCTCATCTCTTTTGAAGGATCCATAGCAGATTAAGGCTAAGGCCCCATGTAGCAAGCCACAGCAAAAAAGCGCTGCGGGAAAAACCACGGCAGCGACACATCGCGGTTTTTCCCACAGAGCCATTTGCAGAAACTTTCTGCTTCAATTATACCTATATTGAAACCGCCGGTGTATCTGTAGGTATAATTGACATGCTGCGATTTCCAAAACCACATCAGTTTTGGAAATCGGAGCGTGTCCGCTGCACATATTTTTCTGCAAAGTGTGGATGGGATTTGCTAGAATTCCATCCACTTTGCTAAGACTGTAAAACGCCGTGTTTTTTTTCCACCGCGACCAAACCACGGCATTTATGCCATGTGGGGCCCCGGCGTAAATCACATTTCACAGTAAAAATAGAGGAACATGCAGTGCACCCTACCGTATTATAAGTCGTTGGGGACTTATGTTAGTATCCGTGTTGCAGATTCCTTACAGCTTACAGTAAATTCTTCTGCTACTTTGACCAAATAGAAATTCACAATGCAGATATGAAATCTTATATTCATCTCAGCTCTTTAAAACATGATTCTTCTTCTTCTTCTTCTTCTATTACCATAAAGTAAACTGTAACTCATACTTATGTTATCTTTAGACTTCTAGGTGACACCTGTTTGTATGATTCGACAAAATCAGTGGCAGAAATTTTCTAAATAGGAAACACTTGTCAGTCACTGTATAGATATTAATGGTAAAAACATTTCTATAAAGTTTTGACATGAAATAAACTTTTTAGCAGTTTATTGTTATAACAGTTGAAGCAGTTAGTTCTAAATTTTCATTAATATATCACTTTAGGCTCTGTTCACACTGGCATACCAGATAACACATTACAGTACCTCTATGTAGTGATATCTGCTTTTGACATCTCACTGATATGTTTTAATTGAGCATTAAAGAGATTGTCCAGGCTAATTTTTATACGTCGGGGGGGAGGGGGGGGGTAAAAAAAAAAAATAAAAAATCATACTCACCTGTCCTCGGGGCATTGGTGTCCTCCCAGCGCGGTCCTGCTGCTCCTGGGTCTTCTCAAAGTAAAACTGCTCACTGTCTGTGACGTCCCAGATCCCTTTCGCTGAGGCCGCTGATTGGCCAATCACTGGCCTCATGAACAGACTCATGATGTCACAGGTAGTGACATCTCATGCCCTTCACTGAGGCCGCTGATTGGCCTCAGCGGTCACATGTGGCTGGGACACGTGTGGCCGCCACACGTCAGCGCTAGACTGAGAAAACGGGTTGTCCGTTTTTGCCTAGACAACCCCTTTAACTACACATTAGAGGGAAATATTGGATGTGATCACAATTCACAAATCCTGACTTTTGTACATCCTTAGGTCCTGGCCCTGGACGGTACAATCTACCCCCTACAGTAGGATTTGTGGGCCATGACTATACTAAATTCTCCAGTCCTGCTTATTCTTTCCATGGACGGACGAGTCATTCTGGTAAGCATGGGGTTTACATCATCTATGCGCTGGAAGAATCCATTGAAATAATAAATCAAGTGACACTGGATCCTGTGCACCTTTTTACATATTTTATCTCTATTAGGGTGGGTTCACAGTTGCGCCGGAGTCCATCTGCCGCGAATCCGCCTGAAAATCTCGGGAAACTGTATAGGCACTGGATAGCGAAAGGTTAGCGACGCATTGCTTTAAAAACCCATTCATTTGAATGGGTTTTTAAAGCAATGCGCGGGTGTGCACTTACACCCGCGGATCCATTTTTTTCGCTGGAAACAAAGTCGGACATGCAGGACTTTGTTTCCAGCGAAAAAAACTGGATTCGCGGCGCAGGGGGGTGTAAGCGCACACCTGCGCATTGCTTTAAAAACCCATTCATTTAAAGCAATGCGTCACTAACCTTTCACTATCCAGTGCCTATACAGTTTCCCGAGATTTTCAGGCAGATTTGCTGCAGACGGACTCCAGCACAAACGTGAACCCACCCTTATCCTCTATTATTACTTTACATCCTGTGTTTTCTAACTCATTTATCATTTGACAAACTGTTCTTTCTTTCTCCATTTTTGCTATTGTTTGTTTTCTTCTGTAGCTCAACTCAGCGATTGTAGTCCAGGACCTCGGTATTATGTGGAGCCATGTCTAACACGTTTTGGCCGCAGCGCTGGACCTGCCTACTCCATGCTAGCACGAGGCAAATCAGAAGGTAAGTAGGGTGCACACATAATGAAAGGGGTTGGCCACAATTACATAAATATAAATATACCCCAGTTACAGGGGAAATCAGCCTCCCCAACAAAAAAAAGTGATCAGATGTCCCCAGAGGTCTATTATGACCTTATAGGGACACAATGTTAAAAAAAAAAAAAAATACGCCCTTATTACCTTATTAAAGGTTATAGCCCCACCCCCGACGACACCATACAAAATAAAAATTACCGTAACGGAGAGGAAAAACTATTTTATAAAGTTTTTAGTAGCACTTAAATTCAAAAAAAAAAAAAAAATGAAAAGTGAAAAACACGTTTTCCCTATATAAATATAAAAAAAAAATAAAAACACATGCAAAAATAAAAACATAAAAATAAAGCCCTATGTGTCACCGAAAAAAGAGGCAGAAATTAGTTGAATAACGCAAATGTAAAAATTTTGTAGAAATAGCAATATGGGAGTTCCATTTTTTTTTCTAGAGAATACTTCACCATATGGGATAAATAATTTTATAGTCCAGCATTTTGTGACACAGGGATGCCTGATGTGTTTGTTTACCAATTTTTATATGTATTCTAGGGAAAGAGGGGTAATTTGAACATTTATGTTTTTTATTTTTATTCTAAATACTTTTTAACTTTTTTTTTAGCCTTCTGTAGGGGGCTTGAACCTGTGCTCATTAGATTTTTTAGTGTTAGTGAGGTCTGCTGATATACAGTGGGGAAAAAAAGTATTTAGTCAGCCACCAATTGTGCAAGTTCTCCCACTTAAATAGATGAGAGAGGCCTGTAATTGTCATCATAGGTAGACCTCAACTATGAGAGACAAAATGAGAAAACAAATCCAGAAAATCACATTGTCTGATTTTTTAAGAATTAATTTTAAAATTATGGTGGAAAATAAGTATTTGGCCTACAAACAAGCAAGATTTCTGGCTCTCACAGACCTGTAACTTCTTCTTTAAGAGGCTCCTCTGTCCTTCACTCATTACCTGTAGTAATGGCTCCTGTTTGACATTGTTATCAGTATAAAAGACACCTGTCCACAACCTCAAACAGTCACACTCCAAACTCCACTGTGGTGAAGACCAAAGAGCTGTGCAAGGACACCAGAAACAAAATTATAGATCTGCACCAGACTGGGAAGACTGAATCCGCAATAGGCAAGCAGCTTGGTGTGAAGAAATCAACTGTGGGAGCAATAATTAGAAAATGGAAGACATACAAGACCACTGATAATCTCCCTCGATCAGGGGCTCCACGCAAGATCTCACCCAGAACCACACGGGGGAACCTAGTGAATGACCTGCAGAGAGCTGGGACTAACGTAACAAAGACTACCATCAGTAACATACTACGCCGCCAGGGACTCAGATCCTGCAGTGCCAGACGTGTCCCCCTGCTTAAGCCAGTACATATCCGGGCCCGTCTGAAGTTTGCTAAAGAGCATTTGGATGTTCCAGAAGAGTATTGGGAGAATGTCATATGGTCAGATGAAACCAAAGTAGAACTGTTTGGTAGAAACACAACTTGTCGTGTTTGGAGGAGAGTGAATGCTGAGTTGCATCCAAAGAACACCATACCTACTGTGAAGCATAGGGGTGGCAACATCATGCTTTGGGGCTGTTTCTCTGCAAAGGGACCAGGACGACTGATCCGTATACATGAAAGAATGAATAGGGCCATGTATCGTGAGATTTTGAGTGCAAACCTCCTTCCATCAGCAAGGGCATTGAAGATGAAACATGGTGGGGTCTTTCAGCATGACAATGAACCCAAACACACCGCAAGGGCAACGAAGGAGTGGCTTTGTAAGAAGCATTTCAAGGTCCTGGAGTGGCCTAGCCAGTCTCCAGATCTCAACCCCATAGAAAATCTTTGGAGGAAGTTGAAAGTCCGTGTTACCCAGCGACAGCCCCAAAACATCACTGCTCTAGAGGAGATTTGCATGGAGGAATGGGCCAACATACCAGCAACAGTGTGTGCCAACCTTGTGAAGACTTACAGAAAACGTTTGACCTCTGTCATTGCCAACAAAGGATATATAACAAAGTATTGAGATGAACTTTTGTTATTGACCAAATACTTATTTTCCACCATAATTTGCAAATAAATTCTTTAAAAATCAGAGAATATGATTTTCTGGATTTGTTTTCTCATTTTGTCTCTCATAGTTGAGGTCTACCTATGTTGTCAATTACAGGCCTCTCTCATCTTTTTAAGTGGGAGAACTTGCACAACTGGTGGCTGACTAAATACTTTTTTTTCCCCACTGTAGTTTTGCTTTTAGACCATTTTAATAAATCTGCCCCATTGTTTTTTAATGTGTCTATAAAAATGGCCATTTTTGATGGTCCATTTTAATGGACTGTCATAAAACAGGACATGGCTATTTTTGTCCGTTTTCACAGATCTCTCAATAGACTCAGGTCTATAAGTGATCCGTAAAAATGGGTACCCCACAGATGCAAAACTGCTGTGAGAAAAACAGTTTGTGTGAATGTAGCCTCACACTAGTAAATGATCCTTGAAATCTATGCCAGCTATAATATGGGTCTGATTTATGAAGAGACTTGCACCGCCTTATAAGTGAGATGCAACCAGCGCAGGCTCAGGGAATATGAATTTGTAACCCTGAATACACCAGTCTTCATAAATCTTCCCCACTGAGTTGTAGGCAATACTGTATTACGATGACTGTTACAGCAATGGTACTGTGTCATAGAAAGGTGCCAAAACATTAAAACTTAATTTTTAATCCATAGATATAAAAATCATAGACATGTAATCTGGAGTCGCAGTCAAATGCAGTCTCTGGTCCCTACTATGAAACAACACCCATAGTAGTGCAGGACAGGCCTCAGGGCTGTGAGGGTGAATGACACACTTCTGCTGTCGCAGGCCTTGGGCTCTTGCTGATATGCCAGTTCAAGGACCTGGCTGACATCCTAGCGTTGGTCTTCCTCTCCTCGCTGGGAGCAGATCACATCGCTCCTCCAACTCATCTGGCCTTGCTGGCTACTCCCTCCTCTAGTGCTCTTACAATAATGAGTTAGGCTCTGTATCCATTGCTATGAGCTGTCTTTCTATCTCGGCTTGAGCTGTCTCCTCTCCCTACAGAGTGGAGGAGCAGCCCTTAAATAGGGAGCCTGGCTGGGGTATTTGGGGTAACTATGTCAAACAGGTTGCACATACGATGTTCTACACCAATTACAGCACATGAGCAGGTATAGAATCATACAATACAAATATATGGATCATACTACACGGTGCAAGTACATCAAAAGACATGACATATTGCAACTTACAACAAACTCTATAATGCCAAATCGTGACACACTAACTTGTCTATAACTGTGCTCTTGGCATACTTGCCACAACCCAGATGGAGGGAACCGGAGGATGGGAGTAGTTGTAGCAGATGATGTGCCACCAGCTAGGCCGAGCACACTCAACTATGTTCCCCAGCTCTGCTCCTGGGCCAGACACTGCTGAGGAGGGGGTCCTGTAGCGCTACCTGATGGTGGTGGTAGTAGTTTTCCCCGGGGAGCTTCCAGTTGTAGAGGAGTCCTCTCTACTCTGAGCCGGTGTGATGGTGTTTAGAAGGGCCCTGATGGTAAAGCAGGAACAACTCAGGCAGCCAGTTGTGCAGTGAAACAGGATAACGCTTTACTCAGCAACTGTGTAAGTACAACAAGCATCTTCCAAAATGAGGGTAGTAGTTTCTCAGTGTCCAACAGCCTTGGTCTTAGGAGGATGCCCAGGGATGTTTCAGGCTCTAAGGATAACTCCACTCCAACTATAACTCCTCGCATGCGCCACTCCCAGCTGTGAAAACTGGGGACTGTAGTGCAGGGTAGTCCTGACAGGGATCTGGTTACCTTTAGATAAGGTGCCGAGTCAACTCCTCCTGTCACAGGGCTCCAATGCTCCTCCTGGCACAAAGAGTCCAAACTCTTGACAGCCAAACTCCCTTTTTTCAGAGCTGTCTCCAGATGAGCCTTGGGCTATTTTCTCCTCCTAGAGGCTGTATGGACGGCTGCTGAAGTCCAGTGTTAGTGCTGGCTTTCACTCCTCTTCACATTCTAGACAAGAACTGCACAGGATCTTAACTTGAACTGACTGAACCTTCAACGGTCGTCTGGGAGACAAAAAATTTCCTCAAACCCCGCCCAGTGGCCTGTGATAGGCCAGGGCTTTACCAAGGCTTAAGGGTTGAACACAGGGGGGAACCACAGGTGAAAAACAAGGAATAGCTGCATAATAATATATACAGTTATATAGAACATAGAGGACGAGACATACCAACACAACCCAGAGGCACAAAAGACAAACAATTAAAGCAGTAGCATTCTGGAATTCTGCACATTAACAAGCACAGTCAGAGCAAGGGCTTAGCCACAACCTGTGCTTGTTACAGTCCAGCCACATCCCTCCCTTACTCTTTGGTCATCACTGACAGTTTGCTAAATGGAAACAAACTCTTTCTCTCTCACCTTGCTCTGTGCCTCAGCGCTCCATAGGATTCTACTACTTTAGCACGTTACTGCTACCAGGGCTAATACCCTACCCACTGGAACTCACTACTAGCTACCCACCTGTGCCCTCACAGGCCATTTGGAGATACCACTACACAGGAATTTTCTCACCTGAGGATTAGTCCTGCCTGCACTGGCTACTGGTGGTTTCCTGGCTGTCGACCTTCTCTCCAACAGCCCTGGACTGAGTAAGGCTGCCTCCTAGAGACCACCACTGCCAATGGCCACTACATGTTGGCCCTAGCAGCTATGTAAAACCTCTGGGGTTAGAATTCCACCATCAGCAGGAAGCCTTCCACTGGACCCCTTGCTTCCCTCACATGAGGCTCCAACCACTTTTGGGGCCTCTACCAGCAATAACAGACTGCACTGTACTCCTGGGTCTGCTTTCATTTTCCTTGGAGGTCCTTGAGGCCCCTTTCCTGCTTCTCCTGGAACCGCCAGCAGTTATATTCCGCTTGCTTTTGCTCAGCCTCGGTTATTTGGTCCCAGTACCTTGGAACCTCATTCTCCATTGCACAACAACGGTCACTTCTTGGTCATCACTCCCTTGGTCATTTCATCTGGTGACCTTCGGTGATCCTGTTGACTTCTCCAGATGGGCTGAGCGCTCTTTTACAGCGTGCCCAACAATAAAGAGAAGTGTCTCCTGCTATGCACTGATAAATATGGCTCTGTACCAGTTTAAAGTGTGTGGAGCCATAATACAACTCTCAAACTCTCTTACTAAAATAATCCATGCTGTAATGAGTAATACTAGAGACAAAAAGGCACCCAAACTTTTCAGACAATTATTTCCAACTTTATATAAACTCGGTTTCCACTAGAGGGAGACAACATTCATCAACTACAGTACAACGGCAGTTTATTTGCATTCTCTATTCAATGTCATGCTGCCTGGGTTAGTCACCTATAATGCTTTGCTCTACTAAATTCTTTGGTGTTTTAATTAATGGAGATATCCATACACAACTCTATTAATAATCTTAGTTGAAACAAAACATATTGCTATGGTAGATGCATGTTCTCTACTTCTAAGGAACTATATACTGTGAATTATTGCATGTCTATTTATAATGAACAGCTATTTCTAAGATCAATGTGTTGTCTGGTCTGTTTTTATTCTCAAACCGTCATAGTGCCTTATTATTGGAGGAACCATATACAGTATATTCTGTATTATATCTGAATTAATTCCTAAAATAATGCAGGACAACCAAAGAGAATTTTATACTCCTTGTGGTACCCAGCATTTTCAGCAATGAACAGTGGGCAGACTGCAGATGGAAAGTGGATGGCATTTTAAAAATATTTTATTGCTCTTTTCAGCAGTTTTTAAAGCTCTCATTCAATGTCTTGCTAACTTGTCACTTTTTATTGATGATCAGCAACTTTGTAGGTTGAACTCTCAGCAGATTCTGAGCACTGTTGGGGACCCCAGAAGCAATACACCCACTAATCTTACATAGATGTGTTTAATTGCCTTGCCATGAATGTCATATATTGTGTCAACTCCAATACAAAAACTGTTCACAGAATATGGTTTTGAATTTTCTGGGTTTTGACTGTAGACTGAAAATCTGCAAATGTGTCTAATGTGATGAAATTAGCATACTTGAAGCCATAAGGATTTTATGGACTTTGTTACAATTATATAGGATTGTAGAATGTTACAATAGTGTTGTGTTATTTTTAAGTAGGAGTATTTATAAGAGCATGGAGACCCAACAGTGTGGGCCATCATCTGTAGCCTATGTTGCAAAAACATTTTTTCAAATACTGACCAAATAGTTCAGCTAAACAATTATTTATTAGGGAGAATGAAACACCGCCAGTAATGCAAAAGAAAAACTCCAGAGTGATACCCAGGTTAATAAGTTTTAAGATATGGCTCTTGTAAGGCAGGGATAAAAAATAATAATAACAAAATAAAAGGTTTATACACTTTTTATTTTGGCATATCTTTCGCTTATAGTTGTAAATCTTGACTTTTATTAACACTCATTCTTTGAACATTACTGTATGTTTCACAGATAATAAGGAGAAGGTTCCTGGTCCAGGAGTTTATAGACCAGAGAAATGCCTTATTCCAACACATCGGAAACCACCATCATACTCCATAGGCTCCAGAACACGGTATAGATTGGTAGATCAGGTACCAGCTCCAAACACTTATTCCCTGCCTCCAGTAGTGGGTCCTCGTGTTCCTTTGAAAGTATCTGCCCCTTCTTTCAGCCTGTCTGGTAGAACACATCGTGGAGGGCATTCTGAAGATTTGGCTAATACACCTGGTCCAGCTCACTATAACCATACAGATAATAGCATCTACATGCGAAAAGGTCCAGCTTACTCCTTGCTTGGGAGACATGAAACTTCAAAAGCAGGGTCTATTGCCCCAGGTCCTGGGGCTCATAGTCCAGAGAAAGTAACAAATCACAAGAGAAAAGCACCTGCATACTCAATGGGTATTCGGCACTCTGAATATACTACCCCTCTTATAATAGAAGTCCCTAACTAACTTTTGACCAGTTTTTCCAGCTCCAAACTGATTCAATTAATTCAACCTATTCAAGTAATAGGAGCAGCGCTGCAGTTCCCTGGAACGACCACAAAGCAGTTTGTGGGTCTGCTGCGCCGCTCCTATTACTTGATAAGTCATCAGTATGAAAACTCGATATGGGGCTAGAACACCCCTTTAATATTTTAACACCCTAATAGTTAATATAGGGAAAAAAGTTAATTCTCAGTTACTTGGATTTTTGTAGGAAATAGTCAACAGATCTGATACTGATGACCTATCATAAGGGTAGCTCATCAGTAACCAGGCTAGGAGAACCCCTTTAGTCTAAGACCCCACGTTGCGAGATGCAACAAAAAAGGCTACAGAAAAAATGCGGTGAAAACGCATCGCGTTTTTTTCCCGCTGTTTTTCATTGCATTTTTGCAGAGTTTTTCTTTGTGGACTTTTTGCCCCTATTATACCTACATGGAAAATGCTGGCGTTTTCGCATGAATAATTGACATGCTGCAATTTTTGAAAACGCGCTGCTGCAGATTTTTTTTCTGCAATGTGTGGATGGGATAAATCAGAATCCCATGCACTTTGCAGGTACTGTAATACTGTAACCGTGGCCAAAACACTGTTTTTTCACAATGTGGGGCCCCAGCCTTAAGCTATGAATTCTACAAAATTGTGAACGTGGCTGTATTGTAACCTTGGTTTCGTCTAAGGGCTTATTCACACATCCGTTTTTATGTATCATACCCATTAAAACCTGTACATCCCTGAAAAAAATGAACAGCATACAGATCACATTGAAAAAAATAGACTGTACTTTGAAAAAAAAAAAGGTAATTCCATATTTCATGAATGGATATAGCACCTGAAAGGTTATATGTAAATAATCTCTTGTTCTCCAAGTAGGCAGTAACCTATTGTATTTGAAAACCTACCAGAAAAAAAAGTAAACTGGATGCTTTGCAGTGAATACTGTATGACCATATTTATTTCATTGATGTCACATTAATTAGCTGACTGCAGTATCATGTTTTGCTATCATGACTGGCTAGCTACATTCCACAATTTATTATGGGGCCCTGAGATTTTTTGTTACATCTGTGATACATAGTCCAAATATAAAGATGTTTATTAAAAATTCTGTGGACCACTTAACCAAACCTTAATCCCATGTATTGACCTGAAGAGGAATGTATTTAGGAAATATGAAAGGGGGTATAAAAAAATATCTAGGTGTGCAAATGTTTACTACTGTAATAAATGACTGAAAAAAAAATTAAATGGCTTCTCTACATGTGCATAAGTATGCACATGTGTGTTTTTTTTGTAATTAGTTTTTTGTTAAATTGAAATAATTTGTTGGTAGCGATAATGTTGGAAAATTAATGATGTGGTTTAGGCTGAAGCCCCACGTTGCGAAAACGCATAGTTTTGGCATTCCTTTCCAAACATCTGCCATAACAATACAGCAGATGACGCATATTTAAATATAGCGACTACTCAGGAGCTGAGTGGCCGCCATAGCCCCCGTGTCTTTGCAGTATTATACAGTGGTGACCCAGCAGCAATGCCCGAAATCAGTGATTGAACTGATCGCTAAGCATTAACCCCCCCCCCCCCCCCACCACCACATGGGTGATGCCATTTTGCAGTGGATCGCCGGCCCCTGAAATGAGATTTGGGGGACGGTGATCCATTCACATTACAACTAAAAGCTGTCATTTTTCTCATATGCTTAATAAGGGAAGAAAATCCGCTGAGAAAAACTCAGCGAAAACGCATTGGAAAACGATGCGGAAAAAAAACTTGATGCGTTTTCAGCTGCATTTTTCTCTGCACAGTTTTTTAGCTGCGTTTCGCTACGTGGGGCCTTAACCTCAATTTGGTATGCCCAGAATTGTACCAACCCATAGAATACATGTATCATGTAATTTTGTCTGCACAGTGAACATTGTAAAAACAAAAACTGTAAAACACAGTTTTTCTCTAATTCTACCCCATTCTGATTTTTTTTTTTTTTTTCAACTTCCCATTACATTGTATGGAGTATTAAATGGTACCATTACGAAGAATAATTTGCCCCACAAACAGAAAAATAAAAAAGTTATGATGTTTGGAAGTTGAGGTCAAAAATGAAAATCAAAAAAGGCCTGTGGCAGGAGGGGGTTAAAGTAAACCTTATAGGTGTTGTTAATAAATATACTAATCAGACATTCTCCTGCATTTATGAAAATATACCATTTAAGGCTAAGGACCCACGTAGCAGCCCGCAGCATAAAAGCGATGCTTTTGCGGACTTTCTGATTCAATTATACCTATAGGGAAACCGCTGATGTTTTCGTAGGTATAATTGACATGCTGAGATTTCCAAAACCGCAACAATTTGGGAAATCGCAGCATGTCCACTGCATGGATTTTTCCACAAGCGTAGATGGGATTTGCAAGAATCCCATCTGACTTACAATGACTGTAAAATGCTGTGGAAAAAACACCATGTGGGGCCCCGGCCTAAGGGTGAGTTCAGATATGGTAGGTCTCTGTGGGTTTTCGATGCACAACAAATTACTACACATATAGCAAACAAATTCCATGCAGAAAACCAAAAATGCTTAAAAATATATATTTTTTAACACAGATTTTATTCTTTCAATGTGAATTCACAGCAAAGACAACCACATGTAGCCTTGTAGTCTTACCCTCAGGAATCCTTCAAGCCATTCTTTGCTATAGCTTTTGGAGCTTTTTTATGCAGAGAAAGCTATTTTTCTTAGAATGTACTGCCACTTGCATTGTATTGTTATGGGATTAAATGGGCCACAAATATACTTTCCAAAAATGTGATGCTGTGTGAATTGAGCAAAAATCTGATAAATTGCTTTTTAGTTCCACATTTCATCAGTGCTCAACCAAATGTTCTTTGAATCAAAATTAAGGTAAGAACACACACCCTGTGTAGATATGGTGTGGGCTGCTTCTGGCACTCAGACTATGTTTTATATTCTTTAGGGCGATTTCAGATGTGCGTTTTCTGTCTGTAAAATCTGCTAAAGACTGGCCTGGGAGCCGATCTCAATACAGGACTACTGTTCTTTTCAGTAGTTATGCATTCAGTATGAGACAGTAGTCCTGTGAAAAGATGTATATTTTTTCGCTATCACATATCTTTACAAAGTTTCACTCAGGTGCACACAGCCATCATGATATATTGTTAGATAGGTATATTATAACTATGTGGCTATCACAAGGTGCCTATTTCTGGTACTTTGGTGATACATTTCTCATTGGGTCTGGCTATCATTCATTATGCCACTCCACACTCTAAGACTTCTGCATAGTGTTGTCAACATGGTTTCCAGGCCAACCTCTGGCTATCATTACATCAGAGACAAAAGAGGAGTCGTTGCTGAAGAGGATAGATCTCCGTTCCAGCCTTCATTGTCATCTTACTGTGCACCGTGATTGCCTTTGAGAGCAGTGTCATGAGGTCATTGGAACACCTGTAGCTTGATGTCTGGCTTCTGGCCCAATGTTATGCAAATGCCTTCTGATAGTTTGTGTTAACACTGTTTGCTGCCCTAGGGTCGGGATGTGACGACCCATTTCACTTGAAGTACAGAATAGATCACTGCGTATCATTCTTCCAAGTAGATGATTCATCTGCGCAGCAGAAGTTTGCCTCCACGAACCCCTTGCTGACACTCCAGTTCGTCATTGTTTTTCCAGTCACTGGGACATGCAACAGTGAACAGTGCTGACATCTTGGTCTATGTGCCTATCAATCTGCCAGCATGCTAAACCAAATTCTCTCAGTTTATGGATTCTGTCCCTCTCAGTTGGCGAGAAGTGGAAGTAACTTGCACATTGATGAACAGGAGGCATCACACAATCTTCCCACATCAACTTTTTCTGACTTTTGAGGTTTCATGTGGCTAAAAAACTTTGCTTTTAATTTGGCTTTTATGCCAAATGTCTCCCACATGCTACAGATTGGAGCTAGGTGCTTGAAAATTTGATCATTTGCAGATCTTGATATTTCCTCATTTTGCATAACATTATGGCAATTTCATTGTTTGAGATTTGTATACAACATTTCAATATTAAGAAATTCAATAATTCTGCAAATGAACTGAAAGCGCTCTGTACTTTTTTTTTTTGAATTATACTACTGTTTCAGGCAAAGAGAGGCTTGCTTGTTGTGACTATTTAAGCGGGTATAGCATAACTCCCAACTTGCAAAAAAGGGACAAAATCAGCATTATTGTAAGCCCCGCCTCAAGCCCGTCCCACTTGCACATTAGCCCTACCCTTTTCCATCGATGTCCCTTTGTGCCCCCACACAGTATAGTGCCCCTTTAGCAGCACCGACATGGTATCATGCCCCTTGTAGTACCAATACAGTATAATGTCCCCTTGTAGACCTTACAATATAATAACGCTCTCATTGTGGCCCCCACATTTTATTGTCCCCCTCACTGTAGCCCTCACAGTATAATGTTCCTATTAATATGGCCCACTGTATAATGTCCCCTTAAGATGATCCCCACTGTAAAATGTCCCCCTTAATATGGACTTTATAGTGTAATTTCCCCCATACTATGGCCCCCACTGTATAATGTCCCCCTTAAGATGGCCCCACTGTATAATGTCCCCTAATATGGCCATATTGCATAAAATCTACCTTAAAGGGAGTCTACCACTTCCCCCAAGCATATTCAACTGCTACTGCTGCATTACAGAGTATATTACAGTGATAAACAAAATACCTTTCTTATGTATGTAACTTTTGTAGATTTGGAGCAAAAGAACTTTGAAGTCTTATGCAATTTAGGCAGTTGGTCCACTGGGGTATGCCTTAAGCCATGGGAGCACTGCTTTTGCTGCTGAAGAAGGATGGTTGATGTCATGGCAGTGGGACAGTCAACTCCCACTGTATGTGGTGGCATAGGCAAAAGGTATGTAGGGGTCTGAGTGACAAGCTCAGTGCTCCCAGGGTTGAACCACTGTGTACCCAATTATAATGTTCCCTCCTGATGTTCCCACATTATAATGTCCCCCTCTAGGTGCCCCACAGTATAATGTCCCCACTCCTGGTGCCTTCACAGTATAATGAATAAAAAAATAAAACTCATACTGACCTCCCTCTGTTTTCCTGCGGTCCTCTCAGGTCTTTGCTCCCAGTGGCTTCAGGGAGCAACAGATGTATTGATGTCACTATATAGCCCTTGGCTGCATCCCAGCTGCCAGGAGAACAGACAGTGCTCCCTGCTTCACTATTGTATGAGTTAAAAACAACGGGACATACCTTCATCCACCTGGGACAGCACACAGAATCTGGGACGGTTGGCAGGTATGAGTCTGATATAGTATAACAGAGATTAGGAATTGTGGCACTAAGCATGAATCTGGATGTCTTTTTTTTAGTTTTTTTTTTAGTAATTTGCCATAGCCTTGTACATTAACACCAATTATGTACAATACAGTCACCAAAATGTCACAAATTTTCCCTCTGTCTACAACAAATTAGATTATTGGCTTTAGAAATAAACCTTGGTTAAAGCTAAAGCTACACTTTGCAGAAAATTCACTCAAAAAAATCAAAATATTTATCGGAAAATGCTGCAGAAAAAAATCCACTTGTATGTGTTTGGTATTTTCCTCATTGTTTCTGCCAAGAAATGACACGCTGTGATTTTGGTGTGTTTTTTTGCAGCAATTTTTTCCTGCTAAGGCCCTATGTAATGAGCCACAGCCAAAAAGCGGTGTGGGAAAACCACGGCTGTTTTTCCCACAGCACTTTTCACAGAAAGTCTGCAGAGTTTTTGGAACTGCAGCGCAAACACATTTTTTTTTTTAATGGATTGTTGTGGCTCCAAGAGTGCTATGACTTCTTTGGGGACTAAGCATCACAGTTTCAAAGTGCCTGAGGTCACAAACTTACACCATTCACTTGGGTGTGACAGAAATTGTGGCAAAGTTGGCATGTAGCCCTAGCCTTAGCTGTAATATTTGATACTCCATTACTTCTTTCTTATGATAATATGAAGTTTCCTAAAATTTGGAGAAGAAAACTGATATTTTCTACAAGTAAATTATATATCATCTATTATAGGAATATTTAATAATCTGGCACTCACCATGCCATTCTACTGGCAAATTAAAGGAATTTTCCTGTATTATTAAATGTATAAATGTATACTGAAAACACACACATATATACAGTGGGTATGGAAAGTATTCAGACCCCTTTAAATTTTTCACTCTTTGTTTCATTGCAGCCATTTGCTAAAAGCAAAAAAGTTCATTTTATTTCTCATTAATGTACACTCAGCGCCCCATCTTGACAGAAAAAAAACTGAAATGTAGATATTTTTGAAAATGTATTAAAAAAGAAAAACTGAAATATCACATGGTCATAAGTATTCAGACCCTTTGCTGTGACACTCATATTTAACTCACAGGCTGTCCATTTCCTTCTGATCCTCCTTGAGATGGTTCTACTCCTTCATTGGAGTCCAGCTGTGTTTAATTAAACTGATTGGACTTGATTAGATAAGGCACACACCTGTCTATATAAGACCTCAGAGCTCACAGTGCATGTCAGAGCAAATGAGAATCATTAGGTCAATGGAACTGCCCAAGGAGCTCAGAAACAGAATTGTGGCATTTGCTTTTAGCAAATGGCTGCAATGAATCAGAGTGAAAAATTTAAAGGGGTCTGAATACCCACTGTATATACATACATACAGTACAGACCATAAGTTTGGACACACCTTCTCATTCCAAGAGTTTTCTGTAGTTTCATGACTATAAAAATTGTAGCTTCACACTGAAGGCATTAAAACTATGAATTAACACATGTGGAATTATATACTTAACAAAAAAGTGTGAAACAACTGAAAATATGTCTTATATTCTAGGTTCTTCAAAGTAGCCACTTTTTGCTTTGATTACTGCTTTGCACACTCTTGGCATTCTCTTGATGAGCTTCAAGAGGTAGTCACCTGAAATGGTCTTCCAACAGTCTTGAAGGAGTTCCCAGAGATGCTTAGCACTTGTTGGCCCTTTTGCCTTCACTCTGCGGTCCAGCTCACCCCAAACCATCTCAATTGGGTTCAGGTCTGGTGACTGTGGAGGCCAGGTCATCTGGCGTAGCACCCCATCACTCTCCTTCTTGGTCAAATAGCCCTTACACAGTCTGGAGGTGTGTTTGGGGTCATTGTCCTGTTGAAAAATAAATGATGGTCCAACTAAACGCAAACCGGATGGAATAGCATGCCGCTGCAAGATGCTGTGGTAACCATGCTGGTTCAGTATTCCTTCAATTTTGAATAAATCCCCAACAGTGTCACCAGCAAAGCACCCCCACACCATCACACCTCCTCCTCCATGCTTCACGGTGGGAACCAGGCATGTAGAGTCCATTCGTTCACCTTTTCTGCGTCGCACAAAGACAAGGTGGTTGGAACCAAAGATCTCAAATTTGGACTCATCAGACCAAAGCACAGATTTCCACAGGTCTAATGCCCATTCCTTGTGTTCTTTAGCCCAAACAAGTATCTTCTGCTTGTTGCCTGTCCTTAGCAGTGGTTTCCTAGCAGCTATTTTACCATGAAGGCCTGCTGCACACAGTCTCCTCTTAAGAGTTATTGTAGAGATATGTCTGCTGCTAGAACTCTGTGTGGCATTGACCTGGTCTCTAATCTGAGCTGCTGTTAACCTGCGATTTCTGAGGCTGGTGACTCGGATGAACTTTTACTCCGCAGCAGAGGTGACTCTTGGTCTTACTTTCCTGGGGCGGTCCTCATGTGAGCCAGTTTCTTTGTAGCGCTTGATGGTTTTGGTCACTGCACTTGGGGACACTTTCAAAGTTTTCCCAATTTTTCGGACTGACTGACCTTCATTTCTTAAAGTAATGATGGCCACTCGTTTTTCTTTACTTAGCTGCTTTTTTCTTGCCATAATTCTAACACTCCATTCAGTAGGACTATCAGCTTTGTATCCACCTGACTTCTGAACAACACAACTGATGGTCCCAACCCCATTTATAAGGCAAGAAATCCCACTTATTAAACCTGATAGGGCACACCTGTGAAGTGAAAACCATTTCAGGTGACTACCTCTTGAAGCTCATCAAGAGAATGCCAAGAGTGTGCAAAGCAGTAATCAAAGCAAAAGGTGGCTACTTTGAAGAACCTAGAATATAAGACATATTTTCAGTTGTTTCACACTTTTTTGTTAAGTATATAATTCCACATGTGTTAATTCATAGTTTTGATGCCTTCAGTGTGAATCTACAATTTTCATAGTCATGAAAATACAGAAAACTCTTGGAATGAGGTGTGTCCAAACTTTTGATCTGTACTGTATATATACACACACACGCGTGGACAAAATTGTTGGTACCCCTCGTTTAATGAAAGAAAAACCCACAATGGTCACAGAAATAACTTGAATCTGACAAAAGTAATAATATATAAAAATTCTATGAAAATGAACAAATGAAAGTCAGACATTGCTTTTCAACCATGCTTCAACAGAATTAAAAAAAAAAAAAGAAAACTCATGAAACAGGCCTGGACAGAAATGATGGTACCCTTAACTTAATATTTTGTTGCACAACCTTTTGAGGCAATCACTGTAATCAAACGATTCCTGTAACTGTCAATGAGACTTCTGCACCTCTCAACAGGTATTTTGGCCCACTCCTCATGAGCAAACTGTTCCAGTTGTCTCAGGTTTGAAGGGTGCCTTTTCCAGATGGCATGTTTCAGCTCCTTCCAAAGATGCTCAATAGGATTTAGGTCAGGGCTCATAGAAGGCCACTTCAGAATAGTCCAATGTTTTCCTCTTAGCCATTCTTGGGATTTAGCTGTGTGTTTGCACGACTTATAACCTGCAACTGAGACCAAGATTTCTGACACTAGGCAGCACATTTCTCTCTAGAATCCCTTGATAGTCTTGAGATTTCATTGTACCCTGCACAGATTCAAGACACCCTGTGCCAGATGCAGCAAAGCAGCCCCAGAACATATCAGAGCCTCCTCCATGTTTCATAGTAGGCACAGTGTTCTTTTCAAGATATGCTTCATTTTTCCGTCTGTGAACATAGAGCTGATATGCCTTGCCAAAAATTTCGATTTTTGTCTCATCTGTCCATAGGACATTCTCCCAGAAGCTTTGTCAACATGTAGTTTGGCAAATTACTTTTGTCAGATTCAAGTTATTTCTGTGACCATTGTGGGTTTTTCTTTCATTAAACGAGGAGTACCAACAATTTTGTCCACGTGTGTGTGTATATATATATATATATATATATATATATATATATATATATCCAAATACATGGGGACTACTACCCAAACAAACTAAATTCTGCATGCCCCATTTGCCCTTATTTTCATATGGAAAGATCTACAGACTTTTAACTTGAATTTACTTGAATCTAGAGACAAAACTTGAAGCTCCTGGGCCCCAATGCAACATCTTTGATAAGGCCCCTATTTACCTACCTTTCTCTACCTTGTGCAATTTACAATAGTGTTATATTTTATGTTAGAAATAGATCTGGGACCTCTACGGTTGCCACTGTGAGGTTGCCAGTCTTTTCTTAACATTTCCTATATTTCTGTGTGTTCCCCTTTAAGAACTGCTCGTTTGTCTGTCCCGAGTCTTTATTAGACCACTTCCGTCTTTTCTTCACTGCTGGCTTTTCAGTACTCCTGGTGGTTTTGCTGTCTGAACTTGTACCTGCTCATTATCTGTGTCTGACCCCTGGCTCCATTATCTGACCTCATCTCTGCCTTCCGACTCTGCCGCTACACTCCTCTCTGTTACAACCCATGCTTGCCTCCTAGACTTCTCTCCGCTGATTCTGATTTTGTACCATGCTGATATCTCATTGCCAACCCGGACTGTTGACTATTCTCCTGCTTGATCCCATTCTACTGCGCTCACCTCGTTACCGACTGGACCGACAACCACGATTTACTCTACCATCTTGCCTTGCGGCTGAAGCTGCTCTCCTGTATCAACAGACATTTTCTGACCTTCTGTCAAGCTCCAACATAGTTCTGGTGAGTTATTCTGAGCTTCTGAGTGTGCTGCTACCTGTGGTGCGGCGAGCGTGCTGTGACCACTCAATTGCTGCTAACTCTGGCCGAAGGAATCTGAGAAGTCCATCCCCACCACTAGGGGCTCTGGTGAACTCGTCCGGAGGCTGGACTTGGCTCTGTTGTGAGGCTCAGGGTGCTTGGAGGTGCTAGACCAGGGGTCGGCAACCCCTGGCACGCGTGCCAAGAGTGGCACGCGAGGCTTATTTCCCTGGCACAGCAGCGGAGTCCTCATCCAGCAGTTTCGATCGGGCCAAACGAAACTGCTATTATTATATTGTGGGGTCTCTATAGGCCCCCTAGTATAATAAGCTGAGACTTAGGAGAAGTGATGAAACATAAAAAACAATAATACTCACCTTGTTCCCTGCACTACGCAGTGGCTGTGCGATCTGCAGGCACTTCTGACAGCTGACAGGGCCTCAGGGGTCACGTCTGCTTCTGGCGTCATTGCGCATAATGACGCGGCATGACCCCAGAGACCCAATCAGCGGTCGCTGACTACAGGCAGAAGCGCCGAAGAGAACAGAGCGGCTGTGGAGCGCAGAAAAAGGTGAGTAGCATTGTTTTTTTATGTTTGTCATCTCTCTTGGTCCTGCACTTATTATACTCAGGGGTCTGAAGAGAGCTATGGAACATAATACCTTGTGCAGGGACCGCTATGGGACCTAATACTGTGTGCAGGGACTGCTATGGGACCTAATACCATGTGCAGGGGCCTCTATGGGACCTAATACCGTGTGCAGGGGCCGCTATGGGACCTAATACCGTGTGCAGGGACCGCTATGGGACCTAATACCGTGTGCAGGGGCCGCTATGGGACCTAATACCGTGTACAGGGGCCGCTATGGGACCTAATACCGTGTGCAGGGACCGCTATGGGACCTAATACCGTGTGCAGGGACCGCTATGGGACCTAATACCGTGTGCAGGGACCGCTATGGGACCTAATACAGTGTGCAGGGACCACTATGGGACCTAATACAGTGTGCAGGGACCGCTATGGGACCTAAAACCATGTGCAGGGACCGCTATGGGACCTAATACCATGTGCAGGGACCGCTATGGGACCTAATACCGTGTGCTGAGGCCACTATATGACATAGTGACCCCAGCACACGGTATTATGTGACATAATACGGTGTGCAGGGATCACTATGTGACATAATACTTTGTGCTGGGGCCACTATATGACATAATACCGTGTTCTGGGGCCACTATATGACATAATACCGTGTGCTGTGGCCACTATATGACATAATACCGTGTGCAGGGGCCACTATGGTGTGCAGAGGCTGTTATGGGATATAATACTTTGTGCAGGGGCCGCTATGGGACATAATACCGTGTGCAGGGGCCGCTATGGGACATTATTCTGTATAACGGTGTGTTTTCTGCATTAAGGATGTGTTTTTGCACAGAAAACACAAGCATTTTTTTTGTTCAAAAATGCACCATGTGAATGCAGTTTTACATTGAAGTAAAAGTTCCAGTGGCCTAAGACTATATCTGCATCCAGATACATAGTGTGTATTCACCATAAGGATGGTGCCATACAGTGCTGCTGGACACATACATTTACCACCAATTGGCGGCTGCACATAGACTTTCATTGCTTCTAATCGGAAAGTACAGGAGCGCCCCAGGAAATAGCAGTAAATGCATGCGTCCTAAAGCATCTGGTGGCAGCACTTCTATGTTATGGTTTGTGGTATATGACTTTAGTATAGGGGTCGTCAGACTTACAATTATAGACCAGCATTCCAAGTACCTCATCTTTGATTTTTTAATTAAAATGTGCCGAATGTGATGATTCTGCTTAAATATGGTTATAACTCAAAGCTGTATTTCGGTCTCTGGGTAGCGTATCTCTTTACTCATAAGGTGCGCAGCTATAATCCCAGGTGTATATTGGCAATAGTGGCCAAGCTGGAACAATAGGGCTTTGTATCCATCCCAGCAGGGCTCCATTGTATTCATACACAGCCCTGAGTGATCCAAGAAACATGCATTGATCAGTCTGCACTGGTTGATCAGATATGGCTGATAACATTGTATCATTTCACTTGGTCCCAGCTCTTTACAAAGGATCTGGACGTGAGTGCATTATTCAATCAGACTTGCTGCCGCCGATGACCTCATTCTGGGAGGTGGCATAAAGGGTATAAAAGATGAGGTAAGATGTCTGTGGGAGGAGATTATGCTATGGAGATTTGGGCTGAGACTACAGGAGTTTACTGAGAGACTGTGATGAGAGCATGCAGGCTGGAATATACTGTGATGCCACATGCTAGGAGTTAATGCCACATGCCAAGAAGCCTCCACTGGTGATCTCCACATGCCATGTGTGAGTGTTGGACTATAGAGCCCCATCCAGGAGATGTGTGGTAAAGTAATTATTTCAATGTTATTCCCTTTTTATTTTTATTGTACTGTATATTGTAACTAGTAACTGTTAATGCTTGCATACATCTGCATATCTGTTCTGAACTGCATGTGTTAGATGTTAATACCGACCCATTTAGGGGTTAATAAATATATAAAATTTAGAAAGCTTGTCTTGTATTTATCTTGTGGACCCGGCACTCACTGGCAGTGAGTGTGGTTTTTATATGAAAGAAGACTCAGGTGGGGCCACAGCGGTGTTGGCGCACTGAGGATCTTTCACATTGGTGGCAGCGTAGTGGGATCTTAGGATAAACGGCGTGTATTGGTGACCTTTATCACTCACATGCTGGGGATTATGGTAATCCTATGAGACAAGCTCGGTATTAAAGCAAGCATTAAGATACAGTGAAAGTTTGATACAGTGCTGTTCCCCTCCCTTACTCTTTGTATTCTATCCTATCTTTTATTTGGCAAATACCAGTGGATGGCTAGTGGGCTCAGAAGCAGATCTCCAGAACTGCAGAACCAGGCTTTGGAGATCCTGAGCGTATGGCTGAAATGGAGGCAGCCATAGCTATGCAGAGAATCGAGCAGAGTCCTGATTTTGGGGCTAGGCCAGGAAGTGCAGCAAGCAGCCCGGTCCCAAGGATTACTTCACCAGGAGGGACCAGTAGCCCCAGCCTTGCTGGGGGAATGGCTTCATACTGGAAAACGGCCCTGCAGCACTTACGCACCAGGGACCCTAACATATACCTGCAGGCGTTGTACTGTTTTCAGGAAGCTGTAGAACGAGAATGGCAGGCTGATCGTGAGGCTGCTGAGCGACAGGCAGAGAGAGAGAGGAAGGATGCTGAATGACAGGCTGCTGAGCAACAGGCCGAGAGGGAGTTTCAGCTTGAGCTCAAAAGGATGGAGCTCTCCCAGCGGGCAAAAACCGCCCATGCGCAAACTCCAACAACGCTGCAGAGACCCTCAAGTTGGAAGGAGAAGCCTGGCCGGAGTTCACCACAGCCGTCTGTCGTCAGGTCAGGTGAGACAAACTATGCCCCGGGTGGCCCCTCCCCTGTCCCAAGAACTCTGGGCACCCTAGTGACCTTCCCCAAACCCCAAGGGGAGGTGCGGCGGGGCCATGCCTGTAATCAGACAGGACATTTCAAGGAGGAGTGCCCCAACCGCCCTGAGAACTTCCCTGCTTCCCAAGCCACAGCAGGTGGCCCATCTGTGTATCTGGACGGGGGTGCAGGAAAAGGAATGCGGACTGTGGGACTATTGACTGATTTGCCTGCTAAGGTACTGTTGGGAAATGATTTAGGACCTATGATGTTCCAATATGGGGTGGGGAATCCCCCCAATTTACTGTGATAAACTGTCTATGATTAATGCTGATAATGTGTCTGTCATATCTGCAGAGAGGGCCCGTAACCCCCTCTCTGAGATACTTCCCATGGCAGTCAATGTAAATGCTAATGAGTTGCTTTCAGCTGAGAGCAGGGAAGATGCCAATGAACTTCCTGCAACCCAGCTCAGCAAAAATGTTATTGATGCTTTGTTCACCCCCCTGCTAGGAGCCAATGAGACTTTGTCTGTAGACACACCCACATCTGCGGGGGCATCTCCCTCCCAGCTTGTTAACATGTCTACTGTAGATCTCATTGAGGCCCGGTGTGAATTAACAATTGCTAATGAAGGTACTGTCAATGTAATTGCCAATGCTTGTTGTGAAAGTGTACAGGGTAGCTCTTCTGAGTCACTGGAAGCGACTTCTACTATTTCGCCCAGTGCATCCTATAAGCACCCAACTGCTGACCATGTGCCAGGTGGTCAGGTAGGCTATGGGGATCTTATGGCCGATCCAGGTGAGGGACGGACTGCTAGTAGTGCGGTGTTAGCCCGCAGCCAGAGTGCTACAAGGGTGGAGGGCATTCCGACCCTTGAACTGTTGCCTACACCACCTGGAGTCGGTACTGAGACCGCCATGTCTAGCCTCACTCCCTTGAAGCCGGAGGAGTCCGGGCCGGTATGAGACATACACGTCTCTGCTGTCCAGTTCTATTCCAGGAGTGCCCATGGCCCAAGTGCAGATGGCATGGGGTACTGGAGGTGTGATCCAAGAAGGGGGTATGTCAAATGTATTACCTGTCAATGTATTGTGTGGGGATGATTTGGGAAAGCATGATCTCAGTCATTTGCCCAAGGTATCACCATCACCCACCCAAGTACAGGAGGAACAGGATGTAGGTTTGGAAGCAAAGGGGGAGGTGCAGAACCCCCTAGAACTCTCCCAACTAGCAGCTAGTGTGGGGAAGACCCTGAGAGAACAGGCCAAAGGTAGCCAGGAGAGCAGAGATTGCAAGGATGGGATCTCTGGAATGGTATCCCAAGGGCCTGAGGTCATGAGTGTAAAGCCACAGGGTGCCAGCACTCAGAAAGCGGACCCAGAACAGGCAGGAGGTAGCCAAGTGTACATGGATCAGGGCCTGAGCCTTAGAAGTGTCCCTAGTCAGACTAGAGAGCCAGAAGGGTCCGGCAGCTATGTAACATGCACCTCTCTTTTGTCTCACTCCAACCAAGAGTTCAGAGATGCTGTCCAAGCTGACCCTAGTCTGGACATATTGAAGGCGCGTGGCGCTCAACCACCCTCAGAGTCTGACAAGGCCCGAGTCTGCTGGGACCCTGGGGGAAGGTGAGGGAGCCTTGGGGCCAGAGCCTGAGAAGATGGAGGTGGAGGTGCTTTCAGAAGAGGGGCGTAGGCCCCTACTTCCTGCAAGCCCCATCTAAAGGGGGAGGTGTGATGATTCTGCTTAAATATGGTTATAACTCAAAGCTGTATTTCGGTCTCTGGGTAGCGTATCTCTTTACTCATAAGGTGCGCAGCTATAATCCCAGGTGTATATTGGCAATAGTGGCCAGGCTGGAACAATAGGGCTTTGTATCCATCCCAGCAGGGCTCCATTGTATTCATACACAGCCCTGAGTGATCCAAGAAACATGCATTGATCAGTCTGCAGTGGTTGATCAGATATGGCTGATAACATTGTATCATTTCACTTGGTCCAAGCTCTTTACAAAGGATCTGGACTTGAGTGCATTATTCAATCAGACTTGCTGCCGCCGATGACCTCATTCTGGGAGGTGGCATAAAGGGTATAAAAGATGAGGTAAGATGTCTGTGGGAGGAGATTGTGCTATGGAGATTTGGGCTGAGACTACAAGAGTTTACTGAGAGACTGTGATGAGAGCATGAAGGCTGGAATATACTGTGATGCCACATGCTAGGAGTTAATGCCACATGCCAAGAAGCCTCCATTGGTGATCTCCACATGCCATGTGTGAGTGTTGGACTATAGAGCCTCATCCAGGAGATGTGTGGTAAAGTAATTATTTCAATGTTATTCCCTTTTTATTTTTATTGTACTGTATATTGTAACTAGTAACTGTTAATGCTTGCATACATCTGCATATCTGTTCTGAACTGCATGTGTTAGATGTTAATACCGACCCATTTAGGGGTTAATAAATATATAAAATTTAGAAAGCTTGTCTTGTATTTATTTTGTGGACCCGGCACTCACTGGCGGTGAGTGTGGTTTTTATATGAAAGAAGACTCAGGTGGGGCCACAGCGGTGTTGGCGCACTGAGGATCTTTCACACCGAACAAAAAAGGTTGCCTACCCCTATGCTAGATCATAGTTTCTAGTTTTGGCCTGGTTTCTGGAACTAACTTTGCCTGTCCGAGTTTTACTGTGTTTGCTCTTAACATTTTATTTGGCAGAGGGACCTTTGGGGCCCCCACAGGGTCCAGAGTCTGGTAGTTTTACATGTACAAAAGAGAGATGGACAGCACTCCAATAGGTTTTTGAGCTTGCTTATTTAATGAGTAGCTTCAACATTCCATGTATAACATAGCAAAAAGCCAAATAGTACAGAAATTGTAAACAAACAGTTGATTTCAGGCTATGTTTCGGGAATGTGTAGCCCTTCATCATGCAGCCAAAAATACAATACAATAGAAGTGTATTAAAATAATCATAAAAAGATAACACTAAAGTAAAAGGGAGAAAATTCAGAAAATCACATTGTCTGATTTTTTAAGAATTTATTTGCAAATTATTGTGGAAAATAAGTATTTGGTCAATAACAAAAGTTCATCTCAATACTTTGTTATATATCCTTTGTTGGCAATGACAGAGGTCAAACGTTTTCTGTAAGTCTTCACAAGGTTGGCACACACTGTTGCTGGTATGTTGGCCCATTCCTCCATGCAGATCTCCTCTAGAGCAGTGATGTTTTGGGGCTGTCGCTGGGCAACACGGACTTTCAACTCCCCTCCAAATGTTTTCTATGGGGTTGAGATCTGGAGACTGGCTAGGCCACTCCAGGACCTTGAAATGCTTCTTACGAAGCCACTCCTTCGTTGCCCTGGTGGTGTGCTTGGGATCATTGTCATGCTGAAAGACCCAGCCACGTTTCATCTTCAATGTCCTTGCTGATGGAAGGAGGTTTGCATTCAAAATCTCACAATACATGGTCCCATTCATTCTTTCATGTACATGAATCAGTCGTCCTGGTCCCTTTGCAGAGAAACAGCCCCAAAGCATGATGTTGCCACCCCCATGCTTCACAGTCGGTATGGTGTTCTTTGGATGCAACTCAGCATTCACTCTCCTCCAAACACGACGAGTTATGTTTCTACCAAACAGTTCTACTTTGGTTTCATCTGACCATATGACATTCTCCCAATACTCTTCTGGAACATCCAAATGCATTTTTGCACTGAAAAGACCCCAGAGTATAATAATTGTTCATGGGTGGTCCACAATGGGACATATAATAGTGTGTGCAGGGGCCACTATGGGGCAAAATACTCAGTGCAGGGGCCACTATGGGGCAAAATACTCAGTGCAGGGGCCACTATGGGGAATAATACTGTGTGCAGGGGCCACTATGGGATATAATACTGTGTGCAGGGGCCACTATGGGATATAATACTGTGTGCAGGGGCCACTATGGGATATAATACTGTGTGCAGGGGCCACTATGGGATATAATACTGTGTACAGGGGCCACTATGGGGCATAATACTGTATACAGGGGCCACTCTGGGATATATAATACTGTGTGCAGGGGCCACTATGGGGCATGATACTGTGTGCAGGGGCCACTATGGGGCATGATACTGTGTGCAGGGGCGACTATGGGGCATGATACTGTGTGCAGGAGCCACTATGGCACATAAGTGTGCGCAGGAATGCGTTTTTTTTTTTAGGGGGGGGGTTGGAGGGGGGCGGTCCGGGGGGGGTGACGATTGGGAGCAGCGGTTCGGGGGGGGGGGGGGCATGTCAAATGTTCGCCTTGGGGCCCAGCCATTCCTAGTTACGCCACTGTTCCCACCATAATTTGCAAATAAATTCTTAAAAAAATCAGACAATGTGATTTTCTAGATATGTTTTCTCATTTTGTCTCTCATAGTTGAGGTCTACCTATGATGTCAATTACAGGCCTCTCTCATCTTTTTAAGTGGAAGAACTTTCATAATTAGTGGCTGACTAAATACTTTTTTTCCCCACTGTATATCCGATTGCCATCACAGATGTATGGCGGTATCACCAATTACCACGTTACTATTTAGATGTAATTCTTATCTCTGTATGCTTCTACTTTGCAGAATTGCACAGCTATTTTCTGTGGCAAGCTAAATCATGTCTGTTATTAAAAGGTTTGTCCAGGATAAAATGAAATTCCTACACTAATCTAAACACCCTCCCCCCCGCTTACTTTGTCAATGACATACTTTAGCAAAACTGTATAGTTACCCATATCCTTGGGGTGTTCATGTGACCGCCCCAGGCACATTTTCTGATTATCCGGTGACGTTTCGTTTCCCTGTTTCCGGAAACAGAATGTCACCAATACTCCTTACCCCCCCCTCCACCCCATCATACTTATGTGTCTTCCTGTCCAGACTTCCCTTCTGGTATGGCTCCTCCTCTTCGACTCTGCCATCACGTGCGTAGGCTGGAGGTGCCTCTGACGCCTACGCAGTAGAGATGGCACTTCCGGCCTGTGCACACGCCGGCAGAGTCAAAGAAGAGGAGGAGCTGGTCCCCGCAGAAGGGAAGTCTGGACAAGAGGACACGTAAGTATGATGGGGTGGAGGGGGGCTGAGTTAGTTAGTTAGTTGGGAAGAGCTAGTAGTGGGCGGGATAGCTAGGGAGACAGGGAGGAGGTGTGAGGGAGTGAGAGAGAGGGGGGATGGGGGGAGTGAGAGGGAAGTAGTGTGAGTCAACCTATGACTACCATGATGCATTGCATTAGCTAAGACAGCAGGAAGCTTCACCATATAGACTGCCTAGCCATACTGATCTGTTATACACACATGGACAAAATTGTTGGTACCCCTCGTTTAATGAAAGAAAAACCTACAATGGTCACAGAAATAACTTGAATCTGACAAAAGTAATAATATATAAAAATTCTATGAAAATGAACAAATGAAAATAAGACATTGCTTTTCAACCATGAATCAGCAGAATTTTTTTTTAAAAAGAAAACTCATGAAACATGTCTCGACAGAAATGATGGTACCCCTGAAAATAATGTGACCAAAGGGACATGTTAAATCAAGGTGTGTCCACTAATTAGCATCACAGGTGTCTACAATCTTGTAATCAGTCAGTGGGCATGTATATAGGGCTACAGATACTCATTGTTCTGTTTGGTGACATGGTGAGTACCACACTCAACATGGACCAGAGGAAGCGAAGGATAGAGTTGTCTCAGGAGCTTAGAAAGAAAATTATAGACAAGCATGTTAAAGGTAAAGGTTATAAGACCATCTCCAAACAGCTTGATGTTCCTGTGACTACAGTTGAACATATTATTCAGAAATTTAAGATCCATGGGACTTTAGCCAACCTCCCTGGATGTGGCCGCAGGAGGAAAATTGATGACAAATCAAAGAGAAGGATAATTCGAATGGTAACAAAAGAGCCCAGAAAAACTTTTAAAGAGATTAAAGGTGAACTTCAAGCTCAAGGAACATCAATGTCAGATTGCACCATCTGTTTGAGCCAAAGTGGACTTCATGGGAGACGACCAAGGAGGACACCATTGTTGAAAACAAATCATAAAAAAACCAGACTGGAATTTGACAAACTACATGTTGACAAGCCACAAAGCTTCTCGGAGAATTTCCTATGGACAGATGAGATAAAAATCGAAATTTTTGGTAAGGCACATCAGCTCTATTTTCACAGACGGAAAAATGAAGCATATCTTGAAAAGAACATGTCCCTACTGTGAAACATGGAGGAGGCTTTGTTATGTTCTGGGCCTGCTTTGCTGCATCTGGCACATGGTGTCTTGAATCTGTGCAGGGTAAAATGAAATCTCAAGACTATCAAGGGATTCTAGAGAGAAATGTGCTTCCCAGTGTCAGAAAGCTTGGTCTCAGTCACAGGTCATGGGTCTTCCAACAGGATAATGACTCAAAACACACAGCTAAAAACACCCAAGAAGAGGAAAACATTGGATTATTCTGAAGTCGCTTTCTATGAGCCCTGACCTAAATCCTATTGAGCATCTTTGGAAGGAGCTGAAACATGCCGTCTGGAAAAGGCACCCTTCAAACCCGAGACAACTGGAGCAGTTTGCTCATGAGGAGTGGGCCAAAATACCTGTTGAGAGGTACAGAAGTCTCATTGACAGTTACAGGAATCGTTTGATTGCAGTGATTGCCTCAAAAGGTTGTGCAACAAAATATTAAGTTAAGGGAACCATCATTTCTGTCCAGGCCTGTTTCATGAGTTTTCTTTTTAAAAAAAATTATGTTGAAGCATGGTTGAAAAGCAATGTCTGACTTTCATTTGTTCATTTTCATAGAATTTTTATATATTATTACTTTTGTCAGATTCAAGTTATTTCTGTGACCATTGTGGGTTTTTCTTTCATTAAACGTTGGGTACCAACAATTTTGTCCACGTGTGTATGTCTGCCTCTAGTCTGCGACCTACCAACATATTGTGAGGTCTTGATACAAATGTTTATTATTGTATACCATTTACCATTCTAGGTCTCCAACCAGGGACCCCCTCCTTGGCCCTTTTCTCACCCAGCATAAACCGAACAGCATTTATCTTGCATCTATTTTCAATTTGGTATGAATGTACCCTCCTTCATCCTTTTCCCCCTCCCCCCTACAGCCCCGTTTGCCCTTTCCCTTCCCCTCCCCCTGTCCATACTCCCCTCCCCCCCTTTGATTTGGCCTTGCTGTGTCCTCTCCCTTTCACTCTAGTGAAAATCTATTTATGATTATTCTAATACACTTTTATTATGTATTTTTGAGCCTGACGAAGGGCTACACATGCCCAAAACGTTGCCTGAAATCAACTGTATGATTACAATTTTTGTACTATTTGGCTTTCTGCTATGTTATACATGGAATGTTGAAGCTACTCATTAAATAAGCAAGCTCAAAAAACTATTGGAGTGCTGTCCATCTCTTTTTAGTACATGTGAAGTTGTTGAAGGGGTCCATTCAGCCCCGTATGGAATTGTGCACCCACTTGTACCCTCTGGAGAGTGCTGCTTACACATACAACATGTGTCAGAGCCTGGTAGTCACTGCTATTGCTACACCCCCTATAGCTCCTGCTTCAATCTGATAATCTGCTGTGCTGTGACAACTCACAATATAAGCCAATGAAATCAATAGAGAAATTTAAAAAGGACCTTTCACCACCTCCTCCAATTCAAGTTCTTATCATCTGCACAGTTGGAATTTTTTCTGTAGCTCCCACCATTCTGGAGCAACAAGCATAGATAGTTTTGGTGCCTGATGTGCTATTTAAGCTCTGTAATGTCAGAAGGGCAGTGTCAGGCGGGGGGGATAATGATTCAGAGCTCCAGTCAGAAGCAGCCAGTGTGAGACACTGCCCTCCTGACAGTACAGAGTCTAAATAGCATATCAGGCACCAAAACTAACACCATTGATTGTTCGGGATTGGTTTGTGCTAGAGAAAAAAATTCCAGCTGCATCAGAATCAGTGCAGCGGTATCTATCTATGATTAGCAATACTATACTTAAAGAGGACCTGTCACCTGTTCTGAAAGGTCCAATGACACACCTCATTTGATAAGTGCTGTCACTCTGAGCATTTTGGTGTTTTGTTTATCCAGATCCATTCAGCCCTTCCAAAGATATACAGGTGCATCTCAATAAATTAGAATATCTTTGAAACGTTCATTTATTTCAGTAATTAAATTACAAAAGTGACCTCCTGTATGTTCTAGATTCTCTACACACAGAGTGTTCTATTTCAAGTGTTTTATTTCTGTAAATGTTGATTACAACAGGTAATGAAAACCAAAATCTAAGAAAATTTGAATATTGTAAAAAAGTTCAGTATTGTAGATTCAGTGTGTCACCTGCCAAGGTTTCCTAAGCCTTTAAATGGTCCCTCAGTCTGGTTCAGTAGGACACACAATCATGGAAGACGGTGATTATGAATTGTATTACTGAGTTACTGAAATGAATGAATGTTTCAAAGATATTCTAATTTATTGAGATGCACCTGTAAGTCTTTCAGTGTTGATAAAAATTAGGGTATACTAGACGAAGGGGGAGTAACTGTTGATTTTCTCAGTCTCTGCTCCCGGACTCCTGAGGGAGCTGCAGGCGTGATGCGATGACCGAGTACAGACGGGGGTCGAATGGGAAATGGAGCGGACGGCTCCTTGCTTCACCATTCTTGTATTCAACTCATCTGCGTCTTCTCCGGACCATACCTCCAGCTGACCAGGACAGTGGGACAGGACCTGGCATCCGGGACTGTCCCACTGAATCTGGGACGGTTGGGAGGTATGGTCTTGGATATATGCTACTGGTAGATTTCTGTGTATAAGGCGTTGGATAACAATGTGTTATATTCAGCACACAGCACTGCCTGATTTTCTGCCACTGCTTCTTCTCCGTTCCTTGCATTAATCACTAGTTTCTCCCACCCTGCTGTTATCTCAGTCAATTTACAAACCTACTCATAGCTGCTTCTCCTTTGGTAGCTGTATAGCAATCTGTTGACACTCAGTTATTTCTCAGCTTCCCCCACCACTGGCCTCACATATAGCCCTTTACCCATTTATGTAAAGAAAATTAATTATGCAGAATCTAGTTGTATTTTATGCAAACAAATGTCTCTGAGGGATAAGATTATACAGAGCTGTGTGTCAGAAATAAACTGAGGCAGGGGAGGTAAGAACTGAAGAACAGTAGGGAGGTGATGGATGGAGAGAGTTGGCCATATATATATCATATTATCAGATCATATTTTCTATTTTTGTTATAATGTTTATATTACAGGTTCTCCGCAACTGGGGTTAACAGTTTTGGACAACTGTGCAGAATTTTTTAAAACTCAATTGAATTGTATATATATTGTGATAAGAAAATCTAATTTGGTTTAATTAGAAATGTTGCTTTGGTATCTGCAGCTGGCAAGCATATACATTACATAGCAAACGGTAGAATGCAGTTCTGTGCCCAAGATGTCAGACAGGCTATCAGTAAGCTCATTCCCCTAACACTAACTATAAACGCTAGATAACTGTGTTTCATTCCAAATGATTTAAGAATAAAGAACAGTCTATTAGCACAACTAATTCCTTGGTGCTGTACATTTGTGAAGGGGTTTACATACTGTACGTAGTATAAGTACAAGATCAAATGCAATGAACACAAAACTAACCAGATGACAAACCAGATATAGACTAGGGCCCCATGTAGCAAAAGGCAGCTGTGTTTTTTTTTCTGCTGCATTTTTCATTGAGAGGGAAACGATTCTGCAGCTAAAATGAAAATGCTGCATTTTACAGAAATGCTTGTGTTTTTAAAAACACAGCATTTCCGCAGCTTTTTTCCCCACACTGTGTGGATGAGATTAAACAAAATCTCATTGACTTTGCTGGTACTGTAAAATGCAGCATTTCTTGCAGTTGTACAGAAGCATTCTCCCAAAGAAACAATATAGTGTGGCATCCCAGAGCTGGCTATGGCTGGGCTGAGGGTGATCTCTGTGCATTGTATTATTTCCTGTTGCTTCATAGCCTGTGTGACATAGCAGGGGGTCCTGAGTCTCACACAACACAGCGCCACCTAGTGAGCCTCACACATGCATTACACCTCCCATAGGATTGAATAGTAACCAAATGTCCAATGGGAGGACATCGCCTGGGAAAAGGGGAGGAGTCAGCTGATCACTGGGTCCCCATGGTAAGACCCCTGCAGGAAGGTCCTGCGTGTGAGGAGTTAGAAGTGTGGAGTGTTAGGAGGAGGAGGTGAGATAAGTGTGATGTCCTGTGAAGAAAGCAGTGAGTTTAGTGCAGGAATCTCAAGTCCTAGACAGGCCCAGGAAGGTTGGAGAGCTGACATACTCCAGCTATTCAGAAGATCCTGTCCCCTGTCTGCCTAGCCATCGCCCTGAAGGAAGTCAAGCATCATTATCTTGTCAGCCTGAAACTGTGGAGAGAACATTCTGGAACACGTGCTCCATAGCAAGTATCACAGGATCCAGGGGCCAAGGCCAGACCTGTGGAATATCCTGCCACCCTGACTATTGCACCCCGAAACTCTGAGCTATCAGGACCACATAACGTGAGTGGGGAATATTATGTACTAGTATCATGGTGGGCATCCTCCTATGAGCCAAATAGGAGCCCAGACGCACCTTAGGGCTGTAACACTGAAGTATAAGGGGCTAGGAACACCTTTCATCAAGTCTACCCTGCACCCCAGGACTTTGCTGCGTCACCAGGCGTACCCCGTTGTTTTGTATTGAAGAAACTGTTTAAGCATTTGTGCCTCCACACCCATGGAAGTAAAAGTTCAACTTTACAACCGTTTCTGTGTCTGACTCTGCACCGACAACATCAGGGCACCCCAAACACCACCAGTCGGCACAGTATAGGGGAAGCGCCCCGGGGGAACAATCACCACCAACATTTGTGCAGCCCCCTCATCACCGGTACCAGTGGTGGTAACGTGGGACAGCACCAGCGCTGCGCCCTCGTGCCCAGAGACCGTGACAAGTCTGCGCTGTTTGCACCCCGCAATCCCAACTGCAGCGTTACCTTCCATCTGGTCACCGCAATAGCGCTTCAATACAATTTGACAGTACACTAAGTGGCTTTGTCACTTTTACATAGTAGTACAGTGAGGTAGACTTTAGAATCCAGTTCAATTTTTAGACAGTGTAAACATAGACCAGTTTAAAGACTGTGGGGGTAATTCATCAAGACCAGGATATTGTATGTCAGTATTGCCATTCCCTATGCCAGTAGAGGGAGTGCTAAATTCATGATGAGGTTACCCCTCATTATGAATTAGGCTCATTCTCCCAGTGTTCTTGTCCCTTGCTGGTGTAGGTTTTGCCTTCATCGTAAATTATGACATGGGTGGTGGCCACTTTGCACCTTGAGGTTGCCTTACATTCTAAGTCATGCCCTTATCTATCAAGACACACCCCTTTCCTGCTAAGCATTATCCCTTTGCTAAAGAAGTCGTAAAGTTGGGGGAATTTTCTTAATCATCTGCACCAATTTTCTGGGGTAGATGAGTATAAATGTGCATCTTTGGTGCACGACCCTTTTTTGAGTCAAAGATATGTCACATTGTTCTTTCTGTGCCCCACTTGCCACTTTTTTACAAACGTGGGCAAAGCAGTGTGGAAACCAAGGCAGACTGACAAATTTACTATAATTCATGCCAGAAAGCTGACCTGTGAGTCGGCGGGCTGTATAAGCCGGCCAGCTCTTGACTGGCCGTGGTGCGATGTCTCGGTGTTCCTCCACCCTCCCTCCGCTTGTGATTTGCTGGTTTCAGGAGGGGGCGGTGCCCCCTCTTTTCATGTATACCTCAGTGCTGGATGGGGACTTCCTCTTGGATCCCCGCCAGCGTGAGGATACAAGCTCTCCCCATGCTGCTATGGAGCTGCTGCAACGGAAAGTGAGTGAGGAGGGGACTGCCTGGCTAGGTGGGGCATCAGTCCAGGGTCCCACTCCACCTCAGCAGCCACCAGTGTCCTCAGCTCGTCCTACTAGGACAGCGAGGCCACTGGAGCGGCTGTCCCCTAGTGGGGCCCCACATGTCATGAACAAAGCTCCGTTGAGGGGGGGGGGGCACCTGTTCAGCTTCTTGTGCTGCCTGGGTTCCGGCATTCTAGATCAGCGACATGCGGTTCAGGGCAAGCCTCGCTCATGTAGGCCCGCTGCTGCTGCTAGTAAGGCCCCAGCGGTCATTTTGTCAGTTGGGTCACCATTTTGCCGCCTGCGTGTAAGAGACAGCCAATGTTGTCCTAAGCTTTATTTGTCTGTATAAACTGTTAATGTTGAATGTATTTCTGTGATTCTGTTCCTTTAAGACAGCAGCCATTGTAATTGTGACATGATGCTGGAGTGACTTCCCCCCCCTTTTATGTCAGCTTGCCTGTTCTGCAGACAGAATGTGAGCAGAGAAGCAGGAAGTGACGAGACAGAGAGCAGCAGCCATCTTAGCAAGTGTTGTATTGAACTGGTGTGGAGATTTTTCTGTACAGCTAAGCTGTATCTTGGTCCAGAGACGAACAGATTGTAAAGAGACAACAGGACTAGTGAGTCCACGTGAAAGGAACTGTGCTCAGTGGCTGATCAGTGAGACTGACATTGTGACTGTGTATATGGATACCACAGATAGAGACTCGCAGTGCTGTTGATGTACTGGACAGCACCTGCTAAACCCCGGCTTACATCCCAGCTCAGTGTATGGATTCGGCAGGACTGTCAGTGTGCTGAGTGGAATCTGCTGTTGGATTACATTGCATTCATTGGGTTTCCCTGTTAAAGAGGACTTCATTTCTCCCAAGATCCTGATAACCGTGAGGAGAGGACGTTTCGCTATAAAAGAAAGGAACGACTTTGGGCCCCACCGCGCGCTTCTACAGACTGTAAGCGGTCCACCTGGACCACTGGGGAAAAGGGGGTGCACCCAAATGTGATGTCAGGGTCAGTTAGGGATAGTTTTGAGTATATTGTTCATTCAGTGTCCATACTGCAGAATTGGACAGAGTAAAAGTAGAAACCATTGCAGAATTTGCCTTGAAATTGTTCATGCTATATTGTATATTTTGCTTGTCTTTATCCCTGTCATTTTACCTTCAAATAGCCTTTATTAACTTATAGTAAATATATATTCTTTTCTTGAACTACCGCGTGTGCGTTCATTTCTGGTTGCGGAGACCAAACCACCTGCCTTGCTCTCGGTTCACAAATTGGCGTAGTCGGCAGGATCCGCTTACCAGAATGGACGGTGACGCACCCGTTCGGGAGAATGGTGCTGGAGGAAGAATGCCAGCAGGGGCTATAATGAGTCAGTTAGCTAAATTTGATGGCAATAATATGTCAGTGAGTATGTGGGTGGAACAGATACGAATGATACAGCGAATGTACCAGACCGCACCAGAAGTACTAGTAGAGCTAGCAATATTGACATTACAAGGGGATGCTAAGACCACGGTGATATTGAGGCCATTTGAACAAAGGCAGACATTTGAGCAAGTAGTCCAGATTCTAGAAACCATTTATGGAGAAACTGCATTGCTGGGGTCTCTGCAGGCTCGGTTCTTCCAGAGGGTACAACAGGAGAATGAAAGCCTTCCCCAATATGCAAATGCCCTACAAGAACTGCTCCGAGATATTCAAGTGAAGGAAAGAGGGGGCTCGCCAGCCTTCTGTAACCCTGATCGGACTCTCCGTGACCAGTTTGTCCTGGGGATACGTGACGGCAGTTTAACTGTGACTATGCAGGATTTTATACGACGAGAGACTGATGCTAAATTCCATGATGTACAGGTAGAGGCCATCTCCCGTGCCAATAGTATGTTCCCGAAGCCCCAGACCGCAGTTGGAGTTACTTTGTCACAGGGGGCTAGTTCTGGCTCAGAGACAGTAGCAAAGGGGACGGTTAAAGAAATTCTCACAGTAATGCAGAAACTGCAAGAGCAAATGGAACACTTGCACACCCGTTGTGATGAACATTCTATGAAAATTGCAGACTTCCAGAAAACTGGAGGTGAAAGGGTGAGCCGTCCATACCCAGAAAATCAGAATCACCCACCACCCCGCTGGAGGGATGAGGATAGGACCTACCGAAGGGGTCCAAATCAGTTAATGCAGTGCTCAGGAGAAATCGAAGGGGCTTACCGAAGGGGCCCAAACAGATGGCCAGAACGACGGGAGATACGCTGCTGGGAGTGTGGACGGATGGGCCACGTTGCTGCTAGATGTCCAGAGCAGCGACAAACTTATGAGAGACCGCCGTTAAACTGAAGTCCCCTGCTGCTGTAGGGCGTGTAGTAGGGGAGACTGACAAGGAGACTATGTGGGGAGAATGCCCTAATGATGACCTGATCGCTGCAAGTCCTGTTATACAGGTGGAAATGGAGGGTATTCCGGTTACCGGGATGATTGACACGGGTTCCCAAGTAACGACCTTGAGTAGAGACTGTTATGAACGGTACTTCCAGCAACATGTGAAATATGATCCCCATACATTCGTACGAGTGGTCGCAGCTAACCAGTTACCAGTTCCAGTCGTGGGAGTGGCCTGGATGAATGTCCGGGTATGTGGCCAAGATCTGGGTAGGAAAGGCATTGTGGTGGTACAGGAGTCACATGAAGTAAAGGTCCCTGTCATTTTGGGGATGAATGTGTTAAAAGAATTAGATCAGATCCTCTTTGAAAAGAAAGGTCACGGTTATTGGAAAGAAACCACCACCCATCGGCCTACTCAAACAGCTTTCCAGCGGCTGATCCGGACATGTGGCTTACAGAAAAGTTCGGATGCGCAGCGTCCTCTGGCTCGAATTTCAGTTCCTTTGCATACAAAAGTTACACTGCCACCCAGTCGGGAGACAATAGTGTCTATGCCCGTAGGCACCTGTCGGAAACTAGAGGGCATAGCTGTGTTGGTAGAACCACTGCAGGCAGCCGAAGGAGGTGTTGATCCGCTAGTGGCCCGTTCCTTGGCAATAGTTCGCAATGGAAGAGTACCACTTCGATGTGTAAACACTCAGGACCAGAGTGTGGACCTGACCCCAGGGAGGCAGCTGGCTAACATCTATGTGACTCCGGAGGAAGTAAGGAAAGTAACTCCAATGCAGCTGAAGCCGACTGAAAGGGATGAGTGGACCGTAACTGTGTCCATGGGAGAAGATGAGGAACCCACCTCTGAATGGAATGGCCGTGCAATTCGAGAACAGATGAAGATGGATGCAAGTTCATGTTCTCTGGAATGTGTGCAGAAGGTAGATGAACTGTTGTGGGAGAACCGAGCCGCCTTTTCACAGTATGCTGAAGATTTTGGATGTACCACAGGGATCTACCATGAGATTCCCACAGGAGACACCCCTCCAATTAGAGAGCGCTACCGACAAATTCCTCCACAGTTGTATCAGGAAGTAAAAGAACTGTTAGCTAAGATGCTACAGGGTGGGATCATCCAAGAAAGCCAGAGTCCCTGGGCAGCTCCTGTGGTGTTAGTAAGAAAAAAAGATGGGTCCATCCGATTTTGCGTAGACTATCGGAAGTTAAACGCTTGCACCGTACGAGATTCCTACCCCTTGCCACGGATTGAGGAGTCCCTCTCAGCGCTGGGGAGAGCCCGGTACTTCTCCTCACTAGATCTGGCTAGTGGGTATTGGCAGGTGCCGATGGCCACAAAAGACAAGGAGAAGACGGCATTCATCTTGCCCATGGGACTATACGAATTTAACCGGATGCCCTTCGGGTTGACAAATGCACCCGGAACGTTTCAGCGGTTGATGGAGAAATGTCTCGGTGACTTCAACTTTGAGTTCACTCTCATCTACTTGGATGACATTATAGTGTATTCTGCGACCTTTGAAGACCATCTCCACCAGTTGGGGCAAGTATTTCGAAGATTGCGGGAACATGGGCTCAAATTGAAACCCAGTAAATGTCGGTTGTTCCAATCTGAAATTGATTACTTGGGTCACCGCGTATCAGGAGAAGGGGTGAGACCATCAAGAGACAAGATAGCGGCTGTTCAAGATTGGCCAATACCGACTACCCTGCGAGAAGTGAGGGCGTTCCTTGGAGTAGCCGGTTACTATCGACGGTTTATTAAGGATTTCGCCAAGGTAGCAGCACCACTTAATGCTCTCCTACGAGGCACATCCGGTGGTCCAAAGAACCGGTCCGTGAAGTGGGGACCTGAACAGGAACAAGCCTTCCAGGCATTAAAGGATGCACTGACAACAGCCCCAATCTTGGCATATGCTGATTACCACTTGCCATTCCAGCTGTATACGGATGCAAGCCTGTATGGTCTTGGAGCAGTGCTTTCCCAGCTTCAGGATGGCCAGGAGAGGGTCATAGCGTACAGCAGCCGGTCTTTGAGAGATTCTGAAAGAAACCCCGAGAATTATAGTTCATTTAAGTTGGAGCTGTTGGCACTGGTATGGGCCATGACCGAGAAATTCTCTGAATATTTGACCGGTGCTGAAGTTTTAGTACTGACTGACAACAACCCACTAGCTCACCTGGAAAATGCCAAGCTCGGGGCGTTAGAGCAGAGGTGGCTAGCCCGAATGACTAAGTTCAATTACCGCATTAAGTATCGGTCCAAGACAGAGAACCAGAATGCTGACGGGCTTTCTAGGGTAACCGCCCAGACCCCCACAGTAGACGTGGATCATGAGTTGGAGCATGTGGAGGTGCCCGACTTCAGCAGATTTTCACAGGCCTTGACCGCCACTAATCAGTTTGAGATGGAGGGGACTGAAATGGCTCCTTTCTTTGGTCCCTCACGACAGGAATGGGCACAGATACAACAGACCCATGAGGGGCTGGCACAGATGATCAAGTGTGTTGAGAAAGGCCAGAAGCCCTGTAGAGAGGAAAGAGAACGACTGACACGTGAGATATTATCTGTTCTGAGTCAGTGGGAAAAGTTGGAGATGAAAAATGGAGTGCTATGCCGAAAGGTCTATTTACCTTCTGAGATCGACATTCGATACCAAATTGTGGTGCCTAGTGAACTGGCTCGCTCGTTGGCAGTTGAGGCTCATAATAAGAATGGACATTTTGGTCATGAGAAGACCTTTCGTTGGTTACAGCGACTGATTTACTGCCCTGGTCTTCGTCAAATGGTCGAAGAAGTATGCCGCAGCTGTCGAACTTGTGAGATCCATAAGGCAATAGAACAGAGAGCTCCCCTGCAAACCATCGTGACCCAGGAACCTTTAGAAATCGTCATGATAGACTATCTAATGGTGGGCCCATCCAATAGCGGACACCAGTATTGCCTCGTAATGGTGGATCACTTCACCAAATTTGCGGTGGTAACCGCCACCAAGGACCAGACAGCTGAGTCAGCAGCTCGTGCTCTGTGCCAAGATTTCATTCGAGTATATGGGTGCCCTAAACGCATCCACTCCGACCAGGGTGCCTGCTTTGAGGGACACGTAATGAAAGAAGTTCAACGTATCTACGGGATAAAGAAGTCGCACACGACTCCATACCACCCTCAGGGAAATGGGGCCTGTGAAAGATTCAACAGAACTCTGCTACAGATGCTGCGGACTCTGGAGGAAGACAAGAAGTTACAGTGGCCTCAGTTCTTGTCTGAAATGGTGTGGGCCTATAACAATCAGGTCCATTCTACAACGGGGTACTCTCCTTATACACTTCTCTTTGGGCGGTCTGGGCGAAGTGTAGGAGAATTACAGTTGGATGATGTGGATGGGTTCCCTCCGAGGGATCCAACCTCTTGGGTGCGGGCGCACCGGCAGAGACTTGAGACGATCCATCGATTGGTGCGGCAGCGCCTGCAAGAACATCCCCATCCTGATAAGACCCCAGTGCAAGAAGCACCATTGCAACCAGGCGACCTGGTGCTAGTTCGTGTCAAGAAACCCCAAGGGAAATTGGAAAGCCGATGGGAGGCTTTGCCGTATCGTGTTGTTGGCCGCAAGTATGCGAATGGGCCAGTGTACCAGGTCCAGAAAGAAGGAACTGATTGTGTTCGAGTACTTCACCGAAATATGTTGCGCCTGTGTCATTCTGAAGGGACAAATCATGATGGGCTTGCCAATGTGAATGAGCTCCCACAGTCAGAGAATGGAGGTGCGGAATGGGCCTCAGACGAGGAGGATGATTGTTGGCCGATCCCTGCTCCTGGGGATGTTCCACCTGTGACTACTGTATCTCCGGCCTGTGCCCCCTCTGGTGCGGAATCCACTGGTCCTTCTCAGCCCATAGCTGCAGCACCCCATAATATACCACCGGTCCTCAGACGGACCACTAGGCCAAATGCTGGTATTCCCCCTGTTCGGTATGCACAGGATGAGTTTGTTTGGCCTGCCATACATCGGTATACTACCACCCTGTGCATAAAAGTACAACCCTCTGGATATACAGTCATAGGCAGGGACTGCCAATCTTAAAGTGGGGGGGAATATGTAAGAGACAGCCAATGTTGTCCTAAGCTTTATTTGTCTGTATAAACTGTTAATGTTGAATGTATTTCTGTGATTCTGTTCCTTTAAGACAGCAGCCATTGTAATTGTGACATGATGCTGGAGTGACTTCCCCCCCCTTTTATGTCAGCTTGCCTGTTCTGCAGACAGAATGTGAGCAGAGAAGCAGGAAGTGACGAGACAGAGAGCAGCAGCCATCTTAGCAAGTGTTGTATTGAACTGGTGTGGAGATTTTTCTGTACAGCTAAGCTGTATCTTGGTCCAGAGACGAACAGATTGTAAAGAGACAACAGGACTAGTGAGTCCACGTGAAAGGAACTGTGCTCAGTGGCTGATCAGTGAGACTGACATTGTGACTGTGTATATGGATACCACAGATAGAGACTCGCAGTGCTGTTGATGTACTGGACAGCACCTGCTAAACCCCGGCTTACATCCCAGCTCAGTGTATGGATTCGGCAGGACTGTCAGTGTGCTGAGTGGAATCTGCTGTTGGATTACATTGCATTCATTGGGTTTCCCTGTTAAAGAGGACTTCATTTCTCCCAAGATCCTGATAACCGTGAGGAGAGGACGTTTCGCTATAAAAGAAAGGAACGACTTTGGGCCCCACCGCGCGCTTCTACAGACTGTAAGCGGTCCACCTGGACCACTGGGGAAAAGGGGGTGCACCCAAATGTGATGTCAGGGTCAGTTAGGGATAGTTTTGAGTATATTGTTCATTCAGTGTCCATACTGCAGAATTGGACAGAGTAAAAGTAGAAACCATTGCAGAATTTGCCTTGAAATTGTTCATGCTATATTGTATATTTTGCTTGTCTTTATCCCTGTCATTTTACCTTCAAATAGCCTTTATTAACTTATAGTAAATATATATTCTTTTCTTGAACTACCGCGTGTGCGTTCATTTCTGGTTGCGGAGACCAAACCACCCCCCCCCCCCCCCCGGTCCCCCCGCGCACCCAGGAGGCCCCTGGGGCGGCAATGTGGTGCTGAATGCAGTGCAGGGGTGCCCCTGGGGGGGGGGGGGATAGAGCCCCCTTATCTGCCCCTGCATCTGCAGAAGGAGGCGCTCCGGTAGCTCCGATAGGGGGTGGTCGTTGTCGCGCTCTACATCTTCTTCCTGGGAGTTGTACAGGTCTGGGCGGATGCATGAACACAGGAGGTCTCGGAGGCTGAGTGACAGAAAGGAACCCGGGACCACCCAGGACAAGTCATCTGTGCCTGTTGCCACGATGCCTGGACCAGCTCCGCTGCCTCCACCCTCTGCCATAACGGTGCAATCAGCCCTCATCCCAACCAGTGAGTTGACATGCTCTCAAGCATGGTCTGCACAGTCCTCTGCCACTGGTGGTGATGTCCTAGATGTTGTAAAGGCAATGATGCACAAACTAGAAGGTAGGGTGCCTTCTGTGATTATCCCAGGTGTGGTTGTGCCACAGCCTAAGCCAGCTTCTCCTATCCCTGGTTTGTTGTTCAGAGACTCTTATTTTTGTAGTGTGGCTCCGTTGGACACACACATGCCAGCAGACATTAAGGATAAAATTGTAAAAGAGGAGTTTGCTGACATCTGGTCCTTGATATCACCAGATCAGCTCACATTGGATAAAGAACGGGCCTTTGGTAAAGGTGAGGATAGGAAGTCGAAAGTGGCTAGGACCTTTGCCAATTGGCTACAAGCCTTTGCCACGCTGTCATGCATCCTTTGCCAGGCCAAGCCAGGTTAAGCAGCCGAGTTATTTGTATATCTGGAGACGATATTCTCGGCTCATAAATTGTATGGCAGCTCTGCATAGTGGAGGTGCGACGGGGAGTTTCGGCTGCAGCTAGTGCTTTGCCCGGAGGTGGGTTGGGCTTCCAAAGCCACTAATATATGGATTCAGCTTGTGCTGACGCCGAAACCATTGGAGGCCCCCCTTTCAATCTGCAACTGCTACTGGATCAACATCATCCGCAGCGGCTACCTGCAGGCCAGGAGCCTGCTGGATGTCTAATGAAGGACACTGCCGCTTTTCGCGTCATGTCGCTTTAAACATGAGTGCTCCATCTGCGGTGGGGTGCATTCAGCACTGCACTGCTCGAAATGAGGTAGAGCGCCTAAACAGGGACCAGGTAATCCGGAGGACACCAGGAGGCAGGAAGCAGACCTGTTTCTTAGTGGTTTTTCAGTGGGTTTTTATGTACCTCATGTTCCAAGTTCTTCAGTTATTTTGGTTGATAATTTGCGTTCAGTTTTAAAGGATATGGTTACGGCTTAGGATAAAATAGATAAAGAAGTAGCGTTGGACCGCATGCCGGGCCCTTTTGTTGAGCCTCCATTTCCTAATTTTAGAGTGTCCCCCCCTGGGTCTGGTCCCCAAGAAAGGAAGGAAAATTTAGGCTTATTCATCATCTTTCCTTCCTCCGGGTGAGTCGGTGAATGATGGCATTCTCAAGGAAGAGACGGCAGTGTCCTATGTTTCCTTTGATAAAGCTGTGTCGTTGGTGGTGCGAGCAGGATGCGGGGCTCTTCTTGCAAAATCGGACATCGACTCAGCTTTCCGTCTCTTACCGGTACACCCTGATTGTTTTCATTTGCTGGGATGTCAGTTTATGGGGATGTTTTACTATATGTGTCTACCTATGGGGTGTTCCATTTCGTGCCGCTATTTTGAAGTTTTCAGTAGCTTTTTGGAGTGGGTGGTGCGGAAGGAAACAGGGTCCTTATCAGTGATACATTATTTGGATGATTTCTTATTTGTTGGTCCTTCTAATTCATCTCACTGTTTGTATTTGCTCAACATGTTTCATTTCTTTGTAGAGTATTTCAGAGTTCCCTTAGCGAGTGAGAAGACTGAGGGTCTGGTGTCATGAGTTTTGGTTGATTCGGACCGCATGATCCTTCAGCTCCTGGAGGACAAGTTATCCCGTTTAAAATTGGACATTGATGTGTGTTTGACAGCTAGGAATGTTCCATTGTCCCAGTTGCAGTTGCTGGTGGGGCAATTGACATTTGCTTGTAGAATTTTTCCTATGGGAAGAGTTTTTTCTCCAGTCATTTCGCTATGGCCACGTCTGGGGTAAAGCTGCCTCACCATTATGTCTGGATAACTAGAGTCCTGCGGGATGACCTGAAGGTATGGGAATCCTTTTTACTGGACTATGCTGGTATATCATGCTTTCCAGAGGAGGATTTGTGCAATTCGGATCTTCAGCTATTTACGAATGCGGCTGTGGGTTATGGTGCAGTGTTCGGCCATCATTGGTCAGCAGCCCCGTGGATGCAGAGATGAATTGGATCCGGTGCCACCAAAAACTTGACTTTATTAGAATTGTTCCCCATAGTCGTTGCCCTGGAGTTATGGGGGACCGCTATGGTTAACAAGTGCATTTTATTTTGGTGTGACAATGAGAGTGCGGTTGCTGCTATTGATCGTTTGTCCTCCAGCTCTTTACCAGTACTAGCCTTGTTGAGACACCTTGTTCTTCGTTGCTTGCAGTTTAATATTGTATTTAAAGCGCAAAATGTTCCTGGTGTTGACAATGTGGTTGCTGATGCTCTTTCTCGTTTCCATTGAGAGCGCTTCAGGGATTTCCATTTGAGGGCGGATTCAGCGGGCTGCCCGTGCCCTCCCTTCCTCTGGGACATAGCGCTCCAGCATTGACTCCGTTGCTGAGAGAGTCTGTCGCAGCTTCGACATGGACAGGCCACGGTAAGACATGGAGTGAGCGGTTGGCCTTCGGTTCCCCAGAGAGACCATTGGATGCTGACTGTTGTAGGGCGTTAACATATTCCTATCTATCCCGCTTAAAATCGGCGGGTGTCTTGGCGTGTGCAGCTGGGAAGCGTTTAGCGGGAGTGGCCTTCTGTGTAAAATTATTGAGACTTAAGGATTGGAAGAAGTCCGGTAGTAGGGTAGACTGTCGCAGGTCTGTTTGTTTCCTTGTAGTCTTGTAGTTGCGGCAGAATCAGTTTGTTCTCTGGCATACAAGTCAAACCTTTTGGGTTGTTCTTTTTTGTTAGCATTCTTTGGAGAACTATGGGTAGGTGAATTGGTGGCGCCATTCACCGTCGGATTTGGCGACGTTGTCATCCTGCTGGACGCGATTAGGATTAGGGTGCGTCTCTCTAAAACTGATGTTTATCAGCAAGGTACGTGGCTGTCTATAGCAAAGTTGGATGGCCCATGATGCCCCATGGAGACGGTGCAGCGTTATGCTGCCGGCCGCCCGGTGGCCAGCCAGTTCTTAGTTCATAGTGACGGCTCCTTTTTTATGAGGCTTCAGTGTGAGACTTTGTTTAAACATTGCGTTGCAGTGATGGGGGTCCCCACGTCCGAATTTGGGACCCATTCTTTCTACATAGGGGTCGCTACTGCGGCGGGGTTGACGGAGGAGGAGGTTAAGCGTATTGGCTGATGGCATTCAAACTGTTATCAGCGTTATGTTAGGCCAGGTTTGCTTACTAATTAAAAAAAAAAAGTTTTGGATGCCTGGGCCAATTTTTATTTGTCGATTTCAGGTAACCACCCGTTGGTTTGGATCATCAGCCATTCCTATGTTTATTGGGCGGCGAGACGTGCAGTGGTTCGGCCGGGTAGCCTCCAGTTGGGTTTCCAAGAAGTCCAGTTACGTTGGTACGGCGTGCGTGGCATGAGGTGGATGCAGGTTTTGCCTGATGCTGTTTCTGCCAGTAGGCCCTGTGGTGCTGGTGATCCATGCGGGAGGCAATGACATCGGTCGGTACCGTTGTCCAAGCCGATTTCACAGATTTGGTCAGACTTTGACAGATTCCCTGCATTGTTTCCAGCCATAGTGGCGGTGTGGTTGGAGATCGTTCTGAGGGCCCATTGGCGCGACGCTCGAGACCCATCGGCACTTGAGAGATCCAGAAGGATGTTGAACATGCGGGTATCGCGACATGTGCAGTCTGGGGCGGGGTGATTGTTAGACACCGGCAGTTAAAAGGGGATAATAGGGGTATGCTTTGCAGGGATGGAGTCCACCTCAACGACATATAAACACAAAAAAAAACTAAATAGCATGAGGATGGTAGTGGCAGTTTGATACAATGAATAAATTAACATAAATGTATTGCATGCAAGTGCTCTTCAAGTGCCAATTGGACCAGCATCGCATCAAATAAATGGATTATCACAGTATATGTGGTGCAAAGCATATATGACAGTTTTTTTTGTTTTCTATGTGACTTTGTGTGTCATTGTGCAGGGTCTGTGGCATGAGCCCCAAGAGAGAATAATTCTTCACCGGTGAAGAGCTCAGGGTTCAGTTTGTTTGCACAGGGGCCCAGGGAGGGAGCCTGCTCAGCTATTACTAAAGAAGTTTGAAGCAAATATGCAGCAAATGCAGCATCCCAGAGTGCCCCTGCTTTTATTGTTTGTCTCTTGTGCCTCTGGGTTGTGTTTGTATGTCCTGTGTTATATGTTCCATGTTCTGTGTACTGTACATAGTGTTCTGCAGCTCATCCCATTGTTGTTCCCTGTAGTTCTCCCTCCCCCTTGTGTTTCAAACCCCACTATTCCAGGCCACTGGGCAAGGTCTGAGGAGAGTTTTGTCTCCCAGGGAACCGTTAGAGCTCAGTCTAGTTCCTGGCTATTCCAGAGTCTAGTGTGCAGTTCCAGTAGTGACAGGTTGCAGAGGACACAGTGCAAGAATTGAGCTTCAATGGCTTTCCAGAGAGCCCCTAGGAGGAAGATCCAGTCCAAGGCTTAACTAGAGACAGCCCTGAGCTAGAGAGTACAGCTGTCTAAAGATTTGACTTTGTGCCAGGAGGAGCAGTGCTTTTCCGTGACACAAGAAGTTGGCCCGGCACCTTAAACAAGGTAACCAGACCCCTGTTGAGACTACCCTACACTACAGCCCCCAGTATCTACTGCTGGGAGAGGCAGAGGAGAGGAGTTATAGTTGGAGTGGAGTTTAACACTAGAGCCTTAACATCCCTAAGACCAAGGCTGGGAAGTTGGACACTGAGAACTACAATCCCCATTTGGAAGCTGCTTGTTGTTTTACCTGTTCAGTTGCTGAGTAAAGTGACACCCTGTTTCAACTGCACATCTGTCTGCCTGAGTCATTCCTGCCTTACCATCAGGGCACTTCCAACTTCCATCACACCGGCTCAGAGTAGAGAGGTCCCCTCTCCAACTGGAAGTGCCCCGGGGGAAACTACTACCACCACCATCGAGTGGTGCTGCAGGACCCCCCTGAGCAGTGTCTGGCCTAGGAGCAGAGCTGGGGAGAATGGTTGAGTGTGCTCGGCCTAGCTGGTGGCACATCATCCGCCACTACTACTCCCATCCTCCATCCATGTGGGCTGTGGCACAAAGGGACCCCTCTGTGTGACTTTCCAAAACCAGACAAGGAGAGATGGAGGGGAGGGGCCTGCATGGCCGTGCTCTGCAGCAGCAGTGCAAAGCAGCTAGTACTACTGGAATACAATCTTGTCTGTGCTTTGCTGATGCTGTGTGCTTTGCACTGTGCACTCACCTGCAGTACTGGAAGAAGAGACTAATTGGATGTGCAAAAAAAAGAGTCCTGGGACAGACTGACTGATAGAGTCACTCACAGACAAATCACAAGGCATTATGGGAAAGGAGCTGGGAGCTCATGCGCCCTCTGTTGTATGTAATAGATCCTCAATTTGCTTTTGACTCACTGAGTCTTGAGACAGCAAAAGGACTCATCAAGGTAGTGGTTTGTCTGTCTATACAGAAAGATGTGTGTGGCAGTGTGGACCTTTGACGTTATTGTCACTCATTGTTATTTGTAGTGGCGAGGGGCCAAGCCACCCAGACTCAGCTCAAGTCAAGCACTGAGTATACTGTGGGTATCCCCCCATCACCTTCTAATCCCACCTCCTTATCCCTCACTTGAGGTAGTGCCGCAAGCCAGATGGAGGGAACCAGATGATGGGAGTAGTAGTGGCAGATGATGTGCCACCTGCTAGGCCGAGCACACTCAACCAAGCCCCCATCCCCACTCCTGGGCCGGACACCGCTGAGGGGGTCCTGCAGCACCACCTGATGGTGGTGGTAGTAGTTTCCCCCGGGGCACTTCCAGTTGGAGAGGGGACCTCTCCTCTCTGAGACGGTATGATGTTGTTCGGAAGGGCCCTGATGGTAAGGCAGACAAGACTCAGGAGGCCAGTGGTTGCAGCTGAACAGGGAACAGCTGTATTCAGCAACTGAACAGGTACAAATGTCAGCTTCCCAAATGGGGGTAGTAGTACCACAATGTCCAATCCCCCAGCCTTGGTTATAGGAGGGTGCCCAGGAATAACACAGGCTCTGTGGCAGATTTCTCCAACTACTCCTCCTCTCGTGCCACTCCCAGATAAGGATGCTGGGAACCAGGGTGGGCCCCGAGCCCCGACTATTAGTCCTCATGTCATGGGGGCCCGATCGGGATCCTAACCATCCCGATCGGGCCCCTGACCAGTGGCGTAACGATCACGGTTGCAGGGGGTGCGACCGTGATCGGGCTCAGCGGGGTATGGTGCCCGTGGCCATCTGGAGATGGCCGGAGCCCCAGACCATTATGATAGCGGTCGGGGAAAGCCTGGTTCCCCGACCGCTATACATACTGTTATTGGAAAGGAGCCCTGGCATATTGCAGGCCCCTTTCCAATAGATGGCAGCCCAGGGGAGGTGACTGAAAATAATAAAAACATATTCTCACCTCTCCTGGGCACAGCATTCTCTCCGGCGCTCCTCCGTCATGTGACTGAGGCCTGTGATTAGGCCCCAGCAGTCACATGGGGCGCGGCCGCGTAATGACGTCAGTGCGCCCCCACGTGACCGCTGAGGCCCAATCACAGGCCTCAGCAGCGACATCGGAAAAGGGCCTGAAGACGCTGAAGACGACAGGATGGAGCGAGGATGCCAAGGAAAGGTAAGACAAGGTGAGTATGAATGTTTGTTATTTTTAATCACTTCCCTTGGGCCTCCGATTATTATACTCTGGAGTCTGAGGAGACCCCAGAGTATAATAATAGCACTGAAGCAGAGGGGGGCTATTGGGCGCATATAATACTGGATGGGGGCCACTGTGGAGCTTATAATACTGCGTGGGGGCCACTGTGGAGCTTATAATACTGCGTGTGGGCCACTGTGGAGCTTATAATACTGGGTGGGGGCCACCGTGGAGCATATAATACTGGGTGGGGGCCACTGTGGAGCTTATAATACTGGGTGGGGGCCACCTTGGATCATATAATACTGGGTGGGGGCCACTGTGGAGCTTATAATACTGTGTGGAGGCCACTGTGGAGCTTATAATACTGGGTGGGGGCCACCTTGGATCATATAATACTGGGTGGGGGCCACTGTGGAGCTTATAATACTGGGTGGGGGCCACTGTGGAGCTTATACTCCATACAGTGGCTCCTTCATTTTTTTTTAATTACGCCGGGGCAGGTGAAAAAAAACAAAACAAAAAAAACCCAAAATTTCTTTCCTGTCCCCAGTGTCCCACAGCGCGGTTTGGTCCTGCAGTTCTGTTGTTTTCTTCCAGCTGAACTTCCCCCTGCACATGACTACCTGTGACGTCACGTGACCCCTGAGTCCAATCAGCGGCCTAAGGGAAGGGACCTGGGACGTCACAGCCAGTGAGGACTTCCGGCAAAAAGAAGACAGCGGAGCTGCAGGACCGGACCGTGCTGGGAGAACACCGGAGCAACGGAGACAGGTGAGTATGTTTAGTGTGTTTTGTTTTTTTGGGGGGGAGTAGGGGGGATTCACCTCCCCCGGACTAATTATAAAAAAGAAACTGGACAACCTCTTTAAAGTGTGGCGCATTAGGTGGGCCCTGGGGGGTATATTAAAGGGGTTGTCCAGGCATAATTTGTTATGGTTTATCCTCAGGATAGGCCATAGATACCTGATCTGTAGGGGGCTGACCACGGACCGATCAGCTGTATGGAGCCACTTCTGATGCCCGTCCTGTACACAATACAGGGCCAGAAGCAGAAAGCTCTGTCCACTGTATAGGGGCTGGGCACCTTCACTGTATCTCAGCACTTACTGAAGTCAGTAGGAGCTGAGCTGCAGTGAAGGCGCCGGGCTGCTATACAGCAGATGGAGATTTCTGCTTCCGGCCCTGTGTTGTGTACAGAACGGGCTTTGGAAGTGGCTCCGAACAGCTGAAGGGGCCGTGTGTCAGCCCCCTACCGATCAGGTATTTATGGCCTATCCTGAGAATAGGCCATAAAAAAGATTAACCCTGGACAACCCCTTTAATATGCCCCACACAGTTTAATGTCCCCCCCCACAGGATGTTATCCCCCATCACTGCTCCCACACAGTATAATGACCCCATCACTGTTCCCCATACAGTATGGGGGACCAGTGAAGAGGCCACTATGTCGGGGGACCAGTGAAGTGACTATAGAAAAATTTGGCCCAGACAACCCCTTAAAAGAGGTTGTCCATAAAATGGAGCGACCACTGTGTCGGCCGCCAGGGAGTTGTAAAAATAAGAAAATTAAAAAAAAAAAAGCACACTCACCTGTCCTCAGCACCCCGTTGTCCCCTGCCTGTGTCTGTTCGGTCTCATGGAGGCGCCTCATTTCTGGAAATCCTGTACCTAATTGGTCTTAGCGATCACATGAGGTGCAGGACTCCCAGCAAGGAGTCGCCGGCATTAGACTGAATGGATACTGGCAGCAGACAACGGAGCGCCGGGGATAGGTGAGTATGCTTTTTAATTTACTCATTTTTTACTTTATACGTCCCGCCATGCTCCAATTCCTGGACAACCTCTTTAAAGGATTTATCCATCTTTCTAATATTGATGGCCTGTCCTTAGGGTAGGCCATCAATATTACATCTTCGATGATACAACAGCCAGGACCTCTGCAGATCAGCTTTTCCTGGACAGTCCGGCTACAGGTAAAGGTAACAATTCTAGGAGCCATGCTGTTCACTTGCCATACAGGGTGTAGCAGTAGGTTTAGGTAGTGCAGTGGTGCACATGGTATAGTGGGTGAGCAGCATGGCTCCCGACATATTATTACCTTTAGCCGCCCTGTCTCGGTACCGCTGATCTGCAGGGGTCCTGATGGTGGGCCCCTAGAAACAATTCCACTGGTGGGCCCTAGACATCCCAGTCCGACACTGCTGGGAACAGTAGTGCAGGGAGTCCTGACAGGGTTCTGGTTACCTTTTGGTTAGGCCGAAATGAGTTCCTCCTGTCAGTGTCCTCCACAGCTCCTCCTGGCATGGTGTTCAATAGTCCAGACTACAATTCTCCCTTTCTCAGGGCTGTCTCTAGATGAGCCTGGGGAAATGTTCTCTCCTCCTAGGGGCTGTATGGGTAGCCGTTAAGGTCCACAGCTGATGTCCTCTCTATACAGTCCAGCATAGACTGCACAGGAACACTGCTACAACTGAACTGCACACACTGAACTGAGGCCTCAACAGACACCCAGAAGACCTAGGTCTCCTACAACCCTGCCCAGTGGCCTGTGATTGGCCAGGGCTAAACCAAGGCAAAGGTTTGAAACAATGGGGGGGGGACACTGGAAAGTTGCATAATAGTGTATATACATGACACATAACATAGAACATACTTACAGTGTCCATATTAGGACATCCTCAGATATCATAGTCAAACATCAGATTAATAGCAGTTTACAACAGTGATACCTTACTTTGATACCTTACTCTGATACCTGACTTTGATACCTGACTTTGATTCTGACACCTGACTTTGATACCTGACTTTGATTCTGACACCTGACTTTGATACCTGACTTTGACTCTGACACCTGACTTTGATACCTGACTTTGATTCTGACACCTGACTTTGATACCTGACTTTGACTCTGACACCTGACTTTGATACCGACACCTGACTTTGATTCTAACACCTGACTTTGATACCGACACCTGACTTTGATACCGACACCTGACTTTGATTCTGACACCTGACTTTGATACCGACACCTGACTTAGAATCAAAGTCAGGTGTCAGAATCAGACACCTGACTTTGATTCTGACACCTGACTTTGATTCTGACACCTGACTTTGATTCTGACACCTGATTTTGAGTCTGACACCTGACTCTATGCAGTTTCTGGGCTGGTTGTAAAACTTAGATGACTTCTAACTTTAATATCTGATTGAGTCACAAGTCAGCAGTCAGCTATGAAGCACATACAATGTTACACTGTGATTGGCCAGGATGACTGACCTCTGAGTGACATCACTGCTCACACTCAGGAGTAGAAGATACTTGTATAAGGCTGCAGGCTGAGAGCTCAATGAGTCTGATAAAAAGTTGTCTGACACAAAGTTGTCTGATACCTGACTCAGTCAGAGATCAGACTCACACATCATCTGAGTTTTTCATATACATACAAGTCAGCCAGCACATACAATGGTGGAGAATTATCAATTAAAATGCTCCATAATTCTGGTATCATTTTCACCAAATAACCTCTCTAACATGTTGTGTGCCACATTCATAAAGTGTTTTAAATACTTTTATTACTTGTACAAAAAGGAGCGTGACCTACAACACTGTGCTGCAAAAATACATCCAAATAACCTCTGTAACATTTATCAAGTGTTTTAGGCTGAGGCGCCACGTACCAGGCTGCAGCAAAAAAACGCTGTGGGAAAAACCTTGGCAGAAATGCATCACAGTTTTTCCCTCAGAGATTTTCGCAGAAAGTCTGGCGAGGTTTCCTCTGCGAACTTTCTGCTTCCATTATACCTATAGTGAAACCGCTGGCATTTCCGTAAATAGAATTGACTTGCTATGATCTCCAAAACCGCAACTGTTTTGGAAATTGCAGCATTTACACTGCGTGTATTTTTCTGCAATGCGTGAGGCCTCAGCCTAAAACACTTGATAAATGTTAGAGAGGTTATTCGGATGTAATTTTGCAGCACAGTGTTGTAGGTCACGCCCCTTTACTATGAGTCCACACCCCTTTTTGTACAAGTAATAAAAGTATTTAAAACACTTGATGAATGTGGCACCCGACATGTTAGAGAGGTTATTTGGTGAAAATGATACCAGAATTATGGAGTATTTTAATTGATAATTCTCCACCATTGTATGTGCTGGCTGGCTTGTATGTATATGAAAAACTCAGATGATGTGTGAGTCTGATCTCTGACTGAGTCAGGTATCAGACAACTTTGTGTCAGACAACTTTTTATCAGACTCATTTAGCTCTCAGCCTGCAGCCTTATACAAGTATCTTCTACTCCTGAGTGTGAGCAGTGATGTCACTCAAAGGTCAGTCATCCTGGCCAATCACAGTGTAACATTGTATGTGCTTCATAGCTGACTGCTGACTTGTGACTCAATCAGATATGAAAGTCAGAAGTCATCTAAGTTTTACAACCAGCCCAGAAACTGCATAGAGTCAGGTGTTGGTATCAAAGTCAGGTGTCGGTATCAAAGTCAGGTGTCGGTATCAAAGTCAGGTATCAAAGTCAGGTATCAGAATCAAAGTCAGGTATCAGAATCAAAGTCAGGTATCAAAGTAAGGTGTCAAAGTCAGGTATCAAAGTCAGGTGTCAGAATCAAAGTCAGGTATCAAAGTCAGCTGTCAGAATCAAAGTCAGGTATCAGAATCAAAGTCAGGTATCAAAGTCAGGTATCAGAGTAAGGTATCAAAGTAAGGTATCACTGTTGTAAACTGCTATTAATCTGATGTTTGACTCTGATATCTGAGAATGTCCTAATATGGATACTGTATATACCAACACATGCCAGAGGCACAAAAGACAAACACTTACAGCAGTAGCATTCTGGGTTGCTGCAGTAAGTCTCCTGCATGGATCTCAAACTTTCTCTGAGGTGCTCCCCCTCACCACCATAATGTATAGTTATTAGGGGTGTGATGATTCTGCTTAAGTGTGGCTGTGGTTCAGGGATGTATTTTGATCTCTGGGTATAGTATCTCCCTTCTTACCTGCATTGATTCATAATGTGCGCAGCCCTAATCCGAGGTATATGGTAAATAGAAGTAACACTGTAACAATAGGGCTCCATTGTATTCCTATACAGCCCTGAGTGATCAAAGAAACAATAGTGCATTGTTCAAGCCTGGGCTGTTGATCAGACCTGGCTGATAACATTGTATCAATCCACTTGGTCTCAGCTCTATACAAAAGATCTGGACTTGATTGCATTAACTCATCAGACTTGCTGTTGCCGGTGACCTCATTCTGGGAGGTGGCATAAAGGGTATAAAAGATGAGGTAAGAGGTCTGTGGGAGGAGATTATGCTATGGAGATTATGCTATGGAGTTGACTCAGACCATCACAGACTACAGGTTATTACAGACTTTGACTGAGATGCTACTATGAGCAGGCAGGTTGGAATGCTGCTGCTGACGATGATGAGCCTACAAAAGACTGAGAGAGATTACAGAGAGACTAATACTGAAAGACTGTGATGAGAGCATGCAGGCTGGATTATTGTATTAATGCCTCATGCTAGGAGTTAATGCCACTTGCCAAGAAACCTCCACTGGTTATTCACACATGACTACAGAACCACATCAAGGACATGTGTGGTAAAGTAATCATTTCACCTTTATCCCTTTTATTTTATTTGTACTGTATCTTGTAACTAGTAACTGTTAATGCTTGCATATATCTGCATATCTGTTCTGAACTGTATGTGTTAGATGTTAATACCGACCCATTTAGGGGTTAATAAATATATAAAATTTAGAAGGCTTGTCTTGTATTTATCTGGTGAACCCGACACTCACTGGCGGTGAGTGTGGTTTTTATATGAAAGAGGACTCAGGTGTGGCCAAAACGGTGTTGGCGCACTGAGGATCTTTCACAAGGGGGACTCTCCATATCACTCATAAGGCTAAGACTACACAGTGATTTTAGCCACATCTCCTGTCATGTGACCAAATATAGCTGTTTGACTCCTTCACTAATGTACAGTGCGTACGGAAAGTATTCAGACCCCTTTATTATTTTCACTCTTTATTTCATTACAGCCATTTGCTAAAAGCAAAACAGTTCATTTTATTTCTCAATGTACACTCAGCACCCCATCTTGACAGAAAAAAAACAGAAATGTAGATATTTTTGCAAATTTATTAAAAAAGAAAAACTGAAATATCACATGGTTATAAGTATTCAGGCCCTTTGCTGGGACACTCATATTTAACTCACATGCTGTCTATTTTCTTCTGATCCTCCTTGAGATGGTTTTACGCCTTCATTGGAGTCCAGCTGTGTTTAATTAAACTGATTGGACTTGATTAGGAAAGTCACACACCTGTCTATATAAGACCTCACAGCTCACAGTGCATGTCAGAGCAAATGAGAATCATGAGGTCAAAGGAACTGCCCAAATAGCTCAGAGACAGAATTGTGGCAAAGCACAAATCTGGCCAAGGTTACAAAAGTGGCCTCCATAATCCTTAAATGGAAGAAGTTTGGGACGACCAGAACTCTTGGGCAGCACAGTGGCTCAGTGGTTAGCACTGCAGCCTTGCAGCGCTGGAGTCCTGGGTTCGAATCCTGCCAAGGACAACATCTGCATGGAGTTTGTATGTTCTCCCCGTGTTTGCGTGGGTTTCCTCTGGGTACTCCGGTTTCTTCCCACACTCCAAAGACATACTGATAGGGAATGTAGATTGTGAGCCCTATATGGGACAGTAACTGTCAATGTCTGTAAAGCGCTGCGGAATATGATGGCGCTATACAAGTAAGCATAATAAATAAATAAATAATAATAAACTCTTCCTAGACCTGGCTGTCGAGCCAAACTGAGCAATTGTGGGAGAAGAGCCTTGGTGAGAGAGGTAAAGAAGAACCCAAAGATCACTGTGGCTGAGCTCCAGAGATGCAGATGGGAGAAAGTTCTACAAAGTCAACTATCACTGCAGCCCTCCACCAGTCGGGGCTTTATGGCAGAGTGGCCCGAAGGAAGCCTCTTCTCAGTGCAAGACATATGAAAGCCCGCATAGAGTTTGCCAAAAAACACATGAAGGACTCCCAGACTATGAGTAATAAGATTCTCTGGTCTGATGAGATGAAGATTGAACTTTTTGGCGTTAATTCTCAGCGGTATGTGTGGAGAAAACCAGGCACTGCTCATCACCTGCCCAATACAATCCCAACAGTGAAACATGGTGGTGGCAGCAACATGCTATGGGGGTGTTTTTCAGCTGCAGGGACAGGACGACTGGTTGCAATTGAAGGAAAGATGAATGCGGCCAAGTACAGAGATATCCTGGAAGAAAACCTCTTCCAGAGTGCTCTGGACCTTAAACTGGGCCGAAGGTTCACCCTGCAACAAGACAATAACCCTATGCACACAGCTAAAATAACAAAGGAGTGGCTTCAGAACAACTCTGTGACCATTCTTGACTGGCTCAGCCAGAGCCCTGACCTCAACCCAATTGAGCATCTCTGGAGAGACCTGAAAATGGCTGTCCACCAACGTTCACCATCCAACCTGATGGAACTGGAGAGGATCTGCAAGGAAGAATGGCAGAGGATCCCCAAATCCAGATGTGAAAAACTTGTTGCATCATTCCCAATAAGACTCATGGCTGTACTAGCTCAAAAGGGTAACGCCTATTAAAAAAAAAAAAACACATCCGGGCCCCCTAATGTCCCGGGCCCTGTGGCAGCCGCTACTGCTGCTACCCCGGTATTTACGCCACTGCCAGTAGGTTTGAGTAATGCTCCTGCTGTTTTTCAAAATTTGGTTAATGATATTTTTCAGGATTTTATTGGACGTTTTGTTATTGTGTAGCTTGACAACATACTTGTGTTTTTCCCTGATTAAGATTCTCATATCAAAAATTTAAGGTTGGTTCTCCGGGTACTCAGGGACAACCATTTGTATGCTAAAATGGAAAATGTGTTTTTGGTGTTCAGGAGCTTACTTTTGGGTTATAATCTGTCTCCTTCTGCGATGCGCAAGGATCCAGCCAAGATCCAGGCTATTGTAAATTGGACATCCTACCTCTCTTAAAGCCTTGCAAAAATGTTTAGATTTTGCTAATTATAGAAAATGTATTTCTAATTTTTCTTTCAAATCAAAACCTCTAACTAACCTCATTAAAAAGGGAGCTGACTTAGTTCATTGGAATTCAGATGCTATCGCGTCCTGTGAGTCTCTTAAATATACAGTGCTGGCCAAAAGTATTGGCACCCCTGCAATTCTGTCAGATAATACTCATTTTCTTCCAGAAAATGATTGCAATCACAAATGCTTTGGTAATAATATCTTCATTTATTTTGCTTGCAATGAAAAAACACAAAAGAGAATGAAAAAAAAGTCAAATCATTGATCATTTTACACAAAACTCCAAAAATGGGCCGGACAAAAGTATTGGCACCCTCAGCCTAATACTTGGTAGCACAACCTTTAGACAAAATAACTGCGAACAACCACTTCCGGTAACCATCAATGAGTTTCTTACAATGTTCTGCTGGAATTTTAGACCATTCTTCTTTGGCCAATTTCTCCAGGTCCCTGAGATTTGAAGGGTGCCTTCTCCAAACTGCCATTTTAAGATCTCTCCACAGGTGTTCTATGGAATTCAGGTCTGGACTCATTGCTGGCCACTTTAGAAGTCTCCAGTGCTTTCTCTCAAACCATTTTCTAGTGCGTTTTGGGTCATTGTCCTGCTGGAAGACTGGAAGACCCATGACCTCTGAGGGAGACCCAGCTTTCTCACACTGGGCCCTACATTATGCTGCAAAATTTGTTGGTAGTCTTCAGACTTCATAATGCCATGCACACGGTCAAGCAGTCCAGTGCCAGAGGCAGCAAAGCAACCCCAAAACATCAGGGAACCTCCGCCATGTTTGACTGTAGGGACCGTGTTCTTTTCTTTGAAGGCCTCTTTTTTTTTCCTGTAAACTCTATGTTGATGCCTTTTCCCAAAAAGCTCTACTTTTGTCTCATCTGACCAGAGAACATTCTTCCAAAAAGTTTTTGGCTTTCTCAGGTAAGTTTTGGCAAACTCCAGCCTGGCTTTTTTTATGTCTCTGGGTCAGAAGTGGGGTCTTCCTGGGTATCCTACCATAGAGTCCCTTTTCATTCAGACGCCGACGGATAGTACTGGTTGACACTGTCGTACCCTTGGACTGCAGGGCAGCTAGAACTTGTTTGGATGTTAGTCGAGGTTCTTTAGCCACCATCCGCACAATCTTTCGTTGAAATCTCTCGTCAATTTTTCTTTTCCGTCCACATCTAGGGAGGTTAGCCACAGTGCCATGGGCTTTAAACTTCTTGATGACGCTGCGCACGGTAGACACAGGAACATTCAGGTCTTTGGAGATGGACTTGTAGCCTTGAGATTGCTCATGCTTCCTCACAATTTTGCTTCTCAAGTCCTCAGACAGTTCTTTGGTCTTTTTTTCTTTTCTCCATGCTCAATGTGGTACACACAAGGACACAGGACAGAGGTTGAGTCAACTTTAATCCATTTCAACTGGCTGCAAGTGTGATTTAGTTATTGCCACCACCTGTTATGTGCCACAGGTAAGTAACAGGTGCTGTTAATTACACAAATTAGAGAAGCATCACATGATTTTTCAAAGGGTGCCAATACTTTTGTCCACCCCCTTTTTTATGTTTGGTGTGGAATTATATCCAATTTGGCTTTTTGACAATTCTTTTTGTGGTTTTCCATTGAAGACAAATTAAATGAAGATATTATTACCAAAGCATTTGTGATTGCAATCATTTTCTGGAAGAAATTGAGTATTATCTGACAGAATTGCAGGGGTGCCAATACTTTTGGCCAGCACTGTAGTTTTATGGATGCTCCCGTCCTGGTTCAACCTGACCTTTCACATCCCTTTGTTGTTGAAGTTGAAGCCCCAGAAGTAGGTGTTGGGTCGGTGTTGTCCTAAGGCTCCACCCTGTCTAAAGAATTACAAAATAGGCAATTGTGAACTATTAACTATTAAATGGGCCTTTTAAGAACAGCATAATTTTTGGGGGGGGGAACTAGACATAAAATGACAGTTCTCACTTTTTTAGAATCAGCCAAGAGATTCATTCTTGATTTTGTAGAATCTTAAAGACCCAGGTCTAAAAATGTTAAGGTGCCTTGTCTCAGAGTCTCAAACCCCTGATCCTGAGCCTGAACCAATCCTTTTAGAAGGTATTGTTATTTCTGCAAGAGAGAACCAGCAATTAGCCCCTCATAATATCCTGCTTGGTAAATTATTTGTACTGCCAGAATTTAGACTTACAGATGTAGCCATCACAAAACAGATTGGCGCTGCTGTGCTAGCAGTGCACTTTGCCAACTTATTTTGCCTCCCCCCACAGATGTCGACTGTGGGGGGAGGCAAAATAAGTTGGCAAAGTGCACTGCTAGCACTGGGCCTGTTTGGCACTAAATTCAAATGCCAAAGTGTCTATACATAGCGGGGCCACGATCCGCCATGATTTTTTTTTTTTTTTTTACCCACTGTCATCAATGGGGGGGGGGGGTTTAATACCGGGGGGGATGTTTAATGGGGAGGGGGCTGATGCCAGTGAGTAACCCCTTCGTAGTAAGGTGACTTCAGCGTCCCCTTGTTAGGCAACCAGGGCCAAGTGATGTAAAACACATGGTCCTGATTGCAGTATAACACTTAGTTTAGCCCAAAGCTAATTAAAGAGCCCGTGCATTGGGTGAGGGGACAGAAATGACTGGTGCTGCTGGCGTGCTATTTAAAGGGACCAATCCACGCATGCACAGTAGAGGTGAATTATCAGCAGCAGTGCGCACAGCGCTAGGAGAAGAGTGCACCCAGACAGAATCAGTACAGGAGGAGGAGCCGTATCGACGGAAGAAGCGTGGAGGGTAAGTATGATGGAGTGGATGGGGGGAGTAGTAGTGACGATCCGTTTCCGGAAATGGGGAGACGGATCATCACCGGATAATCAGAATATGGGTAAATATACATTTTTGATTAATGATGTTATTTAGAAAGTAGGAGGGGGGAGGGTGTTTAGATTAGTGTAGGGATTTCCATTTATCCCGGACAACCCCTTTAAGTTATGTGTAATATTGAGAAATGACACAGGGAAAAAGTATTGAACACATGAACAAGGAGAGCTGCTAAAAGCCAATGAAAGTCATGACAATAGTTGAAATCTGTCAGTAATTAGAAAGCAATCCTGCCACTTAGTGACAAATAGTATCAACTGGTTCAACTGATGGCCTATAAAAAGATGTCTCATTACTAAGGTGCCACACAAGAAACATCTCATTATGGGTAAAACCAGTGCAAGGAATTGGAAAGAACATCATTTCACCATAAACCAGCCACGACCAGGTGCTCCCTGCAAGATTTCCAATAAAGGAGCGAAAAGAATTATCAGAAGAGTTGTCATAGAGCCAAGGACCACCTGTGGAGAGCTACAGAAAGCCCTGGAATCAACAAAGAAAACAATAAGTAATGCACTCAACCTCCGTGGCCTGTATGCACGCTCACCACGGAAGACTCCATTGCTGAACAAAAAGTATGTTTTAAGCGCCTTTAAAGTTTAGTCAACAACATTTAGAAAAGCCTGTGAAATACTGGGAGAATATAGTCTGGTCAGATGAGACCAAAATTGAACTCTTTGGATACCATAATACATACCAGGTTTGGAGGCCAAGAGGCACTGCATATGACCGAAAAAACACCATACCAACAGCGAATTTGGAGGTGGGAAAATCATGGTGTGGGGCTGTTTTTCAGCATTCGGCACTTGAAAACTTCATACAATTGAAGGAAGTTTGAATAGATACATTTACCGAGACATTCTTGATAAAAATCATTCTTGATAAGAAAATAAAGCTGCTACAATGGCCCAGCCAATCACCTGACCTGAATCCAATATCTATCTATGGAAAAATCTAATCAAAATCTATGGAAGGAACTAAAGCTCAGAGTTCATAGAAAGAGCCTGCTGAACCTTCAGGATTTGAAGAGTGTTTGAGTGGAAGAATGGGCCAAAATCACAACTGAGCACTGCAAGCTACCAGTTTCTCCATACAGGAGGCATCTTAAAGCAGCCAACAATAATAATAATAATAATTTTTATTTATATAGTGCCAACATATTCCACAGCACTGTACAATTTGTAGGGTTCAAGTACTGACAAAAAAGATACATTATAAAGAAATATTCAATTCACACACTGGGACTGAGGGCCCTGCTGGCAAGAGCTTACAATCTTACAAAAGGCTTTTGTACGAAGTATTAAATTTCAGTATGTGTGTTCAATACTTTTTACCTGTGACATTTCTCATTATTACATATAACTTATTAATACTAATTTATGGACATCTATGGTTTGATTTATTTGCCTGTGTGGATTAGATGGGTTGTTACTGACATCTGGTGAGAATTTTATGTCAATAGCACCTTTACTAGAGTTCGGGTTTCCATCTTTCAGGTCCACACGGGGACCCGAAAGAGGGAAACCCTGTCCACTTAAAAACCGGTTACCAGCAGAAACCTGCAAACCTCATAGACTATAATTTTATATCCTTGCACAACTTTTCTCTCTGTCGATTTTAAGTGGAATCTGTGCCGGAGTCTCGTACGGAAACTCCAATGCAGATGTGAACCTTGGAAAATTGGTGACGTCTTCAATACTGATTTCACCCACTGTACCTAAATAAAAATACCTACAATGAAAAAAACGTACCACACACATAGGGCCTATTCACACTACCGTGAAAAATGGACATGTGGTGGCCGTTTTTGCAACGTCTGTCACACTTCCCTTTTGAAAACACATTCGGTCAGATTTATTATGCCCTGTGTGAAAGATCCTCAGTGCGCCAACACCGCTGTGGCCCCACCTGAGTCCTCTTTCATATAAAAACCACACTCACCGCCAGTGAGTGCCGGGTTCACCAGATAAATACAAGACAAGCCTTCTAAATTTTATATATTTATTAACCCCTAAATGGGTCGGTATTAAAATCTAACATATACAGTTCAGAACAGATATGCAGATATATGCAAGCATTAACAGTTACTAGTTACAAGATACAGTACAAATAAAATAAAAGGGATAAAGGTGAAATGATTACTTTACCACACATATCCTGGATGTGGCTCTATAGTCCAACACTCACACATAGCATGTGGAGATCACCAGTGGAGGCTTTTCAGCATGTAGCATCAACAACAGTAATCCAGCCTGCATGCTCTTTACACAGTCTCTCAGCATTAGTCCAGTAGTCTCATCACAAAAATCTCCTCATGGTCTCTCTGTAACAACTCTGTAATCTGTGATGGTCTCAGCCCAATCTCCATAGCATAATCTCCATAGCATTATCTCTCCCACTGACTCTTACCTCATCTTTTATACCCTTTATGCCACCTCCCAGAATGAGGTCATCGGCGGCAGCACGTCTGATGAGTTAATGCAATCAAGTCCAGATCTTTTTAATAGAGCTGTGACCAAATGGAATAATACAATATTATCAGGCATATCTGATCTAACAGCCCAGGCTGGAACAATGCCCTATTGTTTGATCACTCAGGGCTGTGTAGGAGTACAATGGAGCCCTATTGTTCCAGTGTTGCCACTACTGCCAATATACACCTATGCTTATAGCTGCGCACAGTATGAATAAATGGAACTAGAGAGAAATACGCTACCCAGAGACCAAAATATAGCTTTGAGTTTTAGCCATATTTAAGCAGAATCATCACACCCTGTATGCTAGTTTTCTGGAGTACAAGGCAGAAAAAGTCGAAATTTTTGCACAAAAAATTGCGACTTCTTTTGCAGGTGGTGGGGCCATTCAATGGGGCAGATTTAATATGCCTTGTATACCAATTTTCTGGTGTTCAAGGCATAAAAAGTCGCAAATTTTGACTTTTTAAAATCTGTGCCGCCTAGTAAAGGCGGGCAGGGCCATCGGCCCAACCAGATTTACTGTCATTTACGCCAGAAATCTGACAGTAATGATCAGGGAAATATAAATGAGGCGTGCTCCTTGTTGAGGCATACCCTCCACTGTTTCCAGGGCTATGAAGAATGGAGTGAGTAACGCTAGTTTTCAGAAATATGGCCCAATGTGTCTATTCACATGTCCATATTTTAACAGTACGTTTTTCAAAACTTAAGTACATTAGGTCTAAGATGAACGGCACGGGCATGTGCACAAGTCCTTATATTTTAATATATTAATTTTTACTAATTCACTACAAATAGCCTGACCATTATGCACATTAAAAAGTAAATATTAAACACAAATACAAAGCAGAAAGATGGTGGTCATGGATCCATGCAATGAATAAAAGTACATAAAAGTTTTCTATGAAAACTGTTTGAGTTCCTATTGGACCAAACCAATGGCTCACAACGCAGTTTAGTAATCAGTTCTTTCAAAGTGTACTGAGTTGGTGTGGGGGTGTCTATTGTGTATTTATTATATAATGCCCAATCATATAATATACAGTGCCTTGCGAAAGTATTCGGCCCCCTTGAACTTTTCAACCTTTTGCCACATTTCAGGCTTCAAACATAAAGATATAAAATTTTAATTTTTTGGTGAAGAATCAACAAGTGGGACACAATTGTGAAGTGGAACGAAATTTATTGGTTATTTTAAACTTTTCTAAAAAATAAAAAACTGAAAAGTGGGGCATGCAATATTATTCGGCCCCTTTACTTTCAGTGCAGCAAACTCACTCCAGAAGTTCAGTGAGGATCTCTGAATGATCCAATGTTGTCCTAAATGACTGATGATGATAAATATAATCCACCTGTGTGTAATCAAGTCTCCGTATAAATGCATCTGCTCTGTGATAGTCTCAGGGTTCTGTTTAAAGCGCAGAGAGCATCATGAAGACCAAGGAACACACCAGGCAGGTCCGTGACACTGTTGTGGAGAAGTTTAAAGCCGGATTTGGATACAAAAAGATTTCTCAAACTTTAAACATCCCAAGGAGCACTGTGCAAGCGATCATATTGAAATGGAAGGAGTATCAGACCACTGCAAATCTACCAAGACCCGGCCGTCCCTCTAAACTTTCATCTCAAACAAGGAGAAGACTGATCAGAGATGCAGCCAAGAGGCCCATGATCACTCTGGATGAACTGCAGAGATCTACAGCTGAGGTGGGAGAGTCTGTCCATAGGACAACAATCAGTTGTACACTGCACAAATCTGGCCTTTATGGAAGAGTGGCAAGAAGAAAGCCATTTCTCAAAGATATCCATAAAAAGTCTCGTTTAAACTTTGCCACAAGCCACCTGGGAGATACACCAAACATGTGGAAGAAGGTGCTCTAGTCAGATGAAACCAAAACTGAACTTTTTGGCCACAATGCAAAACGATATGTTTGGCGTAAAAGCAACACAGCTCATCACCCTGAACACACCATCCCCACTGTCAAACATGGTGGTGGCAGCATCATGGTTTGGGCCTGCTTTTCTTCAGCAGGGACAGGGAAGATGGTTAAAATTGATGGGAAGATGGATGGAGCCAAATACAGGACCATTCTGGAAGAAAACCTGTTGGAGTCTGCAAAAGACCTGAGACTGGGATGGAGATTTATCTTCCAACAAGACAATGATCCCAAACATAAAGCAAAATCTACAATGGAATGGTTCACAAATAAACGTATCCACGTGTTAGAATGGCCAAGTCAAAGTCCAGACCTGAATCCAATCGAGAATCTGTGGAAAGAGCTGAAAACTGCTGTTCACAAACGCTCTCCATCCAACCTCACTGAGCTCGAGCTATTTTCCAAGGAAGAATGGGCAAGAATTTCAGTCTCTCGATGTGCAAAACTGATAGAGACATACCCCAAGCGACCTGCAGCTGTAATCGCAGCAAAAGGTGGCGCTACAAAGTATTAACTTAAGGGGGACGAATAATTTGGCACGCCCCACTTTTCAGCTTTTTATTTTTTACAAAAGTTTAAAATATCCAATGAATTTCGTTCCACTTCACGATTGTGTCCCACTTGTTGTTGAGTCTTCACCAAAAAATTTAAATTTTATATCCTTATGTTTGAAGCCTGAAATGTGGCAAAAGGTTGAAAAGTTCAAGGGGGCCGAATACTTTTGCAAGGCACTGTAATAGGAGGGAGGCATACCACATTGGATTAATCAACTGTTGCTTATAATAACTTGCTGCATATATCATCATCGGCTCAGCCTGGTTTGATGGCAAGATCCTGGCTTCTTGTGATGATCAACATGCTTTTTCCACTTTGGTAGTCATCCGTTTATTTGATGCTAGTCCAATTGGAACTTGAACAGCTTTTATGTAATACTTTCATGTGCATACTCATTGCATCAAACCTCAAGCACTATCCTTGTGCTATTTGTTGTTTTTTTTTTGTGTGTGTTTTTAGGTTTGTGAATTTCTTAATTAGCATGGGCAAAACGGCATGTTAACAGATGTGTGCCTGTAATTGGAGGGTTAATTAGAAATGCACAATATTTATTATTTATGGTGGAGAGCTGCATCATTATTAACTATTTATGAACTAATGGACTGCATATAGAGCTGTCCATTTTTAAAGGAGAAGGATGCCTCTATAAATGTATTTAGATATATTCTTAGAATTGTACTTTTGATACATAAACATCAATACACATCCATATTGAAATTACAGAGACCATTACACAAAATGCTTTACAACCTTGATGAAACTTCAAAGAATTTTTGCAGAAATTTCTAATATCTTCTCTATATATCTGAATATGATGGTTTCTGTGGCATGTACATGGATTTCTGCAAGCATCATTCAGATGTATGGAACAGTCTATGACATTTCTGCAAAATATCTGCCACGTGTGAATTCATGACTTTGATCAGGTCAAGAAAAATGGTCCATGTGCAGCCTATATTTCCCGACCCTGACTGTGGCTTGTATGAATGCAATTCACTGCATTGTACTGTCATATAATGAAGCAATTTTTCAAATTATTGTGGCTGTAGTGTACAATGTTCACGTGTTGGCGTGAGTACAGTACAGCTGCAGCAATTCAGAAGCTCAGAGCATCATAAAACAGTATGATGCTCTGAATTATATTCATTGGAGCCGTGGTCAGGCCAGAAAATGAAGCCAACATACAGACTGTATTTCTCAGCCTGATCAAAGTTATGTGAAATGGCTCCTATAAATTTAGAGCTTATGTTACAGGTTATTGAAGTGTTTCATCTCTTGCATCTATCTTGCAATCTGAGGATTTTTTATTTAAGTGCTGCCTTGCCAGGATCTTCCATACATCATCATACAACTACAGTTACATAGTAACATAGTAAATGAGTTTGAAAGAAGACCCTGAATCAGGATGTCTTCTTGACACTGTCACAAGCTTAGAAGTAAAAAGATCATTAGAAGTTCTTTGTACTGTTCCCAGGCTCAGACTAGTAGCGGACCCCTGCTGCTTTTTTAATAGGCCATTATTGTCAGGATTACACCATCTGGTAACGGCCACTATTAACTTAGTAATTAATGCTTCTGCCCATAGCACCCTCTTCCACTTCCTCTTCAGCCTCCAAGAGGCTGTACTGGTAGAGCCAGAAGCCAGAGACTTACACCAATCTTCAACTTTTACGTCACAGGTCACATTAGGCTTGTGGCCTACATGCTGTATGGCATAATAGGTAAGTAGAGGTATGCACCTTTCTACTCTAAGGCCCCTCCCCGTCATTCTTGATTCAGGTGTGCATAAAGTCACAACACGCACCCAATGCAGACAGAGCTGGTCCACCATATAGAGGTCCCTTCACTGATCCCTCCCCCATACAGTGGTCCCTTCACAGTTCCCTCCATACAGTGGCCCCTTCACTGGTCCTCCCCATACAGTGGCCCCCTCACTGGTCCCCCATTCTGTACTGGGACCAGAGATGGGGCCATTGTATGACGGACCAGTGATAGGGCCACTGTATGAGGGACCAGTGATGGTGTCATTATATTTTATGGGGGCCAATATCCAATTGGGGGGGCATACTCACCTGACCCCAGCACCCCAGATCTGCAGGGGATGTCACCTAAACAGAACTCCACACCAGCTTCTTGCTGCCATAATATTCATGCCAGCTTCATGTCACACTATGTTTGAACCATGAACTGAACTCAATATTCATGCCAGCTTCAAATCAAACTATGTATGACCTGTGAGGGACACAAATCACCTCCTGATAGCAAACAGATAACAGCAAGAATTACTGATCCCTCCGTCACGCACCACAAGTTTCCAGACTGTTTTTTTGACCTGTTGTAAATAACTTCTCTACTTAGATTGCAATTTTTTTTAAGGACTCTAAAATGCTTTGAAAACCATGTGTATAAAAATCTGTTAATTTTCAGTTCTTGTATCACACCATGTCTGATGAAGGGAGCGAGCACTCCTGAAAGCTTACTTATAAATATACTCAGTTAGCCTCTAAAAGGTATCGCCTGATTTCTTCACTCTTCCATAGAATTAAAGCTTCATTTATGCGAGAAAACTTGTGCAAATGATAAAACTGACAGGGCTTTGAAAGAGGCTTGATTGTTTTTTTTTATGGCTTGTATGCCAGTAGCATACGGTATGCCTGTAGGATCAGTTCCACTGATGGGCCCTAAACATCCCAGTCCAACATTGACTGTTCCTTCACATATTTGACATTGTGATTAGGCTGACATTTTTCTAAATTGAATAACCCAAAGTTTGACGTATGTCTCTGTACCCCAAATCACCCATTCCCCTATTTATCTTGGTCACTCCTTCTCTGCACTCTCTCTAGTTCAGTTATGTTCTTCTTGCACAATGGAGCCCAAAATTGCGCGCAAAAGTTTAAGTGTGGCCATACCAGTGATTTGTATAGAAGCATAACTATGTTCTTGTCATGAGAATATATACCTCTTTTAATGCATACCATAATTTTATTTGCCTTGGAAGAAGCTGTTTAGCACTAGTCACTAAAAGTAAGCTTACTGTCCACCAAAATCCCCAAGTCTTTTTCAGTGGCAGTCTTATCCAATAATTTATTATTAAGTACTTAATCATACATTTTATTTCTTCGGAATCAATTCAACTGTATCTAAAAGACTTTGAAAATGGATCACGAAGAAGCAATCTCTGTCTACGTGGCATCCCTGAAACTTTTACTGATCTCATTACTTATACCACTCAACTATATTTTCCCACCTGCTTCTGGACTACCCCACTTCCAAATTCATGATGGACTGTATTCATTGTGCCCTTAGACCAAAACCCACTGAAGGTGAATGCCCTAAGGATGATATTCTTTGCATGCACTACTTTACCACCAAAGAAGATAGTCTTAGAGCAACATGTTAACAATCACCAATTACGTTCCAGTGTACATCTATTCAGATTTTTTTTATTGTTCCAGGAACACTATAGTGATGAGGACAGCTAAAACCCCTTCCTCTTCACCACCACAACGGCCCACCCCATTGCATCTCCACTCTTGAGGCGGGTAGACGTCTAATTGCACAGTTAGGCCAGGACAAAGCTCCAACTCCGCCATTGGCCACCTCACAACACAGGTACCTTAACCTCTAACCCATCTGAACCCAGAATGCAACACCACATGATGACTCCTAGACCCCACCCATGGCATGAGTGATCTGCTTCTTCCCCAGAAACCTGAACAGAGAGCCTTCAACATTTGAATTCTGAATTATTTACAGTCATCTGCTTTTCTTTTTTACATTTTTGAAGTTGACAATGTTGTTTTCAGAATCTCAAGCTCTCTTCCTTTATAGTTTTTACAGGAGCTCTCGACAGTCTCAATCAGTTGTTCTTTAATCTTATCTTACCTCTATTACATATGGGAAGATACTTTATCTACCCTTATATTCCATATAGCATATATCTTTTATGCAATGGTGTGGTCATCAGCTTGATGCCACCGCCCCTCTGGTTAGGACATCTGGACGAGCCCTTGGCCTTCTGTTTTGGTCCATGGACTCGTCTATCTTGAATCAAGTGGGAGCCTAACGGATGATATTTTAATGGCCTCCTCTATAATAATGAATATTTTGTTATTTGTTTTACATTGCTTACCAACCTGTTCGTGTTTGTGCTACCCTGTGTCACACACCCTGGTCTACAGAATCTCACACTACAAACATCTTACTCCATATATCTATGGATTTTACCATTATCACCCATAATGTCAAGGGCTTTACTAGCCCTACAAAAAGACATATTGTCTTCTCCAATAAGAGACTCTTTGGTGATGTTTGCATGCTTCAGGCGATACATTTCGTCCATTCCAACTATTCTAAGTTGATAAATGTTTCCAGAGAGTCTCTTTCTGCATTGGATATCAAATCCAAAGGAGTTGCTATCCTCCTCAAAAACTCCTTCCCCTTTACTGTAATAGACACCATTATAGATGGCAAGACAGATACCTGATTATATCGGGGATGCTCGCAGATAGATGTGTCACTTTCACCAATATCTATGCACTAAATTAATATCTACCTTCTTTACTACCTTTTTCCACCACCTAGATTAATTCACAGATTCATACATCATGTTAGGGGGAGAATTTAATACAGTGTTAAATTCCAAATGGGATAGATGTCCTTCAAGTGCCTCTACATCTGCTGCCTCCAAATCCCTTGTATACCAAATGAAACAACTATCGTTGGTTGAACTTAGGCACCAGGACAATCCCCTAGATAGGGAATATTCCTACTATAAGCCTGTTCATGACAGTTACTCGAGAATAGACTTCTTCCCAACCTTCTCACATCTCGCCACTAAATCCCACAACATTGCATACACCCAATTCTCGTGGTCTGACCACAATATACATTCATTAACTATCAATTCTGGACAATCTACACATTCGTTTTCAAGGCGACTAAATGATTTCCTTCTTCACCCATCTAGAAATCCTGCCATCTCTTTTAACATCCCGTCAGGAATACTTTACAATAAATGCCCGACTGCAAGAATCCCCTAACAATATATGGTTAGCACACAAAGATGCGTCATATGCGGGCAATTAATGAAACATGGTTCTTAACTCAAAAAACAAAGATGTCATGCATTCTCCACACTGTTGAAGAAACTTACTGCCCTAGAAAGGAAAAGTACACTCCACCCTATACCACTACTTAGGACTTAAATATCAGAAACCAGAAGCTGCATTGGAAGAAAGCAAAGTGGAAAAATCCCTCAAATGGGGTACTGCTAATATCTACACCTACTCCAATAAACCTATCTCCATGTTTCATAGAAAATGTAATGCTCACCTCAGAGGGAAACAGACTGCATTATCTGCATAACACACGAGGAACTCCGACGAGAAACCGCACTGAAATATTAGACATCATGCATGAGTTTTTCTCCTCCCTATACAGACCACCCCTACCTATATCTATACCAGATGCATCCAAACCTGGTTGTCATCTTTGTCCTTACCCAGGCTGACTGAGGAATACTGTTATACATTTTATTTTACTCAACCAAAATGCATAACTTTACATTTGTCAACATTAAATTTCATTTGATAAGTTCCTTCCCGTGCTTCCAGTTTCTCTATATCCCCCTGTAATGTTCTACTATCTCTTTAGTCTTTATTACTTTACATAGCTTAGTGTCACCTGCAGATAAGCAAATTCTACTCTGTAAACCTTCTACCTGGTACTTCCCATTAACCAGCACTCTCTGTTTCCTGAGCCAGTTGTGAACCCAAATGCATATGTTTTCCCTCAGTCCTAACGCTTCCATTTTATATACCAACCTTTTATGTGGTATCGAATGCCTTTGAAAAGTCGCAATAAACTACATCTACAGCATTACCTCTTCATAGAAGAGGACTGATAAACCCATGCTGTTTGGGTGTTATAAGATTATTTTCATTGAGATACTCCAGCACTGCATTTCTTAGAAAACCTTCAAATATTTTACCTACCTCCAAGACATACCGGCGCATAGTTTCCAAAATAATTTTTTGAACCTTTGTTATAAATGGGCACAGCATTTGCTATGTGCCAGTCTTGTGGGACAGAGCCTATTTCTATAGTCCTTAAATATTAGAGATGAAAATTTTAAAGCAGCATAGAAAAAACAAGATCGGGTGCAAGTCCAAAAAAGAGGATGGCAATACCTCTGATAAATAGTAAATAAATAGTAAAGAAAAAATGGCAGCATTCTAGATAAATTCAAAAACTAGTAACTTTTTAATCCAAGACAGTCCTTAAATATTGGATATAGGGGTCAGTCTATCACCATGTTTATTTTTTTTTTCAATTGTAATTTTTATTAAAGATTTAAACAGGTACAGAGTCACACGTATAATTGTGTAAAAAAAAAAAAGTACAGAACGATTGTACAGTGTGCGAATCAGAGAAAACAGAATATATGCATGGAAACAAGAACATTAATTATAGTGGCCAAAGTGCAAGGCCAATATGAACAAAGAGTGTACTTAGGACAAGAAACATGAAGGGACGGAGTGGGGAAGAAGGAATACAATAAGTAACTGACTATCTCTGCCAACATGAAAGCATACCTCCTGGAGTTAGAGTTCATGGAGAACTCAAAATGTATCTCATGGTTCCCAAATGGCCTGGAATCTTTCCTCTTATTTATTCAAGAGGGCGGTCAGGTACACTAAGGTCCTAGACTCTCTAATTCTAGTGTAGAGCTCCTCCAATGATGGAGGGAGGTTCTTCTCCAATGCTTCACTGTGAGGCAGCAAGGTGAGGTGAGAATATACAGTAATAGTAGCAGGGAATTTTTCCTTAGCCTATCTGGTGGTAGATTAAGAAAATATGTCCTGGGGAGAAGAGGGATGTCCAGATCAAAATATATATTCTGGTGAAATATATTAGCTTGAGGGGCACCACACCTCCAGCAGGTATCTGGTATAGTAGTATTGAAGGAATGGAGCAAAGCTGGGGTGTGATACCAGTGAAGCTGCAGGTAGAAGCTGCAGTTAAACATGGCATGGATCTAACATTTATCTCCTCTCTCTATTCAGTTATAGAATCAAATCTATTCTGTGTGTCTGCTGAAACCATCTTGTCATCTGTGCAAAGTTTAATTCCTGGTATAGAATCAACTCCCATCATCCTAAATCATCTGAAGTTGTATTTGTTATGACCCGGTCTTCGCAATCTCAGCCTGTTAGGTTCAGGTGCGGGGAGTCTAAATGGAATTTCTGCACATGAATCGTCTGATGCGCTGAAGGGGAATGTTCACACTGAGCATGCGGTCTCTGTAGTAGCACTAACGCGTGGATCGCGTGATGAGTTGCATCGCTGGTCAGTGTTCTAGTGTGTCTTTGCCTCTGAAGGAGTTAAGTCTCTCTGCAGTGCTGAGGACTCAATACAGGATGTGGACGTTCAGAGGTCTGCTGTCCAGTTACCTTTCTGACTACTCCTGCTCCTGGCTATATAACTCCGCTTTGCATTCTGTCCGTTGCCGGTCTTAAACTTCAGTTGCCTAAGTTTCCAGAGTGATCTGTCTGTCTGAAATTGCTGCTATCATCTGAATCGGAGTCCTGGTCCATTCAGTTTGACTTTCTGCCTATTCATCCTATTTGGATTTTTGATAAGTATTTGAGCACCTTGTTCCAAGCATAGTTGTTCAGGGTGCAGTGAACCCTAGTTTTTCACTGCTTGGAAGTTTGGACTTTTGTAGGGTTTTTTGTGTGATGCTAAGTTCTGTTTATCCTATCCCGTTGCATAGTGTCAGTATTGCTGTGTTTCATGTTTATTTTCTGCTCTATACTTTGTTTTCTCATATTCACCGTTAGTCCAGTCGGACACCTGTGGGGGGATTTCTCTGTATCTAGCCTCTCCTTTCAAAATGTGAAACTAGTCAGGTTTTCTGTTTCTCTGGCAGGTGAGTTCAGTGTTGGACTGGGATGTCTAGGGCCCACCAGTGGAATTGTTTCTAGGGGCCTACTGCCAGGACCCTTGCAGATCAGCTGTACCGAGATAGGGCGCCTAAAAGTATTAACATGGTGGGAGCCATGCTGTTCACAGCCATATACGATGTTCACCACTGCACTACCTAAACCCACTGCTACACCCTGTATGGCAAGTGAACAGTGTGGCTCCTAGAATTGTTACCATTACCTGTAGCTGCACTGTCCTGGTAAAGCTGATCTGCAGAAGTCCTGGCTGTCGGACCCCTGCAGATGTAATATTGATGGCCTATCCCAAGGACAGGCCATCAATATTAGAAAGATGGATAAATCCTTTAAAGAGGTTGTCCAGAAATTGGAACTATTTTATTATAAAAGTAGAAAAAGTTCACAAACACTTTCACATATGAAGAATACCATACAAAAACCATAAACAGAGACAATACATAAATCCAAAACATAGCATAAATAACATCAAATACAAGAAAACGTCAAGACAAAATTAAAAACCCAAAAACATGCGCAAACCAGCCCCCATCCATTCTGTCTTTCATTCCGCCTTTCACTCCGCCTTTCATTCTGCCTTTCACTCCGCCTTTCATTCTTCTTCAGCCATCCGTCAGTCAAAACTCTAGCTATCCTAAAAACAAAGAAAAAAAACCCAAAAGGAGCGATGTACAATGAAACATATAACAAAAACATATAACACTAATAAACCCCAACTGAAACTTACTATGAAATTTTTTTTTTTTTTTTTTCTCCCTTCACCACACCCGGCCAGCACCACGCCCCATGTCCTTCCATGTCCGCATAGTCTTGGTGCTGGCACCACCCACCACCGAGCTCCTGAAACCCCGACCTGGCTCTCCGCCTCATGTCCTCTCATGTCCGCATAGTCCAGAGCCAGGCCGGGCACACGAAAACCTATAAACCAAACCCTCCACCCCCAAAAAGAAACCCCCCTCCCAAACAACCTACCCCCCTAAAAAAAAAACCTTAACTACTAACATGGAATTATGAAATGGAATATGGAAAATGAAAATGGGATATGGAAAAAAAAATGGAAATGGAAATGAATATGGGATATGGAAAAATGGAAAATGGGAAAACGGGCACAACACATGACAAACGACAACAACAACAAACAACAAGTACCAGACAAATCAATACCAGACAAGCAACAAAACCCACCATCCTACATAACCCACCATCCTACATAACCTGTTAAGATTACCCTCCCTCCCATGAACCTCCCATGGGCCTAGGGTCGGTTATCCTCAAGCCTCTTACCCTTCCATCTGATTTCCAAAACAAAAATGCCTATGTGGTGACACGCCAGCCCTCCACCAGGAAGAGAGCACAGGAGGCCCATCCCTGTCTACTCGCCCTACCGCTATATCCCTATCTATCATTCTGTCCCTACCCTGTCCCTACCTGTCCCTCCCTATCAGAAAATAATAAACCCCACCCCTCGTGCAAACCTTGCCCTACCTATCCCTATCTGGCCCTAACCTAACTAACCTACTTTAAATCCCTTATCTAACCCTCAGGGAACAGAAAAAGTGAACCCCCTCCAGAGGGTACCAGCCCTTTCTGCGCCCAGCCCCTCGTACTCCCGAGAGCACACCCTCACCAGGTCCACCATGATGTTTTTAACCACCTCCACCTCTGGGAGGATTTTGCCTCTCGTCGATACTAAACACCGTGCTGACCATAGGTGAAACCTGACCACTGCACTAACTACAAAAAGTGTTTGGCAGTCCCTGCCCTCCGGGTGTTTGAATGCCCCATAGGCCCACTCGGCGTAGGAAAGGCCAGCCAGCCGCAGCCAACCGGTGGAGGTCCCCACCAATTTGCAAACCCTTATATTGAAGGGGCACTGAAGCAGGAAGTGCTCCATGCTTTCCAGCATGTCGCCACACTCCTCCCGAGGGCAGCCTCGCTCGTCGGAGTTCCGGTACTTCAAGTTCCCCCTCACATATAACTTACCTAGGAGGCAGCGCCAGGTCAGATCCCAAAACTTCCGAGGAAACCTTTTGGAGTTAAGAAAACGCAACCCTCCCTCTAAGGTTTCTCCTGGGCAATCTTTGAGCGCCAGAGGCTTCTGGAAGCGGGTCAACAGGACCTTGTCGTCAAGAAAACGTCTTGACTGAGTCCTGATCTCCCACGCCCCCAGACCCCACCGACGAATCACTTTCAGGACCAGGGAAGCATAGGCCGGGAGATATCCATGGGGTGCACGAAGATCTTTCACTTGCCCTCCTGACTCCCATTTCTGGAAGAAGGGCCGAAACCACCCCTGGCAGGAGGCTACCCACGAAGGAGCCCCCTCGGAGGAGAGGTTTGGTAAATTGATCTTAAGAAAGGTGTTCATTAAGAACACCACGGGGTTAACCATATTTAACCCCCCTAGCCTCCTTGTGCGGTATGTAACCTCCCTCCTGATTAGGTTGAGCCTGTTCCCCCATAACAGTTGGAAGAACAGGCAACAGATCCTACTCCAACAAGACTCTGGCAAGGCACAGACGCTACCTAGATAGATCACCAACGGGAGCAGGAAGGCTTTGGCAAGATGAACCCTTTCTCTCAGGGTCAAAGACCAACCCTTCCAGCAATCAACTCTCTGGGCGACATCCTTAAGCCTACCTTCCCAATTTTGGAGTGGGTAATCAGCCTGGCCAAAATGGATGCCTAAGATCTTTACAGACCCCTGGGGTTCTGGGAGGGTGTCCGGGAGAGAAAAACCAGGCTCTCCCCCTCCCAGCCAGAGGCTTCCACATTTATTCCTGTTTACAGCTGATCCGGAAGCCTCCGAGTAACTGTCCACTTCAGACATCACCCATTCAAGCTCCTCCCGTGACGAGACAAGAACGGTGACATCATCCGCGTAGGCTACTGTCCTCAAAGGGGAGCCAGTGCCCTCCAGGTCCATCCTGACTCCCGCCACCGGCCCACCATTAATCCGTCTAATCAGGGGATTAATGGCGAACACATACAGTAGCGGGCTCAAGGGACATCCCTGTCGGACTCCCGACCCCACCTCAAAAGGACGACCAACCCAACCATTCACAAGCGGGAAAGACTCAGCCCCAGCGTATAAGGTCTGCAGCCACTGAATGAACCCCCCAGGCAGGCCATACCTCGAGAGAGTTGACCACAAATACTCATGATTCACCCTGTCAAAAGCCTTAGCCTGATCTAGGGACAGCAAGTACCCCTTCCACCGACCTGCCCTACTCTGCTCCACAGCCTCCCTGACACTCAGGACCGCACTTAAGGTGCTACGACCGGGAACAGAGCAGTGCTGAGCCGGCGAGAGGAGCCGGGGCGCAAACTGTACCAGCCGGTTGAAAAGTACCTTCGCCAGAATCTTTCGGTCCGTATTGAGAAGTGCTATGGGCCGCCAGTTCTCAATATGGCTCGGATCCTTACCCTTTGACAGAACTATAAGGGCGGACCTCCTCATTGACTTCGGCAGAGTGCCCGAGGATAGACACTCATTAAGCACGTCAGTCAAGAGGGGAGCCAAAGCTCCTTTAAAGGTCCGATAGAACTCAGATGTTAAGCCATCTGGGCCAGGTGACTTCTTGAGGGCAAGACCCTCAATAGCCCTGACGACTTCCTCTTCCCTTATAGGTTCTATCAAAACACCAAGAGAAGGGTCTTCTGCTGACTCAGGAATGGCTTCAGCCAAGAAACCTGAAATCCGATCCCGATTCAGTTCCTTCTTTGCCAAAAGGTTCGAGTAGAAGGACCTGACGACCTCCAAGATCCCTGACCTGGATCTTGTCAGGGATCCTGTACTGTCAATCAGGCCTGTTACTGTCTTACAAGTCACTGACATCTTACAGTTCCTGTAGGGGTCGGGCGAGCGGTATTTCCCGAAATCCCTCTCAAGAACCAAAGATGCGTGCCTATCATACTGACACCTTTTAAGCAAAGCCTTCACACCGGAGATATCCTCCTGGCTACCTCCGGTCGAGACCAGATGTTCAAGTCTCTTCCTCAGTGCACTGTACATGCGGTACATGTCCAGTGACCTGAGGCTTGAGAGCCGGCGGAAAAATCCCGCCACCCTTTTTTTGAATATCTCCCACCACTCTGACCTAGTACCTTCAAGACCCAGTAATAGTACCTGATCCTGAAGAAACTCCTCAAAGGCTTGTCTTACAGCTGCCTCCTCAAGGAGTGACGAATTCAGCCTCCACAAACCTCTTCCTCTCCGGAGGGTCTCTGAAATATTCAAAGAAAACAAAATTAGACAGTGATCGGAGAACTCCACCTCCACTACGGACACAGGGGTGGTGACGGAATTCTCCTTCAAAAAAAAACCTATCTATCCTAGACCTAACACTACCTCTCTGAAAGGTGAACCCACGGTGACCTGGGGAATGCCTGATGTGGATATCCTCCAGGCGAGCTTCACTCACTATGCTATTTAACGCGGCGCCATCATAGGGCAGTCTATCTCTGGTACCTCCTCGGTCTTGGGGTCTAGTTATGGTATTAAAATCCCCACCAAAGATGACTTGTTTGCCCGTAAAAAGAAAAGGCTTAATCTTCATAAAGAGGCTTTTACGGTCCCACTTTGTCTGGGGACCGTAGATGTTAATGAGGCGCAGGCTTTGCCCCTTCATGAAGACGTCTAAGACTAGGCACCTTCCCATTTCGAGCTCGATCAGTCGCTGGCATTTCACCTCTGCGGTAAAAAGCACCGCCACTCCACTATACGGCTCAGCCGCAAGAGACCAGTAGGAGGGCCCCCTGCGCCACTCCCTCCTTGCTCTGTTTATCTCTGATAGAGTACAGAGCCTGGTCTCCTGCAAAAACAAAATGTCAGCTTCAACCCGGCCAAGAAAATCAAAGGCTGCAAACCTAGCCGTATCAGACTTAATGCTGGCCACATTAATGGTGGCCAGCGTCAGTGGAGAGGGGACTGCCATTAAGACCGATTGAGCTCAATGACCTTCAGCTTCCCACCCCCTTTCCTCCTATCACCACCACCCCTAGATGAGTCTGAAGAGGACCCGCGACTTCTCCTCGTCTTGCGGGTCCTCTTCTTACATTGGGATTGGTCCATCACCTCCCCCGATGCGGTTTGGCCAGAGGAGGGATGGACCTCCCCCGCAACTTCTCCCTGAGGAGTTACAGTGGTCGCAGAGACAGTAGCAACTTCGGCCCTGGGTGCATCATCTCCTCCTCCAGGCTCCAGGCCAGCCTCCCCCCCAGAGGGCAGGGGGCCCCTCCCGGAGGGAGACTCAGCAGCCCCTGACGGCTCCACCTCTCCCTCTGAAGCCTCCCCTGAGGCCGACGCATCCTCACAGAGGGATTGGTACCGGTTGGGACCTACCACTAGAGGGCCGTCGAGTCTGCGTTCCTTCGTCGGGGGGGGGGGGGGCAGATGTTTTTGCCCTCACTTTACTCGGTGACTTTCTCCGCTTGACCGTCTCTCCCTCCCCAGCACTGACGTACTGAGAAGAAGACGACTGGTCAGCCTCTTCCTCCCTCTGCAGTCTCTTCATCTCCTCAACCAGGGTCGTGCCCACTGCTGCCTCGGCATCAGGATCCGGCCCAGCAGAGCCAGGGGCAGAAGGAAGGCACATAACTCCCTCCCTCTGCTCCCTCCTCCTCTCGCGCCTCCTTGCCCTTGATGGTGGCTGGGCCTTCTCCCTTTGCCTTGGCAGACTAGTCTCTCCTCCCCCACTCACCCCCTCCGCAGCAGGGACAGCCTCCTCAACTGCTCCCGCTTGCCGAAGGGTGGTGTTGGCGAAAGACCGTGGACACGCCCCGATCGGGTGCCCAAGGACACCACACAGGTGGCAACGCACCCTGCCACAGGTCGCCGCGAGATGGCCTACCTCCCCACACATGGCGCACTTCTGCACACGGCAGGAGGCGCTCAAGTGTGAGGGGTCACCACACCTGTGACAGAGTTTTGGCTGCCCCTGGTAGAAGACAAGGATCCTGTCTTTCCCAAGGAAGGTTGAGGATGGGATATGCATCACCGAGTTATCCTCGTGTCGCAATTTGACCATGAAGGTCCAGGCCCCCGACCATATCCCGAACTTGTCGAGATTTTTCTTTGGGAAGTCCTTGACCTCCCCAAACCTATTCAGCCAGGTCATGATGTCCATATAAGAAAGTGACTCGTTACGAGTTAAAACGGTCACTTTCTTAATGTTATCCTGGCGTGACACCGCCCACACCATAAAGTCACGCCAGGCGGGCTTGTCCTTCACCAGCCTATAGTTTCCCCAGAAGGTTTCTAAGCCCTCCGGGGTAACAAAGCTGATGTCAAACTCCGAGGAGCCGACAGGATGAATCAGGGCAAAGATGTCGCTTGCCCTGAAACCCATCCCGAGTAGAAGTTCCACGACCCCCCTCCTCTGGGGACAAGGGCCGGCTCCCCCCCACACGAGACGGGCCACGTTCCTCCGTGTCGGCCCCCCTACGCCCGGGTGTAGGGAGAGTCCATCTGGTCTCACCTCCTTCCTCTCGGAACTTCCCTAGGCCAAAACGCTCGATCCAGAACCTAAGGTCTCTCGACTGCCCATCTATGGTCATTGTGGACTGGCCCGCCCGTAAAGCCTCCAGGAGCTTCCGTTGCAAATCGCCGTCCCTGGAGCCCGGCGGAAGACATGATGCACCCCCAGGGGCCCCAGAGGCGACGCTGGCATAGGAGCGTGGGGGCCCGGAGGCCGCAGCAACCTCCGCTGCCGGAGTACCAGCGCCACTCCCAGGGACCCCCGCAGAACTACTTAGCCCAGCCACGGCAACCGGAGCACCAGAGGCGGCAACAGTCCGCCCTGGCATAGCCGCCGCGGACCGGGTCACTCCAACTGCAGCAGAAGGAACAGCAGCAGAGAGGACAACAGGAGCAACAATATCAGGAGCAATGACAGGAGTAACAACAGGAGCAACGACAGCATCAGGAACAGCAGCAGAAACAACAGCAGGGACAACAGCAGGGACAACAGCAGAAATACCAGAAACAACAGGGGCCACAACAGAAATATTACCAGCAGTAGAAATACTTTTTTTAGCAGCAATGGTAATAGCCCCTCCTCCCGCAGCCTCCCCGACTACAGGCTCTTGGACCCCCATGCATACTACACCACCTTCTTCAGGAATACTACTAATTACCCCTTTTGTCCCACCCGCTTTCCCCTTTACCTTACCTGTCTGCTTAACTAGCTTCTCCACTCGTCCATCATTCACACCTGCAGTCTTCCTTCTTACAGCGGGGCCGGCTGCACCACTCGCTGATGGCTTCCCCGCTTTTACCTCGGCCTCCGCATCCACAGTCACCCCGGCACCTGATGTTGTAGGAGGACACGCCCCCTTAGCCCCGGAAGTGACCTCCGCATCACCGGCTTCATCAGCACTGGAGGAGGATGAGCCACGCCCAACTGCCACTCCCCCTTTCCTACACCTTACTCTGGGGGAAGCCATCGATATTTTAAAACCTCCTACCAGGGAGGGAGGTTTCCCTACACCACTCCCCTCCGCAGGGGGGGCTTCTTTGCCTTTGCCCTTGTCCGCAACTATGAGCGCCTTGTCCGCAACCATGAGCTCCTTGTCCGCCACCACCTGAAAGGTACTATCAGGCGCCATTTTGACTGCTGGCACCCCGGGCACCCCACCACTTGGCGTGACCCGAGGTGCCTGCGCCTCCCTTTTCTCTCCTGGAGGCATCGCAACCTGGGCTGAGGTCCCGCATGATGCTCCCCAGGCAACGACCTGACAAATTTAAATGTCTCTATCTCTCTTTTTTTTTCCTTCCTTGCCTTCTTCCTGGTCTTGGCTCCTTTTCCCGCCTCCTCCCCGTCCAGATCTGACATGCTGAATGCTAATTGGTCCATTCTGGACGGGAACTCTAATTGGTAGATTTGCCTCATCAGCTTCCCGCCTTCTCCCGAGGCTCCGCCCTCCTCCTCCTCCTCCGTCTCGGGCAGTGGTTGGTTCTCTGGGAGTGTGGGAGATTGCGTCACTTCCTGCCCTGTCATTCTGACTTCCTGTCTTGTCATTCTGACTTCCTGCTTCACTGCCGGCACTGATGCCTGCGTATACGTGGGTATCAGGCTGCCGCTACTAGGGACGGCTGCCCGACTATACTGTACCGCCATGCTGTCATCCGACTCCAGGTCTGACTCACAATAGTCGTCCTCTCCCGAGCTGTCTGAGGACGCGGGGCCATCCTTCAACAACCGCTCCTGCTGTTTGCGGAAGAAGCGGTCATCGTTCAGCAGCTTCTCTCTGAACAGCCCCGCGCCCTCCAGGATCTCCGCACACCTGGCTTCCAGGGTCTTAATCTGCTTTTTGAGGCTCTTTACTTGCCTGCTGAAAACCGGGCGGTCCTTCCTCGAGGCCCTGTCGCTACGGGCACGAGCGCTTTGCAGCTCTCCACCCATAGCGAACAGGGACCTCCGGGCCCGGTCATACTCCTCCAGGACCGCCTCGATCCTCCGGCTGTAGATGGCAACCTCTTCTCCAGCTTTCCGGATGCCCCATCCTGGGGGTGATTGAGGCAGCGATGACGGTAAGGCGTCTTTTCTCCTGCTTGCAGGGACCCTTCCAGAGGAAACCGCATATCCTGCGGCCGTAGCCCCCTTCGGACCGGCTTCACCTGCCACTGCCGCTGATGTTACCGCCGTGGCTGATGTCGCCGTCTTCACGGATCCACCTGCCGGGACTGCTGACACCCCTGTCGCCACTGCTACCCCTGCCGGCGTCGCCTGCTGCATGGGCGTCGCTACTCCCAATGCTGTTCCTGATGCTGCAGCCGCCAACGTCGCTGCTGCTGCTCCCGATGCTGTTGTCCTGGTCGCCAGTCTCATTGAGGCTTGCTGCCTCAGCGACCTCCGCCTGCCCTGCTCTGCTGGTGCTGTGTCGGCAGACATTCTCCTGCCCCCCGCCTGTAAGGTCTGGGGGGCAGGAGCTCCACGCTCCATGATAAGGCTCCCTTACGCACGGGGAAGGGAGTCGGAGCTACGGTCTGTAACACAAAGACCGAAAACCACACACAATAAACGGTCTCCAAATATCAAAAGCCACGTAAGCCTCTGAAGCTAGGAGCTCAAACAGACAAGTCTGACTCCCACGGTTGCCCCGAAGGAATTGGAACTATTTTATTAGAAAAGTAGAAAAAGTTCACAAACACTGTCACATACGAAAATACAATATAAAAACTATAAACAGAGACAATACATAAATCTAAAACATAGACTAAAACCATCAACAAATAAAATACAAGAAAACACCGGGACAAAAAAAAAAAAAAACAATCGCGAACCAGCCCCATCCATTCTGCCTTTCACTCCGCCTTTCACTCTTCTCCCGTCTTTCTCCAGTCATCCGTCAGTCAAAAACTCTAACAAAAGAAAATCTAAATGAGCAATATACAATGGAAACTTATAACGGAAACTTATAACGGAAACTTATAACACTAACAAAATCCCCAACTGAAACTTACTAAAAAAAAATTTTTTTTTTTTTTTTTTTTCCTTCCCCCTCACCACACCCGGCCAGCACCACGCCCCATGTCCTCCCATGTCCGCATAGTCCTGGTGCTGGCACCACCCACCACCAAGCCCCTGAAACCCAACCTGGCTCTCCGCCTCATGTCCTCCCATGTCCACGTAGTCCAGAGCCAGGCCGGGCACACGAAAACTCATAAACCAAACCCTCCACCCCCAAAAAGAAACCCCCCCTCCCAAACAACCTACCCCCCTGAAAAAACCCTTATCTACTAACAAACAAATGGAATTATGGAATATGGAAAAAGAAATATGGGATATGGAAATGGATATAAAAAATGGAAATGGAAAATGAATATGGGATATGGAAAAATGGAAAATGGGAAAATGGACACAACATATGAACGACAACAATAACAAATAAGAAATAACAGACAAGTAACAAAAACCCACCATCCTACATAACCTGTTAAATTACCTTCCCTCCCATAAACCTCCCATGGGCCTAGGGTCGGTTATCCTCAAGCCTCTTACCCTTCCATCTGATTTCCAAAACAAAATGCCTATGTGGTGACACGCCAGCCCTCCACCAGGAAGAGAGCACAGGAGGCCCATCCCTGTCTACTCGCCCTACCGCTATATCCCTATCTATCATTCTGTCCCTACCCTGTCCCTACCTGTCCCTCCCTATCAGAAAATAATAAACCCCACCCCTCGTGCAAACCTTGCCCTACCTATCCCTATCTGGCCCTAACCTAACTAACCTACTTTAAATCCCTTATCTAACCCTCAGGGAACAGAAAAAGTGAACCCCCTCCAGAGGGTAGCAGCCCTTTCTGCGCCCAGCCCCTCGTACTCCCAAGAGCGCACCCTCACCAGGTCCACCATGATGTTTTTAACCACCTCCACCTCCGGGAGGATTTTGCCTCTCGTCGATACTAAACACCGTGCTGACCATAGGTGAAACCTGACCACTGCACTAACTACAAAAAGTGTTTGGCAGTCCCTGCCCTCCGGGTGTTTGAATGCCCCATAGGCCCACTCGGCATAGGAAAGGCCAGCCAGCCGCAGCCAACCGGTGGAGGTCCCCACCAATTTGCAAACCCTTATATTGAAGGGGCACTGAAGCAGGAAGTGCTCCATGCTTTCCAGCATGTCGCCACACTCCTCCCGAGGGCAGCCTCGCTCGTCGGAGTTCCGGTACTTCAAGTTCCCCCTCACATATAACTTACCTAGGAGGCAGCGCCAGGTCAGATCCCAAAACTTCCGAGGAAACCTTTTGGAGTTAAGAAAACGCAACCCTCCCTCTAAGGTTTCTCCTGGGCAATCTTTGAGCGCCAGAGGCTTCTGGAAGCGGGTCAACAGGACCTTGTCGTCAAGAAAACGTCTTGACTGAGTCCTGATCTCCCACGCCCCCAGACCCCACCGACGAATCACTTTCAGGACCAGGGAAGCATAGGCCGGGAGATATCCATGGGGTGCACGAAGATCTTTCACTTGCCCTCCTGACTCCCATTTCTGGAAGAAGGGCCGAAACCACCCCTGGCAGGAGGCTACCCACGAAGGAGCCCCCTCGGAGGAGAGGTTTGGTAAATTGATCTTAAGAAAGGTGTTCATTAAGAACACCACGGGGTTAACCATATTTAACCCCCCTAGCCTCCTTGTGCGGTATGTAACCTCCCTCCTGATTAGGTTGAGCCTGTTCCCCCATAACAGTTGGAAGAACAGGCAACAGATCCTACTCCAACAAGACTCTGGCAAGGCACAGACGCTACCTAGATAGATCACCAACGGGAGCAGGAAGGCTTTGGCAAGGTGAACCCTTTCTCTCAGGGTCAAAGACCAACCCTTCCAGCAATCAACTCTCTGGGCGACATCCTTAAGCCTACCTTCCCAATTTTGGAGTGGGTAATCACCCTGGCCAAAATGGATGCCTAAGATCTTTACAGACCCCTGGGGTTCTGGGAGGGTTTCCGGGAGAGAAAAAACAGGCTCTCCCCCTCCCAGCCAGAGGCTTCCACACTTATTCCTGTTTACAGCTGATCCGGAAGCCTCCGAGTAACTGTCCACTTCAGACATCACCCATTCAAGCTCCTCCCGTGACGAGACAAGAACGGTGACATCATCCGCGTAGGCTACTGTCCTCAAAGGGGAGCCAGTACCCTCCAGGTCCATCCTGACTCCCGCCACCGGCCCACCATTAATCCGTCTAATCAGGGGATCAATGGCGAACACATACAGTAGCGGGCTCAAGGGACATCCCTGTCGGACGCCCGACCCCACCTCAAAAGGACGACCAACCCAACCATTCACAAGCGGGAAAGACTCAGCCCCAGCGTATAAGGTCTGCAGCCACTGAATGAACCCCCCAGGCAGGCCATACCTCGAGAGAGTTGACCACAAATACTCATGATTCACCCTGTCAAAAGCCTTAGCCTGATCTAGGGACAGCAAGTACCCCTTCCACCGACCTGCCCTACTCTGCTCCACAGCCTCCCTGACACTCAGGACCGCACTTAAGGTGCTACGACCGGGAACAGAGCAGTGCTGAGCCGGCGAGAGGAGCCGGGGCGCAAACTGTACCAGCCGGTTGAAAAGTACCTTCGCCAGAATCTTTCGGTCCGTATTGAGAAGTGCTATGGGCCGCCAGTTCTCAATATGGCTCGGATCCTTACCCTTTGACAGAACTATAAGGGCTGACCTCCTCATTGACTTCGGCAGAGTGCCCGAGGATAGACACTCATTAAGCACGTCAGTCAAGAGGGGAGCCAAAGCTCCTTTAAAGGTCCGATAGAACTCAGATGTTAAGCCATCTGGGCCAGGTGACTTCTTGAGGGCAAGACCCTCAATAGCCCTGACGACTTCCTCTTCCCTTATAGGTTCTATCAAAACACCAAGAGAAGGGTCTTCTGCTGACTCAGGAATGGCTTCAGCCAAGAAACCTGAAATCCGATCCCGATTCAGTTCCTTCTTTGCCAAAAGGTTCGAGTAGAAGGACCTGACGACCTCCAAGATCCCTGACCTGGATTTTGTCAGGGATCCTGTACTGTCAACCAGGCCTGTTACTGTCTTACAAGTCACTGACATCTTACAGTTCCTGTAGGGGTCGGGCGAGCGGTATTTCCCGAAATCCCTCTCAAGAACCAAAGATGCGTGCCTATCGTACTGACACCTTTTGAGCAAAGCCTTCACACCGGAGATATCCTCCTGGCTACCTCCGGTCGAGACCAGATGTCCAAGTCTCTTCCTCAGTGCAGTGTACATGCGGTACATGTCCAGTGACCTGAGGCTTGAGAGCCGGCGGAAAAATCCCGCCACCCTTTTTTTGAATATCTCCCACCACTCTGACCTAGTACCCTCAAGACCCAGTAATAGTACCTGATCCTGAAGAAACTCCTCAAAGGCTTGTCTTACAGCTGCCTCCTCAAGGAGTGACGAATTCAGCCTCCACAAACCTCTTCCTCTCCGGAGGGTCTCTGAAATATTCAAAGAAAACAAAATTAGACAGTGATCAGAGAACTCCACCTCCACCACGGACACAGGGGTGGTGACGGAATTCTCCTTCAAAAAAAACCTATCTATCCTAGACCTAACACTACCTCTATGAAAGGTGAACCCACGGTGACCTGGGGAATGCCTGATGTGGATATCCTCCAGGCGAGCTTCACTCACTATTCTATTTAACGCGGCGCCATCATAGGGCAGTCTATCTCTGGTACCTCCTCGGTCTTGGGGTCTAGTTATGGTATTAAAATCCCCACCAAAGATGACTTGTTTGCCCGTAAAAAGAAAAGGCTTAATCTTCATAAAGAGGCTTTTACGGTCCCACTTTGTCTGGGGACCGTAGATGTTAATGAGGCGCAGGCTTTGCCCCTTCATGAAGACGTCTAAGACTAGGCACCTTCCCATTTCGAGCTCGATCAGTCGCTGGCATTTCACCTCTGCGGTAAAAAGCACCGCCACTCCACTATACGGCTCAGCCGCAAGAGACCAGTAGGAGGGCCCCCTGCGCCACTCCCTCCTTGCTCTGTTTATCTCTGATAGAGTACAGAGCCTGGTCTCCTGCAAAAACAAAATGTCAGCTTCAACCCGGCCAAGAAAATCAAAGGCTGCAAACCTAGCCGTATCAGACTTAATGCTGGCCACATTAATGGTGGCCAGCGTCAGTGGAGAGGGGACTGCCATTAAGACCGATTGAGCTCAATGACCTTCAGCTTCCCACCCCCTTTCCTCCTATCACCACCACCCCTAGATGAGTCTGAAGAGGACCCGCGACTTCTCCTCGTCTTGCGGGTCCTCTTCTTACATTGGGATTGGTCCATCACCTCCCCCGGTGCGGTTTGGCCAGAGGAGGGATGGACCTCCCCCGCAACTTCTCCCTGAGGAGTTACAGTGGTCGCAGAGACAGTAGCAGCTTCGGCCCTGGGTGCATCATCTCCTCCTCCAGGCTCCAGGCCAGCCTCCCCCCCAGAGGGCAGGGGGCCCCTCCCGGAGGGAGACTCAGCAGCCCCTGACGGCTCCACCTCTCCCTCTGAAGCCTCCCCTGAGGCCGACGCATCCTCACAGAGGGATTGGTACCGGTTGGGACCTACCACTAGAGGGCCGTCGAGTCTGCGTTCCTTCGTCGGGGGGGGGGGGGGGGCAGATGTTTTTGCCCTCACTTTACTCGGTGACTTTCTCCGCTTGACCGTCTCTCCCTCCCCAGCACTGACGTACTGAGAAGAAGACGACTGGTCAGCCTCTTCCTCCCTCTGCAGTCTCCTCATCTCCTCAACCAGGGTCGTGCCTACTGCTGCCTCGGCATCAGGATCCGGCCCAGCAGAGCCAGGGGCAGAAGGAAGGCACATAACTCCCTCCCTCTGCTCCCTCCTCCTCTCGCGCCTCCTTGCCCTTGATGGTGGCTGGGCCTTCTCCCTTTGCCTTGGCAGACTAGTCTCTCCTCCCCCACTCACCCCCTCCGCAGCAGGGACAGCCTCCTCAACTGCTCCCGCTTGCCGAAGGGTGGTGTTGGCGAAAGACCGTGGACACGCCCCGATCGGGTGCCCAAGGACACCACACAGGTGGCAACGCACCCTGCCACAGGTCGCCGCGAGATGGCCCACCTCCCCACACATGGCGCACTTTTGCACACGGCAGGAGGCGCTCAAGTGTGAGGGGTCACCGCACCTGTGACAGAGTTTTGGCTGCCCCTGGTAGAAGACAAGGATCCTGTCTTTCCCAAGGAAGGTTGAGGACGGGATATGCATCACCGAGTTATCCTCGTGTCGCAATTTGACCATGAAGGTCCAGGCCCCCGACCATATCCCGAACTCGTCGAGATTTTTCTTTGGGAAGTCCTTGACCTCCCCAAACCTGTTCAGCCAGGTCATGATGTCCATATAAGAAAGTGACTCGTTACGAGTTAAAACGGTCACTTTCTTAATGTTATCCTGGCGTGACACCGCCCACACCATAAAGTCACGCCAGGCGGCCTCGTCCTTCACCAGCCTATAGTTTCCCCAGAAGGTTTCTAAGCCCTCCGGGGTAACAAAGCTGATGTCAAACTCCGAGGAGCCGACAGGATGAATCAGGGCAAAGATGTCGCTTGCCCTGAAACCCATCCCGAGTAGGAGTTCCACGACCCCCCTCCTCTGGGGACAAGGGCCGGCTCCCCCCCACACGAGACGGGCCACGTTCCTCCGTGTCGGCCCCCTACGCCCGGGTGTAGGGAGAGTCCATCTGGTCTCACCTCCTTCCTCTCGGAACTTCCCTAGGCCAAAACGCTCGATCCAGAACCTAAGGTCTCTCGACTGCCCATCTATGGTCATTGTGGACTGGCCCGCCCGTAAAGCCTCCAGGAGCTGCCGTTGCAAATCGCCGTCCCTGGAGCCGGGCGGAAGACATGATGCACCCCCAGGGGCCCCAGAAGCGACGCTGGCATAGGAGCGTGGGGGCCCGGAGGCCGCAGCAACCTCCGCTGCCGGAGTACCAGCGCCACCCCCAGGGACCCCCACAGAACTACTTAGCCCAGGCACGGCAACCGGAGCACCAGAGGCGGCAACAGTCCGCCCTGGCATAGCCGCCGCGGACCGGGTCACTCCAACTGCAGCAGAAGGAACAGCGGCAGAGAGGACAACAGGAGCAACAATATCAGGAGCAGTGACAGGAGTAACAACAGGAGCAACGACAGCATCAGGAACAGCATCAGGAACAACAGCAGAAACAACAGCAGGGACAACAGCAGGGACAACAGCAGGGACAACAGCAGGGACAACAGCAGAAATACCAGAAACAACAGGGGCCACAACAGAAATATTACCAGCAGTAGAAACACTTTTTTTAGCAGCAATGGTAATAGCCCCTCCTCCCGCAGCCTCCCCGACTACAGGCTCTTGGACCCCCATGCATACTACACCACCTTCTTCAGGAATACTACTAATTACCCCTTTTGTCCCACCCGCTTTCCCCTTTACCTTACCTGTCTGCTTAACTAGCTTCTCCACTCGTCCATCATTCACACCTGCAGTCTTCCTTCTTACAGCGGGGCCGGCTGCACCACTCGCTGATGGCTTCCCCGCTTTTACCTCGGCCTCCGCATCCACAGTCACCCCGGCACCTGATGTTGTAGGAGGACACGCCCCCCTTAGCCCCGGAAGTGATCTCCGCATCACCGGCTTCATCAGCACTGGAGGAGGATGAGCCACGCCCAACTGCCACTCCCCCTTTCCTACACCTTACTCTGGGGGAAGCCATCGATATTTTAAAACCTCCTACCAGGGAGGGAGGTTTCCCTACGCCACTCCCCTCCGCAGGGGGGGGCTTCTTTGCCTTTGCCCTTGTCCGCAACTATGAGCTCCTTGTCCGCCACCACCTGAAAGGTACTATCAGGCGCCATTTTGACTGCTGGCACCCCGGGCACCCCGCCACTTGGCGTGACCCGAGGTGCCTGCGCCTCCCTTTTCTCTCCTGGAGGCATCGCAACCTGGGCTGAGGTCCCGGCACGATGCTCCCCAGGCAACGACCTGACAAATTTAAATGTCTCTATCTCTCTTTTTTTTTCCTTCCTTGCCTTCTTCCTGGTCTTGGCTCCTTTTCCCGCCTCCTCCCCGTCCAGATCTGACATGCTGAATGCTAATTGGTCCATTCTGGACGGGGACTCTAATTGGTAGATTTGCCTCATCAGCTTCCCGCCTTCTCCCGAGGCTCCGCCCTCCTCCTCCTCCGTCTCGGGCAGTGGTTGGTTCTCTGGGAGTGTGGGAGATTGCGTCACTTCCTGCCCTGTCATTCTGACTTCCTGTCTTGTCATTCTGACTTCCTGCTTCACTGCCGGCACTGATGTCTGCGTATACGTGGGTATCAGGCTGCCGCTGCTAGGGACGGCTGCCCGACTATACTGTACCGCCATGCTGTCATCCGACTCCAGGTCTGACTCACAATAGTCGTCCTCTCCCAAGCTGTCTGAGGACGCGGGGCCATCCTTCAACAACCGCTCCTGCTGTTTGCGGAAGAAGCGGTCATCGTTCAGCAGCTTCTCTCTGAACGGCCCCGCGCCCTCCAGGATCTCCGCACACCTGTCTTCCAGGGTCTTAATCTGCTTTTTGAGGCTCTTTACTTGCCTGCTGAAAACCGGGCGGTCCTTCCTCGAGGCCCTGTCGCTACGGGCACGAGCGCTTTGCAGCTCTCCACCCATAGCGAACAGGGACCTCCGGGCCCGGTCATACTCCTCCAGGACCGCCTCGATCCTCCGGCTGTAGATGGCAACCTCTTCTCCAGCTTTCCGGATGCCCCATCCTGCGGGTGATTGAGGCAGCGATGACGGTAAGGCGTCTTTTCTCCTGCTTGCAGGGACCCTTCCAGAGGAAACCGCATATCCTGCGGCCGTAGCCCCCCTTCGGACCGGCTTCACCTGCCACTGCCGCTGATGTTACCGCCGTGGCTGATGTCGCCGTTTTCACGGATCCACCTGCCGGGACTGCTGACACCCCTGTCGCCACCGCTACTCCTGCCGGCATCGCCCACTCCACGGACGTCGCTGCTCCCGATGCTGTTCCTGATGCTGCAGCCGCCAATGTCGCTGCTGCTGCTCCTGATGCTGCTCCCAATGCTGTTGTCCTGGTCGCCAGTCTCATTGAGGCTTGCTGCCTCAGCGACCTCCGCCTGCCCTGCTCTGCTAGTGCTGTGTCGGCAGACATTCTCCTGCCCCCCGCCTGTAAGGTCCGGGGGGCAGGAGCTCCACGCTCCATGATAAGGCTCCCTTCCGCACGGGGAAGGGAGTCGGAGCTACGGTCTGTAACACAAAGACCGAAGACCACACACAATAAACGGTCTCCAAGTATCCAAAACCACACAAGCCTCTGAAGCTAGGAGCTCACACAGACACGTCTGACTCCCACGATTGCCCCGAAGGAATTGGAGCAACCCATGTGGTGAGTAGGAGGTGTAAAATAAAAAAATAAAAAATAATAAAAATGCATACTCATCTGTCCCTGGCGCTCCGTTGTCCGCCGCCAGTGTCCATTCAGTCTCATGCTGGCACCTTCTTGATAGAAGTCCTGCACCTCATGTAACCGCTAAGACCAATTAGGTACAGGATTTCCAGAAATGAGGCACCGTCATGAAACCAATCAGACACAGGCAGGGGACAACGGGGTGTTGGGGACAGGTGAGTATGCTTTCTTTTTTTCATTTTTACACCTCCCTGGTGGCCGCCACAGTGGTCGATCCAATTTATGGACAGCCTCTTTAAAGGGGTTGTTTGGGCAAATTTTTTTATTGCCACTTCACTGGTCCCCCCATACAGTGGCCTCTTCACTGGTCTCCCATACTGTAAGGGGAATAGTGATGGGGCCATTATATTGTGTGGGGCAGTGATGGGGGCTAACATCCTGTGAGGGGGACATTAAACTGTGTCCAGGGTTATTTTTTTTATGGCCTATTTTGTAATTAGTCTGGGAAAGGTGAATAAAAAAAAAAAAAAACATACTCACCTGTCCCTGGTGCTCCAGTGTCCTTCCAACACGGTCCGATCCTGCAGCTTTTGCCGGAAGTTCTCACTTGCTGTGACGTCCCAGGTCCCTTCCCTTAGGCCGCTGATTGGCCTCGGGTCACGTGCAGAAGAAAACAACAGAGCTGCTGGACCGAACTGCGATGGGAGACACTGGGGACAGGAGAGTAAGTTTGTTTTTTTTGGGGCGGGGTGTTCACCTACCCCGACCTAATAAAAAAAAAAAAAAATCCTGGACAACCCATTTAATGTCCCCCAGGATATTGGCTTCCATCCCTGACCCCCCCAAACAATATAATGGTCCCATCAATGGTCTCCATACAGTATAGAAGACCAGTGAAGGGGGCCACTGTATGCGGGGGGGAATAGTGAAGGGGCTAATATATGGGGGGGAATAGTGAAGGGGCTAATATATGGGGGAAGGAATAGTGAAGAGGCTAATGTCTGCCCCTGTCGCCTCCCACTCCATCTTGCTCCTGGCGCACTGATGTGATGTCATGTGCGCCCGGAGAAGGAACAAGCAGGAGGCAACAGGAGCAGACAGGTAAGGATTGGTGCTTAGCTTGTAGGCCACAGGCTCAAAGGGGCCCATCCTACAAGCCTGTGAGCAGTACAGCAAGAAGCCAGTGGCTTTCTGCTCTACTAGTAGCAGAACCGGGTCGGCGGCGCCACTTCTTCTGGTTTTGCGATCCGGTTGTTAAAACCAGATCGCAAAACTGGGGAGAATCTGGCTGCATCACTTACCTCTCCCTGCTCCTGCTCAAGGCCTCTCCTCTTCCCACTTCAGTCTGGGCCCTGCGTAACGCACATCACGTCGCGATGACGTAATGCGCGGCATACGTGGGGGCCCCTTGGCCAGGAGCGGGGAGAGGTAAGTAAATAGGGGCCGTTACCGCACATCCACTGCCTATTAAAAAAAAGCAGTGAGGGTCCGGTAGTGCCCCCTAAAGGCATGGGGCCCACCGGGGGACCGGTGAATCGGACCCTGGGTGAGATATTTCTCCGGCTGTGTTCGTACCCTCTCAGGTTAGTTAGTCAGGCCCACGGCTACTTCTAGTGTGCAAGGCAGGGATTAGGAGTGTCACACATGAGTAATTCCAAACTGCTCATGATACTAAGCTTTTTGTTTTCTTCTGTGTTTTTATTTATACACTTGATGGTGGGTTCCCACTTGCGTCCGGACTCCGTCCTCCGCGAATCTGACCTAAATGTGGGAAAAAAGGATAGGGAAAGGTTTGAGGCGCATTGCTTAAAAACCCATTCACTTCTATGGATTTTTAAAGCAATGCGCGGGTGTCTGATTGCACCCTCTGCGCTGCGAAGCCTTTTTTTTTTGTCGGACACAAAGTCCTGCATGTCCGACTTTATTTCCGACGAAAAAAACGGCTTTGCGGTGCAGAGGGTGCAATCGGACACCCGTGCATTGCTTTAAAAACCCATAGAAGTGAATGGGTTTTTAAGCAATGCATCTCAATCCTTTCCCTATCCTTTTTTCCGACATTTAGGTCGGATTTGCGTTGTCCGGGCACAAGTGTGAACCCACCCTGACTGAGAAGTTTTCAGTCAGGGGCCAGTCCCTGGTCTGAGATCCCCAGATCATAACAGTATTTGTTTGTAGTTATAACCTGTGTTTTATGATGCTTGAAGGCCTGCAAGTATGTTAGTCTTTCTGTGCATAGCTTTCTTAGTTCATGTGTTGAGATTAATTGTTTTACGAGCTAATTTAGTGCTACATCTAAGCATATGTATCCTATACAGTATAAGTAGACATAGTATTAGGGGAGGCACGAGTGCTGGGGTTGGCATGATGCAATTCAATCCTAAGTGTGTAGAAGCTGCAGTTAAACATGGCACTTAGACAGGGAAGAAGACAGATCAGATGAATAACCACTCTAAAAACTTGTAGGTTTTAAATACAATTGTCTCACCATGTGTACTGCATGTTTTTTGTTTCTATTTGCTGCTTTTTTACAAACTTCCCGCACATTCCCACCTCCTGTTACTTCTATCCACATCAGTCCCTGTCTCCTTCCCTTTCCTATGTGCAGCTCCCACTCTCTATTCACCTTCCTCAACCACCTCAGCCCACCTTGTGCTTCTGTGCAACAAATTAGACGCTCTCACAAGTCATTTAACCATCTGCTGTCTCTCGCCATTCTCCTGCTACTAGCTGCTGGGGACATCTCTCCAAACCCTGGTCCTCCTTCTGGTAACCTCAACTCTGTACCTGTCTCACCAAGAGACCCTTCTAACTTTATTAATATTCGTTATCTGCCGTGTCCTTTTCCTCCACCAGTCTCTTTCTCTTGTGCTTTCTGGAAAGCCCGCTCACTCTGCAATAAACTTGACATTACTCAACATCTGTTTATTTCAAAGTCTTTTAACCTGCTGGCTGTCACTGAAACCTGTATTAAACAGTCTGACACCGCAGCCCCTGCTGCTGTCTGTTATGATGGCCTCCAATTTTCACACACCCCTAGACCTGAGGATAGGCAAGGTGGAGCAGTAGGTGTCCTTCTATCACCACAATGCATTTTTCAGGTCATTCCGCCATACCATCGCTCTCCTTCCCCTCTTTTGAGGTCCACACTATCAGACTCTTCCGCCCTTTCTCCCTGCGAGTAGCTGTCATCTACCGTCCACCTGGATCACTCTACCAGTTTTTAGATCACTTTAATTCATGGCTTCCCAACTTCCTATCCTGTGAAATTCCTACCTTCATTATGGGTGACTTTAACATTCCCATTAACACCCCTGTCTGTCCATCTGCCTCTCGCCTTCTATCACTAACCGCCTCTCTTTGTTTCTCTCAGCTTACTTCTTCTCCCACACACAAAGATGGTAATATCTTTGATCTGATCTTCTTACGGCTCTGTTCTTTCTCTGACTTTACTAACGCTCACCTACCAATTTCCGACCACAACCTTCTTTCCTTTAACATCAAACTTCTTGTCCTTCACAAAACATCAGTCCCCTTCCCTCCCTTGCTCCTCATTGTGAACTCTCATTATTTGACCCGGTAACAGAAGAAGAAGTCTCCCAGCTTCTTTCTTCTTCTCGCCCCACTACTTGCACAAGCGATCCTATCCGGTCACACCTCCTCTGGTTTCTGTCCCCTACTGTTACAACTCACTTTACTAAAATTTTTAACCTCTCTTTCTTCTGGAATCTTTCCCTCCTCCTTTAAACATGCTGTCATAAACCCACTACTGAAAAAAACCCTCCCTTGACCCATCCTGTGCTGCTAACTACTGATCTGTCTTTAATCTCCCCTTCATCTCTAAACTCCTGGAACACTTGGTCTACTCCCGCCTAATCTGCTATCTCTCTGCTAACTCTCTTCTGGACCCCTTACAATCAGGTTTTTGTGCACTACACTCTACAGAAACGGACCTCACAAAGGTCTCCAACGATCTTTTGACGGCTAAATCTAAAGGGAACTAGTCACTATTTATTCTTCTGGATCTCTCAGCAGCATTTGACACTGTAGACCACAAACTCCTCCTCACTATGCTCCACTCTTAGCCTCAGGGATACCGCTCTCTTTTGGTTTTCTTCCTATCTCTCTGACCGCTCATTTAGTGTATCATTCGCTGGTTTTTTTTTCTCTTCTGCCCCTTGTGGTTGGGATTCCTCAAGGCACGGTCCTAGGTCGCCTCTTCTTCTCTCTGTACACAGCCCTAGTTGGACAAACCATTTGCAAATTTGGCTTTCAATACCATCTTTATGCAGATGATACCCAACTATATACCTCATCCCGTGACATCACCCCTGCACTACTACAGAACACCAGTAACTGTCTCTCTGCTGTCTCTAACATCATGTCTTCTCTTTATCTGAAATTGAATCTTTCTTAAACTGAACTTCTTGTGTTCCCTCCATCTACTAACCGACCTAACCCTGAAATCTCCATTTCTGTCTGTGGCCTTACTATTACCCCAAAGCGCCATGCCCACTGTCTGGGGGTTGTATTTGATTCAGATCTCACCTTTACCCCATATATTCAGACACTTGCACGCTTTTGCCACCTGCACCTTAAAAACATCTCTAGAATTTGCCCTTTTTTCACCGTGAAAACATCAAAAACCCTCATTGTCGCTCTGATTCTCTCTCGTCTTCACTATTGCAATTCTCTTCTAATTGGGCTTCCTCTTACTAAACTCTCCCCACTACAATCTGTCCTGAATGCAGCCACCAGACTCATCTTTCTGTCAAACCGGTACAAAGACGCATCTACCTTGTGTCAGTCGCTGTATTGTTGTCCATCCATCACAGAATACAATATAAAATTATCCATCCTTAGCGCTGCGCCCTCCTATATTTCCTCTCTCATCACTGTCTAACGCCCTAACCGTCCACTCCATTCTGCCACTGATCTTAGACTTGCATCCTCTGTTATCCGATCATCCCATTCCCGTCTCCAAGGCTTTTCTTGAGGTGCTCTGGAATGCTTTACCCCAGACAATCCGATTAATCCCCAACTACAGCAGCTTCAAAACTGGCCTAAAATCACATCTGTATAGTCAGGCTTATCACGTGACCTGATCACAGTGTAGTGTGCAGAGGTGCAGAACAATGACACCTTTTATCTGTTAAGATTGAGATGCAAGGTAAGGAATGTACTGGTCTACAGGAGAGCAGCAGCAGAAATGGGCTGACAACTGCGAGCAGTAGAAAAAGCTACTTAAAGGCAAAACACTACTGCGAGCCAAGACCAGTCTCAGACGCCTTCACCAGAGCTCCTCGCAAGAAGAGATGGATTTTCGTTGAATCTGAAGACCGGAATTGTCACCAGAACAGAAAGTGTATTATGAATAAATGCACTGCAGTAGAAGCCTACACCAAATCCTACACACTACTCACAGGGACAGAGAAAACAGAATGGTCGACAATCACAGGTCAGCAGCTGAGGAGGGCAACACAGATCCAAATCACGAGGCGAAGACAAATCCAGGAAACAAGCCAATAATCGGAACTGATCAGGAATGCCAGAACAAAATTTCAAGACAAAAGAGTAATCCAGGTACACAGCCAAAAGTCAGTTAGCAGGAGTTAGAAAACTGATAGCCAGCAAAGCTGAGTGATGAGGGAGTGGTTTAAATAGGCCTGCTCAGGAAGCTTCTCTATGTTGTCATGGCAACCTTAAAGTAGCAACCACCAATCCTTCTTTATGTTGACCTGACAACTTTAAAGCAGCAACAACAGATGTAACATCCCTGACAGTACCCCCCTTCTATGAGGGTCCCCTGGACCCCTAACAACGGGACCAGGTTTAAAGGGAAAACTTTTATGGAAATTTCTTATCAAAACTTCAGCATGAACAGACCGAGCCGGTTCCCAGGTTCGATCCTCAGGTCCATAACCCTTCCAATGAATGAGATATTGAAGAATGCCCCTGACTCTGCATTAATCAACAATTCTCTGTACCTCAAACTCCTGATCCCCATCAACTTGAACAGGAGGAGGGGATTTATCGGGCGGAATTACAGGCGGCGAATACTTCTTTAGAAGAGATTTGTGAAAGACGTTATGAATTTTAAAAGACTGAGGGAGAGCCAAACGAAAAGATACTGGATTGATCATCTCAATAATCTTATAAGGTCCAATGTATTTAGGACCCAATTTGTGCAACGGGATTTTAAGCCGCAGATTTTTTGAGGAAAGCCACACCCTCTCCCCCACAGAAAAAACAGGACCAGCAGAACGATTTCTATCAGCATTCTTTTTAGAGATTGATTGGGAATTCTCCAGGTTCGACTGAAACTGAGCTCAAACTGTGCACAGTTTTTCTGCCTCTACCTTTACTTCAGGGTTATCAGTAGCAGGAGATAAAGAAGAAAAAACGAGGATGAAAACCATAATTACAAAAAAACTGCAAATTATTCAAGGAAACATGGTGATGATTATTAATTGCAAATTCAGCTAACGGCAAATAAGTTACCCACCCTGACTGATCATCAGAAATGTAACAGGTCAGATATCGCTCTAGTGTTTGGTGGAAGCGTTCAGTTTGACCATTAGTCTCTGGATGGAAAGTGGATGAAAAAGACAACTGAACTCCCAAGTGACTACAAAAAGCTTTCCAAAATTTAGCGACAAACTGAACGCCTCTGTCAGAGACAACATTGTCAGGAATACCATGAGGTCGCACAACATAAACAGTCTGGAGAGAGTCTTGGCATTTGGCAGTTGAGACAGTGGAACAAAATGGCACATTTTACTAAAACGATCAACAACCGTCCAAATGACAGACTTCCCTCCAGACACAGGCAAATCAGTAATGAAGGCCATAGAAATATGTGTCCAAGGTCTCTTATGTATACAGTGCTGGCCAAAAGTATTGGCACCCCTGCAATTCTGTCAGATAATACTCAATTTCTTCCAGAAAATGATTGCAATCACAAATGCTTTGATAATAATATCTTCATTTATTTTGCTTGCAATGAAAAAACACAAAAGAGAATGAAAAAAAAAGTCAAATCATTGATCATTTTACACAAAACTCCAAAAATGGGCCGGACAAAAGTATTGGCACCCTCAGCCTAATACTTGGTAGCACAACCTTTAGACAAAATAACTGCGAACAACCACTTCCGGTAACCATCAATGAGTTTCTTACAATGCTCTGCTGGAATTTTAGACCACTCTTCTTTGGCAAATTTCTCCAGGTCCCTGAGATTTGAAGGGTGCCTTCTCCAAACTGCCATTTTGAGATCTCTCCACAGGTGTTCTATGGGATTCAGGTCTGGACTCATTGCTGGCCACTTTAGAAGTTTCCAGTGCTTTCTCTCAAACCATTTTCTAGTGCTTTTTGAAGTGTGTTTTGGGTCATTGTCCTGCTGGAAGACCCATGACCTCTGAGGGAGACCCAGCTTTCTCACACTGGGCCCTACATTATGCTGCAAAATTTGTTGGTAGTCTTCAGACTTCATAATGCCATGCACACGGTCAAGCAGTCCAGTGCCAGAGGCAGCAAAGCAACCCCAAAACATCAGGGAATCTCTGCCATGTTTGACTGTAGGGACCGTGTTCTTTTCTTTGAAGGCCTCTTTTTTTTTCCTGTAAACTATATGTTGATGCCTTTTCCCAAAAAGCTCTACTTTTGTCTCATCTGACCAGAGAACATTCTTCCAAAAAGTTTTTGGCTTTCTCAGGTAAGTTTTGGCAAACTCCAGCCTGGCTTTTTTATGTCTCTGGGTCAGAAGTGGGGTCTTCCTGGGTATCCTACCATAGAGTCCCTTTTCATTCAGACGCCGACGGATAGTACGGGTTGACACTGTCGTACCCTCGGACTGCAGGGCAGCTAGAACTTGTTTGGATGTTAGTCGAGGTTCTTTAGCCACCATCCGCACAATCTTTCATTGAAATCTCTCGTCAATTTTTCTTTTCCGTCCACATCTAGGGAGGTTAGCCACTGTGCCATGGGCTTTAAACTTCTTGATGACACTGCGCACGGTAGACACAGGAACATTCAGGTCTTTGGAGATGGACTTGTAGCCTTGAGATTGCTCATGCTTCCTCACAATTTTGCTTCTCAAGTCCTCAGACAGTTCTTTGGTCTTCTTTCTTTTCTCCATGCTCAATGTGGTACACACAAGGACACAAGACAGAGGTTGAGTCAACTTTAATCCATTTCAACTGGCTGCAAGTGTGATTTACAGTAGTTATTGCCACCACCTGTTATGTGCCACAGGTAAGTAACAGGTGCTGTTAATTACACAAATTAGAGAAGCATCACATGATTTTTCAAAGGGTGCCAATACTTTGGTCCACCCCCTTTTTTATGTTTGGTGTGGAATTATATCCAATTTGGCTTTTTGACAATTCTTTTTGTGGTTTTCCATTGAAGACAAATTAATTGAAGATATTACTACCAAAGCATTTGTGATTGCAATCATTTTCTGGAAGAAATTGAGTATTATCTGACAGAATTGCAGGGGTGCCAATACTTTTGGCCAGCACTGTAGGCAAAGGTAGCAATTCACCCATTGGTCGGACCCGAGGAACCTTAGCCCGGGCACAAGTATCACATGCAGAGACATATGACATAATATCCCGGGATTTAGTAGGCCACCAGTAGTGGCGAGAAACTAGCCTCTTAGTACCAGAGACTTTCGGGTGACCACACAAAACTGAATAATCTAATTCTCTCAACAACCTGAGTCTGAATTGTGGAGGTACAAACAATTTTCCCTCTGGCGTGTTCTGAGAGGCCAACTGTTGATTCTCCCTGATCTCAGCAGCCAGATCTGAGGACACGGCAGAAACAACAATTCCCTCAGAAAGAATTGATTCGGGCTCAGAGTCCAGGGTCTGAGAAGGACAAAAACTGCGTGATAAGGCATCTGCTTTAATATTCTTTGATCCAGGCCTGAAGGTAACCACGAAAACAAACCTGGCAAAGAATAAAGCCCACCTTGCTTGTCTAGGATTTAATCTCTTGGCTGATTCTAAAAACGTGAGATTTTTATGATCAGTGAAAACAGTAATCCTATGACTGGCTCCTTCTAGGAAATGATGCCATTCTTCAAAAGCCCACTTAATAGCCAACAATTCTCTATTACCAATGTCATAGTTTCTCTATGTAGGAGAGAACTTACGAGAGAAAAAAGCACAAGGTCATAATCTAGTATGGGAGGCGGTGCCTTGGGATAACACTGCGCCGACCCCTACCTCAGATGCATCTACCTCCACTACAAACGGACAAGAGAGATCAGGCTGAACTAAAACAGGAGCTTCAGTAAACGCCTGTTTCAGAAATTCAAAGGAAGCGACAGCATCTTGACTCCAATTCAGTAAATCATCGCTGAAATCCTTCCGCCATAGGACGCTTGGGAGACTTATTCAGGACATGACCAGCGTCCCCACAGTAGAAACATAACCCTCGCTGTCTCTGGAAATTCCTTCTGTCACGAGGTGAGTTGGTGGAACCAAGTTGCATAGGGTCAGGACGTGGTTCCGGAACAGTCAGGAGATGGCAGAAGAGTGGAGACTGATAAATGTTCTTTCCTACGTTCACGTAAACGTCTGTCTAGACGTATGGCCAGAGTCATGTTTTCTTCTAGTGAGGCTGGTTGTGGATAGTTAGACAACAAGTCTTTAATAGATTCTGAGAGACCCTTACGGAAGTGACAGCTGAGAGCAGGATCATTCCACTGTGACTGAACGGACCATCTGCGGAACTCTGAGCAATATTCTTCAGAGTCACGGTGGTCTTGGGGCAGAGAAAGCAAATTTAATTCCGCTACAGCTTGGAGATCGGGTTCATCAAATAACAATCCTAGGGCAGCAAAAAATCTCTCCACGGACAATAGTTCAGGGGCATGTGGTTTCAATGAGAAGGTGGACTAAGGATCCCTTGCAGGAGTGAAATAACAATTCCCACACGTTGCTGCTCATCTCCAGATGAATGAGAGTGCTGGCGAAAATACAACTTGCAACTCTCCTGAAAGTTGACAAAAGACCTTCTAGCTCCAGAAAACCTGTCTGGAAGGTTAATTTTTGGCTCTATGGGAACAAAGGCAACTTTAGGGATTTGCGACTGGAACACTTCTTGTTGTTGAACCTTCTCAGCTAATTTTTGCACTAGCTGGGACACACCCTGCATCTGATCCACCAAAATCTGAATGTGTTCCATAGTGAAATATAAAAAATAAAAAAATATATTTTTTTTTTTCTTGGGCTGGCTATCCTGTTAAGATTCAGATGTAAGGTAAGGAATGTACTGGTCTACAGGAGAGCAGCAGCAGAAATGGGCTGACAACTGCGAGCAGTAGAAAATGCTACTTAAAGGCAAAACATTAACGCGAGCCAAGACCAGCCTCAGATGCCTTCACCAAAGCTCCTCGCAAGAAGAGATGGATTTTCGCTGAATCTGAAGACCGGAATTGTCACCAGAACAGAAAGTGTATTATGAATAAATGCACTGCAGCAGAAGCCTACACCAAATCCTACACACTACTCACAGGGACAGAGAAAACAGAATGGTCGACAATCACGGGTCAGCAGCTGAGGAGAACAACACAGATCCAAATCCCGAGACGAAGACAAATCCAGGAAACAAGCCAATAGTCGGAACCAATCAGGAATGCCAGAACAAAATTTCAAGACAAAAGAGGAATCCAGGTACACAGCCAAAAGTCAGGTATAGGAGCAGTCAAATCAAAGTGAGGCGCTTAGCAGGAGTTAGGAAACTGATAACCAGCAAAGCTGAGTGATGAGGGAGTGGTTTAAATAGGCCTGCTCAGGAAGCTTCCCTATGTTGTCATGACAATGTTAAAGCAGCAACCACCAATCCTTTATGTTGACCTGACAACTTTAAAGCAGTAACAACAGATGTAACATCCCTGACATTATCCTTCCTCCTCTGTTGCTCAGATCCTGGACCCTCCATCTAGAAGTTACACTGCACTCCTTGCACTTAGTATCTGTTTATTCACAGATACTGGCTGGTAACGGGTTCATACAGCTTCAGTTACACAACCTTTTCTATTAAAAGATGGCTGGACCATGGTAGCAAACAAGCCCTCTGACCTCTCGTGTCCCCCTATCTCCTCATAGAATGTAAGCTCTTGCAAGCAGGGCCCTCACTCCTATTGTTTATTTCTTTGTCACATCGTAATGTCTCATGTGTCCTCTGATTTGTAAAGTGCTATGGAATATGTTGGCGTTATATAAAGTTATTATTATTTATTATTATTTTATACAAGTGTAAGTAACACAACTATCACCATGTTTAATGCCTTAAGAACCTGGAGGTGAATGCTATAAGGACGTGGTGACCTGTCTATTTTAGTGTTTTCAAGACACCTCTGTGTGTAATTATATCTAAACAGTGCTCCCATCGGGCAGCAAGTGTGCATGACAGTATGTGGTAATGACCACTGGCCAAACATGTGGGACTCCGAGCATTTAAGGAAGAGAGTCCACCCACCATTTTGCACCTAACAATTATCAGTCAATCACAAGGTCCGGGATGCACCTAGGTTATGCCCACGTGTTCTGACAAGCAGTCACATAGTGCACCGTCCCTCACATTGATTGGCTTTTGAATCTCTTAGGGGTGTCAGTTTCCTCACTTGGTTGCTAGTAAAGCACTGACACTATGTCAGTGTTTATATCTCTATTTTGCAACTAAATTGTACACAGATGATAAGGGAATATCCACATAAAATATAATAAACTCAAGAGACCCCTTAACTAGAGCACATCAGGGTAATACAGAGGCAGTTGTAAAGACCAACAAGAGTTAGTTCACAGGTTCACATTTGATGGAAGAGAGGGTCTCATGTCAGTAATATTGGAGATAGGTCAAAGCTCCACATTGTGGATCTTTTTAATACTACTGCTAGAAACAGGCCCCATTAGATATGCGGGTTTATAAACCACATTGTATATTTGGACTATAGGCATAGGTAACAGTAAACCACAAACAGAAGATGATTCAGATATGTATAGAGGATGCCTATGAGTCATATGGAGATTTACTAATGTTTAAGTTTCATAAAAAGAAACAGAAGTCAAACAACTACAAATACAAAACTTTGAGTCTATATGGGTCACCCAGCAGTATTATGAGCCCAGTTACTCAATAAAACATGCATATGAAACAAAATCATTAATCCAACAGTGTTTTTCTGTATTTAGAGTAAAAGTCAACTATGACTCTTTCTAGAGAATCAGTTTATACCAGTTTCCTCCTCTCCATGGTGGCTTTATCCACTTAATGCCCTGAAATTGGAGAAATTTTGCTTGGCTTTGATGATATTTCCAAACATGTTTTAGTTTTGGCATATCTCATTTATTTTCAATGTCACCAATGTGGTAGCGTATCCATCTATGGTGCTGCCTCTTTGTCTTTCCAATATAACTGGGCAGGCACGGGCATATCAGTAGATAATCCACCCCCGTTGTGTTGCAATTAATGAAGGATCTGACTGCATATTCCCTGTTAGTGGAGATCAGGGGCGTAACTACCAGGGTAGCAGTGGTAGCAGCTGCCACAGGGCCCGGGACATTACGGGGCCCCGTGGGCCCCCGATGCGTTTTTTTTTTTTTTTTTTTTTATAGTCCGTTATCTGCTGGAGTAACCCCAGCAGGTAACGGGCCCTATATACTTACTGAATTTTAGTTCAATGTTCCTCACTTCTGTTAATGTTTTAGAGTATATCAAAAGTTTCTATAAGGCTTTGTTGACTTTGGCTTTCATTGTGCAACTGCATTGCAAAGTCCCCTTCACATAGCCATTGAAATTTGTGAGTCAGAGTCTCAGGCTAGGTTCACACATGCACCTGCATTCCGTTCGGGATTTCCGTCCCCAAACTCACTTAAAAAATGCGGAGAGAAAAGTCCTGCAACCAGGACTTTTCCCTCCGCATTTTTCGGGCGGAAACTGGGCAGAAACCCAATGGACCCCATTATAGTCTAGTTTCTGCAGGTAACCGCTTTTTAAATGAATAGGAGCCAGGGAAGCATGGGCCGCAAAATAGGACAGGAATAGGATCTGTCCTATCTGATGTGGCCCGGACTGTCGGCCTGCACATGGGACCGTGAAAATCACGGTCGTGTGTACAGGCCCATAGAAAAGAATGGGTCAGCGTGCTATCTGTGAAATACACGAATAGCACACTGACCCACACCACAGTTGTCTGCAAGGGGCCTTAGGCTCCATTCACATCTGCATCATGGCTTCTGTTATAAATGCAAACCACAACATAGTGTTGGTTTCATCTCATGGCAAGACATCTTTACCCAGCAGATTCCATTGCCTTATAATGGAGTCTCTTGAGTTATAATTTCCTGTTTTTTTACTAAACATTTGTTGTAAATAATGATTCCTCATGATATAGATACACAGAAGTAACAAGGGTGAGATACTGGTGCATCTCAATAAATTAGAATATTTTTGAAACGTTCATTCATTTCAGTAATACAATTCATAGTCAGCAGTCTTCCATGATTGTGTGTCCTACTGAACCAGACTGAGGGACCATTTAAAGGCTTAGGAAACCTTGGCAGGTGACACACTGAATTTACAATACTGAACTTTTTTACAATATTCTAATTTTCTTAGATTTGGGTTTTCATTACCTGTAATCCATAATCAACATTTACAGAAATAAAACACTTGAAATAGAACGCTGTGTGTGTAAAGAATCTAGAAAATATAGGAGGTCACTTTTTTAATGTAATTACTGAAAGAAATAAATGTTTCAAAGATATTCTAATTTATTGAGATGCAACTCTACAGTCATGGCCAAAAGTTTTGAGAATGATACAAATATTAATTTTTACAAAGTCTACTGCTTCAGTTTTTCTAATGGCAATTTGCATATACTCCAGAATGTTATAAAGAGTGATCAGCTTAACAGCAATTACTTGCAAAGTCAATATTTGCCTAGAAAATGAACTTTATCCCCCAAAACCATTCATGTGTGGGGTTGCTTCTTAGCCAAGGGAATCGGCTCTCTCACAGTCTTGCCTAAAAACACAGCCATGAATAAAGAATGGTACCAGAATGTCCTCCAAGAGCAACGTCTCCCAACCGTCCAAGAGCAGTTTGGCGCTCAACAATGCCTTTTCCAGCATGATGGAGCACCTTGCCATAAAGCAAAGGTGATAACTAAATGGCTCAGGGAACAAAGCATAGAGATTTTGGGTCCATGGCCTGGAAACTCCCCAGATCTTAATCCCATTGAGAACTTGTGGTCAATCATCAAGAGACGGGTGGACAAACAAAAACGAACAAATTCAGATAAAATTAAAGCATTGATTCTGCAAGAATGGACTGCTATCAGTCAGGATTTGATCCAGAAGTTGATTGAGAGCATGCCAGGGAGAATTGCAGAGGTCCTGAAGAAGAAGGGTCAACACTGCAAATATTGGCTTGCTGCATTAACTCATGCTAACTGTCAATATAAGCTTCTGTTACTCATAATATGAATGCAATTATATTTCTGTATGTGATAAAAACATCTGACAAACACACATAAAAACCAGAGGGCAGCAGATCATGTGAAAATATAATATTTGTGTCATTCTCAAAACTTTTGGCCATGACTGTAGTACCAGGGCAGAAAAATGTACAGTGGACTAAATTATAAACTTTAGCAAATTAGCATGTTACACATACGCATTTTCCAGTGTCTGTATATACAGTGTCCATATTAGGACATCCTCAGATATCAGAGTCAAACATCAGATTAATAGCAGTTTACAACAGTGATACCTGACTTTGACTTTGATTCTGACAACGACTTTGATTCTGACAACGACTTTGATTCTGACAACGACTTTAACTTTGATTCTGACAACGACTTTGATTCTGACAACAACTTTGACTTTGATTCTGACAACGACTTTGATTCTGACAACGACTTTGATTCTGACAACGACTTTGACTTTGATTCTGACAACGACTTTGACTTTGATTCTGACAACGACTTTGATTCTGACAACGACTTTGACTTTGATTCTGACAACGACTTTGACTCTGACAACGACTTTGACTTTGACTCTGACAACGACTTTGACTTTGATTCTGACAACGACTTTGACTTTGAGTCTGACACCTGACTCTATGCAGTTTCTGGGCTGGTTGTAAAACTTAGATGACTTCTGACTTTCATATCTGATTGAGTCACAAGTCAGCAGTCAGCTATGAAGCACATACAATGTTACACTGTGATTGGCCAGTCTGACTGACCTCTGAGTGACCTCACTGCTCACACTCAGGAGTAGAAGATACTTGTATAAGGCTGCAGGCTGAGAGCTCCATGAGTCTGATAAAGAGTTGTCTGATACCTGACTCAGTCAGAGATCAGACTCACACATCATCTGAGTTTTTCATATACATACAAGCCAGCCAGCACATACAATGGTGGAGATTTATCAAGTAAAATGCTCCATAATTCTGGTATCATTTTCACCAAATAACCTCTCTGTGTGCCACATTCATAAAGTGTTTTAAATACTTTTATTACTTGTACAAAAAGGAGCGTGACCTACAACACTGTGCTGCAAAAATACATCCAAATAACCTCTCTAACATTTATCAAGTGTTTTAGGCTGAGGCCCCACATACCAGGCTGCAGCAAAAAGCGCTGTGGAAAAAACCTTGGCAGAAATGCATCACGGTTTTTCCCTCAGAGATTTTTGCTGAAAGTCTGGCGAGGTTTCCTCTGCGGACTTTCTGCTTCCATTATACCTATATATATATGGATGCTTGATGTAATTATTTATCATTTATTTGTTTTTTTTACATCCTTAGTCTCCCCCCCCCCCCGTGCACGTACACGCGCGATCTGCCAGTCTGTTTTCCTGTTGGGCCGCTGTATCAAGTATGGTTGGTGATGCGGGCGGCTCCATATTGTCATGTGGATATGCTGGCGTGCTCGCCCAGGAATGCTCCATTATCCAGGTGATGGGCAGGGGTTTCTACACCCTTTTGACATTCAAAACCAGGGTCCATTTATAAAAGCTTCAGTCCCACTGCAGTGGCACCACCCCAGACGAAGGCGCAGCCGAAACGCACATCGGTCGTGTCGTGTCAGTCCTTGGAGGTTTATTCATGGGTATGTGGTCTATTACTACTTTTTGAACTGGTTCTCTGGGCCATTATTACCACTGCGGTATAATGAATTGAAATATAAGGCCACATGGACCTATTTATTTATGTAGACTATTTAGTCCGATGAATTTATAATAGTGTGAGAGTATGAACCCAGAGGGCGCTAATGAGCGACCCAGGGCCAGGACTGAAAAGGTCCTCAGCCATACCTATGGGTGGGGCATAACTCCAAAGGGAGTGGATACAGCAGCAGAGCTGTTGTCGAGAGCTGCAGGAAGCAGGGAGTGTGGAACCAGCCAAGGACAGACAGGCGGTCTGTGCCAGGAGGACTGGGTTCCAAAAGAGGACTTTTGGCTTGAGCTGAACATGAGTCAGGCTGCTTGTTGCCCCAGAGGATAGATAGGGGTCAAGCAGTAAGGTAGCGCCCTAAATGTGGCCCAGGCTGTTTATTTTGTTATTATTCTGTACCATTTTTTAGGTGAAATAAAGCCATTTGCTTTAGACTAGCACCGTCCGATTGCTGCTTCTCAATCATGTATACATATATCTTATATTCACGAATTTTGTATTATTTATTATATGAATTTTCATGTCTGGTTTCTCTTTTTATATACGTACTTGTGGTTCCATATTAACTTATTTATTGCCTCTATAAGTGTCTTACGCACATAAGTTTATGGACTGTTGGTTCTATTCTGTGAATTGTATTGAATTATTTTTAAATGTTATATATAATAAAACATATATTTTTTTTATTTTTTGTACTTTGAGTGCTTTGCCCTTTCTTCTTTTTTACGGTTTAACCACTTGAAGAAGACAGCAGCCAGAAAGTTAGAGGTCAGAGAGGGGAGACATTAGCAGACAGTGGATTGCGGACGGATGACAGTAAGTTAAACAATGTAAGAGATTGACTATAAGTCTGTTTTAATAATAAAACTGAAGTTTTCAGTTCTCAGTTAAGCAGTGGGCCCCCTTGAGCCATTTGGGCCCCAGCATCTGCCCAGGTTTGCCGGGTGTTAATGCTAGCCATGAGCTACATACAGTGGCATAACTAAAGTCTTGTGGGCCCTGATGCAAACTTTTGTCTGGGGCCCTCTACCCCCTCCCTAAAGCGAATTCATGATAGTGACGGTTACGGGTGCTACAGCGATATCTCAGATACTTGAAAGGGATACAGCTGTAGTACCCACAACTGCAGTTATCAATAATATGGTGAGTGAGCAGCGAAGCGCCTGGCACATAAACAATACTCGGACAGTATAATATGCTCCGCAGTGGCCCCCACTCAGTATTATATGCTCCGCAGTTGCCTCCATACAGTATTATATGCTCCACAGTAGCACCCACACAGTACAATATGCTCCACAGTTGCCCCCACACAGTATAATATGCTCCACATTGGCCCCCACAAAGTATTATATGATCCACAGTGGCCCCCACACAGTATTATATGATCCACAGTGGCCCCCCCACAAAGTATTATATGCTCCCAAGAGCCCCCCCAGAGTCGGTGCTGTTATTATACTCTGGGGCAGTGGCATAAATATCGGGGTAGCAGCGGTACCGGCTGCCACAGGGTCCGGGACATTAGGGGGCCCGTTACCTGCTGGAGTAACCATTTCCATATGGCTGTGGGCCCCATACCCCTCCAGGCCCGGTCACAATCGCATCAACTGCGACCGCGATCGTTACACTACATATTCCCATCTTGGCTGTGGACTGAGATTGGAATATCCTTTTAGTGCATTATATAACTCTCACCAGTTTTTAAAATATAAGAAATGAAATGAAGACATATAGACATTATAGTGGAGTGGTCACCACCACCGAACATCCCTTTATGAGTCAGAATGGGGAGCAAGTCTGGTAAACCTAGCACGTCAATGCATTATATGGATGGCCACTGCAGACATGTAAAGCCAGATGCAGCTATCTGCTGACAACAGCATCCGATCACTTGGGGTTGGTTAAGCTGGACCTGGTGTAAATATTCTAATGTGTCCTATATACAGAAATGATTCCTTCTGCATGAAGCAGTTGATGCTATTATGACTATTTTCTGTTGTATATATTTTTGAGGCTTTACAACTGATAACAGTGTTTCTAAATATGTTGCTTGAATATCACCATACATGTCAGGAATAGCTATAATGTTTTTTCCATTTACTACTATAATTTGGATAAATATCTGTGCCCCACTTTCTAGGTTCTCTGCAGTTGGCAGCTTTCAAAGCATTATCCACTTTTTTGTACCTTGATGGCCTATCCTTGTAGGTGTGTTCCACTTCTTTTTTTTAACCATTAAGGAGCCTTAAAATAACAGACACTACTTTATATACTTACCTGTTCATTTGGTCGGAGTACCAGCAACGAGTCTCTGTTCGGGTCTCTTGTGTTTGTTTACCTTCTGCTACATATAAGTGCTTTAGCCAGTCAGTGACTAAACACTGATGGTCAGTAAGACCAGGGACCTGATCGGAGATTCTCTGCTATATTCCCAGACAAGTGAGTATTTGTTATTGAGTTTTTGTTATTCCAAGCCACCGTAGGTCTTAAAAAAGAAGAGGAACACCCCAAGACAGTTCATCAATTTTAGACCTAACATCTTATGGGGACCCCCTCTGAACAGCTGTTTTTACCGGACAGCGGCTTTCAGCATTGTTTACATTCTATGTTAAGGATAGGCCATCAATTTTAAAATAGTGGATAACCCCTTTAAATATCTTTCATTTCATCTATTCCCTAAAATATTATCAAATTGGTAACATTAGAACCAGTGGTGTAAAGCTCCTGGGCCCCAATGGAAAATCTGTAATGGGGCCCTACCTACGTTGTGCCATTTAGAATAACGGTATATTTATGTGGCAGAGGGATTTTTGTGGCTCCCTCAGGGTCCAGTGGCAGCTGCTACTGCTGCACCCCAAATAGCCGTGGTGCCGAACCTATGGCCAGAGTCCTCTCTGTGGGCATATATGCTGTAGCCCTGTGACCAGGCCTGCAGCACTGTGATAGCAGTCGGGGAAAGCCTGGTTCCCTGACCGCTATACATATCATTAATGTTAGCACTATGTGATGTCTGTACATGCCACTGGGCCCCTTACCAATTGCAGCTGGCCCAGGGGAGGTGATTAAAAAAAAAAAGCAAAACAAAGACTTATACTCACCTCTCCTGGCTTCCGATGGTTCCCAGCATATTCTTCGGAGCTCTGAGGTCACGCGCCCCAGAGGTCTTTGCTGGGGCTTGTGATTGGGCTTCAGTAATGACCGCTGAAGCCCAATCCCAGACCCAGGCAGTGACCTCTGGGGTGCGTTGCCTCAGTTGGAGCGAGGATACCCAGGAGAGGTGAAGCAAGGTTAGTATAGATTTTTATTTTTACTTACCACCCCTGGGCTTCCACTTATTATACTCTGGAGTCTGAGGAGACCCCAGAGTATGATAATAGCACCGAAACTAACCGGATGGCAGGAAGCGGCTTGAGGGGGATTCTTGGGAACATTTTATACTGTATGGGGCTACTGCGGAGCATATTATACTGTGTGGGAGCCATTGTGGAACAGATTGTACTGTGTGGGGGCCACTGTTGAGCATATTGCACTGTGTGGGGGCCTCTGTGGAGCATACTGTGCTGTGTGGGGGCCACTGTGGAGCATACTGTACTGTGTGGGGACCACTGTGGAGCATATTGTACCGTGTGGGGGCTGCAGTGGAAAAGATTGTACTTTGTAGGGGCCACTATGGTTTGTATCATTAAAAGCTCTGTAAAGGACCATTCACACAACCGTATTTTGTGGGCCTGTAACTGTCTGCAATCGTGGATCCACAATTGTGGACAGTTACGGACACATTTATTTCAATAGGGCCGTGCACACGTCCTGGTGTTTCAGACCACAAAAAAATAGGACATGTCACTATAAGGACCGCATTCGGGGATGCACAAATATGGCACGCAAACATGGCTACAGTCATGTGAATGGGGCCTTATTTTGTTTTTCTTTTAAGACAAAAGATGTTAATGTATGAATTGTTTTTTCTAAAATAAAACCTCAGTATTAAAGAGATTGTCCAGCCAAAATTAAATTTTTAAATAGGCTGGGGCAGGTGAATAAAAAAAAAAAAAAAAAAATCATACTCACCTGTCCCCAATGCTCCAGTGTCCTCCCAGCGTGGTCCGGTCCTGCTCCTTTTGTGTCTTCTCAAAGTGAAAATGGTCACCATCTGTGACATCACAGATCCCTTCTGCTGAAGCCACTGATAGGCCTCAGTGGTCCCATGACCGCTGAGGCCAATCAGTGGCCTTAGGAAGAGACCCGTGATATCACAGGTAGTGACATCTCATGCCCTTCACTGAGGCTGCTGATTGGCCTCAGGAGTCACGTGTGGCTGGGACTTCCGCCACATGTTAACACTGGACCAAGAAGACCAGACTGCGCTGGGAAGCACTGGAGCATCGGGGCAAGGTGAGTATAATTTTTTTTTTTTTTTTTTTCACTGCCTCCGGCCTATTTCATTAATACATTTAATGTCCAGTTTTGCCTGGAAAACCCCTTTAAGTTTAAATTGCTGTGTTGGGTCTTTGTGATAAATTAGTGGGTTTTGGGTTGCAGTTTGGTTACTTGGTCTCTAAAAGGTTTGTCATTACTGACACTGCCCTAGAGCTACACTCCTGATTAGAACACAACAAGCGTATTGCGTAACCACTGTCCTAATGTGGGAATTAGCTAATAAGCAGAACCACGACTGAATTTATCCTCAGCCTCCATGTATGCAATAATGACAAGACATTACAGAAGCAGACATAGTATCAGATGTCCCTGGAACATCCAGAAAATCAATGGGCATGTAGGGATCATAAGAAACATAATATCGCTTTTTCCGTCTTCCAAATTCATGCAGATTTAGGGCATAAAGATACATAAGCTCATAATGGTGGCTGTTGAATATTTAGTATCAAATATGTCCTTGCTCAAGGAACCACCTTTCAACCTATAACGCCACTCTTTCCCTGCTGCATCCTGAAACAGAGGCTTAAAATTTAGTATAGGTACAAACACACAACTGAATAATCAGATACACTACCATTCAAAAGTTTAGGGTCACTTAGAAATTTCCTTATTTTTGAAACAAAAGCACAGTTTTTTTCAATGAAGATAACATTAAATGAATCAGAAATACACTCTATACATTGTTAATGTGGTAAATGACTATTCTAGCTGCAAACGTCTGGTTTTTAGTGCAATATCTACATAAGTGTATAGAGGCCCATTTCCAGCCACCACCACTCCAGTGTTCTAATGGTACATTGTGTTTGCTGACTGTGTAAGAAGGCTAATGGATGTTTAAAAAACCCTTGTGCAAGTATGTTAGCACAGCTGAAAACAGTTTTGCTGGTTAGAGAAGCTATAAAACTGACCTTCCTTTGAGCTAGTTGAGAATCTGGAGCATTACATTTGTTGGTTCGAATAAACTCTCAAAATGGCCAGAAAAAGAGAACTTTCATGTGAAACTCGACAGTCTATTCTTGTTCTTAGAAATGAAGGCTATTCCATGCGAGAAATTGGCAAGAAACTGAAGATTTCCTACAACGGTGTGTACTACTCCCTTCAGAGGACAGCACAAACAGGCTCTAACCAGTGTGGAAAGAGAAGTGGGAGGCCCCGCTGCACAACTGAGCAACAAGACAAGTACATTAGAGTCTCTAGTTTGAGAAATCAACACCTCACAGGTTCTCAACTAGCAGCTTCATTAAATAGTACCCGCAAAACGTCAGTGTCAACGTCTACAGTGAAGGCGACTCAGGGATGCTGGCCTTCAGGGCAGAGTGGCTAAGAAAAAGCCATATCTGAGACTGGCTAATAAAAGGAAAAGATTAATATGGCAAAAGAACACATACATTGGACAGAGGAAGATTGGAAAAAAGTGTTATGGACAGACGAATCGAAGTTTGAGGTGTTTGAATCACACAGAAGAACATTTGTGAGACGCAGAACAACTGAAAAGATGCTGGAAGAGTACCTGACGCCATCTGTCAAGCATGGTGGAGGTAATGTGATGGTCTGGGTTTGCTTTGGTGCTGGTAAAGTGGGAGATTTGTACAAGGTAAAAAGGGATTTTGAATAAGGAAGGCTATCACTCTATTTTGCAACGCAATGCCATACCCTGTGGACAGCGCTTGATTGGAGCCAATTTCATCCTACAACAGGACAATGACCCAAAGCACACCTCCAAATTATGCAAGAACTATTTAGGGAAGAAGCAGACAGCTGGTATTCTATCTGTAATGGAGTGGCCAGCGCAGTCATCAGATCTCAACCCCATTGAGCTGTTGTGGGAGCAGCTTGACCGTATGGTACGCAAAAAGTGCCCATCAAGCCAATCCAACTTGTGTGAGAATGGGGTGAAATTTCTCCAGATTATCTCAGCAAATTTACAGCTAGAATGCCAAACGTCTGCAATGCTGTAATTGCTGCAAATGGAGCATTGTTTGACGAAAGCCAAGTTTGAAGGAGAAAATTATTATTTCAAATAAAAATCATTATTTCTAATCTTGTCAATGTCTTGACTATATTTTCTATTCATTTTGCAACTCATTTGATAAATAAAAGTGTGAGTTTTCATGTAAAACACAAAATTGTCTGGGTGACCCCAAACTTTTGAACGGTAGTGTATGAACAGGAATCTGTGCTCTGTTTCATTATGTTATTCATAAGGCCACATTCAGATGAACAATAGCAATGCTCTGTGTTCAGTAAGGATAAAATGGATGATTTTACATGCATTGAATTAGTGCATTCTGATTGTCTAATTTTTGTGTCCAAATGGTATTAGTTTTCATGAGTTTTTTTTTTCCAGTGTTTCCTAGCATCTGTTGACCATATACGAATGGCGTTCAGATCAAAATGGCGCATGGAGCTATTTTTCTCTGCTTAGACCAATTGTGTGTGCAGAAAATCGCCCTGGTAAATTCCCACCTCCCACCCATTCCTGATTTAGCAGGATAGCCCTGGATTTCGGGTACTGTCTGGGCTTGTGTCCTTGCTTCAACTCTATCTGTATGCAAAGGGCACAAAAAGAATTGAGTACAATGATGAAACAAGAAGTCGTCAACAACAAGGGGAACATTATACTGTGGGGGACACAAGGGGGAAATTATACTGTGTAGGTGCTACAAGAGGAGATTATACTATGTGGGTGGCCAAAAGATGTGGGGGCCACTAAACTAGCGTTATATTGTGGCTTATCATACATAAATTTGCTGATTTTGTCCTTCTTTCTGACCTCTGAAAGTTGGGAGGTGTAAATTCTGAATTGCCCTAATAACTTTACTATATAATATACACTCTGAGAGCACATGGATGGGAATCACTGCTTCCATCCAGGATTTTAGACAGAGACATTTTATATAGTTACTGGGTTGCAAAACATTCACAAATGTCCATCAAGTTCATTGAAATGCTGAAAACACATTGGATGTCATATATTTACACAGATATAAGAAATATATATTGTAATTTGGTCACATACAGTCAGTGATTGTTCCATGTAACAATCATCTTACTAATGGAGTTGTGAAGATCACTTCCTTGTGTCTGTGTATTCAGATTCAATTCCTTCCCACTGCAGGAATTTTTCGATTTTTGATTCTGACTCCCCGCCTTTCAAATCCTAGAACTTTGTTATTTTTTTTGTTCACAGAGCCATATGAGGGCTTATTGTTTGCAGGACAAATTGTACTTTGTATTGGTACCATTTAATATTATGTACAATGTACTGAGAAGCTGGAAAAACATTCAGAATCGGGGGGAATTGGAGAAAGACTGTTTGTGCAACCTTCTTACGGGTTTTGTTTTACGACGTTCACTGTGCAGCCAAAATGACATGTAGCCTGTATTCTATGGGTAACTATGATTCTGGGGATACCAAATTTATATAGTCTTTTTTTTTTTTTACGTTTTAACCCATTAAAAAAAAAAAAAAAAATTTGCAAAAAAAAATAAATTTCCTTGAGTTCTGACACTCATAACTTTTTTTATATTTCCATCTATGGGGATGTATAAGGCATCTTCTTTGCAGGTCCAGATGTACTTTTTCGTTATACCATTTTTTGGAATGTCTGATGTTTTGATCGCTTTTTATTAAAATTTTTATGGCAGGGAAATGTTGAATAAATGGTGGTTTTGCCCTTTTTGTATTTTTTTTTTCCCGCTATGGAAAAAAAAAAGATATAGTAAACTATAAAAAGACATTTAATGCTTTACATTCCAGCTGTCCTGGAGTTGCAAGATTTTTCTTAAGATTCTCTAAAGCCACTTTCCCTGTTCCATTTAAAGGTATTGTCTCATCATAAACAACCATTTTCATATAGGAGCCAATGCTGGTGGCATGGATCTGGTTCTGATTTTTGCAGGGCTAGCTGGACTATTCCCCTGAAGTGGTAGTGGTTACAATGTCCATTCATGTGATCCAAAGAAGGCTTCTTCCAGGCCCAAATAGGGGGATCCCAATTGGGGGACAATCCTCTTTGACAGCCATGTGCAGTGATAGGGGTTGACAACGACCATCACACCGTTCTTGAAGTAGTCAAATTCTTCTAATGTTGCATTTTACTTTTTTAAATTTCTATTGCAAGCTTCTAGAACATATGCTTATTTGACAATTATGCATGCACATAACTCATATTTAACATATAGCGCACTGCTTAGTAGTTAGTCTTGCTCTTGTTGATTCTCCCTGTTGTAGCCCCTTGTAGACCCATTGCTTTATTGCACAAGCTACAGTACCAGCTGTATTGTATAACCACATAATAACTAATTAAATAGCTGTCCACATTTATAAGATGGAAATACCTGTGCAATATTTTGATTCATGATATTCAAAACCATAGATAGTTATTTCATAACTGAGCAGTTGACAATGCATCTGGTTCTAGTTTGGACTTCTGTAAAAGGAAAATCTATCTAGTCAGGGGCATAGCTATATGGGGTGCATAGGTAGCAATTGCCATTGGGACCTGGAGCCTAAGGTGGCACCAAAGGCCTCTCTATTCAACATAAGAAGACACCAGTATTATACATAGTACATGGTAAGCAGAGGCCCCATTCCAGATTTTGCACTTGGACCCTCAGAGTTTCATCTAGTCCTGCCTTCTGGCTAGAATATTTTATATTGTAATAGTTCTACACTTGGTATGAAAAGTTATACATGTCAACGTATAAAGTGACAGCACAGATGTATTCATTTAAGTGATGTTTCAGCTCTCAGCAGAGCCTTTCTCATATATGCACAGAGAAGTCTTCAGAGATATTTCCATTTTGGACTACATCTTCCTCAGGGCTTATTCCCTTAACCCTCTTTATATACATTCTGAATCCTACACACCTCATCATATCAGTAATCTCCATATATATGCACAAACAGGGCCGGCGTTAGGGGGGGGGGCAAACTGGGCAATTGCCCAGGGCCCCAACACCCATAGGGGCCCCATAATTTCCCTACTATTAGGACTTTTAATAGGCAGTAGATGGAAGCATCAGCAGATGCAGGGTCTGCTGGTCGCTGCTTCTACAGTTTGCCGGCACTTTTAGAAACAGCTACTAGCTTCCCCCCTCCCACCCCATGCAGTGAGTGGTCCAGCACATCGTAGTGTGCAGGGGGGGAGTCTGCTGCGATGCTTTCACTACTGCCAGACAGAGCTGCACATGAGCTTCCTCCATTTCCAGTTCACCCAGCAATTCAGCCAAGTGTAAGTGTATGTTTTGTGTAAAATATGTATATTTAATATGTATATAATATGTATATATCTGTATATTTGTTTACAGTATGTGTGCTAGCTACTGTGTGAGTACTGTATGATTGTAGACAGGTATGTGTGTGTATATATTGTATATGAATGTATGTGTGTAAATATATGGTATATGTGTAGGTATATACAGCATATTATTGTCTATCTATGTTTTCTTCTGTACATGTGTACCATTATACATACTAGAATTGTATTGTATAGTGTAATGCTCAGTATATTGAGATGTTAAACAGGTTGTCCAGGAATTACTGTTTTCTGCAAGGAGGCCGGGGAAGGTGAAAAATAAGAAAGCGCATACTCACCTGTCCACGGTGTCTCCCACAACTGCCTGTTCTGGCAGGAGTTATCGCCGCACGTAACTGCTGAGGCCAATCAGCAGCCTAAGGAAAGGACACGGGACATCACAGGTGACGTATGTGAGTGACATCCAGGTTCCTTTCCTTAGGCTGCTGAGACGGATGATAGGCCTCAGCGGTTACATGTGGCGAGAACTGCCACTGGAACAAGCCCCTGGGATCCGCTGGACCGGACAGGGGTGGGAGGACCAGGGACAGGTGAGTGTGGGCTTTATTTTTCACCTTCCCCGGCCTCCTTGCAGAAACCTGTAATTCCTGGACAACCCCTTTAAGGATTAGCCCCAACACAACAAAACGCAGCTAAAACGCACAGGAGATAAAAAGCAACAAAAACACATTATTTTTTTTTCCCACAGCGTTTTTCATTGAGCTTTTGATGCATTTTTCTCTGCACTTTCTTCCCCTATTACGGTAAATATATGTGGAAATTCTCGCACGTTTCTGCAGCCGCCATAAACACTGTGTTTCACGTTACAGAAAAGCGGATTTTTTTGTTGCTGTTTTTTGAGCCAAAGCCAGGAGTGGATTGAGCAGAAGGGAGAAGTGTAAGAAGCTTTCTAGATATTTCACAATCCTTTTATACCCCTGCTTGGCTTTGGCTCAAAAAACTGAAGCAAAATCTGCAACAAAAAAAGCTGCTTTTCCTCAAAGTGGGGTCTCAGCCTTAAGGCCAGGGCCCCACGTGCCATAAACGGTCATTTTACAGTCTCTGCAAAGTGTAGTCCTAGGAACAAACTGCTTACTGCAGCATACTATTACAGTGCAGGGCAGGAAGAGGTTAATTGCTGGCTGGCGTTATGAGGGGGCATCTGCAAATAAAAGGGGCTAGTTGTGTTCTCAAGATGGGGAATGGAGTAACTCTGATCGTAGTGAAGTGTTTGGCGCTACGAGGGGAACATTATAAGTAAAAGCCGCTATTTGTGGATTATACTATGAGGACAGAGGGGAATCTGGCAGTAAGTGGCTGACGTGACAGTATTTAGTCATGGTATAGCAGTCAGTGGGTGACGTGACGGTATTTAGTCCTGGTATAGCGGTCAGCGGGTGACGTGACAGCATTTAGTCCTGGTATAGTGGTCAGCGGGTGACGTGACAGTATTTAGTACTGGTATAGCGGTCAGTGGGTGACGTGACAGTATTTAGTCCTGGTATAGCGGTCAGCGGGTGATGTGACAGTATTTAGTCCTGGTATAGCGGTCAGCGGGTGACGTTACAGTATTTAGTCCTGGTATAGCAGTCAGCAGGTGACGTGACGGTATTTAGTCCTGGTATAGTGGTCAGCGGGTGACGTGACAGTATTTAGTCCTGGTATAGCGGTCAGCGGGTGACGTGACAGTATTTAGTCCTGGTATAGCAGTCAGCAGGTGACGTGACGATATTTAGTCCTGGTATAGTGGTCAGCGGGTGACGTGACAGTATTTAGTCCTGGTATAGCAGTCAGCAGGTGACATGACAGTATTTAGTCCTGGTATAGCGGTCAGCGGGTGACGTGACAATATTTAGTCCTAGTATAGCAGTCAGCAGGTGACGTGACGATATTTAGTCCTGGTATAGCGGTCAGCGGGTGACGTGACAGTATTTAGTCCTGGTATAGCAATCAGCAGGTGACGTGACGGTATTTAGTCCTGGTATAGTGGTCAGCAGGTGACGTGACAGTATTTAGTCCTGGTATAGCGGTCCTATTTGATAATTCTGTATGTATATACATTTTTTTAATTGTGTGTAGGAAAAGGCATATGCCTTGTTACTTGTGCACCTGATTTATAAAGGGTCACAAGCAACTAGTTTGGCTATGCAAAAAAATTTACAAACAAATGAAACAACTCCTTTATGCTAAGGCCCCATGCTGCGGAAAAGACTGCGGCGGAAACGCATTGCGCTTTTTTTTCTGCAGCGTTTTTCATTGCGATCTCAGAGTTTTCCTCTGTGGACTTTCTGTACCTATTATACCTTTACGGAAAACACCAGCATTTATGAAGGTATAATTGACATGCTGTGAAAACGCAGCTTTTCCGCTGCATTTTTTTTTTTTTCGCAATGTGTATGGGATTAGTCAGAATCCCCTCCACTTTGCAGGTACTGTAAAACTTTTGCTTTCACAAAGTGGCGGGCCCCGGCCTTAAAGACCTTAGGAACACCCCTGTAAGCACTGCAGGACATCACATTAACAGAATGCGACTATGTAGTAGGTACAATATTTCAACATTTGGGGCCCCACTTTTAATTTTGCCCAGGGCCCCACTTTGTCTAAAACCGGCCCTGTGCACAAACATACAGAATACACCACATACAATCCACAGACATTAAACTCCACAAGTGACATCTGTAGAGCAAAAGTACATTTGCTATAAAATATGACACCGCTTACGCACAGCTCATAGTTGTCAGTTCTTACAAGCTTGCAGTTTTGGAAGCTCAGAATCTGTTAAACCTAGTTTTCTGGAGATTCTAGTTGCTTAGAAACCTTCCAAGAGAAGGGCAAGGCGTTTAGAAGCTAAAGGTAGGATGTACTGTACTGTATGACATAAGGCATTAAACACTGTATAATGTTAAAAGCTTCTTTTTCTTCAGAATCCAGCTATGTATGGCTTTATTAGAAAGGGTGGGGGATGTGATGATACTATGGCAGGTTCTGCTGACCTGAGCTGGGCTGTTGCATGCGGTGGGGGCACATGAGTAATATGAGAATGACATCATCTTGTGAGAGTGGATCCTCCCGAGGGAGCAGAGAAGAGCAGGAGGAGGGAATGAGAGAGAGAAGCAATCACTCTGAAAGCTCTGGATGGATCCCAGCACACGGCATGCTGGCTGACTCCAAGTATGGTCGCTTTCGCAATGAGTCTGTAACTTCAGCAGAGGAACAGACAACTCTGTCAGCCGGAGCTATGAGTGGACAAGTGGCCCCTGGTACACCAAGCACATCGCCATCATTGGGTCAACCATTCTCTGAACCACAATGTCCAGACGAGCAGGATGTAGCTACCACCTTCTGCATGATGATACCCAGGATGGGACAATGGAAATTCTCAAGTCCTGCAGCTTTCCTGAGCCGATCCCCATCTGGTGCCAGCAAGGATCTGTCCTTGGAAAAGTCGGGGGCTTCTGGGGGACTAGGGTCAGTGTTTGGAGCCTGTGATCCTGTTTGCTCGACTCCTTGTACTCTGCAGGTGATAAACCGGTTGCGAGGGGGCGCAGGAGGAGGAGGTAGAAAGGCTTCTCGGACAGAGACTTATAAATTGCCAGGGGAGGAGTGGACTCGTAAAGGGACTTTTATCAGCAAACCAGCTCAGGGTTGGCTTCATCCTGATGATCGATTGCAAGGACCTGGAGTGTCTTATATTGTGAGGGTGAGTGTTGTTACAATGAACACAGGTTCAAATGAGAAGAAAGAAGCAATATGAAAAAAATATTGTTTTACTGTCATATATTATGACAGTAAAACAGATGCATCGATATGACAATATAGGGATGGTAAAAATTGTCTGGAGACTGGAGGCCTTTCATCTGAAGTCGGTCAGTTAGTGATATCAATATGGAGCTGCAGAAGTAGCACTTGGTTAAGAGAGCCAATATCATATTAACTCATTCTGTCCTGAAGGCCCAAATTTCTTTTAATGATACGCCCTAAGTTCCTACAACATTCAGGTACGAGCATTTCCCTTTAAATAATGGCTCGGCGATGCTAAGGCAATGCCCAGAGTGTTTTGTTCTCTTACCTAATTGGATAGCTTTTTCTTGGCTGGGACTGATTTGTAAAAGTGCTGATGCAATGTTTTTCCCTTTGTTTTGCTGCGCACTGATTGGACGGCTGCTCCTTTGTTTTGATGGAGCTAAGGAAGGGCTGGTGTAACCATATTAGATTTTAGAACAGCTACATAGCCCTCATAGCATAAACAAGAATACCATATACATATTGGTGTGTCACAATTAACATTTAATTGATAACTCCAATATAATAATTATTTAATTATAATGCCTACGTTAACTTTTTTTTTTATTTTATTTCTTCTTTTTTTTTTTTTTTGTATAAGTGTTGAAATTTTTTGGGGGTATTTCCAGTTTCCAGAGGCTGACTAAGAGCAATAATACAATTACAGAAATCACCTGCACCAGATATGTGCTTCTAATGTCTTCAGATCTTAACAGCTCTATGTCACATACAGGACAATGTAAATATATATCTTTATTAAATGTTACTTTACTTATTCTCTAAAGAGTCTATCTTGCTTCATCTCTGATTTTGGCTGACATCTTCCCCTTGCTCATGGAGTTGTCCTCACCATAAATTGCCTGTGTTAGGGCTCTTTCTTATATGAACATGCAGGTCTACTCTGTCGGATATATCTCCCAGGGGTAATGAGCTGAGCCAGAGAGGTGTTCTCTGTCTGACATCAATTCTGGAGATTTTCAAGTGTGCTGTTAAATTAGATCAATTTAATTACAAGACGAGAGCAAGATACAGAAATAGGAATGATTGGATAAGGTCTGTTGAAGCATAAGGATAAAGAATGAAGCATATAAGATGAGCTGCAAGGTAATTTTCTTTATTTTGAGTAGGGTATTCAATAACATCTGCTTGGCCTTTCAAATTACCATTAACCGTTTAACACATCTCATGTCTTAGAAAGTATGACCTATCTGCTAACTCTGCCCTCTTCATAAATCGCTATTCTTTCCAATTTAATATTGAGCTAACCAATGTGTCATCACATGTTTTATGTACACATCCTATATGACAATCTAATAGGATGAGATCATTTGGAGATACAAAAACACATCACTTAGAAGTCACATGGGGCCTCCACTGTCACCCACGTCTGTTTCACACATCTGTCATTGTCTTGAAGAGACTCAGGTCAGGCTACTTTCTAACTATAGACGTCTAGAGAATTCTAGAAAAGCTGCTAAGGAAAATCTGTACTGCATGTATATATCAGGATATAAACTACACGTTCGGTTTATTGAATACACTTCCTAGTAAGCCATGACTTATGGTGTGGCAGGCCTGCATCAAATTACTGCTATCTTTTCCATTAGCATTTCTGCTGTTTTTAGATCAATGATTTTGAAGAAGTTCATTCCTTTAAGCACATTTATGATGATGCACACATTTTTGGAAGAGAAAAACAAGGGTATTTAATTATATTGATATCATAGTACATGAAAATTTCTTTAGTTCAGAACCTAAAGGCCAAGAACACACAGGGGAGTTTGCAGTGGGTTATCATTGGTGGAATTGCCAGCAGCTAACTCACTTTGATGTACAGTAATAGTATAGTCAATGTGATTGAAACAAATACCATCCACACACTGCAGAAAACAAACCTTGCGGCACAAAGAGCTTTGTACTGTGGGTTTTGGGCACAAAACGTAGTGATTATTGCTGCATATTCAGCTGTAATTTTCGACATCTGCAGTGCCAAAATTGCAGAAAATGCAGGTGATTTTAGCTGTTGCCTGTGGCCTTAGCCTAAAGGGGTTTACTAGTGTTAGAAAAACATGGCTGCTTTTTTCCAAGAACAGCATTACACCTGTCCACAAGTTGTGTGTGGTATTACAGCTTAGCCCTATTCATGTCTACCTCTGAACAAGAACTCTTGTTTGGGGAGTTGTCATACATGAGGCTACGTGTACATTGGCTTTATATTTTCAGAACATTGCTAAAGTGACTGTTCAGTCTCATTGTGGACTCCATGTATTAAAGTCTTAAATGGGTTATCAAGTTTCTGATATTGATGGCCTAACCTTGTGATAGGTCATGAATATTAGACCTGGGAGGGTCCAACAGTGCAGCTCCCGGTAAAGTTTGCATCCGAGGAGCTGCGCTGCTCACTCGCTGTACGATTTGTAGTCCCACTGAGTTCTATGGGACAGCTCTGCAGTACCAAAAAGTGGCATGTTACTGGAAGCTGCGCAGTCCCTGAACAGCAGCTCTTCAGGGGTCTCTGCTGTTGGACCCTCGCAGATCTACTATTGATGGCCTATCCTAAGGATAGGTCATCATTATTAGAAACTGGACAATCTTTTTAATCATTTGTAGGCTAAAACAATGAAGTACTCTATCATTATAGTACTGCATTGTGGTATGCAACCTCTGCCATTATTGTACAGGTGTGGTGCTGTATATGAGGGAAGAACCGATGATTTCCTGATCCCATACAATCTCTTTAATGGTCAGTGTCTGAAAGTAAAAAGTAGCAAAACAGTTTGTATGTCAGTCTTAATAAAGACCCTGGCAGGTGCACGGCACAGTTGATTTTCGAAGAGGCTCTGCCCCTTCATAAATCAGGCAAACTCCCATGCACCAGAATGGAGATTACGCCAGTTAGGAACTGGTGTAGATTTACTTTATAACTCACACCATTAAAACTGTTACTATTTTTCATTGCTGCATCCTGTTCCTGATTGTCTTTAAATCACTGTACTTTTTATGTATACTGCACTTACATCCCTGCAATTCACTATCCTGTATGCTTATGATGAGACACCATTTTCATTCTTAGACTTCTCTTTGTCTGTACACTGCTATCAATTCCATGATATCTCATCCGAACACAGCATCACATGGTTAGCTAGAGCCAGTATTATCTATACCTGCTGAGGAACATTTATCCTTCTCTATGATTAGCATTTTTTCTATATTCTCTTAAATCAATAACCTGTTGAACAGTCCATCACATAGGAAGTTCTGGTGTGACCTTTGGAGAGACAGAGAGGCATGTATTTTCAGCAAGTATCAATAAAATTCATTACCTAACTGAGGAGAAGGATATCATAAACTTTCAGATAGGAAGGAATAACTAAATAAGGTAGTATATATAGAGGAAATAGATACATAATAAAAGGAAAAAAACTAATGAAGTGTCACATTAATGCAAAATAGAGGTAAAATTCCATTTTATGCACATTTTCCATTTAAACCATTTTACTCTGTATCTCAGTAAAGGTTAACAGCAAGCCTTAATAATTACCCTCATTCAGCAGTTTGTAGAAATATCCTATATAAGGCTCAACTGTAGTTTGCCACTTGACTCAAACACAAGCCTCAGAAATAAAGAAGCACTTAATGGATTTTGGGTACTTGATTTTATTAGGATGATTTTCAGGCAGAATGTCAGGATTGCAGAGGCCTTGAGGTACCAAAACATAAGAAACAACCCTCAAAAGACTCTAGGGAATTTATCAAAGGGTGTTGTGACCATTTTGACACCACAAGTGTTACATAAAATTGATAAATACTGAGCCATGAAAATAAGAAAATAAATTGCTACCACAAATTTTACATATTCATTAGGGGTAATAGGAGAAAAAACACCCCTCTATTACAAAATTTTGCCAGAATAGAGCAATATCCCATATGTGGTTGTAAACTGTTGCATGAGCATATGGCCTGGCTCAGAAGGGAAGGAGTGCCATTTGGTTTTTGGGTGGGGGAGATTTTGTTGGATTGTTTTTTAACCCCTCACATGTGCAGAGACGACGAGGTACCAGTACAGTGTAAACACCTAAAATGTTAAGTATGTAGTGAGCACTTAATCCCCATAGTTGTTATATAGAAATGAATGCACAATCGATGCTGTCTAGCTTGTGCCACTGTGAAAAGTTAGTTCTACCATTTTTGTGCTATGTTTCCTGATTTTAGAAATGCCCTTTATGTGACTCTATTTTTTGGCTGGAAATAAAACAGGGCCTAGAAGTGAAAAGGCACATGCACATTTAAGTGCAGTCTGTCAAGTGAAAATGCCTTCCAAACTAATAACAGTGCCATGTACGGGTGTTTAAAAGAAGCACAAACATAGAAACAAAGAGATGAAGCGATGTAGAGATAATCATCTTTCTCTAGACATGTGAGTCAACCTGTAAGTGCAATAGGTTAGACCCAATTTACCTTATTTGTCTACAGAAAGTGCTATGGGTTCCCTCAGAGGCTGGAATTATAATAGAAACTCAGAAGACTGAATTTTGGAAATTACCCCTCTCAAGGAATATTGTTGAGCATTTAGACACCAAAACTACTTTATAAATACATTTTTCTAAAATTAAAGGGGTTGTCCAGGATTTAGGTTTTATGGTCTATCCTTAGAAAGTCAATCGGATCTAAGCTGCAGTATCAACACCTGGTCACTATACAGGGCATGGAGCATTCTTCTGGGGTCAGAAGCAGCCCATACAGCCGATCAGTGTGGGAGTCACCTGGACATCCCCTTTAATGAACTGTAGATGGTGGAAAGCAAACATAACATTTTTTTGATGGATTGTTTTTTTTTTGGGTACACGTTGCTTCTGCAGAACGTGATAAATTTATTCTCTGGCTCAATATGATTACAGTGACACCATAAAAAAAAAAAAAAAAAATATATATATATATATATATATATATATACAGTGGGGGAAAAAAAGTATTTAGTCAGCCAGCCACCAACTGTGCAAGTTCTCCCACTTACAAAGATAAAAAGATGAGGCCGGCCTGTAATTGACATCATAGGTAGACCTCAACTACGAGAGACAAAATAAGAAAACATCTAGAAAATCACATTGTCTGATTTTTTAAGAATTTATTTGCAAATTATGGTGGAAAATAAGTATTTGGTCGATAACAAAAGTTCATCTCAATACTTTGTTATATATCCTTTGTTGGCAATGACAGAGGTCAAACGTTTTCTGTAAGTCTACACAAGGTTGGCACACACTGTTCCTGGTATGTTGGCCCATTCCTCCATGCAGATCTCCTCTAGAGCAGTGATGTTTTGGGGCTGTCGCTGGACAACACGGACTTTCAACTCCCTCCAAAGGTTTTCTATGGGGTTGAGATCTGGAGACTGGCTAGGCCACTCCAGGACCTTGAAATGCTTCTTACGAAGCCTCTCCTTCGTTGCCCTGGTGGTGTTCTTGGGATCATTGTCATGCTGAAAGCCCCAGCCACATTTCATCTTCAATGCCCTTGCTGATGGAAGGAGGTTTGCACTCAAAATCTCACGATACATAGCCCCATTCATTCTTTCATGTACACTGCCTCACAGTAGGTATGGTGTTCTTTGGATGCAACTCAGCACTCACTCCTCATGTGTATAGAGTATAAATAATCTGTGAATTTTCAGTTCTTGTATAATACCATGTCTGAAGAAGAGAGCTAGACTCTTGAAAGCTTACTTATCAAAACTTATCAAATATACTCAGTTAGCCTCTAAAAGGTATCGCCTGATTTCTTCACTCTTCCACTACTTTCAATGGCTAGCATGGTACAACATTATACTACTACGCAGCACTCACTCTCCTCCAAACACGACGAGTTGTGTTTCTACCAAACAGTTCTACTTTGGTTTCATCTGACCATATGACATTCTCCCAATACTCTTCTGGAACATCCAAATGCTCTCTAGCAAACTTCAGACGGGCCCGGATATGTACTGGCTTAAGCAGGGGGACACGTCTGGCACTGCAGGATCTGAGTCCCTGACGGTGTAGTGTGTTACTGACGGTAGCCTTTGTTACATTAGTCCCAGCTTTCTGCAGGTCATTCACTAGGTCCCCCCGTGGGATTCTGGGATTTTTGCTCATCATTTTTGTGATCATTTTGACCCCACGGGGTGAGATCTTGCGTGGAGCCCCTCATTGAGGGAGATTATCAGTGGTCTTGTATGTCTTCCATTTTCTAATTATTGCTCCCACAGTTGATTTCTTCACACCAAGCTGCTTGCCTATTGCAGATTCAGTCTTCCCAGCCTGGTGCAGGTCTACAATTTTATTTCTGGTGTCCTTCCACAGCTCTTTGGTTTTCACCATAGTGGAGTTTGGAGTGTGACTGTTTGAGGTTGTGGACAGGTGTCTTTTATACTGATAACAATGTCAAACAGGTGCCATTACTACAGGTAATGAGTGGAGGACAGAGGAGCCTCTTAAAGAAGAAGTTACAGGTCTGTGAGAGCCAGAAATCTTGCTTGTTTGTAGGTGACCAAATACTTAATTTCCACCATAATTTGCAAATAAATTCTTTAAAAAAATCAGACAATGTGATTTTCTGGATTTGTTTTCTCATTTTGTCTCTCATAGTTGAGGTCTACCTATGATGTCAATGACAGGCCTCTCTCATCTTTTTAAGTGGGAGAACTTGCACAATTGGTGGCTGACTAAATACTTTTTTTCCCCACTGTATGTATTGTGACAGGACCAGGGGCAAAGTGGTAGAAGGAGTATACATTTCTCCCAGGTTCCTGTCATATAGCTTCTAAAAGCATCTGGGAAAAGAAAGCTGTGTTCCTTGCTGGAGGGTTTTGCCAAAACCCTGGTAAGGGGTCTGGGTGCTGGAGTAGGGAGAAATGGGTGTGTCTCCACTCCATTCAGCCACTTTAGGTTTTGGGTTGAATGGGGTTAATTCCTTGTTTCATGAAGTGTGTGTATATAAGGGCAGACAGCACACAGGCTGTCATTTGGCTGTCTTTGCTCCTGGGAAACCATCTGTGAGGGTGGGTTCACACTTGCGCTTGAGTCCATCCGCTGCCAATCCGAGTGAAACTCTCGGGAAACTGGATAGGCACCGGATAGCGACAGGTTAGCGACGCATTGCTTAAAAACCCAATCCAGTTTTTTCGTTGGAAACAAAGTAGGACTTGCAGGACTTTGTGTCCGATGAAAAAAAAAATGGCTTCGCGGTGCAGAGGGTGTAAGCGCACACCCGTGAATTGCTTTAAAAACCCATTCAAATGAATGGGTTTTTAAGCAATGCGTCGCTAACCTGTCGCTATCCGGTGCCTATCCAGTTTCCCGAGATTTTCACTCGGATTGGCAGCGGACGGACTCATGCGCAAGTGTGAACCCACCCTGAGTTAAACTGCTGTGAATTGTGCATGGTGCATTGTGTGCAGTAGGCCCAGCTCTCAATGGTTAGTTACCTGTGTTATAGGTAGTAGCCGGACGGCTAGGATTTTCTTTTGTATTATTTTTGTTTTGCCTGGAGAAACTAATAAAACTGGTTGCGGCCAGTTGCACCATATTTGACTGGACTGGAGTGTTATTACTGTGCCAAAAGTGCTCGTCTAACTGAGGAGACGACGATCCCTGAGCTAATCCCGTTACAGTATATATATATATATATATATATATATATAAACATACATGCATTCATACATACACACACACCATATTGGACTATAAAGATGCACTTTTTTCCCTCCAAATTTGGAAGGAAAATGGGAGGTGTGTCTTATAGTCCGAATGTGGGGGGGGGGGGGGGTTGCCAGCGGCGGCAGAAGTGGGGTGATGCTGCATGTCCTGGGCTGTGAGAAGAGGGTGTTCCAGCAGTGCAAACCCCTTCCCGACATCCTCTGTACCATAGCTACCGGGTCTCCGCTGTAATGTACACTCTGATCGCAGGCATTACTACCGTTAATCCCCCCCACAAAGGTATTAAAATTGCCCCCATACCTTTTCGCGTTGCAGGCCGGCTCCCGTGCAGCGAGATCGTGGGAGCCAACCTGTTCCTCTGACAGCTGGGAGCCTTATGAAGGCTCCCAGGCTTGTCATTGGAATATTACTATTCCTCAATAATAACGTAGTGAATCTCCCATAGACTGCAATACAATTATATGGCAGTCTATAGCACTTGCAATCAAATACAATATAAATTGCTTGCTTTTTGTACCACACCATGGTTTAATGCATGGTCATGTATGGCTTCAGCATTTTACCAAAGAGATCAACCCCTCCCATGTACCTATTGTAGTCCAGGATGCAGTCTGGCTTGGGAATAGTGGTACCTTGTACAGGGACAAAATTAATGTTATTAAAGTTACATCCCTCTTGTCCTTATACAGTGGGGAAAAAAAAGTATTTATTCAGCCACCAATTGTGCAAGTTCTCCTACTTAAAAAGATGAGAGGCCTGTAATTGACATCATCGGTAGACCTCAACTATGAGAGACAAAATGAGAATACAAATCCAGAAAATCACATTGTCTGATTCTTAAATAATTTATTTGCAAATTGTGTTGGAAAATAAGTATTTGGTCACCTACAAACAAGCAAGATTTCTGGCTCTCACAGACCTGTAATTTCTTCTTTAAGAGGCTCCTCTGTCCTCCACTCATTACCTGTAGTAATGGCCCCTGTTTGACATTATTATCAGTATAAAAGACACCTGTCCACAACCTCAAACAGTCACACTCCAAACTCCACTATGGTGAAGACCAAAGAGCTGTGGAAGGACACCAGAAATAAAATTGTAGACCTGCACCAGGCTGGGAAGACTAAATCTGCAATAGGCAAGCAGCTTGGTGTGAAGAAATCAACTGTGGGAGCAATAATTAGAAAATGGAAGACGTACAAGTCCACTGATAATCTCCCTCAATCAGGGGCTCCACGCAAGATCTCACCCCGTGGGGTCAAAATGATCACAAGAACTGGCTCTTCCACAAAAATTTGACGGCCAGCAGCAAATGTTGGAGGTGCTCGACACAGCCAGGAACCTACCTACATCTATGGTGGACCTGCCCGCTTATCCAGCCTTTTTGGTCGGAGATCCAGGATCGTATACGCTCCCTCGGGAATCCAGATTTCACGCTTGCCCCAGCCATGATATTCTTGTCCATTCCATCTGCCGATTATCGGCCATCTAGAAATTGCCTCATCTCACACTTCCTGGCTGCAGCGAAAACAATCATACCACAGTTTTGGCTAAGCACGGAGACCCCGCCTGTGGCCTTGTGGGTGGAAAAGATGCATCAACTAGCTCGATTCGAAGAACTCCTGAGCTGGTCTCACAGAACACACGAGCACTTCTTGAAGATATGGTCCCCATGGCTGGTCAGTACAGCTGAGAGTCCCCACCTAAGGGGGAGCACTACATAGAAGTGGAGCCTGCCCGCACGGAGGGGAGTTGATGCGGAGCTCTGGCTTCTCTCCTATCTTCTCGTCTCTCTCTTCTCTCGCTACCTTCTACGCTACATTTTCTCCCATTAGCCTCACCTCTTTCTCCCATCGGGAGAATATTCCCTCCCCCCCCCCCCCCCCCCCCCCCTCCTCCTCTTTTTTTTTTTTTTCTTCTTAACCCCATTCTCACCTTACTAACCTCTCTCCCTCCCCCCCCCACATTTCTCCTCCCTCCCCGCCCCTCCTCCCCCTATGTGGCACTGCACCACACTAGACCACGATAGGATATATAAGAGCTAATTGGGCTCATGGCCGTTTAAGGGGCCCGTAGTAACATAGTGGTGAATGTGAAGAATATTTGTCATATATACTTTCGATGATATACTAGGATTGCACAAAATGTAAGAAATGTGTTACGTGCCCTGTTTGTACTTTATTTGAAAACTTTAATAAAAATCTTTAAATTAAAAAAAAAAAAAAAAAAAAATGATCACAAGAACCCCACGGGGGAACCTAGTGAATGACCTGCAGAAAGCTGGGACTAACGTAACAAAGGCTACCGTCAGTAACACACTACGCCGCCAGGGACTCAGATCCTGCAGTGCCAGACGTGTCCCGCTGCTTAAGCCAGTACATATCCGGGCCCATCTGAAGTTTGCTAGAGAGCATTTGGATGTTCCAGAAGAGAACTGTTTGGTAGGAACACAACTCGTCGTGTTTGAAGGAGAGTTGGATCAGCCCTTGCTGATGGAAGGAGATTTTGAGTGCAAACCTCCTTCCATCAGCAAGGGCATTAAAGATGAAACGTGGCTGGGTCTTTCAGCATGACAATGATCCCAAGCACACCACTAGGGCAACGAAGGAGTGGCTTCGTAAGAAGTATTTCAAGGTCCTGGAGTGGCCTAGCCAGTCTCCAGATCTCAACCACATAGAAAACTTTTGGAGTAAGTTGAAAGTCCATGTTGTTCAGCGACAGCCCCAAAACATCACTGCTCTAGAGGAGATCTGCATGGAGGAATGGGCTAACATACCAGCAACAGTGTGTGCCAACCCTGTGAAGACTTACAGAAAATGTTTTGACCTCTGTCATTGCCAACAAAGGATATATAACAAAGTATTGAGATGAACTTTTGTTATTGACCAAATACTTATTTTCCACCATAATTTGCAAATAAATTCTTAAAAAATCAGACAATGCGATTTTCTGGATTTGTTTTCTCATTTTGTCTCTCATAGTTAAGGTCTACCTATGATGTCAATTACAGGCCTCTCTCATCTTTTTAAGTGGGAGAACTTGCACAATTGGTGGCTGACTAAATACTTTTTTTCCCCACTGTACTTGGCTAAAAACAAATCCTCACTGCATAGTGACCTGCGTTTTCCCTTTTTGAATGGTTGTGCTTCCTGTTTCATAGAGAGGCTTCTCTGGGGTGCTGTTCCTTGTGATCTAGGGAGTCTTCTCTGAGGGTCTGTTCACTATGAACAAGGGAGGCCTCTCTGGGGTGCTCTTCCCTGTGACCTAGGGAGGTCTCTCTGAGGGGCTGTTCCCTGTGATCTAGGGAGGCATCCTTTAGGTGCTGTTCCTCTTGATCTAGGGAAGCTTCTCTGAGGAATTGTCCCTTCTGATCTATGGAGGCATCCCTGGGGTACTGTTCCCTGTGATCTAGGGAGGCTTCTCTGGGGTGCTGTTCCCTTTGATCTAGGGAGGTTTGTCTGAGGGGCTGTTTCCTGTGATCTAGGGAGGCATCCCCGGGACGCTGTTCCCTGTGATCAAGGGAGAACTCTATGGGTTGCTGTTCCCTATGATCTAGGGAGGCATCCCTGGGGTGCTGTTCCCTGTGATCTAGGGAGGCTTCTCTGAGGGATTGTTTCTTTTGATCTATGGAGGCATCCCTGGGGTACTGTTCCCTATGAACTAGGGAGGCTTCTCTGCGGTGCTGTTCACTGTAATCTAGAGAGGTATCCCTGGGTTGCTGTTCCCTCTGATCTAGGGAGTCTTCTCTGGGGTGCTGTTCCCTGTGATATTGGGAGGCCTCTCTGAGGTACAGTTCCCCATTATCTAGGGAGGCTTTTCTGAGAGGCTGTTCTCTCTTATCTAGGGAGGCATCCCTGGTGTGCTGTTCCCTGTGATCCAGGGAGGCCTCTCTGAGGGGCTGATGCCTATGATCTAGGGAGGCCTGTCTGAAGTGCTGTTCCCTGTGATTTAGGGTGGCCTCTATGGGGTGCTGTTCCCTGTGATCTAGGGAGGCCTTTCTGGGGTGCTCTTCTCTGTGATCTAGGGAGGCTTCTCTGAGGTGCTGTTCTATGTGATCTAGAGAGGCTTCTCTGAGGGACTGTTCCCTCTGATCTATGGAGGCATCCCTGGGGTACTGTTCCCTGTGATCTAGGGAGGCTTCTCTGAGGGATTGTTTCATTTGATCTATGGAGGCATCCCTGGGGTACTGTTCCCTATGAACTAGGGAGGTTTCTCTGAGGGACTGTTCCCTGTGATCTAGGGAGGCAACCCTAGGGTGCTTTCCCCGTCATCTAGGGAGGCCTCTCTGAGGTGCTGTTCCCTGTGATCTATGGATCCTTCTCTGAGGGGCTGTTCCCCGTGATCTAGGGAGGCTTCACTGAGGTGTTGTTCCTTGTGATCTAGGGAGGCTCCTTTTTGGTGCTGTTCTTTGTGATCTAGGGAGGCTTCTCTGAGGGGCTTTTCCCTCTGATCTAGGGAGGCATCCCTGGGGTGGTGTTCCCTGTGAAGTTAGTTGTGGTAACCATGGTCCATCAGTGGGTGCACCAAATTCTACACTATTTTCCTGTTTTATTTTAGGGTTCATTTTGGAGGTTGTAACTGTTTACTCTTGCTGTCTTTCCCTTTGTACATCCAAGGAACAGTGGCATATAGACAGGTGGAGGAGGCAGTGGTGAACCTAGCCTCTTTGCTGCCTGAGGCGGACTATAGAAAGGAGCCCCACCCCCCAAAAAAAAAAAAAAAAATAAAAAAATTGAGCTTACATGCTACTAGCTTCACACGCTGCTATCGGCGCACAACAAACATACACAATACACAAAGTCATAAAACAGTTTTTAAGAATTCTTCTTCTTCCAGTGTTACTTCAGTATCAGATCAACAACACGACATTAACAATGAAAGTAACTTAACACATGGCCCCCATTCTCTATAATAGGAGTGCCACAGATAGTTGAGTACTGTACTTTGGCTATCTTTGGCACTCCCATCGAAGTGAATGAGAGCGTGGGTTTGTCCATCCACCAAGTGACACGCCTATATTCATCCTGGCTGCAGCCCACAGCGGCCCCTGCACGTGGTATTATGCCCCACAGCGGCCCCTGCACGCGGTATTATGCCCCACAGCGACCCCTGCACGCGGTATTATGCCCCACAGCGGCCCCTGCACGTGGTATTATGCCCCTCAGTGGCCCACCCATTAACTATTATTATACTCTGGGGTCTGAAAAGAATATAATGATCGGAGATCTGGGGAGTTGACAAACATAAAAACTACTTTTACTTATCTATACCGGGCTCTGGCGCACACTCTGCAGCTTTCGGCCTTCTTCAGCGTCAGCACAGACGTCACTTGGGGCAGGCTGGCGTCGCGACGCCCCCAGTTTAATGTCACCCTCCATCTGCCCCCCCAGTTTAATAATGTTCACCTCTTGATCTGCCCCCAGTTTGATGTCCCCCCTCCATCTGCCACCAATTTAATGTCCCCCTTTATCTGCCCCAGTTTAATTGCCCCCTACATCTGCCCCTAGTTTCCCCTTCTTGCTCACACATGCTGTTTCCTCTCTCCTCCTTATCTTCCATCAGTAACCGTTCCCAGCAGCTTCCTCTTTCTGTGTAACACCGCACTGTCTTGTAGTGTCCAGAGTAGCTCCGCCCACCCAAGAGTCTAATCACATGGTCATGACGTCATCAAAGGTCCTTTAGCCCACTAGGATTTAGCATGTACCATTTAGCCTTTACCCTACTCTAACAAAATTTGTTAACAACAAAACACTTCAGGGGCATAGAAGAAGAAACCATAAGCTATCCGGGACGGCAGGACAGCAGTGTAAAATTGGGACTGTCCCGCCGGATCCGGGACGATTGGGAACTATGAACCACGGATCGCAGGAGAGATGAGTAATACTGTTTTTTTTATGTTCCCTCACCTCCCCTGGGTCTCCGATTATTATACTCTGGGGTCTGGAGAGACCCTGGAGTTTAGTAATAGTAGTATTTGTTGGGGTTCGCGGCCTCACTTACCGATCTCTGCTCCTGCTCACAGCCGCTTCTGCTCTCCCCTTCTGCGTCCTAGGGGAAGCGGGGGCGGCCATGAGCAGGAGCCGGGATAGGTAATTAAATAGGGCCCGTTACCTGCTGGGGTTACTCCAGCAGCTAACGGCCTATTAAAAAAAAAAAAAAAAAAAAAAAAAAAGTTATCCTCACCTACCTGCGATCCCTTGATGGAGCCCCCGCCTCTGCGTCTCAGCGCAGAAGGCGCGATGACGTCATAGTATCGCCGCCTGCGCCAAGATGCAGAGGTCTCCTAAGCCAGCCCAGGACAGGTACCGTGCAACTTTTTTTTTTTCAGAGTGGCCTGTTTTGGGCTGGTTTAGGTTAAAGAAAAAAATAGTAAAAATGCCATCCCTCCAAGCAGTGATGATAGTACCGCCTGAGGCGGCCGCTTCACTTCGCCTCATTAGAGGAGGGCAAGATCTTGGGGATAAACGTATAAAAAAAAAAAAAACCCCAGAAAGACAACTATGCACAAAGGACAGAAAGTAGGCAGCACGGAGGAGAGGGAGACCCATAGACAGTATTACACTGACCCAAGCTTCAGACACATAAGGAATGGAGGGGAGAAAACAGACTGGCAGAGCCACCTAACATCACCAGAGCCACCTAACATGACCATAAAACCACCAACACAGGTAAGGTCTTAGGGCAGGACACAGTGCAGTAACACACCACTCTGTGTACGGTGCTTGCTTAGTTTTTTTTTTTCAAAATGCTGCATGCTTGTCCAGCTGTTTTCATAGATTCTCATATATCTTGTTTGGTTTGTTACAGGAGTATTCTAGATGTGGGATAACTGCTAGGTTGGAAGGAATTCAACTGCTGGTATCTCCACTTCATACTAGAAGAGGGCCCTGTGTTCTTTGCAGAATTTATCATTATAACTACCATAAAGAAAAAAATACATGAAATTTGTTGCTATGTGCAACAATTAGGCAATGTTTTCTGTATTTCATTTTTGATGCATGATACCCTTGCATGTGTTTTCATGGAAGCATTGTTCTCTAGTGGAGAGTGAGGTGAACACACCTTGCACTACACTACGAAATAAAAGCCAGACATGTTTATTTTGGCTTTGTGTCTGATAAGGTATCATTGTAAATATGTTCCCACCCATTAAATGATTTTGTTCTATCGACTGTAGAATATAGCTGACTTGTTCTTTATTCCTCCTATTGCGTACATAGACTGAATACCCTCTCAGTATATATAACAGAACTACAGATATAGAAAAATGCAATGGACATATTATGTGAGGAAGATAAGTAACTGCTAGACAGCTTCGGTGACGCCTGTCTAAGGTACAACAAAGTATTACGCAAAGATAAAGCCTTTATGTAGAATCCATGCTACTCCTGATGGCAAGCATTGAAAGGTGAATTAAAAAGGTGACAGGTCCTCTTTAACTCCTTCCTGACATCTCTCATAATAAGTGAATGTCAGGCGTTTACAAAGCAGAGACCTGGCAAAGTGCCTGTAAACAAAGTTACAGGGGTTGGAACATGGCGACTTTAACCCAAAAAAAAATTTCACAAATTTATTTTTTTTTTATTTTAAAATTCTTTAAGGCTAAGGTCACGTATAGCAGCCGCAGCCAAAAAAACCAAAAAAAAACCCCAACACTTCAGGAAAAACAGCGGCAGCAACGCATTGCGGTTTTTCACACTGAGCTTTTCACAGAAAGTTTCCCTCTGCATTATACCTATATGTATATTTGACATGCTATGATTTTCCAAAGTTGCGATGGTTTTGAAAATCGTAGCGTTTCCGCTGCACATATTTTTTCTGCACTGTGTTGATGGGATTCGCTAGACTCCCATCCACTTTGCTGTGACTGTAAAACCAAGGCGTTTATGCCACGTGGGGCCACACCTAAAGGGGTTATCCTCATGTGTAATATTGATAGCTTATTCTTATCTGGGACCCCCACAGATTATCTGTTTCAGAATAGCGCATCTCCCGGTAATGTTTACATGCTGGAAGCCAAGCTGCCCATACAAAGTGTAGTGGCAACTTGCGGTACTGCAGTACTACACCATTGCATAGTACTTAAAGGTGTCACTAGTGAGCAGCAGGGCTCAACGTAAGTAAACAATATCGGTAGCTGTCCTGTCCTGCAGATCTAATATTGTAATCGTAAAGGAAGTCTATCACCTACTGCCACAGTAATGTAGACGTTCAAAATACAAGTCCAGGCATACCTTTCATATGCATTATATACAATATAATACATTCCTGCCAGGTTTCTTGTAATAACTGTTTTTATCATTATGCAACTAAACCTTCGGGAGCACAGGGAGCGTTCGCTTTCCTCCTGGAGCACAGCCGCATCATTGCCAAGTACGCCCATCCATCGCTGGAGTCCGTCCCCCTCACCATCTTCAGAGCTGTGTCATCCACAGCTCTTCACATAGCTGAGCGCTCCTGTATTTCACATATACTTGTAAGCAGCACGAAATACAGGAGCGCAAGATTTCAGCGCTCATCTACGTGAAGAGCTGTGGATGACACAGCTCTGAAGATGGTGAGGGGGACGGACTCCAGCGATGGATGGGCGTACTTGGCAATGACGCAGCTGCGCTCCAGGCGGAAACTGAACGCCTCCTGTGCTCCCGGAACTACATTTGCATAATGATAAAAACGGTTATTACAAGAAACCTAGCAGGATAATCTTCATATAAAAGGCATGCCTGGACATGTATTTTGAACGACTACATTACTGTTTCAGTAGTTTAAAACGGATGACATAGGTGATAAGAGCTTTAAGAGCTTAAGGATAGGCCCTAAATATTACAAAAGTGGATATAGACATTGTAAGTTCTATAATGCACCAAATATATTATATTATAATATATTATATAAATTGAGATCTAACATACAGCTAGTATCAGTACCAGATAGTTAGTTTTTATAACAATATAGTTAGGTTTATTAATGCAAATCTATTTCCAATATCAAAAGAGGATCATTTAAGAAGTATAGAGGAACTGGGGTAATCCAAAAGAGGGACACCTGAGAGTGACCCCTTTAAATATATTAAAGTATAAAGATATTAAACAAAAACTGTATAAATTTGGTATTGCCGTGATCATACTGACCGACAAAATATAGATAATGTGTCATTTTTACACCACAGTGAATTCTGTAAAAACAAAATGCATAAGAAAATATCACAGTTGTTTTTTTTTTCCAATTTCACCACGATCTGAATTTTTCCCGCTGCCAGTGCATTAATACATTGAATATTACAGGGTGCGATTATGAAGTACAATTTGTCCCACAAACAAAAGCTCCGTGACCTGAAAATATAAAGAAAATTATGACTTTTGGAAAGCAGCTAATAAAAATCAAAAATGAAAATGGTTGCAGTGGGAACGGGTTAAAAATGATGAATGAAGACTTCCCTGATATTGAGAAATTGAAATATTAAGGCCTACATGGAACAATGTATTTGTGCCTGTTTTGGCACACTTTACTCAAAAATAATGTCAAATCTGCTGTGCTACATATAATCATTTTCAACATACCCACTACTTTGTTAAAATTCGGTGAGAAGTGTTGTGGCATCTCTACTGCCAAAAAAATAGGCTAAAATGGGGTACTAAACACTAGGTCAGCATACATTGCTATTTTAAGTGGATGATATTTTATTCTAGACCACCAAGGGTTAGAATAGTTAAGTAGACAAAATAATTGTCCAAAAAGACTTCCACAAATAATAAATGCTATAAAAGCATATTTAACTACCGTATGTACTTGTAACAATACAATGCTACATATTAGATGCCAAGTCTGATCTACAGAGCCAAGTCTAACATGCCTATTATTCTGCTCCACCCCGAAAACCTGACAACCTTTTCTTCATCTTACTGTTTGATTATGGTATCTATTTCAACACCTACAGCTTTCTCAGAACTCATAATGTTGGAACAAAAAGAAAACAATGACAAATGTGAAAGGGGTCCAACAGCAAAAAAAAACCCTACTATTTGCTTTTTATGAATGATGTGCCTGAAGGGGTCTGACTGTCTGCCTCCTAGTTAAGCCAGCGCCCTTCCCCACAATGGCTGAGGCATAAATGGAAAAATGAGCTGGTTTAGCTATTAAAGTGAGCCAGACAGCCATTCCTCTTCAAGCACATCACAGACATGGAAACAGAGGTACCTGAAGAAGGGGTCTGAAATAGGATGCTATAAGGGCAATTAATAAATGATCATTAAGTTTATGATTCGATTATATGTCATCTTAGAGGAAAGACATTGAAATCATTTTTGCTTACACTAAGAAGCCTTTGAATTTTCATCTGGTAGACCACTTTAAAAAGGCTCAATAGTCTTTTGCTTTATGTTTTATTTTTTAGTACATGGGTTGCATTGAAGTGCTACGTTCCATGAGGTCTCTGGATTTTAATACAAGGACTCAAGTGACAAGGTTTGTAAGAAAAAATTTTTTTTTTTTATTAGTCTGTAAAATAGTTCTTAAAAATAAGGCAACATAGTACTCAGTATTCTTTTACCATTAGGTGTCTCATTGACATGGTATAAACATGTCTGATTATTAGATTATTTACAACACAGTAAAGTTATTCTGAATAAAAACCATATGATTTATGGAAGTTTTGTATGTTATTTTTTTTTCTTTTGTGTTATAAAAATGGTTAGAATTAAAAATTGTGCTGTCTTATCTTTATTACATAGAGAAGCGATCAATAGACTCTATGAGGCTGTCCCTGGTGTGAGAGGGACCTGGAAGAAGAAGGTGGGTGTAATAACGTGCTCTTACTTAATTACATTGAAAATCCTTTCAATGAGCAGTGCTGCCATATTTATCATTTGTCATCTTTCATATTTTATTCTTTCCTTAAAGGCACCCAATAAATCTCTAGCATCAATTTTGGGACGGAGTAATCTTCGTTTTGCAGGAATAAGCATTGCTGTAAACATATCCGTTGAGGGGCTGAACCTCAGCATACCAACCACGCGACAGGTAGATACTTTTGAATGCCACTGATTAATTTCTGAATACTCTAAAACATTGGCTTTCAACCCACTTTATACAAGACTTTGGTTTGGGACCTCCATATATACCATGCTCCGTTCAAAGTCCCTGCAACATGTATTCTGCCTCTTATTCTACTTTTCAGCTTTATTCTGCCTCTCTTCTCTTTCTCCTATTCTCCTGTATTCTGGCTTTATCCTCCTGTCTGCCTTTATTCTCCTGATGCTAGAACAGATATAGCATTTTATTTTAAGAAAGTAATTATTGACAATACATTTCCTTGCAACACACTCACCACTGTTATGTGGTGGCTTCTCTGTGCAGAAAGATGTCACATGTGAGTGGCAAGAGTCCACATGACAACTGAGCCATCTTAATTACAGAAAAAGCAGGGCACCAAAGTACCAAATACAGTAATTAATTAAATAACATATTTTAATAATAAATACGTATAAGTCAGTGGATCCAAATGATCACACATGCGATCTTCGGGGATTCAGTAATCATATCCAAGCTGGATATGATGTATCCAGGAGCGGATTGGCCTTATATACAGTATCACCGGGAAAATTCCCGGTGGGCTGACTGTAATATGGTCCGCTGGGCCGGCAAGCTACCGGCCCCAAGGCCCATCCCTTACACTGACTATTGCTGAAGGGTACATCCCGGCGGCCCCTACTCTGCAGCACTGAGAGTATGTGTTAGACGAATCTCGCAAGATTCATTGCGCGAGGTTCGCCCAGTGGTTTCATTCGAACCTCAAAGGTCCTAACCAAAAATGCCATTATACTTTGGGGGCTCTTCGAACCCCAGAGTATAATATGCTGAGGCACAGAGGAGGTGACAAACATAATAAACCTTTCCTAGGCTCTGATGCGGGTCTTCTAGCCTCTGAGACACCATGAATGACATCAGAAACCGCTGAGGCCTGTGATTGGGCCGTTATGCCGGCGTCATTCATGACATCTCAAAGACATGAAGATGCTGGTGACAGGTGCCAGAGCCAGGAGAGGTGAGTAACACTGTTTATTATGTTTAATCACCTTCCCGGGGCCTCATATAATTATACTCTGGGGTCTGAAGAGACCCCAGATTATAATAATGGTTTATGGGTGGCAGACCCCCAAAAATTTCAGGTGAAAGCCCAAAATTTTTGGAACTTCATAAAGAAAACCACATGTGAAGGGGCCACTCTGGGACATTATACTGTGTGAAGGGGTCACTATGGTACATTATACTGTGTGTAGGGGCTAATGTGATATATTACATTGTGTGAAGGGGCCACTATGGGACATTATACTGTGTGCAAATTATTGTAATTACACATGTTTTGTTATACATGTTTATTTCCTTTGTATTGGAACAACACAAAAAAACAAGAAAAAGGCAGCAAATTGGACATAATTTCACTCAAAATTCCAAAAATGGGCCGGACAAAATTGTTGGCACCTTTACAAAACTGTGGGTAATAACTTTGTTTCAAACATGAGATGCTCAATCAAACTCACCTTTGGCAAGTAGCAGGTGTGGGCAATATAAAAATCACACCTGAAACCAGATAAAAAGGCGAGAAGTTGACTCAATCTTTGCATTGTGTGTCTGTGTGTGCTACACTAAGTATGGAGAACAGAAAGAGGAGAAGAGAACTCTGAAGACTTGAGAACCAAAATTGTGAAAAAATATCAACAATCTCAAGGTTGCAAGTCCATCTCAAGAGATCTTGATGTTCCTTTGTCCAAGGTGCGCAACATGATCAAGAAGTTTACATCCCATTGCACTGTAGCTAATCTCCCTGGATGTGGATGTAAGAGAAAGATTGATGATAGTACAGATGGTGGATAAGCATGCCCAATCAAGTTCCAAAGAAACTTAAGCTGCCCTGCAGGCTCAGGGTGCATCAGTGTCACAGCGAACTATCGGTCGACATTTGAATGAAATGAAATAGTATGGCAGGAGACCCAGGAGGACCCCACTGCTGACACAGAGACACAAAAAAGCTAGACTGCAGTTTGCCAAAATATACGTCAGCAAGAAAAAAAAATCCTTCTGGGAAAACGTTTTGTGGACAGATGAGAGAAAGATATAGCTTTTTGGTAAATCACATGATTCTACTGTTTTACCGAAAACATAATGAGGCCTACAAAGAAAAGAACACAGTACCAACAGTCAAATGGTGGAGTTTCAAATATGTTTTGGGGTTGTTTTGCTGCCTCTGGCACTGGGTGCCTTGACTGTGTGCAAGGCTTCATGAAATCTGAAGATTACCAAAGGATTTTGGGTCTCAATGTAGGGCCCAGTGTCAGAAAGCTGTGTTGTTTGCGTCCTAGGTCATGGGTCTTCCAGCAGGAAAATGACCCCAAACATACTTCAAAATGCACCGAGAAATAGATGGAAACAAAGCGCTGGAGAGTTCTGAAGTTGCCAACAATGAGTCCGGATCTAAATCACACTGAACACCTGTGGAGAGATTTTAAAATTGCTTTTGGGAGAAGAGAAGGCACCCTCCAAATTTGAGAGACCTGGAGCAGTTGAGGGTGCTAGTAATTTTGTTCAACCCATTTTTGGAGATTTGTGTGAAATTATAGCATTTTTTCCTTTTTTTCTCTGTTTTTTGAGTTGTTCCAATACACACAAAGGAAATAAATGTGCATAACAAAACATGTATAATTGCAATAATTTTCTGGGAGAAATGCTTCATTTTATGGAGAAATTTCAGGGGTGCCAACACTTACGGCCATGACTGTATATGTTAAAGTGTCTGAGGGATAGCATACTGTATATTGGAGAAACAACTTGGGATTTAAAGACTTACTTAAACCAACATAGATACACCATCCATAAACAAAAAAGGACCTTCCTGTCCCCAAACATTTCTTCTAGTGTAAACATTCTGAACACCAACAATAAGTTTAGGATTATTGATCATGTCCCACCACTCTGATGGGGCAGGCATAAGGAACCTAAAAGGGTCTTAATGTTTAAATTTTGCCCAGTACTCTGAGTTGGTTGCTTTGCCATGAAATACTGGGTGGACTTGGTTCATGTGTCTCACGAGGGTAAGGTGGCCCTAGAGGGATCAATCATTGTTAGTCCTATAAATATATTCTCACTTATTGTGTGATGTTTACTCTACTTTCTTTTACATTGATACATTTTTACATGACTGGAAAATTTACACTAGGAATTTAGAAAGAAATACTTTGATGGATATTGTTTATTATAGGATGGTCATTGTACAATGAATATTTGTCCACATATAGGCCCCTAGGGGTGCATATGCATCCAGTCTATGTTGTAGATTGGTTCACATATGCTGTCCTATAAGTCTGGTGTGCGTCCTTAGACGAGGATTCACCCGTACGTATGGTCTGGATGACACATGGTAGTGGTCTTTATCCTATTGTGAAATTCAGAAATAGATACAGTGGGGAAAAAAAGTATTTAGTCAGCCACCAATTGTGGAAGTTCTCCCACTTAAAAAGATGAGAGAGGCCTGTAATTGACATCATAGGTAGACCTCAACTATGAGAGACAAAATGAGAAAACATATCTATAAAATCACATTGTCTGATTTTTAAAGAATTTATTTGCAAATTATGGTGGAAAATAAGTATTTGGTTACCTACAAACCAGCAAGAATGTAACTTCTTCTTTAAGAGGCTCCTCTGTCCTCCACTCATTACCTGTAGTAATGGCGCCTGTTTGAAATTGTTATAAGTGGAGATATGTGGTAGCTTTGTGACATCGCCAGCATTGGGGTGAGATATCAGGGCTGTATGTATGCAGATGCACTGGGGTTTTATACCATTGCGCAGTGAGTTTATAGGTAGCTTCCTATACACCTAGAGGGGCCCAAGGAATGCCTAAATATAGATGATACCTCTGTTGACGACAGAGATTTGTAGTTCTGTCTCCCAAGCTTTTATATATGACGGGGGAGTCGACCTCCTCTCTTTCACCAGGTTGCAGTAAAAGGTTGACAGGTGCTTTTTCGGGGGAAGGGGTGGGGGGTTTCTGGAGAAACAAAGTTTCCAACCAGGAAGTGGGGCAAGGCATTGCAGAGCGTTTCAGCGCTGCCAGGTACAGCGCTGACTGATTGGTAAGTCAAAAAGTGTGTGGAGGCAAGAAGCGCTTAGTTTTTAACTCCGAAAAGGAGGGGAATGCCCCATCAAGGAGTAGGGTGTCATATGGTAGGTGGCAAATTCCTTTAGTTGGGGAAGAGACAGTGTCTGGGAGTTGTGATTCAGCGCAGTGTTTTTTTGTGGATGCTGGAACATCGGCACACATATGCCCTGATGGTTTATGGTTATTATTATTATTGAAAAGGTCATGGAGCCGCTGATTATTATTAATGTTTGTACATATGTTTAGGTACACATATTTTACGTAGTATAATGGATTTTATGATAATTTGTGCACCTTTTTTATTTAGGTTTGTTGTTTTATGAACTGTTAATCGAGATATGGGCCTCTAAGGCCTGGGGTGGGAGGCAGTGAGTGTGGTCCATAGAATTAGAGACTCATAGGAAGTGGGGGAGTAAAAGACTGCTAAACTGTTTATAGTAGGCTGCAGGTAAACCATCCGGGCCAGGAGATTTTCCAGAGGGGGTGTCCGACAGCGCAGTTTGCAATTCTGTCAAGGTGAAAGGGGCAGTTATTACTTCTTGTTGTTGCGGTTGGAGACAGGCTAGTTTAAGGGATTGGAGGAAAGTTTGGCTTTGTGCCGTATGGTTTAGGAGATCCATGTGGGGTTCTGAGGGTCTCAAGTTATAGAGGCACTGGTAAAATGCGCAGAATTCAGAGGCTATATCTGGAGTATTTTTTAGGGAGGTCCTGGATCGGTAATGAAGGTTTTTGCATTTTTTTTTTTAAATTGGAGTGCTGCCTTTTTTGTTTTTGCACCCAGTGCCAATGAGGTGTATCTTGTGTTGCTTTGGATTTTCCTTTTTGTGTGTGTGTGTGTGTGTGTATAGATACAGGTGCATCTCAATAAATTAGAATATTTTTGAAACGCTCATTCATTTCAGTAATTCAATTCATAATCAGCGTCTTCCATGATTGTGTGTCCTACTGAACCAGACTGAGGGACCATTTAAAGGCTTAGGAAACCTTGGCCGGTGACACACTGAATTTACAATACTGAACTTTTTTACAATATTCTAATTTTCTTAGATTATGGTTTTCATTACCTGTAATCCATAATCAACATTTACAGAAATAAAACACTTGAAGTAGAACACTCTGTGTGTAAAGAATGTAGAAAATATACAGTTGTGCTAAAAAGATTACATACCCTTGCAGATTTTTGGGTTTTTTGGTCTTTTTTCAGAGAATATGAATGATAATACAAAACCTTTTTCTCCACTCATGGTTAGTGGTTGGTTGAAGCCATTTATTGTCACACTTCTGTGTTTTCTCTTTTTAAATCATAATGACAACCAAAAACATCAAAATGACCCTGTTCAAAAGTTCACATACCCTGGTGATTGTGGCCTGATAACATGCCCAGAAGTTGACACAAAGGGGTTTGAATGGCTACTAAAGGTAACATCCTCACCTGTGACCTGTTTGATTGTAATCAGTGTGTGCATAAAAGCTGAGTGAGTTTCTGGGATCCAGACAGACTGTTGCATCTTTCCTCCAGCCACTGACGTTTCTGGATTGTGAGTCATGGGGAAAGCAAAAGAATTGTCCACGGATCTACGGGAAAAGGTAGTTGAACTGTATAAAACAGGAAAGGGATACAAAAAGATATCCAAGGAATTGATAATGCCAGTCAACAGTGTTCAAACTGTGATTAACAAATGGAAACTCAGGGGATCTGTAAAAACCAAACCACAGTCAGATAGACCAACCAAAATTTCGGCCACAACTGCCCGGAAAATTGTTCGGGATGCAAAGAAAAACCCACACATAATATCAGCTCAAATACTGTACAGGACTCTCTGAAAACTATTGGTGTGGCCGTTTCAAGATGCACATAAGGAGGCACTTGAAGAAAAATGGGCTGCATGGTCGAGTTGCCAGAAGAAAGCCATTACTGCGCAAATGCCACAAAGAATCTCGCCTTCAATACATCAAACAGCACAGAGACAAGCCTCAAAACTTCTGGAACAAGGTAATTTGGAGTGATGAGACAAAAATCGAACTTTTACATTTGGTGAGGTGTCAACAAGGCCTATGATGAAAGGAACACCATTCCTACTGTAAAGCACAGAGGAGGATCACTGATGATGTGGGCATGTCTGAGCTTCAAAGGTACAGGAAATTTGGTCAAAGTTGAAGGAAAGATGAATGCAGAACGTTATCGGCAAATACTTGAGACAAATTTGCACTCATCAACCAGGAAGCTGCGCAAGGGACGTACTTGGACGTTCCAACATGACGACGATCCAAAACACAAGGCCAAGTCGACCTGTCATTGGCTACAGCAGAAGAAAGTGAAGGTTCTGGAGTGGCCATCTCAGTCTCCTGACCTCAATATCATTGAACCACTCGGGAGATCTCAAGCGCGCAGTACATGCAAGTCAGCCCAGGAATTTACAGGAACTGGAGACTTTATGCCAAGAAGAATGGGCAGTTTTACCATCTGAGAAAATAAAGAGCCTCATCCACAACTACCACAAAAGACTTCAAGCTGTCATTGATGTTAGAGGGGGCAATACACGGTATTAAGAACTGGGGTATGTGAACTTTTAAACAGGGTCATTTTGTTGTTTTTGGTTGTCATTATGATTTAAAAAGGGAAAACACAGAAGTTTGACAATAAATGGTTTCAACCAACCACTAACCATGAGTGGAGAAAAAGTTTTTGTGTTGTCATTCATATTCTCTGAAAAAAGGCCAAAAAATCTGCTGGGGTATGTAAACTTTTCAGCACAACTGTAGGAGGTCACTTTTTTTTTATTTAATTACTGAAATAAACGTTTCAAAGATATTCTAATTTATTGAGATGCACCTGTAGATAGATACTTTTTCTTTTCCTTTTTTTAAATATTTTTATTTTTTTATTTTGGTTTTATAACAGTAATCAGAACAAAATAGAAATTAGAAGCAACATTGTCTGAAAATAGGGAGGGGAGCCAAGGGGGAGGGGTAGGATAGGGTAGATGGAGGTGATAGGCAAAATACATTATAACAAAGAAAACAGAATATAGTGAATAAACTTGGTCTCCACTGAGAAAAGTCACATAATAAATTAATGAAATCTACCGTGAGTCACCTATAATGTCCTAATCTGGGAAGAACAGTAGATTTTGCTGAGTTTTTTTGAGCCAAAGTCATGAGTGGCTTGTAAAGGAATGGGAAATATAAAGGAAGTACTTAGACGTTTACCTTCAGTTTAATCCGCTCTAGACTTTGGCTCAAAAAAACAAGCAAAATCTGCATCAAAAAATGCTGCGCTTCTGCCTCAGCCTTAGTTGTTTTACAGACCCTACAAAGTGGATGGGATTCTGGCTAATCCCATCCACACATTGCAGAAATACATTGCTGGTGTTTTCCATATAGGTATAATAGGGGCAAAAATTTCACAGCGGAAAATTCTGCAGCCTTTCTGTGAAAAGTGCAGCAGAAAAAAATGTGATACGTTTCTGCTGCTGTCTTTTCAGTAGCGTTTTTTGGCTGCAACTCGCTACGTGGGGTCTTGTGGTGTATTTTGGCTGTTCTAACATGTACAACTAAATACTTGCTGGTAGTCACTAGAGAAATGTTCTCTACACACAACAGCCCAGATTCACTAATAGCTAGAAAGTACAAATTTAGGCAGGCAATCTGAAAATGTGCCAGATTCATCACAGTGGCTGATGCCGGATGATAAATATGGATGATAAATCTTTAAACTGTCTAGTCTAAATTTATATCACCTTTTAGTTGGCTTGCTTTGAGCCAGAATTTTGGTACATTATATTTCATTTAACCCTTTTTGCAAGAATCCATATCCACATATTTCTCAAGTTGAAAAAATTTTAGCATAAACTAGTGCCGCATCCCAGATGGAGGAGACAGGAGGATGGTGTGCCACCTGCTTGCCCAAGCACACACAACCAAACACTGCAGCCCCACTCCTGGGCCGGACACCATTGAGGGGGGTCCTGCAGCACTACCTGATAGTAGTGGTAGTAGTTTCCCCTGGGGAGCTTCCAGTTGAAGAGGGAACCTCTCCTCTGTGAGCCAGTGTGATGTTGGTTGGAAGGGCCCTTGGTAAAGCAGGCATGACTCAGGAGGCCAGAGATGCAGTTGAAACAGGTAAAAGTTTATTCAGCAACTGGGACAGAAGTAAACGGCAGCTTCCAAATGGGGGTGTAGTAGCACTAGCACATTGTCCAATCCCCCAGCTTTGGTTATAGGAGGATGCCCAGGGATGTTACAGGCTCTATGGCAGACTTCTCCTACTACTCCTCCACTCATGCCTCTCCCAGGTATGGATACTGGGGATGGTGATACAGGGAGTCCTGAGTGGGATCTGGTTACCTGTAGACTAGGCCCGAACATGTTCTTCCTGTCAGGGTCCTCTCCTGCTCCTCCTGGCACGGAACAGAAAGTGTCCAATAATCCAGACAGAAATTCTCCCTTACTCAGGGCTGTCTCTAGTTGAGCCTGGGGCAAATAACTATCCTCCTAGAGGCTGTATAGGCGGCCGTTGAGCTCCAGTACTGGTGTTCTCACTGCACAGTCAAGCATGAATTGCACAGGATGACTGTTCTCACTGAACTCAGGCTAGACTGAGGGCTCAACGGTCGCCGTGGAGACTAAGGTCTCCTACAACCCCGCCCAGTGGCCTGGGCTAAACCAAGGCAAAGGTTTGAAACACTGGGGGGAAAAACAACAGGGAAGTTGCAAACAGTATATACAAGTGACATAAAACATATAACACAGAGGTTGGGACATACCAACACAACCCAGAGGCACAGTAGACAAATACTTAAAGCAGTAGCACTCTGGAATGCTGCACTAGATGTGCCAGGTTTATGCCAGTGTCTATTCATAATAGAAAATCTAGGCCACTGGCTACTGCCAGTATGGTTTTTCCTTCAAAACACAGTGTGCTGTGGTGGTACTTATACAGGCCATTATCCAATACTAGACTTCAATTTTAACAAATTGTGTACAATGTTATTTCCTTTAGAGTAATTTTTTTGTGTCTTTGACATATGAGAATGATGACTAAGGTTAAGTTCACATTTCTGTTCTGCTATAAAATGAGAGCAACAAACTTAAACGGCATTGGAAGGACTGATGCAGACAATGATGCATTCACTACAATGTAAAAAACATGACAGAAACTTTCTTCCATCATGTTTGTTTACTTTTCAGACGGAAGAAAAAGTCCTTCATGAACGTGCATGTGAACTTAGCCTTAGGAGATGCACCTTATTTGTATAATAACTTGTTATCCTTATTTCGGTCCACTTATGTTATATTATTACAGTGTTTCTATCTCCTGACTCTCTCAGAGATGTCATTACAGACAGCTTGGGAAGCAATTCTCATGTTTCAAAAAGTTTATTCAGTTCTGCCCTTTTGTGGTATGTCAATATATTACTAGTCTTTTGCAGCGATCGCAAGGCTATCAAACACTATGTTATATTCCAAAGATTGTCCTTGCAATGAAAACTGAGACGCTAGACAACATGCACACATAAAATTGTTTGCTGCAGATTTTCTGAACAAATATGTTTATCAAAATCTGTGTTCAGATTTTAAAATTCACACCAAATGTCAATTTCTGTGTGGAAAAAAAAAACAGCACTGTGTATATGAGAGCAAAAAAAATCTTAATGTCTAAATGCTACATGAAAATTCATGCACCATAAACTACCTGCAGTGGTATGGTTTTTGCCTGCGGCTAACCTATTGACATCTCTGCCATCTTCCCATAGTTTTTAATCTGCGTAGAAACAACAAAAATGGATTTGCTACAGTTTGGGCTGTGGGCTTTTTGTTTAAATCCCATCCAGCATGTTGCAAGTATAAATCGCCACAGGTTATCCACCTGTAAATTTATAACCTGCAGCATTTTCAGCCAGTGTGTCCCCAGTCTTAGTGTATATAGCAATCTGACAATGTAGACAAAGAATATTAATCCATATAAAATGACTTCTAATAGAACATATGTGTTTTCTTTGCAGGTTATTGCCAATCATCACATGCAAGCGATCTCCTTTGCATCAGGAGGGGATGTGGTAAGCAGCCTTTCAAGTGTAAATCCACTGAATTTCAAGGTAAAGGATATGAACTTAAACACTAACTGTTTCCTTTTCTTCACTAGGACACAACAGATTATGTGGCATATGTGGCCAAGGACCCTATTAACCAGAGAGGTACATATACGATAAACTGTTGCTTGGAAAAGTGTGGACTACCACTTTGTGACTATATTCAGTAGTATTATTTTAGTTATTTTTTAGTTATTGCATATAATTTTTTTTTTTTACCCTCAAATACCTAAAATTTACAATTTTCTCTGTTCTAATGATTTAGACTGGCACAGCCATCATATTGTTCAGTTGGGGCTCCTCCTGTCCATCTGGAAATTATGAAAAAATGCTTGCTTATTGAATTTGCAGCTTTTGTATACATATGCATTTGCTGTATTATAGTTTGATATCCATACAGTGGACATCACAAGCATACAATACACATTGGCATTTCACTCTGCATTAAGACCGTTCCTGATTGACTGATGTTTATTGCATGTTACATGCTCCAGTGTTCTCTCTTCTATAGGATAGACATAAACATTAGGTTTCGGATAGTCATGAGGCTGTCCGATTAATGACAAGATCATATGTATGAACAATCCCAGCAATAATAACCCGATCAGGGGACAGTTTAGTTATTTAAAAAAAAAAAAAAAAAAAAAAAGCGCAGTAAGACTGCACAACTTCGCTGATCATTAGCCAAAAGCAGCCGATCATGCCTGTCTGAAAATATCAAGCATGGCCAATCTATTTTTGCCAAACTAAATTTTGCTGATACATACGTCTACATATCAGATGGCTGACCCTTCATTGGTCAAAATTGCACATTTCAGCCAACGAAAATCTAATGTGTGTGGCCAGCTTTACATCTATATATTCAGCATCTGTTCCTGCTTGCCTGCAACTATCTTCTACCAAAGCAGCTTGTGTTTTGCTAGCAGGTTTTTCTTTCTTGATGTTTTTCAATATAATTTATTTAAAAAAAAATTTGTAGATGTGCAAGCCTGAACACTGTTGCCTATGGCTCCAAAGACCAGATATAAATATGACAATAGGTGAAATTGTCCTGTTAAATCTACTTTATCACATATACCCATGGTATCCATAATATAAGCAGAAGTTAACCGAGTGGGTTTAATATAGTTATGTAAAAAAATGTTTCATTTTCCCAATAGGTGTGGGAATATATGGGTTTTAGGTCCTGAAATATCCCTTTAAATCTAAACCTGTTTTAAATTATTTTGTCACATATATAATATTAATACATTTATAAACAACTATAAACTGAGTAAAATAGACCATGTAAAAAAATTAAACAAGTAGGGAATACTGCAAAATTGTATATCTAGTTATGGATCATGCTGGAGCTAGAATACTACCTGTAATTTAGGATTAATACTAGAAAAACAATTAAATATACCGTATTTACAAAGATATTTACAGCTCCTTGTAAAAACATTCATACCCCTTGAACTTTTTCACGTTTTGTCACCTTACAACCACAAACTTAAATGTATTTTATTGAGATTTTAAGTGATAGACCAACACAAAGTAGCAGATAATTCTGAAGTGGAATGAAAATGATACATGGTTTTCAAAATTTTAATCAAATAAAAATCTGAAAAGTGTGACGTGCAAAAGTATTCAGCCCCCCATATATCAATACTTTCCCTGCAATTACAGCTGCAAGTCTTTTGGGGTATGTCTCTACCAGTTTTGCGCATCTAGAGACAGATTTTTGCCCATTCTTCTTTGCAAAATAGTTCAAGCTCAGCCAGATTGGATGAAAAGCGTCTGTGAACAGCAATTTTCATGTCTTGCCACAGATGCTCAATGGGATTTAGGTCTGGTCTTTGACTGGGCCATTCTAACACATGAATATTCCTTGATCTAAACCATTCCACTGTAGCTCTGGCTGTATGTTTAGGGTTGTCGTCTTGCTGGAATGTGAATCTCCTTCCCAGTCTCAACTCTTTTGCAGCCTCCAACAGGTTTTCTTCCAGGGTTGCCCTGTGTTTAGCTCCATCCATCCTCCCCTCAACTCTGACCAGATTCCCTGTCCTTGCTGAAGAAAAGCATCCCCACAGCATGATGCTGCCATCACCATGTTTCACAGTGGGGATGGTGTGTTCAGGGTGATGAGCAGTGTTACTTTTTCGCCCCACATAGCACTTTGCATTTAGGCCAAAAAGTTCAACTTTGTTCTCATCTGACCAGAACACCTTCTTCCACATGTTTGCTGTGTCCTTTATATGGCTTGTGGCAAACTGCAGCTGGCTCTTGTTATGTCTTTCTTTCAACAATGGTTTTCTTCTTCCATAAAGGCCAGATTTGTGGAGTGCACGATTTATAGTTGTCCCGTGGACAGATTCTCCCACCTGAGCTGTGGATTTCTGCAGCTCCTCCAGAGTGACCATGGGCCTCTTGGTAGCTTCTCTGACCAGTGCTCTCTTTGCTTGCTCAATCTGTCAGTTTAGGTGGATGGTCATGTCTTGGTAGGTTTGCAGTTGTAGAATACTTTTTCCATTTTTGGATGATGGATTGAACTGTGCTCCTTGGGATGCCAAAAGCTTGGGATATGTTTTTATAATCTAACCCTGCTTTAAACTTCTCCACAACTTTATATCTAACCTGTCTGGTGAGTTCCTTGGTCTTCATGATGCTATTTGTTCACTAGTGTTCTCTAACAAACCACTGAGGCCTTCACAGAACAGATGTATTTATACTGAGACTAAATTACACACAGCTATTAACTAATTAAGTAACTTTTGAAGGCAATTGATTGCACTGGATTTTATTTAGGGGTATCAGAGTACAGGGGGATGAATACTTTTGCACGTCACACTTTTAAGATTTTTATTTGATTAAAATTTTGAAAACCATGTATCATTTTCATTCCACTTCACAATTATCTGCTACTTTGTATTGGTCTATCGCTTAAAATCTCAATAAAATACATTTATGTTTGTGGTTGTAAGTTGACAAAATGTGAAAAAGTTCAAAGGATATGAATACTTTTGCAAGGCAAGATAACTATGAAGAATAAAGCATTGTTGATGTCAATTACATTGTAGACTACTGTTTCTATACAGCATTGCAAATGTAATGATTATCACCACATGACGCAAATATCTTACTAGAACTGTATTCATGGATAAAAACTCAACAGCAAGAATGTCCCAAGGATAATTATTTCCTTACTTTGATGTAATTTCTAAAATTTGTTGTGTCCCAGGCCTTTAAAGATTATAAAATAAATACCAAATAAACCTCAATCCATTGCTGTGATCTAACTGCAGTCTTCCTCTTCTTAGCAGCCAAAATTGGAAATGCTAGCAGCACATACTGTATGCATAGGTGTCGTCAGTATATACAATACGGTATTGTCACTGTCGCTGTCCTTTTTGCTAAGTAGTGATCAGAAAATATTTTGTTAATAATCAATTCGTTCATACATTTTAGGAAGTGTTTCCTACGCCATATGGAATAAGTACAATGCATGTATAGAGTTTCCCTTTAAGTGGTCTCAATGTAAGAAATGGTCATCATAACTGCTAATGTCACCATCACCATGTAACTCAAACAATACTGAAGAAAAGTGATATACAGAACATTTTATTTAGTGAACCAATCTGAAGGCAGAAGCTAGCATATTTATGCTGGTGTATATAAATCAAGTAGACAAATGAGGAGTTCATTAAAACTGGTGTATCATATGTCAGTGTTAAATTAAAGTGCATTGGATTACAAATTACCAAATTTACTGAAAGGCACATTTAAGCCAGTAAATAAAATATATGCCTGATATGAGCTGTGGCTGTTTTTTTTTTTTTTTTTAGTATTTTCTGGCTAAAATGTGATAAATTGTTAAAAATGTGTTATCCCTGCCCATTCCCGCTAAGCCCCAACCACTTTTCTCATTACTTCGAGGCTGAAGCCCCACAATGTGGAAATGCAGCTTCTTTTTGTTACGATTTTGCTGTGTTTTTTTGAGCCAAAGCCAACAATGGCTACAAAAGGACTGAGAAATATATAGGACGCTCCTATACTTCTACCTTCTGCCAAATCCATCCCTGGCTTTGGCTCAAAAAAGCGCAGCAAAATCTGCAACAAAAAAAAACCTGTGTTTCTGCAACGTGGGGCTTCAGGTTTAGAAAGCGGCCATTCCAGGCAAAGTAAGAAGCTTACGGCTGTACCACCATTATTTAACCTAAGACATAATGACTGAATAATCAGAAGGAGGAAATATAGTCCTAGGGGTTTGTCCTAGAATCAACAATTATCACCTATTCTGTGTCCGATCCCTGGGGGTCTTGATCATGAGAATGGGTGTCGTGTCCATCATAAGAATGGAATCGCAGCTGTGTGGTGCCAATCCTTTCAAAGTCTACAGGACTTATGGACAATGCTAAACACTGTGTGTGAAAGTGTGACTCCTGCTTCATTCACGGAATTTAAAGGGGTATTCCAGTCACACAAATTACCCTTTATCCTCAGGATAGGAGATAACTTGCTGATAACTGGGGGTCCAACCACTGTGACCACCATTGATCACGAGAACTAGACTGTTTTGCACTTGAATTTGAATGGAGTATTGGGTGGGAAATGCATGCCACACATTTCAATGCGAACTGCTGGAGATAGCTGCAATCCAGTGCTTCGATATGTCCAGCAGTTCCCTTCAAAATGAACAGAGAAGTGGTGTGCATTTTCGAACTACATTTCCATTCACACTGAAGTGCATAACACCGTAGTTCTTGAAACTGGTAGGGTCTCAGTGATCACCCCCACCATTCAGCAATATCTGTTTTACAATCATTTTGCCTGGTTTATTGAATTATAGAAATGCAATGGAATGTTTTCTTTGCACCAGTTTTGATACATTTTCCCCAATGTTCAAATTGAACAGAATATTATATTGTAAAATGTAAGTGAAAGATGTGCTTGACTACAAGTAGGTGAAATAGGAAATTACTGCAAAAACAAGGGGCAAAAAAGATGGTGAATGATGTTGGGAAATGAATTGTTTCCACAAGTAAGGGTGGGTAGACAACATATAACCATCTTTCCATAAATTTCTTTTCTTGTTTCATACCTCAGACCTTCTGTTTATCTCATCTTGGTGTTAATATGTGTTTTTGTCTTTTGAACTACCCTCACTGTCCTACTTTATACCATCCCTGTCCTCCCATCTGTCCCCTTGTGTCCCCAAATCATCCGCAGCCTGTCACATTCTGGAGTGCTGTGATGGGTTGGCTCAAAGTGTGATCAGCACTGTAGGACAAGCCTTTGAGTTGAGGTTCAAACAGTTCCTGCACAGTCCCCCCAAAGTGGCAGCACCCCCAGACAGGTATGACAGAAATCCAGTTTAACCAAGTTTAATCCAAGTTTTTCAGTCTTTAGCTCTTATTAATTTTGTATTTAAAGGTAAATTGTGTCTTGGGTCTAACAAAGACTAGGTAAGACTTTCTTTAGCTAGACATGTGTTTATTATACACAATATACCAACTATTTGGGACCTTCATGACAAGTTATTTTTTAACTTCTATAAGAAATTTTTATTTAATCTGTACCAATTTATAATGCTTCTGTCCCTTGCAAAGTCACATGGAAACAGTACACATAGACCACATTGCCCATTGAATGTCCAAGTATAGAGCTTGTGTTTTAATAGTAACAAATCAACTTTTCTTTAAGCCTGTATAATACAGATACTTGAGGAAGAAATGTGGTCACTTTCCTTTGTTTCATTTGTCTCTAAAGGGTAGTGGTTGGGAGCGAAGAGCTGGCATGGGCAGCTGAGGAAGATCAGAATTCTGAACACAACTATTACAATAGTATACCTGGCAAGGAGCCACCTCTTGGAGGAGTACAAGACTGCAGGGTCAGGGATCCAGGTGCAACAAACCAGCTTACCACACAGATAGTAAATAATGGGCAGTGGACACAGGTATGTAGAACCTATGTTATACTAACATAACTATCCATCGTCAGCCAATATATACATACATAGTTATGCAAAGCTAGCCGTTGTTGGTAAGCAAGATAAAATCACTTTCTATGGGTGTACAAGTATCTACATTTGTGAATGTCTCACACTTCATTTCATACTTCTTGATAGGTGGGGTCTCCAGCCAGACGAGCACCAGTAACACACTCTGGATCACAGTGTGAATTGGAAGACCATGGTAAGATTATTATTGTTATTTTTGCCAATCCTTCTCCCAATCCATTCTAGAGGATTTTTCCAGGTCTAAAAATAGTTTTTCTTTTTTTTTAATGCCTTTGCATTGCCACACGCTTTTTTCTTTGAAAATAGTGATATACTTATTATTATAGTGTTTAGTCGAATGACCAAGTGTAATCTTGAAGCATAAATGATGTGCTTTGGCCAACAAAGGTTCCTATTACTCATTATCAATGGTTTTCTGATTATTACTCTCTATAATTAATGGGTAAAATTGTCTGGTTTGTGAACTGTTATTATTACTGCTATGGTCATCTTTGCGCTAGGAATGTGAAGCAACAATTTTCTGATTCATAGCATTTTCCTTATCAGGCTCAACAAATGACATATTCCATGGAAGCAATGGTCGCACCTTAGGACTAAGAGACTATGAGGAACACATGTATGTTAATACACAAACCCTTGATGGGCTAAATACAGAAAAAGAGCCCTATATGATTCCAGAGGACAGTCCAAAGAAGGATATATTTGATATGAGTAAGTGGGTGTATGTTATTTTTTTTTCAATCTATCTAGATCTCTCCCAGAATGTGAAAAAACATGCTTTCTGTCTTTGGTACTCACATCTATCTATGTATCTAGGTTCCACATATCTACCTTATACTATGTTCACACAGCGTTTTACAGTCCCTGCAAATATTCTAGTGAATCCCATCCACACATTGCAGAAAAGTACGCGCAGCAGAAATGCTGCGTTTTTGGAAATCACAGTATGTCAATTGTACCTACAGAAACATCGGCGGTTTCCTAATAGGTATAATTCAAGCAGAAAGTCCGTAGAGGAAAACTCTGCACACTTTCTGTGAAAAGCGCCGTGGGAAAAACCGCAATTCGTTTCCACCGCATTTTTTCCCGCACCGCTCTTTCGCTGCGGCCTGCTATGTGGGGCCTTAGCATTACATTGAATTTTAGAAATCATGATGTGTTAGTTTATTCTGGAGAAAAGTTGACTGACTTATTACAGAGTAATAGGGTTAATCCATTACCAAATTGATCATAACCCAATCCTCAACTGTCTTTCAAACAATTTAAGAATATACTATAGTATTATCTGACTGAGTGAGCAGTATAAAAGTAACCAGTTTTGGAAGTGTATAATTTACAACAATGATCTGGTATAGAATTTAAAATTCTGAAATCTTTATGCTAAATTTCATAAAAGTAAGCCAGTGGAATTTAGGGAGGGATTTGTCTAAGATATGTGGACCAATACACACCAGAATACCACCAATGCACCAGAAGAGAGATAGAGTGTACACATTTTCTCTGAGAAATACAAAAGGATGCTGCTCACTAGAAGAACAAGAGCTAATTTACATATAACTTAGCGGGGCCATATCTTTTCAATAGGTGGACTGAATTAAAAATATAAAAAAAGACAAATTGTTCAGGCATTATGACCCCCTACTTTCAGTTATTTGATGGGCCAAGTTGCTTAAGTTAGGGCCACTTCAACCACAGGGGAAACAATGCATCTACAGCTGGCCCTATGTGGGCACCCTCAGCTGACCCCGGATCAGGCAGGACAATCCTGCATTTTGAATGCTGTCCTGCAGGTAGCAGGTAGATTTCAACTTTAAATGCATCCTTAGAGCACAGATGGTTGAATACAACGGGGCAGATTTATTATGACTTGTACACCAGTTTTCTGACGTACAGGGCATACAGTATATAGTCGAAATTTTATGCAAAAAATGTGGTTTCTTGCTATAAAATTTCAACTTTTTTATTTCTGCGCCACCTGCGTGTGGCTATTTAAAGGGGCATTAAAAATTATGCGTGAGTGTGGGAGGATCCCCAAGGAAAAGCTTGAACAGGGCCCACTAATGTATTTAAATAGCCCTGGCTTGGATAAGTTCTGCAGCCTCTTCATTCAGTTCGGGTGGCAGGTGCGGTAGTACTTAGAATGCTATACATTTTGTATTGGCTTCACTAAAGTGAAAAGAACAATGCTACAGTACCCAGAACATCCTCTATAAAATGTTCAGTTTTTTGGGCACTGCAGTGCTTGGCACCTGATGTAAATGATGAAGAGGCCACAGAACTTGCATAAGTCCCGCTGACTCTTCAAGCAGCAGCTGGCTGTCAGGGGTGCAGAGAGTCAGACCCCCCACTGTTCTAAATCTGATGGTCTATCCGAGGAATAGGCCATCAATTTTTAAAGGAATAAAGCCTTTAAGGCCGGGGCCCCATGTAGTGTAAACATCGCAATTTTTGCAATGTTGTCTTTGCTCTGCTTTTTACAGTACCTGCAAAGTGGATGGGATTCTGGCTAACACAATCCATACATTGCAAAAAATATCCGCAGTGAACATGCTGCAATTTTAAAAACCGTTGGGTTTTTTTGTAAATCGTAGCATGTCAGTTATGTCTACGGAAATGCTAGCATTTTCCATATAGGTATAATTGAAGTAGAAAGTCTGCAGAGGGGGGGCCTTAGCCTCAAGGGGTTTTCAGGCTAAAACTATTCAAAAGATAGTGGGAAATGAGGTACAGGGCGGCACTTGACTCCGAAAGACTCAAAATAAATTCGGGTGTACGATCACTAGTGAACTAACCAACTCCCAAGTGGAAACCATGTAAAAAAATGTTACGGCACTCCGTTTTTTTTTTCTCCGCAAAAAGTGTTTATTCATGTGTTTCGGGAACTAGTCCCTTCATCAGGCATTGGTCCAGATATGGGTAGGCTAGTCAGGTGATGTCATATGGTGGTATGGAAAGAACCAGTGGTAGGTGGTGAGAATTGTACATTTTATACTATTCAAAAGATAGGTCATCAATATCAGATTGGTGAGGGTCTAACACTTGGCACTCCACCAGGTTACTGCAAATGAGCTCCCATTCAAGTAATGTTTGGATAGGTCATCAATATTTTTAGCCCGGAAAACCCCTTTAGGCTGAAGCCCCACGTTGCGAAAGCAGAGCGTTTTACAGTACCTGCAAAGTGATTCTGGCTAATCCCATGTACACATTGCAGAAAAAAAATCTGCAGCGAAAAAGCTGCGTTTTCAAAAATGCCTGTGTTTTCAAAAATTGCAGCATGTTAATTATATTGGCGCTTTCCTGGTGTTTTCCGTTTAGGTATAATAGGGGCAAAAAGTCCAGAGGGAAACTCTGCGAAAATGCAATGAAAGACACTGCGTAAAATCCTGTGATCCATTTCTGCCGCTTTTTTTTTCCGCAGTGTTTTCTTACTGTGCTTCTCTATGGCCCTTGTTGCGGAAAAACTTGCTTTTATTTGTTGCAGATTTTGCTGCAGTTTTTTGAGCCAAAACTAGGAGTGGATTGAGTAGAAGGGAGACGTATAAGTGCTTCCTAGATATTTCCCTCTCCTTTTGTTGCCACTCCTTGGTTTTGCTAAAAAAAAAAAACCAACAAAATCTGCAACAAAAAAAACTGCTTTTCCACAACCTTTATCCTTAAAGTCCTTGAGTGGTCATGTAATGAGAAGCTATGAATAAATTTAAACTATTTCTTATTTAAATCAATGTTTCAGCTTTCCAAAATTGACATTAGAAAATGGTTGCCATTTAAAAAGACCTTTCATCACCTCATTCCCACGAATTCCAGTTCTTATGTGTTAATAGGCATCACTCCACTGATTCCATCACAGTTGGAACTTTTGCAGTTACAAGTGCAGTTAGTTTTGGTTATGTATTATTATTTATTTGTTGCTATTTAAGGGGGCATGATTCAGACCGGCAATCAGAGGCAGCCAGTGTCAGAGCTCAGAATCACACCCCTTGTCTGCTCCTGCCTGACACTGATAGTACAAAGCCTAAATAGTATATTGGGCACCAAAACTAACAGCATTGATTATTCAGGAACGGTGGGGGCTAAAGACAAAATTCCAACTGTGCCAGAGTCAGTGGAGAAGCAGCTGTTAATTGATGAAAAGATATGGATTTGCTGGGAAAGGTGAAAGGTCCTCTTTAAAGTTCCGATATACATTTTCTGTGAATTCTCTTAATTTGTCACCTAACTTTCATGAAAATTTAATGTTAAAGGTATAGTACCTTTGTGAAGCCTATTCCATCAAACATCAGTGGCATTGTCCTGCAGATCTCTCCTTCCTGCTAATTTACTTACAGGAAGTTATCATTGTCTACCAAGTATACAGATACAGTGAAGCAGCATGTTTTTATAAGCTTTCCAGCTCATATTAGTCTTGGCAATCCCCTGCCTGTCCTGTATTAGTATACTGCTGTGGTCACACCCTTCTCCTACAGCAGAGAATGCCTGGTTGAATCAATGTGGAGGTTGTCGTATTCACAGAACTTTATTAGGCTAAGGCTCCACGTTGCGGAAACACAGCTTTTTTGTTGCAGATTTTGTTGCGGTTTTTTTGCACTAAAGCCAGAAGTGGATTGAACAGAAGGTAGAAGTATAAGAACTTACTATATATTTTCCATTCATTTTGTAGCCATTCATGGCTTTGGCTCAAAAAAACGCAACAAAAAAAGCGGTGTTTCCGCAATGTGGAGCCTTAGCCTTAAAGTGAACCTGTAATCATAAAAATGAGGTCCAATTTGCAGGCAGCATATTATAGAACAGGACTTGCAGGAGATTGATATCTAGATTTGTGGGAAAAGATTCAATATAACCTGTGATTCATTTATACCTTTGTGCTTTCTATGCTTAGAAACGATCATCTAGTTATGGCAGAGGTCCAATCAGTGACAGCTATCTCTATATGCACAGTCATATGTGAATAGCTGTCAGTCACTGATAGGACTGCTCCCCTGACAATATGTCTGTTTCTAAGGGTACAAGGAGCAAAGATATCAATGAATAACATTAACCCTTTACAGCAGTACTTCAGAAGATGGTTTCCTCACACTTGTTACATTGTGTGAGGAGAGAGATTATTTCCGCTGATGCCACTGATGCATAATTTGTAACAGACGCAATACTGAAATCGGCCTGTCTTTCTTTACAGTGAATTTTCTTTAAAGGGAACATGTCACATGAAAATGCAGTTTAATTCACCTGCAGCATGTTATAAAGCAGAAGGTGCAGTGCAGATTGATGTATTGTTTTGTGGAAGCAGAGTTCGTTTAACTTATATTTATATCTCTGCTGTTACTATGGTGAGAAGTCAAGGAGGCGGTTCTATCAGTGATTGACAGCCTCCTCTCTGACTGTGCATAATTAGCAGGGGTGGATTGTAATATGGGTGAATTGTTTGGTTGCCCGAGGCTAGAGGCTACAAGAGGTTCCAGCAGTAAGCAATTGCCCATTTGCCCCATTATAATCCAATCCTGTAATCAACTGCATCATAGGTGTTATTGTGCCAACCATAACTCTTATCTGCTAAGCACTAATATTCTGTAAAAACTTTAATGTGGATTGAAAAAAATTCAGTTCAATAGGCATATAACATCTTTAAGGTCTATCTGCTATTAGTTAGAACATTCATTCATCCATCCATCTTAGTCTTAGGTGTCATAACCTGCTTACACTAGGTTTACACTAGCATTCGGGTTTCTGTTATTCAGGTCCGCCTGGGGACCTGAAAAATGGAGAACCCTATCAGCTTAAAAAGCGGTTACCTGCAGACCCCATAGGATTTAATGGGGTCCACTGGGTTTCCCCCCGAAATCGGCAGAGAGAAAAGTCCTGCATGCATATTTTAAGCGGCATTGGGGACGGAATCCCCGAGAACACTAGTGTCAACCTAGTGTTACTTATCATTACCTCTAGAAATTTTTTTTTTTTTTTTTTTTAAAGTTTTGTCAAAACTATGTTTTGGTGTAAAATATGCTCTGTTTAGCTGTGTTTCTGTTGGTTTTTTTTTTTTTTTTTTTTAAATCTCAGTATAGGCATGTATTAGGTATGTAAGAAAAGACTAACCAGCAGGTAAGATATTATTTTAACAAACCCTCATTCATTTACTAGGACCATTTGAAGATGCTTTAAAACTCCATGAATCTGGTCTATCAGGGTCACAAAAAATGGAAGATCAGTGGCCAAGTCCGCCAACTAGAAGAGCACCAGTTGCTCCTACAGAAGAACAACTCAAAGGAGAACCATGGTACCAGGGTAAAATGAGCAGGAGGGAAGCAGAGAAGCTTCTACAAAGAGATGGTGACTTCTTGGTGAGAGACAGCATCACTAACCCAGGCCAGTATGTGCTGACTGGTATGCACAGAGGACAACCTAAACATCTCCTGTTGGTAGATCCAGAAGGAGTGGTAAGCAAGGTTCTATCTGCCTTTGAGGTCCCCTATGGCTCTATGGCCTGGGTGGGAATGCTACCTCTGCACCTTCTATAGCTACACCCATCTGTGTTAAAATACAGTGCTGTACACAAGGGGGCAGTTGCATGGTTAAAACTACCCCCATGTCTCTGCTGAAGTCTGTCCAGCACCGAGATGGTATATAAAGTACCATGTCCTTTGCTGATTTCTGCTGCCATGGGTGGGAAGAGATAATAGTGACTAAGTGAAACCTCAGCTCAATGAGAGCAGGATATGGGGAAGCATTCAGGGGCTGGATTAGAAGTGTAGGTTAGTAGCAAAGAGGAGTGTGCTGAGAGCAGAAGGGTATAATTTGGGAACTGGTCTGGTCGCACATGCAACAAGGAAAAAGGAATGTGATAAAAAAAGTGGCAATTGAAACAGAAAAGCGAATATGGAAGAGAGTGCAGCAGGTGAGCCTTCATCAATAGACCTAGGTCAGTTAAGATCTCACCTGAATGGGTGCTTACAGGCTTCCAACTCTTGCCAGTCAACACACAGACATTCCCAGTTTCTAATATCCCACAGTCAGAGTCCAGAATACAGGCCAGTCAGATAATAGATCCTGTCCATGGGTCAACCTTTTTAAGTTCTGGCTCTGCTATTCTGTTGTAGCTACAATTCTATGTTTGTATAGGTTTTTTTTGTGTTACTAAATTAAAGAGAGTCTGTCACCAGGTTATACCCCAACCCTTAATTTCTCCACAGAGCTCATTTGCATATTGACAAAAAAGTGAACAGGGGAAAACTCTCTTTGAGTCAAGTGAACCTAACATATCTGTATGCGGATCTAGTCGATATGCTGAGTTCTGGTGACAGAATAGATAAGATAGAATGTGCTTATCGTTTTGTCTATATATATTGTTCCAATCAAGCATAATCACTTTTCTATCCTTTAGAATTTTCATATGACTGTATTATGCATGAACTATATGCCATTATTGGAATGGCTTTCTCATTATAGAAAAGCGAAATACTATCATAGATAATAAATGTCCGATAACCATTCACCTATATTCATGTCGGTGAAATACCTTTTATATGATTCAAGTTAAGAGAAAGCATTAATTGCAGAGACACTTTTTTACAATATGAAAGATGCCATCCTATTGAAATAATAAATTCCAGCCACATTAATATTCTAATTAAACAAACATAACAGTAAGGGTAGCAGTACACGACCGTGTTTCACCCATGAAACACAGTCCGTGTGTTAGCCATATTTACCAGCTTGAACTTCGTGCTGGGACCGGGACTCCTTGCATCATAGATAATTATACTGCTAGGATCCCGCTCCCAGCATGAAGTTCAAGCCGGTAAATTTGGCTAACACATGGACCGAGTTTCACAGGTGTGCTGCTGCCCTTAGACTGAAAGAAAATGAGGCTACTCACTGTCTCTGGTTCTCCAGTTTCGCTAGTTATTCCACTAAGAGACTTGTGTTTGCCATACATTGAGGTTTCCAGAAGGCTTTTCACTCATGGTTGGTCTGTGAAAGTGTCATCTTGGACAACAAAGCCAAGTTAAAATGATAAATGAAACAACCAATCTTTTTAGAGATCTGTCGTTAGACCATGTACATGTAAAATATACTATATTGTATGTGGATAGGGTTTTGAAAATTCCCATTTGCATGCTTGATAAGGCATAATTTCTAATCTACAGCAGTACAAAAAGTGATCAAAAGAACTATGCACGATGATATAAAAATATAAATAATATTTATTGGTAGAAAGATATGTTAAATCTTAGATACATTTATTTTACATATATCATAAAAAAAAAAAAAAAAAAAGGGGAGATTATAAAAAAAAAAAAAAAAAAAAACACAACAAAAAAAAAAAATAAAAAAAACAACAAAAAAAAACAAAAAAAAAAAAAAAATAAAAAAAAAAAAACAAAAAAAAGAGAAAAAAAAAAAAAATTATATATAAAAGAAAAATATAAAAAAAAAACAAAAAAAAAGAGAAGAAAAAGTATGAACAAAAAAAAAAAAAGAGGGGGAAAAAATATAAAAAAAAAGTTTGGGCACCCCTAATAATCTTAATTATTTTTAATTTTAAATTTTTTGTTTTTTACAACAACCATTTCAATTTTATTTTTCTAATAACTGAGGGACACAGTAATTTTTCAGGTTTAAAATGAGTTTTTTTTTCCAACAAAAAATTTTGAATTTTATTTTAACCAAAATTTTGCCGGTGCAAAAGTATGGGCGCCCCAACAGAAAAGTGACATTAATATTTTGTTGGTCCTCCTTTTGCAAAAATATCAGCCTCTAGTCACTTCCTGTATCTTTTAATCAGTTCCTGGATCCTGGATGAAGGTATTTTTGACCATTTCTCTTTACAAAACAATTCCAGTTCAGTTAAGTTTGATGGTCGCCGAGCATTTACAGCCCGCTTCAAATTATCCCACAGATGTTCAATGATATTCAGGTCTGGGGACTGGGATGGCCATTCCAGAACAATGTAATTGTTCCTCTGCATGAATGCCTGAGTAGATTTGGAGCTGTGTTTTGGATCATTGTCTTGCTGAAATATCCATCCCCGGCGTAACTTCAAATTCGTCACTGATTCTTGTACATTATTCTCAAGAATCTGCTGATACTGAGTTGAATCCATGCGACCCTCAACTTTAACAAGATTCCCGGTGCCGGCATTGGCCACACAGCCCCAAAGCATGATGGAACCTCAACCAAATTTTACAGTGGGTAGCAAGTGTTTTTCTTGGAATGCTGTGTTTTTTTGACGCCATGCATAACGCCTTTTTGTATGACCAAACAACTCAATCTTTGTTTCATCAGTCCACAGGACCTTCTTCCAAAATGAAGCTGGCTTGTCCAAATGTGCTTTTGCATACCTCAGGCGACTCTGTTTGTGGCGTGCTTTCAGAAACGGCTTCTTTCGCATCACTCTCCCATACAGCTTCTCCTTGTGCAAAGTGTGCTGTATTGTTGACCGATGCACAGTGACACCATCTGCAGCAAGATGATGCTGCAGCTCTTTGGAGGTGGTCTGTGGATTGTCCTTGACTGTTCTCACCATTCTTCTTCTCTGCCTTTCTGATATTTTTCTTGGCCTGCCACTTCTGGGCTTAACAAGAACTTCCCTGTGGTCTTCCATTTCCTTACTATGTTCCTCACAGTGGAAACTGACAGGTTAAATCTCTGAGACAACTTTTTGTATCCTTCTCCTGAACAACTATGTTGAACAATCTTTGTTTTCAGATCATTTGAGAGTTGTTTTGAGGAGCCCATGATGCCACTCTTCAGAGGAGATTCAAATAGGAGAACAACTTGCAATTGGCCACCTTAAATACCTTTTCTCATGATTGGATACACCTGGCTATGAAGTTCAAAGCTCAGTGAGGTTACAAAACCAATTTTGTGCTTCAGTAAGTCAGTAAAAAGTAGTTAGGAGTATTCAAATCAATAAAATGATAAGGGTACCCAAATTTTTGCACCGGTCAAATTTTGGTTTAATGCATATTGCACATTTTCTGTTACTACAATAAACCTCATTTCAATCCTGAAATATTACTGTGTCCATCAGTTATTAGATATATCAGATTGAAATGGCTGTTGCAAACAACCAAATATTTAGCAAAAAAAAATTTTTATATTTAAAAGGGGTGCCCAAATTTTTTATAAAAATTTTTTTTTTTAAAAAAAATACAAAATAAATAATAAAAGGAAATATTATTTTTTCTAATAATTTAAATTTTTTTTATATATATTTTATCTTCTTAAACAAAATATATATATATACACCTTATCTCCAAAGTTGTTTTTTTTTTTTTAATCCCAAAAATTTTTTTATTAAAAGGGAAAATTTTTTTTAACGCAAATAAAAAGTTTTTAACAAAAGCCCAAAAATTGGGGTTGGTTTTTCAAATGTATAAAAGATATATGTTATATACATAAATGGTTTTATCACCAGAGTAAAATTTGCAGTGGTACATATATATATATATATATATATATATATATATATACACACACGTGGACACAATAGTTGGTACCCCTCGTTTAATGAAAGAAAAACCCACAATGGTCACAGAAATAACTTGAATGACAAAAGTAATAATATATAAAAATTCTATGAAAATGAACAAATGAAAGTCAGACATTGCTTTTCAACCATGCTTCAGCAGAATTTTTAAAAAAAAAGAAAACTCATGAAACAGGCCTGGACAGAAATGATGGTACCCCTGAAAATAATGTGACCAAAGGGACATGTTAAATCAAGGTGTGTCCACTAATTAGCATCACAGGTGTCTACAATCTTGTAATCAGTCAGTGGGCCTGTATATAGGGCTACAGATACTCACTGTGCTGTTTGGTGACATGGTGAGTACCACACTCCTCATGGACCAGAGGAAGCGAAGGAAAGAGTTGTCTCAGGAGCTTAGAAAGAAAATTATAGACAAGCATGTTAAAGGTAAAAGGTTATAAGACCATCTCCAAGCAGCTTGATGTTCCTGTGACTACAGTTGCACATACAGTGGCTTGTGAAAGTATTCGGCCCCCTTGAACTTTTCATCCTTTTGCCACATTTCAGGCTTCAAACATAAGGATATAAAATTTAAATTTTTTTGGTGAAGAATCAACAAGTGGGACACAATTGTGAAGTGGAACAAAATTTATTGGTTATTTTAAACTTTTGTAATAAAAAAAAAACAGAAAAGTGGGGTGTGCAATATTATTCGGCCTCTTTACTTTCAGTGCAGCAAACTCACTCCAGAAGTTCAGTGAGGATCTCTGAATGATCCAATGTTGTCCTAAATGACTGATGATGATAAATATAATCCACCTGTGTGTAATCAAGTCTCCGTATAAATGCACCTGCTCTGCGATAGTCTCAGGGTTCTGTTTAAAGCGCAGAGAGCATCATGAAGACCAAGGAACACACCAGGCAGGTCCGTGATACTGTTGTGGAGAAGTTTAAAGCCAGGTTTGGATACAAAAAGATTTCCCAAACTTTAAACATCCCAAGGAGCACTGTACAAGCGATCATATTGAAATGGAAGGAGTATCAGACCACTGCAAATCTACCAAGACCCGGCCGTCCCTCTAAACTTTCATCTCAAACAAGGAGAAGACTGATCAGAGATGCAGCCAAGAGGCCCATGATCACTCTGGATGAACTGCAGAGATCTACAGCTGAGGTGGGAGAGTCTGTCCATAGGACAACAATCAGTCGTACACTGCACAAATCTGGCCTTTATGGAAGAGTGGCAAGAAGAAAGCCATTTCTCAAAGATATCCATAAAAAGTCTCATTTAAAGCTTGCCACAAGCCACCTGGGAGACACACCAAACATGTGGAAGAAGGTGCTCTGGTCAGATGAAAACAAAATCGAACTTTTTGGCCACAATGCAAAACGATATGTTTGGCGTAAAAGCAACACAGCTCATCACCCTGAACACACCATCCCCACTGTCAAACATGGTGGTGGCAGCATCATGGTTTGGGCCGGCTTTTCTTCAGCAGGGACAGGGAAGATGGTTAAAATTGATGGGAAGATGGATGGAGCCAAATACAGGACCATTCTGGAAGAAAACCTGTTGGATTCTGCAAAAGACCTGAGACTGGGACGGAGATTTATCTTCCAACAAGACAATGATCCCAAACATAAAGCAAAATCTACAATGGAATGGTTCCCAAATAAACGTATCCAGGTGTTAGAATGGCCAAGTCAAAGTCCAGACCTGAATCCAATCGAGAATCTGTGGAAAGAGCTGAAAACTGCTGTTCACAAACGCTCTCCATCCAACCTCACTGAGTTCGAGCTGTTTTCCAAGGAAGAATGGGCAAGAATTTCAGTCTCTCGATGTGCAAAACTGATAGAGACATACCCCAAGCAACTTGCAGCTGTAATCGCAGCAAAAGATGGCGCTACAAAGTATTAACTTAAGGGGGCCGAATAATTTGGCACGCCCCACTTTTCAGTTTTTTATTTTTTACAAAAGTTTAAAATATCCAATAAATTTCGTTCCACTTCACAATTGTGTCCCACTTGTTGATTCTTCACCCAAAAATTAAAATTTTATATCCTTATGTTTGAAGCCTGAAATGTGGCCAAAGGTTGAAAAGTTCAAGGGGGCCGAATACTTTCGCAAGGCACTGTAGTATTCAGAAATTTAAGATCCATGGGACTGTAGCCAACCTACCTGGATGTGGCCGCATGAGGAAAATTGATGACAAATCAAAGAGAAGGATAATACGAATGGTAACAAAAGATCCCAGAAAAACTTCTAAAGAGATTAAAGGTGAACTTCAAGCTCAAGAAACATCAGTGTCAGATCGAACCATCCGTCGTTGTTTGAGCCAAAGTGGACTTCATGGGTGACGATCAAGGAGGACACCATTGTTGAAAACAAATAATAAAAAAGCCAGACTGGAATTTGCCAAACTACATGTTGACAAGCCACAAAGCTTCTGGGAGAATGTCCTATGGACAGATAAGACAAAAATGGAAATTTTTGGCAAGGCACATCAGCTCTATGTTCACAGACGGAAAAATTAAGCATATCTTGAAAAGAACACTGTCCCTACTGTTAAACATGGAGGAGGCTCTGTTATGTTCTGGGGCTGCTTTGCTGCATCTGGCACAGGGTGTCTTGAATCTGTGCAGGGTACAATGAAATATCAAGACTATCAAGGGATTCTAGAGAGAAATGTGCTGCCCAGTGTCAGAAAGCTTGGTCTCAGTCGCAGGTCATGGGTCTTGCAACAGGATAATGACCCAAAACACACAACTAAAAACACCCAAGAATGGCTAAGAGGAAAACATTGGGCTGTTCTGAAGTGGCCTTCTATGAGCCCTGACCTAAATCCTATTGAGCATCTTTAGAAGGAGCTGAAACATGCCATCTGGAAAAGGCACCCTTTAAACCCGAGACAACTGGAGCAGTTTGCTCATGAGGAGTGGCCAAAATACCTGTTGAGAGGTGCAGAAGTCTCATCAACAGTTACAGGAATCAGTGATTGCCTCAAAAGGTTGTGCAACAAAATATTAAGTTAAGGGTACCATCATTACTGTCCAGGCCTGTTTCATGAGTTTTCTTTTTTTTTTAATTCTGTTGAAGCATGGTTGAAAAGCAATTTCTGACTTTCATTTGTTCATTTTCATAGAATTTTTATATATTATTACTTTTGTCAGATTCAAGTTATTTCTGTGACCATTGTGGGTTTTTCTTTCATTAAACGAGGGGTACCAACAATTTTATCCATGTGTGTTGGTCATTTGAAATAATACATATGCATAACAGTACACATAGTGCATATATAACTAATCCCAATAAATGTCAGTGCATACAGTGCTGGCCAAAAGTATTGGCACCCCTGCAATTCTGTCAGATAATACTCAATTTCTTCCAGAAAATGATTGCAATCACAAATGCTTTGGTAATAATATCTTCATTTAATTTGTCTTCAATGGAAAACCACAAAAAGAATTGTCAAAAAGCCAAATTGGATATAATTCCACACCAAACATAAAAAAGGGGGTGGACAAAAGTATTGGCACCCTTTGAAAAATCATGTGATGCTTCTCTAATTTGTGTAATTAACAGCACCTGTTACTTACCTGTGGCACATAACAGGTGGTGGCAATAACTAAATCACACTTGCAGTCAGTTGAAATGGATTAAAGTTGACTCAACCTCTGTCATGTGTCCTTGTGTGTACCACATTGAGCATGGAGAAAAGAAAGAAGACCAAAGAACTGTCTGAGGACTTGAGAAGCAAAATTATGAGGAAGTATGAGCAATCTCAAGGCTACAAGTCCATCTCCAAAGACCAGAATGTTCCTGTGTCTACCGTGCGCAGTGTCATCAAGAAGTTTAAAGCCCATGGCACTGTGGCTAACCTCCCTAGATGTGGACGGAAAAGAAAAATTGACGAGAGATTTCAATGAAAGATTGTGCGGATGGTGGCTAAAGAACCTCGACTAACATCCAAACAAGTTCTAGCTGCCCTGCAGTCCGAGGGTACAACAGTGTCAACCCGTACTATCCGTCGGCGTCTGAATGAAAAGGGACTCTATGGTAGGATACCCAGGAAGACCCCACTTCTGACCCAGAGACATAAAAAAGCCAGGCTGGAGTTAGCCAAAACTTACCTGAGAAAGCCAAAAACTTTTTGGAAGAATGTAATCTGGTCAGATGAGACAAAAGTAGAGCTTTTTGGGAAAAGGCATCAACATAGAGTTTACAGGAAAAAAAAAAAAGAGGCCTTCAAAGAAAAGAACACGGTCCCTACAGTCAAACAAAGCGGAGGTTCCCTGATGCATCTGGCACTGGACTGCTTGACCGTGTGCATGGCATTATGAAGTCTGAAGACTACCAACAAATTTTGCAGCATAATGTAGGGCCCAGTGTGAGAAACCTGGGTCTCCCTCAGAGGTCATGGGTCTTCCAGCAGGACAATGACCCAAAACACACTTCAAAAAGCACTAGAAAATGGTTTGAGAGAAAGCACTGGAGACTTCTAAAGTGGCCAGCAATGAGTCCAGACCTGAATCCCATAGAACACCTGTGGAGAGATCTCAAAATGGCAGTTTGGAGAAGGCACCCTTCAAATCTCAGGGACCTGGAGAAATTTGCCAAAGAAGAATGGTCTAAAATTCCAGCAGAGCATTGTAAGAAACTCATTGATGGTTACCGGAAGCGGTTGTTCGCAGTTATTTTGTCTAAAGGTTGTGCTACCAAGTATTAGGCTGAGGGTGCCAATACTTTTGTCCGGCCCATTTTTGGAGTTTTGTGTAAAATGATCAATGATTTGACTTTTTTCCATTCTCTTTTGTGTTTTTTCATTGCAAGCAAAATAAATGAAGGTCTTATTACCAAAGCATTTGTGATTGCAATCATTTTCTGGAAGAAATTGAGTATTATCTGACAGAATTGCAGGGGTGCCAATACTTTTGGCCAGCACTGTATATAGTCCCCATAAAAATAGCCAGAGTCTCACAGTAGCCAAAAATAAACAGTATTACCTGTAGACATAGTGGATGTGGGAGTATAGGAGCCCCAATGCAAGAAAGAACGTCTGGTGAAACACTTCAACACGTTTCACCCATCGGCTTCGTCAGGAGGTGTCTGCACTATTGGTGCAACCATAAATACTTTCCGGTTATCATAATAACTCCAGCCACTTTCTAGGGACTACATGTACACTACCATCTATGGAGATTAAGGGTACTTACATTTATAGGGCTTAAGGAGATAATGTATATGTACTAATTGGTCAATTTATGGGAATAATTTATATTCCCCGTGATATTTAATTATTTGGTATTTGTATGTATATATTATAAATAATATATATATAAACAAGAAGTTTACATAAACTATATAAAAGACACATATGCATGGTTTTTTTCACTATCTGACATGAAATCAGAATAAACCTTTCCCGTTTTAGGTCAATTAGGATTACCAAAATTATTTATATTTGTCAAATGCCAGATTAATGAGAGAGAGAGAATTTTTTAAGACATTTTTATTACTTTCTGCAAAGTCAAAGCTTACATACAGTACACTAAGATTACTATGCCTTTAAACAATTTGGGACAGCCCATATGATGATGTCATGTCTTTGGAAGCTTCTGATAGGTTTATTGGCAACATCTGAGTTAGAGACACACCTGTGGATGTATTTTAAGGAACACCTGAAACACACTGTTTCTTTGTGTAACATCATGGGAAAGTCTAAAGAAATCAGCCAAGACATTAGGTAGAGAATTGTGGACTTGCACAAGGTTCATCCTTGGGTGCAATTTCCAGATACCTGAAGATGCCTCGTTCATCTGTACAAATAATTATACGCAAGTACAAACAAGATGGGAATGTCCACTATCATACCGCTCAGGAAGGAGACGGATTCTGTGTCCCAGAGATGAACGTGCTTTGGTACGAAATGTGCATATCAACCCAAGAACAAAAGCAAAAGACCTTGTGAAGATGCTGGCTGAAGCTGGTAAGAGTGTGTCATTATCCATAGTGAAATGAGTACTGTATCAACATGGACTGAAAGGCCACTCTGTCAGGAAGAAGCCATTACATTGATGCAGGAGGGACTGGTGCTCTTCACAAAATAGATGGCATCATGAGGAAAGAACATTATGTGGCAATAGTAAAGCAACATCTCAAGACATCAGCCAGGAAGTTAAAACTTGGGCGCAAATGAGTCTTCCAAATGGACAATGACCCGAAGCATACTGCCAAACTGGTTACAAAGTGGCTTAAGGATAACAAAGTCAATGTTTTGGAGTGGCCATCACAAAGCCCTGATCTCAATTGTATTGAAAATTTCAGCTTTGCCCATAAAAGGCAGGTGCGAGCAAGGCGGCCTACAAACATGGCTCAGTTACACCAGTTCTGTCAGGAGTAATGGGCCCAAATTCCTACCAACTATTGTGAGAAGCTTGTGGAAGGATATCCGAAACGTTTGACCCAAGTCATACAGTTTAAGGGCAATGGTACCAAATACTAATGAAATGTATGTAAACTTTTCACTGCAAAAAGTAATAAAAATGCCTTAAAAAAATTCTCTCTCTCATTATTCTGGCATTTGGTAATCCTAATTGACCTTAAACGGGAAAGGTTTATTCTGATTTCATGTCAGATAGTGAGAAAAATATGCATATGTGTCTTTTTATATAGTGTATGTAAACTTCTGGTTTCAACTAATTATATATATATACACACTCCTACTTCATTGTTGTGCTGGACACACACTATCGATCCTGCTCAATTGTGATATTTTTATATATGTCCCAGATACATATTATGTTATTATCTACAGATACAGTCAGTAGCTGTATGCTGTTGTATTAGACTTTTTGTGACGTTGTTGTTATGAGTTGGAATACCTTATATTTGTGTCTTGTGGTACTTTGTTTCTGGCAATTATATACTGCTGTAACATCTCTACCTGTTCGGGTCTCTGCGCCACCCTCTGCTCGCACGCGGAGGCGCAGTCGGCGGATTAGTTTGATTCCTTGCTTAAGGTAATTGATGCTCATTCTGAACACTGTCCTAGACTATGTAATTGATTTTCTGCCACACCTGTCTCCTTCACCTTGGTTTTCCTCTGCTCCACTAATAGTTAATCTTAGCCTTACCTGTGTGATTGACAGCCTATCGTCCAATCAAGTCTGAGGCAGGTCCTTTCTTGCTATAAACAGGTTGTCAGTTCACACATGGCCGCTGGCTATTGTGATTCTGTTTGTGACTTTGTCCCTTCTTGCACCTTATCTGCTATTACGTGTATTCCTATTCCTGACCTCTGGCTTTGACTTGACTATTCTCTTGGATTGTGATTCTGTACTGCATTGCTCGACTGTTACCAACCCCTTGGCTTCCTGACCTCCCTTTCTTGTTGTTTGTCCTGTCTGCGTTCTGTGTTGTCACCTATATTTGGAAGGGACTGTCGACCGGTTGCTGGCTGTCGCCTAGAACAGATCGGGCAAGTTAGCCAGGGACAGTGGGGGGTTTTCAGCTTAGGGTCCATTGTCTTGTTGTGCCCCTCCCACCAGGGTTCTGCAGCAGCACTGGGAAATTGCTCAACGGGCAATTCCTTTACAACTGCCCTGTTTTTTAACCATTTTATGGTATATGTAAAATAAATTCAGTGCACTGTTGGCTTTCTAGCGGTATATAATACTGCTCATCGATGAGGACGTAAAAGTTCCTCTTTAAATATAATTTTAAATTTTTGAATATAGTTCTTCACAGAGTTACATCTTGCATAATATTATATCCTGACCATATTAGTGCTTAGCAGCCTTCTCAAGTACAACACCGTTAATACATGAGCCATGGAATGTCTTCTTATGTTTTCCTTCAGGTCAGAACAAAAGACGTACTGTTTGAGAGCATAAGTCATCTAATCTCCTATCATCTGCATAACCAACAACCAATTGTGGCAGCAGAGAGTGAATTGCACCTGCGACAGGTGATAGCACGAAGAGTAATATCTTAGGTAAGACGATAGACAAAGTGAAACTCTATTCAAATGATTGGAGAAGTCCTAAAATGTGAAGCAATCATTTTTTTCCCCACAGCGCTTTTCACATAAAGCTCACAGAGGTTTCCTCTGCAGACTCTCAGCTTCCAATATACCTATAGGGAAACAGCTGGCGTTTCCATAGGTATAATTTCCAAAATCGCAACGGTTTTGAAAATTGCAGTGTGTCCGCTGCATGTATTTTTCAGTGACTAAAACGCTGCAGTTTTTTCCACGGCATTTCTGCTGCGGCCAAACCGCGCCATTTACACATGTGGGTCCCCTGGCCTTAAGGCATTTTAATGTTGTGAGAATGTGAACCTAGAGGGCGCTGGTGAGCGTCCCAAAGCCAGGGTTAAAAAGGTCCTCAACCACACTCATACCTGGGGGCGTCACTCCAGACGGCAGGAGAGTGCTGCTGGTGACCTGCAGAGAGCAGGTAACTGTGGACCAGTTAGAGACAGACAGGTGGTCTGTCCCAAGAGAACTGGGGTCCTCAACGGACTTAGTTAAGCTCAGTGTAAGCCAGACCTCAGTAAAGCTTGCCCTCAGAAGTGAGTCAGGGTTCAAGTAGTGAGGTATTGCCCTGTGTGTGGGTTAGGCTGTTTTTTTGTTTTGTTCCTGTTTTCACTTACAAGCTGAATAAAGCCATTTGTTTTGGATTGCCACTACCTGATATGCTGTTTATTTGTCACCCAGCGCCACCAACACCTCTGTGAAGTCCAGGAAGCTGCCACCTCTGAAGCTAAATTACCCCCAATTGTCACTATAAACATATATATATATATTGGTGTATTTTGTGCACATGGCCTTTCCCAGGCTTTTCCTATAGAAAAACGACTGAAAAACAAATAAACCCAGAGCATGTTGCATTATAAAAAGCACCATGAAATGCTTAAAAAAAAAAAAAGAAAAAAAATCATGTATCATGTAAAATGTACGAGGGCTTCTTAATTCACTAAATTGACTAACCTGTAAACTGTATTTTTATCAGTGTTACAGGCAGTGAAAAACAAAAAATCCTTGTGTGAAAGCACCTAGAGGCCAGGGACCCACTTAGTGTAAACATTGTGATTGCAAAAAATCCTTCATTTTACAGTACCTGCAAAATGGGTGGGATTAGCCAGAATCCCATCCCATTGCAGAAAAATATCCGCAGCATGTCAATTATACCTACGGAAATGTTGGCATTTTCCGTATAGGTATAATTGAAGCAGAAACTCTGCAGAAGCATACTCTGCGGACTTTTTGTGAAAAGAGATGTGGGAAAAACTGTGGTGAGTTTTTTGTTGTTGCTGATTTTGCTGCAGTATTTTGAGCCAAAGCCAGGAGTGGATTGAGCAGAAGGTAGAAGTATAAGAAGCTTCCTATATATTTGCCATTCCTTTTGTAGCCATTCTTGGCTTGGGCTCATAAAAATGCAGCAAACCCCCCCACAAAAAAAAAAAAAATATAAATATAAAAAATAGAGGCCCAGCCCCCGAGGCCAAAGCGAGGAGGAGGGGAGCGCGCCACAAACAAAAAAAAAAAAAAAAAAAAACAGGGATTTCCGCCTCTCCCCTCGGCCCGCCGGCCCACGCCCCCCCCTCCTCCTATCATTGGGGAATGGGGGGAGGGGGGGGGGAAGAAAAGGAAGGGTGAGTGAGCGAGGAAAAAAAAAAACAGACAACCACCCCACACCCCCCCCACCCCCACGGGGGGGGGGGGAGAGGTGTAGAGAAGGGAGAAAGGAACAGGGGGGGGGGGGGGGGGAAAAAAAAAAAAAAAAAAAATGTGGTTTTTTTTTGTTCACCGCAAAATTTTTTTTTCGTTGTATTCACTGGGGGACACAGCACCATGGGTATAGACCTGGTCACTAGGAGACAAGACACTAGGAAAAAGCAAAAGCTGTTGGCTCCGCCTCCAGGCTATACCCTGCCACAGCCACTGTGCATGAATCAGTTTGTACCGTAGCAGTAGGAGAGAGAGACACAAAGGAACATGGAACCAACAACCACCAACAATGCCTGAACCCAAAAAGGAACCAACACAGTTCAGGCAGGAACACTGAAAAAAACAAGGGAGGGATCTGTGTCCCCCAGTGAATACAACGAGAAAAGGATTTTACGGTGAGTACACAAAAATCCCACTTTCTCGTCTACTTCACTGGGGGACACAGCACCATGGGATGTCCTAAAGCAGTCCCAGAGGGTGGGAATAACACGGCCATGCAAACCTGTAATACTCAACCGCTTCCAGAAACTTACAACCCAAATTGGCATCATCAGAGGCCACAGAATGAATCTGGAGAAACTTAGAGAAAAAGGATGGAGGCCCAGTGGGATACTTACAGACCTGGGAAGCATAAGCCTGATGCCGGAGGCCCCGGGAACTCCAACAGCTCTAGAGGAGAGAGCCGTCACACGGGAGGCAGAGCCGTACTCTTAAATCGATAGGTCTCCCTAATCTCAGACCAAAGCCATCGGAAGATGAGAGCTCTGGAAGCAGGCAGGCCCTGGCAAGGGCACTCAGGGAGAATGAGCAAAGCGTCCGAACAAGAGAAAGGATCCGTGAGGAACAGTATACACGCAAAACGCCCGGGCAACAACCGGGCAGGGAAGAGCAAGCACTCACGTGGACGCCTGGGGACCGAGCAGAAGGAGGGCAAGACCAAGTCCTCGAAGTGGAAGCAGGAAAAACACCCTAAGAAAAAAAGACTGTGGCAGACAGAGGAAAACCTTATCCTTGTGGAGGACCAGAAAGGGAGGCTGCCGAAAAAAAGGGGCAGCCAATTAGGGACCCCTGCGGATGGAGGTAATGGCCACCAGAAACTCATTCTACCAGGACAGAGGGCAAAAAAAAAAAAAGGGATATCATAGGCTCGAAGGGGAGAACCTGAAGCACCTTAAAGATGAGGTTAAGATCCCACGGATCCAAGGGTTCCAAAGGAGCACAGAGTGGCACTCCTGTAGGAAAGTCTTTTAAAAAGAAAGAAGACTAAGACCTTGATCCAGACCAGACTGGAGAAGATCCGATGAGAATCGTTACTCTTCCAACGGTGGACGTAAGCCTTCCACGTTTGATGGCAGATCTAAGCTATCTGGAATTTCCGGGCCTTGAGTATGTTAGAATAACAAACTCCGAAAAAAACCACAATGCCTCAAACCTCGGATTGAACAGCCACGCCGTGAACGCAGCTGAGTCAAGGTGGGGAGGAACAGCAGTCCTTGAGACAGAAGGTCGACCAGCAGAGGAAGAGGCCAGGAGCATCCGCCAACAGGAAAATGAGATCCACATACCAGACCCGGCAGGGCCAATCTGGTGCCACCAGGATAGCTTGAACCCCCTTGGTCTTGAGATTCTGGAGGACCCAAGGGAGAAGAGGAAGTGAAAAACCGAACTTACAAGAGCGCCAGCGGTGATGGCTCGAGGATCCAGAGACCTGGCAATTTAGCCGGGGACCTTGTGGTTCCGGCGGAGGCTAAAAATGTCGACGTTTGTCACACCACAGCGGGAGCACAGTGGATGGAAGATCTGCAGATAAAGCGACCCTCGCCCGGAGCAATATTTTCTCGACTCAAGTAGCCTGCCACCCAGAAAAAGGTTGACCACCGAAAGAGCTGGAACAAGGCGCTCCACCCAAGGAAGAAATTGTGAGGCTTCTAGTAAGGCCGCACGGCTCCTGGTGCCACGCTGAGGGTTCAAGTAGGCGACCATGGAGGAGAGGTCAGTCTGGACTGTGACAGATGTCCTTGGAGAAGAGAGGTCCAAGGAGTAAGGGCAAATAAGATAGCACTGGGGTCCAGCAGGTTGAACCAGAGGGAGGAATCAGCCCTGGACCACAGGCCCTGAACAATCAAAGCATCGAGGACCACTCCCCAGCCGGGGAAATTGGCGGCAGTGGGAATCACTTACCAACAGAGGGGAAGAAGGACTTCCCTTGAGAAATTCCTGGGGAGGAATATACACTAAAGAATCTCTCAGTGAACCAAGGTGGAAAGAGAACCAAGCAGATGAGGCTGTCCGGAGATTTGTCCCAGCAGGCCGTAATCTTCAAGAGGAGAGAACGACAGAGTGAATGAAAGGTACAGCCTAGATGGTTGAGGCGATCGTGCGCAGGACCCACATGCCGATTCAAAGACAGCAAGGAGAGTACCTCCAAAGGTGGGACACTCAGGATCTTGGCCTCCGGAGGGAGAATCACACCCTGGAGCGAGCAGAGGATCATGTCCCGGATTCCATGTGCTTAGAGGACACGAGACATCCTCATAGATGAGCCAGCAGAACCGGGGAAGAACATCCAAGGTGAACCACAAGCTGGTCAGATTGTCTGACCTGGAGGGGCTTCACCAGGAGGTCGTCAAAGTCTGAAAACACGGCAGCACCTCTGGCGCAGAGGATGGCCATGAGAGACGCCATCACTGAGGGAAAAAACCCCCGGTGGCAGAGGCCAGCCTGAAGGGGAGAGAGACAACTGGAAAGGCCAAGGATCCACAGCAAAAACGAAGAAACCGCTGACGGCACAGCGAGATGATGTAGATGGACGAAGAATTCGCCCATCTCCAGGGATGCCACCACAGACTGCATAGACTACAACGGAGCCTGCAGGCATGGAAGAACCTGTGGAGCCCTTTCAGGTCCATGATGGGACAGAGGAAGCCGTCCTTCTAGACGAATGGAGAACAGGTAAGAATAGTAACCCTAGATACACTCTGCAACGGGAACAGGGACGCTGACTCCCTGCCGCTGGAGAGTGGAGACAGCCTGGATTTTCCGACATAGCGAAGGCAAAGAGACTCCAGCGAAAACTGGAGTAGCCGGACGACACCGCCTCTCAGGCCCAGGCTCCAGACGTCCCGCCATTTGAGATGCCCAGAGAGGGGAAAAAACTTCATGCCGAGGAGGCTAGGGAAGAGGAAGACCTGGACGACCTAGTGCAGAACCGCCAGGGAGGCCTGGACTTGAAAGAAGCTTTCTGGAGCAGGAGAACGGCTGACACATAGGACGCCTCTGAGGGAGGCAGAATCTATTCCCCCGTGGCCTCAGGGATAAGCTTCTCGACGCCCTTAACAAAAAAATTTGGCCCAGGACGACCTGGAAAGGGAGAAGGGCTGCGTTCACCTTCTTGGAGGCGGACCCAGTATTCCACAACGGATCCCAACGGTATGGCAGATAATCACTGCATTGGCGGCCGCCTTAGCAGATTTGGGAGGCATCTCCAGTTATTGGGAAGCGTTCAGGATCTCAGAGACGAGCGGCTGGAGGGAAACTGCATCAGGGAGGTTTGACTGAAGCTGTTTGGCCCAGGAAAAGAAGGCCTTGATGACCCAAGAGGCAGCGAAGGAGAGCCGCAGGGAGAAACCAGCCACTACGAAGGCCACCCTGGTGAGGGAAGCCACCTTCTTGCAGCAATGCAATAGCCAGCATTTAGGGCAATGCAATGTATCAGTTCTGCATTGCAAACAATACAACAGATGCGATCCGATCTCACTCCGAGGGATCACTGAGGTAGGCAAAATCTGCTGAAGGCAGACTAGAAGCCTTGGAGAGCCTAGCTATCATGGGATCCACCGTGGGAGGCTCTTAGTGATAGGAAGTGACACATGGGGCGGCTCGCTGACAAAATGTCAAGACAGGCCAGCTTGCGCTCACTAGTTACTGATATCTAAGTACCGTGCGCTAACCGATTGCACCACTGGAGCAACCTGCTTCCCTTGCCTCGGATGTTCATCATTGCCAGCCAGGGAGAGCTAGAGACGTGTGTCACAGCATAGCCTGGCAGAACTGCCCGAGCTCACTTTCCACTTGGAGACACACAGGTCAAGGGAAGGGATGTCCGATTTCCTAGTCGAAGACAGAGGATGGTCCAGGGAGAAGTCACTGTGCCCTCAAGATGATATCAAACATCCAGTGGCAGAAAGAGATGTCCACTTGAGGGGATGAGTCCGGGTCCTCAGAGATCTGTAGGGTCTCTATCGCATAGATGACTCCCGCGTAGCAGCAGATATAGATGAGCCTAGCTGAAGCTCCGAGTCGGAGTCAGAGGCGTCCCCAGTTAAATAGACCGAGCAGAGGGAGGAAGGTATCCGCCTGTCGGAGTGGAGCCGTGAGCTGAGTTCCTATCTGGGGAGTACCCAGAGGAAGGGGTGGCGGACCGTGAACCGTAGGAAGACTTCCTGGTCCTTTTGAGGCTCCTGGAGCTGCGACGGGAACTATGAGGGTGTCCAGGGAGATCCCTAGAAGCAGCCGACTGAGCGGCGATCTGGGAAAGCAGCCCTTCCAAGTTTCCAGCACTGACTAGTTAAGTCTGGTAAGGTCACCATGGCCAAGGTTAGGGAGGCCGCCCAATCCGGGGGATGGAAAAACCGGAGAGGGGCCAGGAGGTTACTGACTGGCTGAGGCGGAAGGCAGAGAGAGCACATGGGCTCGGGCTGTCCGCATGGCAACTGTTTTTGATACAGTGGGTGCACGTATAAAAACGTGACGCAACCAGAGGGGCCGGAGGGGGAGCCCAAGAAAATTAGGGTAACCCAGGGGGTTAGCCTACCAGACTGCAAAAGATGGCCGCTCACAAACTGCTGCAACAAGGGTTCCGCAGGTGCAATGTCTCCCAGGGAACTGGGAAGAATCCCTGCTGTCCCAGCAAGCCAAAAAATAAAATAAATAAGCCAATAAATAAATAAATTGAGAATATAAGGAGAGCAAAGCTCTTCCCCTGGTTAGAACAGGCTCAGTAGCTACTGGGCAGGCTGGATGGCTTGCCAGGACAGCCCCCTGGCCAATGGAAGGCCCTAGGCGGAGTCTGGGTACCAGAAAAGCCCGGGAAAGGGACGGGCCCATTGCGGCCTAGTTCCCGGCCAGGCCTCGGACTCGCGTACAACGCGGCCGACCGCGAGGCACCGTCGGCGGCGCGGCGCGACCGCGAACTCCGGAGGTTCCGCGGAGGCCTGGGAAAAGGTACCGGGGGGCCAGGAAAGGGGGGTCCCCACACGAGCGGGGGGGGAACCGGGTGCCCCCCCCGACGGGGGCCGCTCGGTAGGAGCGACCAGAAAGCCCAAAAACGCCCCAGAAAAAAGGGGCTTATTTACTAAGATTTAAGGCCCAGTTCAGGGGAACCCTGTGATGCCCCCCCTAAACAGGACCCATACTATTGTCCCCCTGGGAAATGGCACTAAGGGGCTGAGAGGGCCTGAAGGGGAGGTGGAGAGGGCCTGAAGGGGAGATGGAGAGGGGCTGAGGTAACTTTCATACTCACCAGCCTTCTATTCTTCTCATACTCACCAGTCTGGCGACTTCAGGCGCCGCAGGGTCACCCCTCGGTAGGACCTCGCACGTGGGAGTGGGGTCACCGGTACTCCGGCCGCTTTCGGGGTGCGGCGAATGGTGAGTGGGGACTGGGTGACCGGCGAGGCTGCTCTTTTGCAGAGCGCTGCGCCCGCAGGAGGGTATGACTAGTGTGGCGTACACGCTGACTACCCCCTGCACCTGAAAGAAAGGTAAAAATAAAAACGATGCAAGACAGAAGACCTGAGTCAGGTCGTGTCTGTCTCCTATGACACTAGGTTTCAAACTGATTCATGCACAGTGGCTGTGGCAGGTTATAGCCTGGAAGCGGAGCCAACAGCTTTTACTTTTTCCTAGTGTCTTGTCTCCTAGTGAAAAAAAAAAATTTATCAACGTATGGGGCCCCGCCGCAAAGAAGAGAAAAAAAAAAAAAAAATATAGCTTGGCTCAAACCCGGGCGCGGGGGGGGGGGGGCCCCACCCACACACCCACACAAACAAAAAAAACAACCCCCCCCCCCCCGCCCGCGGACACCCCCGGGGGGGGGGGGGGGAGGGGGGGAAAAAGGAACACAACAACAAGGGGAAGAAAAGGGGGGGAGGGGAGGGGAGGGGGGGGGAGGGGGGTGGTTTTTTTTCCCCCCCCCCGCCACCCCCCACAAGGCCCCTTCCCTTCTCCCCCCCCTCTTAAGGGGGGGGACCCCCCGCGGCCCAAAAAAACTTTTTTTTTTTTTCGCACTTTTTTTCGGGGGGGGAAAGGGGGCTTTCAAAAATGCTTGGGGGGTGTCATTTTTAACTATGGGAACGCCGGCGTTTTAAGTATAGGTATAATAGAGGCTGAAAGTCTGTGAAAAACGCTGCGGAAAAAAAAGTGATGCGTTTACGCCGTGGTTTTTTAAGCACCGTTTTTCACAGAATGTCCGCAGAGTTTTTCTTGTCGGCCGACTCCAACTTCCAAATGAAATGATTAATTATTTAAAATGACATTAAACAATTAATGATATTGTATAACTGATTAGATGATTAGTTTGCTTCATATTTACTTTCATAAGCAATTCAATCACTTTTTTTGATGAATTAGAGAAATTTTATTCATTCTGTCAGATTATGACTCTCCAAGTCATTTATGAAGGAGTCAGAGTCAAGCTTTGGTCTACTGACTCCATAGCCTTGAGCACAGGGACAGCACACGGATCATGTGCATGTTTCTTCTGTTTTTCACATATTCATTGTTGGGTCAACGCTGAAAAAATAAAAAAGCATTTTTTTTTTTTGCATCCCTCAAATGGATCAAATTTTAATGGATGAAAAACAGAAATACACTAGGTTAATTCTGTCTTAGTTAATTTCACGCAAAAGAAAAACATGCTAGATGTCGGCCAGAACAGAAGACAATGGTAGTGTGATTTTCACAGATAAGAGACCCATTTTACCACCAAAAAGTCACAGCAGCAAACTTTAAGGACAAATAGAAAGAGATTTGTTGCTGATGTATTTAGCTCACGGAGGGCGGCATTGTAGATGTGTAGTGGTAACACTGTATTACACAAAGAGCGTGCTTAGTTGTGGCCCCTGTCCATAATAGCCCTGAATACTACGCAGTCTGATAGGGCCCTTAGTATATGGAGATTTCTAGTGATACACATTGGTCATGTCAGTTTTTGTTATTGGTAACTTATTGCATAATATGTAACCATTTATGTGCTGTATATCATTCAGGCTCACCCTTTGCTTGAGGATGAACATTTATCAAGATGAGAACACAGGGGAACTGCCCCTGAAACGGGTCACAAAGGTGAAAACCACCATACGATACATAAATAAGTGACCCAATGAGTGCTCTTCTGCCAGAGACTACATCTTTCATCTATGTGTAACTGTACTATTGTACTTTTCACCACCAGAGGGAGTAGCTGAGCCCATTGGGCTTGAAGAAGAGGATCACTTAAACTATAACAGTAACGCAAAACCACTACAATTTGATAAGTTAAACTGTCCAGAATCTGGGGCAAGTACAGGTGGACACAATGTACACCCATTGCAGAGCAGTACTGCTAACTATATATACACATATGCATTTAAAAACCTGAGCTATTGTAACACCAAGCCAGCGTATTTCTATCAGTCTGTGCACCTTCCTGCTGCAAAAACCTTGCATCCTAACTGATATATTTAGGACATGCTATGGAGCATGATATATGTTTGGAATAATGACACACTTTCAGTGATGACTGTGATGTACATGCATACATTCCTTACATCAGATGACCATAAAGGAAGCCAGGGAATAGCCTGAGGAAAGTTAGATGTTAGTACATAAAGTGTTTCAAACCCTCTAATCTGATGTGCTGAAAACAAGAGAATCTAATCAGTCCTTTAGATGCATGTAGCTGGTCTGCAAGGATATGGATGTTGTTTTATACAGGTAAGGTCAGAAAGCATGATTTCACAGGTTTGAGACTGCTAATGCTCATTGTCTTAGAATACTATACTTCAAGAAGGACCAAATTTGCTTAACTAGCTGCACTCCATTATTTAGATGAATACAGGTACCCTATGGGCATGTTCAAGTAATGGTAATGTGTGTTGGTAAACTGGGGGCATTTAAGTCCCACGCCGAGGACCCCTCAAAACCACATTACAGTGCCCACTTTTAGGTGGGGTTTTGCATAAGCCATGCCCTGTTTGATGTCAAGACATGATGAGATTGCTCAGGATTGTTATTAAAGATAACCTGGCAAATTCTAGACCAATGGCAAGTTTGACTATGGAGGTTCTACAGTAAGATCATGGAGGAGTTATAATGATATTCATAGCAGGTGGTGCAGAGACTGCAAGATTTACTTTGGCTACTGAGGACGAGAATGCTATGCTAGTGATGAAAGATGAGCCGCCTATCATTGTTACTGGGTAATATGACAATCAGCACCTATGGAAATGTCTGCTAGGGTTGGTACACTGCTAGTTATTCTTCTCAAAGGCTTGTATTCGCCCATTCACTGTGGATGGATTTGGTAGTGATTGAACTGGGGTTTCTACAGACCAATGAAGATACACTTAAGAGAAAGTGTCTAACTCAACAACTACACATTGCTTTTAATTAAAGAAGAAAATCCTGGGACAAAAATCATGATTCGTATTATTTTCTTTATGTGAATGTGTATATTGCATGTCATGATGCCATGTGTTGGGTGGTGTGCATTGGCAATGAACTAAAAGAAATCTACCAGTCTATATATAGTATTTCGGACACATACACATTAAGAACAATTTCATAAAATGGCAGGTAATCAGTATATTTTCCAAGGAAACTAAAGAACATAGAGGAAACCCTCCCACAAACAGGGAAAACATACAGATGCCTTGTGGATGTTGTCCAGGTTACATTTGTACCTAGGAGCCTGGTGATACAAGGTAATAGTACTATTCACTGGGTCACTGTGGTACCCAGTCAAGGTTTCTTACATAAGGCTGTGTAATACAAAACACATTGCTAGATTATCAGCGACCTGTGGCTCTGCAACAGCTATACAATTCATAAGTAAATAACAGCCAGCTATGCCAAACAGAGTGAGAAGTAAAGGTGTACGGTAAGTGCTGGAACAGAACAGCAAGCCTGGGACTTGGCTCTGAATGGCAGACTAAGGTTGTAAACTGGAGTAATTAGTTAGGAAGAATGAAAAGGCAAGACGTGAAGTAAAATTCAGGGAGGAAAGCAAGGTCAGAGCTGAGAAAAAAAGCATAAAATATAAAGACAACTGGGAGAGTCAAAAGGAAGCACAGGGGTGCAAAAAAGGATAGAAGAGTCACAAACATCTAAATGCTAAATACCGTCAAAACAATGTAATGGGTATGTAAATGTTCCAAGTATATATAATAAAACTGTAACCACAGTGTGATTACATGCAACAGGGGTGCATCATGGTAAAAGTAAAGCATTTTGATGTTCTGTTTGCATAAAACAGTAGTGATATAATTCCATATATATATTGTGGCAATTTGGGGGGAATTTAGCCTCACAAGCGGCAGCCTCCTGGACTCGACAGTGGTGTAGGCGGCACTGGGTGCCGAGAAGCAGCATTCAGACAGTGCTAATCCAAAGTAAAATGGCTTTTATTTCAGCTTACGAATGGAACAAAAAATTAACAAACAGCCTGGCTCAGTTAGTCCTTTCAGGACTCCAGTCCTCTTGGGACAGACCGCCCGTCCGTCTCCGACTGGTTCCCCGTCTCCCTGCAGGTCTCCACAGTACTCTCTCCTGCTGTACACACTCTGTCTGGAGTTGGTGCCCCCACCCATAGGTGTGGCTGAGGACCTTTTCAGGCCTGGCCCTGGGTCGCTCACTAGCGCCCTCTGGGTTCATACTCTCACAATATATATGAACACATAGAACAACTTTTTATAAATGAATAGTACAATTGAACATAACCCGTGTCATATACTGAATCTTATTAAATAAAAATGCTTCTATCTCCATTTATCAGGCTGCTTTCATACCCCCTCCCTGTACTCAGTCTCTTATCACTAATAGAACATATATCCAAAGAGGTGATGGACTGTCAGCCTCATACAAAGGTTGAGTTTCTTCTAAAATAGGGGAGTTGGATGTTGAAGAGAAGAAACACACATTGCTGCTAGCTCTACTATGTTTAATAAAGGTAACTCCAGGACAATAAATCACTTACTAGATGGCAGAGGTGTTTCTCTTCTGCTCTCTCTCCCTCCAGCAGCTTCCTCCTCCCCTTCCAAAGACTTCTAGCTGCATCTCAATGTGTGTGAGGCTGGTAGTCTGTCTCATCTTTGTATAGGTAGATGTTAGTGATAACAGACTGCACAAGGAGTGGGAAAAAAGCCATCTAATAAATAAAGATAGAAATAGTTTTCCTTATTAAGACATTACGTTTGTTATATTCTCATGCATCATTCATTTTTGAAAAGTTGTTTTATAATTGGAGGTATGCTTTAATATATAATACATCTTTTTATTGGTAAGTGGCATCTTCTTCTCTTTGTAGCATCCTGTAGTTCCCCTAGTCCTGTCTACAGACTTTCTGTATTTGTTCACAAACCTATTCAGTCCTCCAAAAAGTGTAGAAGAGAGATAATACCTGAAAAGGCAGAAGAGGCAGGACACTTGATTGGTTCAGAAAAAAAAGAATATTACTTACATTACACCAGGAAGATCCCATCCAATCCTCAAGCATGCATTTACAGTAACCAGCAGAGGGAAAGACAAGTACTAAAACATGAAACCTAGGCTAAACATTTTTTACTGCACTCGTTTTTACTTCAGTCATTGGGATTGTTTTCTTCTTGGTAATAGTATGTACGCGTCAGAGGCCTGTTCATATAATAGAGCATCTTTGGTTTTGCTACCCTTTAGTGTGAGCATGAATTCAGTTTTTACGTACTTTTTGCTGCCTCCTCACACCTGGTCCTGAAGAGCTGCTCTTATTATCTTACAAACTGTAGCTCTGTATGTGCTGCTTACTAGTCATGCACTCATTTAACAGCCAAATTCACAGGCTGATGATCGTGGTCTGAAAGGTTACTCTTGGTCACTGAAACAAGGTCATTGACCTAGTTTCAATAACCAAGATTAACATTCCAAACCACATGTTTTTAACCATCCAATGACAGCTGTAATCATTTGACAGCTGTCTTTAGCTGGTTTACATGTACTTTGGGAAGTTAGTTCACAGTCTAGTAAAAATACTACTATTGGTCAATGTAAATGCTGCTTCCCATCAGTCCACTTCTTGGTATAAACCCTTCTACCAGCCCACAGTCTAGTGTAAATACTACAATTGGTTGTTCTACATACTAGCGTAAATGCTGCTGCTGGTCAATGTATACTGTAGTGTAAATTTTGCTACTGATCTGTCTACAATTTAGCGTAAATGCTACCGCTGGTGAGTCTGCAGTCTAGTGTAAACACAGCCACCAGTCAGTCCACAGTCCAGTGTAAGTGTTCTGGTCAGTCCACAGTCTAGTGTAAACGCAGCCACCAGTCAGTCCACAGTCTAGTGTAAGCGTTCTGGTCAGTCCACAGTCTAGTGTAAGCGTTCTGGTCAGTCCACAGTCTAGTGTAAGCGTTCTGGTCAGTCCACAGTCTAGTGTAAGCGTTCTGGTCAGTCCACAGTCTAGTGTAAGCGTTCTGGTCAGTCCACAGTCTAGTGTAAACGCAGCCACCAGTCAGTCCACAGTCTAGTGTAAGCGTTCTGGTCAGTCCACAGTCTAGTGTAAGCGTTCTGGTCAGTCCACAGTCTAGTGTAAGCGTTCTGGTCAGTCCACAGTCTAGTGTAAGCGTTCTGGTCAGTCCACAGTCTAGTGTAAGCGTTCTGGTCAGTCCACAGTCTAGTGTAAGCGTTCTGGTCAGTCCACAGTCTAGTGTAAGCGTTCTGGTCAGTTCACAGTCTAGTGTAAGCGTTCTGGTCAGTCCACAGTCTAGTGTAAACGCAGCCACCAGTCAGTCCACAGTCTAGTGTAAACGCAGCCACCAGTCAGTCCACAGTCTAGTGTAAGCGTTCTGGTCAGTCCACAGTCTAGTGTAAACGCAGCCACCAGTCAGTCCACAGTCTAGTGTAAGCGTTCTGGTCAGTCCACAGTCTAGTGTAAACGCAGCCACCAGTCAGTCCACAGTCTAGTGTAAGCGTTCTGGTCAGTCCACAGTCTAGTGTAAGCGTTCTGGTCAGTCCACAGTCTAGTGTAAGCGTTCTGGTCAGTCCACAGTCTAGTGTAAGCGTTCTGGTCAGTCCACAGTCTAGTGTAAGTGTTCTGGTCAGTCCACAGTCTAGTGTAAGCGTTCTGGTCAGTCCACAGTCTAGTGTAACCGCAGCCACCAGTCAGTCCACAGTCTAGTGTAAACGCAGCCACTAGTCAGTCCACAGTCCAGTGTAAGCGTTCTGGTCAGTCCACAGTCTAGTGTAAGCGTTCTGGTCAGTCCACAGTCTAGTGTAAGCATTCTGGTCAGTCCACAGTCTAGTGTAAGCGTTCTGGTCAGTCCACAGTCTAGTGTAAGCATTCTGGTCAGTCCACAGTCTAGTGTAAGCGTTCTGGTCAGTCCACAGTCTAGTGTAAGCGTTCTGGTCAGTCCACAGTCTAGTGTAAATGCAGCCACCAGTCAGTCCACAGTCTAGTGTAAACGCAGCCACCAGTCAGTCCACAGTCTAGTGTAAGCGTTCTGGTCAGTCCACAGTCTAGTGTAAACGCAGCCACCAGTCAGTCCACAGTCTAGTGTAAGCGTTCTGGTCAGTCCACAGTCTAGTGTAAGCGTTCTGGTCAGTCCACAGTCTAGTGTAAGCGTTCTGGTCAGTCCACAGTCTAGTGTAAGCGTTCTGGTCAGTCCACAGTCTAGTGTAAGCGTTCTGGTCAGTCCACAGTCTAGTGTAAGCGTTCTGGTCAGTCCACAGTCTAGTGTAAACGCAGCCACCAGTCAGTCCACTGTCTAGTGTAAACGCAGCCACCAGTCAGTCCACAGTCTAGTGTAAGCGTTCTGGTCAGTCCACAGTCTAGTGTAAATGCAGCCACCAGTCAGTCCACAGTCTAGTGTAAGCGTTCTGGTCAGTCCACAGTCTAGTGTAAGCGTTCTGGTCAGTCCACAGTCTAGTGTAAATGCAGCCACCAGTCAGTCCACAGTCTAGTGTAAGTGTTCTGGTCAGTCCACAGTCTAGTGTAAGCGTTCTGGTCAGTCCACAGTCTAGTGTAAGCGTTCTGGTCAGTCCACAGTCTAGTGTAAACGTTCTGGTCAGTCCACAATCTAGTGTAAATGCTGCCGCTGATCTGTCCTCATTCTAAAGTAAATGCTGCTGCCAGTCAGTTCATGGTCTAGTGCAAATGCTGCTTAAACAGTCTGTCTACAATCTATTGTAAAAGTCTTTCTAAATTTAACGTGTAAAAGTGTGGATATTTGAATTATTAACAAATAATAATGCTAATAATAATAATTACAATAATATGATAAGCATGATGTTTGATTTTTACATATAAGAGGCAAAGGAGCCAAACTAAACCTTTGAGCCCCCTTGCACTATTCCTTGACAGTTGCTTTGTGGAGGAAAGGGGCCATAAAGAATATAATATTCAGCAAGATTCTGTAGAAATAAGTAGTAGGATTCTGTTAGGAAGGTTAGTGACAGGGGAAAGTAAAGTGTTAAGGGCAAGAATTGCTGTGCAGGGGAGTGACAATACTAGGTGGTAACGTGAGAGCAGGAGGTGGGATGGAAAGCACAGATATCCAGGATAAGTTAACAGAAAGGGCTCAGTGGAAGAGAGGGACAAGCAAAAAAATAGTAGGAGGGAGTAGGGAGAAGAAAGTGGGTGGCATGGACTCTCTGGGGGGAGAGGACAAATGGAGACAGTGGATGGGCTGAGGTTTAGAAGAGAGACAGCGGATGGCAGTGATTATGTGGTGGATCAGAAGGGCATTTAGAGCTTCATGACCTTCATCTAACCATCAGTCTACAAACAGATATCCTTCAACTTATTCAGAAAAAAGAGGAGTCCTTTATAGCAGCCACTTTTGGTTGTTGAAAGGGATGGAGAGAACTTGGAAGTTGAAAACTTCCATTCCTCCTCATCCCGCCTCCTTACTTCACTGCCAGGACAAGTGATACTGCCAGGCCTAGCAGTGTTTCAAAACTAGCACTAGCACTGGATGTAATAACCATTTCTCCTCTAAAACAGATTCAAATTCATTCAATGTTATGCCCCACCCCCAAAACCTTTCTACTCCTTTGCAATTGAATGGGTGAATGTAGGTACTCCCATTGCTCTCTTGCATACCTCCCAACCATCCCAGATTCAGTGGGATAGTGCAGATTTTGGGTGCTGTCCCAGATGGTGACCAGTATGCCCATGCTTCAACTCTAGGGGTGGGTTCACACTTGCTGCGGCACTCCGTCCGCCGCGAATACAACCTAAATGTCGGAAAACTGGATAGGGGAAGGTTTGCGACACATTGCTTAAAACCCCATTCACTTGATGTTATAATTGAACACAATGTAATGATAAAGTAGATACAGTAAAATGTCAAGCCTGCCATAACATATTATAACAATACCTAAAGACAAGGCTCATATAAAGTGAACCTGGGCCTCAGCAATTACATGGGGCATGTCAGCCAGAAGAGGATGCAGAGGGAGCGGCAGATGCCGCGAGGGAGCCCAGGAGAGGTGACACAAGGTGAGAATAAGTGTTTTTAATTTTACCGCATCTTCCCTGGGACTCCACTTAATATACTGTGGGGTGGAAAGAAACCCCACTGTATAATAATGCCACTTCGGATTTGGGACATACTCGAAACGAAACAGATGGACGAACCTAAGAATATTTCTTTTGAAACATATCTTGAGAGGTTCGTCCATCTCTACTACTACATGTGTAGTGTCCCTCTGTGAGCACTACAAAAAGGTTTACTTTTGCCTTATTGTATGCATAATGTGTCTCTCCCTATAAGAGGAGTGAGTCTTCTCTTCCTCTCTGACAAGGAGATAGAGCCAGTGCAACCAACTTAGACAGTTCTGGACGTTCAGCATTCAGGAGATGGGATGTGTCCTTATGCAAGAAAAAGTGTACCTGATCAGGATATGAGGAAAAGAGTTACAGTTCTGGCCAAAAGTATTGGCACCCCTGCAATTCTGTCAGATAATACTCAATTTCTTCCAGAAAATTATTGCAATCACAAATGCTTTGGTAATGATATCTTCATTTATTTTGCTTGCAATGAAAAAACACAAAAGAGAATGAAAAAAAAAAGTCAAATCATTGATCATTTTACACAAAACTCCAAAAATGGGCCGGACAAAAGTATTGGCACCCTCAGCCTAATACTTGGTAGCATAACCTTTAGACAAAATAACTGCGAACAACCACTTCCGGTAACCATCAATGAGTTTCTTACAATGCTCTGCTGGAATTTTAGACCACTCTTCTTTGGCAAATTTCTCCAGGTCCCTGAGATTTGAAGGGTGCCTTCTCCAAACTGCCATTTTGAGATCTCTCCACAGGTGTTCTATGGGATTCAGGTCTGGACTCATTGCTGGCCACTTTAGAAGTCTCCAGTGCTTTCTCTCATACCATTTTCTAGTGCTTTTTGAAGTGTGTTTTGGGTCCTTGTCCTGCTGGAAGACCCATGACCTCTGAGGGAGACCCAGCTTTCTCACACTGGGCCCTACATTATGCTGCAAAATTTGTTGGTAGTCTTCAGACTTCATAATGCTATGCACACGGTCAAGCAGTCCAGTGCCAGAGGCAGCAAAGCAACCCCAAAACATCAGGGAGCCTCCGCCATGTTTGACTGTAGGGACCGTGTTCTTTTCTTTGAAGGCCTCTTTTTTTTTCCTGTATACTCTATGTTGATGCCTTTTCCCAAAAAGCTCTACTTTTGTCTCATCTGACCAAAGAACATTCCTCCAAAAAGTTTTTGGCTTTCTCAGGTAAGTTTTGGGAAACTCCAGCCTGGCTTTTTTATGTCTCTGGGTCAGAAGTGGGGTCTTCCTGGGTATCCTACTATAGAGTCCCTTTTCATTCAGACGCCGACGGATAGTACGGGTTGACACTGTTGTACCCTCGGACTGCAGGGCAGCTAGAACTTGTTTGGATGTTAGTCGAGGTTCTTTAGCCACCATCCGCACAATCTTTCGTTGAAATCTCTCGTCAATTTTTCTTTTCCGTCCACATCTAGGGAGGTTAGCCACAGTGCCATGGGCTTTAAACTTTTTGATGACACTGCACACGGTAGACACAGGAACATTCAGGACTTTGGAGATGGACTTGTAGCCTTGAGATTGCTCATGCTTCTTCACAATTTTGCTTCTCAAGTCCTCAGACAGTTCTTTGGTCTTCTTTCCTTTCTCCATGCTCAATGTGGTACACATAAGGACACAGGACAGAGGTTGAGTCAACTTTAATCCATTTCAACTGGCTGCAAGTGTGATTTAGTTATTGCTACCACCTGTTATGTGCCACAGGTAAGTAACAGGTGCTGTTAATTACACAAATTAGAGAAGCATCACATGATTTTTCAAAGGGTGCCAATACTTTTGTCCACCCCCTTTTTTATGTTTGGTGTGGAATTATATCCAATTTGGCTTTTTGACAATTCTTTTTGTGGTTTTCCATTGAAGACAAATTAAATGAAGATATTATTACCAAAGCATTTGTGATTGCAATCATTTTCTGGAAGAAATTGAGTATTATCTGACAGAATTGCAGGGGTGCCAATACTTTTGGCCAGCACTGTATATGAGCCTCATAGTGATCCTGCCTGCAGCCTCAGGGCAACACTGAGAATCTACACACTGCAGCTGGGAACTTGTAGAAAAAGTTGTGGACTTTGAGAGTGAGTTTAGCACACTAGTTAGAGTGGAAGACTGCTCCAGCAAGTGAGGCGCACACTGTCGACAGGAGTATCATCAACCAGCTTAGTTTCCAGCCCTCAGAGGATATTCTGCAAGAACGGTACATCCAGCATCTGGATGCTGTGCAAGTTAACCATGTTGTACCTCAAGTAAAAATGTGAGTTCCATTATTCTACAAACACCCTGTCTCCTGAGTCTTATTCCTGCAGAACCATCATTTTCACTCCAATCCCCATTAGGCTCAGGGAGGCTTACAACCATTAGGACGTGTCCGGGGGAAACATTACTACCACTTTCAGATACCCTGCCGATTCCCTCAGCACTGCATTAGGTGGAGAGCTAAAGGATTTGGAAAAGATTCTTGCCACTGTGACCACTGCAACTACTGTTACTCCTATCCTCCCCCAACTGGCTTCTGCACGTGTGTGCATGTGCATTGCTCTCCATTTCCAGCACCATGTCCTGGCCAGCTGTTGCAGTTGTTTCCAATGGCTTCTGCAAATCCCAATCTTGCTACACAGTGACATCCAGTTGCCAAAGCAACTGCTGCCAGATGGCCCACTGACCTATTTAATGGGGTATTGTCCTACCATGCTTTTCATGGTTGTTAAAGAGGCTTTTTCATCACCTCCAACAAGTCCAGCTTTGTGTCAATTAATAGTTCCTGCTCCACTGATTCTATCACAGTTGAATTTTTTCTCCACCCCCACCGTTCCCAGAGCAATCAATGCTGTTAGTTTTGAAGGGTGGTGTCAAGCAGGAGCAGGCAAGGGGTGTGATTCTGAGCTCTGACACTGGCTGTCTCTGATTGGAGTTCTGAATCACACCCCTTGATTGACACTGCCCTTCTGAAATTACAGATCCTAATTAGGACATCAGACACGAAAACTAACAGTGCTTGTTGCTCAGGACCGATGGGGGCTAGAAAAAGAATATTCCAACTGTGCTGGAATCAGTGGAATGGTGCCTATTAACAGATGCTAAGAACTTGAATTGGAGGAGGTGGTGAAAGGTACTCTTTAAAGTACATACATTTTCTGGCTCCCATTACTGTACAATGTTACTGACTACATCTTGTTCCTGACCTTGCTCCTGCTGTGTCCTTTGGATAGTCTATGACCTCATATTGTCCTCAGGTCTGTTGCATCCTTACTTGGCTACTTCTGCTTTTGTGTTTACAGCCCCTAATCCAAGACTATTTTGGGGACTGCAACATGGGTTTCTTTCTGTAACAAAGTCTACATCTCTTTGTAAAGATTAATGATGACAACCAGGGGATCCCACACTCCACAACCCAGACTAGGGCAAATAGATGTGGCTTTGAGAATCAACACCTTTGATACAAGATCCTATCAATATGAAATTATCAAGCTTCAAAGCAGATGGTATACCAGCAGATGGTTGTCATAAAACTGTCGCAAAACAGTCTGCGTCTGCTGACAGGTTGCAAAGAAGCCATTGGGAATTTGATATCCCTGCCATTTTTCTCCTTTATTAATAGAGAGCTAGAGTAGGCTCACTTTTTTCTCACCAAAGGTAAATCTACATTTCAGGGCTCATTTCTATTTCTGATATGTTCCCATCCTTTTTTTTCCTCTAAAAATAAAATTGTATCTGATCATAAGGAAGAAAGAAACACATAAGTGTCTATATGAATGAGCCCTTAAGGTCTATTAACTCAGTGATTATTGGCCCAATGTGAACATTAACTAGTGTCAGTAGCAATAATCTAGCCATGTAAATAAGCAAAAGCTGGGATTTATTGCTTGGTAAATTGAATGAATGATCATAAAAATGAAATGATCACCTACATGATAAAAGCCAAAATACCTTGAAATGTACCTCCAGAAATTGATATAACTATAATAATATTGCTTGTAAAAGAAATGGTGAATATAATCATTTATACAAGCAGACTACAATATATTAGGGCCATGTGTACTGCATTGATTGTGAGAAGGTCCCATAGCGCTATATAAAAAGTGACAAATGAAAAGCTAAAAGGTAGAATAAATCTGTATTGTGCTATCATTCCCTACTTTCCAACCTATCATACAACCTGCAGGATACAGCTGATAATAAGACGTATATACACTGCTGTTATAATATAAAGCCTTGTCTACTCATTTATTTAGATTCCTATTGCTTCTTAGAATACTGACATGTAATCTGTATAACAAGCACTCACGCCATTACTGTCACATACAATGACCCTAATGATCATCCTAATGATACTGGGCACAGGAAGGAGACTTACTGGTTGTGTGCAGTCCCATGCATAATTCCTGCCCTTTCATCTCTATCCAACATTCAGTCTTGTGTAAAATATGTCATTCATGTCCCTTCATGCCTATCCACCATGCTGTTCCATGTAAAATACACCACTCCACTTCCTTCAACCCTGTCCAACATGCAGTCCCACATAAAATATGTCACTCCTGTCCCTTCATCTCTATCCAACATGCAGTCCCATGTAAAATACAGCACTTTTGTCCCTTTATGCCTAGCCACCATGAAGTTCCACCTAAAATGCATTACTCCAGTCCCTTTATACCTATCCACCATGTAGAATACAGCACTTCTGTCCCTTCACGGCTATCCACCATGCAGTCCCATGTAAAATACATCTCTCCTGTCCCTTCATCCCTATCAGCAGGCAGTCCCATGTAAAATACATCATTCCTGCCCCTTCATCCGACATGCAGTCCCATGTAAAATAGAGCACTCCTGTCATTCATGCGTATCCAACGTGCAGTCCCATGTAAAATACATCACTCATGTCTCTTTATGCCTTTCTAAAAAACAGTCCCATGTAAAATACTTCTCTCCTGTCCCTTCGGGTCTATCCAACATGCAGTCCTATACAGCACTACATCGCTACACGTGCACCGCCCCACCTGTAATCCTGGAGAGCCCGCCCTTCTTCTAAGAGGCTCCGCCCCTTCCCATGACATCATACCTACCAGGAGCAACTCCATTCTAGACACGACCCACTGTGGGCACACTTGTTGCTCCCCAGTACCCAAGCAGAGACTAAGTGAGGGCTGGCTGTGGTGCCTCCCAGAGTTGGGAGGTGTGTATGAGGAGGGCTACATATGGTTGGCTGGCAGGACTGTGCGCTGTGCCTATATAACACGGCAGAGTACTGGCCACTTCATAGGCAGTCACATACAGAAGAACTATACGACGTTCTGCCAGCTGCACCTCAGGCTGTAGATGCCAGGCGTACTCTGATATAGAAAAGTAGGTGGCCAGCCAGCCGGAGCTGCTACAGAAGGCTGCTGAGTACCCGGCACTGCCCAGCCAGGACAAGGAGCTACAGGTGGGTACAGACCCCTACCCTGTCAGTACAAAGGACAGCGCCGTCCTGTGCCCCTGCCAGAGCCGGTAATGTCATCGAGGCTTCCATGACTTTCTGATAGACTGGCAGGGATTCACCCAGTTTTACTAAGCCATTGGTAAGTGTATGTTTGGGGCTGTGATACAATGCAGATTTGTGCAGCAGACACCTCCTATTATCCTCACCCATCTGCCTATTGTTGGATCATTCTGCAGTTCTTACTGTTTGCTCTCTACTATGGCAGTCTTTACAATGCAGCATAGCTGAGTTTACCATTTGGCACAACTCATCCTGATGTCGTGTTACCTGTGGTTTTCTATAGGACTGCTTTGTCTTACAGCATAGTGATATTGCGACACGTAACACCATAGAGCCAAGTTTTCACAGCAGTGGACTTGTTCACACTGCTCCTTGTCCTGTTACATAGTATAGTCTTCATTATTTGCACTCCATATTGTTTCTTTTTAATGCTAATTGTGACTATGGACCAAGGAATTGTGACAATGTACAGACAAGGCAGTCTGAAAGGGTTAACAGTTAAAGGTGGCCCCGCTACATCTATAATCACATCATTACCAGGAAGAAATTGTGAAGCAGCATTGATTAAAGTTTTCCATTGTCTATTAGTGAGCGTAGGCTGACAAGCCATCATTAGCCCTCCCTAATGGCAGTGCTGCCGTCCTGTGACCTGTGAGTGGCAGGTGGGCAAAGCACAAGACTGATATAGTGGACAGGTGAATGGGAAGGGAGGTAGAAGAGAGCTATGCTGTTTACCAGTGCCAGCCTGTGCTACATATCTATTCTAGTCAATTAAAATATGACCAAGCTTTCTTTATGGCCACTTAGCTGTATTTTATTTGTATGTAAGCTCTACGTGCACTTTATCGCCTTATAGCTGCCCACAGACGGAATCATTTTCTCCTATTAGAGGAGTGTTTTGATCATTTTTATTATCAGAACATTCATAGCCAGAGGGAATACGTGAAATGATATATTGCCACAACAACAATTTGTTTTCATTCATGGACAATTTTAATAGTGTTACAAAAATCTTTTGCTTGCATTGCTACATATAGCGGAAATTCTTGACTGAGAAAATCATGTTCAGCATGTCCAGTTAGTTTATTACCATACATTACCAATGATCATCGTGATGGTCAGTGTAATATTACCTAGCCATTATTTTGATCATAATCTGGATATTTTGGGTTACTTTCAGTAGGTAAAACAGTTTCAGAATTTTATGGCTAAAACAATATAGGGTGTATAAAATGAGATCTGTACAAATCCATTAACAAAAATGGCAAATGGCTGATAGTTGACCTCACTGCTGTGAAATGCGCATTTGGAAAGAATCACACATCACGGCATAAAGAAATTGTTGTGGTAAAAAGCATACAAGAAAATTATGCAGAGATTTTCTGACCACTTATATTTCTGGTATCATATTTACTTCATCCCCAACTTACAAAACATCCAATTTTACGTGATACCTCTCAAGACATATATCCGGTGACTATTTACATACTGTTTTATCGCTACACATAACATAACTGTGTGTTTTATACCTACTGCTATGTAAAAAAAGCACATAAATGTCATTTCTAGAGATCATACAGGTACAAGAGAAGCAGAAAAGCATTGGAGAGCTACATCTGGCACTTGAAAGAATCCTTATCTATAAAACATCATACGTTCCTTTCATAGAAACCCCTGTAAACACTTTGAAATATGATACAAGCACATAATAGCTAATATTTCTGTATAGCTCTATGGTTACATAATATTACAGATGTAACTTGTAGATCCTGGGCCCTAATGTAAAATCTATAACAGGGCACCCACCTACCATATACAACATATAATACTGGTATCTTCTTTTGTGCTTGATGGGTCGTAAGGCACAAGGGCCTGGGTCAGACTACTACCTCTGTACCCTCTCTAACTACACACCTGTTCATCATAAATTTACTGTACGTGTTTACATTTTATGGCTTATTTACCGTGCTACTTCTGTAGTGATGTAGATTAAGCAACCACCCAAAATCATGCAGCCTTGTCCAAGAGCATGCAATGAGCATATTATCCAACCAACAATCACTTTTTGAGCATATTTTTCAGTGGAAAATACTTTGAGAAGACCATACAGTGAAAACTCTCCAGAAGGTCACTCCTTTGTGAAGACCCTCCCTTAACACTAGAAGTCCCAGAGAGGGGTCATTTAACATTTCTACCTTTGGAACCCAGAGACGGGTCGAATGACCTGAAGGATTTTATCTAACATCCTATAATCACCGTCTTTTGTTCTGTAATTAAGGCCATTATTGTCACACCACAGGAGGTTGTTGTTTTCCATTGAGTTTAGCCATTTAGTGTCTAGTTAGTTCTATTCAGTTTATTGTATTTGATAATATAAAGACTATACATATTGTATTAAGTTTAGTTTTATTTGAGCAAAAAAGCACTGAAACAATTAATCATTTTTTATATATTTTAAATAGAATTAGAAATTTTACAGCAAGGTACAGCTGTGAGTAATGACCAGAAGCATTTGTCTAAGGCAGGGGTAGGCAACCTTTTTTGTTCGGCGTGCCGATTTTAATAAAAAAATCAAAGATGAGGTACTCGGAGTGCCGGTCAATAATTGTAAGTCTGACGACCCCTAAACTAAAGTCATATACCACAAACCATAACACAGAAGTGCTGCCACCAGATGCTTTAGGACACATGCGTTTACTGCTATTTCCTGGGACACTCCTGTACTTTCTGATTAGAAGCAATGAAAGTCCATGTGCAGCCCCCAATTAGTGGTAAATTTATTGTGTCCAGGAGCCCCGTATGGCGGCATCCTTATGGTGAATACACACTATGTATCTGGATGCAGCTATATTTGGAACTTTTTCATTCAATGTAAAACTGGTGCATTTTTGCACAAAAAAAAACAAAGCCGGAGTTTTCTGTGCAAAAACACATCCTTAATATAGAAAACACACCGTTATACAGAATAATGTCCCATAGTGGTCCCTGCACACGGTATTATGTCCCATAGCGGCCCCTTCAACATGGTATATGTCCCATAGCTGCCTCTGCACACGGCATTTGTCCCATAGCTGCCTCTGCACACAGTATTTGTCCCATAGCAGTCCCTGCACACAGTATTTGTCCCATAGCGGCCCCTGCACACAGCAATATGTCCCATAACGGCCCCTACACACCGTATATGTCCCATAGCAGACCCTGCACACGGTATATGTCCCATAGCGGCCCCTGCACATGGTATTATGCTCTATAGTGGCCCCTGCACACGGTATTATGTCCCATAGCAGCCTCTGCACACGGTATTTGTCCCATAGCGGCCCCTGCACACGGTATTATGTCCCATAGCGGCCCCTACACACAGTATTTGTCCCATAGCTGTCCCTGCACACAGTATTTGTCCCATAGCAGCCCCTGCACACGGTATTATGCTCCATAGTGGCCCCTGCACACGGTATTATGTCCCATAGCGTCCTCTGCACACGGTATTTGTCCCATAGCGGCCCCTGCACATGGTATTATGTCCCATAGCGGCCCCTACACACGGTATTTGTCCCATAGCTGCCCCTGCACACAGTATTTGTCCCATAGCGGCCCCTGCACACGGTATATGTCCCATAGCGGCCCCTGCACATGGTATTATGCTCCATAGTGGCCCCTCCACATGGTATTATGCTCCATAGTGGCCCCTGCACACGGTATATGTCCCATAGCGGTCCCTGCACACGGTATTATGCTCCATAGTGGCCCCTGCACACGGTATTATGCTCCATAGTGGCCCCTGCACACGGTATTATGCTCCATAGTGGCCCCTGCACACGGTATTATGCTCCATAGTGGCCCCTGCACACGGTATATGTCCCATAGTGGTCCCTGCACACGGTATTATGCTCTATAGTGGCCCCTGCACACGGTATTATGCTTCATAGTGGCCCCTGCACACGGTATATGTCCCATAGTGGTCCCTGCACACGGTATTATGCTCTATAGTGGCCCCTGCACACGGTATTATGCTCCATAGTGGCCCCTGCACACGGTATATGTCCCATAGTGGCCCCTGCACACGGTATATGTCCCATAGTGGCCCCTGCACACGGTATATGTCCCATAGCGGTCCCTGCACACGGTATTATGTCCCATAGTGGCCCCTGCACACGGTATATGTCCCATAGTGGTCCCTGCACACGGTATTATGCTCTATAGTGGCCCCTGCAGGCAGAAGCGCCCGAAGAGTACAGAGCGGCTGCGGAGCGTGGAATAGTGAGTACATTGTTTTTTATGTTTGATCATCTCCCCGGGGGCTCCGCTTATTATACTCGGGGGTCTGAAGAGACCCCACAGTATAATAATAGCAGTTTCGTTTCGGCCGTGTTTGGTCCGATCGAAACTGCTGGGTGAGGAGTCCGCTGCCGTGCCAGGGGAATAAGCCTCGCGTGCCAAGAGTGGCACGCGTGCCATAGGTTGCCGACCCCTGGTCTAAGGCCTCAAGCACACTAGCGAAAAAAAATTGCGCGAAAATCGCATCGCAATGCGATGCAATTTTTTTCTGCGATTTGCCAATGTATTTCAATGGCACCAAGCACACCTGCGATTTTTTTTTCGTGCGATTTTTTTTCATAGGTGCGATTTTCCTGCGATTTTTTTTTTTTTTTTGCGATTTTTTTAGTGCGAAAAAATCCCAGAGGAGTGATCTATATGACCAATGGGACAGATCACAAAAATATCGCAAGTAGCTGTGATTTTTTTTGCGATTTTTTATTTTTTTTTTTCTGCACCCATTGACTTGAATCTAAATATACAAAAATGTAAATATACAAAAGAACAACTGTTATTTGTTTCTATGCTTTTTATTTTTGTTATGAAAATAATAAAAAAAATACAAGGAATAAAACAATTCCACACATATTTACAATAGGCTGCTGTGGGGGGCTGCGTGTGTGTGTGTGTGGAGTGGCATGTCCTTCTTGTGTGACTAGCATTTCAGCACTCACTCAGCAGTCTGTCTGCACTGTCGGAACATACCTGGCACTGCCTGGGTATGTCCCTGGTAAATTTGCCACACGTGTATTTGTAGCAGTAAACACATCTCTCAGTTGCACAATTGTTCGTGCATCGATGGTTGACCTGACACTTCGCCCTTTTGCCAGGGCTGGGTGTGGAAGGTTGTTGCCGAAGGAGTTTCTCCTTGCGTGCCTTCTTTTCAGTCACATGAGAGCCACCTAACTCTTTTGCAAGCTCAACCAGGAAGTCCACCCGTCTCTCCTGCACCCCAGTGCATGCCTGATAAAGAACATGAGCATTCAGTGCTGCCATGTCAATCATGTTGTAGAACACGGCGAATGGCCATCTCCGTGTTCCTGCACGCACGCTGTACTCCCGCACCATTTGGTCCATTACATCCACACCGCACTTTGTGTGGTTGTATTGTGTGACCGTGTTTGGCTTCCTTTTGTTGGTATCCTTAGTCTCAACCACGCTGTGCATGCTGCTGAGAATGTAGACGGCCTTCTTTCGTTTGGGTGCATACACTGTCAGTGTGGCATCAGTGGTTGAAAACACCTGAGTGGTGAATTCAGTGCGGTCCATCTGTCTAGCGGATTGAGGAATTTCCCGGCGACTCTTGTTGACTGTGCCGAGGATAGTGGTTTTCCGGCTAAGCAGTCATTGTGCAAGTGACAATGATGTAAAGAAATTGTTCGTGGTTACAGTTCTGCCCTTGTCCATGAATGATTCCATCAGCCTCATCACTACAGTTTCGGACAGTCTCTCCCCGCTGGGACGACTGGGGTCCTTGCCAAGATATGGGAGGACATTACAGATGTACTTTGATTTCAAGTCGCAGACTACTTTGAGAAGCAGTCACATCCCCCACAGCACAAAAGGCTGCATGCAAATTTGCTAAGGTGTTAGCAAATATTCCCAGCACAACAATGCAGCTGGGGGGTGGGCAGACACTCAGGAGCAGCTTACATTCTTTTCTTTACACTCTTACAAAACCTGAGGTGGATCAACACAATTCCCCCCTGCAGATTCCTCAGACAATGGCCACATTTACAAATGAAAGGAAATGCTAATTGGAGCCATCAGAGTTGTCAGTTTGGACTAAGGGTCATTTGACCCTCTTTCAGGACTTGAAGGGGGAGCTCGAAATTTCTGGGACTTCTAGTGTTAAAGGGAGTCTATCACCACCCCCAGCTACTTTAAACTGCTCCAATAGTGCTGTAGATACTGTTAGCAGAATAAAAACTATACCTTTCTTATGTTTCAGAGCCCTAGGGATGCAGAGAAAAAGCACTTTTAATCTTTGTTCAATTGGGGACCTCAGAACAAAAGGGGCATTTTCTTCAGGCACTGAGCACTGCTGCATCATCACTTAACACACCCATCCTGCATTCAGCTCATTCTCCTGGGCAATGTGAGTTGATCCTCCCACTGCTCCGACGTCATGGAGAGCTGTAGTGAAATTCTTTTGAATACAAAGTTTGCTCATGTAGTCCTGGGTATGCTTGAACATATTGAGCAATCGCCGTCTGTTAGTTGTGCCCTATAGCTTCTCCTTCTCTTCTGAGTATTGGTCGGAACCTAGAGACAGCGCATGCTCAGTATGTTCAAACACACCCAGGACTACATGAGCAAACTTTGCAGTCAAAAGAACTTCACTACGGCTCTCCATGACGTTGGAGCAGTGGGAGTATCAACTCACACTGCCCAGGAGGACGAGCTAAATGCAGGATGGGTGTGTTTAGTGATGATGCAGCATTGCTCAGTGCCTGAAGAAAACTCCCCCTGTGCTGTGAGGTCCTCAATTGAATAAAGAATAAAAGAGCTTTTTCTCTGCATCCCTGGGGCCTTGAAACATAAGAAATGTATCGTTTTTATTCTGCTAACAGCATCTACAGCACTATTGGAGCAGTTTAAAGTAGCTGGGGGCGCTGATAGACTCCCTTTAAAGACAGATTTTTTTCCATGACCGATTTGTCTCCCATTATACTCTATGAAAGCTGCCTCTCTATTAGCAGACCACCCCCTTATCTGACCAAAGATCACTTTTTGAGCAGATTTTTCAATGGAAACCCCTTTGAAAAGACCACATATTGGACTTCCATAAATTGTGAGAATTTAAACGCAGCTCTGTGGTGCACTGCATCACTGGAGTGCAGCAAGCAAGAGCAAGAGACTTGCAACGAGAAAAGTCGCTGTCATCACACTAGAACAGAGTCAGTGTCATAGTCAGTGCAATCTGCCACATAGGTGCCAAGCATACATGTCAACAGTCCCAATTTTACCATAACAATATTGGGATCTGGCCATAAAAAATGTTTTATGTAAACCCCACATCAAATAGTTGTTCTTGGGAGATTCCCAGACAGGCTTTAAAGTTCAAATTTTGGATTATGAAATGTCAGCAAGTATCGTCAAGTTTAGCAGTGAAGGGGCAAATATGGAAAGGGAAGCCATGCTGTGGGTCTATGTATGAGAGAGCTAAGAACCAGGAATTAGAGGAGTAGCCATGCTGGGGTCCAGGAAGAGGACCGTGCTGGGGACCAAGATTTAAAGGGCTATTCTGCTGTGGACTAAGAATGAGACTGGAAACTATTTTGAGGACCACATTTTAAATGGACACCATACTGGGGACTAGGAATGAAAGGGGGAGCCATGCTAAGGAATTCTATTTAAAGGGATACCTTGCTGGCAACTAGGAAAGAGATGAAAGCCATGCTAAGGACCAAGATTTAGAAATATTCCATGATGGGGCCATCTTAAGTTAGGAAATGTGCAGGTCACCAGGGGAAAAGAGTTGGGGCTCTCCTATGGTTATGCTTTTGGGTTGAAGTGACTTGTATATAGTACTATGTTTTATTAGTCCCAGTTTAGGTCTGGTTTTGTCTAATATGCTGAAGTAAAAAAATTCATGTTTTTTGTCTCTTTCATCATTATTTCGGGGGCTGTAAAGGTGTTCTGACCTTAATAATACTGGTGCATCTTATAAGCTCCAGTTTGCCAAAACTGAAATCTGAACAGTGTTGGACTGGGATGTCTAGGGCCCACCAGTGGAATTGATTCTACTCTCCTGGCATACACACGTGGACAAAATTGTTGGTACCGCTCATTTTATGAAAGAAAAACCCACAATGGTCATAGAAATAACTTGAATCTGACAAAAGTAATAATATATAAAAATTCTATGAAAATGAACAAATGAAAGTCAGACATTGCTTTTCAAACATGCTTCAACAGAATTTTAAAAAAAGAAAACTCATGAAACAGGCCTGGACAGAAATGATGGTACCCTTAACTTCATATTTTGTTGCACAACCTTTTGAGGCAATCACTGCAATCAAACAATTCCTGTAACTGTCAATGAGACTTCTGCACCTCTCAACAGGTATTTTGGCCACTCCTCATGAGCAAACGGCTCCAGTTGTCTCGGGTTTGAAGAGTGCCTTTTCCAGACGGCATGTTTCAGCTCCTTTCAAAGATGCTCAATAGGATTTAGGTCAGGGCTCATAGAAGGCCACTTCAGAATAGTCCAATGTTTTCCTCTTAGCTATTCTTGGGTGTTATTATCTGTGTGTTTTGGGTCATTATCCTGTTGCAAGACCCATGACCTGCAACTGAGACCAAGCTTTCTGACACTGGACAGCACATTTCTTTCTAGAATCCCTTGATAGTCTTGAGATTTCATTGTACCCTGCACAGATTCAAGATACCCTGTGCCAGATGCAGCAAAGCAGCCCCAGAACATAACAGAGCCTCCTCCATGTTTCGCAGTAGGGACAGTGTTCTTTTTAAGATATGCTTCATTTTTCCGTCTGTGAACATAGAGCTGATGTGCCTTGGCAAAAATTTCCATTTTTGCCTCATCTGTCCATAGGACATTCTCCCAGAAGCTTTGTGGCTTGTCAACATGTAGTTTGGCAAATTACTTTTGTCAGATTCAAGTTACTGCTGTGACCATTGTGGGTTTTTCTTTCATTAAATGAGGGGTACCAACAATTTTGTCCACGTGTGTAAATGAAGCCTGAATTTTACAGCAGTAAAGAGCTGGTATGGAGTTCTGTTTAGGCACATGGACCCCGGAGGATGTGCCTTATTTATAACAATGTGTGCCCTTCATTATAAATTAGGCTCAAACTCCAGCAGGTGGAAAACATAGTTCTTGATAAATCAGTCCTTATATTTTCTATATTACTTAGAGGTGTCGCAAAGGTATCATATAAGGTGTCCACCACAAGATTCAGGGCTGGCATATTCAGGGTGGAATTTGGTCCTGATTTTGAGGTAGAATTGCCTGAAAATAAGCCCCAAATTCCTGTGTGTGAAGATCCACTTCTGGCTTCCACACATTATAAAGCCCCCTTTCCTGGCCCCCACACGGTATAATGCACCCTTCCTGGCCCCCACATGGTATAAAGGCTCCTTTCCTGGCCCCCACATGGTATAAAGACTCCTTTTACTGACGCCGATGTAGTATAATGCCCCCTTTACTGGCTGCCGCAAAGTATAAAGTCTCCTTTACTGTCCTCCCACAAGGTATAACGCTCCTGATACTGGCCCCCCACACAGTATATTGCCTCCTTAATGGCATTCACATAGTACTTTCTGACTTTACTGGCCCCCCACACAGCATACTGCCCCTTTAGTGGCTACCACACAGTAACTGCCCTCTTTACAGCCCCCCATAAAGTTATTGCTCCAGCAGATAAAGGCCACAATTCACTTATAGATCCACCTTGGGGCCCTGTGTGTCACATCATCTTCCCATGCTGAATAGCATCAGCAATGTCCTGGCACTGCAGGGGGAATTCACCAGTACCCTGGCGGGTCAATCCAAGCCTGAATCTAAGGCAGTTAGGGTTTGGAGTTGATTTCAGGTATAAAACTGGGGTGAGTTATAGAAATTCTGATGGGCTGATGCATCCCTGCCATGGACAACCTTGATCTCCATCCTGCTTCATCCATCCAGTCTTCTGAAAACTTTTGAACAGGTTGGAAAATGGAGAAAGTGGCAATTTTTTTTGTGTGGAAATAACCACTTTTGTGCCAAAAAAGGGCTATTTTAGTAAATACCCCCATTGTTTAAGCTTTTTTTTGAATATATAAAAACAGGCTTCATGCTGTACTGATAATTTCTTTTATGCTCAAGGGAAAAATATGAAGTAACATATATTTAAGTTTTCCAAAAAAAATGCCGAAAGACAAGATTATGCTCAGGAGACAAAAGCTATAGAAAATTGAAACCCCTTAGCTCTATTGAAATCAGTTTATTGTTCTTTGCAACATTCCCATTTCTGTTGTCATATCTATTTCTACTATATAATGGCTACAGACTCCCTTTCATACATACAGCAAAACCAAAATATGTCAACAGAAATGTATTAGAACAACAGTCACGAGACAATGGACACACAGGTTAAGCAGGCCATACACTTTAGATAGGTCTCTGCTGAGTAATGTTGTTTGGCCAACAACAAATATATCTAATTCCACCCCCATTGGATGAGCCTATATGTGCACCCAGTAATTTTAGGATTGAGAGATCTAAGTGTAGAATCCTTCAAAGGGATGAATTCCAGAAAGTCAAGAAAAAAACCTACCACCATGATCACCCCATTTACAATTTATGTCCGTTGCTATCATCCCATAATGGTAGTGTGAATCTACCCTAACAGTACATAAATATATATTATTTGATATTAGTGGCTTCTCCTATAAGTTGCAGATACTATATAAGAGACATGCTTTCTAGGTTGTGTATAGGCTGATGTGCAAGTAGTAGATACAGTACAGTATATCACTATGAGTTACCAGGTCATTTAACCCTTACGTGACAGACATTTTTCATTTTTGTGTTTTCGTTTTTTACGTTACATTCCAAAAGCCATAACTTTAACATTTTTCTGTTTACATAGTCATATGAGGACTTGATTTTTGCGTGACAAGTTGTACTTCAAAATGGTACTATTTAATATTCTGTACATGTACTGGGAAACAAGCAAAAAATTCAAAATGAGGTAGAATTGAAAAAAAAATGCAGTACAGCCATTTCTTACAGGTTTTGTTTTTGCGGCTTCCACTGTGCGGTAAAAATGCTATGTTAGCTTAATTCCCTGGGTCAGTGCAATTACAGTGATACCAAATTTATATAGTTTTCTTCATGTTTTAATAACTTTATACAAATTCAAAGTTTTGAAGAAAGAAAAAAAAAAAAGTTTTGACTCACCATATTCTGACACCTGTATCTTTTATAGTTCAGTGTACGGAGCTGTGTAAGGTGTCTTTTTTTGCGGGACGATATGGAGTTTTTATTGCTACTATGTTGGGGAATGTATGATGTTTTGATCACTTTTTATTCTATTTTTTAGGGAGGCAAATTGGCAAAAAAATGCCAAGTCAGCCAATTTGAATTTTTTTTCCTACTATGGCATTTACAGTGGAACAGAATTTTCAGACATTAGGGATGCCTAATGTGTTTAGGTTTACTTTTATTTATTTATATGTGATCTAGGGAAAGGGGAGTGATTGAAACTTTAAGATCGCTTGCGCCATAGACTGCAATACTACTGTGTTGCAGTTTATGGCAGATTCGCTATGTAACTATTGAAGCCTCCTGCAAATATTCTGCTACAAATCTTATAAAGCTATATATCACAGGGATCAGCATCTCTCTCTCTATCATCTACTGCTCTCAGAGAGGGCAGCAAAAATCAAGTGATATTTTTGCTTTAAATCCTGTGGCGCTCACCTGGCATTGGTACACTAGGTAATCCTCTAGTTTAAAGGATTGACTAGTAGTAAAATGAAAGCAGCTTCATCTAACAGTTAGAGATTTATAAACTGTCCCTTCATAATATGGATCACCATATGTTCCTTTGTGATAAAGTATTTAAAATTGATGTAATAGTACAGTGTTCTGGCAAGATAATCTCAAATAGCATCCGTGATTCTACCTAGTGCTTGATAGCATAAGGATATAAAACATGTCCTCATAGTCTAGCCAAACTGTACATGTTAAAGCTTCTCCTGGAATCTATAGTATATCCAGGTATCACTCACTTATGTAGAAATAGCCATTTATCCATTTCCAGATATGTTAACTATCGCACAATCCTAATACTTGACTCAAAGCAGCAATATAATTTATTTTAGCATTTACAGTATATAAACTGAAAAAGCTGAATGCACTGTTACTGTCTTCTATACCTGAATATTCAACTTGACAGCAATTGACTCACTATATTTTGCAGTGTGCAAAATCCTGCTGTCCGACAAGAATCATCTCCATGTCTGGCCTCTATCCCGACTGGCCTTCTGATTTAATGTGTCATATTCAAGTGACCAATTTTGTATGACAGTTGATTAGTGACTGGTTCACATGAAGCAGCTATGTGAGTTTTATCAGCTGCAGTTGTTTTTCTCCTTTAAAGAGGACCTTTCATGTCCTCATGTATATGCTGTTTTACATACCGCTAGAAAGCAGACAGCGTCCTCCCTGACAGTACTCATCCATAGCCTGTACAGTCAGAGGGGGCATTCCTTACCACCCAGTGATAACGCTGAGCTGTGAGGAATGCCCCCTCAGTACAGCGCTATGGAGGAATACTGTCAGAGAGGGCGTTCCTCACAGCGCAGCTAGACTGTCAGAAACGCCCTTCTGACGATGGGGCACAGAACTACCGGCACCGATAGCTCCAGCCCCGGGCCACATAACGGGAAAGCAGACAACGCCCTGAATTCAGCGCGCTGTCTGCTTTCTAGCGGTATGTAAAACAGCATATATATGAGGACCTTTCACCACCTCCTCCCATTCAAGTTCATATTACCTGCTAAACCATCGCTCCACCGATTCAAGCACAGTTGGAATTTTTTTCTGTAGCCCCCACCATTCCCAAGCAATAAGTACACTTAGTTTTAGTGCCTGATGTGCCCTTCTGACAGTATAGAGTCTAAATAGCACATCAGTCACCAAAACTAACAGCACTGATTGCTCGGGAATGGTGGAGACTACAGTAGAAAAAAAAATTCCAACTGTGTCAGAATCAGTGGGGCAGCAGCTATTCCTTGATGTAAATACCTGGACTTGTTGGAGGTGGTGAAAAGTCCTCTTTAAATATGTGAAATAATGTGATCCTGAGGCTGTTAAATGTTGTGCTCAGTCTATACAAGACCACCCCTGTTGAAACCATTTCGGTAAACATGCGTTGCATGCTTTTGATTCCCGGAACTAGCTGTTAGTATTTATTTAATTGATGGAATGCATCTTTACTTCATGGTTATTGTATATATTACTCCATTTTTATGTTTGTTCCATTTATTTTTTATTTTTCTTCTATTTTTGAAGGGATTTTCTCGTGAAAATAACCATATTAAAGTTTGTTTAAATAAGACAATTAAAAGTTAAACATTCAGTGAATACTAATAATAATTAAAGATTTTGCAACGTTTAAGATTTTCTCTAACGATCTTAGGCATTTTTGATATGTTTGCATATCCTGTGCATGTGACTTCTGCAATTTTTGCAGATGCCATACATACCCAATTATTTCAAGATGTTTATTCAGATGTTCACTGTGAAAGATCCTCAGTGCGCCAAACCCACGTTGGCTCACACCTGAGTCCTCTTTCATATAAAAACCACACTCACCGCCAGTGAGTGTCGGGTTCACCAGATAAATACAAGACAAGCCTTCTAAATTTTATATATTTATTAACCTCTAAATGGGTCGGTATTAACATCTAACACATGCAGTTCAGAACAGATATGCAGATGTATACAAGCATTAACAGTTACTAGTTACAAGATACAGTACAAATAAAATAAAAGGGATAAAGGTGAAATAATTACTTTACCACACATGTCCTTGATGTGGTTCTGTAGTCCAACACTCACACATGCATGTGTGAGTAACCCAGTGGAGGCTTCTTGGCATGTGGCATTAACTTCTAGCATGTGGCATCAATAGAATAATCCAGCCTGCATGCTTTTCACAGGGATCTCAGCATTAGTCCAATAGTCTCATCACAAAAATCTCCTCATGGTGTTCACTTGTAATCCCAACACAAATCTCTTCTCAGGGTTAGTCTGTCTGTAATCTCTTGTAGTCTGTGATGGTCTGTCTCAACTCCATAGCATAATCTCCTCCCACAGACCTCTTACCTCATCTTTTATACCCTTTATGCCACCTCCCAGAATGAGGTCACCGGCAACAGCAAGTCTGATGAGTTAATGCAATCAAGTCCAGATCTTTTGTATAGAGCTGAGACCAAGTGGAATGATACAATGTTATCAGGCAGGTCTGATCAACAGCCCAGGCTTGAACAATGCACTATTGTTTCTTTGATCACTCAGGGCTGTATAGGAGTACAATGGAGCCCTATTGTTACAGTGGTACTTCTATTTACCATATACCTAGGATTAGGGCTGCGCACATTATGAATCAATGCAGGTAAGAAGGGAGATACTATACCCAGAGATCAAAATACATCTGAGTTATAGCCACACTTAAGCAGAATCATCACACAAATAAAATGGTCCTAAAAAAAAACAATGGACATCCTTTTTATTCACCAATGTACCAGGAATGCCCAATGAGTCTTTGGGTCCATGAAAAAAATGGATTACATCCGGTTGATATGAATGTACCTGAACTTCCTTTTGAAATTAGCTGCTGCACAAGACCATGCAATTGCAGAAGCAGGGAACCAGCTGTCAGTAACAGCCGAACTTCCTAGAAAGAATAGCATGGATGGTTTATTACCATCCCTGCCTTCCTGATCGCTGCATATATAGTGCTCCATCATCTATGAAAGCCACTGTGATGCTGGGAAGTGCAGGAGCTGCTGGATCCTAAAGGACCCAGATCAACTCTGCAGTAAGTTCAAGGAGGTAGGGATAAAACACCCCCTGTTCACAGGGTCAGTAGGCGATCTCACCTTCAGCTAACAGCAATTTATTCTCTGAGATAGAGAATAAATATTTTTAATGTTTAAAAAAAATTTCCATTTTTTTGAATCCTCCAAGGGGGCTTCAAGCTACAGTCATGAGATCACTTGTTCCATTAGCTGTAATACAAATGTATTGCAGTCTATGAATTCGTGTATAACTACTATGGACTGCCAAAGGCCTCAATAGTTTTATGACTATGACAGCCTTCTGAAAGCTCCCAGCTGCCGTACTAACCGGAAAGCTAACTTCTGGTTTTGTGATGCGGGACATGTACCGCAACAAAATTTTAGTGTAGAGAAGGGGGGGGGGGGGGAAAGGCACTGGGGGAGAGCGCAAAGGAGGGATTCCACTGTTGCTATCGAGCTCAAAAAGGAGATAGGTGGCACTCTAGGCATTTAACTAAAATTATAAATAACTATAACCCTATAAATAACTAAAATCATGGCCAGTATTCAGACCCCTTTAAATTTTTCACTCTTTGTTTCATTGCAGCCATTTGCTAAAAGCAAAAAAGTTCATTTTATTTCTTATTAATGTACACTCAGCACCCCATCTTGACAGAAAAAAAAAAACAGAAATGTAGATATTTTTGTGGATTTGGGGATCCTCTGCCATTCTTCCTTGCAGATCCTCTCCAGTTCCGTCAGGTTGGATGGTGAACATTGGTGGACAGCTATTTTCAGGTCTCTCCAGAGATCCTCAATTGGGTTGAGGTCAGGGCTCTGGCTGAGCCAGTCAAGAACGGTCACAGAGTTGTTCCGAAGCCACTCCTTTGTTGTTTTAGCTGTGTGCTTAGGGTCATTGTCTTGTTGGAAGGTGAACCTTCGTCCCAGTCTGAGGTCCAGAGCACTCTGGAAGAGGTTTTTTTCCAGGATATCTCTGTACTTGGCCGCATTCATCTTTCCTTCAATTGCAACCAGTTGTCCTGTCCATGCAGCTGAAAAACACCCCCATAGCATGATGCTGCCACCGCCATGTTTCACTGTTGGGATTGTATTGTGCAGGTGATGAGCAGTGCCTAGTTTTCTCCACACATACTGCTTAGAATTAACGCCAAAAAGTTCAATCTTCGTCTGATCAGACCAGAGAATCTTATTTCTCATAGTCTGGGAGTCCTTCATGTGTTTTTTTAGCAAACTCTGTGCGGGCTTTCATATGTCTTGCACTGAGGAGAGGCTTCCTTCAGGCCACTCTGCCATAAAGCCCCGACTGGTGGAGGGCTGCAGTGATAGTTGACTTTGTGGAACTTTCTCCCATCTCCCTACTGCATCTCTTGAGCTCAGCCACTGTGATCTTTGGGTTCTTCTTTACCTCTCTCACCAAGGCTCTTCTCCCACGATTGCTCAGTTTTGCTGGTCTAGGAATAGTTCTGGTCGTCCCAAACTTCTTCCATTTAAGGATTATGGAGGCCACTGTGCTCTTAGGAACCTTGAGTGCTGCAGAAATTTTTTGTAACCTTGGCACAGGTCTGTGCCTTGCCACAATTGTCTCTGAGCTCCTTGGGCAGTTCCTTTGACCTCATGATTCTCATTTGCTCTGACATGCACTGTGAGCTGTGAGGTCTTATATAGACAGGTGTGTGCCTTTCCTAATCAAGTCCAATCAGTTTAATTAAATACAGCTGGACTCCAATGAAGGAGTAGAACCATCTCAAGGAGGATCAGAAGGAAATGGACAGGAAGTGAGTTAAATATGAGTGTCACAGCAAAGGGTCTGAATACTTATGACCATGTGATATTTCAGTTTTTCTTTTTTAATAAATTTGCAAAAATATCTACATTTGTTTTTTTTTCTGTCAAGATGGGGTGCTGAGTGTACATTAATGAGAAATAAAATGAACTTTTTTGCTTTTAGCAAATGGCTGCAATGAAACAAAGCGTGAAAAATTTAAAGGGGTCTGAATACTTTCCATACCCACTGTATAATTCTGAATAGTTTCTATCTGCAGAGGCTCCATTTAAACTCTTTAGAAAGAATGACAAACAGCTGAGTACAGTGCTCCACTATCTTTGTCAGGCCCATAGACTTTCCATTCAAATATTGGACACAGGACTGTTCTCCAAAAAGATTTTAGACCCCCTTTGGTCAGTGACTTATTACCTGCCATGTATATACAGTGCTGTGAAAAATATTTTGCCTCCTTACAGATTTCTTTTGTTTTTACACATTTGTCACACTTAAATGTTTCAGATTATCAAACAAATTTAAATATCAGCCAAACATACACTGACAAGCAAAAGGGTAACAATGTTTTGAACTTTTGACTTTCAGGCTCCATATCTCACCATCCACTACAGCTTAGAAAGTGAGACTACTATCATTTTATAGACAATCATCTTGGCTATCTCATACATAAATTTGTCTTGCATGTTGTTGGCATTGAAGACTGCGATCTCAGTATTCCGAAGCATACAAGCCACCTCCACTGCCGTGTTTGTCGTATCTGATAGACATTGTGATGAGCCAACTTGTTGACTCCAATATTTTGTCTGGATGTCCATCTCATGGCTTTTGAATAGATGGACTTAATTTTGTATTCTTCCAACTGTCATGTAACTCATATGTTGCAGTTTGGCAGTTTTCATGGCGAGAGAATGCTATCGATGAGCTGGATGATGCTGTTTCTCTTTTCTTGTGAAATCTTATTCATGGCTGATCCTCAATTTGAACCAGTGACTTTTCACTTAGGAATCAACCTAATAACACACTGAGCTATCAGGTATTGTGAGAACAGGTTGTAATTTGTAGTGTACAGTCATGGCCAAAAGTTTTGAGAATGATACAAATATTAATTTTTACAAAGTCTACTGCTTCAGTTTTTCTAATGGCAATTTGCATATACTCCAGAATGTTATAAAGAGTGATCAGCTTAACAGCAATTACTTGCAAAGTCAATATTTGCCTAGAAAATGAACTTTATCCCCCAAAACACATTTCAACATCATTGCAGCCCTGCCTTAAAAGGACCACCTAACATCGTTTCAGTGATTGCTCCATTAACACAGGTGTGGGTGTTGATGAGGACAGGGCTGGAGATCAATCTGTCATGATTAAGTAAGAATGACACCACTGGACACTTTAAAAGGAGGCTGGTGCTTGCCATCATTGTTTCTCTTCTGTTAACCATGGTTATCTCTAAAGAAACACGTGCAGTCATCATTGCACTGCACAAAAATGGCCTAACTGGTAAGAGTATTGCAGCTAGAAAGATTGCACCTCAGTCAACAATCTATCGCATCATCAAGAACTTCAAGGAGAGAGGTTCCATTGGTGCCAAAAAGGCTCCAGGGCGCCCAAGAAAGACCAGCAAGCGGCAGGACCGTCTCTTAAAAGTGTTTCAGCTGCGGGATCGGGCTACCAGCAGTGCAGAGCTTGCTGAGGAATGGCAGCAGGCAGGTGTGAGTGCATCTGCACGCACTGTGAGGCGGAGACTCTTGGAGCAAGGCCTGGTCTCAAGGAGGGCAGCAAAGAAGCCACTTCTCTCCAGAAAAAACATCAGGGACAGACTGATATTCTGTAAAAGGTACAGGGAGTGGACTGCTGAGGACTGGGGTAAAGTCATTTTCTCTGATGAATCCCCTTTTCGATTGTTTGGAACATCTGGAAAACAGCTTATTCGGAGAAGAAGAGGTGAGCGCTACCACCAGTCTTGTCTCATGCCAACTGTAAAGCATCCTGAAACCATTCATGTGTGGGGTTGCTTCTCAGCCAAGGGAATCGGCTCTCTCACAGTCTTGCCTAAAAACACAGCCATGAATAAAGAATGGTACCAGAATGTCCTCCAAGAGCAACTTCTCCCAACCGTCCAAGAGCAGTTTGGAGCTCAACAATGCCTTTTCCAGCATGATGGAGCACCTTGCCATAAAGCAAAGGTGATAACTAAATGGCTCAGGGAACAAAACAGAGATTTTGGGTCCATGGCCTGGAAACTCCCCAGATCTTAATCCCATTGAGAACTTGTGGTCAATCATCAAGAGACGGGTGGACAAACAAAAACCAACAAATTCAGACAAAATTAAAGCATTGATTCTGCAAGAATGGACTGCTATCAGTCAGGATTTGGTCCAGAAGTTGATTGAGAGCATGCCAGGGAGAATTGCAGAGGTCCTGAAGAAGAAGGGTCAACACTGCAAATATTGACTTGCTGCATTAACTCATTCTAACTGTCAATATAAGCTTCTGTTACTCATAATATGAATGCAATTATATTTCTGTATCTGATAAAAACATCTGACAAACACACATAAAAACCAGAGGGCAGCAGATCATGTGAAAATATAATATTTGTGTCATTCTCAAAACTTTTGGCCATGACTGTACAAGAAGAAAAAGATTTTTCCACCACCAGGAATAAAATAGTAACAATGCGGTTACATGACAAGATTCTGCATAACTAATCATAAGTTAAATAGTTGCAAGTTAAATTTATGTATGAGATATCCAAGATGATTGTCTATAAAATGATGGTAGTCTCATGTTCTAAGTTGTAGTGGATGGTGAGATATGGAGCCTTGTGAAGGATCCGGATTTACCAGGGACCGCACCTGGCCTACCTGCGATCGCTTCGATTACCTCACACCCACTTTCCGTGAATGTAGGTCCGGTAGAGGATAATACGCAAGACAAGCCTCCTAAATTTTATATATTTATTAACCCCTAAATGGGTCGATACTAGACACTCAACACATACATAGAATACATGCAGTGGTTAACCAGCAGATACAAGTGGAAATAGCATCACACGGTACATAACAAAAATGGGGATAAAAGAAAGAAAAGGATATATATATTACCAACACCAGCTTGTGCAGGTATCTCTGGCTTCCAATGGGTGCCAGGGCACTTTCTTATGGGACGACCGGCAGCAGAACACCTTAACGAGGTAAAATCGCAGAAGACCATGTGCTGTCTACCTGCTTTGCTTTTGTGTGTTCCCTGCCCCCGCCCAGAGTGATGTCACGGGGGAGGGAAGTTACACCTACAAGCATGGAGCCCCTGAACTCAAAAATCGTTCTAGCTCCTCATCCGGCGACCGTATGGTCTGGTAAGTGGAAGGGGAGAACTCGGGGGTGAAACCCTCATCGTATACATACCAAGCATGGCACCTCAGTTCCCTTTGGGTAGGGAGTTGGGTGTCTGGACCCGCCTTGGGCTCACAACGACTCCCTGTTTGAGCTGACCGCGTGCGCCTTTCTATGGGGCACCCACAGAATTTATTGGCGTAACTGTGAGGTACCCCCCTTCTGAGATATGGGTATAAAACTATGATCTCTCTGATGTATAATCGGCGCCGGGCTGTCTGGGGTGGCTGTGTTTTAGCAGGAAATCTCCTGGGGAGCAGTAGGGCACTTGAAAAGGAGTGTTAATCACTCAGAGCAATATAACAAAGGGATGGTAATTAACTCACAACAGGGACATGGCTCAGAGTAACTGAGCTGAGGGGAGGAAGTTGAAACACATGGTCAGAAGGGGGGTGGGGGTATAAGGGGTCAGCCAGATACATAATTGTACAGAGATGCATATATGGACGTCCCCTTAATCACCACACCTCCCTCCTTTAGATGGTGCTTAGAGGAAGCAGGAGCCTATGCTCCTCTTCCTCGAGCGCCTCCGCAGCCTCATCGCGCCGGGACAGGCCATCTGCGTTGCCATGGGCCCGGCCGGGCTTGTGCCGAATGTCGAAATTGTATTGCTGGAGCACCAGGCTCCAGCGCAACAACCGCCCATTCTGACCTGCGATACGCTTTATCCAGATCAGGGGGTTGTGGTCCGTCACCACAGTGAAGTGGCGCCCATACAAGTAAGGCTGCAGATGCTGCAAGGCCCAAACAATTGCCAGGCATTCCTTCTCCACTGTGGCGTAGGCCACCTCCCGCGGCAGAAGCTTTCTACTGAGGTACTGCACTGGGTGCTCTTGCCCCGCTGAGTCAATCTGGCTCAGCACGGCACTGAGACCGTAGGTGCTGGCGTCTGTTTGTAATACAAGCGGACGGGATTCATCGTACGTTTGAAGTACAGGGGCGCTTGCCAGGGCCGCCTTCAGGGCCTGGAAGGAGTGCTCACAGGTATCCGTCCATTGGACGGTTTGTGGCAACTTCTTCTTGGTGAGGTCTGTCAGGGGAGCAGCAAGGGCACTATAGTTCGGGACGAACTTCCTATAGTACCCTGCTGTGCCCAGGAAAGACATCACCTGTCGCTTGGTCCGGGGGGTGGGCCAGGACATGATTACGTCCAGCTTCTCAGGTTCTGGTCTCAGGGTTCCCCCACCCACCCGGTGTCCCAGGTACTGGACCTCACGCATGCCCAGCTGACACTTTTCCGGTTTGATGGTCAAGCCCGCATGGTGGATCCGCCTCAGCACCTGCGACAGGTGCTGCAGGTGTTCCTCCCAGGTGGAGCTGAAGACGGCGATGTCGTCTAGGTACGCAGCTGCGAACCCTTCACATCCCGACAGCAGGGAGTTGACCATCCTCTGGAAGGTGGCAGGGCATGACAGTGGACTCGTACAGTCTGAAAGGGGTGATAAAGGCTGACCGCTCCTGTGCCTGTGGGGACAGGGGGATCTGCCAGTATCCCCGGCTCAAGTCCATGATGGACAGATACTGGGCCTTACCTAATGTGTCCAGTAAGTCGTCAATGCGCGGCATGGGGTACGCGTCATCGACTGTAACTGCATTGAGCTCCCTGTAGTCCACACAGAACCGGGTAGTCCGGTCCTTCTTGGGCACAAGGACTACGGGCGACGCCCATGCACTGTGAGAGGGTTGAATCACCCCCAGTTTCAGCATCTCGCCGATCTCCTTGCGCATCTGGGCCCGTACCTCCGAGGAGACGCGATATGGCGGACGCTGGATAGGGGCATGATTTCCGGTGTCCACATGGTGGAGGGCCCGGTCGGTTCTCCCGGGTTTCCCGGAGAACAGACCGGGTAGGGTGCACAGAACCTCAGTCAGTTGGGACCTCTGGGTCTCAGTCAGCTGGGGATCCACCTGGGCATCTTTGGGGGACCCCCTTTCACCAAAATGAGTGAGCAGGTCAACCAGGTTTTCCTCCTCCCCCTCCTCTAACAGACTGCAAACTGGAAAGGCATTGGCTTCCCTGTCGTGATGATCCTTCATCATGTTGACATGGAAGGCCTTATGCCGGTTCCGGCCTGGATCGACTGTGACCAAGTAGCTGAGCTGGCTCAGGAACTAGGACCCATACCTTCTGCCCCGGCTGGTATGTTCTCTCACGGGCATTCTGATCATACCAGCGTTTCTGGTCAGCCTGAGCATGGACCATGTTGTCATGCACCAGCTGCGCCATAGTCTGCATTTGGTCACGGAATCGCAGGACATACTCAACTATTGGCACACCTTGGATGGCTGTGTCCCCTTCCCAGGATTCTTTCACGAGAGCTAGGGGCCCTCGGACACGTCTCCCATACAAGAGCTCAAAGGGGGAGAACCCCGTCGAGGCCTGAGGCACTTCCCAGTAAGCAAACAGCAGGTGCGGGAGATAAGGCTCCCAGTCGCTCCCGTGGGACTCAACTAACATCCGAAGCATCTGCTTCAGGGTGCCATTGAACCGTTCACACAGGCCATTGGTCTGTGGGTGATACGGGCTGGACACTAGATGTTGCACCTCTGTTACCTTACACAGGCCTTGCATCAAGGCAGACATGAACTGGGTACCTTGGTCGGTGAGCATCTCTCTGGGAAACCCAACACGGGAAAAGATACCTACCAGGGCCTTGGCCACTACATCAGCCCGGGTTGAGGACAGGGCGACAGCTTCTGGGTACCTAGTAGCATAGTCTACTACCGTTAATATGAAACGTTTCCCGGAGCGACTGGGAATGGACAGGGGTCCAATAAGGTCCACAGCTACCCGCTGGAAAGGTTCGACTATGATGGGCATAGGTATCAGCGGGGCCTTTGTGCTTTGCCCCGCCTTGCCCACCCTCTGACATGTGTCACATGAACAGCAGTACCTAGCTACGTCCCTCCCCATCTTAGGCCAGTAGAACAAGTGGTTGAGGCGGGCCGTGGTTTTAGTGATCCCCAGGTGACCTGCTAGGGGAATATCATGAGCGACCCGCAACAACTCCACCCGGTAGGGTTGAGGTACCACTAACTGTTTCTCCCCAAGCAGACTTTCCTCCCCCGTTGTGGGGATCATTTCCCGGTACAACCTCCCTTGGTCCCAGTATATCCTGTCCTTATCAGACTCTGAGGGAGGTTGAGTGGCACGTTCCTTCAATGCGGCCAGGCTGGTGTCGGTCTGGACAGCGTCCCGGAACTCTTGGCTGGAGTGAGACAAAAGAGGAGTGCATGTTACATACCCGCTGGACCCTTCCGGCGCCAGGGTGGGAGGATTAGTCACGGCGGTCTCAGTACCGACTCCGGGTGATAAAGGGGATGGCTCAAGGGTCGGAACGCCCTCCACCTTCTTAGCACTCTGGCTGCGGGTTACCACCGCTATACCAGCCGTCTGCCCCTCACCTGGATCGGCCGTGAGATCCCCATGGCCTACCCGACCACCTGGCACCTGGCCTGCCGCTGGGTGCTGTTCGGAGGCACTGGGCACAATAGCAGAAGTCGCTCCCGGTGCCTCAGAAGAGCTACCCGGTACACCTTCACAACAAGCATTGGCAATTACATTGACAGTACATTCATTAGCAATTGTTAATTCACACCGGGCCTCAGTAAGATCGGTGGTAGACAAATCAACAAGCTGGGAGGGCGACGCCCCCGCAGATGTGGGTGTGTCTACCGACCAGGTCTCACTGGTGAACAAAGCATCAATAACCTTTTTGCTGAGCTGGGTTGCAGGAAGCTCACTTGCATCTCCCCTGCTCTCAGCTGAAGACAACTCATTAGCATTTACATTGACTGCCATGGGAAGTATCTCAGAGGGGGGGTTACGGGCCCCCTCTGCAGATATGACAGACACATTATCAACATTAATCATAGACAGTTTATCACAGTAAATAGGGGCGCTCCCCACCCCATATTGGGACACGATAGGTCCTAAATCAGTTCCCAACAGTACATTAGCAGGCAAATCAGTCATTAGTCCCACAGTCCGCATTCCTTTTCCTGTACCCCTGTCCAGATGGACACAAGCCATGGGTACAGTGAAGTGTTCCTGTCCAATTCCCCTCAGGGTTAAAGTTTTCCCAGGGATAATACTGTCCGGGGGGACCAAATCAGGTTGCACCAGAGTAACATCTGCCCCAGTGTCCCGAAGTCCTATGACCACTTTGTCCCCCACAATAACCGGTTGACGGTTGGCTTTGGGTTTAGCCCCCACCCTCCCAACCAAATACACAGATGAGCCACCTGCTGTGGCTTGGGAAGCAGGGAAGTTCTCAGGGCGGTTGGGGCACTCCGCCTTGAAATGTCCTGGCTGGTTGCAGGCATGGCACCGCCGCACCTCCCCTTTGGGCTTGGGGAAGGTCGCAGGGGCGCCCAGAGTTCTTGGGACAGGGGAAGGACCACCCGGGTTATAGTTTGTCTCACCCGACCTGACGACAGACGGCTGTAGTGAACTCCGGCCTGGCCTCTCCTTCTGACTTGGGGACCTCTGCAGCGTTGCTCCTCCCTTGGTCTCAGACATCCTGGTGGCCGCATAGGAGTCAGCGGTCTGCTCCACTTGGTCTGCTGTCTTGGATTCAGGGTCACACACAAGCTGGCGTACATCCTGGACTTGGTTCTGGGAAGAGCTGCTCGTCCTCTTCAGCCGGGCCATCACCAATTGGTGCTCTCACTCGGCGTGGCGCTCTGCAGCATCTCTCTCTGCTTGTCGCTCAGCAGCTTCTCTCTCTGCCTGTTGATATTGGAGGATCAACTGTAGGCGAGCATTAGAGTCTTTGGGGCCTAGCTGCTGTAAGGCCAGTTGCAAATAGAAGTACCATCTCCCAACCTGGCTGGTGCTACTGGGCCCTCCAGGCGTAGTGACTACTGGGATAGGGCTAGTTGCTGCACCCTCTGGCCTGGCAAGGGTCTCTTGTCCTAACACCTCAGGACTTTGCTCCGCCTCCTGCATGGCTATGGTAGCTTCCATATCAGCCAACTCCTGGAGTTCAGCAGAAGCCAATTCCTGCAGACGTTTGGTTATGCTTCTGAGCCCACTGGCCATCCACTGGGAGCCGTTGCCAAATAAAAGATAGGATAGAAAAACAAAGAGAAAGGGAAGGGAACAGCACCGTGCTAAATTTTCACTGTATCTTATAGCCTGCCCTAGTACCGAGCTCGCTTCGTAGGATTTATCCGCAAATCCCCAGCATCTGAGTGATACCACACACACAAACGCTGTCTATCCTCTATCCCACTGCTGCCACCACTGTGAAGGATCCGGATTTACCAGGGACCGCACCTGGCCTACCTGCGATCGTTTCGATTACCTCACACCCACTTTCCGTGAATGTAGGTCCGGTAGAGGATAATACGCAAGACAAGCCTCCTAAATTTTATATATTTATTAACCCCTAAATGGGTCGATACTAGACACTCAACACATACATAGAATACATGCAGTGGTTAACCAGCAGATACAAGTGGAAATAGCATAACACGGTACATAAATAAAAATGGGGATAAAAGAAAGAAAAGGATATATATTACCAACACCAGCTTGTGCAGGTATCTCTGGCTTCCAATGGGTGCCAGGGCATTTTCTTATGGGATGACCGGCAGCAGAACACCTTAACGAGGTAAAATCGCAGAAGACCATGTGCTGTCTACCTGCTTTGCTTTTGTGTGTTCCCTGCCCCCGCCCAGAGTGATGTCACGGGGGAGGGAAGTTACACCTACAAGCATGGAGCCCCTGAACTCAAAAATCGTTCTAGCTCCTCATCCGGCGACCGTATGGTCTGGTAAGTGGAAGGGGAGAACTCGGGGTGAAACCCTCATCGTATACATACCAAGCATGGCACCTCAGTTCCCTTTGGGTAGGGAGTTGGGTGTCTGGACCCGCCTTGGGCTCACAACGGCTCCCTGTTTGGGCTGACTGCGTGCGCCTTTCTATGGGGCACCCACAGAATTTATTGGCGTAACTGTGAGGTACCCCCCTTCTGAGATATGGGCATAAAACTATGATCTCTCTGATGTATAATCGGCGCCGGGCTGTCTGGGGTGGCTGTGTTTTAGCAGGAAATCTCCTGGGGAGCAGTAGGGCACTTGAAAAGGAGTGTTAATCACTCAGAGCAATATAACAAAGGGATGGTAATTAACTCACAACAGGGACATGGCTCAGAGTAACTGAGCTGAGGGGAGGAAGTTGAAACACATGGTCAGAAGGGGGGGGGGGTATAAGGGGTCAGCCAGATACATAATTGTACAGAGATGCATATATGGAAGTCCCCTTAATCATCACAAAGAAAAAGATTTTTCCACCACCAGGAATAAAATAGTAACAATGCGGTTACATGACAAGATTCTGCATAACTAATCATATGTTAAATAGTTGCAAGTTAAATTTATGTATGAAATATCCAAGATGATTGTCTATAAAATGATGGTAGTTACATGACAGTTGGAAGAATACAAAATTAAGTCCATCTATTCAAAAGCCATGAGATGGACATCCAGACAAAATATTGGAGTCAACAAGTTGGCTCATCACAACGTCTATCAGGTACGACAAACACGGCAGTGGAGGTGGCTTGTATGCTTCGGAATACTGAGATCGCAGTCTTCAATGCCAACAACATGCAAGACAAATTTATGTATGAGATAGCCAAGATGATTGTCTATAAAATGATAGTAGTCTCACTTTCTAAGTTGTAGTGGATGGTGAGATATGGAGCCTGAAAGTCAAAAGTTCAAAAAATTGTTACCCTTTTGCTCGGCAAGCAATTTTTAAATGATGATTTCATTTATTAAGGGAAATAGCTATCTTTAACAGCCAGGCCCTAAGTAAATAAAAATGATTGCCTGTAACGATGATAGTTATCAGATCTGGAGTCCAATTGGTGAGGCTAACAGTACAGTACTTAAATACAGTGGGGAAAAAAAAAGTATTTAGTCAGCCACCAATTGTGCAAGTTCTCCCACTTAAAAAGATGAGAGAGGCCTGTAATTGACATCATAGGTAGACCTCAACTATGAGAGAACAAATCCAGAAAATCACATTGTCTGATTTTTAAAGAATTTATTTGCAAATTATGGTGGAAAATAAATATTTGGTCAATAACAAAAGTTCATCTCAATACTTTGTTATATATCCTTTGTTGGCAATGACAGAGGTCAAATGTTTTCCGTAAGTCTTCACAAGGTTGGCACACACTGTTGCTAGTATGTTGGCCCATTCCTCCATGCAGATCTCCTCTAGAGCAGTGATGTTTTGGGTCTGTCACTGGGCAACACGGACTTTCAACTCCCTCCAAAGGTTTTCTATGGGGTTGAGATCTGGAGACTGGCTAGGCCACTCCAGGACCTTGAAATGCTTCTTACGAAGCTACTTCTTCATTGCCCTGGTGGTGTGCTTGGGATCATTATCATGCTGAAAGACCCAGCTCAGCATTCACTCTCCTCCAAACACAGCGAGTTGTGTTTCTAGCAAACAGTTCTTCTTTGGTTTCATCAGACCATATGACATTCTCCCAATACTCTTCTGGAACATCCAAATGCTCTCTAGCAAACTTCAGACAGGCCTGGATATGTACTGGCTTAAGCAGGGGGACACGTCTGGCACTGCAGCCTTTGTTACGTTAGTCCCAGCTTTCTGTAGGTCATTCACTAGGTCCCCCCGTGGGGTTCTGGGCTTTTTTCTCACCATTCTTATGATCATTTTGACCCCACGGGGTAAGATCTTGCATGGAGCCCCTGATCGAGGGAGATTATCAGTGGTCTTGTATGTCTTCCATTTTCTTATTGTTGCTCCCACAGTTGATTTCTTCACACCAAGCTGCTTGCCTATTGCAGATTCAGTCTTCCCAGCCTGGTGCAGATCTACAATTTTGTTTCTGGTATCCTTCCACAGCTCTTTGGTCTTCACCATAGTGGAGTTTGGAGTGTGACTGTTTGAGGTTGTGGACAGGTGTCTTTTATACTGATAACAATGTCAAACAGGTGCCATTACTACAGGTAATGAGTGGAGGACAGAGGAGCCTCCAAAAGAAGAAGTTACAGGTCTGTGAGAGCCAGAAATCTTGCTTGTTTGTAGATGACCAAATACTTATTTTCCACCATAATTTGCAAATAAATTCTTAAAAAAATCAGACAAATGTGATTTTCTGGATTTGTTCTCTCATAGTTGAGGTCTACCTATGATGTCAATTACAGGCCTTTCTCATCTTTTTAAGTGGGAGAACTTGCACAATTGGTGGCTGACTAAATACTTTTTTTCCCACTGTAGTAGACAATGCAGAAATAGTACCTCAAGAGTAGAAGTAACCGTGGTCAGACGTTTGCAGAGTTCAGTACACGGGAGCAGTAGATCAATCGTATGCAGAGTTCGGTACACAGGAGCAGTAGAGTAATGGTGAGGATCAGGGAAACCAGGAAGCAGATAGCTAGAATAATCAGGCAGAGGATGGAGTAAGCTGTGGGTTTATATAGGGATTACTGTACTGTGATTGGCCACAGAGCAGGTGAGATCCATAAGCTAATCATTCCAATAGAAAAGTCCAGGCTAAGCAAAGCAACAACCAAACAGGTTTCTTCAATGGCACAATGGTCAAGGCTGCAGAACATGGCCAGAAAGTCAAAGGTTCAAGACCCATTAAGCTCAGTTCCTGACATTGCACCCTGGTGATTTAACTGTTATTAACCACATTTTTTGGAAAGCTGAGTTCATTTTCCATAGTCATACCCAGGCCTGAATACTGCCAGACCTATAGAATCAAGAAATCACTTAAACAGAACCTGTCTGACAACATGAAGTAGGCTAAAAGATCTCAAAAAGCAGCACATTATGCCCGATCTGAAGAAACTCAAGAACAGATGACAAACAAAGTCATTGACATCTATCAATCTGGAAAAGGTTACAAATAAACCCATTTCTAAGGCTTTGGGACTTCAGCGAACCAAAGTGACAGCCATTATCCACAAATCCAGGATTGTCCAGCCTACCAAAATTACTCCAAGAGCACATTGACGATTCCAGGAGGTCAGAAAAGAACTGTAGGCCTCACTTGTCTCAGTTAAGGTCAGTGTTTACGACTCAACAAAGAAAAAGACTGGGTAAAAACGGTATCCATGGGAAAGTTCCAAGATGAAAACCACTGCTGACCAAAAGAAACACAAAGGTCTGTCCAACATTTGCCAAAAAAAATCTTGATATTCCCTAAGACTTCTGTGGACTGATGAGATAAAAGTGGAACTTTTTGGAAGGTGTGCATCCCATGACATCTGACGTAAAACACAGGAAAAGCATTTCAGAACATCATACCAACAGTCAAACATGGTGGTGGTTGTGTGATGATCTGGGGTGCTTTAGGACCTGGACGACTTGCTGTAATTGATGGAATCAAGAATTCTGCTCTGTACTCACCAGCAAGTCCACATTTGTATGGCTGAAAAAAAACAAAATGAAGATTTTGGAGTAGCCTAGTCAAAGTCTGTATTGAGATGCTGTGGCATGACCTTAAATAGGCTGTTCATGCTCAAAAACCCTCCAATGTGTCTGAATTAAAACAATTCTGCAAAGAAGAGTGGGACAGAATTCCTCTACAGAGATGTGGAAGATTCATTGCCAGTTATGGCAAACATTTGATTGCAATTGTTGTCGCCAAGGGTAGCACAACTAGTTATTAGATTTAGGGGGCAATTAATTACTTTTTCTCATAGGGCCAGGTTGGTTTGGATAGCTTTTTTCCGTTAATAAATGAATTCATCCTTGAAAAACTGCATTTTGTATTCACTCAGGTTATCTTTGTCCTATATTGAAATTTGAAAAATGTAATTATGACAAAAAAGTCAAAGCAAAAGAAATCTGTAAAGTGGAAAATACAGTTTCACAGCACTGTAGATAATAGCTGATCTTTAAACCCCATTGAGAAGCAACTTAAGGTGGTTTAGTGTCCCAAATCTACACCTTACTTTAAATCTGGAACACTTAGCAAACATGTATAAAACCTGCATATGAAGAAAAAGATCAGGAAGGATGTGATGAGTTGAACATTATAACACTGTATTTGCTTGTTCCAACTAAGGAGGCTGAGGCAATAAATAATCCAGTTGACAATGTAACATCTTACACAACAGCAACACTACAAATGTTGTGGCATGCTGATTATATATTAGCTCTAAGGAAGTGTAATCATAGTAATAATATAATAGCAATTTTCAAAATCTGAAATAAAAAAAATGCATTAGTGCTCGAGTAACTGCACAAGAACCATGTCTTTTTCTTCTACCCTAGGTTTAGTAATAAAGCAAAAATTTGTCGTATCAAGACAAGCTATTTCCATATGCCCTATGAGGGCATATACATTCCTTACAACTTTCAGAGGTCCGAAAGAGAGAAAATATCTGCTGCGTGTTGAGTGCCCACACAGTATAATGTCCCCATAGTATCCCGACGAGGTTGGAAGCACAAGTACGAGGATGCTTTAGATGCAGTGGATGAGTAGTATGCCCTGCAGTACAAATGGACAAAACCTTTATATCTAATGTACTTGATAAAACCTTTCAGATAAGACACTTCATAAATTGCAAAACAAAAGGAGTGATCTACAAAGCCACATGTAAATGTGGGCTGAAGAACGTTGGGAAAACCATAAGAGAATTAAGGAGGAGGGTAGGAGACCTTTTAGAGATCGAGTGCCCAAACTGCAACCCAAAACCCACACATTTATCACAAAGTGCCAACATGGCAATTTAACCTTAGTCTTTGTTTTGTTTTTGTTTTTTTAATCACCTACCCTGGGCAGGCGACTATTGGTAAGTGGCTTAGTGGCATGTACAGACATCAAATAGCGCTAATTTTATTGATATGTATAGCAGTCAGGGACCCAGACTTTCCCCGTCTGCTATCATAGCGCTGCAGGCCTGTTCACAGGGCTATGGCATGGTTGCCCATGAAGAGGGCTCTCAGTGCCCCCTCTGCCACGCGTGCCATAAGTTTGCCACCATGGATCTAGGAGATTTATCTCATGAGCGGGATCCAACTATAGCTAGGCACATCAAAACTTATAACGGTGGGAAGCATGCCATTAGGTACACGGAGATTGATGCAGTCCCGTACCCCAGGAGGAAGGGGGGGGACTGGGACTGTCTCTTATTACAAACTGAGATTAAGTTGATGTTTCGTCTCAATACGGTCTCGCCCCTTGGACTTAATGCGCAACTTTGGCTGCTTTGTATGAGCCTCCAGGCATAATTTTATCCTTTCTGTTTGGAGGTTCTACTTTATATGTCTCCTTTCTATAGATCTCCTCCTGTAAGAGGTAGGCTTTACTGCAGATACCTCCTCCTGTAGATCTGTACTTGCAAGAGGTATTATATAACTTCATCCTGGTCCCTCAGGTGCTGTCTCTTGGGTTTTGTTTTGCCTTGTTTTTTCTTGTTTTTGGCAGGTTGTGGTTGGTATAGGTGTTCCCTCAGGTTTAGTATATTGACACCCTGTGTATCCAATGGTTTCACCCCCTGTGGATCGAGAACTCAGGGATGTTATGTTGTTTCCACCTCCCTGTTTATTAAATAGGGGTTATGTACGGTAAGGTTGATGGTATAATTACCCAACTATTATTATATTATACATTATTTTCCTGCTACCCCCCAGATATCAGGGTGATGTGGTGAAGCGAATGGTAGATTTTGCCTACCCTTCCTCTCCCCTGCCCATTATCCTCTCTGTTTGATCGTAAAAGCACTCTAGTTATTTGTAAACGCCTTTTGATACCCAATCTAATTTTGATCTCTTGTGTCTGTATGATCTTTAACACAGAATATATATGCCCCTTTCTGATTTGTGAGATTTGTGGGTTCGCTAGGTTATTCTTATAGTTTCAGTATCTATGGAGAAGTATACCTTTCACACTCATAATATATATATATGTATATATGTGCTGAAAATATATTTTTCACTTTAAAAAGTATTACTGACCAATGCGTTGGGTCTTTTGTCCTTAATTGAGCCAGGTATTTTGTGTACCCTGGAGGGAACTTGATCCTCGGTGTTGTCCGGTCTAACATACGCCCTGCCCTCACATACTCTGAGGGTTTTGTGTATTTGCTGCCGAATCGTTGGGGTTAGAGTCAGGGCAATTCCCAACTCTCATTGGTATTGGCTGCTCGGGGACGCCCGCCGGCATCTGGTTGGCACGTGATCGTGGGATGTAGGGGCACGGCTGCTGGGTATGGGACGGTCCTCTGATGGGGGCCGCTCCTGTCCGGCATCCGCGTCTCACTGATGGGAGCAGATGGCAAGATTGGGCTGGATCTGCTTCCACAATCGGCCTCACTTGTCATAGTGATGCTGGGTGGGGTGGATTCAGAGGCAGAGCCGGAGAATGACACAATCACTGCCTCGGGTATCACGTCTGTGGGGAACCACAATACATTGCTCCGTTGGTAGGCAGATAGGATGCCTGGGACCGGATGTGAAGGTAAAATGGCCTTTAAAACCTTGTGGGACGCAGAGTTCATTCCTACCTTGCCCTTTGCATAGCAGAAAACCGGTCTTGAGGGGTGGGTGGTTATGGAGTGATGACCTTAGTGTCTAGCCCTGAACTCTCTGGTGACTTTTATATTCCTGCTGAATAGTTTGGATCCCCTGAGGAGTCAGAGCTACTACTGATGAAACATGTAGGGACACTTAAGGGTTAGCTGTGGACTGCCCTTTTTAGAGCAGGAGCTCTCTGGGGTTTAAGGGTCATTCATTAGATGAGGGCCAGTAATATGGGGCCAGGATGATCTGGACATTCATGAGCTCCATATGAAAGGAGACCCACCACTGGAACAGGACAACCTACATAGAGTGGTGAGAGCAAACCATTTTTTCTACTTTGACTATGGTGTATCTGCTCTGGTAAATACGTCCCCTGAAATTGACTTATGTATTTCTGATTATGTATTTCTGATTTCTAACTATGTCCTGCCCTCACATACTATGAGGGTTTTGTGTTTTTGCTACCGAATCGTTAGTCAGGGCAATTCCCGACCCTCATGGGTATTAGCCACTCGCGGCTGTCCACCGGCATCTGGTTGGCACATGATCGTGGGATGTAGAGGTGTGGCTGCCGGCTGCCGGTCCTCTGATGGGTGCCACTCCTATCCGGCATCTGCGTCTCACTGATCGCCACCCGCTCACCGATCGGAGCTGCCCACTGGCATCTGAGGGTGAGGTGAAGTATCTGGTCCCCAATGAGAAACACTATAAGGGAGACAGATTTCTTTCACTCATAAAAACACTTTTTGGAATATGCTATGCTTTTTAGTATTGTGGTGCCATTTTACTATATAGCATTAAAAGTTATGTTTTTGCGTTTTCCACAATTCTGTATTTTTTTCCCCTCCATAGTACCCCCACAAAGCACAAAGTATAATGTCCTCCTTGTGGCACTAACACGCTAAAATGTCCCACAGTGGCCCTCACACAGTATAATGCTCCCTCATTGTGGCTGCCGCACAATGAGGGAGCATAATCTCCTTTATTGTGACCACACACAATATAATGCTGCCTCATTCAGGCCCCCACCCTATAATCTTGCTTATTGTGGCCCCACACAGTATAATGCTCTCTCATTGTGGCTACACTATAATTGCGGCCCCCACACTATAATTCCCACACAGCATAATGTTCCCTTTTTGTGGTCCCCACTATAATACATCCTTTCTGTGGCCCCACACTATAATGCCCCCCTCTTGTGGCCCTCACAGTAAAATGGACAAAATACAATCTGCCGGGAGAAGAGATAGGGCTCAATGGTAAAGTAGGGAGTGGATGACTCCCTGGCTTTCCATTGCACTCAGCTCCATGTTTTTCCAGATGAAAAAGACAAGATGAGGCTAGGACATACCTCCTGCTGCCTGGGGCAGTAGGACAGCAACTGAAAAGTGGCAGGTATGCATATGGACGTCATACAGAGAGGTTCCCCATTGAGGACTTCCCTCTGTTAGTCAGGATGGACAGCAACTGCAATCAACACAGTTTATTCTCCTAATAGAGTTTACTATGGTGGCCACAGAAAATAATTTAAAATAACATTCCCACAACATTTTTATTCTGTGGCCTGTTAAAAGGTACATATTGTAAACTCTAATAAAGATCATTTTAACTTGGCTATATTTGTGAGTTGAAGACTTTGTTCTGGTCCTCAACTGTGTCTCATAACCAGCAACAAGACTCTCCAATTGATACTTTGGGTGAGATTTATGGAACTGTCTAAAAAAAAAAAAAAAAAACTGTCATGGTTGCTCTTGACAAAACTTGCCTTGATGCACGTTCATATGAACTAAAAAAGAAACTGACTTCCTTTACACAAAAGGTCAGTGTTGGACTGAAGTTCCTAGGGCCAAATAGTAAAATAAATTCTGGGAGCCCACTATACAGCTACATGCAAATATAATCTGAATTCTATTTTCAGATTCCTAAAACTTCAGCCAAGTCCTTGCCTCAAACGTTTCTGTCCTGGTGACCCTTTTAGTAGTCTGCCAACTGGCTATTGCCTTGAGTTAGGGTCCTTTTAGCAATGTGAACTGGGTATACTTGCCAAATTTCCTGGAACAACTGGGAGGCTCCTGAAAAGAGGGGAGGCTCCCGGACTCCAGGGAGAGCTGGCAACTCTCCTGTATGGCCAGAATCTTCCATGAGCCTAGTGACATTGCCTCTGCCAAAGACTGTGTTACCAGCAGCCACCCTGCCTAAGTTGGTTGATTTTCATTGTAACCAAGTACAGGATGCATACAGTACTACATTAAATAGAGGTTGAGTGAAAACAAGACATTAACCTTTTCCCTGCCAGCCACGTATTTATACTTCCTCCCAGGGTGGCACTTCTGTAGCCAATCACGTATCTAATACCTCCTTACTTCTAATGACGATATCTTAGGATCCATTAGGTCTATTAAGAAGATCTGGGATTCATTTTAAAGATGAGAATCCCAGATCTTCTCAATACTCCTAACGGATCCTGAGATATAGGGCTCTAAAATGTCCTCCCCCCTCCTGTCTCAGGAAGCATCTTAAGAGCTGCGGTAGGAGAAGTATGGGGGAGGAGGAGCCCTGCAGACTGCACAGAGATGAGAAAATCATCATCTGTGCATAAAATGTATGTGACCCCAGGGGGGGATATCATGGACTTCTGTCTATGTTATCACCTCTCCTATCAATCAGAGAGAATACTGTACTTCTGCTCTCTGATTGTCACATAGAGGGATAATGTAATACCCTTCTGAGCCATACTAGAGGGGTATTCTTATGTAATACCCCTCTGAACATAACCAGGAAATTTATTGGCGCTGTGACCCAGATGTTTAACATTGTCCAGGTTGCAGCGCCAAAAGAGTCGCTGTCCATACCTGGTCTTTATAGAGTAAAATACGCCTCTAGCGAAATCCGTTACACGCTAAAATAATAGCAATAACTAATTATCACTAGAGATGAACAAATAAATTGCTACAATTTTTATAGGGGGGATAGAAAATTATATTTTTATGTAAACTCCTATTTAATTTGCATGCACAAAATTGGATGGCGCATTTCTGTGATTTTGGTGTTTCTTTAACACCCGCACTTGTAAATATATATATATATATATATATATACAGTACAGACCAAAAGTTTGGACACACCTTCTCATTCCAAGAGTTTTCGGTATTTTCATGACTATAAAAATTGTAGATTCACAATGAATGCATCAAAACTATGAATTAACACATGTGGAATTATATACTTAACAAAAAAGTGTGAAACAACTGAAAATATGTCTTATATTCTAGGTTCTTCAAAGTAGCCACCTTTTGCTTTGATTACTGCTTTGCACACTCTTGGCATTCTCTTGATGAGCTTCAAGAGGTAGTCACCTGAAATGGTTTTCACTTCACAGGTGTACCCTGTCAGGTTTAATAAGTGGGATTTCTTGCCTTATAAATGGGGTTGGGACCATCAGTTGTGTTGTTCAGAAGTCAGGTGGATACACAGCTGATAGTCCTACTGAATAGAGTGTTAGAATTTGTATTATGGCAAGAAAAAAAGCAGCTAAGTAAAGAAAAACGAGTGGCCATCATTACTTTAAGAAATGAAGGTCAGTCAGTCCGAAAAATTGGGAAAACTTTGAAAGTGTCCCCAAGTGCAGTGGCCAAAACCATCAAGCACTACAAAGAAACTGGCTCACATGAGGCCCGCCCCAGGAAAGGAAGACCAAGAGTCACCTCTGCTGCGGAGGATAAGTTCATCCGAGTCACCAGCCTCAGAAATCGCAGGTTAACAGCAGCTCAGATTAGAGACCAGGTCAATGCCACACAGAGTTCTAGCAGCAGACACATCTCTACAACAACTGTTAAGAGGAGACTGTGTGCAGCAGGCCTTCATGGTAAAATAGCTGCTAGGAAACCACTGCTAAGGACAGGCAACAAGCAGAAGAGACTTGTTTGGGCTAAAGAACACAAGGAATGGACATTAGACCTGTGGAAATCTGTGCTTTGGTCTGATGAGTCCAAATTTGAGATCTTTGGTTGCAACCACCGTGTCTTTGTGCGACGCAGAAAAGGTGAACGAATGGACTCTACATGCCTGGTTCCCCCCGTGAAGCATGGAGGAGGAGGAGGTGTGATGGTGTGGGGGTGCTTTGCTGGTGACACTGTTGGGGATTTATTCAAAATTGAAGGAATACTGAACCAGCATGGTTACCACAGCATCTTGCAGTGGCATGCTATTCCATCCGGTTTGCGTTTAGTTGGACCATCATTTATTTTTCAACAGGACAATGACCCCAAACACACCTCCAGACTGTGTAAGGGCTATTTGACCAAGAAGGAGAGTGATGGGGTGCTACGCCAGATGACCTGGCCTCCACAGTCACCAGACCTGAACCCAATCGAGATGGTTTGGGGTGAGCTGGACCGCAGAGTGAAGGCAAAAGGGCCAACAAGTGCTAAGCATCTCTGGGAACTCCTTCAAGACTGTTGGAAGACCATTTCAGGTGACTACCTCTTGAAGCTCATCAAGAGAATGCCAAGAGTGTGCAAAGCAGTAATCAAAGCAAAAGGTGGCTATTTGAAGAACCTAGAATATAAGACATATTTTCAGTTCCCCCCTCCTTTTACATTAAATTAATAAACAAAAAAAAATAAAAAATATAAATATATATATCTACACTAAAAAAAACTAAATAATTAAAAAAAAAAAAAAAAAAAAAAAAAAAAAAAAAAAAAAAAAAAAAAAAAAATTATATTCAAAAAATTTTTTTGTGTGTTTTTGTGTGTTGTAAAAAAAAAAAACCAAACACAATTTAATAAAAAAAAATATATTTTAAAAAAAAAAAAAAAAAAAAAAAAACAAAAAAAAAAAAAAAAAAAAAATTTATAAAATTTTTTTTAACAAACCTTCTATTTAAAAAAAAAAAAAAAAAAGGGTTATAAAAAAAAAAAAAAAAAAAATTAAGGGCCCCCCCCTTAATCATCATTTTTTTTTATATATATATTTGTTTTTTTAAAACCCCCCTTTCCTTTTTTTTTTTTTAAAACTAAAGGGCACACTAATTTTTTTGGGTTGAAATTGGGTTTTTTTTTACTAACAGAAAATGTGCAATATGCAATAAACCAAAATTTGTCCGGTGCAAAAATTTGGGTACCCTTATCATTTTATTGATTTGAATACTCCTAACTACTTTTTACTGACTTACTGAAGCACAAAATTGGTTTTGTAACCTCACTGAGCTTTGAACTTCATAGCCAGGTGTATCCAATCATGAGAAAAGGTATTTAAGGTGGCCAATTGCAAGTTGTTCTCCTATTTGAATCTCCTCTGAAGAGTGGCATCATGGGCTCCTCAAAACTACTCTCAAATGATCTGAAAACAAAGATTGTTCAACATAGTTGTTCAGGGAAAGGATGCAAAAAGTTGTCTCAGAGATTTAACCTGTCAGTTTCCACTGTGGGGAACATAGTAAGGAAATGGAAGACCACAGGGACAGTTCTTGTTAAGCCCAGAAGTGGCAGGCCAAGAAAAATATCAGAAAGGCAGAGAAGAAGAATGGTGAGAACAGTCAAGGACAATCCACAGACCACCTCCAAAGAGCTGCAGCATCATCTTGCTGCAGATGGTGTCACTGTGCATCAGTCAACAATACAGCACACTTTGCACAAGGAGAAGCTGTATGGGAGAGTGATGTGAAAGAAGCCGTTTCTGAAAGCACGCCACAAACAGAGTCGCCTGAGGTATGCAAAAGCACATTTGGACAAGCCAGCTTCATTTTGGAAGAAGGTCCTGTGGACTGATGAAACAAAGATTGAGTTGTTTGGTCATACAAAAAGGTGTTATGCATGGCGTCAAAAAAACACAGCATTCCAAGAAAAACACTTGCTACCCACTGTAAAATTTGGTGGAGGTTCCATCATGCTTTGGGGCTGTGTGGCCAATGCCGGCACCAGGAATCTTGTTAAAGTTGAGGGTCGCATGGATTCAACTCAGTATCAGCAGATTCTTGAGAATAATGTACAAGAATCAGTGACGAATTTGAAGTTACGCCGGGGATGGATATTTCAGCAAGACAATGATCCAAAACACAGCTCCAAATCTACTCAGGCATTCATGCAGAGGAACAATTACAATGTTCTGGAATGACCATCCCAGTCCCCAGACCTGAATATCATTGAACATCTGTGGGATAATTTGAAGCGGGCTGTCCATGCTCGGCGACCATCAAACTTAACTGAACTGGAATTGTTTTGTAAAGAGGAATGGTCAAAAATACCTTCATCCAGGATCCAGGAACTGATTAAAAGCTACAGGAAGCGACTAGAGGCTGTTATTTTTGCAAAAGGAGGATCTACTAAATATTAATGTCACTTTTCTGTTGAGGTGCCCATACTTTTGCACCGGTCAAATTTTGGTTTAATACATATTGCACATTTTCTGTTAGTACAATAAACCTCATTTCAATCCTGAAATATTACTGTGTCCATCAGTTATTAGATATATCAAATTGAAATGGCTGTTGCAAACACCCAAATATTTAGAACTAAAAATTATTCAGATTAGGATTGGTAAAAATAATTTTTTTTATTATTATAAAAAAAATAAAATAATTTTTTTTTTTTTTTAATATAATAAAAAAAAAAAAAAAAAAAAAAATTTTTTAAAAAAAAATTAAAAAATAAAAAAAAAAAAATATAAAATAAAAAAAAAAAAAAAAAAAAAAATATTTTTTTTCTTTTTTTAACTTTTTATATAAAAAAAATTTTTTTTTTTTAATTTTATTTTTTTTTTTTATTTTTTTTTAAATAAATATTATTTTTTTTTTTTTTTTTTTTTTTTTTATTAAAAAAAAAAAATTAATAAAAAAATATATTTTTTTATTATTTTTTTTTTAAAATTTTTTTTTTTTTTTAAAAAAAAAAAAAAAAAAAAAAAATAGTTTTTTAAAAAAAAAAAAAAAACCTTTTTTTTTTTTTTTTTTTTTTATAAAAAAAATATATATTTTATGTGGGTTTTTTTTTTTTCCCGGTGTTTTAACCCCTTCTTTTTTAAAAATAATTTTTTTTTTTAAAACTTCCCACTTTTAAATTTTTTTTTTTTCCTTCCAGTTCTAGTGATTTTCTGAAGATATGTGCATGCAGGTGTAGGCCTTAGTGATATGAATGGACTCTGCACATGTTGATCTCTTATTTTTAGGAGGTGTGGTGCATATAACTTTTTGTTTGGTTTCAACTTTTAGCAACTAATATACAGTACAGACCAAAAGTTTGGACACACCTTCTCATTCCAAGAGTTTTCTGTATTTTCATGACTATAAAAATTGTAGATTCACACTGAAGGCATCAAAATTATGAATTAACACATGTGGAATTATATACTTAACAAAAAAGTGTGAAACAACTGAAAATATGTCTTATATTCTAGGTTCTTCAAAGTAGCCACCTTTTACTTTGATTACTGCTTTGCACACTCTTGGCATTCTCTTGATGAGCTTCAAGAGGTAGTCACCTGAAATGGTTTTCACTTCACAGGTGTGCCCTGTCAGGTTTAATAAGTGGGATTTCTTGCCTTATAAATGGGGTTGGGACCATCAGTTGTGTTGTTCAGAAGTCAGGTGGATACACAGCTGATAGTCCTACTGAATGGAGTTTTAGAATTTGTATTATGGCAAGAAAAAAGCAGATAAGTAAAGAAAAACGAGTGGCCATCATTACTTTAAGAAATGAAGGTCAGTCAGTCGGAAAAATTGGAAAAACTTTGAAAGTGTCCCCAAGTGCAGTGGCCAAAACCATCAAGCGCTACAAAGAAACTGGCTCACATGAGGACCGCCCCAGGAAAGGAAGACCAAGAGTCACCTCTGCTGCGGAGGATAAGTTCATCCGAGTCACCAGCCTCAGAAATCGCAGGTTAACAGCAGCTCAGATTAGAGACCAGGTCAATGCCACACAGAGTTCTAGCAGCAGACACATCTCTACAACAGCTGTTAAGAGGAGACTGTGTGCAGCAGGCCTTCATGGTAAAATAGCTGCTAGGAAACCACTGCTAAGGACAGGTAACAAGCAGAAGAGACTTGTTTGGGCTAAAGAACACAAGGAATGGACATTAGACCTGTGGAAATTTGTGCTTTGGTCTGATGAGTCCAAATTTGAGATCTTTGGTTCCAACCACCGTGTCTTTGTGCGACGAAGAAAAGGTGAACGAATGGACTCTACATGCCTGGTTCCCACCGTGAAGCATGGAGGAGGAGGTGTGATGGTGTGGGGGTGCTTTGCTGGTGGCACTGTTGGGGATTTATTCAAAATTGAAGGAATACTGAACCAGCATGGTTACCACAGCATCTTGCAGCGGCATGCTATTCCATCCGGTTTGCGTTTAGTTGGACCATCATTTATTTTTCAACAGGACAATGACCCCAAACACACCTCCAGACTGTGTAAGGGCTATTTGACCAAGAAGGAGAGTGATGGGGTGCTACGCCAGATGACCTGGCCTCCACAGTCACCAGACATGAACCCAATCGAGATGGTTTGGGGTGAGCTGGACCGCAGAGTGAAGGCAAAATGGCCAACAAGTGCTAAGCATCTCTGGGAACTCCTTCAAGACTGTTGGAAGACAATTTAAGGTGACTACCTCTTGAAGCTCATCAGGAGAAGAGTGTGCAAAGCAGTAATCAACGCAAAAGGTGGCTACTTTGAAGAACCTAGAATATAAGACATATTTTCAGTTGTTTCAAACTTTTTTGTTAAGTATATAATTCCACATGTGTTAATTCATAGTTTTGATGCCTTCAGTGTGAATCTACAATTTTTATAGTCATGAAAATACAGAAAACTCTTGGAATGAGAAGGTGTGTCCAAACTTTTGGTCTGTACTGTACATTTATTTGCATTTTTTTTTTTTTTAAAAACATTCACTTTAAATCAAAATTGCATGAAGGTGCTTGTTCACATACAGTACCAAGTGGCATTCTGACAATTCTGCAAGTGTCTACTTTAAGAAAATATACAGGTATGGGGGGTTGGATGATTTTTTAATGTTGCAATTTAGGTTTGATTTGTCCATCTCAAAATTGTGAAAATTGCTGTAGCTACCGGAGGTGCACAATTTCCGGAGACCCCTGGCAGTGAGAGGGTTAAGGGTTCATGAAGTATGCAGCAGATATAGAAGACAGCTTCAAGGCAAGGCCAAATTGGAAGGCTTCGATAAATATGACATTTTGCATAACGCTAGAGGTTTTATTACACTGCTAAAGGTGAGTTCTTGTATTCATTTACACTTCCACTTTTATTTACCCAAACACCAGAAGATATGATAAGAGAAAAGTTTCCCAAGGATAGGGGATAGCTTTATGGAGATCTTCCTTGTTTCTGCTTTTAGAATTAATTTCTGGTTTAAGTGTAAAAATAGCATAAATATTTGCTAAGTCAATGGGAGATATTAGTAACTTTTAGAGTAACCTCCCAATTTACCTTTAGGGTACATTTCAGATCGAACTCACCATCACTAAGTAGAGGTGTAAATGTATTAATATTCTAAATAAGAATTCTCTGTAAAACAACACTTACTCTTTTTTTTTTTTTTGCAGGCAGTTCAATCTACTCCAGTGACAACACAATTGATATTTCATACCATATAACACACAGAATGTGGCTGCTGGAGAGGATTCGAGGCACAGTGGATCACAACAGTGGTCGACAGGGAGGAGAATCTGGTGACAAACAGTCAAAAGGTGCATCATACAGCAATGTGCTAACTCCAGACAAAATTCCTGATTTTTTCATTCCACCAAAACTTAGTAGTTTACCACCAGAAGGCGGAGCTGAAGGTGCTACAGTGGGTGATGGAGTACAGTCCATACCTAATATAGGCACTTCTGCTTCTGAGCAAAACCTGTCAGGTAGGCGTCCACAACGCAGTCCTCGTCTACCCACCAAAGCTGCTTCAGAGAGCAAAAACCTTGTGAAAGCTGCAAATCGTCACATTATTCAGATTGAAAGTGCAGATGAATGGGCATCTGAAGAAGACTTGGGTACTAATGCAGACCCCCAGTCTCAAACTGCCATGTCTCTTCCATATGTCCCAAAAGCCCAGACATCGTATGGCTTTGTTACTCTGATGGAAAGTCCACATACCCGACGTAAGGAGTCTCTCTTTCATACTGACCAGGGTTCCCTTTCTCCATGTCCATCACAGTCTAGTTCACCTAGTTCTCAGAGAAGAAGTGGAACAGAAGGAGGATCCCAGCTAAACACTTCAGATTTTGGAATGTCTTTAATGAATCCATATCGATATTTTAGTGGTGGTGAAAGTGATACCTGCTCCTCAGCTGAGTCCTCACCATTCAGTTCCCCATTACTTTCTCGCTCAGTCTCCCTGCTTAAAATATTTACACCAGACACACAATCAAAACTCATCAAACTCAAGCACTCTGTTGCTAGAAACAGCTCACTGTCCACAGATGAGTGCAGTTCTGCTGACACTAGTCCCAGCATGCCTAGAAGAAGAGTAAGAGGTGCCAAGGCTGCTGGTATAGGTTCTGGACAACAAGGTGTTCTACCTTTGGACCTTCTACAGAAGGAACACAATGTTGGACTCAGTAAAGGAGGCAGTATGAGACTTTCAGCAGAATATGACCCATCTAATGCCCGTCTCAGAGTACGGTTAATAGCAGCAGAACACCTCTTTGACAAGCTTTGTGATTTGAAGGGAGTAAACTGCTGTGTGGTTCTCTATCTGAATCCTGGTAAAGTTCACCGCCAGAGAAGCACCATTATCAAGAATAGCCGAAACCCAGTGTTCAATGAAGATTTTTTCTTTGATGGACTGGTGGCTGGAAGTGCCAAAAAGATGTCACTTAAACTAAAGGTACTAAACAAGGGAAGCAGCCTTAAAAGAGACACTCTTCTTGGAGAGAAGGAGATCCCACTGACCTCACTTTTGCCCTTTCTTTAAGATTGGAGCAGAAATGAGAGAGTGCATGGTGTATGAGAGTATTGTATGTGCTCTATAATGGTGAATGCGTTTACCAAGTAGCTACCGAACCACATAACATCCTGTATATGATGGAGCAAAGCCCTGCAAGGCATTGCACTTGACAGCTAGAATGCAGGATATTACTTCCATGGCTACAAAACGTGCATGTCTTCATCCAGAAAATGAGTGATGAGCTTCCACTACAATAGTGAACTGCAGAGCCCTATAAATTATCAGCAACTTCAAGCTTTATGGATTCTCATGTCTTGACTAATCCAATCTATTTCATGGAGTGGTCTAAGGAGAATTAACATAAGTAAACTCAGATGATAAAGAAATATTAATAATGTGTCTACAGAACACTGTGCATTGCCCTGAGTGCCAGAAATTAAAAGCTTGCAGATATCTACTGCTTACAATAAGTTCTGATGGGCACAACTTAGCAGTTATCTTTAAGACAAAGGAAACTAGTAAATATAACCAATTACAATAGCTGCCATATGTACACATATCAAAGCCATGTGTTGTATGACTGCATGAGTTAACATTCAATCTGCGTGCTCGCATAGCAACAGTAGGCATACACCACATGTACTTTATATCAATCTAGTTTTAACAGAATAAATTGGCAGCCTTGCCTCTGGTTATATAATACTAGTTATTTTTATATTTGTATCTCCGCAGTAGCTAACATGCAGTAAGAGAAACTCCAATCATCATAAGTTGGCCAGAGTTGGAAAGGCACCCACCACTGTATCAGACTATATCCAACAGGACTTATAGCTTTTCGCCTTGGACTTATATAAGACAGTTCTCTGGCAACTGACTTGATTCTTTATGCCCTGCTGTGTGTAATGCAGAATAATATAGTATTATGGGATAATAATTTTCTCATACAAATAATAGATGCTTCCAAAAATTCTCCAGGTGACTTCATCTGGTTGGACAGAAGACCCAGCAATCTTTTCTTCCTTCAAGCAATTTCTCCTTTCCATTACATAAGCAGCATCCTTTTCTTTAACATCCTGGTGGTTTCAGGCCCTCCTACGCAGAGAGAAATATTTGATCCAATGTGTACTTTCCTCTTTCACACCTAGAATTTAAGAAGATGCAGTGCGAGCATTTACAACATACACACTCATTGTGCAGATGGTATATTCAAAAGGTCAAATATTCCCATATGGGTAAGTGAATGCAAATTGAGACTCATAAAGACTGATTAACCTATTCAGCACCACAGCCTTTTACGCATTTTTGTTAACCTAAAGATCCGAGTCTCTGTTTGAACATAGGTGAGTGAATACCAAGTAAAAACTTGGCTATGCTGGGGTCATGGACAAACATGGAAAAATGTAAATGAGGTCATTATTAACTTGCTTTTGCAATTTTCCCTTTGTTATTCTTTGTATTCTTACTTTATAGAACATTATTATCTTACTTACTTCCTAAATGACATAGGATGTAAGAGGATGAAAATATGCAATGGTGGATCTCCATACTGAGGTTCCTTACCGTAATTTTGAACAGTTGAGATTGTGGATTTTGGGGTTCTATCTCATGCCATTTTGTAGCAGTTTTTGAAGCTAAATCTAGGTGATGATTCAAAAAAGAGGAGAAATAGAGTCCTTCCTATGTACTAATGTACCATATAATAATAGATATTGTGCTTTTCAATTGATTTACTAAACTGCTGGTTTGAACGTACAGCCTTTTTCCTGTCCAAGGGATTAAATATCACCCTGCTTTTTTGTACAGTGTATCAACAGGAAAGTGTATACTGTGCATTAGCTGTGAATTACTTGCATGATTAACGTACAAAAGTAACAAGGTTATGCAGAAGAATATTTTATCAGCTTATACCATGTGCACAGACCCATGTGCTGGAACACAAATGATGTTATTGGTCCACAACGTCTACAACATAATGTTGCATGTATATTAAATTGAAGGTAGATTGGGGTAAAGTTTGCCCCTTCAGAATTCAGTTAGCTCCATAGTCAGTATCTGCATGATTTGTACAGTATCACTAGTCAAGTGTATTCTAATGAGTAAACACATTTTCCTTAAAAATTCAGTGAAGCTCTTACCCACTTATCATACTTAAAAATGGCATACAACCTAGAAAAAGAGGAGCACCAAGTTTTAATAGACATTGTAGAGAAAAAACCCCAAAAAACTATCAAATATACGTACTGCGAGAACCATCCTCTGTTTCATGGTATCACCCTATCTATCACAATGACTTGGTCTCGGTGACGTTCAATCCATAGCAAAGCTGCAATAGCAATCCACACCACTGCATTCTGACTATACCAAAGAGAATTCTGTCCTATAAATGAACATAGTGACCTGTGCACAAGCTTTTTTCTATGTACTGCACCATGGAGAAAATAGATATATTTACAGGAACATGAAACCTAAACAAAAAGTAGTAAAATATTAGTAACAGTTGTCACAGAAAGGGCTACTGGATGTGTAATCTAGATGGTAATAAATGAATAGTTATTTAACCCCTTAGAAATGTTCTAATATATTTAATTATTGTTAGTAAGAAACAATTGACCGGCAGCTCTACTGATAAGTCATATATTGAGCAAAGGTTGTGTCACATGTTCTGTGAAAGGCGGCAGAGTTGTGTCGGGCAGGTCTGATGGTTAGGCATTCCCTTCAGTTATCGATAGCTATAGTGAATCCTGGTGTCTGTAGTGAAATCCTTTCTAAGAATTATGGCAGGTGTAAAAAGCTATATTTGTGGATGACAGCTGCTATCAATAGTCACACTAGTAAATACAGATGAGCAAACTGCTTGAAATCATTCCAGATTTCCTATCAACATTGCTGGAGTCTAATCATTGTCCCGACCAACAGATGGCTTTGTACAGATTTTGCTGAACATAATAAACATCCTGAAGCGATACAGTCTCTATTCAGGAACATTGTCAGACTCTTCAGCCCAGTTGCAGAAAATAGTTAAAGTGATTAACCATTACCCAGAAGCCGTACCAAAAACCTGACTATTGCCATCTTCTATAAACCTGCCTTTATTGTCTAGTAGTAATGTCTATGGCCAGTTATATATGCATGTGATCTCCCTCTCATGCTATAAGTGTCAAAAAGAAGTGCAGCTGTAAACTATGCTCATTGCTGAAAGCCAAACTTTCAGTTAAAGTTGGAATTGGGAGTTGTTAGCTTGAAGCGTGTATGATAGTTAAAACATTTTCATTATTTTCTAAAATGCTGAATGTTTCAACAAGATGGAGCCAACTTGAAATCCCAATATTCGTAACCATGAACCACCCATGAAAGAAACTCTTACCACTTAGGGCGGGACATAGAGTTTCAATGGATTACAAGAAGCCTCTTTCTGCACAAAATCAGCCCTAGCCTCAGTCATTCACAAGATGGCAACCTCGCAACACAAAGCATTTTGCATTCTGAATGAATCAGACTGAATCTGTAATTGTGGTGCCTTGTGTGATTCAGTAATGTTTTGGCATTGAGCTGTTAATGCCAGTAAGCATTCAACATTGGTACTAACAGTTTGAGGAAACAGGCTGTATATGTAAGGGGAAAATCACAGGGTGACCACACACTTCTCTGGAAAAAGTGGGAAGAATTCAAGAGAGTTTTCTGTGTAGCCCACACAAGCCCATTGATATTGTACAGCACTTGGCTGTAGTGGTACGGTCTTATCTTGAAGTTACAGCAGTGTCCAGAGTATCAGGGTACAGCAACTGCAGCCTTTTGTGCCTTTTCCAACAGTCACCTCCTCCCCTTTCTATAGACTAATATGTAAGGAGTAACTCAGCTTGATAAATGAAGAAGAAAACATATTTTTTAAACAAGATATTTTACAAAGTTTCTTATATTGATCTGTACTATTAATTTCTGAAAAGTTGTTTTATAATTGGAGGTATGCTTTAAGCAATTTTTCTAAAAGCGACATGATCTTGTGAAAAGTTAACCGAAAGAAATATGTTAACTATCCTATACAGGGCCGGCTCCATGTTTGTGTGGGCCTTTGGGTGACAGAGCCTCAGTGGGCCCCTTTTGGAGCAACCCATGTGCACTGCAACAAAAAAGCTACCGAAATTGGGTGTTTTTTTTGCTGAGGCAGACCTACTGGAGTGGACTGTAATACAGTAGACATCAGAAAGTAAATAGGAATGTTAGGCAGACATCTGCCCCGGATTCCTCTTTATTTTCTGCCCCCTCGGCTCACTGTGGTGGATGCAGAGTAACAGCATGCCCTTGCGGCTTTCCACTGCTGATTAGGCCCAAATAAATGGGTCTAACGAGTGGGGAGTCTCAAGCCACGGCCTCTGAATCATCTGCAGAATCCGCGGCAAGATCCAGTAGGACACCTTTTTTTTTCAGCAACCTGCACTAATTGTTTTCAATGGGAAGCAGAATGAGGGAATAATCTGCCACTGATTTGGGGGAAAAATCTGCTGCAAAATCAGCTCCAGATTCCACTGTGTGAACAGTGCTTTCATCTGTATTAATGGAAGTGTTCAATGCAGAAACTGAGTTGGCCTTCACAGATACATATACACATGGACAAAATTGTTGGTATCCCTCGTTTAATGAAAGATAAACCTACAATGGTCACAGGAATAACTTGAATCTGACAAAAGTAATAATATCTAAAAATTCTATGAAAATGAACAAATGAAAGTCAGACATTGCTTTTCAACCATGCTTCAACAGAATTTTAAAAAAAAAGAAACTCATGAAACAGGCCTGGACAGAAATGATGGTACCCTTAACTTAATATTTTGTTGCACAACCTTTTGAGGCAATCGCTGCAATCAAACGATTCCTGTAACGGTCAATGAGACTTCTGCACCTCTCAACAGGTATTTTGGCCCACTCCTCATGAGCAAACTGCTCCAGTTGTCTCGGATTTGAAGGGTGCCTTTTCCAGGCGGCATGTTTCAGCTCCTTCCAAAGATGCTCAATAGGATTAAAGTCAGGGCTCATAGAAGGCCACTTCAGAATAGTCCAATGTTTTCCTCTTAGCCATTCTTGGGTGTTTTTAGCTGTGTGTTTTGAGTCATTATCCTGTTGCAAGACCCATGACCTGCGACTGAGACTAAGCTTTCTGACACTGGGCAGGACATTTCTCTCTAGAATCCCTTGGTAGTCTTGAGATTTCATTGTACCCTGCACAGATTCAAGACACCCTGTGCCAGATGCAGCAAAGCAGCCCCAGAACATAACAGAGCCTTCTCCATGTTTCACAGTAGGGACAGTGTTCATTTCAAGATATGCTTCTTTTTTCCGTCTGTGAACATAGAGCTGATGTGCCTTGCCAAAAATTTCGATTTTTGTCTCATCTGTCCATAAGACATTCTCCCAGGGGGCGTGGCCTGGACGCGCATGGAGTAGCACGCGCGCAGGTCCTTCTCCGCTCCTCCGCTCGCTACTGAGACCCGTGGACCCCTCAGCAAGCGCAGTATGGGCAAGCGCTTACCGAGGAAGGTGGCCCCGGGCACCCCAGCGCCCGTGGAGAGGTCTGGGGGGGCCACCCTGGACGCCTTTCTGGCCCAGCGGCCTTCTCTACCGGGCCAGGCTGCTGCGGGGCGGCCATCTTGGATTTCCTCCGCTCTCCAGGCACAGGGGTCGCAGCGCAGCTTCTCTCCTCCCGCGCTCCCCCTGTCAGCCAGCGGAGCGCCGCTTCAACAGAGATCCCTGTCGGCGCCTGGGCAACCCAGAGTTTCCCCAGCACGAGTACTCCCACAGTCTCCTCACCCTGGGATGTCCCAGCAACTACATTCTGCTTCACCAGCACTCCTGGCAGAGCGGCATGAGAGGACCCCGGATGTTTCCAGCTTCTCAAGGAGTTCTGAGGTCAGTGGCTCTGCTCCCTCCTGCACCGCTGATGAGTTGCAGCCTGTGGCCACAGAGCTGGTCTCTGTGGCCCCCCGGCTACTATCTTCCCCCATCACCCCCCCCCTCCATGGCTCAGAGGGGGATGGCGTGGTGAGGGACGCTGGCGTAGGGGCTCCTCCGCCCCACACTCCCAAGGATTATGGCTCCCCCCCTCCAGTCCTGTACCCCCAGAGCTGTATCCCAGGCCCATCTTCAGCACCATCATCCATGGCGGACCTTCTTCCTCAACTTACTACTAAACAAGACCTTAAAAGTATGGTTGCGGAAATCACAGCATCCTTCCAATCTGAAATTGCTACCCTCCGCACTGATTTACACTCCATTGCTAACCGAATGGACACGCTGGAGAATGACCATGACACTACCAGGGACTATGTTGCCTCACTGCATGATACTACCACTGAACAGGGTTCAGCTATACGGGACATGCAACGCCACTTGGAGGATCTTGACAAAAGGGGCCGGCGCAACAATATACGCGTCAGGGGACTCCCAGAGGCTGACCAATCTGAGGATCTGCCTGTTCTGCTGGAGGCTGTCTTCAACACTATACTGCAGGAGCCCCCGTCCCACAAAATTAAGTTTGATAGGGCACATCGAGCCCTTCGACCCAGAGGATCTTCCGCCACACCCCGTGATGTCATCTGCTGCCTCCACGACTTCACCCTTAAAGAGGCTATAATGAGCAAAGTGCGCAAACTCAAAGACTTCGAGTTTCAGGGAGCTCCACTACAATTCTATCAGGATCTGTCGCTAATCACCCTCCAGAAACGCCGCCATCTCCGACCCCTCCTCCAGATTCTTCAGGAGCACCAAATTCCTTACCAGTGGGGATTTCCGTTTACTCTCATTGCTCGTAGGGATGGTCACTCCGCTACGCTTCGCTCCTTTGCGGATTTGCCTCTCTTCTGTGACCTATTGGATGTTCCCCTGCCGGATTTAACAGACTGGGAGCTATTCTCTCCACCCCCTCCCCCACCACCGGTTTGGCAACGATTGGAGCCCAGACGACGTCATGCATCCTCCGCGGTGGTGACCACTCGGAGGCCCCGGCTGGAGACTGATCCCTGAGGAGGCTGCCCCCCCCTTGAGACGTTCTCCCTTTTCTCGGTGGTGCTTTGGAATCTGCATGCCTTAATGTTATGTTTACTTCTCTTTTTTCTTTTTTTAGGTCTACGGGTCTCATCTATTATGCTTATTATTGGATTGTTTTAGCGGAGTGGGGCGGGGTGGGGTTCCGGTGACTCCCCTTCCTTACTTCTTTTTACTGGTGGTTGGGGATCCACCGCCTCCCCTCCGACCTCCTGTCCACGCTCTCCCCCCTAAGGGGATACTTGGACTGTGCGGCCATTGATCCTGATTGGACCTCTGGCTGCCCTCATTGGTCCCCAGGCGAGTGACTTAGCCTCGCCCACAAAGTATTGTTTAACTGTTTTTATTTTTACTTTGTCATTTATGATGTCTTTTGCCTCCCTCCCTCCCTCTCTTTCCCCCCCCCTCCCCTGATCTAGAGACCCTGCCTCGACTTTGGGTTCCTGTTTGTGGATTGCCCTTTTGCCTCTCCGAGGGAAACTTGCCAGCGTCATGTGAGATGGGTGAGCTTATTGCAATCCGCCACTGTCCTCCAATCCTGGGTCCCAATGGTTAGGTGCGTGACAATTAATGTCAAGGGCCTGGGTTCCAACATTAAAAGGCGCCATGTCCTTAGAGAACTCCGCTCCTTACGAGCGGATGTGGCGTTTCTTCAGGAGACTCATTTTGACCGCGCTGGTACTTTTGCCTTCGCTAAGCATTATTTTCCCGTAGCTTTTTCGGCCTTCCACAATCGACGCAGAGCTGGGGTGGCTATCCTTCTTTCTCGATCCTGCCCAATTACAGTGACGACTTCCCACATAGACCCAGGTGGCCGGTTTGTTATCTTGGAGGGGCTCCTTTATGGTGCCCCGATTGTTTTATGCAATGTCTATGCCCCCAATTCAGCGCAGATCCCGTTCTTGCACCGGGTATTCTCCCCGTCTGCGCGCTCTCCCACCATCAGCTTGGCTGGTGGGGGGAGACTTTAACATGGTCTTCTCTGAACGGGCGGATCGTCTGGCGTTACCCCAGGGCCCAACCCCCCATAGGTTGGCCCAACTTGCAAGGGAGTTTCGCAGGCTGATCCGCGCCCACTCTTTGTATGACCTTTGGCGAGTGGACAATCCTACGGCGCGCTCCTACACCTTCTTTTCTCACCCTCATAACACTCACACCCGCATTGACTACTTCTTTGGAAATGCTCCCGCTCTTCGTTTGCTTAGGGACACGAACATTGGCCCTCTCACCTGGTCTGATCACGCCCCAGTCGTGGTTACCTTATCTACGACTCCAGTGCCTACTCGCCAATGTCATTGGCGTCTTAACGAAACACTGCTCAAATCGCCGACCTCCCTCGAGACCCTGCGCACACACTTGATAGATTATTTTAGGGACAACTTAGGCTCGGTAGACTCTCTTGCCATTCTCTGGGAAGCCCATAAGGCGGTCATGAGAGGATGCTGTATCGCATTGGCTTCTAGGCTTAAAAGGGACAGACAGGCCCAGGAACAGCTCCTCCAAGCCCGTATTCGGTCCCTTACGACGACTTTGGCAGCGCATCCATCCCTGGGGGTTCTTCACCGTTTGGTCCTGGCCCGGGCGGACCTCCGTGATTTGGAGACCCGCCATGTGGAACGACTTCTCCTTTATACCCGTCAGAGGTTTTTTGAACGAGGTAATAAATCTCATACCCTCCTGGCAGGAACCCTCAGGGATCATCGGGCCTCTTCCACACCACACTCTGTCCGTGACCCCGCGGGTACTCTTCAACATCACCCTGATGCTGTGGCGCTGGCGTTCCACTCTTACTACTCTAAGCTGTATGACTTACCCCCCCCACGAGCACTACTCCCTGGGGATGACTCAACACTACTGGAAGACTATTTAAAGGATTGTTGTCTCCCACGCCTTCCTCCTGAGGCCTTAACCTCCCTGAACACCCCCATCACCAGGGAGGAACTAGAAGGGGTCCTGAGGGACCTCCCAAATGGGAAAGACCCAGGCCCAGATGGGTTCACTTACAATTATTATAAGGTTTTCCAGGGTGAACTCTCTGCTCATCTATTGTCCCTCTTCAATTCCTTCCTTTCAGGTTCCCCTATACCCCCAACTATGCTCTCTTCACTACTCACATTGGTCCCTAAACCGGGTAAGGACTTGCAGGATTGTGCTAACTACCGACCGATTGCTTTGCTGAACATGGACCTGAAACTTTTCACCAAACTCTTAGCCAATAGACTGAATGCTTGACTCCCTCTGCTTGTCCATAAGGACCAGGTGGGATTCATCCCCTGTCGTCAGGGTGGTGACAACACCAGGAGGACTGTGGATTTGGTGGAGGTGGCCAATCATTATTCTACCCCGGCCTTTCTCTTGAGCCTGGACGCTGAAAAGGCTTTTGACCGCATAAATTGGTCGTTTATGCATACTACGCTTAAGGCGTTCGGGCTTACGGGACCATTTCTCACAGCTATCCAGGCCCTTTACTCCTTACCCTCAGCAGCAATTAAGCTTCCCCATGCATCTTCGCCCTCCTTCCCTATTCGAAATGGCACTAGGCAGGGTTGCCCCCTGTCACCCATCATATTTGCCCTCTGCATTGAACCGCTAGTGGCCAAGATTAGGCGAGACCCTAATATCAAGGGGATCATGGTCCAAGATAAGGAATTTAAGATATCTCTCTTCGCGGACGATGTACTCCTCACTCTCACCTCCCCTCATACTACCCTTCCAAACTTGCTGCGCTCGCTAGAGACCTATGGTGATCTCTCAGGGTATAAGGTGAACCCCGCGAAGACTGAGGCACTCCCACTTAACATCCCACGGGACCTTCTCCTTCTCCTCCGCAGTAATTACGATTTCCAGTGGCGGGAGTCCTCTATCCGCTACCTGGGAGTCCATATATCCACCTCCTATGCGACCCTCTACTCGGCAAACTACCCGCGGTTGTTTTGTGAGCTAAGAGCCCTATTGGACAAATGGCAACCCTTGCCTATCTCCCTTTTGGGGAGAATTGCTGCGGTCAAGATGACTCTCCTCCCGAAGCTACTGTATTTTTTCGAGACGCTCCCAGTCGCGATACCTCGGGGAGAATTACGGAACCTACAGAAAGCTATCTTCCAGTTTATCTGGAAAGCAAAACGACACCGAATACCTAGATCTGTTATGCTGGCGGATAGAGGGTCTGGGGGTATGGCTGTCCCACATCTGTTACATTATTACTGGGCGGCCCACTTACGCCATATCCCATTCTGGGCGGCTATGCCAGCATACACCAGATGGGTGCAGATAGAGAAGCTATGGCTGGCACCCATGCATCCTAACGCGCTTCTGTGGGTCAGCTCCCCCCCACCCCCCCCTGCCTCGTACCTGTTGGGCCCCATTCGGTTTACTAGATCTATCTGGTCTACCTGTTGTGCTAGATTCTCCCTGATGTCCCCGCGCTCATCTATGATCTCCATACTATACAACCCCCTTCTCCCGGAGAGCCTGACTTCTGCCATGACTAAAGTGTGGTCTGAAGCTGGCCTTTACCGGATTGCTGATATGGTTGACCCTGGAACCTTGGAACTCAGGTCCTTTGCTCATCTTACAGCTAATCAAAACCTGCCAGGTACTGAATGGTTCCATTACTTGCAGGTGGTTCACTTTGTCCGCTCCCTCCATGGGTCTCTTAAGGTGTCACTCCCCACCGCTTTTGAAAAGATTTGCCGTGCAGGCACGTCCACTAGGGGCTTTATATCCTCTATTTACCAACTTCTTAACTCACAAACTACAGGCTCTCCTGTTAATCATCGCTATATGCTTAAATGGGAGGAGGCGGTGGGTAAACCCATCTCCCAGGAACAGTGGCGGATTGTATGGTCTCGGGCCCAGAAATCATCTCAGTGCATTACGTTTAGGGAAACGCAGTATAAGCTGTTGATGCATTGGTATCATACTCCGGCTCTCCTTCATACTTTAAACCCATTAGTTCCCCCATGGTGCTGGCGCTGTGGAGCTGCGGTGGGTACCCTGCACCATATCTTTTGGACGTGCCCTCTCATCCTCGGTTTTTGGAGGGAGGTCAGGACTCTGACGACTGCTCTCTTTTTGCAAGAGGTTCCTCTTGATCCTCTTCTTTATCTCCTGAACCTTCCCCCCAGACACCTGAGCAATAAGTCATCCAGGCTTTTCTTGCATCTTTGTACTGCAGCTAAAACTCTCATATCTAGAAACTGGAAGAAGGTGAGTCCCCCATCTAGTCTTGAGCTTGTGGCTAGAATGAAGGATGTGAGGAGTCTTGAATACCTGACTGCTGGCCTACATAATTCACGGGAAGCCTTTGGGGCTATTTGGGCACCCTGGGACATGTATTGTACATCACAGGGTCTCTGATCTCTAGTCCTCTCCTTCCCTCCCCCCCCCTTCCCTTTGGTCCTACCCTTGTCTTCTTAACCCCTCCATTCCCCCCTCCCTTGTTCACTGCTTAATTTAAATGCATATTGCTTAAGAGGGAGGAGGCAGATAGCCTCTATTTACCTCAATGCTTCCTGTTTGTTTGATTATTATTGTTTTTTTGTTTTTTCTTTATTCCTTGTTAATGAAAAATTTTTCAATAAAATTACAGTTATATAAAAAAGACATTCTCCCAGAAGCTTTGTGGCTTGTCAACATGTAGTTTGGCAAATTCCCGTCTGTAAGATTCAAGTTATTTCTGTGGCCATTGTGGGTTTTTCTTTCATTAAACGAGGGGTACCAACAATTTTGTCCACGTGTGTATATAAATATATACACAGACAGGGTATAATAAATATATACAGGGACATAACTAGCAAAGACTGGGCCCCATAGCATACTTTTGACTTGGGTCCCCCCATAGCGCCAGCTTTTCGGGCCTCCACACAGTATAACGCCCCATTTAAACACACTATAATGTCCCACAGTGGCCCCTCCACACGGCATAATGTCCCATAGCAGCCCCTCCACACGGCATAAAATCCCATAGCGGCCCCTTCACAAGGTATAATGTCCCATAGCGGCCCCTCCAAACGGCATAATGTTCCATAGCGGCCCCTCCAAACTGCATAATGTTCCATAGCGGTCCCTCCAAACGGCATAATGTCCCATAGCGGCCCCTTCACAAGGTATAATGTCCCATAGCGACCCCTCCACACGGCATAATGTCCCATAGCGGCCCCTCCACACAGTATAATGTCCCATAGTGGCCCCTGCACACAGTATAATGTCCCACAGTGGTCCTTGTAAATATTGGAAAAATTTCGGGTTCGGCAAAAGCCTAAATTTTTGTGGTTCACGGCCCACAAACTATTATTGTACTTGGGGGTCTTTTCAAACCCCCGAGTATAATGATCGGAGGCCTAGGGGAGGTGACAAACATAAACAATCATGTTACTTACTTCTCCCGAGCTCCGGCGTCTCTTCCTGCTCAGTCTTCAGCTCTCTTCAATGACATTAGAGACGTAGGTTACACCGGTATCATTATACGTCGCAACGCCGGCCTTACCCACCTCCCCTTGGCCTCCGATCATCAAACTTCAGGGTCTGAAGAGACCCCAGAGTATGATAATAGCATTTTCTGGCACAAGGACATTTTAACACATTAGTGGGCCCTGTGCAAAGGTTTCATAAGGGCCACCACTTAGAAATACTTGACCTGCACAAATTATAATGCCCCCTGAATGGCCCCCACATAGTATAATGCCTCCCTAGTGGCCCCATACAAAATAATTCCCCTCATAATGTCCCCTTCCAGGTTGCCCTCACATTTTCATGTCCCCTTCCAGGTTACCCTCCCAGATTCATGTCCCCCCACCCCCTGGTTGCCGCCACAGTGTCATGTGTCCCCCCCCAAGTTGCCCCCACACTATCATGTCCCCCTCAGGTTTCTCCCACAGTATCCTGTCCACCCATCCCTCAGGTTTCCCTCACAGTGTCATGTCCCCACACACTGTCATATCCCCCTCAGGTTGCCCCCCACAGTTTCATGTCCCCCTGAGCTTGCCCCCACAGTATCATGTCCCCCCCCCCGGTCGCTCCCAGAGTATCATGTAGCCCCCACAGTTTCAAGTCCCCATCAAGTTGCTCCCTCAGTGTCATGTTCCCCCCAAAGGTTGCCCCCACAGTATCATGTCCACCCATCCCCCAGGTTTCCCCCACAGTATCATGTCCCAGCACACTGTCATGTCCCGCTAAGGTTGCCCCCCACAGTTTCATGTTCCCCTCCAGGTTACCCCCCAAGATTCATGTCCCCCACCCCTCAGGTTGCCCCCACACTATCATGTCCCCCCACCCCCTCAGGTTGTCCCCACAGTATCATGTCCTCACACTCCTCAGATTGCCCCCACAGTATCATAAACCAAACTGTATATATCAAAGAAAAAAACAAAACCTTAATACTCACCTTTCCCCGTTCCCCCCGTTCAGTCCTTTCTGGTCCCGGAGGCTTTAAGGAGTAACAGGCGCAATGTAAGTGACGTCACTACATTGCACCTCCTGCTCCCAGCAAAGACAGCGTCTGGTGGTGAAGCAGGGAGTGGAAAGCTACTTCATCACTGGCTTCAACTCATCGGTGTTCTTTGGATGCCGATGAATTGGTGCAGCAAACTCAAAGGGGCCCCAGCTACCATAAGGCCCGATGCAAGTGCACCGTTGACCCTATGGTTAAATCGTCCCTGGCCTGGTGAACCCGTCCTTAATTACCAATCCCCGCTCCAGCAGGTAACGGCCTATTTAAAAAAAAAAAAAAAAAAAAAAAAAGCAGTCAGCACCCAGCAGCTCAGTGGTCCCCTCAGGAGCTTGGCGCACTTGCCCTGGTACGCCAGGTTCTGACACCGGCCCTGATCCTATATACGACTGTTTGGCCACCCTGTGGAGGTGAGGTCAAGGTGGGAAGTATGGCCTTTTTGCATGTTGTGATGATGTGTTACATTATTATATGAAAAATTGTATTAGTTAACCAAATTGGAGAGCAGTTAAGTGTGGAAATATCCAATACTCTGTTATACCTCTACCATTTCTTAAAGGGAATATTGTTTACATTAAGTAAACATTTATTTTTATATTTTTGGTGAGGTTTTTTTAGCTTTTCATGTTATTATCTGGGGTCCAAGCTGTTTTCCACAGATAACTTGCACCTGAATGGAAGGGGGTCTGTTGTTGCTGGGGAGAGAATTTTATCGGGAAGGGGGGGGCGGAGCATTTAAACTAGGAACACAGGGGGAGGGCCAGGCAGAGATAGGCATAGATAGGTCAGAGAGGGGACAGGCTACCGTGGTGGGTGGAGAAGTGGATTGTGGTGGGGGGATTAGAATAGTTGTTAGGGAGATCCATGTATTACAAATGAACAGTATAGAGAAATCTGTCCATAAAACTTCAAGAATGTACATTTCCAGTAATGAATGTGTTAACTTGAATGGCAATTTAAAGTCTGTGCTCACAAATGCCAGAAGCCTAGCGAGCAAACTGGCTGAGCTTGAGGCCTTGGTCCAGGAGGAAAACATTGATATAATTGGTGTGGCTGAGACGTGGCTAGATTCCTCACATGATTGGGCTCATGTGAACATTCCAGGTTTACACTCTTTCACAAAGACAGGGCTAAAAGGAAGGGAAGTGGAGTATGTATGTATATCAGAAGTGGTATGAAAGTGAGAGTGAAAGCGGCAAATGTGGGTGAAAATTTTGAGGATGTAGAATACTTGTGGGTGGGATTGCATAAGGATGTGACCACTGATAAAATACTTTTTAGTGTAATCTATAGACCACCCAGCATAACCGAGGAGTTATAGGATCAGTTGTATAAGGTAATTGAGTGGGCAGCACAGGCGGGTACGGTGGTCTTGATGGACGATTTTAACTACCCAGCTGTTTACTGGGGTCATGGTTCTGTATCATCTGCAAAGGGGAGAAAATTCATCAACTATTGTCCAGCTTGTAGAAGATCCAACTAGACGGTTCTCTGCTTGATCAGATCATCTCTAATAATATGGGACTTGTTGGAAATGTCACTGTTGGTGAAAACCTTGGTAATAGTGACCATAATCTAATCAGATTCCACCTAATTTGTAAAAAACAAACAAAGGTTGGGAGGGCAAAATCTCTTAATTTTAAAAAGGCCAATTTTCCCAGGTTAAGGGCTGCACTTCAGGATATAGACTGGGAGCAGCTATAGTGATACAGAGGTTAAGTGGTAGACATTTAACTCTACATTGAGCAAGTATGTAGCAAAATGTATACCCATAGGGAACAAGTATAAACGCCTTAAATTACCCCCTTCCCCACATGGCTTACAGCTATAGTTAAAAGGGCAATAAACAATGAAAAAACAGGCATTTAACCCCTTGCCACAATAGCCGCTGGGTCTCTGCTGTATTATACTATTTCATCCACACATTGCAGAAAAATGCGGAAATGCTGCAATTTCAAAAACCGTTGCGTTTTTGTAAATCATAGCATGTCAATTATACCTACGGAAACGCTGACTTTTTCCGTATAGGTATAATAGAAGCAGAGAGTTTTCCTCGCTATGTGGGACCTTAGCCTAATGGAGATAAATCTGATTAGTCTGGAGAAGAGGAGTTTAAGGGGAGACATGATAAACCTGTATAAATGGCCAATATAAGAAATATGGGGAAAAGATGTTCCATGTAAAATCCCCTTAAAAGACAAGGGGGTACTCCCAATCTCAAGAGTCGACAAGGCTTCTTCAGGACTGTGAATCTGTGGAACAGCCTACCCCAGGAGATGGTCACAGCAGTCACAGCTTAAAAAAGGATTTGATGCCTTTTTAGAGTACAGTAGCATTGATGGTTATGGAAATGTGTAGACTTTCATGATGTTTCCCATCCCTCAGTTGAACCTGATGGACATATGTCTTTTTTTCAACCATACTAACTATGTAACTATTTATCTACTGTATATTTTAAAAATTCCTAAAAATCATGCAGTACTGAAATTAGCCATAAAACCAAATAATATACACTTCCTGTTCTGTAGGAAATTTCTTTGCAGGTGCCACCTCACTTATCAGTACGTTGATGATCACAGCTATTATGTATATGTTGATAAGACATGGAATCCACCAGTCACATTAAGTGATGATATCATAGTTTATCTACTTTCCTCTATGCACAATGACCTCTACACAGGTTACAGTACATGCCTAGAAAATATTCCCATAGAAGTCCATAGGAACTGCTCCAGACATAAATGCCTCTATGACCCATGGTCAGTCTCCAGCAAACAGGAAGTGACAGACTCATTGGTACTGAGTCCTTAAACTAGTAATATTCTGACACTTAGTGTCTGCATCTGGAACTGTAGGATTTTAGATTTCTTTAAATACGGAAAATATTAATCACCAAAAATTCTCTAAAATATGTTTAAAGAGGACCATTCACCACCTCCACCAGCACGATCTCTGTTCATCATTTAGTAGGCACTGCTTCACTGATTCTGGCAAAGTTGGCTTTTTTATTTCTGGCCCACGCCATTCTTGAACAATAAGTGCTGTTAATTTTGGTGCCTGATATGCCAACTAGATTCTGTAATGTCAAGTGGGTGGTGTTAGGCATGAGAAGGCAAAGGGGTGGGGTTCTGAGCTCCACCTCTGTTTGGAGTTCTAAGTCCCATCCTCTTGCTTGCTGCTGCGTAATACCCCCCACTTGACATGAGAGTCCAGTTGACATATCAAGCATAAAAACTAACTGCACAAATTGCTTAGAAATGGAGGGGACTAGAACTGCATTGGAATCAGTAGATCGATGTCTGTAAAAGGATGACAAAAGCTTAGGTTGGTGGAGGTGGTGAAATGACCTCTTTAAGAGAAAAACCTGGATTAGGCAATAGGTCATTTTTTCATGACACATTCCCTTTAAAGAAGACCTGTCACCTCTCCCATGTCTGGCTTAATAAACAATTATATTTCCCATAATATAAAAATTCAGGAACACCTGTTTTTCTAATTCTACCTTGTGATATCCCTCTGTTATTCCTTCTATAAATTTATGAATAAATTATCAACCTCGCTTTACCAATTAGGGGTATTTCCCTAAACAGTCTGACATTGTCCAGTCACTGCTGCCATTATCAAATTGTGTAAGGGCACACCCTTTTGCCAATAAGAACATAACATACAATTGTCATTTATTCATAAATTTATAGAAGGAATAACAGGAATGGCACAACACAGAACTATAGGAAGACATTCTCCTCAGTTGGTATTTCATGGTGATAGGGTACCCAATAAGTCCTGTTCAAAAAATACAAATGAACCTAGACCAGAGGTCCTCAACCTATTCATTCTTGCAAGTCACATTCAGAAATAAAGTGGGATTAGCCACAATAAGTATCAAAAAGTGGAAAGTCTATCGAAAATATGACTGAGCCAGATATCTCTTACCCTAATTTTTATTTTCACGGATGATATGTATTTGGCACCTGCTAAGTAACATTATAACATTCGCAATAGCATTTGTACTTAGTAGCATTTAGGCTCTGTTAACACTAGCACCATGGATCCTGTTTATAAGAAAACCTCAATAGCAATTCTGAATTTGTTTGAAAAGAAAAACTGTGAATCTTAAAGACTCCAATTATTTTAAAGGGGTCTGTGAGGTTTTTGACTGCATTATTTTTGGCTTAAAAATACCAGGATGCCTGACAGGATCTTGAACTGTATACTTTACTATAAGTGAATAAAGCCTTAGACCTGCCAGCAGGGTCTGATTGGTTGGGATACACTGGAAGCATACATACATTTATCCCAACTTCCTCATTGGCACTGAGTCCTTAAACTAGTAATATTCTGAAAGCAATCTTGAGCTCCTGAAATGTATATATTATGGGATAATCTTAAACATTTTAGAGTCTGTTGCTCACTTTTCAAGGTGCCTTAAGGAATTCATTAGGAAGAACATTTGGACAAAGGAAGTAAGTTTAAGTTAAAATTTTGACTTGCACTTAAGCTCTGTTCACATTTTTTATCATGATTTCCAATATAAACAAAAAAACCACAGTGAATTGCTAGATCCTCTAAAAGACAGACATCAACGACATTCAGTAGAACCTACTGCATGCAACGCTATCTGTAAGATGTGACAGAATCAGTGACACTGCAGGTCCTAACACTTTCATGCTGTGATACAAGTAGAAGTGTAATGTGTAAATTATAAGTACAGAGGTAAGTAGCATCTGTTCTGCAGGGAATCAGTGGATGTTTAGAATTTAATCCCTAATGCAGAGGGAAAGGCTGTACACTCTCAGAGTATGCAACTTCCAAATAAACTGACCTGTACCAGTTCTTGCTATCACAAGAACTATGTTCTTACATTTTTCCAGTTAGTGTATCACCCTCTGTATCCAAAGTATCATTACTGCACGTGGGTTTCTGGTACCTGTTTACATATGTAAATGACCAAATAAACTATTTTATTTTCAGTTTGTATAGCAAAATGTTTGGATGATGATTTTTCACATTCAACCTTGAGGCACAGTCAGAGGGATTCAACATTACGGTTTTTTGAGCCAAAGTCAAGAACGGCTACAAAAGGAATGGGAAATATATAGGAAGTTCTTATACTTCTACCTGCTGCTAAATCCACTCCTGGCTTTGGCTCAAAAAACCACAGCAAAATATGCATTTCTGCAACGTGGGACCGTAGCCTAAAGGGGTTGTCCAGGATCCTTAGACTGATCAGCTGCATGGAACTGCCTCCAACACCCATACTATACACAACACAACAGAGGCAGAAGTTGCAGTACTGCAGCTCAGCTCCTACTGAAGTAAATGGGGGCTAAGCTGCAGTACAGGCGACTGGGCACTGTACAGGGCATGCAGCCAACATTAAGTCTGGACAACCCCTTTAACGTACACCATGTGGATATTTGTAGATGTTTAGTCCATGAGAAAATCTATTTTAGGTTAAGGACTCACATAGTGAACCGCAACTAAGAAATGCAGCAGAAACACATCTCGTTTTTTCCTGTAACGTTTCTCATTGAGTGTTTGCTGTGTTTTTCTCTGCATTTGTTCTTCAATTACTAAATATACAAGGAAAACCCTGTGTTTCTGTGGGTAAAATTGACATGCTGTGTTTTTCAAAAACACATGTTTTTTTGAAATATGCAGGTGTTCGGCAGCATTTTTTTTCACAATGTGTGGATGGGATTAGCCAAAAATCTCATTCATTTTGCTGGTACTGTAAAACACAGTGGGGTTTTTTTTTCCTGTAGCAGCCAAAAACGCTTAGTTTCTGCAACGTGGGTCCTTAGCCTTAGGCACCATGGTTCTCCAGGGTGATAGTGTTGAATTATATGTTATTTTGACTTCAAACTTCAAGCAGGCTGCAGAGTGTTATTGTAAAACCCTATTAAGAGGGGTATATTGTATTGGTGTTGAACTGTCCTTATTCTGAATGTAACACCAGGACCCCCCTGCAGTTCTACTAAACTTAACTTAAATCACCATAGCTCCATATGGTGCTCTAACCTCAGTTCAGTAGAACCACAAAGGCTTTATCTTACATAGGGAACATCTCTATTCTCATCTATGGGTGCAGCAGAGTGGCATTTTTTTTACTGTTATTACAATTTTTCATACATTTTCTCATCCTCAGAAATAGAAAAGTGCCCCATTTATTAACTCAGCTAACTTCACACTTTTTAATACAATCGACGTTATTATTCACAGTTAGCATGAGTACCCATTGATATTCTAGCAATACTATTTAATGTCATTATGTACACTTATAAATGATATTGTAAATACACAGTAAGTTATGATATGCATGGATATCTATTTGCATGTATGTTTCTAAATTTACTTTCCCTTGTTTACATGAACTTTATTTCAGATTATTATTCAGAGTAGATTTTCATGTTTACCTAACAAACCTTCTATCAATAATGTACCCCTACACTGCTGTGGCTATGTACACATACAGCCATAATTTTCTACTTCACTTGTATATATTCTTTAATACAAAAGATCCTCCAAATTGAAGCCCCAAGGTGATGATACACATAAGTCCTTTAACCCCTTCAGGTCTGAGCCCAAAAGTGCGTTAAAGACCAGGACTCATTTTTCAAAACTGACATATGTCACTTTATATGGCAATAACTTTAAGACGCTTTAACTTACACAAGTGATTTTGAGACTGTTTTTTCGTGAGACATTGTACTTTATGTTAGTGGTAAACATTGATCAATATTTTTGGATTTATTTATAAAAAAATAGGAAATTTGATGGAAATTTGGAAAAAAATCACAATTTTCAAAATGTAAAATGCTCTGCTTTTCAAACAGATAGTCATACCACCCAAATAAGTTAATAAATATTATCTTTTTTTATATGTCCCACTAGGACACCTGAACCAACGATAGTCTAATCACTGATTCAGCACTATAGACTGCAATACACGTGTCTTGCAGTCTATACAGGAATTCAGCCTATGTAGACATAGGCTGATTTCCAGAGGTCCCGGCAGGATCAACAAGGTACTGGGGGCTTCAGGCAGCCTGGGGTCACTGGCCAGACCCCGGGATGCATATTATAGATATCGGCACCCCCCCGATCTCTCCGCGGGGGGGTGCTGGGGGGCGGCAACATGACGGAACCCCTTGGATGGCATCCAAGGGGTTAAACGCGCCGATTGGAGGTTAAGAAGCAGGGTATTAGCTGTCAGTTACAGCTAACACCCTCTCCCGATGCCGCCCGTGGCACTCAGTGCCGCTAGCAAACACTTAAAATGCCGCGGTCGCTATTGACCGTGGCATCTTAAGGGTTAAACAGCGGGGATTGATGTTATCACTGGTCCCCGCTGTTGCAGCGGGAGCCTGGCTGTCAAATACAGCCGGGCTCCCGCGGTAATCGCACGGGCTCTGCTTCTGAGCCCGCTTGATCACCGTCACGTACCTGTACGTGGGGATGCGGTAACTAACCACATTCTCCCACGTACATGTACGTGAGAATGCGTGAAGGGGTTAAACCAGCCAATTTTGCTGAAACTAGCCAACCATTTAATGTGTATGTTAGGGAAAAAAGGATCAAGCATATTGAATTTCAACATGCCAGATCTTTTCTTCTCCATGGAGATATCTGGTAGTGACCTTCCCCTCTCTTTCCATCCAAAACACAAGCACGCTTGACAAAACCGAGTATGTGTTTGAAGAGGTCAGTAGGAACAGATGTCAGCCAAATGAGTATTCAGCTGACAGATTTTAAATCTGTTTGGCTAGCTTCAGACACTTCGTTGCCCATGTTCATATTACATGACACCTATGCAAAAATGAAATCTATTACCACCATGATGGCAACTGCTGAAGCCTACTGCAAAATAGAAATTTGACAATTGTATGGAAACCATTGGCCAAGTGAAATTGTCTTCTGCAGTTAAAAAAAAAAAATTAGCTTTAGTTTAGATCATATCTAGAAGACCAATTTTCCTGCTTTTAAATCAAATTGGGGATTGTATGGTAGCAAAAGGGAAGTGCAAAACTTATCCCAACAGAAATAAAATGAATGTCTTACTTCTACCTTGAGCTCCGATGCAATTCTCAATTTTGAAGACATTCTGGAGAGCAGGTTCAATATTTGATTCTAAGGCTGAGGCCACATGTCCTGGAAACTCAGCGTTCTTGGCTGTTGTGGGAAACAGCAGAATGAGCAAAGTGAATGAGATTTTGTTTAATCTCATACACACATTGCTGAAAGAAAAACGCACACGAAAAGCAGTGAAAACGTGTTTTTGCTGCATTTTTTTCTGCTGCGTTTTTTGGCTGCATTTCGTTACATGTGACTTTAGCCTAAACAGGTACTTTAAGCTAGAACACTATAGTTTGCTATAGAATTTTCCTTTAACCATGAAATAAGAAATTAAGCTGAATAGATGTAGAATAAAGAGAGCATGATGAGAGGATGAGATTACTCAGAATTTGTAGTCTGTATCCCTGTAAACACATAGATCTTCACAGGACCTGTCCACACAAAATGATGAGAAATTTTTAATTAAAAATATTTATAATTCTACATTTTTTATTTCATCATTTTATTTATGCGTTAGAGTGACAAAAAATAGTTAGTTGGCCTTTAAGGCATAGACAGTTTTATAAATAGTTAGCTGTAAATATGGTACTTTGCCATTAAAAAATAAAGTGAGTGTCACTCAGAAAAAAGTAGGGGTATATTATTGACTTAGCATCCACAACCAAGTGGCCCATGGAATATAAAAAGTGGAAGCTAATATTAGGTTATCCGGCTGATCACAGCAACAAATGCTGTTTATGGTTATATCAATCATAATGGTATCTCTGAGGCCTAAGAGGAAATACGCAGCTTTAGCTCCCATGTTCATGACTATGTGCTTTGTCAGTGTGCTAGCCATGTTTTTAACAACTAACACACTGACCCATTCTTTTCTTATGACCCCATACACATGACCGTGTATTATCACAGATCTGTGTGGGGGCAAAACTAAGCCGGGTGGCAAAACTAAGGGCAGGTCCTATTCCCATCCTTTTTGCAGCCCAGGTTTATTAATGAAATGTATGGATCCGTGGAGGCCACAGACAGCATGTGAATATCATCCATGTGCGGTCCATGCCGTTTTCTTACACACCCATACATGCACAAGTTCGTGTACATGTAGCCTTACAAAGTGCAATTATTTCATTCTACTCAGCATATAAACAAGACCTATGTGCTTAATGCAGAAATCAAAGGTCACAAAATAAATGAATATTTGTACAGTATGGCCTTGTATGGGGGCTTGAAAATATTTGTATATAGGGATAAGGGTATTATTATACTGCAAGTCACTTTCTAGTGAGAAAAGGGAAAGGCTCTTTTCTTCTGATGCTACTTGTGGATATACAGTAACTTCGTGTCATTGCTCAAATTTTTGTTGTAATCTTCCATTTTAAAGTGTTTCTTTGTGCACTGCGCTCTATGTTCACTCTGTAATGAATTATATGGGAAATCTAGTGAAATATTGTTAAATGTGTTATGGAAATGAACATATTGGATTTATGAGTCCATTTACTAGAACTATTACTTTTGTGTTTATTATGTATCCTTCCTTTCATTGTCTTGCAGAACAGTGTGGTGCATGTCCCTACTGTTTCAGACATGTGATGTCAATTTATTTTGGTAGGTGGATTCACCCAGTCTAATATATAAGACGCATGAACAACTGTGGTTTGTAAGTGATATCAACTGCTTAACTCTGATCGGACTAAATGAGTACAACATAAAGAACACACTTCCTAGGAAAATCATAATGGAACATTTAGAAAGAAAGTTAATATTTCAGATGTTCCCTGCTGCTTCTGTAAGAAGTAGACAGGGCAAAATATAAGTGGTTCTCTTTAGGCATCATGCACATGTAGTACCTTACTTTCTTACTGTAGAGCAATAGCCTCTATATGGCATCATATTTACAGATACTGGGGGAAATTCATCACACATTGTATGTCAGTTTTCTGGCATACAAGGCATGGGAAACGTTGCAATTTATTGCACAAGCTGGGATTTTGCACAAAAAAATTACAACTTCTCTTTCTTTTCTTTCACCAGTTTACACTGATTTTCTCTTTCAACAACACATGCAACTGATTTGTCATGAGATGTACGCCACGTCATAAATGAGCCACATACTCTGGTGGTATAGGGATTATCAATTCAAGCATATAAAATGTCAGCCTTGATAAATACCCTCAACTCTCTCTTAAAAGTAATGCTTCTAGGGAAGGATTGCCCTATAATATAGCATCTTATTGAGTGTACTACTTTTATTTTGTTGATTCATACAAAATCCGACAAAAAAGAAACTTGATTTGCTTCCATATGAAATTGGAGACATACAGAAGTACAGTGGAGCCTTATATTGGTCTATGGGTGCCGTATTAATACTTTGCATGGTTTATACAGAGCCATAACCCATGCAGATGCATGATCCTTTATAGTAACCTAAAATAGTAATGGTAAATTCTTTTTTTTAATGCTGATAATGTTGTTAATGAACTGAGCATGCACAGTTAAAAATTTCCTATCCAGCTCACATGTAGTGGGTATGTTATCCTGGTTTCTCACTTCATATACTGTTTATCTCCCAACAGATATTATGAAGAGACAAGCCTGCATACTATAGAACTGTGTTGTAACCAAAGTCATCTGAAAATATGCAATTACTGTTAAAAAAAATAAATAAAATCACCCTCCATCAATTAAAAATAATGTAAAAGTAAAGGTCCCCATACTCATAATAGAAAAGTCAGATGAACTCGTAGATTTCAGCAGGGCTACCCAACTATCTTATGTGTATGGGGGCCTTCTAACTCCTTTGGTTCTAGTGGCTAGTGGCTGCTAGTGGCTTTCCCTTATTTTCCCCATTGAAAATACATGCATGTTTGGCTGATTTGAGTGTGCATGTATGGGCTGGAGTCATGAGGAGTAGTAGTCAGCCAGGAGCTGTTGAAGCTATATGGGCACTTAAAGGGCTTGGCCAGGATTGTTTTTTATGACCTATACTTAGGATAGGCTATACATATCTAATTGATGGGGGCCTACAGCTGGCCCCATCACCATTCAGCTGTTCAGGGGTGCCTGTTTTCCCTGTACTATACAGTGTATAGAGCTGGAATCAGAAAGCGGCTTCCAGCTACACGCACGTCATAGTACAGGGAACGAATACTCCCCTTAACAGCTGATCTGTGATGGGGTCTAAGGATAGGCCATGAAAAAAAAAAATGGACACTCAACACATCTATGTCTATGATATAGATTGTATGACAGCTTATAACACTTCTGAAAATGGCTCTGGTACTTTCCTAGATTCGATGATGGCATATTAGGGTATGCTAACAAAGAAAAATTTGAAGAGGCGTTTGGAGCAGTCTTCTGCCTCAAAATCCTCTCCAAAAACTGTTTGAATTCTTTCTCCCATTGATTTCAAAGGGAGACAGTGATGGATGTTCCTTATTTAACTAAAAAAGAATCATCTTACTTCATTTTGCCACATTTTAAGACCTCATATTTGATTAATCCCATTGTACTATACAGTATATAAGGCTAAACACACATGCAAACCCATACCAGAAATGCAGCCTTGGCTTTCTGTGCGGGTCAGTTTTTGGAGAGCATTTTGAAGTGAAAGACTACCTCAAATTCCTCCATGTGAACATACATTGAAGAGTTAGTAAAGACTTGTCTTATAGTGACAATATCTGCTAGACATACAGGTAGCTTTACTAGAACTAGTTCAAAGTGCACAGTGGCCCATAGCAACCAATCAACTTTCATTCTCCAAAGGGCCTCATAAATGAGAGTTGGATTCCGATTGGTTGTCAGCCTCTGTGTGGCGGCAAATGGCACAGTATCTGGCTTTTGCCACTGTGGCTGTATGAGATGTTCTCCCCTGGAAACAGTGCTTTAAGGCAGAAAAGCCTCCATAATATGAGATGTGAAAAAGAATGCCATGAGTTTTTCTATTCAATACATCCGGAATCCAACAAAAATCCTTCTGTATGTTCTCATATGAACTCATATGGAGTTTCAGTAAGGTCCCATGCACCTTTGTGGGTTCCCTATTACAGCTCCATACAACATGAACACATAATATGGCCCATAATATGTGTATGAGGCCTTAGTCACCTAAAAATGTACATGTTTGCACTATTTGCACTGCTAAACAGGGCTTTACAAGGGGCTTTGTGCATTCTTTTGAACCCAGCGAGACGAGGGACGTAGCAATAGAGAACCCGGCTGAACTACTTTCTGTGATGGTAAAGCAGCCCCTCTATATAGTCACTAATGCACTTAATTGACTCCTCATTGATGCTGGACTGTTTTGTCCTGATGTTGTTTGGGTATCCAGAGAGGTGGTATATAACCTCTTTACAAAGGGGCCCTCTAGCAGATGAGGGTATATCTTCTTCCTGATAAGTCATTGTCATTTTTTCTAAACTTTCATAGAAGTTTTGGGTTTGTAATATAGAGTATATAGATATATATTGAATGAAAACAAGAACATGGAAAAATAATATCCAAAAATGTGTTGTATCTTTATATATAATGAAATGTTGCATTTTTTCTGTGCAATAAATAATATTTCTAAGAATGTATACCTGTGGTGATTGCTTGTTTATTGTGAGTTTGAGTGGGCATTCGCATATCAGTTACAATCAAACTGTAAACTTCTGTTAATTTTCAGGCATGGTAAATCATTGGTATCAAGACAGGCCTCAGAGTTCTTGATATGTACCCCTGCAAAAAGCCTGTTTATTACTCACTGAGCATATACAGTAGAAATATCAATTGACCTCTGCAACTCAAAAGTAGGATATTATGGAAACCTATTAGGCCCGGCCTGAAGCAGGGTCTGATAGGTTCTCTGTCAGTGTAAAACTGCTAGATACAATACCCTGCAATACAAAGTATTATGTATCTTCATATCCCCTAATGGAAGGGTTATGTATGTTCATATTGACTAAAGGAAATAAAACAAAAATACAAATAAAACCGTCAACTTATAATGCAAAGAGAAAGGCCTAAAAATATAAAAGTTATTACACAGAAAGTAAGTGCTTTTTCCATTCCTCCCCAAGGAAGAGTTAGTAAAAGTTAACCAATAAGCCTTTTGTACCCTAAAATGAGGCAAATGTAGTTATGAAAATAAATTATGTTCTTGTAATGTGACAACATATTCCACAGCGTTTTTACAGACCACTAGCTGTCTTTAGCAGGGCTCACATTCTAAATTCTCTATCAGTATATCTTTATGTTGCTCCTTGTGAGTAGGAAGAAAGAACCAAATGTAAAAATCACCAATATAGTAGAAATTTCAGCAGAGAGGAACTAAAGGTGGAAGAAAAAAAAAGTGCAGAGGCGCAGAGGTTGAGAGATGACAACTACAGTGCCTTGCAAAAGTATTCATACCCCTTGAACTTTTTCACATTTTGTCACCTTACAACCACAAACTTATTTGTATTTTATTGAGATTTTAACTGATAGACCAACACAAAGTAGTATATAATTATGAAGTGAAACAGAAATGATACATGGTTTTCAAAATTTTAATCAAATAAAAATCTGAAAAGTGTGATGTGCAAAAGTATTCAGCCCCCTGTACTCTGATATCCCTAAATAAAATCCAGTGCAATCAATTGCCTTCAGAAATCACTTAATTAGTTAATAGAGTCCAACTGTGTGTAATTTAGTCTCATTATAAATACACCTGTTCTGTGAAGGCCTCAGTGGTTTGTTAGAGAACACTAGTGAACAAACAGCATCATGAAGACCAAGGAACTCACCAGACAGGTCAGAGATAAAGTTGTGGAGAAGTTTAAGGCAGGGTTAGGTTATAAAAACATATCCCAAGCTTTGAACATCCCAAGGAGCACTGTTCAATCCATCATCCTAAAATGGAAAAAGTATTCTGCAACTGCAAACTTACCAAGACATGGCCGTCCACCTAAACTGACAGATCGAGCAAGGAGAGCACTGGTCAGAGAAGCAGCCAAGAGGCCCATGGTCACTCTGGAAGAGCTACAGAAATCCACAGCTCAGGTGGGAGAATCTGTCCACAGGACAACTATAAGTTGTGCACTCCACAAATCTGGCCTTTATGGAAGAGTGGCAAGAAGAAAACCATTGTTGAAAGAAAGACATAAGAAGTGCCATTTGTAGTTTGCCATAAGCCATATAGGGGACACAGCAAACATGTGGAAGAAGGTGCTCTGGTCAGAGGAGACCAAAGTTGAACTTTTTGACCTAAATGCAAAGCACTATGTGTGACGGAAAAGTAGCCCTGCTCATTCCCCTGCACATATCATCCCCACTGTGAAACATGGTGGTGGCACCATCATGGTGTTGGGATGCTTTTCTTCAGCAGGGACAGGGAAGCTGGTCAGAGTTGATGGGAAGATGGATGAAGCTAAATACAGGGAAATCCTAGAAGAAAACCTGTAGGAGGCTGCAAAAGACTTGAGACAGGGAAGGAGATTCACCTTCCAGCAAGATAATGACCCTAAACATACAGCCAGGGCTACAGTGGAATGGTTTAGATCAAAGAATATTCATGTGTTAGAATGGCCCAGTCAAAGTCGACCTAAATCCCATTGAGCATCTGTGGCAAGACATGAAAATTGCTGTTCACAGACGCTCTCCATCCAATCTGGCTGAGCTTGAGCTAATTTGCAGAGAAGAATGGGCAAAAATCTCAGTCTCTAGATGCACAAAGCTGGTAGACACATACCCCCAAAAGACTTGCAGCTGTAATTTCAGCGAATGGTGACTCTACAAAGTAATGATATAGGGGGCTGAATACTTTTGCAAGGCACTGTATTTTCAAGATCGGACAGTCTGTAAGCTTGGGCTTAAAAAAACCTTACACCTGATTGTCTATAACACTCTTCTCCTATTCCTGATCTGACTTTCTGCGTGTCTTCCATATTGCCAGACTTCTACCAGCACTGATTTCTGCCCACCTGAATACAACTACTGTCCACCAGCTTTGTACCATGCCTTGGTATCACCAGCTATCTCCACATTAGCTGATGGAGATTATTCCTCTGGGATTCCCTGCAGTGAAATTCTTCAACTGGGTTTATGCAACATTTAATGCTGTTTATTTTGCCGCATAAAACACTCATTATAGATATCAGAATGCACATAGATCCAGATAACCGATATGGTTTACCCCTCTACCTTGGAGCTCAGACCCTCAACGACTACAGACCTGTAGCACTGACATCCCACCTGATGAAGATCTTGGAGAGATTGGTTCTCACACATCTCCGCCCTCTAGTGAGCCCCGCTATGGACCCACTCCAGTTTGCTTATCGGCCGGGCATTGGGGTAGATGATGCCATCATCCATCTTCTGCACAGGGCTCTGTCTCACCTGGAGAAACCAGGGAACACAGTGAGAATAATGTTCTTTGACTTCTCCAGTGCTTTTAACACCATACAGCCCAGGTTATTGAGGGACAAGCTGGGCCTTGCTGGAGTGGACCACCACCTCTCCAACTGGATCCTAGACTACCTCACAAATCGACCTCAATACGTGAGAGCCCAAGACTGTGTGTCAGGTACCGTGATCTGTAATACGGGGGCACCTCAGGGTACGGTTCTCGCCCCTTTCCTCTTCACACTGTACACTGCAGATTTTAGGTGCAACTCATCCAGCTGCTACCTACAGAAGTATTCTGACGACTCTGCAATAGTGGGTCTCATCACAGATGATGATGACAGGGAGTACAGAGAACTGAACCAGCATTTTGTGGACTGGTGCCACCGGAACCACCTGAAGATTAACGCGGGGAAGACCAAGGAGATGGTGGTGGACTTCCGCAAAGGCAGAAGCCCTCCTAAACCAGTGGACATCCTGGGGACGGGCATCGAGATTGTGAACACCTATAAGTACCTGGGTTTGCTCCTTAATAATAAGCTGGACTGGGCAGATCATATGGAGGCCCTGTACAGGAAGGGCCACAGCAGGCTCTACCTGCTTAGGAAGCTGAGAGCCTTTGGAATCCGGGGGGCACTTCTTAGAACTTTCTTCAACTCGGTAGTGGCATCAGCCATCTTCTTTGGAGTGGCCTGCTGGGGGAGCAGTATATCAACCAGGGACAGAAATAAACTTGACAAGCTGATTAGAAGGGCCAGCTCTGTCCTGGGGAGCCCACTGGACCCAGTGCAGGTGGTGGGTGACAGAAGGATACTGTGCGTGGTGAGCTCCATGCAGAAGAAGAAGTCCCATCCCATGCATGAGACTGTGATCGCGCTGAGCAGTACTGTCAGTGACCGACTGCTCCACCCTAGGTGTGAGAAGGAGCGCTATCGGAAGTCTTTCCTCCCCACCGCGGTTAGGCTGTACAACCAACACCGACCTAAGCGGAGATCATTACACACAGAGAACTGAAATATCTCTCTGCCTGTTAAATCCCCCCCCCCCCTCTGCTACGCCCTATCTGTCTGTCTGCTATCAATGTAATGCCTCTCACCTTGGAACATTCCTGTACATGTTGTATTTGTATTTGTATCTGCTTATCTTTGCTGCTGTAACACACTGAATTTCCCCATTGTGGGACTATTAAAGGACTATTATTATTATTATATTATTATTATTGAGTATCTCACCTCTACTCTTGGCATTCCTAGAACGGAATGGCTACATTATCAGCAGGTTGCACTCTTTGTTCACGTCCTCCATGGCTCGCTAACAGTCTCCCTTTCCACCTCATTCAAGAAACTCTGTCGGGCTAGCACCTCCATGAAAGGTCTGATCTCATCCATTTACCAGATGCTCTCCTCCCCAGATGGCAGAGATCCCCCTATGCATAAGTACATGTCCAAATGGGAAGAGACACTAGACCGATATCGCCTGGGCGGTGGCAGATTGTGTGGTCTCGGGCTATGAAATCCTGTGTGACATTTAAGGAAACCCAGTACAAACTATTGATGCCCTGCTCCACTCCTTCAATAGAGTGCTCCCCCCTCAGTGTTGGCACTATCGTAATGCTATTATCTCCCTGTTCCCTATTTTTTGGGAGTGCCCTATGATACAGAGTTTCTGGATGGAGGTGAAGGCTTTACCAGATGACGTTACAGGGAGTCCCCCTGGACCTATTCACTTATCTCCTAAACCTACCTCCCAGAGACATGGGTAAAAACACTTCTAGACTCTTCCTTTATCTGCACTGCATCGAAGACCCTCATTGCTAAGCATTGGAGGTGTGTGTGTGTGTCTTCCCCCCCAATCCCAATTTACTGGATAGAATGAAAGATTTTTGTAGCCTAGAACACCTCTTTGCCAACTTGAACAACACACTTGAGGTATTCCATTCTATCTGGACACCCTGGGATACATATTGTGTACTGCAAGGCTTCTGATCTTAGCCCCTTTCCTCTCTTCTTCACCCTACCACTTATTTTTTTCCTTTATTGTTTGCACCCACACCGCAACCCCCCTCCTCTTATTATTGCCTCTTATTTGACTATATACTATCTAGTCTCATTCGATATCTCAGTATCCAATACTGTTCTCATATTGTCTGTCTGTTATTTCATTTATGAAAAAAAATAATAAAAAATTACCGTTTGGAAAAAAAAAATACACATAGAAATGCACATCAAATATGCCTGCAAATAGCACCCTATTAATTTAAATAGGAAATATGTATTATTGCTGCTAACACTGGACAACGAAGGTTTTGCTTCCTGAACACTTTTGAGTGTTTCTTATGTACTTTGAGCTGCTGATCATGAAAATCACCTCTAGGTTTTCCTGTCATGTACTGTTTTTCAGAAATCTTCTGTTTCAGCAATTCTTTTTTCATATTTTCTGGCTGTTCAAGTATGTGCTGTGCTGTTGTAATTTATAGGCAAGCTGTAACATCCTTGCCTGTCCGGGCTTTGGCACCATCCTCCGGGCGCACGCTGTGGTACAGGAGGCGTGTCCGGTGATCATTCCTTCCTTTGGGTTTTTCTTGTATTGTCCGAACATTGCCCTATTCCCTCACCTCCTTAATTGATTTTCCACCACACCCTTCTCCTTCACCTTGCTTTCCTCCTGCTCCACTAAGAGTTAACTTTACTCTTACCTGTGTGATTGACAGCCTATCCTCCTATCAAGTCTGGGGCGGGTTCTTTCTCCCTATTTATTGTTTGCTCACTTTCCCATTGGCGCCTGCTATTGCATTACGCTTACTGGCTAAACTCCTTGTTCTTTGTTACCTGTTCTTCTGATTTCCTGACCACTGGCTTACCTTTGACTTCTCTCTTGGATTGTGATTTTGTACTGCATTGCTCGTTTGTTACCGACCCCTTGGCTAGCTGACCTCCCTTTGTTGTGTTCGTCCTGTCTGCGTTCTGTGTATCACTTATTGTAAGCAGGGACTGTCGCCTAGGACAGATCGGGCAAGTTAGTGGGGGGATTCAGTTTGGGTCCACTGTCTTGTTGTGCCCCTCCCCCCAAAGTTCTCCAGCAGCTACTGGGGAATCGCTCCTCTAGCGATTCCCTTACAGAATAGCAGGCCAGAAAATTTTTTTTACCCTTCTACTCTTGACTGGCATGGCTTCTATTCAGGACCTTGTGACTCTAATGGAGGGTTTAGCAGGTTTGTTGTCTGAGCTGGCCAATTAGGTACACATTCTCACCCAGAATCAAGCTGAGGCCGCTGCTACACCACCTACTGTCTTTTCCCTTCCCTGGGTTAAAATGTTACTCCCGGATAGGTTTTCAGGGGTCCGAGATAAATTTGAGACGTTCAGGGAATCATGTCAGTTGTATTTTCGGGTCAACCCTCATGCTTCGCAGTCTCAGATGGTGGGGGTGGTCATTTCTCTCTTACAGGGGATCCACAGACTTGGGCCCTTAAACTTCCCCCTGAGGCAGAGGAGTGGACAGATCTGGAAAAACATTTTTTTAAGTCTTTGGGGGCTATTTATGCTGAGCCTGATCAAATTGGACTTGCCGAGTCCCAACTTCTTACCCTCTGGCAAGGTAAACTATCCGCTGAGACTTATTGCTCTGAGTTTCGGAAGTTGAGTATAACAGCAGGTTGGTGTGACTCCGCTTTGAAGGCTCTTTTTAAACAGGGCCTGAATGATTAAGTTAAGGATGTTTGGGTTGGTCACCCTGATCCCCCTACCTTAGAACAGGCCATGACCTTAGCCTTCTGCATTGACAGGAGACTCCAGGACAGACGTAAAGAGAGGGTGGGGATTGATCCCGCTAAGTCTTCTGTCTATCCCTCTCTTTCTGTTAAAAAATCTGTTTCTCCTTCTGTCACCGCTGGAGATGAGCCTATGCAGTTGGGAGTGCTGGATACCAAGGCTAGACGAGAACATCGTCTCCGGAATCATCTCTGCCTGTATTGTGGCAAACCGGGTCATCTCATCCGAGACTGTTCCATCAAACCACGTACACCAGCGGAAAACTCCAGGGCCTGAGTGGTATTCGGGAGAACCACTCAGGAAGTCAGGTATCTTCCGAAAAATCTCACAAATTGATGTTACCTGTGTCTCTGTCCTTTGGGGGCAGATCTGTTTCTGGGCAGGCCCTAGTAAATTCTGGGGCTGGCACTAACTTTGTTACATTTTTGTTTGTTTCTGCTTTACGTATTGAACTTGTATCATTAGATACTCCTCTGTTGGTTACTGGGGCGGATTTTACTCCACTGGCCAGGGGTAAAATCCGTTTTAATACCCCCTTACTCTCTTTGCAAGTGGGCTCAATACATATGGAGCTCATAAGTTTTTTTGTTATGGAGGATCGCTCGTCTGATATTATTTTAGGGCTTCCCTGGCTAGACCTCCATAACCCTATCTTTGATTGGCCCAAAAAAGAGTTAGTGAAATGGGGGAATCAGTGCTCCTCCCATTGTATTGCTTTGCATGCCTCCGATTGTCTCAATGAGGAGACGCTTCTTCCTGAATTTTTGCCTGATTTTCATGATGTTTTTGATGCTAAATTTGCTGAAGTTTTACCACCACATAGACCTTACGATTGTGCGATTGAACTCCTTCCCGACTCCAAATACCCTAAGGGAAGGATCTTCAATCTTTCTGCTCCAGAACGTGAGGCTATGCGGAAATACACTCAGGATAGTCTTCTTAAAGGTCACATCCGTCCGTCTCAGTCTCCCATGGAGGCTGGGTACTTTTTTGTTAAAAAAGAAGATGACGGACTGCGACCATGCATTGACTGCCGAGAATTAAATAAAATTACAGTTAAAAATCAGTACCCTCTTCCCCTGATCCCTGATCTTTTCAATCAGATTGTGGGTGCCCGCTGGTTTTCTAAAATTGACCTCTGCGGGGCATACAATCTGATCCGGATTAGAGAAGGAGATGAATGGAAAACTGCGTTCAACACTCCGGAAGGTCACTTTGAATATTTGGTAATGCCTTTCGGGTTGTGTAATGCACCTGCAGTTTTTCAACATTTTGTTAACGATATCTTTAGAGATTTGTTCGGCCGTTATGTGGTTGTCTACCTGGATGATATTCTAGTGTTCTCTCCTGATTGGGCCACACATATTGAGCATGTTAGGAGTGTTTTGCTACTGTTGCGTCAAAACTGTCTCTTTGCCAAACTGTCCAAATGCCTGTTCGGAGTCCAAAGGGTCACCTTCCTCGGTTACGTTATTATTCCCGATTCTTTTTGTATGGATCCACTAAAAGTCACGGCTATTAATAACTGGGAACGCCCCTCCAACCTTAAAGCCCTGCAACGTTTCTTGGGTTTCTCCAACTATTATCGAAAATTTATTAAGAATTTCTCTACTATAGTGAATCTGTTGACAGATCTCACAAAGAAAGGTGCCGATGTGACCAAAGGGACTCCGGAAGCTGAACAGGCTTTTGTACATCTCAGTAAATGTTTTGTTGAGGCTCCTGTATTAGTATCACCAGACTATGATCGCCCATTTATTATTGAGGTGGATGCCTCTGAAGTGGGGGTTGGTGCCGTGTTGTTTCAGGGCTCTGAAAATTTTACGTGTTTGCAACCTGTGGCCTTCTTCTCGAGGAAATTCTCTCCTGCGCAGCGCAACTATGATAGTGGTAATCGACAACTCCTAGCCATTAAATGGGCATTCGAGGAGTGGAGACATTTCCTCGAGGGGGCCAAACACCAGATCACAGTATTTACCGATCATAAAAACCTACTATATCTGGATAACGCTAAGCAACCGTCTCCTAGGCAGGCCCGCTGGGCGCTATTTTTCACACGTTTTAATTTTGTGGTGACTTATCGTCCAGGCTCTAAAAATGTACGGGCAGATGCCCTATTTCGCAGCTTTGGTGCCAGCGATGCCCCTAAGGATGTCCCAGATAAAATCTTGTCCCCCGCAGTGGTTCTCACCATTATTACTCCTGATCTTGCTACTTTAGTGGTTAATTCGCAAGATCTTGCTCCCAGTAATACTCCCAATGGGAAACTATTTGTACCTCAAAATCTTCGTCTTCGTGTTTTGGAGGAAATTAATTGTTCTAATGGGACATCCCGGCTTCGCTGGGACTAAATACCTTCTCTCCCGCTCTTACTGGTGGCCTTCCTGGTCTCGAGACGTATGTGAATTTGTTGCTGCCTGTGAGACATGTGCTAGGATGAAGACTCCTAGGAGATTACCCGAGGGCCTTCTTCATCCCCTTCCTATACCTAAGAGACCATGGTCCCATTTGTCAATGGACTTTATTACTGATTTGCCTTGTTCCCAAGGGAAGACTGTTTTTGGGTTGTTGTGGATAGATTCTCCAAAATGTGTCATTTTGTACCCCTAAAGAAAATTCCAAGTGCTCCACGTCTAGCCTCGCTCTTTATTAATCACATACTCCGCTTGCATGGTGTACCGTAAAATATTGTATCTGATCGGGGTGTACAATTTGTCTCTAGATTCTGGAAGGAATTTTGTGGTCGTCTGGGGGTCTCTGTCTTTCTCTTCCGCGTTCCATCCTGAGACCAATGGTCAGACAGAGAGATTCAACCAAACTTTGGAACAATACTTAAGGTGTTTTGTGTCTGATACTCAAGAAAAATGGAGAACCTTTCTTCCTCTAGCAGAGTTTGCAATAAACAACAGGGTTAATGTCACCACTAAAATGTCTCCGTTTTATTGCAACTATGGTTTTAACCGCAGGTATTCCTCTCTCCGTAGCACCGAGTCTGTTAATCTCACTGCCAAACAGACTTATCAAAGACTGTGCACAGTCTGGGTCCAGGCTCGTCTGAGCCTGGTTAAAGCCCAAGAATATCAAAAGCGGCAGGCAAATAAAAGACGTTTACCTGGCCCTGAATACAGAGTGGGAGATCGAGTCTGGCTGTCCACTAGGAATCTGCGTTTTAGAGTTCCTTTGGGGAAATTTGCACCACGCTACATAGGGCCCTATGTCATTTCTGAACTCATAAATCCAGTATCTTTTAAATTACAACTTCCAAGTTCTTTTTGTATCTACAACGTCTTCCACAAGTCACTTTTGAAGAAGTATATCTCCCCTGTCCTTACTTCTTCCAGTCCAGCTGCACCTGTGGTGGTCCAAGGGGAATTAGAATGCGAGGTAGAAAAAATTCTGGATTCCCGTCGGGTGCAGAATGCTGTTCAGTACCTTGTGCACTGGAAGGGTTATGGCCCGGAAGAGCGAACGTGGGTTTCTGGTAGGGACCTACATGCGCCACGTTTGATTAATCTCTTTCATCGCCAGAACCCTTCGAAAGCTGGTCCATCTGGTGAGAGTCCAGAGGCCCCTCGTAAAAGGGAGGATACTGTAACATCCTTGCCTGTCCGGGCTTTGGCACCATCCTCCGGGAGTACGCTGCGGCGCGGGAGGCGTGTCCGGTGATCATTCCTTCCTTTGGGTTTTTCTTGTATTGTCTGAACACTGTCCTATTCCCTCACCTCCTTAATTGATTTTCCACCACACCCTTCTCCTTCACCTTGCTTTCCTCCTGCTCCACTAAGAGTTAACTTTACTCTTACCTGTGTGATTGACAGCCTATCCTCCTATCAAGTCTGGGGCAGGTTCTTCCTCCCTATTTATTGTTTGCTCACTTTCCCATTGGCGCCTGCTATTGCATTACTCTTACTGGCTATACTCCTTGTTCTTTGTTACCTGTTCTTCTGATTTCCTGACCACTGGCTTACCTTTGACTTCTCTCTTGGATTGTGATTTTGTACTGCATTGCTCATTTGTTACCGACCCCTTGGCTAGCTGACCTCCCGTTGTTGTGTTCGTCCTGTCTGCGTTCTGTGTATCACTTATTGTAAGCAGGGACTGTTGACTGGTTGCTGGCTGTCGCCTAGGACATATCGGGCAAGTTAGCCAGGGACAGTGGGGGGATTCAGCTTAGCGTCCACTGTCTTGTTGTGCCCCTCCCCCCAAAGTTCTCCAGCAGCTACTGGGGAATCGCTCCTCTAGCGATTCCCTTACACAAGCAAAGTCATGAATTCCTTGCATTTCATTGAATTTGAAAAACTTCGGTGGAATTGTTACAGACTAGGCACACCTACACATGTCTAGACATGTCTGGTCGCTGCCTGCAGAGGCTGTAATGTCTGCTGGCAAAGATTCTGCAAGTTATTTCAAATCTAAGGAGCTATAAACTACTCCAGTACGATCTGATATAGCTAAAACGTCTCGTCAGTATAGGAATAGTCACATTTGTGGTGAGTACACGCTTAAACCTCAAAGACGCACAATGACAGCTCTTATCATGAAAGCCTATGAGTAGTGTTGAGTGGTGTGGTGACAGTAGTGTTGTAGGCCTTCCTGAATAGGTGAGTCTTCAGGGCCTTCTTGAAGCTTGTGATTGTGGGGGGTCAGTCTTATGTGTCTTGGTAATGAGTTCCAGAGTATGGGGGATGCACGGCAGAAATCTTGGAGACGGTTGTGTGAAGAGCGGATAAGAGCAGAGCGGAGTAGGAGGTCTTTGGAGGATCGGAGGTTACGTGTGGGCAGGTATCGGGAGATTAGGTCGGAGATATATGGAGGGGACAGATTGTGGATGGCTTTGTATGTCAGCGTTAGTAATTTGAACTCTATTCACTGGACAACAGGTAGGCAGTGAAGGGATTGGCAGAGGGGAGCAGCCGATGAAGAATGGGGGGAAAGGTGTATTAAACGAGCGGCGCAATTTAAGGTGGACTGGAGGGGGGCGAGAGTATTTGCTGGGAGGCCATGGAGAAGGGTGTTACAGTAGTCTAAGCAGGAGATGAGGGCATAGACTAGCATCTTTGTAGTTTCTGGGGTGAGGAAGGAGCAGATTCAATGGATGTTCTTGAGTTGGAGGCAGCAGGAGGTGTTGAGGGTTTGGATGTGCGGCTTGAAGGATAGGTCAGAGTCTAAGGTTATCCCAAGGCAGCAGAGCCATGGGATTGGGGTAACCCATCCTTTGGTACAATCCCTGCCATATTTGGACCCATTACAGTCCACCGTTGAAATTGGTAAGATTGTTCCAATTATTTGTCTATTTACATGCAAATTAGGACCTTGTTGAATTTTTAACTATTATATTAAATGTTAAGTTTTATTTAACTTTTTGATATGTTATGGATCTATGCTTCTGGTAATTAATTAACTGATCCGTGAGGAGCTAGTTATTTTGTTCTCCTTTTTCCGTGTTTATAGAGGACATCAGTGAACTGCAGACTGTAGTGGATGACGATGTAGCCGACTGTAATTGGGAGGGGCTTCATCATCATCAGGAGAAGAGGGTTGCAGCTTGCGTATGAGGCAGCGGGGGAGTCAGCAGGGTGGCACCAGTGTGAGGTCAGGAGCTAAATTTGCCCGGGGTAGACCACCCACTTCACAGCAGCCTACCTGCCCGGAAAGCAGTGGTGCAGGGGTTCATGGAGGCAGTGGCGGTAGCAGTCAGTTAGCGTGGAGTGTTGTGGGTAAAATCACCTACTCAGCGGTGTGGCAGTTTTTTGTAAAGCCGCCGGGGGAGGTCAACATGGCCATATGTTCAATCTGTGGGCAGAAGGTGAAGCGTGGCCTGGGAGAGCTGTGGCTCCAATGTGGTGGTCCAGCCTGCTGCAGCAACCGTTGCAGCACCCAGTGGCACGCACCCCATTTCAGGCAGTCAAGGTTTCAACACCTCAGCCAAAGGAAGCTGTGTGACCTTCCCATCATCTGCTGGTCATGATGCTCCTGCTCCTCCTCCTAGTCAGTCATTTCGTCAGCAATCCATCACAGAAGCGATTTTGAAGAGACAACAGTATGCGTGCACTCATCCAACAGTGCAGAAGCTGAACGTGCTCCTGTCCAAGTTGTTGGTGCTGCAGTCCCTCCCTTTCCGAGCTGAGGTGGAGAGTAAACAAGGGAGGGGAGAATGGAGGGGTTAAGAAGACAAGGGTAGGACCAGAGGGAAGGGGGGAGGGGAGGAGAGGACTAGAGATCAGAGACCCTGTGATGTACAATACATGTCCCAGGGCGCCCAGATAGCCCCAAAGGCCTCCCGTGAGTTGTCTAGGCCAGCGGTCAGGTATTCAAGACTCCTCACATCCTTCATTCTAGCCACAAGCTCAAGACTAGATGGGGGACTCACTTTCTTCCAGTTTCTAGCTATGAGAGTTTTAGCTGCAGTACAAAGATGCAAGAAAAGCCTGGATGACTTATTGCTCAGGTGTCTGGGGGGAAGGTTCTGGAGATAAACAAGAGGGTCAAGAGGAACCTCTTGCAAAAAGAGAGCAGTCGTCAGAGTCCTGACCTCCCTCCAGAAACCTAGGATGAGAGGGCACGTCCAAAAGATGTGGTGCAGGGTACCCACCGCAGCTCCACAGCGCCAGCACCATGGGGGAACCAATGGGTTTAAAGCATGGAGGAGAGCTGGAGTATGATACCAATGCATCAACAGCTTATACTGCGCTTCCCTAAATGTAATGCACTGAGATGATTTCTGGGCCCGAGACCATACAATCCGCCACTGTTCCTGGGAGATGGGTTCACCTACCGCCTCCTCCCATTTAAGCATATAGCGGTGGCTAACAGGAGAGCCTGTAGTTTGTGAGGTAAGAAGTTGGTAAATAGAGGATATAAAGCCCCTAGTGGACGTGCCTGCACGGCAAATCTTTTCAAAAGCGGTGGGGAGTGACACCTTAAGGGACCCATGGAGGGAGTGGACAAAGTGAACCACCTGCAAGTAATGGAACCATTCAGTACCTGGGAGGTTTTGATTAGCTGTAAGGTAAGCAAAGGACCTGAGTTCCAAGGTTCCAGGGTTAACCATGTCAGCAGTCCGGTAAAGGCCAGCTTTAGACCACACTTTAATCATGGCAGAGGTCAGGCTTTCCGGGAGAAGGGGGTTGTATAGTATGGAGACCATAGATGAGCGCGGGGACATCAGGGAGAATCTAGTACGGCAGGTAGACCAGATAGATCTAGTAAACCGAATGGGGCCCAGCAGATACGAGGCAGGGGGAGCGGGGGGGAGCCGACCCACAGAAGCGTGTTAGGGTGCATGGGTACCAGCCATAGCTTCTCTAGCTGCACCCATCTGGTATATGCTGGCATAGCCGCCCAGAATGGGATATGGCGCAAGTGGGCCGCCCAGTAATAATGTAACAGATGTGGGACAGCCATACCCCCAGACCCCCTATCCGCCAGCATAACAGATCTGGTATTCGGTGTCATTTTGCTTGCCAGATAAACTGAAAAATAGCTTTCTGCAGGTTCCGTAATTCTCCCAGTGGTATCGCAACCGGAAGTGTCTCGAAAAAATACAGTAGCTTCGGGAGGAGAGTCATCTTGACCACAGTAATTCTCCCTAAAAGGGAGATAGGTAAGGGTTGCCATTTGTCCAATAGGGCTCTTAGCTCACGAAACAACCGCGGGTAGTTTGCCGAGTAGAGGGTCGCATAGGAGGTGGATATATGAACTCCCAGGTAGCGGATAGAGGACTCCCGCCACTGGAAATCGTAATTACTGTGGAGGAGAAGGAGAAGGTCCCGTGGGATGTTGAGTGGGAGTGCCTCAGTCTTTGCAGGGTTCACCTTGTATCCCGAGAGATCGCCATAGGTCTCCAGCGAGCGCAACAAGTTTGGAAGGGTTGTATGAGGGGAGGTGAGAGTGAGGAGTACATCATCTGCGAAAAGAGAAACCTTAAATTCCTTATCTTGAACCATGATCCCCTTGATATTAGGGTCGCGCCTAATCTTGGCCGCTAGCGGTTCAATGCAGAGGGCAAATATGATGGGTGACAGGGGGCAACCCTGCCTAGTGCCATTTCGAATAGGGAAGGAGGGCGAAGATGCATGGGGAAGCTTGATTGCTGCTGAGGGTAGGGAATAGAGGGCCTGGATAGCTGTGAGAAAAGGTCCCGTGAGCCCGAACGCCTTGAGCGTAGCATGCATAAACGACCAATCTATGCGGTCAAAAGCCTTTTCAGCGTCCAGGCTCAAGAGAAGGGCCGGGGTAGAATAATGATTGGCCACCTCCACCAAATCCACAGTCCTCCTGGTGTTGTCACCACCCTGACGACAGGGGATGAATCCCACCTGGTCCTTATGGGCAAGCAGAGGGAGCCAAGCATTTAGCCTATTGGCTAGGATTTTGGTAAAAAGTTTCAGGTCCGTGTTCAGCAAAGCAATCGGTCGGTAGTTAGCACAGTCCTGCAAGTCCTTACCCGGTTTAGAGACCAATGTGAGCAGTGAGGAGAGCATAGTCGGGGGCAGCCCACTGGGTTAATGTGGTGCCTGCCCAGACACACCAGCAACTTGGACAGGTGACGCAACTTCAGCCTCCATGTTCTCACACCGTTGGTCCTGCAACAATGTCAGCCTCATCCTCCACTGTCTCCTCAGCCTCCACTGCAGGGACAATTCACAGTGCTCCTCCAGCATACCACATGTGCAGGGCACAGTGGTGTCACACTGTTCTACACCTCGTTTGCCTGGGCGAAAGGAGTCACACAGGGGAGGAACTGCTCTGTGTCCTTCCTCAAGAAATCAAATCCTGGCTTTCTTCGCAACACCTCAAAATCGGAACCATGGTGACCAACACTTCTTCAAGGAGGACTGAGCCTTGCGCCCTGCATGGCGCACGTGTTCAATCTGGTTGTCAAGCATTTCTTTAAGTGTTCCACCCATCTGCAAGACATCCTAAAAATGGCAAGGAAACTATGCATGCACTTCAGCCACTCGTACTCCACCAAGCACACCCTCCTTGAGCTGCAACGGGGAAATTCCACCCTCCATATGTTGGATCGACTATATGAACACAGAAAAGCCATAAACGATTTCTTTATGATCCAAGCGGACATAGGTACCCCCTGTGTACAGTTGTGCTAAAAAGTTTACATACCCCAGCAGATTTTTTGTTTTTTGGCCTTTTTTCAGAGAATATGAATGATAACTTTTTCTCCACTCATGGTTAATGGTTGGTTGAAGCCATTTATTGTCAAACTTCTGTGTTTTCTCTTTTTAAATCATAATGGCAACCAAAAACATCAAAATGACCCTGTTCAAAAGTTCATATACCACAGTTCTTAATACCGTGTTTTGCTCCCTCTAACATCAATGACAACTTGAAGTCTTTTGTGGTAGTTGTGGATGAGGCTCTTTATTTTCTCAGATGGTAAAACTGCCCATTCTTCTTGACAAAAAGTCTACAGTTCCTGTAAATTCCTGGGCTGTCTTACATGTACTGCGCGCTTGAGATCTCCCCAGAGTGGCTCAATGATATTGAGGTCAGCAGACTGAGATGGCCACTCCAGAACCTTCACTTTCTTCTGCTGTAGCCAATGACAGGTCAACTTGGCCTTGTGTTTTGGATCGTTTTCATGTTGGAACGTCCAAGTATGTCCCATGCACATCTTCCTGGCTGATGAGTGCAAATTTGCCTCCAGTATTTGCTGATAATGTGCTGTATTCATCTTTCCTTCAACTTTGACCAAGTTTCCTGTGCCTTTGAAGCTCACACATCCCCACATCATAAGTGATCCACCTCCGTGCTTTACAGTAGGAATGGTGTTCCTTTCATCATAGGCCTTGTTGACACTTCTCCAAATGTTTATGGCCAAAAAGTTCGATTTTTGTATCACTCCAAATTACCTTGTTCCAGAAGTTTTGAGGCTTGTTTCTGTGCTGTTTGGCGTATTGAAGGTGAGACAGGCAAGGCTGAGATTAACTATTAGAGGAGCAGAGAGAAACAAAGATGCAGAAGACGGGTGTAGTAGAAATTCAATTACAGACAGGAGGTATTAGGACAGTGTTCAGACTGAGCAACAAGAAACCTACGCAAGGAATCAAACTGAACACGCCTCCTTCGCCACAGAGTGTGAGCGGAGGATGGCGCAGAGACCTGAACAGGCAGAGACGTTACAGTACCCCCCTTTATGAGGGGCCACCGGACCATCACCAGATAAACCAGTTTTAGAAGGACCCAGTATTTTCTCTGCCTTAAATTCCAGATCTCCCTGAACAACAAGAGGTGCTGGTGGACCAGACAAACATTTTTTATTTGCCTGGTGTTTCCAACCCTTAGTAGCCGAGACCATCTCCTCACTGACACAATCTAAGGTGTGCAAAGCAATACGGTGGGATGAGCACTGATCTCCCGATTTTACTAACTCCCTTTTACCGCAATCAAAAATAGGGTTATGGAGGTTCAACCAGGGAAATCCCAAAACAATATCAGAAGACAGATGCTCCATAACAAAGAAGCTTATGACCTCAGAATGTGCAGAACCCACTTGCAACGTGATTAAGGGGGTCTTGCAAAATCCATTCCAGTAACTGCCAGAGGAGTATCAAGTGGCAAAAGCTTAATGTCTAAAGCTGAGACAAACGAAAGTTTGACAAAGTTTGCCGCAGACCCAGAGTCAACTAGGGTCTGCCCAGAAACAGATCTGTCCCCAGAAGACAGAGACACAGATAACATCTTATTGTTCTTTCCGGCAAATGCCTGGTTGCCTGAGTGGTTCTTCCGACTACCACTCAGGCACTGAAGCTTTTCCCCTGGTGTGCGGGGTCTGATGGTGCAGTCTCAAATTATATGACATGAAGTACCACAGTACAGGCAGAGGTTATTCCGGAGACAATGCTCTCGTCAAGTCTTGGCATCCATAGCTCTAAGTTGCATGGGTTCCTCACCAGGAGTGATGGGAGAAAAAGTGGGTTTATCAGGAGAGAGAGAGGAAGAGACAGAAAATTTGGAGGAAACAGACCCTACTCTCTCTTTAACATTTTCCCGGATTCTATGGTCAATACAAACGGCCAAAGTCATGGCCTGCTCAAGAGTAGGGGGATCTGGGTGAGCAACCCAGACCTCCTTAACACGGTCACACAGGCCTTGTTTAAAGTGGGCCTTTAGAGCTGACTCACACCAACCTGCAGTTACACTGCATTTGCGGAATTCTGAGCAGTACTCCTCAGCAGAGCGTTTGCCCTGCCGCATGGTGAGGAGTTGCGATTCCACAAGCCCAATGTGGTCTGGCTTAGCATAGATAGAACCCGAGACAAAAAAAAATTTTTAAGGGACCAAGCTTGTGGATCCCCCTGTAGGAGGGATATAACTACTCCCACCATTTGGGCCTGGGATGCATGAGGGTTAATACGAAAATATAGGGACCACAAGACTCCTGGAAAGTCTCAAATTTTTCTCAGTCCCCCGAGAAATGATCCGGGAGTAGCATCTTAACCCTGAAAGGGGCAGAAACAACTGGGGATGCTGCAGCAGCATCAGTAAGGGTCTGAACCAGTTTAGCTAGCTCAGCTACCAGGCCTGCCAAACCCTCCATCTTGGCTGCAAGACCTTGAATAGGATCCATGCTGATCCGGAGGAAAGCAGTGGCAGAAGGTAATTTTTTTTTGGGCTGGGTATTCTGTAAGGGAATTGCCAGTTGAGCAATTCCCCAGTGCTGCTGCAAAAACCCGAGAGGAAGAGCATACAGAGACAGTGAGCCCTAAAGTTGACCCAGACCCTTTCCCTGCCTACTTGTCTCACTGTCCTAATGACAGGAACAACTTGGAGCCGGTCCCTACTTTGAATAAGTGACAACACAGAACACAGACAGGACAAACAAGAACAAAAGGGAGGTCAGCTACCCAAGGGGTCAGTAACAAGCGAGCAATGCAGTACAGAATCAAAATCCAAGAGAATAGTCAGAGAAAAAACCAGAGGTCAGGAATAGGAATACAGGAAATAGCAGAATAGGAGCTAGCAGGGACAAATCACAAGACAGAATCAATAGCCAGCGAGCATGTGAGGGCTGACAACCTGTTTATAGAAAGTCAAGTCCTGCCCCAGACTAGATTGGTAGACAGACTGTCAATCACACAGGCAAGGCTGAGATTAACTATTAGAGGAGCAGAGAAAAACAAAGATGCAGGTGATGGGTGTGGCAGAAATTCAATTACAGACAGGAGGTATTAGGACAGTGTTCAGACTGAGCAACAAGAAATCTACGTAAGGAATAAAACTGAACACGCCTCTTTCGCCGCAGTGTGCGAGCGGAGGGTGGCGCAGAGACCTGAATAGGCAGAGACGTTACACCTGTATTTCAGCTGATGTTATGTGTGGTTTTTTTTCTTTGCATCCTGAACAATTTTCCGGGCAGTTGTGGTCAAAATTTTGGTTGGTCTACCTGATCATGATTTGGTTTTTACAGAGCTCCTGAGTTTCCATTTGTTAATCACAGTTTGAACACTGCTGACTGGCATTATCAATTCCTTGGATATCTTTTTGTATCTCTTCCCTGTTTTATACTGTTCAACTACCTTTTCCCGTAGATCTGTGGACAATTCTTTTGCTTTCCCCATGACTCACAATCCAGAAACGTCAGTGGCTGGAGGAAAGATGCAACAGTCTGTCTGGATCCCAGAAACTCACTCAGCTTTTATGCACACACACTACAAGCAAACAGATCACAGGTCAGGATGTTACCTTTAGTAGCCATTCAAACCCCTTTGTGTCAAATTCTGGGCGAGTTATCCGGCTAAAATCACCCGGGTATGTGAACTTTTGAACAGGGTCATTTTGATACTTTTGGTTGTCATTAAGATTTAAAAAGAGAAAACGCAGAAGTTTGACAAAAAATGGCTTCAACCAATTACTAACCATGAGTGGAGAAAAAGTTTTTGTGTTATCATTCATATTCTCTGAAGAAAAGCCAAAAAAATCTGCCGGGGTATGTAAACTTTTTAGCACAACTGTATGATCCTTTTTATGGGTTTAGACACTAATGAACACCTTTAAATAAGTGATGATAACCGCTAAGAATTATTGAATTATTATTGACAATACTGTTTTTAAAAATGGCCTGCAACTTTATACTGGTAACAAAATGGCAAATATGGTCATTATGTCTTTCCCCACGTTAAAGGCTTTTTGGCACAATAAAACTGACTAATGTTATGGCTTGGAAAAACAGTGAATATGCCCCTTATAATAAACGCCTTTAAAAAGGCTTTTTTTACAGATACGTGCAGATGTTAATGATGGATGATAATTCAGTTTTCTTTGGCACAATAGTACTGACTAATGTTATGCTTTGGAAGAACAATGAATAAGCCCCTTATAATAAACTCTTTTAAAATGGCGTTTTTTAGAGATACGTGCAGATATTAGTGTATGATAATTCACAGTTTTTTGCTGTACTGCACTGTACAAAGCCTTGTTGTGTTCCACCTTGAAGACACAGATATGAGTAATGAGCAGCAGTATAGTGGTAGTGAGTGCTGCAATGTAAATGACTGTACCTAAAATGGCCGAGGGTTTTTATAGGACTGTGACATCACAGGTCCTGCTGGTTGCTGATTAGCTGCACGCTTGGCATTGTGGGTGATCCCGTGCTCCCAGAGTCCCTTCCCCCTAGTCCTAACATGTGCGGCGGCCATTTTATAAAGAAATGTGATTCAATGCATCAAAGCATGAGGAAATCCGGAATTGTGGCGATTCGAAGATTTCCTGAAAATCAGATTGAATTCCACTTCTGCAGCTACGATTTGCTCATCTCTAGTAGTTGCCCAAAATGTTTTTCAATTAACAGACATGCCTTGACAAGGGTTAATTTGAGGAATTTCTTGTCTTCAGAATGTGTTTGAGACCAATTTTTTTGTGCATAGGTAGGATTGGTACACCGTTTCTTGTAGTGTTTAGCCATGTTCATCTAAAGTTATATTGCATACTATGGCAAAAACCATTAAACTAACCATAAAGAAAAAACATTAATCATTACTTTAAGACATGAAGGTCAGCAAGTCCAGAAAATGGGAAAATGTATCCTCAAGCGTAGGATAAAAACCATCAAACACTATGATGAAACTGGCTCTCATGAGGACTGCCCCAGGAAAGGAAGAGAAAGAGTTACCTCTGCTGCAGAGAAGTTCATTAGAATTACCAATCTCAGACACCTCAAATTAACAACCCTCAGATTACAGCCCACATAAATGCTTCACAGATATAACGTACCAGACACATTTTGGCATCAACTGTTCATACTGTGGAGAATAAGATCTTTATGGTTGAATTGCTGCAAAGAAGCCACTATTGAAGAAGAAAAAAAAATAAAATTGCCTGGTCAAGAAACACAAGGAATGGAAATTAGACCAGTGATCAGATGAGTCAAAATTTCAGACTTTTGGTTCCAACCATCATGAGATGCAGAAAAGGTGAGTGGATGGTTTCCACATCTGTGGTTTCCACTGTGAAGCATGGAAGAGAAGATGTGATGGTGTGGATGTGAGTTGCTGGTGACACTTTTGGTGATTTATTGTAAACTCAAAGCACACTTAACCAGTATGGCTACTACTGCATTCTGCAGTGACTTGCTATCCCATCTGGTTTGTGCTTAGTGAGACCATCACTGTGAAGCATGGAAAAGGAGATGTGATGGTGTAGGGGTGAGTTGCTGGTGACACTTTTAGTGATTTATTGTAAAATCAAAGCAAACTTAACCAGTATGGCTACCACCGCATTCTGGAGTGTCATGCTATCCCATCTGGTTTGTGCTTAGTGAGATTGTCATTTTTCTTCAGCAGGACAATGTCTCCAAGCACACCTCCAGACTATGTATGGGCTATTTGACCAGGAAGTAAGTAATGAGAGTGATGAGAGTATGTTGCGTCAGATGATATGGCCTCCACTAAATCTAATGGAGATGGTTTGCGGTGACTTGGATTGCAGAGTTAAGGAAAAGCAGCCAGCAAGTGCTCATCAACTCTGGGGCCCTCTTCAAGACTGTTGCAAAAACCATTCCTGGTGACCACCTTATGATGCTGATTGAGAGAATGGCAAGAATGTACAAATATGTTATCAAAGCAAGGAACTACTTTGTTGAATCTAAAATATAAAACTTAGTTTGGTTTGTTTAATACTTTTCTATATACTACTTAATTCCATATGCGTTCCTTAATAGTTTTTATGCCTTCAATATCTACAACATAGAAAATAAAACAACAAAAAAACATGTAATGAAAAGGTATCTCCAGACTTTGACTGTATATTGTATATGTCAGATTCGGTGAAAACATTTACAGTACAGACCAAAAGTTTGGACACACCTTCTCATTCCAAGAGTTTTCTGTATTTTCATGACTATAAAAATTGTAGATTCACACTGAAGGCATCAAAACTATGAATTAACACATGTGGAATTATATACTTAACAAAAAAGTGTGAAACAACTGAAAATATGTCTTATATTCTAGGTTCTTCAAAGTAGCCACCTTTTGCTTTGATTACTGCTTTGCACACTCTTGGCATTCTCTTGATGAGCTTCAAGAGGTAGTCACCTAAAATGGTTTACACTTCACAGGTGTGCCCTGTCAGGTTTAATAAGTGGGATTTCTTGCCTTATAAATGGGGTTGGGAACATCAGTTGTGTTGTTCAGAAGTCAGGTGGATACACAGCTGATAGTCCTACTGAATGGAGTGTTAGAATTTGTATTATGGCAAGAAAAAAGCGGCTAAGTAAAGAAAAACGAGTGGCCATCATTACTTTAAGAAATGAAGGTCAGTCAGTCCGAAAAATTGGGAAAACTTTGAAAGTGTTCCCAAGTGCAGTAGCCAAAACCATCAAGCGCTACAAAGAAACTGGCTCACATGAGGACCGCCCCAGGAAAGGAAGACCAAGAGTCACCTCTGCTGCAGAGGATAAGTTCATCCGAGTCACCAGCCTCAGAAATCGCAGGTTAACAGCAGCTCAGATTAGAGACCAGGTCAATGCCACACAGAGTTCTAGCAGCAGACACAAATCTACAACAACTGTTAAGAGGAGACTATGTGGAGCAGGTCTTCATGCTAAAATAGCTGCTAGGAAACCACTGCTAAGGACAGGCAACAAGCAGAAGAGACTTGTTTGGGCTAAAGAACACAAGGATTGGACAATAGACCTGTGGAAATCTGTGCTTTGGTCTGATGAGTCCAAATTTGAGATCTTTGGTTCCAACCACCGTGTCTTTGTGCGACGCAGAAAAGGTGAACGAATGGACTCTACATGCCTGGTTCCCACCGTGAAGCATGGAGAGGAGGTGTGATGGTGTGGGGGTGCTTTGCTGGTGACACTGTTGGGGATTTATTCAAAATTGAAGGAATACTGAACCAGCATGGTTACCACAGCATCTTGCAGCGGCATGCTATTCCATCCGGTTTGCGTTTAGTTGGACCATCATTTATTTTTCAACAGGACAATGACCCCAAACACACCTCCAGACTGTGTAAGGGCTATTTGACCAAGAAGGAGAGTGATGGGGAGCTACGCCAGATGACCTGGTCTCCACAGTCACCAGACCTGAACCCAATCGAGATGGTTTGGGGTGAGCTGGACCGCAGAGTGAAGGCAAAAGGGCCAACAAGTGCTAAGCATCTCTGGGAACTCCTTCAAGACTGTTGGAAGACCATTTCAGGTGACTACCTCTTGAAGCTCATCAAGAGAATGCCAAGAGTGTGCAAAGCAGTAATCAAAGCAAAAGGTGGCTACTTTGAAAAACCTAGAATATAAGACATATTTTCAGTTGTTTCACACTTTTTTGTTAAGTATATAATTCCACATGTGTTAATTCATAGTTTTGATGCCTTCAGTGTGAATCTACAATTTTTATAGTCATGAAAATACAGAAAACTCTTGGAATGAGAAGGTGTGTCCAAACTTTTGGTCTGTACTGTATATGACTGAAAATCTATTCTATACAACTGAATGTTTTTTTACTGCAACATGTGCATTATTTTTTACAACAGTCTGAGCATCAAATCTGCCATATGTGAACATATCTTAATAGAATTGGGGGTTTGATGATCAGACAGACTAAGATCTGAGGTTTGATCTAAAACAGAAAGCAAAAATAACCACTAATGTGGCCCTGCTCCTACTATCTGTCGCTTTGTATCTCTCTGTGTCATCCCTTTTCTGCAGCTGAAATGATATTCCTAGTGTGAAGCAGCAGGATGCAAGGCTTCACTGACTAATGAATGGCTACCCAGAGTGCTGTGCGAATAGATCAAACATGACTTGTCTCTATCATCATTGAGGTCAGAAGGTGGTCTAGCTAAATCGGATTTTTGGGCTTAAAATACTGTTTTATCCACACAATGCTGTGTTAACCAGAATCAATTTCTTCTTATTAAACCATATTTATGCATTACTATCTGCACATCAAATCCTGGCCTACATTGTCATTCTGTTTACAAATAAGAATAAATTTATAGCTCTCTTTAGGTGTTTTGATAATGAATGTTTTTTACATAAATGCTAACTGACCACCCAGCGTCAGCCCCTCTGATTTTTAGCATCCACTTATTGGCCTGTGCGTATGAAGTAGAAGTCTTTGTTGGGAAAGCGTCATAAGACTGCTTAGGATTTTTTGGCAGTATGAGTCATACTCAAAATATTAATGTAATTCAAAAATGATTGTGGTGTAAACACATTCTATTTCCATAAATAAACTTATCTGGCAGGTAGATACACTAGCAGATACCCCATTTTACTTCACTGATTCTTCCATGCATCTGCAAATACAACCCCAATTCCAATGAAATTGGGGCTTTGTGTAAAACATAAATAAAAACAGAATACGATGATTTGCAAATCCTTTTCAACCTATATTCAATTGAATACACTAAATTGAATTCTTGCAAATATTCACTCATTTTGAATTTGATGCCTGCAACACATTCCAAAAAAACTTGGACAGGGGCAACAAAAGACTGGGAAAGTTGAGGAATGCTCAAAAAACACCTGTTTGGAGCATTCCGGAGGTGAACAGGTTAATTGGAAACAGGTGAGTGTCATGATTGAGTATAAAGGGAGCATCCCCGAAAGGCGTTCACAAGCAAGGATGGGGCGAGGTTCATCATTTTGTGAACAACTGCGTGAGCAAATAATCCAACAGTTTAAGAACAACGTTTCTGAACGCACAATTGCAAGGAATTTAGGGATTTCATCATCTACAGTCCATAATATCATCAAAAGATTCAGAGAATCTGGACAAATATCTGCAAGTAAGCGGCAAGGCCAAAAACCAACATTGAATGCCCATGACCTTCAATCCCTCAGGTGGCACTGCATTAAAAACTGACATTATTGTGTAACGGATATTACCACATGGGCTCAGGAACACTTCAGAAAACCATTGTCAGTGAACACAGTTCGTCGCTACATCTACAAGTGCAAGTTAAATCTCTACCATGAAAAGCGAAATCCATATATAAACAACACCCAGAAATGCCGTCGGCTTATCTGGGCCCGAGCTCATCTGAGATGGACTGATGCAAAGTGGAAAAGTGTCCTGTGGTCTGACCAGTCCACATTTCAAATTGTTTTTGGAAATTATGGATGTTGCGTCCTCCGGGCCAAAGAGGAAAAAGGACTGTCCGCATTGTTATCAGAGCAAAGTTCAAAAGCCAGCATCTCTGATGGTATGGGGTGTGTTAGTGCCCATGGCATGGGTAACTTGCACATCTGTGAAGGCACCATTAATGCTGAAAGGTACATACAGGTTTTGGAGCAACATATGCTGCATCCAAGCGACGTCTCTTTCAGGGACGTCCCTGCTTATTTCAGCAAGACAATGTCAAGCCACTTTCTGCACGTGTTACAACAGCGTGGCTTTGTAGTAAAAGAGTGCGGGTACTATACTGGCCTGCCTGCAGTCCAGACCTGTCTCCCATTGAAAATGTGTCAGGGAAGGGAATCTCTCTCCTTGTGGAGAGCACCAGTGAAGGTGTGTAGAGTGTTGAATTGCCTTTTTGCCCTCTACTAAGCATCTACATATCACAAGGCATTATGGGAAAAGGAGCTCCTTTTCCCATAATGCCTTGTGATAGATTGAAAATGTGTGGCACATTATGAAGCGCAAAATACGACAACGGAGATCCCGGACTGTTGAGCAACTGAAGTACATCAAGCAAGAATGGGAAAGAATTCCACCTACAAAGCTTCAACAATTCGTGTCTTCAGTTCTCAAACGCTTATTGAGTGTGGTTAAAAGGAAAGGCGATGTAACACAATTATAAACATGCCCCTGTCCCAGCTTTTTTGTAATGAGTTGCAGGCATCAAATTCAAAATGAGTGAATATTTGCAAAAAACAAATAAAGTTTATCCGTTTATACATTAAATATCTTGTCGTTGTAGTGTATTCAATTGAATATAGGTTGAAAAGGATTAGCAAATCATTGTATTTATTTATGTTTTACACAACGTCCCAACTTCATTGGAATTGGGTTCTAGTTTTGAAAAGCCAGGCTACTGCATTTTAGTCACACCATTAGGCATGAGACACACAGGAACTAGTGGCCACAAAAAGCAGCCAAAATCTGCTGGTTTTCGCTGCAGCTTTCAGCTGTCATTCTCAGGAAGCCTGATCAAGCAACCTAACCTGTCAGAATCATGATTAGAGATAGACAAACCTCTGAAGATTCTTTTCTTTTCGGGTGTGAGTGGATCGGTCCAAAGATTTACTTCAGGCCATACTTGTTTATCATACATTGGAAGTAATATTATTATACTCTGGGGTCTCTTCAGATCTCACAGTATAATAAGTGGAGGTGTGGAAAGATAATAAACAGTTATACTCACCTTCCTTTACCTCTCCTGGGCATCCTTGCAGTGTCCAGTTCTCCCTTGGGGTCCTCTTCTGGTCTCTTCCAGCCTTCTGGGTCATATCACGTCCTCCATTCTAACTCAGTTTGAAATTTTTTCCAGGTTGTAAGTTCCCGTTAAGCATTGACTATATGACCTGTCAGAGATATTATAGAAAGTAAAACATGGATATATTTTTCTTCACTATGGGGCTACTTCAGGAGATGCATCCATGCTTGTCAATGAACACATAGTATGCAGACTGTGGATTAATATATATCCTCTTTGCTTTTGAAACTGCCCACAACCATGAGTATTGTAGAACATTTGTGTCCATACTTGTATCTACAAACTTGATTTTTATAGTAGCTAGCAGTGAGCAGCTATATGGAAAACAATGCAATTTAGTAAGTTATGCAAATTAGCAAGCATGTAACATTTTTACTTTAAAGTTTTTGTTTTTCCCTTGGTAAACAGGGCATTGATTCCAGACAGTGTTTGCTCTTAGACTTCTACAAGCTGCGCCAATACCTTGGCAACATGAAAAACTCAATTCTGAGAATTCAATATGTGACTTATTACACACAATTATGAACAAGTATGTGAAAGAGATAACAATCAATCACCTTCCTAATTTTCTCCTGATATTACAAGGACAGAACTGGCAGTACAGTTATAGGTGAATAATGTGAGTACATCAGCGACAAGGTTCTAATGTAGCCTATTGACGACATCAGTTTGATACTTTCAGCCAAATAATTCAGATAAATAGGAAACCACATAAACCCAAGTAAAGTCAATATCATAATAATGCTATTATGGTAACATTCTATATTCATATACAGTGGGTACGGAAAGTATTCAGACCCCTTTAAATTTTTCTCTCTTTGTTTCATTGCAGCCATTTGCTAAAAGCAAAAAAGTTCATTTTATTTCTCATTAATGTACACTCAGCACCCCATCTTGACAGAAAAAAAACAGAAATATAGATATTTTTGCAAATTTATTAAAAAAAGAAAAACTGAAATATCACATGGTCATAAGTATTCAGACCCTTGCTGTGACACTCATATTTAACTCACATTCTGTCCATTTCCTTCTGATCCTCCTTGAGATGGTTTTACTCCTTCATTGGAGTCCAGCTGTGTTTAATTAAACTGATTGGACTAGGCACACACCTGTCTATATAAGACCTCACAGCTCACAGTGCATGTCAGAGCAAATGAGAATCATGAGGTCAAAGGAGCTGCCCAAGGAGCTCAGAGACAGAATTGTGGCAAGGCACAGATCTGGCCAAGGTTACAAAAGAATTTCTGCAGCACTCAAGGTTCCTAAGAGCACAGTGGCCTCCATAATCCTTAAATGGAAGAAGTTTGGGACGACCAGAACTCTTTCTAGACCTGGCCGTCCTGCCAAACTAAGCAATCATGGGAGAAGAGCCTTCGTGAGAGAGGTAAAGAAGAACCCAAAGATCACAGTGGCTGAGCTCCAGAGATGCAGTAGGGAGATGGGAGAAAGTTCCACAAAGTCAACTATCACTGCAGCCCTCCACCAGTCGGGGCTTTATGGCAGAGTAGCCCGAAGAAAGCCTCTCCTCAGTGCAAGACATATGAAAGCCCGCATAGAGTTTGCCAAAAAACACATGAAGGACTCCCAGACTATGAGAAATAAGATTCTCTGGTCTGATGAGACGAAGATTGAACTTTTTGGCGTTAATTGTAAGCGGTATGTGTGGAGAAAACCAACACTGCTCATCACCTGCCCAATACAATCCCAACAGTGAAACATGGTGGTGGCAGCATCATGCTGTGGGGGTGTTTTTCAGCTGCAGGGATAGGACGACTGGTTGCAATTGAAGAAAAGATGAATGCGGCCAAGTACAGAGATATCCTGGAAGAAAACCTCTTCCAGAGTGCTCTGGACCTCAGACTGGGCCGAAGGTTCACCTTCCAACAAGACAATAACCCATAAGCAGATGTGAAAAACTTGTTGCATCATTCCCAAGAAGACTCATGGCTGTACTAGCTCAAAAGGGTGCTTCTACTCAATACTGAGCAAAGGGTCTGAATGCTTATGACCATGTGATATTTCAGTTTTTCTTTTTTAATAAAATATCTACATTTCTGTCAAGATGGGGTGCTGAGTGTACATTAATGAGAAATAAAATGAACTTTTTTGCTTTTAGCAAATGGCTGCAATGAAACAAAGAGTGAAAAATTTAAAGGGGTCTGAATACTTTCCGTACCCACTGTAAATGGAAGATAGTGAGTGTGGAAGAATGCATTTCAGTCCATATGAAGTGTAAGTTGTGTACCAGATTCTCATCTACTGTATTTTATCAAAGATATAATTATATTTGAGAATTTGTGTCATAGCCTGCATTACTTGTCTCAGCACCATTGTTTAAAAACATTAGTTTTATTTGGTAGAATAATGAGCTGTTTATTATTATATTATTATTAATATTATTATTATTATTATCCTTAGAATTGGTCATCAATTAAAGATTGCAGGGGTACTTCATTCGGGGGAACCAGCTGATAAGGGTGGGTTCACACTTGCGCTTGAGTCCGTCCGCTGCCAATCCAACTGAAAATCTCGGGAAACTGGATAGGCACCGGATAGCGACACGTTAGCGACGCATTGCTTAAAAACCCATTCATTTGAATGGGCTTTTAAAGCAATGCGCGGGTGTGCGCTTACACCCTCTGCGTGGCAAATCCAGTTTTTTCGTCGGAAACAAAGTCGGACATGCAGGACTTCGTTTCCAGCTAAAAAAACTGGATTTGCGGCACAGAGGGTGTAAGCGCACACCCGTGCATTGCTTTAAAAACCCATTCAAATGAATGGGTTTTTAAGCAATGTGTCGCTAACCTATCGCTATCCGGTGCCTATCCAGTTTCCCCGAGATTTTCAGTCGGATTGGCAGCGGACGGACTCAAGCGCAAGTGTGAACCCACCCTTAGCTGTTTGAAGAGGCTGCAGTGTTTGTGTTAGTGCTGCATGCTCTTCAGTGCTTACCAAGCACAGAACCATATATTTGTGCAACAGTTATGTTTGAAATTGCAGGTCATTCCATTCACTGAATGGGACTGAGCTGCGATCAGGTCATGTGACTGATAAACATAATACCACATGGCCTGTAAAGTGGAGCAGCTGCCGCTTCAACCAGATGATCCACGGGGTTACCGGTTGTCGGACCCACACAGATCTTCAGTTGATGACCAATCCTAAGGATAAGTTGTCAGTTAAAAAGCCCTGGAAAACCCCTTTATTAACCAGTGTAGGTACAGCAGGTGACAAAATAGGCCTAGTATAAATGTGGAGTCCATAGCTGATTAAACCTGTTTGTGGTCTACTCTGATCCACCACCCAACATTATCATATCATTTAACTTTTTTATGTTTTAATGTGCTTGCAGTTCCTAGCATTCCTTAAGAAAGAGAATCCATCTAAAACTTCTATATGGTGCAGAATTCTGTTGTTCTCTCTCATCTGCTATATAATATATATATATATATATATATATATATATATATTTGTGTCTGTTCATATTTATGGTCAGTGTGCTATGTGACCCATTCTTTTCTATGGACACTTACACACAAATGTGCTTTTCATAGGTCATGTGGGGGGCTGTGAACTTGGGTGCAAAAATCAAAAGATATTCTATTCCAGTTTGTTTTGCGGTCTGGGTACTATCATTGAAATGCATAGGTCTCTGGAAAGCACGGATGGCATTTTCTCATGAACGAGTATGTGCACACTGTCGTGCGCATGGAGCTTTAGGTTTGGATATTTAGGTACAATTGGTAGAGGTCTGACCCTAAGAACCACAACTGATTAAGACAGGGCAGCAGCTGAGTTTCTGTATCCAGCATAACTACATTCACATTGTCATCACTGTGCCTAGATAAACCATGAAGGGGTAATGAACTCCAGTGAGTGCTATGGAGTCTTAGTTTGCTGGTCAGTGGAAGTAGGCCATCAATAGAGTCTAGATTCTCAACCAATATCACTTGTGTATAATTTCTATCATGTATCCCTGTCATGTGTTTAGTACAATGCATTGCTAGTAATTCAACAAAAACTGTAAGGTTTTTGTTTTAACTCTTATATCAGGGCTACTATTGACTGGGTGATGAACTGCTGGCACTGAGGGGTTAAAGGGTTATTTTCACCCCAGGGGCTCTATCTCCTTAGCTGCAATGAGGTAAGTTTATTAGGAAGTAAAACTGATCTCTTCAGTTACCTTGGAAACATTCCCAGTACAGTCAGCAACGTAGATTCCACTAACTCCCAGTTTTAATGTGTTGATGACGTAGGCTTACCTGGGTCATGTCATTGTATCACCATGATACTGTCCCTTTCTAATGGAAATATATTAAATATGGAATATGTCTGTCAGAAGCATTATTTTCTTTAGTCTATCCACCTGCTAACTAGAAATTACAGGATCCACATCCACATTCTGAAAACTAAAATAGCCTAAGATAAACAATCCATAAAGATTTCTTCTGATGTGTCCCTTAAAAACATGTGATATTGAATACAATGGCAACATCTATTGCTGGATGTACTTATCTGCTTCACATTACATCTATAATTATTTTATTAATACAAATATAAAAAATTACAACATAACATAAATAAAAACATTATGACAATAACAATTTTAATAATCGAAAAACATAACAATGGTAACAGAAGGAATCACAATCGATGACAGAAAATAATACAAATACAAAGTAACACAACAGGTGATTAATCACAAGTATATACACAATATATACAATATATACACGTTAACCCAAAACAAAACAAAAAAAATAGCACATTACATTAGTAAAAAACAGGTCAGGTTGATAAAAAGAAAGATGAATGCAATTACAAAGAAGAAGAAAAAATACAAAAGGGCAGATTAGATTAGATTTGAGTTTGTACTGACAGATGGAAAGAAGGAGAAGGTGGGAGAGGGTGAGAAGATGGTGACGATAGGCAGATGGAGAGAGGGAGAGTCACAGGTATGACTGCCATCAGGTCCACCACTCAGTGAGCTCACAGATGTCAGAAGAATTGCACTGAATATGGCATTCTCAGACAATAAATCTACATTCCCAGCCTCTCCTCTGTCAGACTGAGCATACAATATACAAATTAGACTTTTGACTGAATTATACAGATTTTATACAATTTATTATGGGGAAATAGGGAGACCTATCATACGATTAGCACATATACTTTGAATTGAACATTGCCTAAGCTTGTTCACCCCAACTCTACTAAGCTCTTACTTTGACAGTTTCAGGTGGGAATTATGTGCCCTGGTCCTTTTTTCCTAGGATGTAGCCACCTTCTTTAACTTACCCTGGAAAGACTTTAGGCAATGGCTACACGATAACTTTGGCTGCGAATCCTGTCACATGACCAAAGATTGCTGGTTCACCCTGAAACTTCTTAACTTTTATCCTTTGCACAGTGCCACTTATCTTGTCCTGTATATATTGGTACTACACAGTACCACTTCTCTTCTACAATAGATCCACTAAACTTGGTTCTATTGCTGTATCTGTCTAGTAAGCTTGGTTCTGGTATCATATCTTTACATTAAGCTTTTTTCTGTTCCTGTATCTATGTAGTAAGTTTGGTTCTGGTATCATTTCTATGCAGTAAGCATGGTTCTTGTACTATTTCTGTGTTGTAAATTTGGTTCTGATACAGTATCGATGTAGAAAGCTTGGTTGTAGTACCATCTCTATGTAGAAAACCTTTTTCCCTTACATCCTACCAGCAGCATAGCACAGACAGGCGGAATTTTTAGTTTAAATAATTAAATTAGATAATGCTCACCCTTTGTCGATCTAGTGGCTTTTTCATTTAATTTTTCTATTCTTCTTTCTCTTCCTTCGTCTACCTATAGAGAAGGGAGACAGACTTTTATGTTTTTTTTTTTCAGTACTGCCGGCCTCCTTGCTGCTGCTGCGGTTGAGTTTTGTTCCTCTTTGAGACATTTTTTTTTCATGTATATTGGGTCCCCACCTGATAGTTGCCTGTGTAGCGCCATTCAAGTTAGCGTGCAACTTCGGGCGCATGCTCTGCTTGCCAGAAGTGATGTTTTTGTGTGTATGAAGTTCTGTGTATGCACTTTAAAAGTACACATGTGGACAAAATTATTCGTATCCCTCATTTAATTAAAGAAAAACCCACAATGGTCACAGAAATAACTCGAATCTGACAGACTGGAATTTGCCAAACTACATGTTGACAAGCCACAAAGCTTCTGGGAGAATGTCCTATGGACAGATGAGACAAAAATCGAAATTTTTGGCAAGGCACATTAGCTCTATGTTCACAGACGGAAAAATGAAGCATATCTTGAAAAGAACACTGTCCCTACTGTGAAACATGGAGGAGATTCTGTTATTTTCTGAGGCAGCTTTGCTGCATCTGGCACAGTGTGTCTTGAATCTGTGCAGGGTACAATGAAATCTCAAGACTATCAAGGGATTCTAGAGAGAAATGTGCTGCCCAGTGTCAGAAAGCTTGGTCTCAGTCGCAGGTCATGGGTCTTGCAACAGGATAATGACCCAAAACACATAGCTAGAAACACTCAAGAATGGCTAAGAGGAAAACATTGGACTACAGTATTCTGAAGTGGCCTTCTATGAGCCCTGACCTAAATCCTATTTAGCATCTTTGGAAGGAGCTGACACATGCTGTCTGGAAAAGGCACCCTTCAAACCTGAGACAACTGGAGCAGTTTGCTCATGAGGAGTGGGCCAAAATACCTTTTGAGAGGTGCCGAAGTCTCGTTGACAGTTACAGGAATCGTTTGATTGCAGTGATTGCCTCAAAAGGTTGAGCAACAAAATATTAAGTTAAGGGTGCCATCATTTCTGTCCAGGCCTGTTTCATGAGTTTTCTTTTTTTAAAAATTCTGTTGAAGCATGGTTGAAAAGCAATGTCTGACTTTCATTTGTTCATTTTCATAGAATTTTTATATATTATTACTTTTGTCAGATTCAAGTTATTTCTGTGACCATTGTGGGTTTTTTTTTTCATTAAACGAGGTTGTACCAACAATTTTGTCCACGTGTGTATGTCATGTCCGGACTCTGTTTTTTATTTAAAAAAAAATGAAAAAAAGTTACTTCTTTTTTCTTTCTTTCTTCGGCAATCGCCTCCTTTATATATATTTAAATTATATACATTTAAGGGTTTGTTTGGAGGTGTTTCCTTTTTATTTGAGATCACTTCTTGTGGAAGTGACATCGAAGGGGAGGGACTTGCTCCTCCAATCCTTTATTTAAAGCCAGCAGAGTTTTTTTTTTTTTTAAGGGTACTGAGTGATGAAAGAGAATGGAAACACCCTTGGAGGACGTTGATGGATTAGTGGAGTGGAAGCAGAGAGGGTAGTTCATTGTAAGGAGACGAGGGATTTTCCCAGAGTTAAAATGAGTTTCTTGAAGGAATGCCACATTGGTGTGTAGCTTATGGAGTATAGTGAAAATTTGAGATCTTTTATTCGGTGAGTTGAGACCATGGGTATTAAAGGAGGTGAAGACCAGTTTGGACATGATGAACTGAGACGGTATGAGTCTTGCGTTAAGGGAGAGTTAGTCAGGAGGGGGAAGTAAAAGTGTGTGAGTGAGAGGGGAGAGGACTAGTAGGGAAGAAGAAAAAGAAGAGAAAAAAAAGAAGAAGGCAATAGAATAAGAGAAGAAGAGGAATGAAAGTAGGGATAAGGATAAGAAGGAAGCACCTCATAAGAAATCAAGCAGTTAGCGGCAACGCCTGACAGCTGCCAACTAATCAAGCAGCTATCTATCAAATGACAAAGACTGGGGAGACGGAGTTCGTCCCAATCATTACAGCTGGTAACCAAACCCTAAGTATTTAGAAAGAATGTGGTGGGACAAATGGACTAGGAAGATGTTGGAGTTGGAAAGGTCAAGAGACAAAGGCACAGGACAGGCAGGCAGGAACAGGAGAAGCCCTGTCTGGCTACCCGAGAGAGGGGGGATGAGGTGGGGAGGGGGATGAGGTGGGGGAACAGTAAAGGGAGAGGAAAGTGGGGGATGTAGTCAGGAAAGAAGCCAGCCATAATTCAACAATATCACAATATAAAGAAGGAACAAAAGTGAGAGCACCATCAATGTAAGAAAACTGTAGAATAATATAACCTAAGCGAGCAAGAGAGCGATGTGGAGCCCAGCACATGGACAAACATTACCCCCGCCTCCGCACAGGCCCCCGCAGCGCCCAGGGCAGCATAGCCGCCCGAGAACACAGGACCCCAGGACATCCACCAACAAATATCCTTAAGCAGTGATCATAAGTCCGCTAGGAGCCCCGAAGCTCCGCCCCGAGAATATACATAAGAGAAATAGATAAAGAAGCTTGCATGTAGTACAAATATAAAATACAAGGTAATACAAAACACAAGATAATACAGTTTAATGCAACATGGTATTAGAAGAGTAGGGCACTCATATGCACTAGATAACTACTAGTGACAGAATTAATAAGGCAGGCCTGTATATTGGCATGTGTACAGATTGGAAAATATAAATCACAATTACTCACATATTCATCCGAACCCTGATAGGTTAGGGGAGTGGGTCCAAGGCGGATAAAGGAGTACAAATGTGGGGAAAGGGGAGGGGGATAGTAAGGGGAAAAGGGGAGGAGATGGGGAGGGGAAAAAACAGGGGGGTGAGGTGGTGTGGGAAATCATGTGTAAGCAAACAAGTCTACTTCACAAAAGACATAGCAGTACAAAGAAAAGAAAAGAGAAAAGAAAAAAAAACGGCACAAAGTTTAATGTGGCAGTATCATCCATCTGAGCAACGCAAACTTCAATGTCAGCTTGGACTTCACTGCCACGGGACCACCTGCACAGTAGGTTGTACCTCTGTCCCCGGAGACCCGGGAGGGGGGGAACGCCCCACATATACAATAGAAAAACTTGCATATGGGCAACTCAATAAATCCAGGGTCGGACTGGCCCACCGGGGGACCGGTGAATCCCCCAATGGTCCCCGAGCCCCAACTATATTTAGTTCTCATTTTGCCAATGCAAAGGTCAGGGGTCTGATCCGGATGGTCAGGAGCCCCATCAGACTCCTGACCATCCCGATCGGGCCCCTGACCAATGGACAGTGGCGTAAGGATCGTGATCGCAGGGGGTGTGAACGCGACCAGAGGGGTACTGGGCCCACGGACAGCTGGAAGTGGACCTATTGTTAATGGAAAGGGTATGCCAGCCCAGGGAAATAAAAATACTCACCTGTCCTGGGTTCAGCATCGTCTCCGGCACTTTTCCGGCCTCACTGCAGGGGCCTGTGGTTAGGCCCCAGCGGTGACATGGGCTTGCCAGCGTAATGACGTCATCACGCCCGACGTGACCGCAGAGGTCCAATCAAAGGCCCCAGCGGTGATGTCTGGGGCATGGGAATGGAGACCAATGAAGATGGGAAAGACAGCAGGATAGAGCAAGGATGCCCCGGAGAGGTAAGACAAGGTGAGTATAAGTGTTTATTTTTAATCACTTCTCCTGGGCCTCTGCTTATTATATTCTGGGGTCTGATGAGACCACAAAGTATAATAATAGCACCGGCTCTGGGGGAGGGGGGGCACTGTGGAACATCTAATAGTGTGTGGGGGCCACTGTGGTCATATATTACTGTGTAGGGGCCACTGTGGGCATATAATACTGTGTGGGGGCCACTGTGAGCATATAATACTGTGTGGGGGCCACTGTGGGCATATAATACTGTGTGGGGGCCACTGTGAGCATATAATACTGTGTGGGGGCCACTGTGGGCATATAATACTGTGTGGGGGCCACTGTTGGCATATAATATTGTGTGGGGGCCACTGTGGGTATATAATACTGTGTGGGGGCCACTGTGGGCCTATAATACTGTGTGGGGGCCACTGCGGAGCATATAATGCTGTGTGGGGGCCACTGTGGAGCATATAATACTGTGTGGGGGCCACTGTTGGCATATAATACTGTGTGGGGGCAACTGTGAGCATATAATACAGTGTGGGGGCCACTGTTGGCATATAATACTGTGTGGGGGCCACTGTGGGTATATAATACTGTGTGGGGGCCACTGAGGAGCATATAATACTGTGTGGGGGCCACTGCGGAGCATATAATGTTGTGTGGGAGCCACTGCGTAGCATATTATACTGTCCAGTATAGTTTACTTGTCGGTGCTGCGCTACTCACTCACCGTATTCTTGATAACTGTAGTTGTGGGTACTAAAGCTGTATCCCTTTCAAGTATCTGAGATATCGCTGCAGCACCCATAACTGTCACTATCAAGAATTCTCTCTAGGGAGGGGATAGGGGTGCAGCATCCCAGAGTGCTTCTGCATTTGTGTGTTTGTATTGTGTGCCTCTGGGTTTTATGTCTGTGAGTTTGTTCTATGTTAAGTGTCACTGTATGCAGCTTTCCCTTTGTATTTTTCCCCCTGCAGTGTTCAAACCCAGACTTGGTTCAGCCCTGGCCTATCACAGGCCACTGGGCCGGGTTGTGAGGAGATATAATCTCCCCGGCGACGGTTGAGATTCAGTTCAGTGTATGCAGCAAGTAAGACAAGGTGTGCAGAGCTGACATGCCACCAGACTGTGGACTGAAGGCACACCGCCGCTACCACAGCCTCAGGAGGGATAACATCAGCCCCAGGCTCATCTCAAGACAGCTCAGAGCTAGAGAGTGGAGATTTCCAAGTGGCTGAACTTGATTCGTGTCGTGCCCGGAGGAGCAGGAGAGGTCCTTGACAGGAGAGTCACATTCGGGCCTAGTATCCAGGTATCCAGTTCCCTGTCAGGACTCCCTGTAACTCTATCCCCAGTATAGCAAGCTGGGAGAGGTACAGAGGTGGAGTAGAGGAAGCCATCTTGTGGAGCCGATACTGTCTTTGGGGCACCCTCCTAGAACCAAGGCTGGGGTTAGGACACTGCAGGACTACTACCCCCATCTGGAAGCTGCCATTGTCTTTTGTTCCAGTTGCCTAAATAAAAGGCTGTTTGGTTTACCTGCAACGCTGACTCCTGAGTCGTGCCTGCATTACCATCAGGGCTCTTCCGACCAACACCACACCGGCTCAGGTAGGAGAGGTCCCCCTCTTCAACTGGAAGTGCCCCGGGGGAAAGAACTACTACCACCACCATCCGGTAGTGCTGCAGGACCCCCCTTGACCCTGTCCGGCCTAGGAGTGCGACTGGAGCCGTTTGGGAGCGTGCTCGGCCTGCTAGGTGGCACAGCATCCGCCACTACTACTCCCATCCTCCGATCTCATCCGACTGGGTTGCGGCAGGGGGCCCCGGACAAAAGTTTGCACCGGGCCCACAAGACCTTAGTTACGCCTCTGCCAATGCATTGGCAAAATGATAACTAATGGAGGCCAATAGCCTGGGGGATAAAGGGGTTGTGCAGGATAACTTCTTTTTTTTTTTTTTTTTTTATTACACAGGTGAAAAAAACAAACAAACACTTTCTCTCCTGTCCCCAGTGTCTCCCAGCATGGTTTAGCCTGCAGCTCTGTTTTTTTCCAGTACAAGTACCCCCTGCATGTGACTACCTTGACTACCTGTGACGTCATATGACCCCTGAGACCAATCAGCGGCCTAAAGGAAGGAACCTGGGACGTCACAGCCAGGGAAGACTTCCGGAAAAAGAAGACAGCGGAGCTGCAGGACCGGACCGCACTGGGACCTGCTGACACCAGAGGATCGGGGATAGGTGAGTATGTTAAGTATGTTTTTGTTTTTTTTGGGGACGAGTTCACCTCCCCCAGACTAATTATAAAAAAGAAAAAAATTATACTGGACAACCTCTTTAAAGCGCATTAGGGGGGTATATTAAAGGGTTTGTCCAGGCATAATTTGTTATGGTTTATCCTTAGGATAGGCCATTGATTCCTGATCTGTTGGGGGCCGACCCGGGACCGATCAGCTGTACGAAGCCACTTCTGGTGTCCATCCTGTACACAATATGGGGCTGGAAGCAGAAAGCTCTGTCCACTGTATATTAGCCGGGCACCTTCACTGCATCTCAGCACTTATTGAAGTCAGTGGGAGCTGAGCTGCAGTAACGGCAACGGGCCACTATACAGCGGATGGAGCTTTCTGCTTCCGGCCCTGTTTTGTGTACAGAACAGGCGGCGGAAGTGACGCTGTACAGCTGTTGGTGCCATGTGTCAGCCCCCTACCGATCAGGTATTTATGGCCTATCCATAGGCCATAAAAAAGATTAACCCTGGACAATCCCTTTAATATGCATCACACAGGATGTTAGCCCCCATCACTGCTCCCACACAATATAATGAAGTGGCCACTGTATGGAGAGACCAGTGAAGTGGCTATAAAAAAATTTGGCCCAGACAACCCCTTAAAAGAGGTTGTCTATTAACTGGAGCAACCACTATGGTCAAAAAAGTATACTCACCTGTCCCCAGCACCCCGTTGTCCCCTGCCTGTGTCTGTTTGGTGTCATGGCGTTGCCTCATTTCTGTAAATCCTGTACCTAATTGGTCTTAGCGGTCCCATGAGGTGCAGGACTCCCAGCAGGAAGGCGCCGGCACAAGACTGAATGGACACTGGCAGCGGACAATGGAGTGCTGGGGACAGGTGAGTATGCTTTTTTATTTATTTTACACCTCCCACCCGGGACTTGGGTTGTGCCAATTCCTGGAAAACCTCTTCAAAGTATTTATCCATCTTTATAATATTGATGGCCTGTGCTTAGGATAGGACAGCAATATTACATCTGCGATGTAATGATGATCTACAGGTAATGGTGCAGTGGTGCACATGTTATAGCAGGTGAGCAGCATGGTTCCTGACATGTTATTACCTTTAGCTGCCCTGTCTTAGTACTGCTGATCTGCAGGGGTCCTGATGGTGGGCCCCTAGAAGCAATTCCACTGGTGGGCCCTAGACATCCCAGTCCGACACTGAATAAATTCATACATGTAATATTATTATGAAACCAGCAAGGTAAAGGAACTGAAAGTACTAAAGCAGAGTTAGACTAAAAAAATTCCTGGTACCCAGAGAGAGTTACCTGTACCGCCAAGGTAGTGTGTACGGAAAGGGAATGCATCGGAACACTTCAGGGAAGGGAGCAGGTGTAAAAAAAGGGGGCTGTGGAGTCAGGGTAGGGGCTAGAAAGGGTACCTTCGACACTCATGGATGTAAGCGGGAGTAGTCTGCTCCAGATCCGGACGAAGAAGGCGGCACAGTCCTGTTACCAAAGTGAGGAAGAGACGTCAAGTGGGGACACCACCAATCCAAGGAAGGAGACCTCGTTGGTTGGGAAACCGGGGGCTAGAGATCGTCCATCCACATGCACAGTTGGGACTCAGTAGAAGAGATCAAAGGCTCCCACAACCAAAACAGAAAATCCAAATGAACTGTAAACAACTCTGCAGGGTAACACTTCACAGCGTGTCTCAACGATGGCAGGGTGAAGGCTATTTAGCCGGAATCCTGTAGGTTTCTTCTCAAGGAGGGTTTTCTTGATTTGAAGTGAGTTCTGAAAAGCCATAATCTGTAGGTTTGGAGCAATTGCTTGAAGGAGGAGGATTTCAGGGCCCATGCCCAGGACTTAGGAACATGTTTTAGGGCTAGAGAATATCCTGACCACATTTTACGGTGCTCTTTTCACTTTGCCCTCAGACGCCCACACACTTCTAAACCACTGAAAGCTTCACCCAATCACTAGCAAGACTGATTTTGAGTAAAAAGCATGTTTAAACATAATGTGTTCAGATATGCTCCGTCACTCCTATTTATGATTTATATCACTAATCTGCCTATAATTGCTTGCATCTTACTAAATTCTCCTATTCCTAACTATTTCTTGCAAATTTGCATGCTTTTCATAACTTTGCTCTGTATGATGCTGGGAGATAATTAAAAGACCCTTCCCTATCTCAACCATAACTTTAATGCCTCATGTTCAAGCTTACAGCACCTTATATAGTGTATATGACATCAGCGCAGTGAGATGTCCACCCACCACTGTCTAATGACTGAGAGAGTGTCAGCTGATGTCAGGTGGTGCTAGAACGTCGCATAGTGACTCACAGACTTGTGTGTCTTCTGTATTTCCTGCTCAATAGATGCGTCGGTGGCCATATTTGTTCATCTGATATGTATCAGCATTTGTTTGGTTTCGTTAAAAAACAAACAATTTGGAATATTCGGCTCGAACCCGGTTTGTGTGAAATTGGTTTTCCCATCTCTAGTGGGGGACATGGTTTGAGCCATATATGTGTTGAACATGAAATGTGTGTGCATTCTTGAATTTGTCAAATATGCATGTGTGCTTTTCACTTGCAAGTTCGAGTTATTAGGATCAGTGATTAGAAACTAGTTAGCTATTTTTAGTTTATGAATTATATGTAGGATTGCATAATATAGTGGGGTTTATTAACTTTCTAATATTTCATCTATTTATATTTTCTTTTACCTTAATGAACTGTAAAATCTCCTTGCATATTAAAGTTTAAAAATATAGCTTAAACTTAAAAAATAATTATATGAAATCACAATTTCCATAAAATAAACTGAACTAAACTACCAAATTTACCAAAAATGTAAGTAGCTAATTTGTAACCATAGAAACGAATCAAGAGTTAACAGAATTACAAGATGGTACTTGAAGCACATGGCAGAAATAGAGCTAGGAAATGAAAACTATTTATTTTTTATATAATTTAAATTTTCTTACATGTACATTAATTTTGATAGGTTTATATATATCTATATATCTATATACAGTGGGGAAAAAAAGTATTTAGTCAGACACCAATTGTGCAAGTTCTCCCACTTAAAAAGATGAGAGAGGCCTGTAATTGACATCATAGGTAGGCCTCAACTATGAGAGACAAAATGAGAAAACAAATCCAGAAAATCACATTGTCTGATTTTTAAAGAATTTATTTACAAATTATGGTGGAAAATAAGCATTTGGTCAATACAATAACAAAAGTTCATCTCAATACTTTGTTATATATCCTTTGTTGGCAATGACAGAAGTCAAACGTTTTCTGTAAGTCTTCACAAGACTGTTGGCACACACTGTTGCTGGTATGTTGGCCCATTCCTCCATGCAGATCTCCTCTAGAGCAGTGATGTTTTGGGACTGTCGCTGGGCAACACGAACTTTCAACTCCCTCCAAAGGTTTTCTATGGGGTTGAGATCTGGAGACTGGCTAGGCCACTCCAGGACCTTGAAATGCTTATTACGAAGCCACTCCTTCGTTGCCCTGGCGGTGTGCTTGGGATCATTGTTATGCTGAAAGACCCAGCCACGTTTCATCTTCAATGCCCTTGCTGATGAAAGGAGGTTTGCACTCAAAATCTCACGAAACATGGCCCCATTCATTCTTTCATGATCACGTACCAGTCGTCCTGGTCCCTTTGCACAGAAACAGCCCCAAAGCATGATGTTGCCACCCCCATGCTTCACAGTAGGTATGGTTTTCTTTGGGTGCAACTCAACATTCACTCTTCTCCATGAGTTGTGTTTCTACCAAACAGTTCTACTTTGGTTTCATCTGACCATATGACATTCTCCCAATACTCTTCTGGAACATCCAAATGCTCTCTAGCAAACTTCAGACGGGCTCGGATATGTACTGGTTTAAGCAGAGGGACACGTCTGGCACTGCAGGATCTGAGTCCCTGGCGGCGTAGTGTGTTACTGACAGTAGCCTTTGTTACGTTAGTCCCAGCTTTCTGCAGGTCATTCACTAGGTCCCCCGTGTGGTTCTGGGATTTTTGCTCACTGTTCTTGTGATCATTTTGACCCCACGGGGTGAGAGCTTGTGTGGAGCCCCTGATCAAGGGAGATTATCAGTGGTCTTGTATGTCTTCCATTTTCTAATTATTGCTCCCACAGTTGATTTCTTCACACCAATCTACTTGCCTATTGCAGATTCAGTCTTCCCAGCCTGGTGCAGGTCTACAATTTTGTTTCTGGTGTCCTTCCACAGCTTTTTGGTCTTTACCATAGTGGAGTTTGGAGTGTGACTGTTTGAGGTTGTGGACAGGTGTCTTTTATACTGATAACAATTTCAAACAGGTGCCATTACTACAGGTAATGAGTGGAGGACAGAGGAGACTCTTAAAGAAGAAGTTACAGGTCTGTGAGAGCCAGAAATCTTGCTTGTTTGTAGGTGACCAAATACTTATTTTCCACCATAATTTGAAAATAAATTCTTAAAAAAATCAGACAATCTGATTTTCTAGGTACATTTTCTCATTTTGTCTCTCATAGTTGAGGTCTACCTATTATGTCAATTATAGGCCTCTCTCATCTTTTTAAGTGGGAGAACTTGCACAATTGGTGGCTGACTAAATACTTTTTTTCCCCACTGTATATATAGTACGATGATTTCTCTTCTTTTTTTTCATTGTGTATAAAATTTCTTCAACATAAAAATAGGCAAGATATGTTTCTAGGAGACCAAAGCGTTTGGTTGAACACTGCATCACTTCACTAAATCCAGAGCACACCATACATTGTATATGACTGTGCTTTGTATTGTAACTCGACCCCATTCACTTGAATGAGACTGGGCTGCTGCTGTATTATGTGACCAATGAATATGATGATTTTTGGCAGTGATGAGACCAACGTCTTTGATCTCCTTTGATGGCTGGCTGACCGTCCATCATAAATGTATGTAGGCGTAACTAGGAATGGCTTGGCCCCAAGGCGAACATTTGACATGGGCCCCCCCCCCCTCGTACCGCTGCCCCCAATCTCCCCCCGGACCTCCCCCCTCCAACCCCCCCCCAAAAAAAACGCATTTCTGCGCACACTAGTATGTGCCATAGTGGCTCCTGCACACAGTATTATGCCCCATAGTGGCCCCTGCACACAGTATCATGCCCCATAGTGGCCCCTGCACACAGTATCATGTCCCATAGTGACCCCTGCACACAGTATCATGCCCCATAGTGGCCCCTGCACACAGTATCATGTCCCATAGAGGCCCCTGCACACAGTATTATATCCCATAGTGTCCCCTGCACACAGTATTATGCCCCATAGTGGCCCCTGAACACAGTATCATGTCCCATAGTGGCCCCTGCACACAGTATCATGCCCCATAGTGGCCCCTGCACACAGTATCATTCCCCATAGTGGCCCCTGCACACAGTATTATATCCCATAGTGGCCCCTGCACACAGTATTATGCCCCATAGTGGCCCCTGCACACAGTATTATATCCCATAGTGGCCCCTGCACTGAGTATTTTGCCCCATTGTGGCCCCTGCAGTGAGTATTTTGCCCCATAGTGGCCCCTACACACACTATTATTCCCCATAGTGGTCCCTGCACACAGTATTATATCCCATAGTGGCCCCTGCACTGAGTATTTTGCCCCATAGTGGCCCCTGCACACACTATTATATGTCCCATTGTGGACCACCCATGAACAATTATTATACTCTGGGGTCTTTTCAGACCCCAGAGTATAATGATCGGAGACCCAGGGGAGGATAGAAACATAAAAAAACAACGTTGCTTACCTGTTCCTCGCTCTGGTCCAGTCCCTGCTACTTCGGCCTTCTTCAATTTGGACAAGGCCGGCGTCACGTGATGCGGGCCGGCGTCACAACGCAAAATGACGTCGGCTGACGTCTGGGACGTCACCAAACAGGCCCGAAACCTGGAGTAGCGTAGGAGAGGTAAGTACATTGTTTTATATGTTCCCTCACCAACTCTGGGCCTCCGACTATTATACTCCCGGGCCCTGTGGCAGCTGCTACCCCGATAGTTACGCCCCTGAATGTATGCCCTCTTGGGAGCTAGAGAGAAAAGGATTTTGATACCAGCAAAAATATTGGTTGGTCAGCAGCATATAGTCAAGGAAGGATTCTCTGGGGGAGGCTGAAGCACAAAGGGAGCATGATTACTATGTGGGGGGCACTGACAGGGGATGGGGATGATCTAAAGCTTGTGTGCACAGATATTTTGTGAACATGTCTTCATGGCGATTTTTGCCCAGATAGAGAGGGAAAGTGAAATGCTGTTAAAATATACGAATGAGACACAGATGGGTGTGACAAGTTATGAAGGGTGGCCAAGCCAAGATTTTGCACAAGGGCTGTGAGCCTTTAGTTATGCCTCTGGGCACAATCTATCCACCAGTACAGTACAGACCAAAAGTTTGGACACACCTTCTCATTCCAAGAGTTTTCTGTATTTTCATGACTATAAAAATTGTAGATTCACACTGAAGGCATCAAAACTATGAATTAACACATGTGGAATTATATACTTAACAAAAAAGTGTGAAACAACTGAAAATATGTCTTATATTCTAGGTTCTTCAAAGTAGCCACCTTTTGCTTTGATTACTGCTTTGCACACTCTTGGCATTCTCTTGATGAGCTTCAAGAGGTAGTCACCTGAAATGGTTTACACTTCACAGGTGTTCCCTGTCAGGTTTAATAAGTGGGATTTCTTGCCTTATAAATGGGGTTGGGACCATCAGTTGTGTTGTTCAGAAGTCAGGTGGATACACAGCTGATAGTCCTACTGAATGGAGTGTTAGAATTTGTATTATGGCAAGAAAAAAGCAGCTAAGTAAAGAGAAACGAGTGGCCATCATTACTTTAGGAAATGAAGGTCAGTCAGTCCGAAAAATCGGGAAAACTTTGAAAGTGTCCCCAAGTGCAGTGGCCAAAACCATCAAGCACTACAAAGAAACTGGCTCACATGAGGACCGCCCCAGGAAAGGAAGATCAAAAGTCACCTCTTCTGCGGAGGATAAGTTCATCCGAGTCACCAGCCTCAGAAATCGCAGGTTAACAGCAGCTCAGATTAGAGACCAGGTCAATGCCACACAGAGTTCTAGCAGCAGACACATCTCTACAACAACTGTTAAGAGGAGACTGTGTGCAGCAGGCCTTCATGGTAAAATAGCTGCTAGGAAACCACTGCTAAGGAAAGGCAACAAGCAGAAGAGACTTGTTTGGGCTAAAGAACACAAGGAATGGATATTAGACCTGTGGAAATCTGTGCTTTGGTCTGATGAGTCCAAATTTGAGATCTTTGGTTCCAACCACCGTGTCTTTGTGCGACGCAGAAAAGGTGAACGAATGGACTCTACATGCCTGGTTCCCACCGTGAAGCATGGAAGAGGAGGTGTGATGGTGTGGGGGTGCTTTGTTGGTGACACTGTTGGGGATTTATTCAAAATTGAAGGAATACTGAACCAGCATGGTTACCATAGCATCTTGTAGTGGCATGCTATTCCATCCGGTTTGCGTTTATTTGGACCATCATTTATTTTTCAACAGGACAATGACCCCAAACACACCTCCAGACTGTGTAAGGGCTATTTGACCAAGAAGGAGAGTGATGGGGTGCTTCGCCAGATGACCTGGTCTCCACAGTCACCAGACCTGAACCCAATCGAGATGGTTTGGGGTGAGCTGGACCGCAGAGTGAAGGCAAAAGGGCCAACAAGTGCTAAGCATCTCTGGGAACTCCTTCAAGACTGTTGAAAGACCATTTCAGGTGACTACCTCTTGAAGCTCATCAAGAGAATGCCAAGAATGTGCAAAGCAGTAATCAAAGCAAAAGGTGGCTACTTTGAAGAACCTAGAATATAAGACATATTTTCAGTTGTTTCACACTTTTTTGTTAAGTATATAATTCCACATGTGTTAATTCATAGTTTTGAAGCCTTCAGTGTGAATCTCCAATTTTTATAGTCATGAAAATACAGAAAACTCTTGGAATGAGAAGGTGTGTGCAAACTTTTGGTCTGTACTATATATGTTGTAATGCCAGTGCCAAAGTTTTCAAACTGGCAACACATTTCTAAAGGTGTAATCCTCACTAGTAATATATTATATTGTTGGCATAAAATTAAATAGCATGGAACAAATTACATAAATGGCTTATAAAACTTAGCAAACACAAATTTTACATAGCAAACCAAGAGGTATCTATACTGTGATAGGGTCAATAATAATCCTTAGCAATAATAAAGAAATACAACAATTCTGTCAGCCAGTGGGGTGGACCCATTTTCAACCCTCCTAAACACTGAACATATTTTTTTGATTACGAACGTGGCTGTGAACAGCAGGGCCAGCTCCAGGTTTGTGTTGACCCTTGGGCAACAGAGCCTCAGTGGGCCCCTTTTGGAGCAACTCATGCGCACAACAGCAGGGAGTTGTGTAGTTCAAGAGGGGTGTTTTCTGCGAGCAGAAATGCTGTATACTAAGAAAAACTGCTGCACAACATGTTGTGCCTCCCACTAGTCAAAGGCCTTAATCAGGACCCAGAGGCCTGGTTGTGGGGTTACGACCCCAAGTTATGGAACTGGTGGACGAGCTTTCAGCGGCTGCTGTACAAGCTGTTCCTGGGACTCTGGCTGGAGACCCTATCCCACCGCCTGACGTACGCCCATGAAGGCCTACTACTCTGGCTGGGCTCCAACTACTGAAAGTGGAGGAGGAGAAGGCTTGCTCCTGTCGATGAGCTGGACGGGAGCCACCTATTGAGGGCGAGGTGCCTGACTGGAGGTGAGCTACAGTAATAGACTTTGACCAGGTAACTGGATATATTGCGGAGTCTGGAGATTACCTCAATCTATTTGTGAACCGGTGGTCGATCAAGAAGCCTGGGTTGCCTGAATTTCTATATAATCTGCATCCAGGTGAGAAGGTTGAGTTTACTCTTAAGACTGGCCCTAAGGGATTCTGAGCAGTTGATGTGGATCGGATCCCTTTGTCACCACCACTACAAAAAGTGTAGGAGGAGTCAGCCATCCCAATGGGGGCCTGCAACCAACAGCTGCAGGTTTTGCCTATCGTCCACTTCCCTCTGGGCTTGCACCTACATCACCGCCACGCCCTGCTCCTGCAACTACTCTCCCTGCTGTCCTGAGTACTATCATCATCTCAGGAGGAGACCACATATCTTTGAGAGATCACTCTGCCACTCCTGCAGCTGCACAGCAGGCCGCACCACCTGAGTACAGGAGCACCATGAACCCTACCACCATTACAGCCTTCTACTGGACCATGGAGAGAGATCGGGCCAATGTTTGCAGGAGTTGTCTGGTTTGCTGGAGCCACCACTTTTGCCAGCTTCACCGCCCAAGTCTTCAGTACCACCACCTGCAGAGACTGAGCACTGAGGAAGTTGCCACCAGTTAAGATTTGTGTCCCCCAGTCAACAGCTGGATGGGGTGATCAAGATTTGTGCCCTCCAGTCCACCTGGCTGCAGTGATACACCTAGCTTTGTGCCCTCCCTGGACTCCCTGTGTTGTTTTCTTCACCCATGTTCCCCTTCCTTTCCTTGCCTTTGACTGACCAGTCAAGTCAACTGTATTTTATATATGGTCAAGTCAATTTTTGTATATATTCTATATATACAGTCATATGAAAAAGTTTGGGCACCCCTATTAATCTTAATCATTTTTAGTTGTAAATATTTGGGTGTTTGCAACAGCCATTTCAATTTGGTATATCTAATAACTGATGGGCACAGTAATATTTCAGGATTGAAATGAGGTTTATTGTACTAACAGAAAATGTGCAATATGCATTAAACCAAAATTTGACCGGTGCAAAAATTTGGGTACCCTTATCATTTTATTGATTTGAATACTCCTAACTACTTTTTACTGACTTACTGAAGCACAAAATTGGTTTTGTAACCTCACTGAGCTTTGAACTTCATAGCCAGGTGTATCCAATCATGAGAAAAGGTATTTAAGGTGGCCAGTTGCAAGTTGTTCTCCTATTTGAATCTCCTCTGAAGAGTGGCATCATGGGCTCCTCAAAACAACTCTTAAATGATCTGTAAATAAAGATTGTTCAACATAGTTGTTCAGGGAAAGGATACAAAAAGTTGTCTCAGAGATTTAACCTGTTAGTTTCCACTGTGAGGAACATAGTAAGGAAATGGAAGACCACAGGGACAGTTCTTGTTAAGCCCAGAAGTGGCAGGCCAAGAAAAATATCAGAAAGGCAGAGAAGAAGAATGGTGAGAACAGTCAAGGACAATCCACAGACCACCTCCAAAGAGCTGCAGCATCATCTTGCAGCAGATGGTGTCACTATGCATCAGTCAACAATACAGCACACTTTGCACAAGGAGAAGCTGTATGGGAGAGTGATGCGAAAGAAGCCGTTTCTGAAAGCACGCCACAAACAGAGTCGCCTGAGGTATGCAAAAGCACATTTGGACAAGCCAGCTTCATTTTGGAAGAAGGTCCTGTGGACTGATGAAACAAAGATTGAGTTGTTTGCTCATACAAAAAGACGTTATGCATGGCGTCCAAAAAACACAGCATTCCAAGAAAAACACTTGCTACCCACTGTAAAATTTGGTGGAGGTTCCATCATGCTTTGGGGCTGTGTGGCCAATGCCGGCATCGGGAATCTTGTTAAAGTTGAGGGTCGCATGGATTCAACTCAGTATCAGCAGATTCTTGAGAATAATGTACAAGAATCAGTGACGAATTTGAAGTTACGCCGGGGATGGATATTTCAGCAAGACAATGATCCAAAACACAGCTCCAAATCTACTCAGGCATTCATGCAGAGGAACAATTACAATGTTCTGGAATGGCCATCCCAGTCCCCAGACCATTGAACATCTATAGGATAATTTGAAGCGGGCTGTCCATGCTCGGCGACCATCAAACTTAACTGAACTGGAATTGTTTTGTAAAGAGGAATGGTCAAAAATACCTTCATCCAGTATCCAGGAACTGATTAAAAGCTACAGGAAGCGACTAGAGGCTGTTATTTTTGCAAAAGGAGGATCTACTAAATATTAATGTCACTTTTCTGTTGAGGTGCCCATACTTTTGCACCGGTCAAATTTTGGTTTAATGCATATTGCACATTTTCTGTTAGTACAATAAACCTCATTTCAATCCTGAAATATTACTGTGTCCATCAGTTATTAGATATATCAAATTGAAATGGCTGTTGCAAACACCCAAATATTTAGAACTAAAAATGATTAAGATTAATAGGGGTGCCCAAACTTTTTCATATGACTGTATCTAGAAGGTTAGAATCTGAGGTGGGTGTGGTATTGTAAAATAATATCCTGCTAATTGTAAAATACTTTACAATCCAATGAAATCCTTACGTGTTGACCCATAAGGTAACATTATTGGAGGATTCAGCTTCTTATAAAAACATGGAAACCTTCCAGCATAACAGAAATATCAGTCAATGTCTTACATCATAGGAGAAGTTCAGTGTTAGGTTTCTTCAAGATGGTTCTCTTGCAGACATCTTGGTTCATGCTTATTCATCAATGTGTGTTGGTCTTCTGTAGAACAATTCTGCCATCCTTCCAAGGTGTCAGAGGAAGTAAGACAGGTCGGACCAGCCCAGGACAGGCCCCGCTCAGCTCTGTTTTTTTTGGGTTTTTTTTAAAGCGGCCTGTCCTGGGCTGGTTTACATTAAATAGTAAAAATGCCGCCCCCGGACAGTGCCGCCTGAGGCAGCCGCCTCACTTCGCCTCATTAGCGGTGCGCCCCTGTGAAAGCCTTATCTTTATCCAGCCACTGGTGACATGCTTGAGTAATCTGGTGGATACACATCTTCAAAGACCTTTCCCCATTACAGCACAAAGAGCGACAATGGGTTCTATAAGTATCTGGGGTTATAGTATAATAGTCTAGTACAGCTTGCTGTATTTTCTCATAATAAGCGGGCTAAATATCATAGAAAACCAATGTGGCTAACTACAACTGTAAGGAGTGCAAAGAGGGATACAAAGAAAGTGTTTAACCTTTTCCCGACATCCGCTGTAATAGTACGGTGGATGTCGGATACTTAAATATGACAGCCTCTTTGGGACCCGAGCAGCCGCCATAGCCGCCAGTTTTCTGCTGTATTATACAGCAGACACCCAGCGCTAATGTCCACGAGCAATGATCGCGGGCATTAACCCCTCTGGCGCCTCGATCAAAGCTGACCGAGGCGCCATTTTGCCGCGGATCGCCGGCACCCGGAACAAGTTCCGGGGCTGGCGTCCCATCGCTATGACAGCTGGGAGCCTTGTGAAGGCTCCCAGGCCTGTCTTTCATTAACTTCTATTGCAGGCTACTCTATGTAACCTGCAATAGAAGCGCTGTATTTTTGCAATGCATTAGCATTGTAATGCATTGCATAAGTGACTCCCTGGGGTTCAAGATCCCTTAGGGGGTCTAATAAATGGAAAAAAAAAAATCTAAAAAAAAAAAAATCAAAAAAATATTTAAATTTCAAATCACCCCCCTTTCCCTAGAACACATATAAAAGTAGTTAAATACTGTGAAACACATACACATTATGTATCCCTGTGTCTGAAAACGCCTGGTCTACAAATGTATAAAAATATTTTTCCTGTACGGTAAATGCCGTAGCGGAAAAAAAAAAAATCAAAAGTGCCAAACCGCCGTTTTTTCACTGTTTTGCCACTGATAAAAATTTGAATAAAAAGTGATCAAAGCAATAGCAATTCCCCAAAAAGATATAACTAAAAAGTACACCTGGTCCCACAAAAAAAGACGCCCTATGCATCCCCATACACGGTAAAAAAGTTACGGGGGTGTCAGAATATGGCGACTTTTAAAAAAAAAAAAAATTTTTGCACAGTTTTGGATTTTTGTTAAGGGGTTAAAATGTAAATAAAACCATATAAATTTGGTATCCCTGGAATTGCACTGAATACAGATGACATGTCATTTTGGCTGTAGAGCAAACGCCGTAAAAACAAAGCCCGTAAGAAAGTGACACAAATGCACTTTTTCTTCAAATTCACCCCATTCTGAATTTTTTTTCCAGCTTCCCAGTACAGAATAATAAATGCATCATGAAAAAAAATTTGTCCCGCAAACATTAAGACCTCATATGGCTCTGAGAACGGAAAAATAAAAAAGTTATTCAGTTTGGAAGAGGGGGGGGGGGGAGTCAAAAACGAAAATCAAAAAATTCCCCTGGCGTGAAGGGGTTAAAGAACTAAAACATGAAAGTAGTGATGTGGCATTAAACATTTTTAAAGAGATAAATAAATTGTGTAAAAGACAAACAAAGAAGTCAAAGATGGAAATAATTGCCAAGGAAAGTAAAAATAATCCAAAATTATTCTAACGACAGTTAGTTATTATTAACTACTGTGAGAAGGTGACAGGTAAAGTTCTGGAAGGTCGCTTTGTCTCCCCCAGATTCCTCACTTATGTATGGTAAGTGAGGTTACACAGATACAGTTGTGCTAAAAAGTTTACATACCCTGGCAGATTTTTTGTTTTTTTGGCCTTTTTTCAGAGAATATGAATGATAACACAAAAGCTTTTTCTCCACTCATGGTTAGTGGTTGGTTGAAGCCATTTATTGTCAAACTTCTGTGTTTTCTCTTTTTAAATCATAATGACAACCAAAAACATCAAAATGACTCTGTTCAAAAGTTCACATACCCTAGTTCTTAATACTGTGTATTGCACCCTCTAACATCAATGACAGCTTGAAGTCTTTTATGGTAGTTGTGGATGAGGCTCTTTATTTTCTCAGATGGTAAAACTGCCCATTCTTCTTGGCAAAAAGTCTACAGTTCCTCTAAATTCCGGGGCTGACTTGCATGTACTGCGTGCTTGAGATCTCCCCAGAGTGGCTCAATGATACTGAGGTCAGGAGACTGAGATGGCCACTCCAGAACCTTCACTTTCTTCTGCTGTAGCCAATGACATGTCGACTTGGCCTTGTGTTTTGGATCGTTGTCATGTTGGAAGGTCCAAGTACGTCCCATATGCAGCTTCCTGTCTGATGAGTGAAAATTTGTCTCCAGTATTTGCTGATAACATGCTGCATTCATCTTTCCTTCAACTTTGACCAAGTTTCCTGTGCCTTTGAAGCTCACACATCGCCACATCATCAGTGATCCACCTCCGTGCTTTACAGTAGGAATGGTGTTCCTTTCATCATAGGCCTTGTTGACACCTCTCCAAATGTAACGTTTATGGTTGTGGCCAAAAAGTTTGATTTTTGTCTCATCACTCCAAATTACCTTGTTCCAGAAGTTTTGAGGCTTGTCTCTGTGCTGTTTGGCATATTGAAGGCGAGATTCTTTGTGGTATTTGCGCAGTAATGGCTTTCTTCTGGCAACTCGACCATGCAGCCCATTTTTCTTCAAGTGCCTCCTTATTGTGCATCTTGAAACAGCCACACCGATAGTTTTCAGAGAGTCCTGTATTTCAGCTGATGTTATGTGTGGGTTTTTCTTTGCATCCCGAACAATTTTCCGAGCAGTTGTGGCTGAAATTTTGGATGGTCTACCTGGTTTCTGGGCATGTTATCAGGCCAAAATCACCAGGGTATGTGAACTTTTGAACAGGGTAATTTTAATGTTTTTGGTTGTCATTATGATTTAAAAAGAGAAAACACAGAAGTTTGACAATAAATGGCTTCGACAAACCACTAACCATGAGTGGGAAAAAAGTTTTTGTGTTATTATTCATATTCTCTGAAAAAAGGCCAAAAAAACAAAAAATCTGCCAGGGTATGTAAACTTTTCAGCACAATTGTATCTTTAACAAAACCTCAGCTGTGAGAAGGCCTTTCTGTTAACCACTTCTTGTCCTACTAGGGAGGGACCTTCAAGCACAGGTGGGAGCTGGGCCTCATTAAAGGCCTATAAAAGGTTGTCAAGACCTCAGTCCTGAGGAGAGAGGAGGAGCCGGGTTCTGTCCACAACTTGTGAAGACTGGTGTGAACTGCTGCCACTGTGTTTTGCCCTGTATATTGACCGTGTGGCTGAAGCAAGCCACACGTACAGTTAGGACACTACCTGTTTAGTTAGTAGCTCAGACGAGCAGGAGTTTTTGTTACTATTTTTGCTTGACTGTTAAGGCTTGTTTATTTTCATTATTTTCAAAATAAATGTACACATAGTTCCCAACTGTTCTGCATCTGGCGGGACAGTCCCAATTTTACACTGCGGTCCCGGATAGCTTACAGTTTGTCCCGCTATGCCCCTGAAGTGTTTTGCTGTTAACAAACTTTATTAGAGTAGGGTAAAGGCTAAATGGTAGATGCTAAATCCTAGTGGGCTAAAGGACCTTTGATGACGTCAGGGCCGGTTTTAGACAAAGTGGGGCCCTGGACAAAATTAAAAGTGGGGCCCCAAATGCTGATATGCAAACAACATAATCGTCTTGCAGTGACAACCCCTATAATAACGCCTCCATTCTGCCAACAAAAAAGTAATAACAAGCCCCATTTTACCACACACAATTCAGATGAGCACCTTTGAACCGCCTAATAGATTTTTGTACCCAGTCATAAGTTATTATAGCGCCTCCTTATAAATAATAGCCCCTACTTATAAATAATAGTACACCTTTAGCAGTAATAGCACCCTTATAAATGATAAATAGTGCCCTGTATCAATAATATTCCCCCTTATCAGTAACAGTCACCCCGTAAAAATAATACTGCTCCCTTATTAATAATAGCCCCCTCATAAATAATAGTTACCCTTATAAATAATAGTCTCCATTATCACTAATAGCCCCCTTTATAAATAAGCCCACTTAACAATTATACCCCCTTATAAATAGTTCCCGTCTTATAAATAATAGGCTCCCCCTTATAAGGGATGCCTTATATATAATAGTTCCCCCTTATAATAGCCCCCTCATATTTAAGTTTCCCAATTATATATAGTAACCCACCATTATACATAATAGTTCTCCGTTATACAGTGTCGTACTGAAGGGCCTTAGGCCCACCAGAGGAACTTCCTGCTAATAGCCTACACCACGGCTCCTTCACTGAAGTGTTACATATGTGCTGACTATCTGGTGTTACTGAGCATGTTCCCAGTATAGTCAGCCCCTATAGTACTCTGCAGGCCCCAATAACTTCATTGCCGGTTCATGCACAGTACTGTATGGGGAATGACATGGTCATGGAGCACTACACGTATGTGCAAGATTATAGTGAGGGAGCTGTGATGCAGACATAGCACACAGGGCTCCCAGCAGGAATTTTGGGGCCCCCCCCCATAGTATAATGCTACACATGATATATAATGCTCCACGGTATAAAATGCTCCCCTGAGCCCTCCACAGTTTCCCCACATGGTATATAATGCTCCACAGTGGACCCACACAGTATAAAATGCTCCCCTAAGCCCCCCATAGTGACCCCACATGGTATATAAGGCTCCACACAGTATACTACCTCTTAGTGGCCCCAGACAGTACAATTTGCTCCCCAGCAGCCCCACACAATATAATATGCTCCATACAGTATAATATGCATCCCACAGTGCCCCCCCAGTATAGTGCTCCACAGTGGCCTCCACACAGTATAGTATACTGCCCAGAGGGGTTCCCCCAGTATAATGCTCCACAGTGGTCCCCCACAGTATAATATGCATCCCCCAGTCCCCCAGTATAATGCTCTACAATGGCCCCACAGAGTATAATATGCTCCCGAGAAGCCCCACAACAATATAATAAACTCCACAGTGGCCCCACACAGTATAACAGGCTCCCCACACTGCCCCTTTCCCCCCAGTATAAGGCTCCACAGTGGCCCATAGTATAATATGCTCCCCAGAGGGCCCCCGCTAGTATAATGCTCCACAGTGCCCCCACCAGTATTTTGCTTCACAGTGGCCCCACACAATATATTATGCTCCCCAAAGTGTCCCCCAGTATAATGCTCCTTAGTTCCCCCCAAATAATGCCCCACAGTGGCGCCATGCAATATAATATACCCTGCAGATGGCCCCCCCAGAATAATGCTCCACAGTGACCCCGCACAGTATAACATGCTCCAAAATGGCCTCCACACAGAGGCCCCATACAGTATAATATGCTATCCAGATGGCCCCTCCAGTTAAATACTCCAAAGTGGTCCCACACAGTATAATATGCTATCCAGAGGGCCCCCTCCCCAGTATAATGCTCCACAGGGGCCCCACACAGTAAAATATGCTATCCAGAGGGCCACCTCCCCAGTATAATGCTCCACAGGGGCTCCACAGAATATAACATGCTCTCCAGAGCCCCCCCCCACATTATAATGCTCCACAGAGGCCCCATATAGTATAATATGCCATCCAAAGCGCCCCCCTCCCCAGTATAAAGCTCCACAGGGGCCTCACACTGTATAATGTGCTATACAGAGGGCCCCCTCCCCAGTATAATGCTACACAGGGGCCCCACACAGTAAAATATGCTCTCCAGAGGGCTCCCTCCCCAGTGAAATGCTCCACAGGAGCCCCATACAGTAAAATATGTTATCCAGAGGGCCCCTCCCCAGTATAATGCTCCACAGTGGCCCCACACTGTATAATATTCTATCCAGAGGGCTCCCTCCCCAGTATAATGCTCCACAAGGGCCCCACACTGTATAATATGCTATCCAGAGGGCTCCCCCCAGTATAATGCTCCACAGAGGCCCCACACTGTATAATATGCTATCCAGAGGGCCCCCTCCCCAGTATAATGCTCCACAAGGGCCCCACACTGTATAATAGACTATCCAGAGGGCCCCCTCCCCAGTATAATGCTCCACAGTTGCCCTACAGACTCCCTTAGTGCTATCATTATATTATACTCTGGGGTCTCTTCAGACCCCAGAGTATAATAATCGAAGGCCCAGGGAAGGTGAGGGAAAATAACAAACAGTTATAATTACCTTGCCTTATCTCTCCTGGGCCTCCTTGCGCTGCTCCGCTATCCCTGCCGGCGCCAGGCTTCCTCTTCTCTGCGGTTGACGTCACGCATTGTGGAAGCCTGTGATTGGGCCGCAGCGGTTACGTGAGCATGCCCCACGTGATTGCTGAGGCCGAGGCCGAGGCCGAGGCCAGGCCGAGGCGGTGATGTCCGGAACGCCAGAAGATGAAGTCGGATGCAAGGACAGGTGAGTAAAAATGTTTGTTATTTTTACTCACCTCGGAAAGGGGCCCTGCGGCACATGACGCTGGGTCCCTTTCTGTTATTGATATGGCCAGGCCTGACTCCGGGACCCTTTGGGGTTGGGGCCCTGGGGAATTGCCCAGTTTCCCCCCCCCCCTAACGCCAGCCCTGGAAGACGTCATGACCATGTGATCAGACTCGTGTGGGCGGAGCTATTCTGGATACTGCGGGAAAGACTGTGATGTTACACAGAAAGCTGGGAACAGAGAGTGATGGAAGAGACAGAGAGACAGCATGTGTGAGCAAGAGGGGGGAACTGGGGGCAGATGTAGGGGGCAGTTAAACTGAAGGCAGATAAGGGGGCAATTAAACTGGTGGCAGATAAAGGGGGCAATTAAAATGGGGGCAGATAAAGGAGGACATTAAGATGGTGGCAGATAAAGGGGGACATTAAACTAGGGGCAGATGCAGGGGGGACATTAAACTGGGGGGGGCAGATGGAGGGTGAAATTAAACAGTGTGGGTAGCTGGAGGGGTCATGTCTGCCTCTAGTTGCCCCCAGTTTAATGTCCCCCTCCAACTACTCCCACTGTTTAATGTCCCCCTCCAGCTACCCCCCACGGTTTAATGTCCTCCTCTAGTTGCCCCCACTTTAATGTCACCCTCCAGCTGCCCCATAGTTTAATGTCACCCTCCAGCTGCCCCAGTTTAATGCTCCCCTCTAGTTTCCGCCAGTTTAAACTGGGGCATGAGGAGAGGGACTTAATACTGTGGGGCAATTGGAGCGAAACATTATAATGTGGGGGCATATAATGTTAGGGTGACTGTAGGAGCATTATATTGTGTGGGGGCACATGGAAAAATAGATGAGAATGGGCGGAGTCAATGTAGAAGTGGGTGGAGCTAAATTTGCCGCAGAGCGCCGCATATTTTGTCCCTCTTTCTGCCCTTTGAAAGTTGGGAGGTATGTGTACAGGGTAAAACCTGTTGGAACTTGATTTTTGTGTCCGTCTCTGACTGTCTGGGTCCGCTGCTGCTACCACTGAGCCTATCATCACACATTTGGTGCTTCAGATGTGGGCAAACCCAGTTTAAAACTGATCTTAAAGAGACAAACACCTATTGGAAGGGTACATCACTTGACTTTTTCTGAAAGTCTCCCGCCCAGGTCTCAAATGTATGACCTTGTTTACCTGGTAAAGAAGTGGCTACATCCTGAAGAGACCTCCCCTGCACAGATGATGGAAGTGGTCTAAGGCAAGTACATCCGGTCGCTCCCACCTAAAATTCAACGCTGGGTTGGCCAAGCAGGTCCTACGACGGCAGACCAGCTAGTATGCCTAGTGGAAAGATATTGAGCCACTGAAGAGCTCCTGCAGACACCCTCCAGCCCAGCAACCCCAAGAACTGGTAAGATGATACCAACCATTAGGGGTGTGTGGAAGGCTGGGATGGAAGGATGTTCACAAGGGGAACAGGCAGCTGGGACTGTGACCTATAGCCCCAAAACTCAAAATAGGGACCAATCCCGTAAACGATGTTGGCAGTGCCACGGGTTATGTCACATGGCTGCATACTGTCCCCTAACAACTGAGCCCATGGACTGTAGCAGTTCCCGGCGAGTCTCGTTTTTTGCCCACCCTGCCTGTTTAGTGGAACTTGCAACTGACTGATTCCCAAATGTGTGTGATAACTGGGGGGGGGGGCACCCTGTTTCTGCTCTCCTGGACTCTGGGAGTATGGTGACCCTGGTGCGTGCAACTCTGGTAGACCCGGCACTATACAGTACAATGGACGTACTATTGGTGTTTTGTTAGCTGGCAACATTGAAGGTTAGGGGGAAGTACCCAAGATGCCTTAACTTGAGGTGTCCCATGACAATTTTGGAACCGCTCAACTCCAAGATCCAAACTTGTCTCAAAAAGTGATAAATGGTAAGCCCCAATATCTGGGGGCTGGCCCAGAGTTTCCTTATTTTGTCCTGAATCAAGAATTATTGTACAGAGTAAACAAAGTAAGAGGTGAAATTATTGAGCAATTGGTGGTACCTCTTTCAAAAAGTGGTTATGGAATTAGCCCAGAAGCATATGCTGGGAGGACATGTGGTTTATGAGAAGACCAAAGAACGCATATTACAGCGTTTCTATTGGCCGGGTGTTGATGGACATGTACGAGAGTATTATAGCTCATGCCCGGTGTGCCAACTAACTGCTCCACTGACACACTTCAGGAGTCCTTTAGTACCCTGCCTATTATAGAGGTGCAGTTTGAACGGATAGCCATGGATTTGGTGGGTCCTTTTGTAAAGTCTAGTATCAAAAAAAGAAAAAAATTAAATGCGGGCACTACAAAACTGCACAATGTGAATATGGGAATAAACAGGATACTTACACACGTGGACATAATTGTTGGTACCCCTCGTTTAATGAAAGAAAAACCCACAATGGTCACAGAAATAACTTGAATCTGACAAAACTGGAATTTGCCAAACTACATGTTGACAAGCCACAAAGCTTCTGGGAGAATGTCCTATGGACAGATGAGACAAAAATTGAAATTTTTGGCAAGGCACATCAGCCCTATGTTCACAGATGGAAATATGAAGCATATCTTAAAAAGACTGTGAAAACATGGAGGAGGTTCTGTTATGTTCTGGGGCTGCTTTGCTGCATCTGGCACAGTGTGTCTTGAATCTGTGCAGGGTACAATGAAATCTCAAGACTATCAAGGGATTCTAGAGAGAAATGTGCTGCCCAGTGTCAGAAAGCTTGGTCTCAGTCGCAGGTCATGGGTCATGCAACAGGTTAATGACCCAAAACACACAGCTAAAAACACCCAAGAATGGCTAAGAGGAAAACATTGGACTATTCTGAAGTGGCCTTCTATGAGCCCTGACCTAAATCCTATTGAGCATCTTTGGAAGGAGCTGAAACATGCCGTCTGGAAAAGGCACCCTTCAAACCCGAGACAACTGGAGCCGTTTGCTCATGAGGAATGGGCCAAAATACCTGTTGAGAGGTGCAGAAGTCTCATTGACAGTTATAGGAATCGTTTGATTGCAGTGATTGCCTCAAAAGGTTGTGCAACAAAATATTAAGTTAAGGGTACCATCATTTCTGTCCAGGCCTGTTTCATGAGTTTTCTTTTTTTAAAAATTCTGTTGAAGCATGGTTGAAAAGCAATGTCTGACTTTCATTTGTTCATTTTCATAGAATTTTTATACTGTATATTATTACTTTTGTCAGATTCAAGTTATTTCTGTGACCATTGTGGTTTTTCTTTCATTAAACGAGGGGTACCAACAATTTTGTCCATGTGTGTAGCTGGTGCTCTTGCTTTAAATGCTGCAGAAGATAGTCCAGGGAGACGCTGAAAGTAATACAGTCCAAATGTCCACAGAGAAAGAAGATGAACAGCGGTACGCAACCAGACTTCAGTGCTTCTTTATTGGGATCAAATACAAACAGGCATACCAGGGACAAGGTGAGCAGCAGCAACTGGTGTTTCTCGCAGCAAGCACTTCTCCAGGCTACTGTCTGACATACATGTAGGAACGCCTTTAAATAGCGGCGAATCCACCCACGGGTGTGTCAGAAACACCCAGCGCTCATTAGACAGGTCTCTGTATGACAGTGCACAAGCACCGTTGCCACGGCACCCAGGCAAGCCAAACCAAAATGTGATTTAAAAACAAAGCGCTAGATATACAAATCACAGGTAATACACATTCTATCAAAAGTCAGGCTGACTATACATAATGTACCTAGTGAAATATTCTTTATCCAGTAAAGTTAAGAAAGCTGGAATGATATAGTATTAGAGTTAATCAACAACAGCATATAAATAAACCTCATGCTAGTCATGGGCTACCAATATTATATGGCAACCTTTGCAGGACTACAAGCCATTTCCTATAACTTTTCTTAAAGCAATAGTTACAAACTATATATCATGGTGAAATACCTAAAGGGCAGTTCAGTGGCTCAGTGGTTAGCACTGCAGCCTTGCAGTGCTGGAGTCCTGGGTTTGAATCCCACCAAGGATAACATCTGCCAGGAGTTTGTATGTTCTCCCTGTGTTTGTGTGGGTTTCCTCCAGGTACTCTGGTTTCTTCCCAAACTCTAAAGACATACTGGTAGGGAATATTGATTGTAATCCCTATATGGGACAGTGACTGTCAATGTCTGTAAAGTACTGCAGGATAAGATGGTGCTATGTAAGTAAGCATAATAAAGAAGTTTCTTAAGTCATAAACTACAAAAACGCACTCATTTCTATCCTGTCAATGGGCTCAGGACTTTGGTCCTCCCTCTAGGATTGATACCTATCTCTTCAATGCTTGCAAATCGCAGGACTCTGGTATCACCTCCATGTACCTCTCTCATTTGTTCTATGAACTGGGAACAACCTTGTCCAGTGGAAATTGATTTTACATGCTCTCTGAAACGTGTGTGCAAATTCCTGATTGTCTTACCGATGTAAAAGCATTGACAATAAAAAAAAAAAAAAAAAACTTCTTCTTACAGTTTATAAATTGATTAACAACCCAATGGACATCTCCCATGACTCCAAAAATTACAATGGCCGCAAGCAAAGATGCCTTTTGGTAAACAGTGTTGCAGCCAATTATTCTTATTTTCTTTTTCAGCAAACCTGCTGTGAACTAAGGAGACTAAGGGGCGTGTAGGAAATATTTTTGCCAACTCTGGATCTCTTTGTATAGTACCCCAACTTTTATAAATAGTCGAACGTATAATGTTCGCATGACGGTTGTATTTAAATGAAAAAACTGCCCTACTTTTATCATTCCTATCTTCAGATCGCAATCTATATAAAAGTTCCCTTTGTGTTACAGCAGACATCCTTCTTTTAGACTCCTCAAGACAACTCTTAGGGTAGCCTCTTTGCAAAAGTCTCTTTTCTAAGTCATCAGCCTGTTGTTGGAAGACGGCTCCATCACTATTAATACGCCTCAAGCGAAGAAACTGACCAAATGGGACTGCAGTCTTCACATGTCTAGGATGGAAGCTATCATAATGCAAAAGTGCATTGGTAGCAGTTGGTTTTCTATAACCTTTAGTTGTGATGGAGCCACCATCCAACACCACTGTGAGGTCCAAAAAATCTAAGCTATCTTTTCCAAAAACTGATGTAAATTGTATATTCATTTTTCATCTTCATTTAGATATTTGATGAAATCCACAAATTCATATGGTGTACCAGCCCAAGCAATAAATACATTGTCAATATATCTAAAAAAGCGTACAATAGATCTCAAAAAAGGGATAGACGTAGTAAAAATATATTGCCTTTCAAACTCTGCTAAAAATATATTTGCTAGAGTACAAGCCACAAGATTACCCATAGTGGTACCGTTTTTTTAAAGGTACCGGCTGTCCCCAAATTTGAAAACATTGTGTCTCAAAACAAAATATAGCGCATCCTGAACAAAATATATTTAATCTTCACTCTTACCTCCCGAGTGAAGAACTCTAGATACAGTTTTTATCCTCATGGGGTATACATGTATAAAGATTGACAACATCTATTGAAGCAAGACTATAACCATCCTGCCATACTATTTCATCTAGAACACGTAAATAGTGCTTAGTATACTTGAGGTAAGTTGGTATATCACATAGCACAGGGCGCAACAGCCAATCCAAATATTGGGATAGGGGTTCAGTCAAAGACCCAATACCCGCCACAGTGGGGCGGCCAGGGGGATTAGTTTTAGATTTATGAACCTTGGGTAAAAAATACCAGCAAGGCTTTTTTGTAAAATCTGCCCGAGGACATCAGTACATACTAGTGGTATTAGACTATGCTATCCGATACCCTGAAGCTGTGCCCCTCAGACATACTTCAGCAAAGTTAATTGCAAAGGAGCTTTTTTTATGTTCTCTCAGACAAATATACCTAAAGAGATCCTGACCGATCAAGGAACCCTCTTTATGTCCAAAGTAATAAAAGGGATATGTAAGCTCCTGAGTATCAAACATCTGAGAACCTCTGTGTATCACCCCCAGACAGACGTCCTGGTCGAGCAGTTTAATAAAACCCTTAAGGGAATGTTAAAAAGGGTGGTAAGCAAAGATGGCAAGGATTGGGATTGTTTGCTGCCATATGGCAAGGATTGGGATTGTTTGCAATCTGAGAGGTACCTCAGTCCTCCACAGTTTTCTCTCCGTTTGAATTAGTGTATGGTAGACACCCCATGGGGCTCTTAGATATTGCAAAAGAAACTTGGGAACAAGAACAAACTCCTTACCGTAGTGTTATTGAGCACATTACCCAAATACAAAACCGAATTTCGGCAGTAATGCCAATTGTGAAAGAGCATATGGAGCAAGCCCAGTTGGCTCAAGACCGGGTTTATAACAGGAAGGCTCGTGCCCACAGTAGAAAGTAAATTCCTAGCCAAGTGGCAAGGCCTATATGAAATAATTGAAAAAGTGGGTGACTAAACTACAAGGTTTACCAGCCGGGCAGGAGAAAGCCCAAACAGATACTGTATATCATGTCAATTTGTTAAAACCCTGGAAAGACAGAGAATCCTTGTCTGCTCTAAGTACCCAATAGAGAGGTTACTGCTAAAGCAGGGGGCGTACTTGGTAAGAACTTGCCTGAGGTACAAATAGCTGAGACCCTATCTAGAGTACAAACACAAGAAACAAAAGAATTTGTACAGAGAAATACTGATGTATTTTCTAAGTTACCTGGGTGTACCAATTTGATAGAGCATGACATTGTCACTGAGCTGCAGGTACGAGTCAATCTAAAGCCATACCGAGTACCTGAAGCTCGTAGACTGCCCATAACCAAGCAGGTCAACAATATGTTAGCCCTTGGGGTAATTGAAGAATCTAAGAGCGCATGGTCAAATCTAATTGTCTTGATTTCCACAACTGATGGTACAATCAGGTTTTACAATGATTTTCGTAAATTAAATGAATTATCCAAATTTGATGCCTACCCAATGCCAAGAGTACAGTCATGGCCAAAAGTTTTGAGAATGATACAAATATTAATTTTTACAAAGTCTACTGCTTCAGTTTTTCTAATGGCAATTTGCATATACTCCAGAATGTTATAAAGAGTGATCAGCTTAACAGCAATTACTTGCAAAGTCAATATTTGCCTAGAAAATGAACTTTATCCCCCAAAACACATTTCAACATCATTGCAGCCCTGCCTTAAAAGGACCACCTAACATCGTTTCAGTGATTGCTCCATTAACACAGGTGTGGGTGTTGATGAGGACAGGGCTGGAGATCAATCTGTCATGATTAAGTAAGAATGACACCACTGGACACTTTAAAAGGAGGCTGGTGCTTGCCATCATTGTTTCTCTTCTGTTAACCATGGTTATCTCTAAAGAAACACGTGCAGTCATCATTGCACTGCACAAAAATGGCCTAACTGGGAAGAGTATTGCAGCTAGAAAGATTGCACCTCAGTCAACAATCTATCGCATCATCAAGAACTTCAAGGAGAGAGGTTCCATTGGTGCCAAAAAGGCTCCAGGGCGCCCAAGAAAGACCAGCAAGCGGCAGGACCGTCTCTTAAAAGTGTTTCAGCTGCGGGATCGGGCTACCAGCAGTGCAGAGCTTGCTGAGGAATGGCAGCAGGCAGGTGTGAGTGCATCTGCAGGCACTGTGAGGCGGAGACTCTTGGAGCAAGGCCTGGTCTCAAGGAGGGCAGCAAAGAAGCCACTTCTCTCCAGAAAAAACATCAGGGACAGACTGATATTCTGCAAAAGGTACAGGGAGTGGACTGCTGAGGACTGGGGTAAAGTCATTTTCTCTGATGAATCCCCTTTTCGATTGTTTGGAACATCTGGAAAACAGCTTATTCGGAGAAGAAGAGGTGAGCGCTACCACCAGTCTTGTCTCATGCCAACTGTAAAGCATCCTGAAACCATTCATGTGTGGGGTTGCTTCTCAGCCAAGGGAATCGGCTCTCTCACAGTCTTGCCTAAAAACACAGCCATGAATAAAGAATGGTACCAGAATGTCCTCCAAGAGCTACTTCTCCCAACCGTCCAAGAGCAGTTTGGCGCTCAACAATGCCTTTTCCAGCATGATGGAGCACCTTGCCATAAAGCAAAGGTGATAACTAAATGGCTCAGGGAACAAAACATAGAGATTTTGGGTCCATGGCCTGGAAACTCCCCAGATCTTAATCCCATTGAGAACTTGTGGTCAATCATCAAGAGACGGGTGGACAAACAAAAACCAACAAATTCAGACAAAATTAAAGCATTGATTCTGCAAGAATGGACTGCTATCAGTCAGGATTTGGTCCAGAAGTTGATTGAGAACATGCCAGGGAGAATTGCAGAGGTCCTGAAGAAGAAGGGTCAACACTGCAAATATTGACTTGCTGCATTAACTCATTCTAACTGTCAATATAAGCTTCTGTTACTCATAATATGAATGCAATTATATTTCTGTATGTGATAAAAACATCTGACAAACACACATAAAAACCAGAGGGCAGCAGATCATGTGAAAATATAATATTTGTGTCATTCTCAAAACTTTTGGCCATGACTGTAGATGAGCTGATCGAAAGGTTGGGAACTGCCAGGTATTTTTCTACTCTCGACTCAAGTGTGCTTTGGGCCTTGAAGAAGCCCGGGATTTGGGGTACACTACAGGAAGGGGGATAATAAAACCTCAGCTGTGAGAAGGCCTTTCTGTTAACCACTTCTTGTCCTACTAGGGAGGGGCCTTCAAACACTGGTGGGAGCTGGGCCTCATTAAAGGCCTATAAAAGGCTGTCAAGACCTCAGTCCTGAGCTGTTCCTGGGAAGAGAGGAGGAGTCGGGTTCTGTCCAAAACTGTCCTGCATTCATGGTCGTATCCACTGGCAACCAATCAAAACAACACCACAAGATATTTCGAGAAAATCTTTAAAACTCTGCAAAATGTTAAATTACTTCTATTTGCAAAAATGTTTAACTTTTAATTATCTACAGATTTAAAAATGGCTGTGTTCATGGGAATAACCCTTTAAGGCTTATTTATTTTTCTGCCTGATTTTTTTGTCTGTCTCTGACTCTCTGGGTCTGCTGCTGCTGCCACTGAGCCTATCCTCCCACACTACATAAATAGAAAGAAAATAAAAACCAACCATGTGGGCCCTCTCAAAAATAATCTAGGTGTAATAGTGGTTAAGGAAAAGGTAGATCTATTAAATGTCATCTTCTCTACTGTATTTACACAAGAAAATCCAATGACCAAGGACATGATTAGGGGTAATGTAAATTCTCCATTAAATGTCACCTGTTTAACCCAGGAGAAGTGCAACCACGTCTTCAAAATACTAATATAGACAAATTACGGATCCAGATGGCTTCCCTCCAGAGTTCTGAGGGAGTCATGCACGATGATAGATAGACCCTTATATCTAATATTTAAGGATTCAGTAACAACCGGGTCTGTCCCACAGGATTGGGGCATAACAACTGTGGTCCCAATATTCAAAAGTGATCCCAGAGACTATAGGCCGGTAAGCTTAACCTAAGTGGTGGGTAAGATATTTGAAGATTTTCTAAGAGATGCTATCCTGGTGTATCTCATTGTAAATAATCTTATAATGCCCAATCAGCATGGGTTTATGAGGAATCGGTTCTGTCAGACTAATCTGATTAGCTTCTATGAAGAGGTCACTTCTAGACTGGACATGGGAAATGTGGTGGACGTGTTGTATCTGGACTTTTCAAAGGCTTTTGATACTGTACCAAGTGAAAGGTCGGTATACAAAATAAGAATGTTGGGACTGAGGGAAAACATATGCATTTGAGATCACAACTGGCTCAATGATAGGAAACAGAGGATACTTGTTAATACTACAGTAGAACTGGTGTCTTAAGGTCTTTACATTTTTATTATAAATGCATGTACATATACTGTATAGGGATGAGCAAATCTGTTCATAACAAGCTGGTATCCTTATGAATTTTGTAAAAAATTAGGATTTGGCCAAACCCGAAATTATTGGGATTTGTCACAAACAAATCAATGTTTACTCTTGGGTCTCTTCAGATCCAAGAGTCAAATAAGTGAAGGCCCAGGGGAGGTGAGTAAAGATAACAATTAGTCATACTCACCTCTCCTGGGCTCCATCACAGCATCTGATGTGGGACTCAGTCCTCTTTGAGCCTCTTCCAGCCTCCTGAGTGATGTCAGCGGCCCAGGGGACCACTTATGCCTGTGATTGATGTTGATGTCATTCAGGAGACCTGAAGAGAGTGAAACAAAACTGCCAAGTGCACCTCGCAAACATTCGCAAGATGAATTTCGCGAAGTTTGTCCTATACTAGTATTGTATTGTTTCAACCAGGTATGGGAAAATTGATGAAAAGTAAGAATGCTTTAAAAATAGAATTAATAGTTTATAGTGTTATAGTTTATTTTTGTGAATTAACAAAATAAAATTAATGTCAAAAAAGATAAATAAAAATCAAATCAACATTTGGTGTGTCCACCCTTTGGAAGAGAAGTCCTAGAAGTGACGATATGGTCACCACAGAGTTCTGATATCAACATCATCGAGTCTGTCGAGACACAAGGATTTGAACAAATCTACAGAAGGTCTGTGGTTAGTTTTCTCAAGATGTCTGAAATAACCTCCCTGCTGAATTCCTTCAAAAACTGTGAGCAAGTGAATTGATGCGTTTCAAAAGCAAATGGTGGTCACACCAAATATTGATTTGATTTAGATTTTTGCTTTGTTCATTCACTACTTTTTGTTAATTGACTAAAATAAACTATCAACACCTCTATTGTTGAAAGCATTTTTCCTTTTTTCACACCTGTTTAAAACTTTTTCATGGTACTGTATATAGTTTGACTAGTGTTACAAACAGTCGTTCTTAGGGGGCGTTCATACTACCATCTGGATTCCATTATGAAAGTGTCAGTTAAAAATAAAACGGAAACCTAAAATAACGGACAAAAACAGACAGTAACTGATGCCTAGGTGTCCGTTTTTTTTAACGAACCTGTTAAACAGATCCGTTAAAAATACATGAAAAACGGACACAAAACCATCAGTTAAGGTCAGTTATTGTCCGTTTTTGTCCATTAATTTTCAGTCCATTTTTTGTGTTTATTTGGTTGCCATAGCACCAAATGAAGACAGAGAGAATATAAAAGCAGGAAGAAGAGCTGAGAATTCAGTCTGGAGCCAACTTTGTAGAGGAGAGTACTGTTTCTGTGTTCTAGTTCTACTTGTGCTGCTGCTGTCATTTTTGAAAATGATTCCTCCATCTTTGCTTTTTGACCTAGAAATGATTGGGCCAGATAGAGACAGTGGTGAAGGCGACGCTTCTGGCTTCATCCCATTACATCCACCCGCATGACAAGGGGAGTCTATTCCAGTCTCTATGGAGAACTGTGCCAACATCTGAAGAAGTTCTATGACTTCCTGCATATGAGTATTTCCACCTTTGATGAACTTCAACGGCTGTCAACCAGACTCCAGAGGCAGGAAACCCAGGAGGACAGAGAACATTGTATTTCCAATAATATATAAACTCCCGTTCAAAAGTTTAGGGTCACTTAGAAATTTCCTTATTTTTGAAAGAAAAGCACAGTTCTTTTCAATGAAGATAACATTAAATGAATCAGAAATACACTCTATACATTGTTAATATGGTAAATGACTATTCTAGCTGCGAACGTGTTTTTTTTGTTTTTTTTTTTCTTAATTAACTTTTTATTAGATTTTCAAATATCACCAATGAATATAGACAGTAACATATAATGTGCATGGCACAACAATCAATAAGTAAACAATCGGATAAGCTGGCGTATTACATATCACGATTGACGAATAACACAATAATGAATGGTACGTTAGCATTGAAAAAGATACAAAAAATACTTAGGGTGAAAGGCCAAGGGTCTCAGCAAATTATTTGGTTAAACAGGAGGTTCCCACAAATGTGTCTTAGTAGTGTCTTTAGAGAACTCATATCAAGGCGCCCAAATATCGCAAAACTTCTGGTAGGTACGAAGTTCTAAGTGGGAAAGTTCCTCCATCCGTGCAACTTGAGATACTTTCCGCAGAAAGTGGGATACTGGAGGAGGGGAATCTGATGCCCAGTATAAAGGGATCATAGATTTGGCGATAGTTACCATTTGAAGCCAAAGACGCTTGTGGGACCTAGGCGGGGAAGTGGGCCATAAATTCAAGAAAATTCCTACAGGAGACAGGTGTTCAGTGAATCCACAAACCTGGTTCAGTATCTGCTGAACTAGTGACCAGTAATGGGCTATTTTTTCGCATTCCCACCAAATATGCAGGTAGGAACCTGCGGACTTATGGCAACGCTAGCACAAGGGGGATACCTCCGGAGAGAATTAGGCGTTCTATACCATCTGGTGACCAGTTTGTAGCTTGACTCCTGCAAGCGCACACATCTGGAAGGCCCTGTGGATCGCTTGAGCATAGATGATATTTCTCCAGGAGTAAGGGACATTTGAAGGTCTACCTCCCATTTTCGCACATATGAGGGGAGTTCTGTGCCTAGTTCGCTCAGGAGGTTGGAGTAGAAAGTAGATAAAGGTCTTGGTGTAATTTGCTTCCGGAGTAGAAGCTGTTCTAGCCATGTAGTTGTGTGATTGTCAGGTTTCTGCTTCAGGGCTCTCAGGTACAGTGTTTTAATCGATTGGTACGTTAGAAAATTGGTATGGGTAGGGAGGAAGTGTTGGGTGAACTCAAAATAAGAAGGGAAGGCCCCATCAATCAGTATAGAGTCGTAGGGTAATCGCCCGACATGTTTCGGCACTCTTGGGGCCGATTCTATAAACTTGGATTCCGATAGAATTAAATCCTGGACGGACATGAGAGGGGAAGGACCTGTTGCCATAAGAAGCAGTCTCCGTACCCATTGCCATGAGTCATAGACCGCTGACGTTAATATATTAAAGGTGAGGATCTGCTTAGCCGTTTGGCGGGGAAGCCAAAATGTCGCAGTAAGGGGGAAGTCTATAAAGGCTTCCTCCACTGACACACGTAATCTCGCATTTTTTTTTTTCCAAGATGGCGCCGCTGGAGTGGCTGCCAGCTACAGCAGCTCTGAGACTCTCTATCTTATTTTTCTTTCTATGTCTCGTTTTGTACCTCTCTACTTAAGGACTATGCACTATGAATAAACACACACAAAGACTTGGACCCTTGTGATACTTTTTTTTTGTTTTTTATCTGTCTTTTTGTTCTGCTTGAAAATGGGATCTTTTGTGTATGCAGACAATTCCTTTGTCTATACAAGAGAGGAAATTCTGCAGCTCAGAGGCACAGCAGGGAGGCATACCATCTGGTCACACATCCCCCGCGAGCTTTGGAGAAAGAAAAAGCGGGTGAGAGGATGCAGAGCTGGTACTCTTCAGAGGATTAAAAAGAGGCGTTACCGACCAGCTGTTCCCTCCATCATCATGGGCAATGTGAGATCTCTTGCAAACAAGATGGATGAACTAACAGCGCTCACCAGGCATCATCAGGAGTTTCGGGCGTGCAGCATGATGCTACTTACAGAGACTTGGCTCACTGAAGTTACTCCTGACCCTCTGGTCTCCTTGGATGGTTTTAAACTCCTTCGGGCAGACAGGACAAGGGAGAGCGGTAAGAGGAAAGGAGGAGGGTTGGCAATGTTTGTGAATAATAGATGGTGTAATCCTAGGCACATTGTGATTAAGGAGCAAACTTGCTGTAAGGACATTGAACTATTAGCTGTGAGCATGAGACCTTTCTACCTACCAAGGGAACTATCACATGTCATCGTGATAGCTGCATATGTCCCCCCCTCTGCGAAAGCTGACACTGCCTGCGAGGTCCTACAAGCCACGCTGAGCCAGTTACAGTTAAAACATCCCCAGGCCCTCTTTCTTCTGTCGGGTGATTTCAACCATGCCTCTCCATCATCCACACTGCCCAGTTTCACACAGTATGTAACCTGCCACACAAGAGACAACAAAACACTGGACTTGTTCTTTGCCAACGTGAGGGAGGCATATAACTCATCAGCCCTACCGCCCCTGGGGAGATCGGATCACAACCTAGTACATCTCCGACCTGTGTACAAGCCACTTGTACGTAGAGAACCAGCTGTCACCCGCACAGTGAGGATATGGTCCGAGGAGAGTGATGAGGTTCTGAGGGATTGTTTTGACACAACCGCATGGGAAGTTCTGCAGGATTCTTATGGAGAAGATATAGAAGGACTCACACACTGCATAACAGACTACATTAATTTTTGTGTGGACAACACAGTACCCACAAAAGTGGTGAGGTGCTTCTCCAATAACAAACCATGGATTAACTCTGATATAAAAACACTACTTAAGGAGAAAAAGATGGCATTCAGGACAAGAGATAAGGAGGGGTTGAGGGAAGTACAAAAGGAGCTGAGGCATCAAATCAGGCAGGGAAAAGCCAGTTATAAAGAAAAAATGGAAAAGCAAATGGAAAGAAAAGACATAAGGGGGGTCTGGGAGGGGCTTAAGTCAATTTCGGGTCATAAACAGTCTGTCTGCCAGATTGAGGCAGATGTTAATTGGCTTAATGAACTAAACCTATTCTTCAACAGATTTGATCACACACCAGCTCCTCCCACCCCAGCATGTCCTTCAGCTCCCCCCACTACAATGACTTCTCCCCATGCGGCCACTTCCCAACAGACCAGTAAATCCAGAAATCCGTCTTTATCTGGCCACAGTCTGACCTTCACACGGGCCCAGGTGAGGAAGGAGATGAAAAAGATCAAGGCGAGGAAAGCCGCAGGGCCAGATGACATCAGTGCAAGGCTAATTAAGACTTGCGGGGACCAGCTGTGTGGTATAATTACATATATGTATAATATGAGCCTGAGGCAGGAAATAGTCCCTGAATTATGGAAATCTTCTTGTGTGGTACCAGTTCCAAAGAAACCCCACCCTATGGACCTCAACGACTACAGACCTGTAGCACTGACATCCCACCTGATGAAGATCTTGGAGAGATTGGTTCTCACACATCTCCGCCCTCTAGTGAGCCCCGCTATGGACCCCCTCCAGTTTGCTTATCGGCCGGGCATTGGGGTAGATGATGCCATCATCCATCTTCTGCACAGGGCTCTGTCTCACCTGGAGAAACCAGGGAACACGGTGAGAATAATGTTCTTTGATTTCTCCAGTGCTTTTAACACCATACAGCCCAGGTTATTGAGGGACAAGCTGGGCCTTGCTGGAGTGGACCACCACCTCTCCAACTGGATCCTAGACTACCTCACAAATCGACCTCAATACGTGAGAGCCCAAGACTGTGTGTCAGGTACCGTGATCTGTAATACGGGGGCACCTCAGGGTACGGTTCTCGCCCCTTTCCTCTTCACACTGTACAGTCATGGCCAAAAGTTTTGAGAATGATACAAATATTAATTTTTACAAAGTCTACTGCTTCAGTTTTTCTAATGGCAATTTGCTTATACTCCAGAATGTTATAAAGAGTGATCAGCTTAACAGCAATTACTTGCAAAGACAATATTTGCCTAGAAAATGAACTTTATCCCCCAAAACACATTTCAACATCATTGCAGCCCTGCCTTAAAAGGACCACCTAACATCGTTTCAGTGATTGCTCCATTAACACAGGTGTGGGTGTTGATGAGGACAGGGCTGGAGATCAATCTGTCATGATTAAGTAAGAATGACACCACTGGACACTTTAAAAGGAGGCTGGTGCTTGCCATCATTGTTTCTCTTCTGTTAACCATGGTTATCTCTAAAGAAACACGTGCAGTCATCATTGCACTGCACAAAAATGGCCTAACTGGGAAGAGTATTGCAGCTAGAAAGATTGCACCTCAGTCAACAATTTATCGCATCGTCAAGAACTTCAAGGAGAGAGGTTCCATTGGTGCCAAAAAGGCTCCAGGGCGCCCAAGAAAGACCAGCAAGCGGCAGGACCGTCTCTTAAAAGTGTTTCAGCTGCGGGATCGGGCTACCAGCAGTGCAGAGCTTGCTGAGGAATGGCAGCAGGCAGGTGTGAGTGCATCTGCAGGCACTGTGAGGCGGAGACTCTTGGAGCAAGGCCTGGTCTCAAGGAGGGCAGCAAAGAAGCTACTTCTCTCCAGAAAAAACATCAGGGACAGACTGATATTCTGCAAAAGGTACAGGGAGTGGACTGCTGAGGATTGGGGGAAAGTCATTTTCTCTGATGAATCCCCTTTTCGATTGTTTGGAACATCTGGAAAACAGCTTATTCGGAGAAGAAGAGGTGAGCGCTACCACCAGTCTTGTCTCATGCCAACTGTAAAGCATCCTGAAACCATTCATGTGTGGGGTTGCTTCTCAGTCAAGGGAATCGGCTCTTTCACAGTCTTGCCTAAAAACACAGCCATGAATAAAGAATGGTACCAGAATGTCCTCCAAGAGCAACTTCTCCCAACCATCCAAGAGCAGTTTGGCGCTCAACAATGCCTTTTCCAGCATGATGGAGCACCTTGCCATAAAGCAAAGGTGATAACTAAATGGCTCAGGGAACAAAACATAGAGATTTTGGGTCCATGGCCTGGAAACTCCCCAGATCTTAATCCCATTGAGAACTTGTGGTCAATCATCAAGAGACGGGTGGACAAACAAAAACCAACAAATTCAAACAAAATTAAAGCATTGATTCTGCAAGAATGGACTGCTATCAGTCAGGATTTGGTCCAGAAGTTGATTGAAAGCATGCCAGGGAGAATTGCAGAGGTCCTGAAGAAGAAGGGTCAACACTGCAAATATTGACTTGTTGCATTAACTCATTCTAACTGTCAATATAAGCTTCTGCTACTCATAATATGAATGCAATTATATTTCTGTATGTGATAAAAACATCTGACAAACACACATAAAAACCAGAGGGCAGCAGATCATGTGAAAATATAATATTTGTGTCATTCTCAAAACTTTTGGCCATGACTGTACACTGCAGATTTTAGGTGCAACTCATCCAGCTGCTACCTACAGAAGTATTCTGACGACTCTGCAATAGTGGGTCTCATCACAGATGATGATGACAGGGAGTACAGAGAACTGAACCAGGATTTTGTGGACTGGTGCCACCGGAACCACCTGAAGATTAACGCGGGGAAGACCAAGGAAATGGTGGTGGACTTCCGCAAAGTCAGAAGCCCTCCTAAACCAGTGGACATCCTGGGGACGGGCATCGAGATTGTGAACACCTATAAGTACCTGGGGTTGCTCCTTAATAATAAGCTGGACTGGGCAGATCATATGGAGGCCCTGTACAGGAAGGGCCACAGCAGGGTCTACCTGCTTAGGAAACTGAGAGCCTTTGGAATCCGGGGGGCACTTCTTAGAACTTTCTTCAACTCGGTAGTGGCATCAGCCATCTTCTTTGGAGTGGCCTGCTGGGGGAGCAGTATATCAACCAGGGACAGAAATAAACTTGACAAGCTGATTAGAAGGGCCAGCTCTGTCCTGGGGAGCCCACTGGACCCAGTGCAGGTGGTGGGTGACAGAAGGATACTGTCCGTGGTGAGCTCCATGCAGAAGAAGAAGTCCCATCCCATGCATGAGACTGTGATCGCGCTGAGCAGTACAGTCAGTGACCGACTGCTCCACCCTAAGTGTGAGAAGGAGCGCTATCGGAAGTCTTTCCTCCCCACCTCAGTTAGGCTGTACAACCAACACCGACCTAAGCGGAGATCATTACACACAGAGAACTGAAATATCTCTCTGCCTGTTAAATCCCCCCCCCCTCCTCTGCTACGTCCTATCTTTCTGTCTGCTATTAATGTAATGCCTCTCACCTTGGAACATTCCTGTACATGTTGTATTTGTATTTGTATCTGCTTATCTTTGCTGCTGTAACACACTGAATTTCCCCATTGTGGGACTATTAAAGGACTATTATTATTATTATCGCTCTGAAACCAATCAATAGTCCTTGCCAGTTGTGCTGCATGATAATATGTTTTTATATCTGGTAGACCCATGCCACCCAACTTCCTAGGTCTGGTAAGAGTGCGGAACGCCACTCTAGGGCGAGAGTTATGCCATACATATTTTGAAAACATTCTGCGGAGGGAGGAGAAGAATGTTAGTGGAAGAGGGATAGGGAGGGTTTGAAATAAGTATAAAATCTTAGGCAGAATCATCATTTTCAGTAGACTAGTTCTACCCATCCATGAGATATATGGGGCCTGCCAAGATTCTAATAGAGATTTGATGTTGGAGAGCAAAGGGCCGTAGTTAGAATCATACCAGCGCCTGGGTAAGGGTGTTAAAGTTAATCCTAAATACTTGATATAGTCATGTCGCAGTGGGAATGGGGAGGTAGCCTGTAAGTCAGATTTAACCGAAGGGGGGCAATAGACACATAGGGCTTCAGATTTTGTGGTATTAATTTTAAAATTCGATAAGGTAAAGATCATATCTATGTGAGGTAATGCAACAGTTGGGTTGGTAAGAATTATTAAAAGGTCGTCTGCAAATGCGGCCGTACTATGACATATCCCTCCAGTATCCAGACCTTTCAGCAAAGAGTCCTGTCGTAAACTCTGAATTAATGTTTCAATGATCAGAACAAAGAGTAAGGGGGATAATGGGCATCCCTGCCTGGTACCGTTTTTAATGTCAAACGAGGAGGAAAGGCATCCATTAACTCTAATTTTAGCGCTAGGTCTGGAGTACAAAGCCATGACCTTCTGGACAAACATGTGTGGGAGGCCAAAATACCGTAGTGTCTCTGTCATAAAGGTCCAATCTACCCTATCAAAGGCTTTTTCCGCATCTGTTGAAAGAAGTACCAAGGGGGTCTTCTTACGTTGGACGTGTTGTATCAAGTGGAGCACTCGTTGGGTGTTATGTTTACCTTCTCTGCCCGTTATAAACCCCACTTGCTCTGGGTGGACCAGGGAGGGTAGAAATGATTTTAATCTGTTAGCTACTAACTTGGTGTATAATTTAACATCTACATTTAACAAGGAGATGGGGCGGTAACTACCACATTGTGTCGGGTCCTTGCCTTCCTTAGGAATGATAGAAATATGGGCTTCTAAGGCTTGGGGGGGAAGTAGTGGGCTTCATCTACAGAGTTACAAACCTGGAGAAAATGGGGGAGAAGAATAGAGCTAAAGTGTTTGTAATAAAAGGCTGGGAGGCCGTCGGGGCCGGGAGCTTTCCCCAGAGGGGTGTCGGCGAGTGCAGACTGTAATTCTGACAGTGTAAAAGGAGTCGTAAGGGCATCTTGTTGTTGGGGAGTAAGCGATGGGAGGGAGAGAGATTGCAAAAAGGACCGGATTTTAGAAGAGCGGTCTTGTAGCTCAAGAGGGGTCTCAGCAGGTCTAAGGTTATACAGTTTCTGATAGAACGCACAAAATTCAGAAACTATGTCTGGGGTGTCTTTTAGTCTAGAGCCTTACCGGGAAGTAATCTCCGTTACAAAGCTTTGGTTGCGTCGTTTTTTAACTAAATATACCATCGGTTTCCCACCCTTGTTACCATGCATATAGTACTTATGGGAGGATGACAGATAGGCTTTAGCAGTTTTTAGGTTCAGGCAGTCTTTAAGTCGTTCTCTGCACAAGGTCAGTTCTGAAAGAGCCCCCTGAGCCGCAGCTCGCTTATGTTGACTTTCCAAGATTGCAATTTGAGCAAGTAAGTCATCAATTTCTTTAGTACGTTTTTTCTTAACATGAGAACTGAGACTAATGAGTACCCCTCTGATCACGGATTTGTGGGCCTCCCAGATAACGCAAGGCTGTACGTCAGATGTAGTGTTTTCAATGAAATAGTCAGTGAGTGCTTTAGAGACAGCCTGACGAGAGTCATGGGAGCAGAGCAGAGTCTCATTAAGTCTCCAGTCATAGCTACGGGGTGGGAGGGATGAAATTTGTAGTTGTACAGTGATGGGGGGCGTGGTCAGAGATTGTGATAGGGCCAATAGAGGGAGAAGAGGATAAAGTTAGCTGGTTCTAGAGCAGGAAGATGTAGTCCAGACGCTGGTACGATTTATGTGGGTTAGAGTAAAACATATAGTCCTTACTGTCGGGGTTAAAGGCCCTCCATACATCAACAAGATGCATGGAGGAGAGATGCTTGGCAAGTTTACTAAGGGCAGCGAAGCTATGCGAGGATGTGCCAGTGGAGGCGTCCTGGAGGGGCTGAAGGGCAATGTTAATATCACCACCCAACACTACAAGACCCTCTGCGAACATAGAAAATCTATCTAGGGTATCGAGTAGCCATGAAATTTGCCTAACATTTGGTGCGTATACATTGCCAATGGGGACTAGGGTATTGGCAATGTACCCTTTAAGAAACAGATATCTACCCTGATCATCACTCAAGCGAGCCACCACAGAGAAGGGGACGTCAGATTTAAAAGCAATACTAACTCCATTCTTCTTCTCAGTAGCGTCGCACGAGTGAAACCAGGTCGAGAAAGGAGTTTTGGGTAGATTAGGCACCTTACCTGTAGGGAAATGTGTCTCTTGGAGGAGTAGGATAGAGGATTGCGATCTTTTAAGAGCGTGGAGTACCTGGGAGCGCTTAGTGGGAGAGTTGAGACCCTTGACGTTCCATGACGTTAACTTAACACAAGACATAAACAACAATAAACAATAAGCTGAGAGATATTAATAAATATGTAAAACAATCACTATAATAAGGTATTCAAATGTAAATGATTATATAAAATGCACTGAACTACAGTGCCGTACCGTGGGGAGGTGGTAAAGCAGGGCAGTCGGCCGAGAGAGCCGTTAACAGAGTCGCTAAGGCAACAAAGCCTTATAAACCCTTTTAGGAGATAAAGGCAAACAATATATGTACTATATGCCAACTAGGCCCAACCCCGGCTACGGGGCAACACACGTGAAAAACAAACATTATATCAAATAAGGAATCACGGTCATGGGTCAGAAAGTAAAAAGGATAAATAATACTTATGTCATCACGAGAGATAGTTCAGTCCTGTTCCACAGGTGCCCTCTTCCTCTGGTGTTTGGATTTCGGACGTTTCCAGGCTTCTACTTTAGGAAGATCGGGAAAAGAGGTAATGTCTGTGAAAGTAAGCCATGATGGAATGGTGGCTGGATCCAATTCCAGAGGCGGACACGCAGCAAGCAGGTCATCTGGGTGCCGGATATTATACAAACGTCCATTGAAGTTGTAGGAAATCCCGAAGGGAAATAGCCATTTATTCGGTATCTTAAGTGTCCGGAGATGGTCTGTGAGCAACTTCATCTGTCGTCTTTTGGCCAGTGTCACCGGAGAGATATCCTGATAAAATGTAATTCTGTGCCCTTCATATGTGAAATCCGGGGTTATGCGGGCTTTCTGCAAAACCGCCTCTTTTACTGGGAAGGACAACAGTTTGCAGACGATATCCCTGGGAGGTTCCCCTTCCTTAGGTTTCGGGCGCAAAGCCCTATGGGCTCGTTCGAGTTGGACATCCGGAGACAGATCGCCCTCCAAGACTGATTCCAGGAGTCTCTTTGTGAAGGTCATGGTTTCAGCGGGCGGGATGTTCTCTGGCACACCTCTGATACGCAGATTATTCCGCCTACCCCTGTTGTCCTGGTCCTCCAGACAGGAGTGCAGAGAATTCAAATGGGCCTAGCAAGCCGTTAATGCCATAGTAGTGGCTTCGCCATGTGCCAGGAGCGAGTTCTGTGTTTCCTCTAGGTGCTCAACTCTGGAACCAATGCTCCGGACATCTTGTTTAATATCTGCAAGTTCTTTCATGACCGGTTGCAAAGTTTTCTCAAGTAATTTCTGCAGTCCCTTGGAGGAAATAGTGACCATGGAGGTGGAGGTGGAGGCGGAATCGGATATATTTCTGTCATCCACGACACTTTCTGCGTCAGGCGCCTCTGCAGGATCAGGGGCATCTAGAGAGCGTCTTGCTGCTGCTGTTGAATTATGCGGTGTGCGCTTCTCGAGAAATTTATCCATTTCTGCTTGAGACTTCTTTGAGTATTTCGGCATAGCTCGTGAGTCTACTGGCTTATTCTGACCAATTTTAACCATGTTGTGGCTATCAGGGCATGCTGGCCCACACCGGGAAAGAGCACGATCAGGCTGGATTAGGGAGTCATAATCAGATCTAACGGACCCTAATAGAAAGTAACAGGCTCTCGAGGGTTAACTCACCACCCAAGTGGAAGATCCGCGTCGCCCAAGGCCACTGATATCATAGAAAACAACTTTAAGGTCCACTTGTAATAGATAGAAGCCTGGTCTTATGTCGAATATCTGAAGGCCCCAAGATGGCGGGTGGCGGTAGGCCCTAGGCTCCAGGCAGTCCTCAGCGTCGGCCGGAGCGCTTAGAGGAAGTCGATGGAGTCACCCCCGCAGATGAAGAAGCCCGTCGGTACCGTTGGTGGTATCTCCTAGGAGCCGTTTACGCAGCGGTTGGTGCCTGGGAAGAGAGGCCCGGACCCGGGCAGTGCGTGCAGGACAGTCCGGGGCTGCACTAGGCCGCAGAGCTCCCCGGGCTCAGGGTCAGCGTCCTTCAACACAAAGGAGCGGCTCAGCCACACACATTCGGCAGCATCTGCATGCGTGATCCGAAGGGGCCTCCTCCTTGGCGGGCTGGGATACGGGCAGACACCCGTGCCGCCGGGGCAGCTAGGACGAGATCCCCAGACGGACGCCGCAGCTCGTCACAGACACGCCCCCCCCCCCAAACACAAAACAAATTTTTTAAATTTTATTTTTATAATAAAAAAAAAAAAGAGAAAAAAAAAAAAAAAAAAAAAAAAAAAAAAAAAAAAATATAATATTAATAAAAAAAAAAAAAAAAAAAAAAAAAAAAAAAAAAAAAAAAAAAAAAAAAAAAAAAAAAAAAAAAAAAAAAAAAAAAAAATTTTTTATTAAAAAAAAAAAAAAAAATAAAATTCTTTTAAACAAATAAAAAAAAAAAAAAATAAAATTTTATATTTTGATTAAAAAAAAAAAAAAAAAAAAAAAAAAAAAAATTTTTTAAAAAAAAAAAAAAAAATTTTTTTTTTTTTATAAAAAAGGGGATTTCTAACGGGGAATTGCCAAAAACAAAAAAATTTTCCCACAACGGGGGGTTCCTCCCCCTCCGGGGGGCGGCCCAAAAGGGCCCCAACCGGGGGAAAAAGAGAAGGGGGGGGCCCCGCTGCACAACTGAGCAACAAGACAAGTACATTAGAGTCTCTGGTTTGAGAAATCGCCGCTTCACAGGTCCTCAACTGGCAGCTTCATTAAATAGTACCCGCAAAACGCCAGTGTCAACATCTACAGTGAAGAGGCGACTCAGGGATGCTGGCCTTCAAGGCAGAGTGGCCAAGAAAAAGACACATCTGAGACTGGCTAATAAAAGGAAAAGATTAATATGGCAAAAGAACACAGACATTGGACAGAGGAAGATTGGAAAAAAGTGTTATGGACAGACGAATTTGAGGAGTTTGGATCACACAGAAGAACATTTGTGAGACGCAGAACAACTGAAAAGATGCTGGAAGAGTGCCTGACGCCATCTGTCAAGCATGGTGGAGGTAATGTCATGGTCTGGGGTTGCTTTGGTGCTTGTAAAGTGGGGGATTTGTACAAGGTAAAAGGGATTTTGAATAAGGAAGGCTATCACTCCATTTTGCACCGCCATGCCATACCCTGTGGACAGCGCTTGATTGGAGCCAATTTCATCCTACAACAGGACAATGACCCAAAGCACACCTCCAAATTATGCAAGAACTATTTAGGGAAGAAGCAGGCAGCTGGTATTCTATCTGTAATGGAGTGGCCAGCGCAGTTGCCAGATCTCAACTCCATTGAGTTGTTGTGGTAGCAGCTTGACCGTATGGTACGCAAAAAGTGCCCATCAAGCCAATCCAACTTGTGGGAGGGGCTTCTGGAAGCATGGGGTGAAATTTCTCCAGATTACCTCAGCAAATTAACAGCTAGAATGCCAAAGGTCTGCAATGCTATAATTGCTGCAAATGGAGCATTCTTTGACGAAAGCAAAGTTTGAAGGAGAAAATTATTATTTCAAATAAAAATAATTATTTCTAACCTTGTCAATGTCTTGACTATATTTTCTATTCATTTTGCAACTCATTTGATAAAATAAAAGTGTGCGTTTTCATGGAAAACAAAATTGTCTGGGTGACCCCAAACCTTTTGAACGGTAGTGTGTATATATATATATATATATATATATATATATATATATATAACTGTGGTAAAGCTTATAGTAAAGTGTGCTGGATGGGGTGTATATCTCGCCTGGTTTCCTCAGCCAGGCAAGGTAATGGAAATTCAGGAAGATAAATGTTGCTTTAGCAGAACATAGTCTGCTAGGGATTTTCTTTAAGTTACATGGGCTGGATTTTCTGGACTGGAGGACAGGTTCGCAGTGGGAGTCTTCCAGTCCACACCCCTGGTCCACTACGGAGTTTTCCCCTACTCCCTGAGGCTCTCAGCTGAGGCTTCCTGTGAGTGATTACTGAGGAAGGAAGCCTGGCAAAAGGAGGGCTGACAATGGCAGGCTGGAAGAGAGACAGAGCACCCCTGGAGTGGAGGTTTATACACTTTATACTGTGTTTGCTGTTATGTATTTGCCGGCACTAGGCTAGTGAGGGGCATGATACTGTTTAGTTAGACCTGGATAGGCTTAGGCTTTTGTTTTGCTTATGTGATGTAATCTTGTGCCGGAGCATTTAAATAAAGGACCCTTGGAGTTTTAAAACCCATTGCCTCTGTGAACTTCGTCATTGCCGACCCCACCTTGTGAGCTGTTCCCTACAATATATATATACAGTACAGACCAAAAGTTTGGACACACCTTCTCATTCCAAGAGTTTTCTGTATTTTCATGACTATAAAAATTGTAGATTCACACTGAAGGCATCAAAACTATGAATTAATACATGTGGAATTATATACTTAACAAAAAAGTGTGAAACAACTGAAAATATGTCTTATATTCTAGGTTCTTCAAAGTAGCCACCTTTTGCTTTGATTACTGCTTTGCACACTCTTGGCATTCTCTTGATGAGCTTCAAGAGGTAGTCACCTGAAATGGTTTTCACTTCACAGGTGTGCCCTGTCAGGTTTAATAAGTGGGATTTCTTGCCTTATAAATGGGGTTGGGACCATCAGTTGTGTTGTTCAGAAGTCAGGTGGATACACTGACTGAATGGAGGGTTAGAATTTGTATTATGGCAAGAAAAAAGCAGCTAAGTAAAGAAAAACGAGTGGCCATCATTACTTTAAGAAATGAAGGTCAGTCAGTCCGAAAAATTTGGAAAACTTTGAAAGTGTCCCCAAGTGCAGTGGCCAAAACCATCAAGCGCTACAAAGAAACTGGCTCACATGAGGACCGCCCCAGGAAAGGAAGACCAAGAGTCACCTCTGCTGCGGAGGATAAGTTCATCCGAGTCACCAGCCTCAGAAATCGCAGGTTAACAGCAGCTCAGATTAGAGATCAGGTCAATGCCACACAGAGTTATAGCAGCAGGCCTTCATGGTAAAATAGCTGCTAGGAAACCACTGCTAAGGACAGGCAACAAGCAGAAGAGACTTGTTTGGGCTAAAGAACACAAGAAATGGACACTAGACCTGTGGAAATCTGTGCTTTGGTCTGATGAGTCCAAATTTGAGATCTTTGGTTCCAACCACCATATTTTCAGTTGTTTCACACTTTTTTGTTAAGTATATAGTTCAACATGTGTTAATTCATAGTTTTGATGCCTTCAGTGTGAATCTACAATTTTTATAGTCCTGAAAATACAGAAAACTCTTGGAATGAGAAGGTGTGCCCAAACTTTTGGTCTGTACTGTATATATATATATATATATATATATATATATATATATACAGTTGTGCTAAAAAGTTTACATACCCCGGCAGATTTTTTGGGTTTTTGGCCTTTTTTCAGAGAATATGAAACACAAAAACTTTTTCTCCACTCATGGTTAGCAAACAGATAACAGATCCCTCTGTCAAGCACCACAACTTTCCAGATTGTTTATTTTTTGACCGGTTGTAAATAACTTCTCTACTTAGATTGCATTTTGTTTTGTTTTTTTAAGGACTCTAAAATCCTTTGAAGACCATGTGTATAGGGTATAAAAAATTTGTGAATTTTCAGTTCTTGTATAACACCATGTCTGAAGAAGAGAGCTAGACTCTTGAAAGCTTACTTATCAAATATACTCAGTTAGCCTCTAAAAGGTATCGCCTGATTTCTTCGCTCTTCCATTTCTGGGATCCAGACAGACTGTTGCATCTTTCCTCTAGCTACTAACGTTTCTGGATTGTGAGTCATGGGGAAAGCAAAAGAATTGTCCATGGATCTACAGGTAGTTGAACTGTATAAAACAGGAAAGGGATACAAAAAGATATCCAAGGAATTGATAATGCCAGTCAGCAGTGTTCAAACTGCGATTAACAAATGGAAACTCAGGGGCACTGTATAAACCAAACCACGGTCAGGTAGACCAAACAAAATTTCGGCCACAACTGCCCAGAAAATTGTTCAGGATGCAAAGAAAAACCCACACATAACATCAGCTGAAATACAGGACTCTCTGAAAACTATTGGTGTGGCTGTTTCAAGATGCACAATAAGGAGGCACTTGAAGAAAAATGGCCTCATGGTCGAGTTGCCAGAAGAAAGCCATTACTGCACAAATGCCACAAAGAATCTTGCCTTCAATACACCAAACAGCACAGAGACAAGCCTCAAAACTTCTGGAACAAGGTAATTTGGAGTGATGAGACAAAAATCGAACTTACATTTATATAAGATAGGTTAATGTCTCCCAGCCAGTTGTTGCAATCCTCTTTTCAGTTTTTTATTTTTTACAAAAGTTTAAAATATCCAATAAATTTTGTTCCACTTCACGATTGTATCCCACTTGTTGTTGATTCTTCACCAAAAAACAAAAATGTTATATCCTTATGTTTGAAGCCTGAAATGTGGCAAAAGGTTGAAAAGTTCAAGGGGGCCGAATACTTTCACAAGGCACTGTATATATCGGCTGTACATAGGGCTCTGCAGATGATTTAGTGACTTACAGATGACATCTCTGACCAATCGTTCATATTCCCCGTCTCTTTCATCTGAACTGCCATGACCACTTCTTCCAGTCTCTGGAAAGTTTGCAGCACAGACATATCTGGCTCCTTACTTTTCCAGACACTTGACTCACATTGTCCTCATCTGCACACCCATCCTGAAGCTATGCCCCATTTATAAAATATATAATAAAACCCCCCCATAATGAATAATACTCCCAAGTGCATCTTTAAATTAATAACTTCCCTGTGTACCCCCTGTAAATAGTGCCCCTTATTATTAATGTCCCAGGCATTTCCTAATTAAAAGGTAAACAAAAGGCAAAAAAAATTAGTGGGATTCCAATACCGGCACCCCCAGGATCAGCTGTTTGAATGAGCCGTGGTATCTGTGTAAGCACTGTGACCCCTTCTCTGTTTACATAGTGTCATTGATCTCATAGCGGTCATGTAATGTAACTACAGCCTCGTCCTATACATGTCTATGTGACAAGGCTGGAATGACATCACACGGTCACTATTAACAGACAGCGTGTGATATAACAGGCGCCAGGGCCCCTTCATACTGCTGATCGGTGGGGATTCACTGATCCCTTATTGATGATCTATTCTCTATAGGTATAATGAAAACAGAAAGTCCACAGAGGAAACCTCAGCGGACCTTCTGTGAAAAGTGCTGCGGGAAAAACTACAATGTGTTACTGCCGCGGTTTTTCCTGCAGCGTTTTTTTGCTGTGGCCCGCAGTCTTAATAAAGCCCAAGTGCCACCTTAATTAAATTAATTCCCCCCCTCATATTATGCCCCTTATATAAATAATGCCCCCTAATAAATCTTATATAAATTACTCCCCCCTATGTTCATAATGCCCCCTTGCTTACAGTTATAATTTCCCCTCCTAACAACCCCCTTATACAATTAAAATACCCACTACTAAGCCAAAATAAAACAAAAAAAAAGTTCTACTCACCTACCTGCGATCCTTTGATGAATGGAGCCGCTGCTTCCTCCCCGTCCATGTGCAAGATGTCTGCGTCTAAGTGCAGTTGGCACGATTTTGTGACGTCATCGCGCCCGCCTGTGTCGAGAAGCAGACGTCTATCTGCGGTCTCGGTGTCTTGTAAACCGCAGGCATGTATTGCCTTGCGGTTTACAAAACAGTCAAGTTGCAGGAAGCGTTTTAACTAGATCGGTGTGATTTTTAATGGATTTGTGACGGCTCTGCTAGTGTCCATTGTTAAAATCCTGTAACGGACACTAGCAGCGGACACTACTGACAGTCTCCAACAGTAGTGTGAATGCCCCTTTAAAGCTATATTTGTTAACACCAGAAAACTATTTGATTTGCAAGTTGTATATCTAAGAAGTCTTGCACCATGAGCACAAATATGGTTATGAGTGAATTCTGTTCTGTACTGTATGTTTGAACTATTCAGAGGATCTGGAACAGGGCCGTTTTAACACATTGGTGGGTCCAGTGCAAATGCTTTATAAATGCCCCCCATTACCACCCATTATTATACCCATCTGGAAGCTACCAGAAACTAGGATTTTATATGGTGACATTTAATGGGTGAAAATGTGTTATCTGACAGATGGAACTTTTCTGCTTGTCAGAAATGTCTTATATTCTTCTCTGGTGATTGTTATTGCTATTATTTTAGCGTGTAACAATATTGCTAGAGAGGTGGTCGACGTATTTTACTCTACAAAGATCAGGTATGGACAGGACAGGGTCAAATGTAAACTTTATTGATGACTTTGTGCATATGTTGTATAAGTGTTTGGTGCAACTCTTTTGGTGCTGCAACTCTGACAATGGTTAACATCTGGGTCACAGCACCAATAACTTCCTGGTTATGTTCAGGGGGGTGTATTACAGAAGAATACCCCTGTGATTAGGCTCAGAGGGGTATTACATTATCCCTCTAAGTGACAGAGAACAAAGGTACAGTATGCTCTCTGATTAATAGGAGAGGGGATAACATGGATAGAAATTCTCCCTACCCCCCCCCCCCCGGGGTCACATACAGTTTATGCACAGACAATGTGTCTCTGCAGTCTGCAGCTCTGCTCCTTCACCGTCCTTCAGCAGCTCTAAGATGATGCCTGGGGCTGGAGGAGAAGGACGCTTTAGAGCCCCATATCTCAGGATTAGGGCTATGAAAATTAACTTGGATTTGTTTTAAAGATGAGAATCTCATCTTTAAAATTATATCATCATAATAGCCCTTACAGATTCAGAGTGATCTGCTGTTAAAACGATATCAGGAATTGAGATCTTCATTGGGAACATTTTCACCAACGAATCACTCCAGATCTCATCTTTAATATTAATCCAAGTTCATGTTCATAGCCCAAACCGATCCTGAGAAAACAGCATTAGTAGCAAGGACGTTTTATATACGCCCTCTGCAACTAAAGTGCCACCCTGGCCAGACAGCAGGGAAAGGGTTAAAGTCCCCATGCAGTTGTCCCCACAGTTTAATGTGCCTCTCCTACCACACAAAAAAAAAAAAAAAAAAAAACAAACACTAATACTCCCCTCTCCTACCTCCCCTGCTGTCTGAGGTCCGGAGTCTTCAGGGAGCTGCAGGCGGGATGTAAGTGACGTCATCATATCGTGCTGTCAGCTCCAGGGGAAGAGAGAATGAATGGTGAAGCAAGGAGCAGATGGCTCCCTGCTTCATCATTGTATGCAACTGGGGCAGTCCGGCGGGACAGCATACGCAGGACTGTCCTGCTGTCTCAACTGGGCCCCCCCGCTACCATAGGGCCTATGGTTAAAGCGGCCCTGATCTGGAATGTTTTCTGATTCTTGGAGCTGATGAATTACTTAACTGAAAAGTCGCTGAGGTTTTTAAATGCCACACAGTTCAGGGTCCAGAAGTGTATACACTGAGACTGCTCTCCTGTACATGCAGCAGTAGAACAGCCACTCCACATAATTGATATATTATGGTATGCTTCAACATACTCCAAACACCACATGCTAGACAGATAGTCCAGAATAGTTAATGATTACCTAATGAAGAACAATGACAAAGAATGCACCATCAAACACTGGTGGCAGATCAGGTATGGCTCCTTAAGCATTCGGAAGGGGTCACTTCAGTTTTGAGTAGGGGATGGTATGCCATTGCTAATTATTTGAGTATATTCTTTCTCTGATGTAGAAAAATGGAGAAGAAGGGAACATTTTGTCTATAAAAACACAATGTTAGGAAACTGAGTTGGTTGGACATTGTGCAGGTTAAACTAGAAAAAGCATGTAACTAGAGGTAAGCAAAAAACTATGAACAAATCGGTTTCAACCTAAATTTCCCATGTTTTTTGTTTTTTACCATGACTACTTAGGTTAATTTGCATATGCCTTTTTATACTTTCAAACACTTATAACTAACCTTTGCTGCAACAGAAAGATTACAAAGGGGTCACCAATGGAAAAGGAATTACTTCATACTGCACATGACGGAGCTAGTATATGGTGGAAAAAAAACACCTGACAGGTCCCTTTAAATATTCTTGGCACCAGCAGGTACTTCCCAGATATAGAATAGCTCTGTTTTTCCCCAGTTATTGTTTTATTTCTAGTAACGTGTATCTTGCCTAGTTTGCAACTTGTATTGCAGCTTGTTCTTGTGGTAACTCTAGTCCAGTCCTAGTTTTTAGTTTTGTAGTTCTTGTCTGTTTTCCCCAGTTTGTATTTGCTAGTACTTGTCATGTTGTCAAGGGTCACTATGGCAGATTAGGTTTACATTGGGGATATATTTAAGGACAATTGGGGTCAGTGTTGTCTTGTGTTAGTGCCACAGTTTAGGAATACTGAGGAAGAGTTAGAGTCAGTTGTCTATTTAGTTCTTTTTCTTCCATCTGCTCCATTCCTTGACTGCCAGCTCCATGATTTGTTATAATCACTATGGGTTTCCCATCTTCTATTGGAGAGTTCCCAGAGGCGTAGCTAGGGGCTCAGCACAGGGGGGCCAAACATATCCAAGTAGACCCCCTAATATTACCACCATACAGTGACCATATAGTGGTAGATAGAGATGAGCGAATCAAAGCTGACGAAGTGGAATTTGTTCCGAATTTCAGGAAATCTTCAATTTGCCTCAATTCCGGATCTCCTCACGCTTCAATGTATTGAATCGCATTTTTTAGTAAAATGGCTGCTGCACATGTTAGGACAAGGCGCAAGGAACTCTGGGAACACAGGATCACCCACAGTGCCATGCGTGCAGCTAATCAGCAGCCAGCCGGCCCTGTGCTGTCACAGCCCTATAAAAACCCTTGGCCATTTTAGGTTCAGTTATTTCACATTGTACTTAATGCAGGGAGAGACGTCAGCAGGCGCTAGGGACAGTGGTAGAAAACAAGTCAAAACTGCTAGAAGTTCAGGGAAAGAGCCTTAGAACTGTAGGGAAAGGATAGGGAGGAATTTACAGAAGAGTATTGAAGCAGAACAGGGTTCATTTGGGGTGGTTGCAACATCGGTAATAGCAACAATATTACTACACATTGCAGCACTCACTGTCATTATACTACTGCTCATTGCAGGTTTACAATAGATCATACCTGTGTGTTCAAAGGTAGAACATTACAGGCCTTTTGCAGTTCAGTAGTGCAAAAAAACTGAATTTTTATCCAGTAATCTTTGCAGTAATCTGTTATAACGCCTTTTTAAAGGTGTTTATTAGTGAGGAAACAAATAAGGGGCTTATTCGCCGTTCTCTTGAAAGTAGAAAATTACAAGCCTTTTTACCCTGTATTAATTTCCTTTACAATTACTTTTTTGATCTAACAGTATGTCAGACAGAGAAGCGACAGGCCATGCACAGGGGAGGGGCACAAGCCTAAATGTTTCTGGCACAGGAACAGGTCGCAGCAGAGTAAGGGGGCATGGCAGCAAGGGTCTGTTACAGAGGCCTGAGTTCCCAGTGTCAGCTAGCAGTCGTGTCTTGACCAGCAACCCAATGGTTGTAGAATGGTTGACTCGGTCATCCACTTCATCCCAAGTCACATCAGACACCCCCAGCCAAGAGTCGGTGGGTTTCTCAGACACAACCCTTATTTGGCATGGCCCGGGAGCAGCCCCTGTGACCTCCCGTGTCCTCAACCTGCTTCTGTCCTTTTCTGTTCCCTCAGCCAGAGAAGTACTCTATTCTGTGGGCTCAGCTCCACTATACAGCGAGGATGAGCTACTAGAGGACAATCAGCAGCTACTGCTCAGCCAAGATCTGGAGGAGACAAGTAGTGATGAGGAGAGTAGCATGGGAGCTGGTGTTGCGAGCGGTCAGGCTCCTGATTCAGAGACCGTTGAGGAGGATGACCTGTAGACAGTAGTGGATGACTATGTAGCCAATTGCAATTGGGAGCCAGGTGACGAAGCTGCTTCATCATCATCCGGAGAAGGGGGTAGCAGCTTGTGCATGAGGCAGCGGCAGAGTCAGCAGGGTGGCAGTAGTGGGAGGTCGGGAGCCAAATGTACCCAGGGTAGACCACCCGCTTTGCGGAGCCTACCTGCCTGGAAAGCAGTGATGCAGGGGTTCACGGACACAGTGGCAGTAGCAGTCAGTTAGTGCAGTGTGTTGCGGGTAAAATCATCTACTCGGCGGTGTGGCCGGGGTAGGTGAACATGGCCAAATGTGGAATCTGTGGGCAGAAGGTGAAGCGTGGCCAGCGTGCCAATGTTGGCACCACAGCCTTGCGTCAACATATGCAGCATCACCATAAAGTGGCCTAGGAGAACCATGGCTCCAATGTGGTGATCCAGCCTGCCACAGCAACCGCTGCATCATCCAGTGGCATGCACCCCATTTCAGGCAGTGAAGGCTCCACCACCTCAGCCGAAAGAAGCTGTGTGTCCTTCCCATCATCTGCTGGTCATGATGCTCCTGCTCCTCCTCCTCCTAGTCAGTCTTTGCGTCAGCAATACATCACCGTAGTGATTTAGAAGAGACAGCAGTATGCGTGCACTCATTCAACGGTACAGAAGCTGAATGTGCTCCTGTCCAAGTTGCTGGTGCTGCAGTCCCTCCCTTTCCAAGTGGTGGACTCTGCACCTTTCAGAGAACTGATGGCTTGTGCCGAGCCAAGGTGGAGAGTCCCAAGCCATCATTTCTTTGCCAAAAAGGCAGTACCAGCCCTGCACAAATATGTAGAACAGAAGGTGGGCCAGTCCTTGAGCCTGTCGGTGTCTGCCAAAGTGCACAGCAGCGCCAACGTGTGGAGCTGTAACTACGGTCAATATATGTCCTTTATAGCCCACTGGGCTAATGTGGTTCCTGCCCAGCCACACCAGCAACTTGGACAGGTGACGCAGCTTCCGCCTCCCTGTTCTCACGCCGTTGGTCCTGCAACAATGTCCGCCTCATCCTCCACTGTGTCCTCAGCCTCCACTGCAGGGACAATTCACAGTGCTCCTCCAGCATACCACATGTGCAGGGCACAGCGGTGTCACGCTGTTCTACACCTCATTTGCCTGGGCGAACGAAGTAACACAGGGAGGAACTGCTTCGTGTTCGCAATCAAGAAATCGAATCCTGGCTTTCTCCAAGACAACTTAAAATCGGAACCATGGTGACCGACAACGGGAAGAACATGGTGTCGGCGCTGCGTCAAGGAGGGTTGAGCCATGCGCCCTGCATGGCGCACATGTTCAATCTGGTTGTGATGCATTTCCTTAAGTGTTCCACCCATCTGCAAGACATTCTAAAAATGGCAAGGAATCTTTGCATGCACTTCAGCCATTCGTACAGCGCCAAGTACACCCACCTCGAACTGCAGCGGCAGAATGGCCTCCCACAACATAGGATGATATGCAATGTTTCCACCCGTTGGAATTCAACCCTCCATATGTTGGACCGACTGTATGAACAGAGAAAGGTCATAAACAATTTCTTGATGATCCAAGCGGACAGAGGTACTCCCCTGTGTAACTTCAATGTTAGCCAGTGGCAGCTCATGCGTGACACCTGCCGTTTGCTCGATCCCTTTGAGGAGGCCACTTTATTAGTCAGTCGCCAGGACTACGGGATGAACAACGTCATTCCACTGATTCACATCCTGGAAAAGATGCTTGTAAATCTGGCTGGTATCATAAAACTTAACCTTTAATGTAAATAATAATAATAAATATTTAAGACGGTCAGAGAATATCACCAATTAATGTGCACAAAACAAACCATGCTCTAGATAAAAAAAAAGGGAACGGTCTTACCCGGACCTACTGAGAGACGTTGAGGACTCAACGGGACTTACAGATGAAGGGTTGGTATAATTATACCCTATCTCTCACCTATGTCCCACAATGACTCCTGTCCTAACAAGGACAGTCCCAAAACTCTCCCTGTACCTCCCTATCAAATTAGATCCATTTTACCAATGCGTTTCATGTCCCAACCAGATGGAGGGGCAATCCTCAGGGGATTTCAAAATATAAGCCCAGTGTATTATCATAGCTTGCCAGTTGTAGGGCTGTGCAGATGTACGCTCCACCCTGAATGCAGGGGAGCATATGTGTCAGCAGTAGTCCTGTAAGTCCTGCTATAAGATGCATCGGACCATAAGACGCACCTAGGTTTTAAAGGAGGAAAATAGGGGAAAAAAATTTTGAAGCAAAAAATGGCAAAATATTTAATATATGGGAGTTGTAGTTTTGCAACAGATGCAAGGCCACATTAACAAGTGGCCCTGCGGCTGTACGGGGAAGCATAGGGCATCTTTTTTTGCGAAGCCAGATGTTCTTTTTAGTTATACCATTTTGGAGAATGTCTATTGCTTAGACATTCAAATCAAAGGTGAAACAGTGAAATAAACGGCAGTTCGGCACTTGATTTTTTTTTTTCCCGCTATGACGTTAACCGTACAGGAAAAATATTTTTATAAATTTGTAGACTGGGCGTTTTCGGACACAGAGATATTTAATGTGTATATGTTTCACAGTAATTTTCTACTTTTATATATTTGTTCTAGGGAAAGGGGGTGATTTAGAACTTTTATTTATTTATTTACTTTTAACTATTTTATTAGCCCCCCCCCCCCCCCTTAGGGGGCTTGAACCTGCAATCATTTGATTACAAGTCCCATAGACTGCAATGCAACTGTATTGTAGTCTATGGGAGATTATGTACATTATTATTGCTGCTGGTCATAGACTGATTATAGACCAGCCGCAATAGTAATATTCCTATGACAAGCCTGGGAGCCTTCATTAGGCTCCCGGCTGTCACAGGAACAGGTTGGCTCCTGTGATCTGGACCGCCATGACCACTTCTTCCAGCTTTGACTTGTCTCTGTAAAGTTTGCAACACAGACATCTTTGGTTCCTCACTTTTCCAGGCATCCAACCCACATTGTCCTCACCTACACAAAGCCCCCATCCTGCTGCTATCCCCAATTATAAAATATATGATATAACCCTCCATGATGAATAATACTCCCAAGTGCATCTTTATATTAATAATGTCCGTGTGTACCCTGTATAAATAGTGCCCCTTATTAATAATGCCCCAGGTGTTAACTAATTAAAAGGTTTTCCAGGTCATTAATAAACTAATCAGTGGGACTCAAAACCCAGGACCCCCACTGATCAGCTATTTGAATGAACCGTGGTATCTGTGTAAGCGCCGTGACCGCTTCTCTGTTTACATAGTGTAATTCATCTCTTAGTGGCCATGTAATGTAACTACAGCCTCGTCCTATACATGTCTATGTGACAAGACTGTAATTACATCACACGGTCACTATAAACAGACAACGTATGATATAAACAGGCGCCATAGCCCCCCATTCAACTGATCAGAGGCGGGGTCCAATGATCTCTTATTGATAATCTGTCCTACGGATAGAACATCAATAAAAATGAGCTGGAAAGACCCTTTAATAAAGCCCAAGTGCCACCTTAAAGGGGTTGTCCAGAATAACCACTTTTTTAATATGAGGCTGGGGAAGGTGCTCTGGTGTCTTCCAGTGCGTTTCAGTCCTGTTGCTCCGGTGTTTTCTTCCCCACAGCACTGATGTCCCATATCAGCGACCTCAGTGGTCATGTGCAGTGGGGAGTTCCGCCAGAAGAAAACACCAGAGCATCAGAACCAGACTGCGGTGGGAGACATCGGAGCACAAGGGACAGGTGAGTAGGTGTTTTTTTTAATACAGTATTACACGGTATTATGACCCACAGTGGCCCCTGCACACGGTATTATGCCTCATAGTGGCTCCTGCACACAGTATTATGCTACATAGTGACCCCTGCACTCGGTATTATGCTCCATAGTGCCCCCTGCACACAGTATTATGCTCCATAGTGGCCCCTGCACTCGGTATTATGCTCCATAGTGGCCCCTGCACACGGTATTATGCCCCATAGTGGCCCCTGCACACAGTATTCTGATCCTTAGTGACCCACCCATGAACTATTATTATACTCTGGGGTCTTTTCAGACCATATAGTATAATGATCGGAGACCCAGGTGGTGACAAACATAAAAACCAGTGTTATTTACCTGGGCTCCGGTGCACTCCATGCTTTCGGCCCTCTTCAATGTCGCACAGACCGGAGTCGCCACATAATGACATCAGCCTGGCTCACGTGACGTGACGTCACCAAAGAAGGCCTAAGCCTGCTGGGAGTAACATCAGATCACTGGAGAGGAGAGTAACATTGGTTTTTATATTTATCACCTCCCCTGGGTCTCTGATTATTATACTACTATTATTATACTCTGAAAATACCCCAGAGTATAATAATAGTAGTATTTGGCCTCACTTACCGATCCCCGCGGCTGCTTACAGCTGCTTCTGCTTCCCCCTTCTGCGTCCTATAGCAGAAGGGGAAGTGGATGCGGCCACAGCAGGCGTGGGTAAATAGGTTGTTACCTGCTGGGGTTACTTCAGTAGGTAACAGCCTATTTATATATATAAAAAAAAAAAAAGTTATCCTCACCTACCTGCGATCCCTTGATGGAGCCGCCACCTCCTCTTCTTCACCCGCATCCACGTCTCAGCGTAGGAGGCGCGATGACGTCATTGCATCGCCGCCTGCGCTGAGATGGGGAGATCTCGTAAACCAGCCCAGGACAGGGGGCTACTTTTTAACTTTAGGGGGTCTTTAAAGTAGTAATGTCCACGATCAGACTGGAGTCTGATCGCGGGCATTAGCTCTGGGTCTGCGCTGTATATTACATCGTGAGACCTGGTAGCTATGGCGACCGCTCTGCAGCAGAGCGCCTGCCATCATCTTTACAGACCCGACATCCACCATAATAGCACGGCAGATGCCGGCAAGGGTTCACTGACACCTGCTACTCCGATCCCAGGGCCCGCACATCGCTCCACTCCTGCCGCTGGAGGAAGCCCCGCTGCAGGAAGCCGGCGGCAGGAGTGAGGCGATGCTGCGACCCCCGCTCCTCCGACCCCCCACTTCCCCCAACACCTACTTTCCCCCATTTTCCTCACAAATTTGGGGGAAAAAAAAGTGCATCTTATAGTCCGAAAAATACGGTAATTGGTCCTCCGTATAAGAGACTGACCATTTGTAGTAAGAACAGTGAAGATTTATCAAGACTGGTTTTGACAATCCCTGTACCACCGGAGGATGTGCCTAATTTATGATGAGGCAGATGTCTCTTCATAAATCAGGCACACCCTCCAGTGGAGTACAGAGCCCAAAATTAAAGGGGATATACTGAAGAAAAACAATAATAGGGGGTAGACTAAACAAAAACAATACTGTTGGGCTACACAGTAACTTCAATGTAACCTGTCAGTTGTTTTTTCCATCCTAAACTGGCGCCAGTATGTGCATCAAGTAATGACCATTCCTTCTGTTGCTGAGAAGTTAAATTCTAGGATTATGAAACTTTAGATTAGCATATGAAAATTTACCTTAACTGGTCATGGTGGCGAGCAGCATGTAGGGCAGCGGTTCTCAACCTGTGGGTGGCGACCCCGGCGGGTGTCGAAAGACCAAAACACAGGGGTCGCCTAAAGCCATCGGAAAATACATATTTCCGATGGCTTTAGCCGCTGAGAAGTCGCGCTATTCAGCTGGAACGCACGTCGTTATGGATGTGCGTTCCAAACTGAATGCCTGTGCACATGCGCGGATGCCGGGTCTGTTACAATGATGGCGGCCGCTCTGCTGCAGAGCAGTCACCATAGCAACCGGGCCTCCGGTGTACAGCGGAGTGCCGGAGCTAATGCCCGCGGGCATTACTACTGTATCTGTGAGCAGCCCCCCCCCCCCCCCGGGCTGTAAAAACTGCCCCCGGTCCCCACCGGCCCCATACCTGTTAAGTTGTAGGTCGACTCCCCGCGTGGCGAGATCGCGGGAGTCGACCTGTTTCGGTGACAGCCTGGAGCCTAATGAAGGCTCCCAGGCCTGTCACTGGGATACTACTACTGAGACTGGTCTATGAATCTCCCATAGACTGCAATACACTATTAGCCCCATGAAGGGAGGGGGGCTAATAAAATAGTAAAAAAAAATAAAATAAAATAAAAAAAAAAGTTCTAACTCACCCACTTTCCCTAGAATACATATAAAAGTACAAAATTACTGTGAAACACATACACATTAGCTATCCCTGTGTCCGAAAATGCCCGGTCTACAACCTTATAAACATATTTTTCTTGTAGGGTGAACATCAGAGCGGGAAAAAAAAATCTAAAGTGCCGAACTGCCATAGTTTTTTGCTGTTTCGCCTCTGATTTGAATAAAAAGTGATCAAAGCAATAGACATTCCCCAAAATGGCATAACTAAAAAGTACATCTGGCCCTGCAAAAAAAGATGCCCTATTCCTCCCCGTACAGCTGCAGGGACACCTGTCAATGTGACCTTGCAGCTGTTGCAAAACTACAACTTCCATATATTAGACATTTTACCACATTTTTTTGTCTTAAAATATTTTTCCCTATTTTCCTCCTCTAAAACCTAGGTGTGTCTTATGGTCCGGTGCGTCTTATAGTCCGAAAAATACGGTAAATATTATAATATGACTCAAGCACATATTAACCAGAAGCTTGGCCATTACTGCTCTCTGTCTTTATGTGAAGTCAGGCTATCACCACTGTCAAGCGATATATTTATACGAACAATGGCCGTGTGGCATCTATTTTGTTTTTGGTCTGTATATGAGGGGCTATTACAGTTATAGTGACGCCACACACAGTGGTGAACCTAGCCTCTTTGCTGCCTGAGGCGGACTATAGAAAGACGCCTCCCCCAAAAAAAAAAAAAAAAAACAAAAACAAAAAACTGAGTTTCCATGCTACTAGTTTAACACACTGTTATCGTCGCACAATATACACAATACACAAAGTTATAAAACAGTTTTTAAGAATTCTTCTTACTGTATTACTTCAGTATCAGATCAACAACACGGCATTAACAATTAAAGTAACTTCACACATCTTCTGCTTGGTGGATAGACGAGCCCACGTGGCCCCCATTCTCTATAATAGGAGCCCCGCAGATAGCTAAGTACTGGACTTCGGCTATCTTTGGCACTCCCATTAAAGTGAATGAGAGCCACGCGGGTTCGTCCATCCACCAAGTGACACACCTATATATATGGCTGCGGTCAGGCTGTATTCCCACCTAGTGGGGGGAAAAAAACCAATTCTCAGGCTCAGTGGGGTCTCAGCAGACAGACCCCCATCAATCAGGTATTTATCCTCTATCATTTAGGTGAATACTGGGCAGTAACATTTTGTGACTTACCGGTGACGTCTCTGACTAATCCTTCACATTTCCCTTCTCTTCCCTCTGGACCGCCATGACCACTTCTTCCAGCTGTGACTTGTCTCTGTAAAGTTTGCAACACAGACATCTTTGGCTCCTCACTTTTCCAGGCATCCAACCCACATTGTCCTCACCTACACAAAGCCCCCATCCTGCTGCTACCCCAATTATAAAATACATGATATAACCCCCCATAATGAATAATACTCCCAAGTGCATCTTTATATTAATAATGTCCGTGTGTACCCTGTATAAATACTGCCCCTTATTAATAATACCCCAGGTGTTAACTAATTAAAAGGTTTTCCAGGTCATTAATAAACTAATCAGTGGGGTTCAAAAACCCAGGACCCCCACTGATCAGCTGTTTCAATGGTATCTGTGTAAGCGCCGTGACCGCTTCTCTGTTTACATAGTGTAATTCATCTCGTAGCGGCCATGTAATGTAACTACAGCCTCGTCCTGTACATGTCTACAGTATGTGACAAGGCTACAATTACATCACACGGTCACTATAAACAGACAGCGTATAATATAAACAGGTGCCATAGCCCATGTTTATAGCACCCCATTTACACACACTATAATGTTCCACAGCAGCCGCTGCACACAGTATTACACTCTTATGGCCCGCAGCGGCCCCTGCACACGGTATTATGCTCCATAGTGGCCCCTGCACTGGTATTATCCTCCATAGTGGCCCTTGCACTGGTATTATGCTCCATAGTGGCCCCTACACTTGTATTATGCTCCATAGTGACCCCTGCACCCAGTATTATGCTCTATAGTGGCCCCTGCACTTGTATTATGCTCCAGAGTGGCCCCTGAACAGGGTATTATGCTCTACAGTGGTCCCTGCACAGGGTATTATGCCCCATAGTGGACCACCCATGAGCTATTATTCCCCCCCCCCCCCCCCCCCCCCCCCCCCCCAAAAAAAAACACACCCACCCACCAAAAAAAAAACAAAACCAAAACCCCCCCCCCCCCCCCCCCCCCCCCCCCCCCCCCCCCCCCCCCCCCCCCCCCCCCCCCACACCCCCCCCCCCCCCCCCCCCCCCCCGCCCCCCCCCCCCCCCCCCCCCCCCCCCCCCCCCCCCCCCCCCCCCCCCCCCCCCCCCCCGGGGGGGGGGAACAACCTTTTTTTTCCCCCCCCCCCCCCCCCCCCCCCCCCCCCCACCTCCCCCCCCCGCCCAGGCGGCCCCCGGAAATAAATATTTTTTTTTCCCCCCCCCCCCCCCCCCCCCCCCCCCCCCCCCCCCCCCCCCCCCCCCCCCGCCCCCCCCCAGAAGGAGGGGGGGGGGCGCCCGTGAACCGAGAGCAAGGCAGGTGGTTTGGACTGAAACCACACGCGGTAGTTCAAGAAAAAAAAAAATATATTTACTATAAGTTAATAAAGGCTAGTTAAAGGTAAAATGACATGGATAAAGACAAGCAAAATATACAATATAGCATGAACAATTTCAAGGCAAATTCTGCAATGGTTTCTACTTTTACTCTGTCCACTTCTGCAGTATGGACACTGAATGAACAATATACTCAAAGCTATCCCTAACTGACCCTGACTTCACATTTGGGTGCACCCCCCTTTTCCCCAGTGGTCCAGGTGGACCGCTTACAGTCCGTAGAAGCGCGCGGTGGGGCCCAAAGTCGGTCCTTTCTTTTATAGTGAAGCGTCCTCCCCTCACGGTTATCAGGATCTTGGGAGAAATGAAGTCCTCTTTAACAGGGAAACCAAATGAATGCAATGTAATCCAAAAGCAGATTCCACTCAGTGCACTGACAGTCCTGCCGAATCCATACACTGAGCTGGGATTTTAATACGGGGTTTAGCAGTTACTGTCCAGTACGTCAACAGCACTGCGAGTCTCTATATGTGGTATCCATATACACAGTCACAATGTCAGTCTCACTGATCAGCCACTGAGCACAGTTCCTTTCACGTGGACTCACTAGTCCTGTTGTCTCTTTACACTCTGTTTGTCTCTGGACCAAGATACAGCTTAGCTGTACAGAAAAATCTCCACACCAGTTCAATACAACATAGAAACCTGTCTTCTCTCTTGCCAAGATGGCTGCTGCTCTCTGTCTCGTCACTTCCTGCTTCTCTGCTCACACTCTCTCTGCAGAACAGGCAGGCTGACATAAAAGGGGGGGGTCTCACTCCAGCATCATGTCACAATTACAATGGCTGCTGTCTTAAAGGAACAGAATCACAGAAATACATTCAACATTAACAATTTATACAGACAAATGAAGCTTAGGACAACATTGGCTGTCTCTTAAATATTCCCCCCCCACTTTAAGATTGGCAGTCCCTGGCTATGACTGTATATCCAGAGGGTTGTACTTTTATGCACAGGGTGGTAGTATACCGATGTATGGCAGGCCAAACAAACTCATCCTGCGCATACCGAACAGGGGGAATACCAGCATTTGGCCTAGTGGTCCGTCTGAGGACCGGTGGTATATTATGGGGTGCTGCAGCTATGGGCTGAGAAGGACCAGCGGATTCCGCACCAGAGGGGGCACAGGCCGGAGATACAGTAGTCACAGGTGGAACATCCCCAGGAGCAGGGATCGGCCAACAATCATCCTCCTCGTCGGAGGCCCATTCCGCACCTCCATTCTCTGACTGTGGGAGCTCATTCACATTAGCAGCCCATCATGATTTGTCCCTTCAGAATGACACAGGCGCAACATATTTCGGTGAAGTACTCGAACACAATCAGTTCCTTCTTTCTGGACCTGGTACACTGGCCCATTCGCATACTTGCGGCCAACAACACGATACGGCAAAGCCTCCCATCTGCTTTCCAATTTCCCTTGGGGTTTCTTGACACGAACTAGCACCAGGTCGCCTGGTTGCAATGGTGCTTCTTGCACTGGGGTCTTATCAGGATGGGGATGTTCTTGCAGGCGCTGCCGCACCAATCGATGGATCGTCTCAAGTCTCTGCCGGTGCGCCCGCACCCAAGAGGTTGGATCCCTCGGAGGGAACCCATCCACATCATTCAACTGTAATTCTCCTATACTTCGCCCAGACCGCCCAAAGAGAAGTGTATAAGGAGAGTACCCCGTTGTAGAATGGACCTGATTGTTATAGGCCCACACCATTTCAGACAAGAACTGAGGCCACTGTAACTTCTTGTCTTCCTCCAGAGTCCGCAGCATCTATAGCAGAGTTCTGTTGAATCTTTCACAGGCCCCATTTCCCTGAGGGTGGTATGGAGTCGTGTGCGACTTCTTTATCCCGTAGATACGTTGAACTTCTTTCATTACGTGTCCCTCAAAGCAGGCGCCCTGGTCGGAGTGGATGCGTTGGGGGCACCCATATACTCGAATGAAATCTTGGCACAGAGCACGAGCTGCTGACTCAGCTGTCTGGTCCTTGGTGGCGGTTACCACCGCAAATTTGGTGAAGTGATCCACCATTACGAGGCAATACTGGTGTCCACTATTGGATGGGCCAACCATTAGATAGTCTATCATGACGATTTCTAAAGGTTCCTGGGTCACGATGGTTTGCAGGGGAGCTCTCTGTTCTATTGCCTTATGGATCTCACAAGTTCGACAGCTGCGGCATACTTCTTCGACCATTTGACGAAGACCAGGGCAGTAAATCAGTCGCTGTAACCAACGAAAGGTCTTCTCATGACCAAAATGTCCATTCTTATTATGAGCCTCAACTGCCAACGAGCGAGCCAGTTCACTAGGCACCACAATTTGGTATCGAATGTCGATCTCAGAAGGTAAATAGACCTTTCGGCATAGCACTCCATTTTTCATCTCCAACTTTTCCCACTGACTCAGAACAGATAATATCTCACGTGTCAGTCGTTCTCTTTCCTCTCTACAGGGCTTCTGGCCTTTCTCAACACACTTGATCATCTGCGCCAGCCCCTCATGGGTCTGTTGTATCTGTGCCCATTCCTGTCGTGAGGGACCAAAGAAAGGAGCCGTTTCAGTCCCCTCCATCTCAAACTGATTAGCGGCGGCCAAGGCCTGTGAAAATCTGCTGAAGTCGGGCACCTCCACATGCTCCAACTCATGATCCACGTCTACTGTGGGGGTCTGGGCGGTTACCCTAGAAAGTCCATCAGCATTCTCGTTCTCTGTCTTGGACCGATACTTAATGCGGTAATTGAACTTAGACATTCGGGCTATCCACCTCTGCTCTAACGCCCCGAGCTTGGCATTTTCCAGGTGAGCTAGTGGGTTGTTGTCAGTCAGTACTAAAACTTCAGCACCGGTCAAATATTCAGAGAATTTCTCGGTCATGGCCCATACCAGTGCCAACAGCTCCAACTTAAATGAACTATAATTCTCGGGGTTTCTTTCAGAATCTCTCAAAGACCGGCTGCCGTACGCTATGACTCTCTCCTGGCCATCCTGAAGCTGGGAAAGTACTGTTCCAAGACCATACAGGCTTGCATCTGTATATAGCTGGAACGGCAAGTGGTAATCAGCATATGCCAAGATTGGGGCTGTTGTCAGTGCATCCTTCAATGCCTGGAAGGCTTGTTCCTGTTCAGGTCCCCACTTCACGGACCGGTTCTTTGGACCACCGGATGTGCCTCGTAGGAGAGCATTAAGTGGTGCTGCTACCTTGGCGAAATCCTTAATAAACCGTCGATAGTAACCGGCTACTCCAAGGAACGCCCTCACTTCTCGCAGGGTAGTCGGTATTGGCCAATCTTGAACAGCCACTATCTTGTCTCTTGATGGTCTCACCCCTTCTCCTGATACGCGGTGACCCAAGTAATCAATTTCAGATTGGAACAACCGACATTTACTGGGTTTCAATTTGAGCCCATGTTCCCGCAATCTTCGAAATACTTGCCCCAACTGGTGGAGATGGTCTTCAAAGGTCGCAGAATACACTATAATGTCATCCAAGTAGATGAGAGTGAACTCAAAGTTGAAGTCACCGAGACATTTCTCCATCAACCGCTGAAACGTTCCGGGTGCATTTTTCAACCCGAAGGGCATCCGGTTAAATTCGTATAGTCCCATGGGCAAGATGAATGCCGTCTTCTCCTTGTCTTTTGTGGCCATCGGCACCTGCCAATACCCACTAGCCAGATCTAGTGAGGAGAAGTATCGGGCTCTCCCCAGCGCTGAGAGGGACTCCTCAATCCGTGGCAAGGGGTAGGAATCTCGTACGGTGCAAGCGTTTAACTTCCGATAGTCTACGCAAAATCGGATGGACCCATCTTTTTTTCTTACTAACACCACAGGAGCTGCGCAGGGACTCTGGCTTTCTTGGATGATCCCACCCTGTAGCATCTTAGCTAACAGTTCTTTCACTTCCTGATACAACTGTGGAGGAATTTGTCGGTAGCGCTCTCTAATTGGAGGGGTGTCTCCTGTGGGAATCTCATGGTAGATCCCTGTGGTACATCCAAAATCTTCAGCATACCGTGCAAAGGTGGCTCGGTTCTCCCACAAAAGCTCATCTACCTTCTGCACCCATTCCAGAGAACATGAACTTGCATCCATCTTCATCTGTTCTCGAATTGTACGGCCATTCCATTCAGAGGTGGGTTCCTCATCTTCTCCCATGGACACAGTTACGGTCCACTCATCCCTTTCAGTCGGCTTCAGCTGCATTGGAGTTACTTTCCTTACTTCCTCCGGAGTCACATAGATGTTAGCCAGCAGCCTCCCTGGGGTCAGGTCCACACTCTGGTCCTGAGTGTTTACACATCAAAGTGGTACTCTTCCATTGCGAACTATTGCCAAGGAACGGGCCACTAGCGGATCAACACCTCCTTCGGCTGCCTGCAGTGGTTCTACCAACACAGCTATGCCCTCTAGTTTCCGACAGGTGCCTACGGGCATGGACACTATTGTCTCCCGACTGGGTGGCAGTGTAACTTTCGTATGCAAAGGAACTGAAATTCGAGCCAGAGGACGCTGTGCATCCGAACTTTTCTGTAAGCCACATGTCCAGATCAGCCGCTGGAAAGCTGTTTGAGTAGGCCGATGGGTGGTGGTTTCTTTCCAATAACCGTGACCTTTCTTTTCAAAGAGGATCTGATCTAATTCTTTTAACACATTCATCCCCAAAATGACAGGGACCTTTACTTCATGTGACTCCTGTACCACCACAATGCCTTTGCTACCTAGATCTTGGCCACATACCCGGACATTCATCCAGGCCACTCCCACGACCGGAACTGGTAACTGGTTAGCTGCGACCACTCGTACGAATGTATGGGGATCATATTTCACATGTTGCCGGAAGTACCGTTCATAACAGTCTCTACTCTAGGTCGTTACTTGGGAACCCGTGTCAATCATCCCGGTAACCGGAATACCCTCCATTTCCACCTGTATGACAGGACTTGCAGCGATCAGGTCATCATCAGGGCATTCTCCCCACATAGTCTTCTTGTCAGTCTCCCCTACTACACGCCCTACAGCAGCAGGGGACTTCAGTTTAACGGCGGTCTCTCATAAGTTTGTCGCTGCTCTGGACATCTAGCAGCAACGTGGCCCATCCGTCCACACTCCCAGCAGCGTATCTCCCGTCGTTCTGGCCATCTGTTTGGGCCCCTTCGGTAAGCCCCTTCGATTTCTCCTGAGCACTGCACTAAATGATTTGGACCCCTTCGGTAGGTCCTATCCTCATCCCTCCAGCGGGGTGGTGGGTGATTCTGACTTGCTGGGTGTGGATGGCTCACCCTTTCATCTCCAGTCTTCTGGAAGTCTGCAATTTTCATAGAATGCTCATCACAACAGGTGTGCAAGTGTTCCATTTGCTCTTGTAGTTTCTGCATTACTGTGAGAATTTCTTTAACCCTCCCTTTTTCTACTGTCTCTGAGCCAGAACTAGCCCCCTGTGACAAAGTAACTCCAACTGCGGTCTGGGGCCTCGGGACCATACTATTGGCACGGGAGATGGCCTCTACCTGTACATCATGGAATTTAGCATCAGTCTCTCGTCGTATAAAATCCTGCATAGTCACAGTTAAACTGCCGTCACGTATCCCCAGGACAAACTGGTCACGGAGAGTCCGATCAGGGTTACAGAAGGCTGGCGAGCCCCCTCTTTCCTTCCCTTGAATATCTCGGAGCAGTTCTTGTAGGGCATTTGCATATTGGAGAAGGCTTTCATTCTCCTGTTGTACCCTCTGGAAGAACCGAGCCTGCAGAGACCCCAGCAATGCAGTTTCTCCATAGATGGTTTCTAGAATCTGGACTACTTGCTCAAATGTCTGCCTTTGTTCAAATGGCCTCAGTATCACCGTGGTCTTAGCATCCCCTTGTAATGTCAATATTGCTAGCTCTACTAGTACTTCTGGTGCGGTCTGGTACATTCGCTGTATCATTCGTATCTGTTCCACCCACATACTCACTGACATATTATTGCCATTAAATTTAGCTAACTGACTCATTATAGCCCCTGCTGGCATTCTTCCTCCAGCACCATTCTCCCTAACTGGTGCGTCACCGTCCATTCTGGTAAGCGGATCCTGCCGACTACGCCAATTTGTGAACCGAGAGCAAGGCAGGTGGTTTGGACTCCGCAACCAGAAATGAACGCACACGCGGTAGTTCAAGAAAAAAAAAATATATTTACTATAAGTTAATAAAGGCTAGTTAAAGGTAAAATGACATGGATAAAGACAAGCAAAACATACAATATAGCATGAACAATTTCAAGGCAAATTCTGCAATGGTTTCTACTTTTACTCTGTCCACTTCTGCAGTATGGACACTGAATGAACAATATACTCAAAACTATCCCTAACTGACCCTGACTTCACATTTGGTTGCACCCCCTTTCCACCAGTGGTCCAGGTGGACCACTTACAGTCCGTAGAAGCGCGCGGTGGGGCCCAAAGTCGGTCCTTTCTTTTATAGTGAAGCGCCCTCCCCTCACGGTTATCAGGATCTTGGGAGAAATGAAGTCCTCTTTAACAGGGAAACCAAATGAATGCAATGTAATCCAAAAGCAGATTCCACTCAGCGCACTGACAGTCCTGCCGAATCCATACACTGAGCTGGGATGTAAGCCGGGGTTTAGCAGTTACTGTCCAGTACGTCAACAGCACTGCGAGTCTCTATATGTGGTATCCATATACACAGTCACAATGGCAGTCTCACTGATCAGCCACTGAGCACAGTTCCTTTCACGTGGACTCACTAGTCCTGTTGTCTCTTTACACTCTGTTTGTCTCTGGACCAAGATACAGCTTTGCTGTACAGAAAAATCGCCACACCAGTTCAATACAACATAGACACCTGTCTTCTCTCTTGCCAAGATGGCTGCTGCTCTCTGTCTCCTCACTTCCTGCTTCTTTGCTCACACTCTCTCTGCAGAACAGGCAGGCTGACATAAAAGGGGGGGGTCTCACTCCAGCATCATGTCACAATTACACTGGCTGCTGTCTTAAAGGAACAGAATCACAGAAATACATTCAACATTAACAATTTATACACACAAAAAAAAAACAAAACCCCACACCCCCCCTCCCCCCCCCCCCCCCCCCCCCCGCGGAGGGAGGTAAAAAACCCCCCCCCCCCCCCCGCGCCACCCCCCCACCCCCCCCCCCCCTTTTTTTTTTAAAAACACCCCCCCCCCCCCCCGTGTTTTCGCCCCCCCCCCCCCCCCCCCTCTTCTTTCCCGCCATGTCTTTGTCTCCGCGTAGGCGGCGTGATGACGTCATTGTATCGCCGCCTGCGCTGAGATGCGACATCTTGTAAACCAGCCCAGGACAGGCCGCGCTCAGCTCTGTTTTTTTGTTTTTTTTTAAAGCGGCCTCTCCTGGGCTGGTTTACATTAAATAGTAAAAATGCCGCCCCCCGGACAGTGCCGCCTGAGGCGGGGGCGCCGTTTCGCCTCCTCATTAGCGGTGCACCCCTGGCCACACAGGTAATAAGATTACTCATATGGGGGGCACTATTACTGTAATAATTCTCAATTTCCCCATAGTTAATAACATTACCTGTGTAGGGGGTAGATCACTATGTTTAAATTATGTTTGATTTGTAGCAATTAGAATACATAATGCATATCAGGTATTTACATTCCAAATCATAACTGTAGCAAAATTACAGTTTTGAAGTAGCCACCAAAATTATTTTTTGGTTTGGGGTCACCGCAACATGAGGAACTGTATTGCGGGGTCACGGCATTAGAAAGGTTGAGAACCACTGATGTAGGGTATCAGACTGACATCTGATAGTGAGGGACATATAAGTATTGGTGTATGTGGCGCAATTTCACAAAATGAAGCTGCTCCCCTCCCTCATGTGACTAATTCAGGTAAATTTGCATATGACACTCTAAGGTCTTCAAGGCTTATAACTTTTCAGCAACAGAAATAAATCTTAATGAGGGGCACCATAGGAAAGATCATTACTTGATGCTGCTGGGACCAGTTTGGAGTAGAAAAAACACCTGACTTGTTCCCTTTAATGGGAAAATTAAAATGGAAAGTGGCCTTGTCGCAGAATTTCTAACATTAAAATTCACCCTCTACAAAATTCCCAGTCCCAGAGAAATAATACAGGTGCAGCAGACAAAATTAAAGGGGTTTTCCGAGCAAAAAAAAAAATCATTTTTTTTAAAAAAAGGTCTGTTAGTGCTATTAAGAGGTTAATAAGTGCATCCAAATACCTTTAGCACCCGCTCCTCCGATCCCAGGGCCCGCACATCGCTCCGATGCTGCGACCCTGCTCCTCCGACCCCCCACTTCCCCCAACACCTACTTTCCCCCATTTTCCTCACAAATTTGGGGGGAAAAAAGTGCGTCTTATAGTCCGAAAAATACAGTAATTGGTCCTCGGTGGAAGGGACTGACCATTTGTAGTAAGAACAGTGAAGATTTATCAAGACTGGTTTTGACAATCCCTGTACCACCGGAGGATGTGCCTAATTTATGAAGAGGCAGATGTCTCCTCATAAATCAGGCACACCCTCCATTGGAGTACAGAGCCCAGAATTAAAGGGGGTATACTGAAGAAAAACAATAATAGGGGGTAGACTAAACAAAAACAATACTGTTGGGCTACACAGTAACTTCAATGTAACCTGTCAGTTGTTTTTTCCATCCTAAACTGGCGCCAGTATGTGCATCAAGTAATGACCATTCCTTCTGTTGCTGAGATGTTAAGTTCTAGGATTATGAAACTTTAGATTAGCATATGAAAATTTACCTTAACTAGTCATGGTGGCGAGCAGCATGTAGGGTATCAGACTGACATCTGATAGTGAGGGACATATCAGTATTGGTGAATGTGGCGCAATTTCACAGTGAAGTGAAGCTGCTCCCCTCCCTCATGTGACTAATTCAGGTAAATTTGCATATGACACTCTAAGGTCTTCAAGGCTTATAACTTTTCAGCAACAGAAATAAATCTTAATGAGGGGCACCATAGGAAAGATCATTACTTGATGCTGCTGGGACCAGTTTGGGGTAGAAAAAACACCTGACTTGTTCCCTTTAATGGGAAAATTAAAATGGAAAGTGGCCTTGTCGCAGAATTTCTAACATTAAAATTCACCCTCTACAAAATTCCCAGTCCCAGAGAAATAATACAGGTGCAGCAGACAAAATGAAAGGGGTTTTCCGAGCAAAAAAAAAAAAAATCATTTTTTTTTAAAAAAAGGTCTGTTAGTGCTATTAAGGGGTTAATAAGTGCATCCAAATACCTTTAGCAGTGTTTTGAATGATTTCTGGGTTTCTCTTGGAGCTCCTGGCATCTTCTGCATTTGTTTACATGGTGTTGCTTCTTGTACTTTTATCCTACAACTACCATGATGCATTGCAATTCATTCAGATCCCCCTCTCCCTCTCCCCCTCACTTCCTCACAACCCCTCCCTGTTTCCCTAGCTAGCCCGCGGACTACTAGCCCTACCTAACTAACTCAGTCCACCCCCCACCCCATCATACTTACCTGTCTTCCTGTCATGGAGATCACTTTCTTCTGTGCTGCCGGCTCCTTCTTCCCTTGCTTTCTGCCCGCGCAATAGGGTAGACAGGCTGGGGACTTTATTGCGCATGCTGGCATTCAGGCTGTACTGCGCACACGTCGAGGAGTGATGACGCTCCATGCCTAGAGGTGACGGCAGGAAGCAAGGTAAGAATGATGGGGAGGGGTGTAGTGAGGGGAGGGAATGGGAAGTGAGGGGATGGGAGGGGACAGGAATAGTGTATGTGACGTTCCATTTACGTAATTGGCAAAATGGAACGTCACCGGATCATCAGAAAATGTGCCTGGGGTGGTCACGTGACTACCCTGGCCATAATGGTAATTTTTTTTTATCCCGGACAACCCCTTTAAGCTTACCAGGAGAGATTTACAATAAGGGCAAATCTATATTCATTGGGACTATTTATAATATAATTTACGACAACTTTAGAAGATAACAAAAGAAAATGAAGAACCACTAAAGCAAACCGCTCATTTTTTTTGGCAAAAATGTGTAAAGGGAATTATAAGGGAAGTGCCTGAAAGTAAAGGGAGTAGCATTACTTAAAATATAACTTATGTATGATTTCTTTTAACATATAAGCCAAGAATGATGTGTCCCACAACCAGTGGCGTAACTAGGAATGGCTGGGCCCCAAGGCGAACATTTGACATGGGGCCCCCCCAAACCGCCGCTCCCAACCCACTCCCCATGGACCGCATCCTCCAACCCCCCCACGCACAAACCGCATTCCTGCGCACACTATTATGCCTCATAGTGGCCCCTGCACACAGTAGTATGCCCCATAGTGGCCCCTGCACACAGTATTATGCTGCATAGTGGCCCCTGCACACAGTATTGTGCAGCATAGTGGTCCCTGCACACAGTATTATGCCCCATAGTGGCCCCTGCACACAGTATTATGCCCCATAGTGGTCCCTGCACACAGTATTATGCCCCATAGTGGCCCCTGCACACAGTATTATGCCCCATAGTGGCCCCTGTACACAGTATTATGCCCCATAGTGGCCCCTGCACACAGTATTATGCCCCATAGTGGACCCTGCACACAGTTTTATGCCCCATAGTGGAACACCCATGAACAATTATTATACTCTGGGGTCTTTTCAGACCCCAGAGTATAATGATTGGAGACCCAGGGAAGGATACAAACATAAAAAACAATACTACTTAACTCTTTCTCGCTCCGCTGCACCCTGGTGTGCTACTTCAGCCATCTTCAATGTTGGACCAGATCTCGTGTGATCCAGGATGGCGTTGCAATGCATAATGACGTCGGCTGATGTCTGGGACGTCACCAAACAGGCCCGGAGCCTGCGGAGCGTAGGAGAGGTAATTTACAGTGTTTTTTATGTTCGCTCACCTCCCCTGGGCCTCCGATCATTATACTCGGGGGTCTGAAAAGATCCCCGAGTATAATGATAACAGGGTTTGTGGGGTTCGCGGTAGAGGCTGCCACAGGGCTCCGGGCCCTTTAATGTCCCGGGCCCTGTGGCAACCGATACTGCTGCTACCCCGGTATTTACACCCCTGCCCACAACTAATGAGAAAGAAAAATAAATAATTTGGATGAAAGGCAAACAAGAGAGTCCATCAAAAGAAAGTAATATGTGTGAGCTGCTTTTTTATTTTATTTGATTGTGAAGATGTTTTATTTCAAGAACCTTAGGAATCTAAGCCTCCAATATACCGATACATATCTGCAAAGACATACTGATAGGGAATTGAGATTGTGAGCCCTACTTGGGACAGTGTTGACAATATCTGTAAAGCGCTGCGGATTATGTTGTGACTATATAAGTAAAGGGAATAAATAAAATAAACATGTCAATGGGTAAAAGATTCATCACTTAAGCCCTTTAAATAACCTTTTTGGTTTCAGAAAACAAACTGAAGGAAAAGCGTTAAGGGCCATATTAATTCCAAGGGTTAATAAATCTGTTTAATCAAAAAAAGAAAAATTATCATCTACAATGAAAAGAATGATGACTGTCTATCATATCTCTGTTATAACAGAGAATTGTTGTTTTTCTGAGATTTGCAGCAGAAGATGTTTAACTTCAATTTATCTCTCTTCCCTCTGGCATGTACTTTCTCCAGCAAATACACAAAAGTATGGATGCTTTGTTTTATTACAAAATAAAAGAAATGGTGTATTGGCATGGGATGTTCTACTATTATATTTGAAAGACAAAAAAAATAGTGCCTTTGTAAACCGGCACACTAAAGCAAGCAAGTAGTTCCTGGAGTAATACCTGAAGGATACAGTGCCTTGCGAAAGTATTCGGACCCCTTGAACTTTTCAACCTTTTGCCACATTTCAGGCTTCAAACATAAAGATATAAAATTTTAATTTCTTGTTGAAGAATCAACAACAAGTGGGACACAATCATGAAGTGGAACGAAATTTATTGGATATTTTAAACTTTTGTAAAAAATAAAAAACTGAAAAGTGGGGCGTGCCAAATTATTCAGCCCCCTTAAATTAATACTTTGTAGCGCCACCTTTTGCTGAGATTACAGCTGCAAGTCGCTTGGGGTATGTCTCTATCAGTTTTGAACATCGAAAGACTGAAATTGTTGCCCATTCTTCCTTGGAAAACAGCTCGAGCTCAGTGAGGTTGGATGGAGAGTGTTTGTGAACAGCAGTTTTCAGCTCTTTCCACAGATTCTCGATTGGATTCAGGTCTGGACTTTGACTTGGCCATTCTAACACCTGGATACGTTTATTTGTGAACCATTCCATTGTAGATTTTGCTTTATGTTTGGGATCATTGTCTTGTTGGAAGATAAATCTCCGTCCCTGTCTCAGGTCTTTTGCAGACTCCAACATGTTTAGGAAGCGTTACAATGTGAGTCAGGACTGGACACAGGGAGGAGTTTGAAAAGGCAAGGAATTTACAAGGGGTGGAAGGGTGGGTAGCAAACAGTGGAGTGTGGGGAATATGTAAGGGAGCTGAGGAACTGTGCCGCACTGTCTGAAGGGGGCTTTATCAGAGAAAATAATTGTACCATAGTCTTCTGTAGTCCAATCCCTACAGTGTTTTTCTTTAAAAGAAGTGGCTTCTGGAAGAATTATTGTCCAGAGAAGCAAAGGTAAGTGCTACCACGTGTCCTATGTCATGTCAACAATAAAGCATCCTGTCAATAAAAGTATAAAATTTCTGAAATGCGTATAATTTTACTTCAGTATAACATGTAAAAACACAGAAGGAGCATACTTTGTGAAAAACAAAATCTGTGTCAGTCTCAAAAGATTTTGCCAAGTGTCTTCCCCCCAATCAACTATTAAGACAAGAACGTTATATCAAACCTTAAACCTAGATTGCATCTTCCAGAAGATCACACCTATCCTACATTGGGTTGAGGACTTAGGCTGCCAGTTTTCAGTGCACCAGTGGTGAGAAGCACTTAATTGGGCTAAGTGTTCTACTGCATGTGCCTCCCACTGGGAACAGTTTAGCAAGATGTAGTGTTGTAGTGAGGATGCAGGTCACCTGGAATAAGTCCACTATGTGATAATGACTTTTATGGATCAGACTTCTTTATTCCATGCTCCCTTCAAGGCTTCCTGTCTAGCATCTGCCTCCTAGCTCAGCTCCTCCTCCCTTACTACCTCACTGTTGCTAGGCAGACAAAGCAAAATGAGTAAGCAGCAAAGAACATACAGAATATACTTATAACAACATCACACAAGCTGTTATTGCGCTGGTATTATCCCCCCTTCATCTGTCTAAATTCTATTCTAATTGTATTTCTTGCTGTTGGAGGGGATGTGGCGAAGAGGGCTCATTATCGCATATTTTCTGGTACTGTCCGATCATTCGTCCCTTTAGGTCTTCAGTCTTCTCACTGTTCAATAACCTTTTTTGTAGTTGTCTTGACCCATCCCCTGTAATGGCCTTGTTACTATTTGGCATTCATTTAGTTCCGCACAGGATAGGACTGTAATATGTGAGATTTTAGGAGCTGCACGCTTGTTGATTGCTCGCAGATGGAAGTCTGACTCATGTCCTACTTTGTTGGAATTGATCGCTACAGTAACCATCAACTGCCAATTTGAGCAGATGCATGCCAGTAGAAATGGTAATCTGGAAAAATTCCGAACCAACTGGGAGAAGTGGATTGCAGTTTACCCTCCCCCGGTCACCTGACTTTCTTCGGTACCCTATTATCTCACTAATGTAATGCTGTCTGGGATAAACTTGAAGCTTTATGTACAATCTTTGCACCCATGGCTGGTCGGTTTCAGTTGCTTACTGCAACTGTCACTCATGCCTTCTTGTTGTTGATATTTTGAAACTTAGGGACTGATCACTCCGGTTCCGCTCTCATAACTGGACATATAGCTGTGCCTATGTTCTATATACCCATATTTTGTATACCCTATATCATTTTTCTGTTTGCTTCACTCTTATGGTATCTTTGTATGTACTTTTTGTTCGATTATTACTGTATATTTGCTGTTGGAGCAAATCTATATTGCCATGACGTGGATACCTATGTTGCTTTTGCTGTTTCCTTTGTTTTCAGAAACTCAATAAAAACTTAATGAAATAAAAAAAAAAAAAGATTTTGCCATGGCGCTCATGTCTGAAGTATAGACATCAGGGGCGCAACTTCCATGAGGCGACCTGAGGTGAAGGCAGTGGTGCCTCATGGAATAAACTGGGGGGCGGCATTTTTTTTAATTGGCAGCTACTTATTGTGTTACTTTTTAAAATCCTGTCCATGCTCCTGTCCTCCAATTTCTTGAATAGTTCGTAATATAAATCTTTATTTAGACATATGTAATAAAATCATCCACAGCAGCAGAAATGTAGGTTAGTAGGTTAATGATAGAACCCAAACGTTTCGGTCCACCCATGGACCTTCATCTGCAGGATTTTCTACAATAAATTAGACATGTAAATAAAAACTGAAAAAAAAATATTAGGCACAAACAAAAGCGACATCATGTTTCAAGTCATTTTCAATACAAAATAGTGGACATATAAAGTATTTAAGGAGCAAGACAAGCAAAAAGATAATATATAGAAAGAATTTTTTGAATATAAGGGTCAGTAAGGATATTAGTATTAATGTGACCCCCCCCCCATATGCACATGCATATATGGCACAATTTGAGACTGAATCTGTCTATCCACATGCATTGTTTGCACAATGCGTAATCACCTGGTGTCGCTATATTGATGATGTTTTTTTGCATATGGGGGGGGCCCATTGGCTCTATTGGATGAATTTTTTCAGTCATTAAATACTTGTTCTGATGATTTGACCTTCACTATACACAGTAGTTCTACCGTTTTTTGGGCTTTGTGGTGCTGTGTGGATGATTTTCTTACATATGTCTAAATAAAGATTTATATACGAATTATTCAAGAAATTGGAGTGCTGAAGTAATATTTTCAAATTGGATGATCAAGTATTTTCTAGCACCCGTGTCTGATGTTATAAGAAAAGTGCATATCTTATATACTTGGTTTACGCTCCTGTCCTGGCCGCCCTCCTCTGCCACCTCTAGGCGGCGCTACACTTACTTCACAACACTGAAGAACGCACTTTGGAGGTGGCAGCGGAGACTGCCCCGGACAGGAGCATGGACAAGTGAGTAAAGATTAACGCCCAGTACTCTGTGTGGGGGTGGGGGGAAAGGGGGTCCTAAACTTAGTGGGGTGTGTGTAAAAAAACAAAAAACAAAAAAAAAAAGAGGTCATACACTCCATGTGGGCTTTAAAGAGTTCATATACTGTGTGTGGGGTTATAAAAGGGGGCCATAAAATAGGGGAATCATTTGCTGTGTGTGGAGGTGTAATGATCAGGGGACTCCCGTATATGTATTTCTGTACAAATATGTAGCTGGCTGACCCCTTCCCTCCCCTTGGTGGACCATTTGTTCAAACTTCCCTTCAGCTCAGCTATTGTGAGCTGAATCCCTGTTGCTGGTTAATTACCGTCCCTCTGTTGTATTGCCCTGAGTAATTAACACTCCTTTTCAAATATCCTACCTCTCCCCAGGAGATTTCCTGGTGAGCCACAGTACCGCCAGACATCCTGACACCGCTTATAGATCAGAGAGATCATAGTTTTATGCCCATATCTCCTAAGGGGGACACTCCACATTTACCCCGATAAATTCTATAGGTGCTCCAGAAAAAGATGCACGTGGTCAGTCCAGTTTTGGCGCCGTTGTAAGCCCGAGACAGGTCCAGACGTTCAACTCCCTACCCAAAGGGAATTGGGGTGCCATGCTTTGTATATATACGAAGAGTATCTCACCCCGAGTCCCCCCCTTCCACTTGTCAGACAATCTGGTCGCCTGATAAGGGCTCCGAGCTGATAGGTGTAACTTCCCTCCCAAGTGACATCACTCTGGGCGGGGGGCAGGGACAACACAAAAGCCTGCCATGTGAGGGCCACATGTTCTTCTGCCTGTTGTTCTGCTGAAATTCGCATGTTTTGGACTTTTGAAGTACTGTACGTGCCCTGAGCTCCTCATCCTCATCATCTGGAGCCAGAGAAACCATCACAATCTTTTCCTTCCATTATTCCCATTTTTATTTTTGTGCACTGTGTTATGTTGCTTTCCACTTGTATCTACTTGCTATTTGCTACATGTATTCTCTGCATGTGTTAAGTGTCTAGTGCCGACCCGTTTAGGGGTTAATAAGTATATAAAATTTAGAAGGTTCACCTTTCGTATTATACTTAGTGCCCAGAACACTCACTGGTGGTGGGTGTGAGGTAATTGAAGCGATCTCAGGTGTGCCGGAAGTGGGTCCCGGTAGGACGAGATCCTTCACAGAGGGGTTAAAAAAAGGGGGTCATAAAAAGGGGTCATATATTGCATGGGGGCACAAGAAAGGGGTCATATAATGTGGGGGGCCATAAAAAGCGGGGTCATATACCATGTGGCGGGCTAAAAAAAAAGGGGGATCATATACCGTGTGGGGAGCAAAAAAAGGGAGTCACATACCAACTGATGGGCCAAAAAAAGGAGGTCATGTATCGTATTGTGGGCCAAAAAAAAGGGGTTGCATATCATGTGGGAGCCAAGAAAAGTGTGTGTTATACTATGTGGGGGCCAAGTAAGGGGATTTTTTGATCTCCAAATGGGGAGGGCATGTCCTAATTAGGGGGGCCCCATCACTCAACCAGCTGGGTAGGTTTCTTTTTTTTTTTTTTTTTTTTTGGTGGGGGGGGTGTCTTTCTATAGTTCACCTCAGGCAGCAGAGAGGATAGCTTCACCCCTAAAAGGCATATATCACTTATTTTTCATTTTCAAGTTTTAGTGTTTGATATTTGACCACAAAAACCTGCAAGAAATAATCTGATCGCTCAAAAAAGTTGTGTGACTACCAATAAACTAACTGCTTGGTACAGTACTGGATCTTTAATGGCATTGGCAACTGTAGTAGTACAAAGAAAGAAATGTAGTAATTCTGTCACATGAAGGAGGGTCGCTATAAATAACAAGAATTTGCATGACTGATTTACACCTACTGAATTTAGAGGCTTTGAGTTCTCCGATCTAAAAAGAATTTTATATGACATGGTATGTATGAAGAGTGATAGAAACAAAACATCTAGGCTACCTTTTACACTTCTGCGTGAAAGGCTTCTATAAAGCTCTTAAACCTCTTTGGCACTACGCAAACATTTCTCTTATCTAAAATGTGACACAACATCAATGCCAGTATGCTTAGAATTATGTGTCAGATTTCTGTTCTCCAAACACAGCTAAAGGGCCAAGGGAAAGTTTTGGTCTTTCAGCTGCCTGAAGCAGAAAGTACTATATCTGAACTATTTGGTAAATCCTTTATACTTCTACTCTTCATTCTACTACCCCTCTCCAGTGTCTCCCCTCTATTCTATTTTATTTTTCACATTTACTTATTATTTGTAACTGTTACAACCATATACAGTGCTGGCCAAAAGTATTGGCACCCCTGCAATTCTATCAGATAATACTCAATTTCTTCCAGAAAATGATTGCAATCACAAATGCTTTGGTAATAATATCTTCATTTAATTTGTCGTCAATGGAAAACCACAAAAAGAATTGTCAAAAAGCCAAATTGGATATAATTCCACACCAAACATAAAAAAGGGGGTGGACAAAAGTATTGGTACCCTTTGAAAAATCATGTGATGCTTCTCTAATTTGTGTAATTAACAGCACCTGTTACTTACCTGTGGCACATAACAGGTGGCGGCAATAACTAAATCACACTTGCAGCCAGTTGAAATGGATTAAAGTTGACTCAACCTCTGTCCTGTGTCCTTGTGTGTACCACATTGAGCATGGAGAAAAGAAAGAAGACCAAAGAACTGTCTGAGGACTTGAGAAGCAAAATTGTGAGGAAGCATGAGCAATCTCAAGGCTACAAGTCCATCTCCAAAGACCTGAATGTTCCTGTTCCTGTTCTACCGTGCACAGTGTCATCAAGAAGTTTAAAGCCCATGGCACTGTGGCTAACCTCCCTAGATGTGGACGGAAAAGAAAAATTGACGAGAGATTTCAACGAAAGATTGTGCGGATGGTGGCTAAAGAACCTCGACTAACATCCAAACAAGTTCTAGGTGCCCTGCAGTCCGAGGGTACAACAGTGTCAACCCGTACTATCCGTCGGCGTCTGAATGAAAAGGGACTCTATGGTAGGATACCCAGGAAGACCCCACTTCTGACCCAGAGACATAAAAAAGCCAGGCTGGAGTTTGCCAAAACTTACCTGAGAAAGCCAAAAACTTTTTGGAAGAATGTTCTCTGGTCAGATGAGACAAAAATAGAGCTTTTTGGGAAAAGGCATCAACATAGAGTTTACAGGAAAAAAAAAGAGGCCTTCAAAGAAAAGAACACGGTCCCTACAGTCAAACATGGCGGAGGTTCCCTGATGTTTTGGGGTTGCTTTGCTGCCTCTGGCACTGGACTGCTTGACCGTGTGCATGGCATTATGAAGTCTGAAGACTACCAACAAATTTTGCAGTATAATGTAGGGCCCAGTGTGAGAAAGCTGGGTCTCCCTCAGAGGTCATGGGTCTTCCAGCAGGACAATGACCCAAAACACACTTCAAAAAGCACTAGAAAATGGTTTGAGAGAAAGCTCTGGAGACTTCTAAAGTGGCCAGCAATGAGTCCAGACCTGAATCCCATAGAACACCTCTGGAGAGATCTCAAAATGGCAGTTTGGAGAAGGCACCCTTCAAATCTCAGGGACCTGGAGAAATTTGCCAAAGAAGAATGGTCTAAAATTCCAGCAGAGCATTGTAAGAAACTCATTGATGGTTACCGGAAGCGGTTGTTCGCAGTTATTTTGTCTAAAGGTTGTGCTACCAAGTATTAGGCTGAGGGTGCCAATACTTTTGTCCGGCCCATTTTTGGAGTTTTGTGTAAAATGATCAATGATTTGACTTTTTTTTCATTCTCTTTTGTGTTTTTTCATTGCAAGCAAAATAAATGAAGATATTATTACCAAAGCATTTGTGATTGCAATCATTTTCTGGAAGAAATTGAGTATATTCTGACAGAATTGCAGTGGTGCCAATACTTTTGGCCAGCACTGTAGTTAACAAAACAAACCTAAAAAAATTAAAACCTTTAAAAGATTGCTTGGCAGCTGGATTTTTTATGAATTCATCCATTACCAACCTATGTTTTTAGAATCCACAGTTTTGTTTTGAATGGATTCTGTGCATTGAGTTGACCTCTTTTAGGGGCCATTCACATCACATTTCACCAAAGCCAGGCGTGGATCTGGCAGAAGGTAGAAGTAGAAGAGCCTTCTTTGTATTTCCCATTCTTTTTGGAAGCCACTCCTAGCTTTAGGTAAAAAAGGACAACAAAAAGACACAGCTTTTCCACAAAACTTACTCTGCTTTCACAGCACATTTCTGTTTCAGATATGAAATCTACTGGATGCAGCAAAAACACTGATGTGTCTCTTTGCATTCATTTGCATATGTTTTTGTATAAAAAAACAAAAACAAAACAGATGTCTGCTTTTCCATCCTGCTAAAAACACATTTTTTTTTTTTTTTTTTCCAAACACACATGCTAACTGATGCACATGGAACAAAATCTCTAATAGCTTTTTGCTGCACCCAGCGAAAAAGCTGATCCCTAACCTGAAACAAAAAATGTGCCTTAGGCTAGATTCACACGTCTGTTTTTTTAAAGGAAAAAAAAGCATTAATTTCTCTGTCAGTGAATGGAGGCTATTCTCATGACCATTATTTTGACGGTCTGTTGTCAAGGACCATCAAAATAAAGGTCATGCCCTATTTTCGGCCATTTTCACGGATCCCTCCATAGACTGAAATGTATGTACTTTAAAAAAGAGGGCGGAAACTTGAACATCAGTGTTGGAAAAAAATTAATCATTGAAGGACAAAATCTCACTGACTCTACATCTCATGAAATATTAATTAGCTGTAAATGAGAAAAAGTCCACCTTTCTGTCACAACAGATGGAAAACACAAAGAACTGGCCAGCACAGATCTTCCGCACAGTAGATGAACTCTGCAATCCACACTGCCTAAGACCTACTATACTATCATCAGAACTACTTCAGTAGTTTAAGTTCTTCCTGACTATCAGAGCACAAAGAGTATCTCTTGGCTCATCATGTCATCACTAGAGATGGGTGAACCACATTGTCACGAACCGAATTCAAACCGAATAATCCAAATTGTTTGGTTTTTAACAAGACTGAACAAATGGCGAAAAAAAAATTGCCACCACCACATGTTTGAGCAGGAAATACAGAAACTCGTGTGTTCTAGCACCACCTGATATCAGCTGACAGCCTCTCAGCCAACAGGCAGTAGTTGGTGAACACCTTTCAGTGCTGATGTCATATACAGTATATAAGATGCTCCAAGCATGACCAAAACCTAGTTACAGTAATGGTGGAGTTAGTGTAGGTAGTGTAGTCTATGTTCCATCTCACCGCATCATACAGAGCACATGTTTGCAAAGCAATAGGAATTCAAGCAATTACACAGGCAGATTAGTGATAGAAATTAATAGGAATGAGGGCATAGCTGTGCTGCTACTGCTGCATTCCTGTCTGCTCTAATACAGAATTATAGACAGGTTAGTTACCCATGTTGTTGCCAATAATCTATTTTTGTCTGCATTAGAGCAGTTTCATCTGGATACATAGCCTTTAAACATACTTTTACTGACAAAACAATCCTGCTAGTGAAAATCCCTTTGTTAACCGGTTAAGGAGCGGGCCTAAAAGTGCCTTATGGACCAGGCCTCATTTTTCAAAACTGACATGTGTCACTTTATATTGCAATAACTTTGAGATGCTATAACTTACACAAGTGATTTTGAGATTGTTTTTTCATGACACATTGTACTTCATGCTAGTGGTAAACATTAATCAATATTTTTGTATTTATTTATAAAAAATTAGAAAATTTGAGGGAAATTTGGAAAAAAATTGCAATTTTCAAAATGTGAAATGCTCTTCTTTTCAGACAGATAGCTATAAAGTACCAATACAGTGTAAACCCCTCAAAAGTGACCCCATTTTAGAAACTACACCCCTCAAGGAATGTATCAAGGGGTATTATCATTTTGAGCCTAAAAATGTTTCCCAAAAATTAATGTACAAAGTGAAAATTGACAAATTTAAATAAATATGCCATTTTGGTGCCCAATACGTTGTACCCACTTTGTGGCATCAGAAACATGCACTCCTAAAACTAAGTGGGCTATCCCGGGTACAAAAAAAATGATTATATGTGGGTGTAAACTGCTGCTTGGGCACACAGCAGGGCTCAGAAGGGAAGGAGCACTGCGCTTTTTAGCTTTTGGAGTACATAGTTAGAGGGACTTTCTGGACGCCATGTTGTTTTTGCAGAGGTGCCAGTAAATTGGAAGTCCCCCAAGAAGTGACCCCATTTTGTAGGGGCAATTTTAGGGTCTTTGCCAATATGAAATGGTATCCAAAATCCAACAATCTAAATCTATGCTCCAAAAACCACATAGCGCTCCTTCACATCTGCCCCCTGCTGTGTACCCAAACTGCAGTTTATGCCCACATGTATGACACTGGTGTACCCAGGATAACGTACTTAATGTCATATGTGGATATAAACTGCTGTTTGGGCACAGCTGGCACAGAAGGGAAAGAGCGCTATTTTGGTTTTTGAAGCACAGTTTGGTTTTTGGACACCATGCCACTTTAGCAGAGCCCCTGAATTGCCAGTAAAGTGGAATCCGAAGACTTGTGACCCCATTTTGGGCCAACACCCCTGAAGGGATTTATCAAGTGGGGTAGCGAGCATTTTTAACCCTTAATTGTTGCATTCATTTAATTTCAATAAATGAATGCGCAGCTGATAATGAAACGGGAAAATTGCAATTTTCTCAGAGATACGCCATTTCAGTGCCCAATATTTTGTGTCCAGCTTATGTCAGCAGGCACAAACACTCTAAAAACTGTTAAGTGGGTATCCCGGGCACAACATCTTTTGGAGCGTTCATATCTGATACAAGCCGGTCATAATGTATTATGCATTGAAATTACATATTCCTGGAAAAATTGCCATTTTCACCTTTCACAATCAGCTGCGTATTCATTTCTGGAAAATAAATTATAGCAACACTTGGAGGTTAAAAAAGCTCACTGTATCCTTGGATAAATTCCTTCAGGGGTGCAGTTTCCAAAATAGGGTCACATGTCAGGGGATTCCACTTTACTGGCATTTCAGGAGCTCTGCAAGTGTGTCATGACGTCCAAAAGCTAAATTGTCTAAATCTTTGCGCCAAAAACCAAATAGCGCTCCTTCCCTTCTGTGCCTGGCTGTGCCCAAACAGCAGTTTATACCACATATGACATTAAGTACATTATCCTGGGTACACCAGTGTCATACATGTGGGCATAAACTGCAGTTTGGGCACACAGCAGGGCACAAAAGGGAAGGAGAAATATGTGGCTTTTGGAGTGCAGATTCAGATGTTTGGTATCTGGACGCCATGTCATGTTTGCAGAGCCTCTAATGTACCAGAAAATTGGAATCTCCTAGGGAGTGACCCCATACTGAATACTGCACCCTTCAAAGAATTTATCAGGGGATGTAATACGCATTAGTATCCCAGACATGAATGCACAGCGGATGGTGAAGAGTGAATATGTAAGCTGTGCGGAGTACATGGGGAACATGAAATTCCCTACTATATCCCCAGTAGCTCCTATGATTGGGGGGGTCACTCTGTGGGTCACTTTTAGTTTATTTTCCCTTGTAAGCTCTAAAATTGGAGTGTCCCCTGATATACGCTCACATAGCTCACATAGCTTATACATTCCCTTCCTGCTGCAGCCAGTTGTGTTCTAATGATTTGGTGATTTTTGGGGTTTTTGTCTGCATATTGTACAAACTTTATTTTTCTGATGATGTAGCCATATGAGGGCTGATTTTTTGTGGTATGATATGCATTTTTTAGTACCATTTTTTTGGGTGTCTATAACTTATTGAATTAATTATATTAACTCTTTCTGGGTGGATTAAAAAAAAACATCAATTCTGGAATTGGTTTTTACCTTTTAATTTTTTTGCTGTGTGGCGTACAGCATAAGTGACATGTTACCTTTATTCTGCTGGTCGGTACAATTACGGTGATACCTCATTTATATTGTTTTTTATGCGTTACTAATTCTACAGAACAAAAACCCATTTGTGGACATAAATCAATTGTTTTTGCATCACCTCTTCTGAGATGCGTAACATTTTTATTTTTCGGTTGACAGACTTGGTTTAGGGCTTATTTTTTTGCGGGAGGACATGCACTTTTTATTGTTATTGTTTTGAGGTACATATGAGTTTTTGATCACTTTTTATAGCATTTTTTTGTAAGCAAGATAGTCAAAAATCATTACTTTCAGCTTTTTTTTTCTGTTTTTTTTTTCCGATGTTCACCATGTATGTTAAATATTGATTCAGTTTTATTGTACAGGTTGTTACGGATGCGGCGATACCAAATATGTGTTGTTTTTATTAATTTTTAGGGTTTTTTTATATAATTCATTTTATATAGGAAAAGGGATTTTTGGGGGATTTATTTATTTATTATTTATTATGCTTACTTGTATAGCACCATCATATTCCGCAGCACTTTACAGACATTGACAGTCGCTGTCCCATATAGGGCTCACAATCTACATTCCCTATCACTATGTCTTTGGAGTGTGGGAGGAAACCGGAGTACGCGGAGGAAACCCATGCAAACACGGGGAGAACATACAAACTCCTTGCATATGTTGTCCTTGGCAGGATTCGAACCAGGACTCCAGCACTGCAAGACTGCAGTGCTAACCACTGAGCCACCACCGTGCTGCCCACTTTATAAATTTTTTTTTTTTTTACACACTTTATTTTTTTTTTTTACTTTTTTTTACATTTTTTACTTGTCCTATAAGGACACCTGAGCCAGCGATGCTCTGATCCTGGCTCAGTATTATAGACTGCAATACACGAGTACGAGTATACATGTAGACGCATCAGCTGAGTTCTTGACATCCCAGGAGGATCAACCAGGTAGTGGGGGCTTCAGGCAGCCTGGGGTCACTGGCCAGACCCCGGGCTGCAGAAAATAGATATCGGCACCCCCCAGGGGGCGGTAACATGTTGGAACCTCTTGGATGCCGCGGTCATGTTTGACTGCAGCATCAAAGGGGTTAAAACCTCTGATCGGAACTCAATTCCGACCGGGAGTTATGGAGCAGGGTGTTAGCTGTCAGTTACAGCTAACACCCGCTCCCGATCCCGCTCATAGTGTCTCTGAAGTTCCGGCTGTAAATTTACAATTAGCTGGACTTCAAAGACCAGGCCGGCAGTCGTCAACCGGTTAAGGGCTTTTTTGAGCAACAGTTTCCATTTTTTCATTAAAAACATAGAAACTGCTGTTCTGCCTGCACAAATATACAGTCTAGCCTGTGCTAATCTGAAAAAAAAACTCTTGTATTTAATGTTTTTTTTTATTTTCTACTCTGCTCTCCCACCATCACCAGTGTGACGGAGTGTTGTTAATATGAAAAAAAAATTAAATAATTTCTTTCTTAATTTTTTTTTTTTTACTGCACATAAAAAAATCTGTTATTTAATAGGAGTTCAGTTCGCCCAACATACAGTCTAACCTGCACTAATCTGTCACCAGCTCATATGGCAAAATGGAATTGCCAGTGCCACCAAGTGAGCAAGACTGTTCTATTTGTTTCTGTAGGCAGGCCACATCCAAACCTATCACATGGTCATCATCATTATTATTCATTATCATCTCCATCTGCTTCTCCTCCTCCTCAATATCAACATCAGGCATCATCCATAAAGGAATTTGTGTCCTATAAACAGCAATTGTTGATGTGGCATCTGCTCCCATCCCATATAACCTGCAGGAAAATCCAGGTTTTTTTCTGCCTCCCAAGTGTTGTTTTCAGGGTCAGAAATTGAATCCTTTTCATTTCACAAAATATTCTAGATTTTTCAGCTGGCAGGCCAGGCACGCTGATAGTGTGCCCCAAAATGTGCTTGAAATTCTATAGTTGGCAGTGCCACTGCCACTCTGTTGGCATAATGAAAAGAGAATAAAACAAACAATGCTACCATTGCTTCTTCCAATACCAACGTAATGTTGGTGCGACATTCTGCTCTCATAAAGGAAGACATTCTGCTCTCATCACTTTTCAACTAGGCTGACAGCTACAAATTTGTCTCCCAAATAACAACAAGCCTATAGCACTTACAAGTCATCAAAACAGTCTAATTTTTCTACAAAACCATTGATTTTTGCAATATAACCACAAGGTGTGTCTTAAAAACCACAGGCAAGCCCATTTCCCCAATAAAAGGGTAATTTTTGGAGTGTTTTAAATGTTAACATGTGTAAAAGCGAGCTGGAGCGTGGTTTGTATCTACTGCTTACGATGCATTTTTCCAAAGACATACATGTCACTTTCACTCTGATATAACTTCGGCTGTGTTTGCCTTATAGAGCTAGAAATTGGATAGATAGGTTCCTCATACCCCTGAGAGTGTTTGACACTGTTTTAAGCTATTCTGAGGTGTAATTTATATGCACTTGTTTGACCCAAAACAAATCTTGGACCTGAGCCATCCAAAATCAAAATGAAACAAATCTTGAGAGGTTCGCCCATCCCTAGTCATCACCAGACCCCTCAAAATATATTTTACAGTTCTATCCCCATTATTGTTTGCAGTTTACATGATTAATTTAGGCAAATTAATTTAGTGTCATGGCCTGGCCAGATGATACCCATAACCTTCAAGCTTGTAGTCAATGACTTATCTACAGCCATAAATTCATGTCTAGCTCAACTACAATAATGGATGAATGCCAATTGGCTAAAGCTGAACCCGGACACAACTGAAGTTCTCATGGTTGGATGTCAGCGCTTAATGACAAAATGGCAACTTGTACATCCACCACCTCTATCCCTAGGAATCACAACCCTTCAAAGCTTAGACTATGTGTGAGAAAAAAAAACCCAGAAACAAATAGTCATTATTTTCTATACGTATTTTTGTGAGACACAAAAGTGTGGTATACTATGCTAGCAAAGAAAAGCGTGGCCATTCATTTGCATCCACTTCCATCATGTTTTTTGTGAATGGCATCCTTATGCTCTATTCACATTATGCTTTTAGCCTACAATAGAGGTATACATGGTAAGGATCTACCAACATATACTTCTGAAGAAAAGGCTGACTTACAGCCCACAATGTTCTTTACATATATCCTTGTATAGCTGACAGCTGACAGAGCCTCAGGGGTCACGTCCAACGTCATTACACATAATGACGCGATGTGACCCCTGACCAGGGCCGGTTGTAGACAAAGTGGGGCCCTGGGCAAAATTAAAAGCGGGGCCCCAAATGCTGATATGCAAACAACACCATCGTCTTCCAGTGGCAACCCCTATAATAATGCCTCCTTTCTACCAACAAAAAAGTAATAAGCCCCATTTTACCACACACAATTCAAATGAGCACCTTTGTACCCCCTAATAGATTTTTGCACCCAGTCATCAGTTATTATAGTGCCTCCTTATAAATAATAGTCCCTGCTTATAAATAATATTACACCTTTATCAGTAATAGCTCCCTTATAAATGATAAATAGTGCCCTGTATCAGTAATATTCCGCCTTATCAGTAACAGTCACCCTGTAAAAATAATACTGCTCCCTTATAAATAATAGCCCCCTTATAAATAATAGTCCCCATTATCACTAATAGCCCCCTTTATAAATAAGCCCACTTAACAATTATACCCCCCTTATAAACAGCTCCCCTCTTATAAATAATAGCTCCCCCCTTATAGTGGATGCCTTATATATAATAGTTCCCCCCTTATAAATAATAGCCCGTCTTATAAATAATAGTTCCCCCTTATAATAGCCCCCTCATAATTAAGTTTCCTAATTATATATAGTAACCCATCCTTATATATAATAGTTCTCTGTTATACAGTGTCGGACTGAAGGGCCTTAGGCCCACCAGAGGATCTTGTTCTGGGGCCACCCAACAGCTTCCTGCTAATAGCCTACACCACGGATCCTTCACTGAAGTCTTACATATGTGCTGACTATCTGGCGTTACTGAGTATGTTCCCCGTATAGTCAGCCCCTATAATACTGTGCAGGTCCCAATAACTCCATGGCCAGCTCATGCACAGTATTGTATGGGGAATGACATGGCCAAGGAGCACTACACGCATGTGCAAGATTATAGTGAGGGAGCTGTGATGCAGACATAGCACACAGGGCTACCAGCAGGAATTGTGAGCTCCCCCCACAGTATAATGCTCCACAGTGACCCCAAACAGTATAAAATGCTCCCCTGAGCCCCCCATAGTGGCCCCACATGGTATAATACTCCCCAGTGGCCCACACAGTATACTACCTCTTAGTGGCCCCAGACATTGCTATATGCTCCCCAGCAGCCCCACACAATATAATATGCTCCATACAGTATAATATGCACCCCACAATGCCCCCCAGTATAATGCTCTACAATGGCCCCACAGAGTATCATATGCTCCCGAAAAGCCCCACACAATATAATACACTCCACAGTGGCCCCACACAGTATAACAGGCTCCCCACACTGTCCCTTCCCCCAGTATAAAGCTCCACAGTGGCCCATAGTATAATATGCTCCCCAGAGGGCCCCCGCTAGTATAATGCTCCACAGTGCACCCTCCAGTATTTTGCTCCACAGTGGCCCCACGCAATTTATTATGCTCCCCAGAGCGTCCCTCCAGTATAATGTTCCACAGTAGGCCCCACGCAGTATAATATGCTCCCCAGAGGGCCCCCTAGTATAATGCTCATTAGTCCCCACAGTGGCGCCACGCAATATAATATGCTCTGCTGATGGCCCCCCCCAGAATAATGCTCCACAGTGACCCCACTCAGTATAACATGCTCCAGAAATGGCCTCCACACAGTATAATATACTGCCCAGAGAGGTTTCCCCAGTATAATACTCCACAGCGGCCCAAAACAGTATAATATGCTCTCCAGAGCCCCCCCCCAGTATAATGCTCCAGAGTGGCCCCGCACAGTATAATATACTGGGGGGGCCCTCTGGAGAGCATATTATACTGTGTGGGGAAACTGTGGAGCATTATACTGGGGGGGCTCTGGAGAGCATATTATACTGTGTGGGGCCACTGTGGAGCATAATACTGGGGAGGGGGCCCTCTGGAGAACATGTTATATTCTGTGGGGCCTCTATGGAGTATTATAAAGTGGGGGGGCTCTGGAGAGCATGTTATATTCTGTGGGGCAACTTTGGAGCATTATACTGGGGGGCCCCTCTGGAACGCATATTATACTGTGTGGGGCCACTGTGGAGCATTATACTGGGGGGCCCCTCTGGAGAGCATAATGCTCCAAAGTGGCCTCACATAATATAACATTATCTCCAGAGCCCCCCCCCCCACATTATAATTTTCCACAGAGGCCCCACAGAATATAACATGCTCTCCAGGGGGCCCCTTCCCCAGTATAATACTCCACAGTGGCCCCACACAGTATAATATGCTCTCCAGAGGGGCCCCCCAGTATAATGCTCCACAGGGGCCCTACAGTGCTATTATTATATTATATTCTGGGGTCTCTTCAGACCCCAGAGTATAATAATCGAAGGCCCGGGGTAGGTAAGGTAAAATAACAAACAGATATACTCACCTTGTCTTACCTCTCCTGGGCCTCCTCGCGCTGCTCCGTTATCCCCGCCGGCGCTGGCTTCTTCTTCTCTGCGGCTGACGTCACGCGTTGTGGACGTCACCGCTGAGGCCTGTGATTGGGCCTCAGCTATTACGTGAGGCACGCTGTCAGCACGCCCCACGTGATCTCTAAGGCTGAGGCCTGGCCTCAGCGGTGATGTCCGGGACGCCAGAAGATGACGTCGGACGCCAGGACAGGTGAGTAAACATGTTTGTTATTTTTACTCACCTCAGGTTCCGGATCCCGGGGGCCCCTTTGGGGACGGGGCCCTGGGCAATTGCTCAGTTTGCCCCACTAACGCCGGCCCTGCCCCTGACACCCGATCAGCGGTCGCTGACTACAGGCAGAAGCGCCCGAAGAGCACAGAGCGGCTGCGGATCCAGGGAAGGTGAGTTAATATTATTTTTTATATTTGTCACCTCTCTTGGCCCTCCGATTATTATACTCTGGGGTTTGAAGAGACCCCACAGTATAATAATAGCTAGTGAGTGGCGAAAATTGGAATATTATAAAAGTTAGAATATTATACTGTGTGCAGGGGCCACTATGGGACATAATACCATGTGCAGGAGCCACTATGGGACATAATACCATGTGCAGGGGCCACTATGGGACATAATACCATGTGCAGGGGCCACTATGGGAGATAATACGGTGTGCAGGGGCTGCTATGGGACATAATATGGTGTGGAGGAGCCGCTATGGGACATAATATGGTGTGGAGGGGCCACTATGGGACATAATACTGTGTGCAAGGGCCACTATGGGACATAATGCCATGTGCTGGGGCCACTATGGGACATAATACTGTGTGCAGGGGCCACTATGGGACATAATACCGTGTGCAGGGGCTGTTATGGGACATAATACCGTATGCATGGGTCGCTATGGGACATAATACCGTGTGCAGGGGTCGTCAGACTTACAATTATTGACCATCACTCCGAGTACCTCAACTTTGATTTTTTAATCAAAATCGGCACAAAAAAAGGTTGCCTACCCCTGCTATATACTACAGTGGGGAAAAAAAAGTATTTAGTCAGCCACCAATTGTGCAAGTTCTCCCACTTAAAAAGATGAGAGAGGCCTGTAATTGACATCATAGGTAGACCTCAACTATGAGAGATAAAATGAGAAAACAAATCCAGAAAATCACATTGTCTGATTTTTTAAGAATTTATTTGCAAATTATGGTGGAAAATAAGTATTTGGTCAATAACAAAAATTCATCTCATTACTTTGTTATATATCCTTTGTTGGCAATGACAGAGGTCAAATGTTTTCTGTAAGTCTTCACAAGGTTGGCACACACTGTTGCTGGTATGTTGGCCTATTCCGTCATGCAGATCTCCTCTAGAGCAGTGATGTTTTGGGGCTGTCGCTGGGCAACACGGACTTTCAACTCCCTCCAAAGATTTTCTGTGGGGTTGAGATCTGGAGACAGGCTAGGCCACTCCAGGACCTTAAAATGCTTCTTACGAAGCCACTCCTTCGTTGCCCTGGCGGTGTGCTTGGGATCATTGTCATGCAGAAAGACCCAGCCACATTTCATCTTCAATCCCCTTGCTGATGGAAGGAGGTTTGTACTCAAAATCTCATGATACATGGCCCCATTCATTCTTTCATGTACACGGATCATTCGTCCTGGTCCCTTTGCAGAGAAACAGCCCCAAAGCATGATGTTACCACCCCCATGTTTCACAGTAGGTATGGTGTTCTTTGGATGCAATTCAGCATTCACTCTCCTCCAAACACAACGAGTTGTGTTACTACCAAACAGTTCTACTATGGTTTCATCTGACCATATTACATTCTCCCAATACTCTTCTGGAACATCCAAATGCTCTCTAGCAAACTTCAGACGGGCCTGGATATGTACTGGCTTAAGCAGGGGCACACGTCTGGCACTGCAGGATCTGAGTCCCTGGTGGCGTAGTGTGTTACTGATGGTAGCCTTTGTTACGTTAGTCCCAGCTTTCTGCAGGACATTAACTAGATCCCCCCGTGTGGTTCTGGGATTTTTGCTCACCGTTCTTGTGATCATTTTGACCCCATGGGGTGAGATCTTGCCTGGAGCCCCTGATGGAGGGAGATTATCAGGGGTCTTGTATGTCTTCCATTTTCTAATTATTGCTCCCAAAGTTGATTTCTTCACACCAAGCTGCTTGCCTATTACAGATTCAGTCTTCCCAGCCTGGTTCAGGTCTACAATTTTGTTTCTGGTGTCCTTCCACAGCATTTTGGTCTTCACCATAGTTGAGTTTGGAGTGTGACTGTTTGAGGTTGTGGACAGGTGTCTTTTATACTGATAACAATTTCAAACAGGTGCCACAGGTAATGAGTAGAGGACAGAGGAGCCTCTTAAAAAAGAAGTTACAGGTCTGTGAGAGCCACAAATCTTGTTTGTTTGTAGGTGACCAGATACTTATTTTCCACCATAATTTGCAAATAAATGTTTTAAAAAATCAGGCAATGTGATTTTCTGGATTTGTTTTCTCATTTTGTCTCTCATAGTTGAGGTCTACCTATGATGACAATTACAGGCCTCTCTCATCTTTTTAAGTGGGAGAACTTGCACAATTGGTGGCTGACTAAATACTTTTTTTTCCCCACTGTATATGCTCAGCATCTTCATACAGTTTACACAGCATTATCATGGTGACAGGTTCCCTGATCAGAACAGTCTCCTGATTAGACACTCTTTATCTTCTGTGCATATATATTGGACACAGTATTTCTAGAATCAATGACCATACCCTGATCAAAGTTGCTAAACCACTTTATATAAATCATGCCCTTTAAATAAATCATCTATTTTTAGGCTAAGGCCCCACCGCAGCTAAAAAACAATGCCGGAAAAAACGCAGTAGAAACACATCACATTTTTGTCCACCGTGTTTTTCATTGCGTCTTTTCTCTGTGTTTTATCCCCTCAATTTTCTTTCCTCATCTAAAATTGACACACTTCGTTTTTCAAAAATGTATGCGCTTTTGAAAATGCAGCTTTTCTGCAGGCAGCATTTTTTTAATGTAATGTGTGTGTAATACCCCAGTACTGGGTCATATATTCCTTTAAGGCTGAGTCAGGGATGTGTACATGTGGTAGCACAGGATACTGTCATATTTATATGTTATATGTTATGTGATTGCATCAGCCATTGCATCTGTGCCAGCACTGGTAAGGTTAAAGCACAGCACCTCACACCACATGTGCCAAACACTTAGCCCTCATTGGACAAAGGGGGTGGGGACACTTTGGTGTAGTGTAGGCACACTGAGAAGTCTAGAGAGTTCTGCCAGTGAAGTAGTGAGATGGAGTGCAGTCTGAGGAGGCAGATAGTTGCCACACTTGTAGCCACCGCAGGACAAACAGGACAGAGTTAAGAGTGGAGTACTACAAGTCCCAGGAGTCCAGGTACTGTCTGTACTAAGATCAGGAGGAGTTAGACTGCACCAGAGCACAAGGCTACACTCAGGGCTATATAAGGAGGAATATCCATTGCTGCTCCAAGGTACAATATATACAGTATATATGAGGGAAACTCTGATAGCCTTCACTACCTTGCTGTGCACTATTATCTGCCTGAACTGTAAAGCTAATGCTGGTTGTTTGGAGACTTTTTGCACTCAGTAAAGTCTGGCACTACTTTCACCATCCACCTTGCCTACATGTGTGTGTCTGGAACTAACTTGCACCAACCACCATCTTGGGTACATCCCGGGCCAGGCCACACTACTACACCCGTCATTCACCAGAGGGAGTACCCCGGGGAACCTGTCCATTACAGTAACCACCTAGGTGCGTTCCCCCACCACTGTGCTGTACCCGAGGGAGAGAGCCTGGAGATGCCTGCACCGTGACTACCACTCCTAACATCCACCACTCAGGCACAGTCTCCCCCTTGCAATCCACCTTGGGGCACCACATGTGGATGAGATTAACCAAAATATCTTTCACTTTGCTGGTACTAAAATGCAGTGTTTCCGCAGCAGGCAAAAAGCTGCATTTTTGCAATGTGGGGCCTTAACCTTAGGAAGTTTTTATTCATAATATTTTAAGTACTTGTACAGGTTATTCTAATGCAATCTCTCTGTGATCAAGGAAAATTTAGATCATGCCATCTAGATGTTCACTCATACTAACTACAGATAGCGTTTGTCATAACCAGTGTTGGCAGCACAGAGCGATCTCTGCCCATCACTGTAGGCATCTTGAAGCATAGAATTGCATTATCATTTATTGCTCTCACTTTCTTAAAGCTTTAATTCCCTTAATTTAGTCTAACAATAACATGAAACAACACCATACTCCAACAATAAAAAAGGCAGGCAAGAAGACCTGCCATAAATAAGTTATGCAGAGAAAATCAGCACAGACACAATAAAGGCTCAAATCATAGCAAAAAGCAGAATATCTTATTTAGCACGTATGGCAAATATTAGTAACCAAAAAAATGATCAAAAAATAATGTTTTGCAAATTTATTGGTCAATCCAACACTATTTTATGTGTGAATATGGTAAACTAGCAGTACTTGATTTTCATCTCAGAAGCATGTAGGCTGTACAAAATAAAACAGGACCTTCTCACCAAGCACTGTCTGGAGCCTTACCCCTGTCCCTCCCTGTAGCCTTACCCCAACCATTGCTCCAGAGGTAAGCAGCAGCATTGCTTAAAAGCGCTCATTTTCATATTCACAAAAGCAGTGATATCTTGGCAATAGAGTTACTGATTCACGAGAGGAAACACTGTTTGATTCAGGTGACCCTAACCTAGCTGTGGGGCTGGGCTGATATGTTAGGGTCTGGTGACAGACTCCCTTTAAGCCAAACCCTGATGTTCAAAGCATAGAGATTCACTTGGTAGGATTGTGCTAAATCTTCTTTAAGGTTACTTCTACCTACAACATTCTTCTGAATCCATTGGATAAAATATTACAAAATGGGTCTATATAAGATAACACACCAACTCTAAGTATTTTACACAAGCCAATAATGAGCACTGACTAATGATATAATAGATTGATCAGCGCTTGTATAAAGGAACTTATAATCGCCTGATCAACTGTATGAAAAAAAAAAGTCAACTATAAAAAAAAACAAAAACAAAACATTTTATTTGTGTTCACCTTACTTTTGATGAGACTAACATTGTGTCCTATAGGTAACTGCAATCTGGGGTGGTTGGGCTGGAAAAGGGTGGGGAGATTTAATTTAGGAAGTTGTCTATTCTTTACGCGTTGCTTCCAATGTTATGTTTATTATTAACATTTTTTTCTGGAGATCTCTGATTTCCTTTCTTGGAGTGGAAGCAGGATTTGCACCATTATCATTACACAACTTTTTTAGGCTACAGCCCCATGTTTTGGGTCAACTGTAGAATGTCTGCCCCAGACATCCTGCAGCGGACCCGCCCACAGATTTCATCAGTGACTTCTGGGTGGCTGGGTCTGGATTTGCAAAGGTTGAAAACTGCGGGCAAACACTGGTTAGCCGCTGACAATTTTCCAGTGGCTAACTCACAGCAAGTACACAACATGGGCCTTACCATCTGCTTTCTCATCCTTGATTTTTGCCTTACTAGGAAAAAAGAATTATTTACCTCATATATTCTGTATCATGTGTTATACCTGTCAAAGTTATTCCCCTTGATGGATAAATAAAAAAAAATAATATATATATATATATATATATATATATATATATATATATATATAACAGTACAGACCAAAAGTTTGGACACACCTCATTCCAAGAGTTTTCTGTATTTTCATGACTATAAAAATTGTAGATTCACACTGAAGGCATCAAAACTATGAATTAACACATGTGGAATTATATACTGAACAAAAAAGTGTGAAACAACTGAAAATGTCTTATATTCTAGGTTCTTCAAAGTAGCCACCTTTTGCTTTGATTACTGCTTTGTACACTCTTGGCATTCTCTTGATGAGCTTCAAGAGGTAGTCACCTGAAATGGTCTTCTTGAAGGAGTTCCCAGAGATGCTTAGCACTTGTTGGCCCTTTTGCCTTCACTCTGCGGTACAGCTCACCCCAAACCATCTCGATTGAGTTCAGGTCTGGTGACTGTGGAGGCCAGGTCATCTGGCGTAGCACCCCATCACTCTCCTTCTTGGTCAAATAGCCCTTACACAGTCTGGAGGTGTGTTTGGGGTCATTGTCCTGTTGAAAAATAAATGATGGTCCAACTAAACGCAAACCGGATGGAATAGCATGCCGCTGCAAGATGCTGTGGTAACCATGCTGGTTCAGTATTCTTTCAATTTTGAATAAATCCCCAACAGTGTCACCAGCAAAGCACCCCCACACCATCACACCTCCTTCTCCATGCTTCACGGTGGGAACCAGGCATGTAGAGTCCATTAGTTCACCTTTTCTGCGTCGCACAAAGACACAGTGGTTGGAACCAAAGATCTCAAATTTGGACTCATCAGACCAAAGCACATATTTCCTCAGGTCTAATGTCCATTTCTTGTATTCTTTAGCCCAAACAAGTCTCTTCTGCTTGTTGCCTGTCCTTAGCAGTGGTTTCCTAGCAGCTATTTTACCATGAAGGCCTGCTGCACACAGTCTCCTCTTAACAGTTGTTGTAGAGATGTGTCTGCTGCTAGAACTCTGTGTGGCATTAACCTGGTCTCTAATCTGAGCTGCTGTTAACCTGCGATTTCTGAGGCTGGTGACTCGGATGAACTTATCCTCCGCAGCAGAGGTGACTCTTGGTCTTCCTTTCCTGGGGCGGTCCTCATGTGAGCCAGTTTCTTTGTAGTGCTTGATGGTTTTGGCCACTGCACTTGGGGACACTTTCAAAGTTTTCCCAATTTTTCGGACTGACTGACCTTCATTTCTTAAAGTAATGATGGCCACTCGTTTTTCTTTACTTAGCTGCTTTTTTCTTACACTCCATTCAGTAGGACTATCAGCTGTGTATCCACCTGACTTCTGAACAACACAACTGATGGTCCCAACCCCATTTATAAGGCAAGAAATCCCACTTATTAAACCTGACAGGGCACACCTGTGAAGTGAAAACCATTTCAGGTGACTAGCTCTTGAAGCTCATCAAGAGAATGCCAAGAGTGTGCAAAGCAGTAATCAAAGCAAAAGGTGGCTACTTTGAAGAACCTAGAATATAAGACATATTTTCAGTTGTTTCACACTTTTTTGTTAAGTATATATTTCCACAGGTGTTAATTCATAGTTTTGATGCCTTCAGTGTGAATCTACAATTTTTATAGTCATGAAAATACAGAAAACTCTTGGAATGAGAAGGTGTGTCCAAACTTTTGGTCTGTACTGTGTGTATATATATATATATATATATATATATATATATATATATAAAAATCATGACCATATCAGTTGGCAAACTGGTGTCCTGTTTTCCCAGCTCATGTACCCAGGAGATGCAGCACAGATGTGCCCCCTTAAATGCCATAATAGCATATTTTATCATTTTTTATTGGAATATTTCCTTTAAAGAGTGGTCCAGACATGAAAAAATATTGTCCGATCATCTCTGCTCTCATTTTGATGCTTTTGTTCCCCAATAATCTGTACTTTCTGCTGTAGAAAAATCAAAGAACGGAAGCATTCCAGTGTAATAAAAATCAAAGTGAATGTTTAATCCAAGGCAATGTTTCAGTTCATATGTGAACCTTTCTCAAGCAACAAACAAGTGACCATACCAACAATATATAGTGTTCCCAAGTGCAAGTGCAAAGTGAAAGCAATTATTATATAATTAATAATCAATATATGAAAAAAATACCAACAAATGTATATTTTACATCAATAATCTCTCCAAATCATGTGCAAAAGTGCAATGAGAATAAACAAGACCCATGGTATTAAACCAGGGATAATAAAAGCGTAAAATTCTATTAAAATAATAAAAATATTAAAATCAACTTTATTGAATTCATGTGTATGTAATCAAATAACTAACCAGGAAATCGGTTACAACCCCTTCAATAAACTTACATATTTCCAACCATATACAGTGGGAAAAAAAAGTTTTTAATCAGCCACCAATTGTGCAAGTTCTCCCACTTAAAAAGATGAGAGAGGCCTGTAATTGTCATCATAGGTAGACCTCAACTATGAGAGACAAAATGAGAAAACAAATCCAGAAAATCACATTGATTTTTTTTAAAGAATTTATTTGCAAATTATGGTGGAAATTAAGTATTTGGTCACCTACAAACAAGCAAGATTTGTGGCTCTCACAGACCTGTAACTTCTTCTTTAAGAGGCTCCTCTGTCCTCCACTCATTACCTGTAGTAATGGCACCTGTTTGACATTGTTATCAGTATAAAAGACGCCTGTCCACAACCTCAAACAGTCACACTCCAAACTCCACTGTGGTGAAGACCAAAGAGCTGTGGAAGGACACCAGAAACAAAATTGTAGACCTGCACCAGGCTGGGAAGACTGAATCTGCAATAGGCAAGCAGCTTGGTGTGAAGAAATCAACTGTGGGAGCAATAATTAGAAAATGGAAGACATACAAGACCACTGATAATCTCCCTGGATCAGGGTCTCCACGCAAGATTTCACCCCGTGGGGTCAAAATGATCACAAGAACGGTGAGCAAAAATCCCAGAACCACACAGGGGGAACTAGTGAATGACCTGCAGAGAGCTGGGACTAACGTAACAAAGTCTACCGTCAGTAACACACTACGCCACCAGGGACTCAGATCCTGCAGTGCCAGACGTGTCCTGCTGCTTAAGCCAGTACATATCCGGCCCTGTCTGAAGTTTGCTAGAGAGCATTTGGATGTTCCCGAAGAGTATTGGGAGAATGTCATATGGTCAGATGAAACCAAAGTACAACTGTTTGGTAGAAACACAACTCGTCATGTTTGGAGGAGAGTGAATGCTGAGTATATCCAAAGAACACCATACCTACTGTGAAGCATGGGGGTGGCAACATCATGCTTTGGGGCTGTTTCTCTGCAAAGGGACCAGAACGACTGATCCGTGTACATGAAAGAATGAATGGGGCCATGTATCGTGAGATTTTGAGTGCAAACCTCCTTCCATCAGCAAGGGCATTGAAGATGAAACGTGGCTGGGTCTTTCAGTACGACAATGATCCCAAGCACACAGCCAGGGCAACGAAGGAGTGGCTTCGTAAAAAGCATTTCAAGGTCCTGGAGTGGCATACTCAGTCTCCAGATCTCAACCCCATAGAAAACCTTTGGAGGGAGTTGAAAGTCCGTGTTGCCCAGCGACAGCCCCAAAACATTACTGCTCTAGAGGAGATCTCCATGGAGGAATGGGCCAACTAACCAGCAATAGTGTGTGCCAACCTTGTGAAGACTTACAGAAAACAAAAGATATATAACAACAAAAGATATATAACAGTATAATAAGTATTGAGATGAACTTTTGTTATTAACCAAATACATACAGTGCCTTGTGAAAGTATTCGTTCCCCTTGAACTTTTCAACCTTTTTGCCACATTTCAGGCTTCAAACATAAAGATATAAAATTTTAATTTTTTGGTGAAGAATCAACAACAAGTGGGGCACAATTGTGAAGTGGAATGAAATTTATTGGTTATTTTAAACTTTTGTAAAAAATAAAAAACTGAAAAGTGGGGCGTGCCAAATTATTCGGCCCCCTTAAGTTAATACTTTGTAGCGCCACCTTTTGCTGCGATTACAGCTGTAAGTCGCTTGGGATATGTCTCTATCAGTTTTGCACATTGAGAGACTGAAATTCTTGCCCATACTTCCTTGGAAACAGCTCGAGCTCAGTGAGGTTGGATGGAGAGCATTTGTGAACAGCAGTTTTCAGCTCTTTCCACAGATTCTCAATTGGATTCAGGTCTGGACTTTGACTTGGCCATTCTAACACCTGGATATGTTTATTTGTGAACCATTCCATTGTAAATTTTGCTTTATGTTTGGGATCATTGTCTTGTTGGAAGATAAATCTCCGTCCCAGTCTCAGGTCTTTTGCAGACTCCAACAGGTTTTCTTCCAGAATGGTCCTGTATTTGGCTCCATCCATCTTCCCATCAATTTTAACCATCTTCCCTGTCCCTGCTGAAGAAAAGCAGGCCCAAACCATGATGCTGCCACCACCATGTTTGACAGTGGGGATGGTGTGTTCAGGGTGATGAGCTGTGTTGCTTTTACGCCAAATATATCGTTTTGCATTGTGGCCAAAAAGTTCGATTTTGGTTTCATCTGACCAGAGCACCTTCTTCCACATGTTTGGTGTGTCTCCCAGGTGGCTTGTGGCAAACTTTAAACAAGACTTTTTATGGATATCTTTGAGAAATGGCTTTCTTCTTGCCACTCTTCCATAAAGGCCAGATTTGTGCAGTGTACGACTGATTGTTGTCCTATGGACAGACTCTTCCACCTCAGCTGTAGATCTCTGCAGTTCATCCAGAGTGATCATGGGCCTCTTGGCTGCATCTCTGATCAGTCTTCTCCTTGTTTGAGATGAAAGTTTAGAGGGATGGCTGGGTCTTGGTAGATTTGCAGTGGTCTGATACTCCTTCCATTTCAATATGATCGCTTGCACAGTGCTCCTTGGGATGTTTAAACTTTGGGAAATCTTTTTGTATCCAAATCCAGCTTTAAACTTCTCCACAACAGTATCACGGACCTGCCTGGTGTGTTCCTTGGTCTTCATGATGCTCTCTGCGCTTTAAACAGAATCCTGAGACTATGCATTTATACGGAGACTTGATTACACACAGGTGGATTATATTTATCATCATCAGTCATTTAGGACAACATTGGATCATTCAGAGATCCTCACTGAACTTCTGGAGTGAGTTTGCTGCACTGAAAGTAAAGGGGCCGAATAATATTGCATGCCCCACTTTTCAGTTTTTTTATTTTTTACAAAAGTTTAAAATAACCAATAAATTTCTTTCCACTTCACAATTGTGTCCCACTTGTTGATTCTTCACCAAAAAATTAAAATTTTATATCCTTATGTTTGAAGCCTGAAATGTGGCAAAAGGATGAAAAGTTCAAGGGGGCCGAAAACTTTCGCAAGGCACTGTATATTCCACTTATTCTGGAAACTTTTCCCAAAGGGGTTTAGAAAATATTAGTGATTTAATTATTTTATTTGTCATAAGAATAGGCCAATGAGTTTGAAGGATTGTTTGTATTTCTTGCTATTGATTATTAAAATTGGTAATAAATCAATCCAAAACATCTTGTCGTGAAGTATCTCTTATCAGATAAGTCCTTGAGAGTAATTTTTGGGGGTATCCCCTATCTCGAAATCAAGATCCAATGCCTGTTTGAATCTTCTGAACAAATCCTTTTTACGCGTGCAAACTGTCCCTTTGGAATACCTTGCTTTAAATGAGAAGGATGAAAGCTCGAATAGTGCAATAAACCGTTTGTTGGTAGCAGCTATTTTACAATATAGATTAGTAGAGATCTTTGTGTCATTCAAAGACAGTTTCAAGTCCAAAAATTCTGCAACTGAATTGGAGATTACATGTTTCTGTTACATGTTAACAGAATATTGACTTTGTTTTGATTTTGCATCTCTACGCACTCTAGTTTGTTGATCCCCTTGCCATAGTACAGGTGCATCTCAATAAATTAGAATATCTTTGAAACATTTATTTCAGTAATTAAATTAAAAAAAGTGACCTCCTATATTTTCTAGATTCTTTACACACAGAGTTCTATTTCAAGTGTTTTATTTCTGTAAATGTTGATTATGGATTACAGGTAATGAAAACCAAAATCTAAGAAAATTAGGATATTGTAAAAAAGTTCAGTAATGTAAATTCAGTGTGTCACCTGCCAAGGTTTCCTAAGCCTTTAAATGGTCCCTCAGTCTGGTTCAGTAGGACACACAATCATGGAAGACGCTGATTATGAATTGTATTACTGAATTACTGAAATGAATGAACGTTTCAAAGATATTCTAATTTATTGAGATGCAGCAGTACATCATCTACCAATACCACTTATAGACATGCTTTTTGTACAATTCAGTTGGACATGTGTGTCTCCTCCCACCAACCTAAAAATTAACTTGTACTTAATGTGCTAATAAAAATTTTGTATATTTTTTTATATTTTTGGTATAGCATCTTATGTGTTTATGCAACTTGCCTTTATGTCTTTCTTTGGAGTTTTTTAGCAAACATGAGATGAACCTCATTTTCTTTACACTATGTGTGGTGTCCATTAATATGGTCTTTTAAAGCATGCAATAATCGTTCACCACCTTCTGCTTCTCACACAGACTCTCCAGCATATTTAAGGTGGAGTTCCACCGAGTTAGAACGTTGCAGATAAGTTGGTGCAAATACAGGAATTTTGTAATTGCAAATTCTTTTAAGCCACCATACAGGTTAATAAAGTGGCGAACCTCCAGATTAAGTACATGTGACATACAGGGACACTGTGCTAGTCGTCTTAACTGCAGCGCAGCAACAATATTGGTGGCATTGTCGCTGGCATCACTTCCCAGTTGCAATTGTGTAGTGCTAATAAGACTGGATGGCTATTTGAAGTATATCATAGTCTCCATTTTGTATTATAGTCTCCATTGTGTGTCTTAAGCAGAATTTTTCATTGCTGAATGAACTGTTATTCAACAAAATTGCACAGGCTTGCATACCTTCAATATCTTAATTATTTGTTTATTTTACAGATCTATGTGAACAAATTTATGAGGTCTTTCTCACCCAGTTTATTATGCTGGAGCCTATTAACATTTTCGGGAGGTTGTTTTGACTACCTTATCTGAGGCTTTGGAACTGGCCACTCCATGGTACAGAATGAGGTAGACAAACAACACCTGCGCATTTCAAGTTTATGCAACAGTAGGTTGTATCAGCCATTTTGTATAATGGGTATAAGAAGTTGAGGGGACGCTGATGAAGACAGAAGCTCTGTACCCGTGTGTAGAGGACGCTGTTCACGGTGTTGTTTCCCAGGGGTTCTCTGCCTTCGGTTGCTTCCACAGTTGATGTTTCTGGGCAGATGATGATAATAATCTCTTGGTGATGATTTTAAGTAATCTTTGTATCTAGCATTTTACAAAAGTGTACGCAATATCGCATTATTTCTTGTAATTAATTGTCCACATTACAGCAACTGAAGACTGATCATTGTCCAAGCTTTTATACTCCATATGACATCTGTAAGGTCCACCTACCACTGTCTATTGGCTGAGAGGCTGTCATGTGTTGTTACCACATAACAGACATGTGTGAGTCACTGCACACATTGTCTGCCCTGTATTTCCTGGTCAAACACGGGGCGGAGGCCATTTTCTTATAGCGCGGCCATTTTTGCTCATCCAAAGCAAATTGCTAAGTGTTTGATATAACCCCATCTGTGAAAGAAGACAAGAGTTGGAGCAGAGGAGGAAAGATTGATTGGTCAATGCGACCATTAGCGGGAGGTGACGCTAAAGCCAGGTGAGATGAATAACACACAGCCACCTCTGCATTCTTCTTTTGACTGGATGGATGGGAGTCAGGACGTACACCTATCAGATATTTATAGCATATCCTGAGTTGGGAGTATCCCTTTACCCTTTTATGACATAATCAATTTTAACCTTAATTAATTAGCCAGTGTATTTTGGCATTTTGACAACTATAACTTTTAATTTTTTTTTCATTGACTTAGCAGTATAAGACATTGTTTTATGTAGGAGGGGTTGTATTTTCGCCAATATTGAGGGGGACTTATACATTGGTTTGAAATTTATATACTTTTAAAATGTATTATAAAGAGCTGAAATTGTGGTAGCTGACTTCAGCTGACTGAAAGACATTGCTTAAAGTAATTGCATAATTGTAGAATGGCACATTTTCTTATAAAAGAAAATGGGATGTGGAAATTGGTCTGTATTTATAAACCATGTCTTTATAAACACTTTTGTTAACAGGGATGTCTGGCAGGTGTCCAGGTTGTTGGCAGTTGGCTAAATTGCAAAGAGGAATTAATTAGGAAAGCAATGGGAGCGGAAAGAGTGCTTGAACTGTGGTTTAGCAGCTTTGACACAGGAGTAAAGTGTATTTGTGGTGCAACAATTACAGACCCTAAAATTACTTTAAAAGATTACATGTATATGTTGTGTATGGAATTGGTATATTGATGATATACTGTATAATGTGTCGTATAGTCTCGCAAATTCTAATTTACCTTATGATAATGTCATACTTAGGTGTGCTACAAAATGTAATGTCAGGAGCCTGGGAGTTTTAAACATTCTTCCTTTTTACATTTTTTTATTTTTGTGTTTGAGTCCCTGCCTTCCAAGCCATCTGAGGGCTTAAAGGGGTATTCCCATCTCAAGCATCCTATCTATACAGCTAGCTTATGTAAATTCAAGAGCTTTCCTAAAGATTATTCCTCCCATTATTTACATAGCGTTTCCTTGGTGCACGACCTGTATCCGATAAGACAGGACAGAGCTATGAGTCCCTGTTCTCTGGGGGAAGTTATGCACAGCTCTACCGGAAGGACAATCAGTTCATCTAATTGTAGTTTGCTGATAAAGGCTCGGATAGTGTCATATATCTCTCTATGTAAACAAAGATAACACTGAGTCCATTCTCTGTAGAAGAATGGTAGGTGTTCTATAAAAACCTGTGTAATGTAATATACATTTGCTGTGCATATTATTTGATCTGCATTTATATTTGATTTCTAGTAATCATAATAAATAATCTCTCATGGTAAAGGCAATGTCTATATCTATTGTGATACTTTAAAGTGTCCTGTTCATCAAACCGTCAAAGCCCACCCAAAAGCTTGAGGAAGAATACAGGAAGTGAGAAGAAGAGACAGCAGGCAAAGCTGCTGAGACAGGGATATGAGAAAACCCCTTTAATTTTTGCAGGACAAATTGTACTTCGTAATGGTACCATTTAATATTCTGTACAATGTACTAGGAAACCATTCAGACTAGGGTAGAATTAGAGAAAAACTGCATTTGTGCAACTTTCTAATGGGCTTTCTAATGGGCTTTGTTTTTACGGCATTCACTGTGCAGCTATAATTACATGTCACCTGTATTCTATGGGTTAGTACAATTCTATGGATACCAAATTTATATTTTTTTTTTTTTTACATTTTAAGCCCTTAAAAAATCCAGAACTTTGCAAAAAACTTTATGGGGGAGTCATAATTTTTTTAGGGTGCACAGGGATGCATAAGGAGTCATTTTTGTAAAGTCAGATAAACTTTTTATTTATACCACTGTCTATTGCTTTGATCAATTTTTATGGGAATCAAAACAGTGAAAAACGATGGTTTTATTTTTTTTTTTATTTTTTATTTTTCCTGCTACGCCATTCACCTCATAAGTTTGTAGATCAGGCAGTTTTGGACACAGAAATACCTAATGTTTCACTTTGTTTCACTTTTTTACTTTTATACACTGATGAGCAAAAGAGTAACAATGTTTTGAAATTTTTGACCTTTAGGCTCCATATCTCGCCATCCCCTACAGCTTTGAACATGAGACTAACATCATTTTATCATTGTTACTGTAGCATAGATAATACAAATACAAAAAAGCCCCAAGGTAGAGGCATTGCAATGACAGTAGGTACAGATAAAAAAGGTAAAAAAAAGTAGTGGAAGGGATATCACAAAGATCTTTCAGTTCTCTGTATGGAATGATCTCCGCTTAGGTCGGTGTTGGTTGTACAGCCTAACCGCAGTGGGGGAGGAAAGACTTCCGGTAGAGCTCCTTATCATTCAGGGTGAAGCAGTCGGTCACTGACAGTACTGCCCAGTGCTATCACGGTCTCATACATGGGATGGGAGTTATTCTCCAACATGGAGCTCACCACTGACAGTATCCTTCTGTCACCCACCACCTGCACTGACTCCAGGGGGCTCCCCAGGACAGAGCTGGCCCTTCTAATCAGCTTTTTGAGTCTATTCCTATCCCTGGTTGATATGCTACTCCATCAGCAGGTCACTCCGAGGAAGATGGCTGATGCCACTACAAAGTTGAAAAAGGCCATAAGAAGTTCCCCCTGGACTCCAAAGGCTCTCAGCCTCCTAAGCAGGTAGAGCCTGCTGTGGCTCTTTCTGTACAGTGCATCCAAGTGATCTGCCCAGTCCAGCTTATCATTGAGGAGCACACCCAGGTACTTATAGGTGTTGACTATCTCAATGCCTGTCCCCTGGATGTCCACTGGTTTTGGAGGGTATCTGCGAAAGTCCACCCCCATCTCCTTGGTCTTCCCAGCATTAATCCTAAGGTGGTTCCGCTGGCACCAATCCACAAAATCCCAGTTCAATTCTCTGTACTCCCTGTCATCTTCGTCTGTGATGAGGCCTACTATTGCAGAGTCATCATAGTATTTCTGTAAGTAGCAGCTAGATGAGTTGCACCTAAAATCAGCAGTATACAGTGTGAAGAGGAAAGGGGAAAGAACTGTACCTTGAGTTGCCCCCGTATTACAGATCACGGTGTCTAACACACAGTCCTGGGCTCTGACATACTGAGGTCTGTTTGTGAGGTAGTCTAGGATCCAGTTGGAGAGGTGGTGGTCCACTCCAACAAGGGCCGGCTTGTCTCTCAGTAGCCCGGGCTGTATGGTGTTAAAAGCACTGGAGAAATCAAAAAGCATTCTCACAGAGTTCCCTGGTTTCTCCAGGTGAGAGAGAGCCCTGTGTAGAAGGTGGATTATGGCATCATCCACCCCAATGCCCAGCCGATACAAAGGGATATGAGAAAACCCCTTTAATTTTTGCAGGACAAATTGTACTTTGTAATGGTACCATTTAATATTCTGTACAATGTACTAGGAAACCATTCAGACTAGGGTAGAATTAGAGAAAAACTGCATTTGTGCAACTTTCTAATGGGCTTTGTTTTTACGGCATTCACTGTGCAGCTACAATTACATGTCACCTGTATTCTATGGGTTAGTACAATTGTTTGGATACCAAATTTATATTTTTTTTTTACATTTTAAGCCTTTAAAAAATCCAGAACTTTGCAAAAAACTTTCTTGGAGGAGTCATAATTTTTTTTTTTTAGGGTGCACAGGGATGCATAAGGATTCATTTTTGTAAAGTCAGATAAACTTTTTATTTATACCAATGTCTATTGCTTTGATCAATTTTTATCCAAATTTTTATGGGAATCAAAACAGTGAAAAAACGATGGTTTGAATTTATTTTTTTATTTTTTTTCCCACTACGCCATTCACCTCATAAGTTTGTAGATCAGATCGGAGAGGGTCCATAGCCGAGCTCACTAGAGGGCAAAGATCTGTGAAAACCAATCTCATCAAGTGGGATGTCAATGCTACAGGTCTGTGGCTGTTAAGGTCTATCGGATGAGGTGTCTTTGGAACTGGTAGCATGTAAGATGATTGCCACAGTTGTGGTACCATTCCCAGCTTCAGGCTCATATTGAACATATATGTAATACTACCACACAGCTGGTCCCTGCAGGTCTTAATTAGCCTTGCACTGATGCCATCTGGCCCTGCAGCCTTCCCAGCTTTGATCCTTTTCACTTCATTTCTCACCTGGGCATGTGTGAAGATCAGATTTACCATTAGTTATGCAGATTCTGCATTGTTACTGTTTTGCTCCTAAAAATGTAAATCCACCTTTGGTTTTCAGTACTGCTGGAATCCTTCTGGGCATGCTCTTGATCAGATTCAAGCATGTCTCTTCTATACGTTCCCAATATAGGTGTAACGTCTTTGCCTGTTCAGGTCTCTGCGCCACCCTCCACTCGCACGCTGTGGCGCAGAAGGCGTGTTCAGTTGGATTCCTTGCTTAAGGTTCTTGTTGCTCAGTCTGAACACTGTCCTAGACTATGTAATTGATTTTCAGCCTCACCCGTCTCCTGCACCTTGTTTCTTTCAGCTCCTCAAATAGTTAACCTTAACCTTGCCTGTGTGATTGACAGCCTGTCTATCAATCAATTCTGGGGCAGGTCCTGGACTTGCTATAAACAGGTTATCAGCCCACACATTGTTGCTGGCTATTGACATTCTGTCCTGTGGCTTTGTCCCTGTTAGCTGCTTTTTCTGCTATTATTGTATTTCTGACTTCTGACTTTTGGCTCCCCCTGTGACAACTCTCTTGGATTTCGTTTTAGTACTGCATTGCTCGACTGTTACCAATCCCTTGGCTTGCTGACTCTGCTTCTGTGTTGTTTTGTCTTGTCCTGTTCTGTGTGACACTTATTCTAGGAAGGGTTTTTCCGCCCAGTTGCTCATGTCATTAGGACAGTGTGGCAAATAGGCAGAGTCAGGGGCTAGGTGAGTTTAGGACACACTGTCTCTGTCACTCGCTTCCTCTCAGGTTTCTGTAGCAACACTGGGGAATTGCTCAACTGGCAATTCCCTTACAGTAGGTGCATGCTGGTCAGCTCACTTGGGTACGAATACAGCTTTTTCGTCCACTCTAACTCCAAGTGTTCGATTGGGTTGAGATCTGGTGACTGTGGGGGCTAATCCAGCACCTCTACTATC